>CM060361.1:104562550-105899777 GCA_030545235.1 Helianthus tuberosus | reverse complement strand
CATTCGTCGAATGACTTTCTGATGAATCTGAACTTCTGTTATCACTATCTTTGTCCTTGATAGAATCAGACAGTGAAACATAAATTAAAGCAAAGAAAAAGAAAATGAGGGGTGAATGTAGTGGAAACGGTGATGTATAGTGTCTATGACCATGTTAATCACACACTTGATTATAGCAACCACTGCCACATCCATTAAAAAATGCATTGAAACTATACAAATTGACTCAAATCTGAAAGGATCATCATAGTCTTTGAACCCGCTCATTGGCGCTACGGTTGCGACTAGAGTTACCATACCAGGTAGCAAGCCAAGATCATAATAACAAAGAAGATCTACAGTTGCCTTCTACAGTGATTTACTTTATTCTCCTCTAAACATACTCTTCTCCTGTAAACATACATGCATTGATATAATAATAAGTGTACTGCATCGAAAAGTAAACTTTCAATATGAACACATCTGGTTTGCTTAGACGTGTGTTCGAAGGCTCGGATATACTACCTCATTGTGGCTGCAAATCATCAGATTGCCACGCCAAAACAACGAAGATAGACAATTTTCTTATATCATCACGGCCCATTTAATTTTCTCTTAGTTACAATTTGCACTAAAAATGTCGACAACCACAGACGTTAACTAAAACATGTAAAATTCTTTATTTCAAAACCTTAAAGGAAAAGAATAAGCACAGAATAATCGTTAAATCACTAACCAATAAGCAACCAAGGCTTTGAATCTGCGCAAATCTTTGAAACATACCACAATGACGCAAGGCTGACCTACAAAAGCACACCCCACGATGATCAAATTCTGATAACCAGAACATGCAAACTGTGGCGACCACACCTTCGTGAATACGCAGGATGTTGGACCGTGTTCCGACCCTGAAAAGTCAGTCAAGGATGTTCATCTTCACGTATAAAGGCGGAATCAGTACACGCAAAGTAACAACAGCTTTTCTCTTCAATTCCTTCTCTTTATTAGCTTTCTAGAATGATTTTGACAGAGTTTCGTTACCAAGCTAATGACCAGGTCTCGCTCCAATGTCAGACATCAATGACCAGGTTTCGCTCATATCAGCTATATATAGGCCATGTGGTTTCGCTCTTATGACACTTGACAAATAAGCGAAACCTCTAAAGTCCCTATAAGCGAAACCACCTAAAGACTCTATAAGCGAAACCCTATGATGTACATATAAACAAAATACCTCTAATCTATGTACATAAAAGCGAAACTCAACATAAAAACCTAATTTTGACTTTTAAGATCCTATGTTGACCCATCTTGACCTAAGACTTGATGTAGACGTAGTCAACAGACATTCCATGCACCAACAGACTCCCCCTTGGATGTTGACGAAGTCTTCAGCTCCGAGTCTTCAGTCTTGGTCTTTTCTCCAACTCTCTGTCTTCACATCATAAGCATTCTATCTTCACAGGTTCAGGATCTTATCCTAGCTCCATCTTCAAACTTCCCTTTGATTGTTGATCCAGACTCCCCCTTTCACAGACTCCCCCTCTCAATATGCTAGAATCTGAGGTCTTGATCTGGTTCAAGCTTTGACATTTAGCTTCTGTTGGGAATGATGAAGTCCAAAACCTGTTTCTCAAACATCAATCATTACAAACTATCTTTTCAACCATAAATCACAAACTCAATCAGTCTTAGAAATCCACTCAAGTATTCAGGTCCAAGTTAATGACCCTGATCACTCAATTAATCTACCAAGTTCAACTTAATGACCCTGATTGATCATTTGACGAATCAAACTGATTTTGAAAACATTTTCAAACATTTTCTGAAAATAACAAGTATCAAGTTAATGAACTTGTTTTTGACTGTCCAATAAATCAAACTTTATCAAAGTAAGCTCTCCTCATTCTTCAGTCCAGAATCTCCTGCATCTGCTTTAATCAACTGAGAATCCAACAATCAACTCTCCACTTTGGTTTGTCAAAAAATAAAGCAGAAATAAAATCTTTTTGGATTTTATAAAATGTTCTAAACTAAGAAATGAAATACAGAAAACTTAAATTGAAGAAAGTAAACAAAGTAAACTATTTACAAACATATTTTTGGTGAGCATGTCAGGGAATCATATCAGCTTTCCAGACAAATTACAAGTACCGTTAAGCTTCATTTCATACTCAGACTTAAACAATTCACCTCGATTGTCGATATACTGATCCATCTTAAATTCTCACACAAATTTCAATTTACTCAGGATACGAATTAGATGTATTATGAACTTAGCTCATTCATGTGTCCCACCTCTTGAATATACTCCCGTATCCAGAATCCCAATATTCAGTCTTACAGGTGAGTATACTACAATGATATCTTTACATAAATTAGGTAATGCGAGGGCCGAGGGATCTCAGGTCGATACTTCTGTATACGCAGAGAGATATCAGCTTCGACTTTACGGTATGTCCCCTTTAGAAGATCTTTTAGCTACAACAGCAGCGACTATCAATTTTATTGTTTCATCGGCATGCTGAGGGTTTATGCTATGTTTCAAGCATTGCAGAAAGTATTATCCAAGGACTAGGTCAGAACTACCGTTCAGCAGAAGTCCTGGAATAATACCCCAGACATCATTGAGTATAAAAACCTAGTATATCAGATTATGAGACCTTTCAAACGAGATTTCAGGGGTTACCTATATATCCAAGTAGTGTTCCCCACGAATTTCACAAGTTTGAAATTTTAGGTTTATATCCCGAATAAATCTACTAAATGTGCGAAAACCTATCGACACATCATTAGTGAGACTGTTTAACTCAATTAAACTTTACAAATCTTTAGCATACTGTAATAGTCTAGCCGATGTACTATCATTTTCCCTATATACACAAGCTCTTTTTCAGATTTTATCATGTTTTTGTATTTTTGCATTTTTTACTGTTTTTGTATTTTCTGAAAAATAAACTATATACACCTACCTATCTACTCCCCCTAAATACCAAAACAAGTAAAAAATCGACAAACCATTGCAGATTGTTTCTCGTCTTCATCCGCAACAGTACTCTCATCAACGCCAATAATGCCATCCGACACCGAAAGAAGCTTCATACCATTCAGTTTTAACAAATATTTAAACCGATTTTTATCAAAAGCTTTGGTATGTAAATCAGCTTTCTGTTCGTGAGTGTGGATTTTCTCAATTCGTATCAACTTTTTCTCAAAGCAATCACGAATAAAGTGATGACGAATTTCTATGTGTTTAGTTTTAGCGTGATGTACTGGATTTTTTGTTATATTTATTGCGGCCTTATTATCAACAAAAAGAGGTGTGTTAAGAAACTGCAAACCGTAGTCGCGCATCTGTTGCTGTATCCACAGGATCTGAGAGCAGCAACTGCTAGCAGAAACATACTCCGCTTCACATGTAGATAGCGCCACAGACGTTTGTTTCTTATACTGCCAGGTAACCAATCTAGGACCAAAGAAGTGGCATCCTGCGGTTGTTGATTTGGAATTGACTTTGCAGCATCCGAAATCCTAATCGGAATACCCTTCGAGCGTAAAGTCGCCTTTTCTAGGATACCACAACCCCAATGAAGGAGTTCCTTTCAGGTAGCGCAATATCCTCTTCACAATGATCATATGCGAAGCTCTCGGGTTAGATTGAAATCTTGCTGCGAGGCACGTTGGGTACATGATATCAGGACGTGAAGTAGTTAAGTACATCAAAGAACCTATCATGGATCGGTAGAACGTTTCATCAGCCCTGTCTCTGGTGAGATCTGGGTGAATCCCATGATTTGTTGCAAGTGGGGTAGCAGCTAGAGTAGAACTTGACATCCCAAATTTCTCTAGAATATCATGAACGTACTTCGTCTGGTGAATGAAAATTCCCTCAGGTAGTTGTTCAACTTGTAGACCCAGAAAGAATTTCATCTCCCCCATTGATGACATTTCGAACTTTTGCTTCATCACTGATTCAAAATCTTTGCATAGATTTTCATTTGTTGACCCAAAAATTATATCGTCCACATAAATCTGAACTATCAGAAGATGACCGTCGACCTCTTTAGTGAAGAGAGTGGCATCCACTTTTCCACGAATGAACTTGTTGGCTAGTAGGTGTTGCGACAAAGTCTCGTACCAAGCTCTCGGGGCCTGGTGTAATCCATACATCGCTTTGTCCAATAAGTAGACCTTGTTTTTGTGGATTGGGTCGGTGAAGCCCGGCGGCTGTCCGACATAAACCTCCTCTTTTACCTTCCCATAAAGAAACGCCGATTTTACATCTAACTTATATACTTTGAAGTTCTTCCAAGACGCAAATGCAAGGAAAATTTTGATTGCCTCTAGACGTGCTACAGGAGCATAGACTTCTGTAAAATCAATTCCCTCCTGTTGACTAAATCCCTGAACTACAAGTCGAGCTTTGTTCCTTATAACAACTCCTCTGTCGTCTCTCTTACACTTAAATACCCATTTTGTATTTATTTTCCTATGACCATCCGGAAAATCAACTAACTTCCACACTCCTAATTTCTCGAATTGACTCAATTCCTCCTGCATTGCATTGACCCAAGAGTCTTCAGTAAGCGCCTCTTTGTAAGTTCTTGGTTCAACATGCGAGATAAAACAACTCAATGAGAATTCAGTTTGCAAAGGAGCAACTTTTGTATAAAAACATGTAAGCCCTTTATCAATCTGTCTTCGAGTGCGAACTCCTGTCTGCAATTCTCCTATGATCAACTCCTCTGGATGATATGAAAAAGTTAGCGGCATCACTTCGCTTGGAACATCTACATTTCCCTCCAGATTAGTAACATTCTGATCAGCATCTTGTTCACCAACTTGGTTTGTTTGACTTGAAATCTTAATTTGCTCCCCATCAGAATCTGAATCACCATGATCAAAGACTGGCATGTTTTCAGCTTCTTGATTATCATTCTGTTCCGACTGATTATCCTGAGCAACTTCATTCTGTTGGACATCATCATGTTCACCAGCATTACTCGGACCTGCTTCATCGTCATTTGAAGTTTCCCGTGGTCTTCTAGAATACTCAGCTGGAAACCTTAGCTGCGACTCATATTCACGCAAAATATCCAACTCATCAAAGAAATCTTCATCATCCTCTGATTCTTCTCTCATGTCAAACGAATCCCACAGTTTGTCATAATGATAACGCCATGAATCACCAGGATTCTTCGGCGGCATAGTATAACCTTGACATTCAACATTTGCAGCTTCAATAATCCGCTTCTCACTTGGAACGAAGACACGTCGCATCGGATTTGCATAACCAACAAATATTCCCTCAATGCACTTCGGACCAAACTTTCCATCAGGCTCTATAACAGTACAGGGTGACCCGAACGGTTCAAGATACTTCAAATTCGGTTTGCGGTTATTGATTAGCTCAAAGCATGTTTTGTTGAACTTCTTGATAGTGAGAACCCTGTTGAGCGTATAGCATGCGGCGGAAACAGCTTCAGCCCAAAAATTTATTGGTAACTTTGAATCTGCGAGCATAGTTCTAGCCGTCTTGATTAGTGTCCGATTTTTGCGTTATGCGACTCCATTCTGCTGCGGAGTGTACGGAGCACTAAACTCATGCAATATACCTCTTTCATCACAAAATTCTTCCATCTTACTATTCTTGAATTCAGTACCATTGTCACTACGAATTCTTTTGATACGCCTTTGGTACAGATTCTCAATTTTTCTGAACAATGCCATCAAACTGTCAAATGTTTTGTCTTTCGTCTTCAAGAAAGAAACCCACGAAAATCTGGAATAATCATCAGTAACGACCAAACAATAGTAATCTCCTGTAATACTTTTGACATTCACAGGACCAAACAAATCCATGTAAAGTCTTTCCAGAGGTCTCGAAACTGAATTGACTTGCTTTGTAGGGTGTGACTTTTTCTTCTACTTGCCTTTAACACAGCTAATGCACTCCCCTTCCAGATGAAAACCTTTGACATGAACTCCAAGAACCAAATCATTGTGCACCAAGTGATTCATCTTCCTTAGATGTATATGCCCCATCTTTCGGTGCCACAATCTCGATTCTTTCTCAGTTGCTCTAGAAACAAAACAATGTGCTTGACCAGTATATGTAGTTGCTACACTCATATCTAACACATATAAATCATTCACTCTAGGTGCCCGCATGATAATCCATTCTTCAGGAATAACACATCCTGGTTTCAAGATCAAACATTCTTTGTCTGTGAAGTGAGTAGTATACATATTGTCACAAATCTGCGAGATACTTAGCAGATTGTTCTCCAGCTCAGTAATGTAGTTAACTCTTTCAAACGTCACAATCCCGTTGGATAACGTTCCTTCACCAATAATTCTACCACCTTCATGACCAGCAAATCCCACATAACCACCATTGATATTTCTCACATCATATAGCAACGTAGTCTTCCCAGTCATATGTCTTGAAGCTCCACTATCCATGATCCATCTGGATACAAGTTTTGGAAGATCCTGCACATAACAAACTTTGACTTAACCAACTTCAATAAAGATGCCGATTCATGCTTCGCGATCAAGGAAGCTCCGGCAATTCAAACTGTTTAGTCAAACATGGAGTCCACCCAGGCCTCATCAGCCTTAGGTGTAACCTTGACTCTCGCAATTTGAATTTTGAAGTTTTCAGCCTTAAGAGGTGGAAAATTTGCATCATAATCAATTTGAATTGAATCCTCAGAAGGTGAAATCTTTTTCTCACTTTTTGGTTTCCAAACTTGTTGAGATAATGCAACCCGCTTGTAAAATTTGTCATTTTTAGTTACCACTTTCTTTACGGGTTCATTTTTTACTTTGATGTTGTCATTTTTACCACTCTTTTTTCTCAACAACGATTGGTGCTTTACCCTTTTCGTCAACTTTCTTCTTTTGAATCTTCACAGTTTCAGTCTTAGGCTTCACATTGGTACACTTTCGTGCAATGTGACCCACTTGATTACATCTGAAACATGTTCGAGTATCAACAACTCGACTTGTGCCTTCAGACTGATACTGTGAAGCTCTTTTCTCAAAGAACTCTTCATTCGATTTTGAAAAAAATCACTTTCTCTTCATCAGCAAGTGAACTCGAACTGTTCACAAACTTTTTCTTTTCAGCAAACCTCTTGTTTGGAACATTTATTCTCTGATAATTCCTACCACCCTGATAACCACCCGACCAGTTATTTCGATTGTTATTATAAAAACGTGATGGATTAACAGATTTCTTGTAGTATGATTTATCTTTCTCAAAACTCATTTTTCTCTTTGTTTTACTCAACTTGTTCACTTCTGACAACTCAACTTCGACCAACTTGAAAACATTTGTCAATTTGTTCATATTAACATTCTCAATCGGAAACTCAGAATCCGAATACAACTTATCAGATCCAGCCATCTTGTACATCACAAGACCCGGTTCATCACTTAAGTTGTTTTTGGATTTTGGTTTCTGAATGTACTTATCCAAGAAACACCCATCTTCCTCAGTAGTGTCACTATCCGTTTTTAGCACATTTTCAACAACACCTTTTACAATATCATTTTGGACACTATCGTCATTGAAAGATGTGAACGTGACATCAATTGAATCCGGAAGATTCATTTCACTTTCTTCTTCAATTTCAACCAACCCTGATTGCTTTTTCGTGTAGTTATCAAGAACAGGTGGTGGAACTTGATGAAAACCCACCCCAGTTCCATCAGAGTACACATCTTCGCCTGCTTTGTCTTTCCCGATGGGTTTGGGAATAATGTGTTGCAAAACAAAGCTGGCGGAGCTGTAACTGTTAAGCTTCAACTGGATTCGCTCGTTTTCAATTTCAGCCTCTTGAAATTTAAGTTTCAGTTTAGCGATTTCATCTAGTTGTTGGTTGATTGATTCTTCTTTTACTCTAAGCACTGCTTTTAGGTGTTCATTTTCTTTATAAGTTTTACCATTTCGATCATCATTATCTTTCATTGTGCTTTTGAGTTTTTCAAACTTCTCAGAAATCTGACGGTTTTCAAGAATTAACTTTTCATTTTCTTGTTTAATTTTGTCATGATCAATTTTATCATTTTCAATTTGGCTAGTTAATTCTCTTATCCGTTCAGTTGAAACTTTAACTGTTTTGTCATGATCAAGAATCTGATTCTCAACGCTTCTGACCTTTGCTGTCAGATCTTCAACTTTCTAACCTGACGCATTTGTTGACAAGTTTGAACTGACCTGGCTTTTTGACTCAGACACGGAGTTAGAGTCTACCTCAAGTGCCTTAGCAGCCAGCACTTTGTCAGCCATTTTTCCCAGGTTCTCTGCAGTCAACTCCTGCGTTGTGTCAATAACTCCAGTATCAACTTTCTTTGATTTCTCTGTCTCTTCTTTCTCCTTCCTCTCTTTTTCTTCTTTCTCCTTCTCGTCTCCAGTTCCCCACCATTTATTCTGCCAATACTCATCCTCATCTATGATCTCCTTGATTATGGCTTCCAGATCAAGAGCTTTGTCATCGATCGCAATATTTCCATATTCATCAAGATAACACTCTCTGTCCGGATCCCATCTTCTCGCTCTCTTCGCTTCCAAATAGATACGAGATATTCTAATTATTCTGTTTTCAGCCAGCATTTTTCTGTATCTATATTTCTGCTCTTCAGTTCTATCGTCTTTCCACGGAATAGGTTCGTCATTTTTCGCCATGAATGCGTAACCAACTGCATCTTCCTCCGGTAGAACCTCTTTACTCCAATCATACCCTTCATCATCATAAATCACCGCAAGAGCTCTAGATTTCTCTTTGTTGTCTTCAACCTGCTTCAATCTAGGCGGCTCAGATTTATTCTGATGATAAATTTCCTTCTTGTAATAATCATATCTGAAAGGGTTCTCCGACTCATCAGCATAAGCATTTCTGCATTCTCGCTTGAAGTGACCTTTCTGCTTACACTTGAAGCAAGTCACCTTGGACTTATCGAACCCGAATTTGGTAGATGGACCACCAATTGTCTTCCTGCCGGTAATTTCCATGAAACGATGTGCTCGACGAACAGCACTGGCCATAGCCCAAAGAATATCGATCAGCTCCATTTCTTCCGGATCAATCTGATCATAATCTTCTTTCGTCAGATTGGTGTTGCCTATCTTCCCAGCTACTAACCCTTCATACGATTCCAACACTGATGCTAGGAAGATCATCTGCTGTTTGGCCGACTCCTCATCAAAATTCTGAGCATTCTTCAAGTCTATTGCGATGTTGCATTGAAAACGATTCTTTGCATCAGAATGACTTCCAGATGATGAAGATCCACTGTGATAACCACTTTGATTTCCACTGCTTTGACCACTTTGACTTTCTTTGCTTGATGTGGATACATTCTCAGCAGAAAACGCAGTTTTGGGAGAGGTTGCTTTTGGCATCATGCTCTTTGGATAATATAAATCCAAATTTTGCTGGTAGGATGAGTGATTGACTTTGTATGTCTTCTTCAATTCCAACTCGTGACTCTCAAGTTTCTCAATCAGCAAATCTAATGTCAACTTTTCTGGTGCTTTGATGGTATTCTTCAGCATCAGCGCATAATATCTCCAATCCATCTCGTCAGGCAATGAATCGAACAATTTGTCGATAAGATCATCTTCAGAATATCTGATATCATGTCTTACTAATTCCAGCTTCAGATGACCAAACCTTTCTGTCACACCCCCAAAATCCACATGCGGAGTACCACCGCTTGGAGGCGTGACTGACCAGGATCCAGCCACCAATTATACTGAGCATTGATTAATAGTAAAAATATTCAGCAACCACAATAGTTAGTAAACATCCTAGTTTAAAGTTTTAAAAGTTTAAGTTCGAATAATAGTCTAAGTAAGTAGCGGAAGCACAACCCAAACAGTTTCAAAATAAGGTTCATAGTTCGAGATTATTTAAAACCCAACACACTGGTTAAGACGACCACTACACTTCCCCAAGCTGCAAGCTCCTGAGTCACGGGTTACCTGCAAAGCATGCAGTAGGGTGTCAACAAAAATGTTGGCGAGTTCACGAGATGTCCAGTTTTAACTTTTCGAAAAACATAGGTTGTTTAGATAAAGCATTTATAATCACGGCATGGGGAGCTACCCCATATGAAAGCTACTAAACTGAAGTTACCGAAACTATTGACGAGAAGATTTTTGTGCCCTAGGTCAATGTCTATCGTCATTGACCAAGATGCAAGGTCTACTAGTTCACGCCCGAGCTCCCCCGGTCACGGTGTGAGGTTGTCAAACCTAATAGCGCTATCAACTAATAACCCGTTCGCCCCCGGCGATTAATCGGTACTGTAAGCAGGGACTTAATGTGATAGAGATTCGTTTAGTTTTGCTAGTTGTGATTTATAAATAATACCCAAACACATTTTCCCCCAGAAATAGTAGTTTAAAAGTCATTCTTGATTTTGTTCGTGTCCCTCCCTGGGACGCATGCTTTTAGTGTGTGAACTCACATTGGGTTGCTCGACAGTTTAGTTTACTTGGTTAAATACGCTGGTCACCACGTCCTAATATGGTTACCAATATGGGTCAGGCTCGGACACAAGTAATCACGTATATGGTACACGTATCTAACACATAGCATACAAATCATACAAGGTTATTGGGCCTGCCCTAATACTCGAACAGTTAATTAGTAACACTTAGTCCAGATAAACAGTAACAGGAAATTCATGCAGCCCAAACATTAGATGCGGCCCAATAACGAAAACAAGTAGTCCCACTCGAGACAAGGTGGTCTCGAGTCGAGACCGAGAGGTCTCGAGTCGCAACCAAGTGGTCTCGGGTTGTAGCGGGGTGGTCTCGAGTCACGCAAGTGCGAGTCGCAACCTCAGATGTCTCGGGTTCAGCCTCGAGTCGAGATCATGAGGTCTCGAGTTGAGACCTTGCTGATTTCGAGCTGTTACTTGGTAGTTTGATGGTCTCGAGTCGAGACCGGAGGTCTCGACTTGCACATCTGATGACCGAACCTTCTAGAACCTGTCCGATTGTACTATCCAATAGAATTTCATGTTCATGATCCTTAGTACTAACCAATACAATTTCACCAACATGTTTTCTTGTCTATTCTTAATACAAAACAGATCAAAACACCCAATTTCCACATATTCATTGCATATTCAAACAGTTCATATCATGTTCATATAGTTCATCTTTAGGGTTTTTCACCATCACACATGATTATTCAAATAACACACATCATTCACTCGAGATTTAATCAAACCAACACATTCTCTATGACTCAATGTAACATGCATTCCATAAGCAACAATGGTATAGTATTTCATTCTTTTCTTTAAGAACATTTATGTGCAACAATCATAACAATGTCCTAATCAGCCTATAGTCATGCATATTATTTACACAAGAATAACATACTCATAATCACCAACATAATTATTCACACATCTATCCTAGCTTATCCGAATAGTGCAATGCTTGCCTACCATCCATATTCATCCATGTGAACATTCAACATAACAAGCCACCATCATGCTATAAATTCACTCTAATGACACCATTTTATACCTAAACATTTAGTAAAGCACTTAAAACACTAACCGGTTGTGACAAGGCACCGAGACAAGAAAGGAAACGAGAAAGTGGAGTGTCCGAGTGATGATGATGAGCTTGGCCGAGTCTCCTTGTTGTTGCCGATTGATCCGAGAGGAAGAAGGGGAGGGGTGATGCTTGATTGTTAGGTTTTAAGGTTTTCTAGAGAGAGAGAGAGAGAGAGAGAGAGAGGGAGTGAGGATGAAGTGAGAGAGGGTGTAAAGGAGAGTTTGTGAGGGTTTTAGGTTTGTAGAGAGAGGGTGGTGCACCCTAAGTGGGTTTCCGAGTGGGCTAAGGGAGGCGCATGGCCCAACCGGCCTAACTATTATACTGCTCACTCAAGACCGAGTGGTCTCGAGTCGGGTTCATGGTCTCGGTTCACTATCATACGTATATATATATATATATATATATATATATATATATATATAATACACATACTTAATACAAGGATCACATGACTCGTTAAGAAAAATTCACGAACTTTCATTTAATAATATTTACACAAAAGAACTGAAGCAAGAGGGTTGTTCGGGGAAAATCCAGAGTGTCACACTTTCTATCATTTTACAAACTGACTCGTTCTTTAAACACCCAAACATATCAAACTCTTTCTTAAGTAGTTTCATTTTGTTTTTCTTGATTTCTTCACTACCTATACATTTCTTTTCTAACTTTTTCCAAAGATCTTTTGCATTTGAATAATCGATCAGTGAGATTATGTCTTCCCGAACTGACTGAAATAACAATGCCACACATTTTTGTTCAGCTACAAATGAATCAATCTCATCAGCTGATCTTAAAGTTTCACCATTTTTGTTTCCATTTTCATAACCGTTTTTCAAACTCTTCCAGCTGGGAAATGCGAATGCCATCAACCAGTCTTCAAACTTTCTTGACCACCGACTGTATTCCTCGATAGCCATTAGCTTTGGAGGTTTATTGAATGTCCCAAAGGCACTTTCAGATTCCCAAGCTTCCTTTTTCTTCTCTTTCGGCGGATTCTCATTCGTATTGCTAGACAGAGAATCATCGTTTCCGGAATTTCCAGCGAATGCGTACATGTCGCTAAACGGGTTCAAGAAAATGTCATCCATCTTGAGTGTACCTGCAAAATCAACAAACACTTAGAAAATTTTTTGAGATTTTGAACAAAATAGTGACACAAAAGCGAAATCAGCTTGTATGTCAACAAAAGCGAAATCAATTGTGTGACAGAGAAGCGAAACCAGTTGTGATGACTAATAAGCGAAATAGGAAATGTGACAATAAGCGAAATCAATAGTGTCTGAATAAGCGAAACAGGCTGTGTGACATATAAGCGAAATATCAAAGTGACATATAAGCGAAATATGCAATGTGTCTCTAAGAGCGAAATAGTAGGATGTCCCTATCAGCGAAATCACAATATGTCCCTATCAGCGAAATCAGAAAGTTTATGTCCTTTTCAGCGAAATTAAGGTGACTTATGTCCGTAAAAGCGAAACTAGATGAATTATGTTCTTATCAGCGAAATTAGACAACTGGAATGTCCTAATCAATGAAATCAGGCAACTGGAATGTCTGTATAAGCGAGATGTCCGTAAAAGCGAAATCACTTCGATGTCCGAATAAGCGAAACCCGGTTTTTACCCAATTTTTACCATTTTTAAGCCGAATTTAAACCTGAATCTTTCTAGGGTTTGTTATTACTGTATTTAACACGTTATACTCGAAATTTAGACCATTTCAACCGTAGGAACTATCTCAAATCGAAAAAGTATGAGAGAAAGTGAGTAGAAATGAGAGAATTTTGTCGAATCAGATGCAATAGTATGAACTCCTCGTCCTGAAGCTCTGATACCACTTGTTGGACCGTGTTCCGACCCTGAAAAGTCAGTCAAGGATGTTCATCTTCACGTATAAAGGCGGAATCAGTACACGCAAAGTAACAACAGCTTTTCTCTTCAATTCCTTCTCTTTATTAGCTTTCTAGAATGATTTTGACAGAGTTTCGTTACCAAGCTAATGACCAGGTCTCGCTCCAATGTCAGACATCAATGACCAGGTTTCGCTCATATCAGCTATATATAGGCCATGTGGTTTCGCTCTTATGACACTTGACAAATAAGCGAAACCTCTAAAGTCCCTATAAGCGAAACCACCTAAAGACTCTATAAGCGAAACCCTATGATGTACATATAAATGAAATACCTCTAATCTATGTACATAAAAGCGAAACTCAACATAAAAACCTAATTTTGACTTTTAAGATCCTATGTTGACCTATGTTGACCTAAGACTTGATGTAGACGTAGTCAACAGACATTCCATGCACCAACACAGGAGATCCAACAAAAGCCACCAACTATAACCGAACTGAATAGGCAGAGATATTGAGCATGATTAAGCACTAACCGGAATCCAAAAAAGAAGATTTTCTGTTACTAATGATTATGTATCTGATACTGATGATGATCTATATGCAAAAAAGAGAAGATTTTGTGATACTAACAATAATAGATGCGAGCCACATTTAATGCAACAGAGAATTGAAAGACCCCTGCTGGAAAATCATTGCGCAATATCGATGCACATAATTATTAATCCGATGCAATATAATTATTGTATATAATACTATATCAATGCATGTATATTTAGAGGAGAATAGAGGAGAAGCACTGTAGAAGGGAACAAAGCAACAAGATTGATAGAAACAAATAAACCCAAATCAAACTATTAAAAAGAAGCACTTGAAGCAACATCATCAATAGTAAACTTCCAATATGAACACATCTGATTTGGTTAGATGTGTTTCGTAGGCTCAAATACAGTACCTCATTGTGGCTGCAAATCATCAAATTACCAAGCCAAAACAACAAAGATGGTCGATTTTTTTGCATCATCACAGCGTATTTAATTTTCTTTCTCTGGTACAATGTTCATGTTTCTGATGTTCTCAAAGTACAGAAAGCAACAAAAACCCACATAAAACAAAACCATACCTGCAATCTCGCTGCAATATAAGCAACTGAAAGACCACTGCCGACAATTATGCTCAGTTTCTTCAAACTAAAACACATCATCATAGCCCATAAGTAGATACAATACTTATATTAACAGAAAAAATGTCTTACATACACCCAATATCTAGAACACCAGCAACAGAAAAAATGTTACATATCTGTGGAAGCAAAAGAGCATGAAGATGGGTAGGTTATGGTGAAGTTACCTGTTGCAACCACACCAAAAGATCTGGCAGACTTGAGATGCTGCATCAGAGCATCTTGATACTAAGGATTGCCATGAATGCGACAAATTGCCAGTGCATCTTGATAATGTTTGCACATATATCGTGACCCTCCAGTAAAGGAGGATAGCACAATCACCTGCTTTCCTATTCATGACTTGTTGTATCGCTGCGTACTATAGCATCATGCACACTTTGCAAGTATTCAGTGCATAAACGCGAATGGTTCTTTAAAAGGTAATCTAGCCTGCCCTGTTCAATACAGATATATGCATCAACCAAGTACTGTTGGAACAAACAATCACCTCTTAGCAACAGCGTATACATGTTATCATGCTTATGAATACGATAGTTCTAATACATGTTCATTGTTAGGTTACATTGACGTGAACCGTTGTAAGGCAAGCAAAGCTGAGGGCTCCATCCTTGTTCATCGTACACAAAAAGCAAAGGATATTGCAACGCCATATATGAATGGTGCAATTTACTAACACGTTTAGGAATATTATCCTTGTTACGAATAATTATGTCAAAGTCAACAGGCGTTGATTGCTGCTCAAACACAATAGCTCCAATAGTTGTAGTAGTAGGTATATATGATAACGAACTTCTCTACTATCACTATTTAAGCGGATACAAAAGTCTGGAATATCTTGAGACAGGCGAACGTCTTTGGCAGTTCTAAAAACCTTGACTAACTCGTTAGTCTCGTCCAATGTACGTGACAATAGCCTAAAATGTCAACATCCAAAGATGATGCACCATGTTCGCCGAACAAATGAAGTATGTTTAAAACTTCGTTCTCAGTGTCGTATATATACATCTGCAAAAACTGTGGTGGCTCCTCTGGACCAGGAACCCACGAACCTAGCCACTGACAAACCTGAGCACTAACCTTAAAGACGTACGGACCAGGTGTAATGTTTATGGACCCGTCTACATCACTACCAAAAGAGGTCACAGAAAACATCGAATTATAAGTATCGATGTTACTTAGAAAGTCAGGTGTTTCAAATAGACGTTTTATTGAACTGGGAGGATCTCAAAGGTGACTTAATTTAACCTGACCACCTTTACAACCTTGATTATACCTTCGTCTACCACCCGAGGAAAATGGTTTCACATGTTCCGCGAACCAGAAGCGAGCCTTGCAATGCTCGTGAACATGAGTGCACTCACTAATATCCATGTACAAAGACATGGCAGAGGACATTGGGGGAAGATGTGGGCGACGAAGAAGCCTGCATGTTAGTATACGTGAAATGTGATACGCCGGCTAGCATTGCGATACATTTTTTGGACAAAGGTTGCGGCTGCGTCACCGCCGAAGACGAAGAACCCGCTAACTGATCCCATACATCATACCCAAATTCTGCGGAAAGTTTCCTACGATGGCGAGTGCCGTGACTATTATCCGAGCGCTGAGAAGCTATCCTCATAACTTTAGTATCTACCATATAACACACACATAGCCAGCTAAGGACTAAATAAGCCAAAAAAACTTCTTACAACATCCGACACATATACTTTTTTGCCATGCTAAACAATGACATCAAAGAAAATCCAGAGGAACATGCAAGAACAAAACTCCCAACAAAACATCAAAAGAATAGAATACGCACAGAACAATCGTATGCAAAAAAGAGAAGATTTTCTGATACTAATAATAGAGGTGAAACATATTTAATGCAGCTGACTTTCCATATACAAAATTTTAAGCAGTGCGTACAACCACTAATGCAGCCTAATATTGCTAATTGATAATGTTAAAATACATACCTAAAACACAACCATTTGTTTATCAAAACAACCTTAAAGAGCTTAGATGTGTAATCGAGGGATAAACACATATAAAACCCTGGTAACAACATGGCTGCAAAGACAAAGTTGCACAGTGAAAACTATGTCGTCTGCATCTTGCCCCGTGATGCGTGCAAAATGTAACATATAAATTACATCAAGAGGCATAAAACTAACCCTTTTTAGTACTAATGTTGGAAAAAGCATGTTTTTATCTTCCTTTTGAATTTACAGGACCAAATGAGCTTAAATGAACAAAATGAGCAAATAAGCAGCCAAAACCAACATCAATACAAAGAAAAGGAATAAATGTGACATGTCCGACCCCTCGGCAGCATCCCCAAAGTAAAAAAAAACAAGGAATCAGAGGACTGACCACGGGGTCGTGCCCAGCTGAACACGGGGCGTGGTCAGGGACCTGCATAAAAGACAAACCTGTAGAAGCTTCCACGCCCACCACGGGGCAGTGTCCAGCTCAGCACGGGGCGTAGTCAACGCAAAGATACGAATCTTGCCAAATCTTGATAGTACAGATACGAAGTTGACCACGGGGCCCTGCCCAGGAGACACGGGGCCGTGTGGGGCCCTCTACTGGCACTTGTAATTAATGAAGGAAGAGAAAAGGCTGGCCACAGGGGTGTGCCCGCTGGACACGGGTCCGTGGCCAGAGTTCTGTGCAGGCTATAAATAGGGGTGCTTGGTTCACTTCAAAGGCATCCCTTGGTAAACCACTACTCTCCCACTTTGCCACCACTCCACCACCACTACAACACCAACACCCACCACCATCATCCATCATCCATCTTTAGAGTGTGTAGTAGTCTTGGGATCCAAGATTGATTGTAAGGGTTCTTGCCAATCAAAGGCCATATTTGGTTAAGCCTCTTACATCACCTGGTGAAGACAAGTCTTTATTGTATTACTTTTGATTTTTAATCTTTCGGCACTTTTTATTTGGGTTTGTATTAATAACGTTAATAATTAGTTTCTTATGTTGAAGGTGAATTCTTCCTATCATTTTTCTATGGTATCTTGATGTTACTTTACTGTCTATATAAAGTAAAAGATTGCATCATTCATGTTTTTACGGTCTGTATAAAGGCATGTTGACTACCTGGTCGGGGGTTAGGGGAATGGTTTGGTAAGGTTCTTGCCTTGTTCAGTGTATAAATCCTGTAAGGACCTGGTTCAAGCTTACTAGGACCTCCTTCAATACCCACTGGTTTTGGATGGCGGGGGTGCGAATAGCTTGAACCCCTCATATGTAAACTATTATTAATACATTAAACCGGCTTCTTGGGATTGTATCCTTGCTGACTCAAACCACTTAGCCGAGGGTAACGTCACTTTCAAAGGAGGGCCTACCATTTTTCGCATTAATAACTTACTTAATTATCTTTCAATATTCCAACCCTTTGGGATTGTATCCCTGCTGACTCAAACCATTGGGTTGAGGGTAATGTCACCTTCAAAAGAAGGGCCTACTACTATAATTAAGATAATCTCTTAAAAAGTCCGAAAGTGCGAAGATCATCAAAGGATACATTAAAGACGAGCCGGATCCAAGTGATTCTATCTTGTCTATCTGTTTTTATTTTATTTATCTTTGCATTTTTTAGTTTTTATTTTCATATTTCAAAACTTTTCTCAAAAAAATTTAGATTGATTAGACGTTGAGGATAGACCGGTACTAAAAGCTCTTGTGTCCTTGGACGACCTCGGTATCTTACCAACGCTATACTACGCTCACGATGGGTGCACTTGCCTAAGTGTGTGTTTAGTGTTAGTAGAATATCGTGTTATAAATTTAAAACTTGACTAATGTGTAAAATGAGCTTAAAATATCAATAAAAATATATCACGCTTTGCACACACCACCCCGTCAAGACGCTACCTGGATCTTTGATTTACCCTCAAAATACAACGATTATCACAACTTTAAAGCAACATTCGGTACAAATCACATTTTCATATGGATCAAGCAATTCCCATCCCAGGCTCAGAGCTCTAAAGCCAAATAGAAGTCCATGGCTGCAAGGGGGTTGCAAGCGAAAACATACCATCCACCATCCTTGCCACGCCAAGGCTACATGCTCATCAACTTTTAGTCAAATCGTTGAACTCATCATAGCCAAGACAAAAAACCTAACCAATGAAAATATAGGAACCAACAGCAGACAAAAGACGATGCCAAATAAAAACCCTAAGAAACCAATCGTCGTCTCAGTGGCATCATTTATCATTTTCCAATGACCGAAGCCGGAAGACACGCATCTCAAGGGAAGATGACCGCCCAAATAGGTCAATTGGAACAAACCACGAAGATAAACAGTGTTCATTTCCCGACCGTTGAGAGAGAGAAAACAGAGGCGGTGGTAAATGGAGAGAGCCCATCGTCGTATGGAGGTCAAACCCCCCCCACACAAAACAGACACCAGTTGGTGACCGTGGTGGTGGTGTGATAGTGGTGACCCTCCAGTCACACCCCCCAGCATTTGTATGGAGGTCAAAACCCCCCTCAAAACAAACACCAGATGGTAACCGTGGTGGTGGTGTGACAATGATGACCCTCCAGTCAATGCCCCTCCGTCTTCTCCTTCCCTCTTTTCTTTCTCTCAATTATGTGCATCGATATCGCATAAAGATTTGCCGGCATGAGTCTTTCAATTGGCTGCGGCATTAAATGTGGCTCACCTCTATACAAATATATATACGAAGGTAAAGTTAAAAAGTAAATCACTGTAGAAGCACTGTAGAAGGCAACTCTAGATTTTCCTTGATTTAATATTATATATAATGAGAGATTTCAGCAAGAAAAGAAGTTTGTTTAAATTTTGAAGTATAAATAATTTTATACTAGAATTTTGTAAGATTTGTTAGCTTTATAGGTTGTACTTTATGCTTCATTGGTGTGTTGTGCATTAGAGTGTTGTATGCTAATGATACAAGTTCTACAACAACTTACTATTATTTTGTTACATTTGTTGGCTTTATAGGTTGTACTTTTTGCTTCATTAGTGTATTGTGCATTAGAGTCTTGTATGCTTATGGTACAAGTTCTACAACAACTCATAGCTGTATTGTATTGTACCAAATGTTAAAGCACTTGATACATCCTCTTGATGCAACTTTTCTTGGTTGCTTGGCATGTTTTCTCCACGTGTCCCTAACTTCTTCTGTTACCAAGTTGATTGATGTTTTTTTTTTAAGTTTTGTATTGTTATAGGTTTTACATGGTTAATGTTTGATGTCATTTAACCTTCACCACGACAACGCGGGGGCTTTCATCTAACATTTTTTTACGTTTTGTCTAAATTTGTAAGTTGCCGGCCGCAACGCGGCGGGGTTCCATCTAGTTTATTTTATTTTCAAAAAAATAAATATTTTATTTATATTGCCTAGTTTTTGTTACGAAACAATAGAAACCCAGGTGGCAATTTTCACGTGGAACCCAAGTTTGTAGAATGGAATTTTGGGACCAACCCTTGCATGTTTTTACGACTTGATTTGACCGTTGACTCAATCTGGTTCATAATTAAAATCACGACCTTGTGACAATAACCTCCATATTGTTTTCCACACGAGTAAATTACTATAAGATTAGCTAGTTTAATCATATCAAATCTTTAGGTTACATTTTATGAGAGTACTTTTGCCCTTTAAAATTAACTAGGTTACTTTAATTTTTTTTACGTATAAAGGTATTTTAATACTTTTATGTGTTAGACCGTGAGGTATGGTGGGGCGTGGGTTTGGGGCATGGTGCGACACGTGGAGTATGGGGCACCCAAGACCAAAAGCCAATTTCAAAGGGGTATGGTGCGGCGTGGCCAAGCCACATCATAATGAGGTTCCGCCATGGCTAGTTCTCTTGACCAATGAGGTTCCGCCATGTCATGTGGGTAGCCCCGCCCAACGCCCGAGCTGAATCCCACGCCAAACGGGACACGCTGAAACCCAAGCCCGCCCGGGGTGGTGACTTGGGCGTTTGTACCCAACCTACGCCCCAACCCCACCCATACCCCATAATCTTAGAGAGTATTTATGTAAGTTGTAATGTTTCTTTTAATATTTTAATATTTAAGAGATTGTTTATGTAATTACCTAAATTAACAAAACCAAATCACAATCTCATTCTTCATTCTCTATATGATGAGTTTTTTTTATTTGTATATATTAAAAAAATGTTTTATTTTTATTTTTCAAAATTTTTTATTGTTTGTTTTTTTTTATTTAGTTATTTTTACAATTTTTAATTAATAAAACTCATTTTAAATAAGTCAATTTATCTTTTCTAAAAGCCTTTTTATAAACGTCTATTATCATCATTCGTTTTTCAAACTTCTTTTTAAACCATTCATCTTTTGTTAATATGTCGTTTATTTAAATCGTTCATTTGTTTAAAACCGTCCATCTGTTTAAAACTCTTTATTTTGTAAACATGTTGTTTATTAAAATCGTTCATTTTTACTTGTTTTTAAACCTTCTGTTGATGCACGGAATGTCTGTTGACTACGTATATCAAGTCTTAGGTCAAGATAGGTCAACATAGGAGCTTATAAGTCAAAATTAGGTCTTAATGTTGTAGTTTCGCTTGAATGTACATAGTTATAGGTAATTTCGCTTGTATGTACATCAAGGGTTTCGCTCCAAGGGACTTAGTTGGTTTTGCTCATTAGGTCATAGAGGTTTCGCTTATATGGTTTAATGAGGTTTCGCTTTTGTGTCATGTCTTATAAGCGAAACCTCAGGGACTATAAATAGACATCATAAGCGAAACCTGATCATTATTCAGTCGTGACATTGGAGCGGAATCTGATCATTGCTTCGGTAACGAAACTCTGTCAAATTGAACTCAGAAAGCAATAAAAGTGAAGGAATTGAAAAGGAAAGCTGTTGTAACTTCGTGTATACTGATTCCGCCTTTATACGTGAAGATGAACGTTCTCAACTGACTTTTCGGGGTCACAAAACGGTCCAACAAGTTGTATCAGAGCTTCAGGACGAGGAGTTCATACTACTACAGCTGAATCGACCAAATTCTCTTACTTCTACTCACTTTCTTTCATACTTTTTCGATTTGAGATAGTTCCTACGGTTGAAATGACCTGATTTTTGAGTATTACATGTAAAACATACTAATAACAAACCCTAGAAAGTTTCAGGTTAAAACTCAGCTTAAAAATGGTAAAAACATACTAAAAACCAGGTTTCGCTTATTCGGTAATCGAAGGTTCCGCTTTTTTGAACATTAGAAGGTTTCGCTTTTCCGAACATTCGAAGGTTCCGCTTATTCGGACATTATCTGTTTCGCTTATTCAGACATATAGACTAGTCACTTTCGCTTTTACGGACATAAGTTGGTTGATTTCGCTTATAGTGACATTTTACCTATTTCGCTCATTGGGACATCACCTATTTCGCTTATCAGTCACATATAAACTGATTTCGCTTATTTGGTCAAGACAGATTTCGCTTATCAGTCACATATATTGATTTCGCTTATAAAGACACATCAAAAGCTGATTTCATTTGTGTGTCACTGTTTGTCAAAATTTCAAAAATTTTTCTAATTGTTTGCTTATTTTGCAGGTACACTCAAGATGGATGATATTTTCTTGAACCCGTTTAGCGACATGTACGCATTCGCTGGAGATTCCGGAAACAATGATACTTCGTCAAGCAATGTGAATGAGAATCCGCCGAAAGAGAGGAAAAAGGAAGCTTGGGAATCAGAAAGTGCTTTCGGAACATTCAATAGACCTCCAAAGCTAATGTCTATCGAGGAATACAGTCGGTGGTCAAGAAAGTTTGAAGATTGGTTGATGGCATTCGCATTTCCCAGTTGGAAGAGTTTGAAAAACGATTATGCCAATGGAAACAAAAATGGTGAAACTTTAAGAGCAGCTAAAGAGATTGATTCATTTGTAGCTGAACAAAAATGCGTGGCATTGTTATTTCAGTCCGTTCGGGAAGACATTATTGCCTTGATCGATTATTCAAATGCAAAAGATCTTTGGGAAAAGTTAGAAAAGAAATGTATAGGTAGTGAAGAAATCAAGAAAAACAAAAAGAAACTACTTAAGAAAGAGTTTGATATGTTTGGATGTTTAAAGAACGAGTCAGTTTGTAAAATGATAGAAAGGTTTGGTCATCTGAAGCTGGAATTAGTAAGACATGATATCAGATATTCTGAAGATGATCTTATCGACAAATTGTTCGATTCGTTGCCTGACGAGATGGATTGGAGATATTATGCGCTGATGCTGAAGAATACTATCAAAGCACCAGAAAAGTTGACATTAGATTTGCTGATTGAGAAACTCGAGAGTCACGAGTTGGAACTGAAGAAGACATACAAAGTCAATCACTCATCTTACCAGCAGAATTTGGATTTGTATTATCCAAAGAGCATGATGCCAAAAGCAACTTCTCCAAAGACTGTGTTTTCTGTTGAGAATGTATCCACATCAAGCAAAGAAAGTCAAAGTGGTCAAAGCAGTGGAAATCACAGTGGTTATCACAGTGGATCTTCATTATCTGCAAGTCATTCTGATGCAAAGAATCATTTTCAATGCAACATTGCAATAGACTTGAAAAATGCTCAGAATTTTGATGAGGAGTCGGCCAAACAGCAGATGATCTTCCTAGCATCGGTGTTGGAATCGTATGAAGGGTTAGTAGCTGGGAAGATAGGCAACACCAATCTGACGAAAGAAGATTATGATCAGATTGATCCGAAGGAAATGGAGCTGATCGATATTCGTTGGGCTATGGCAAGTGCTGTTCGTCGAGCACAGCGTTTTATGGAAATTACCGGCAGAAAGACAATTGGTGGTCCATCTACCAAATTGGGGTTCGATAAGTCCAAGGTGACTTGCTTCAAGTGTAAGCAGAAAGGTCACTTCAAGCGAGAATGCCGAAACGCTTATGCTGATGAGTCGGAGAATCCTTTCAGAGATGATTATTACAAGAAGGCAATATATCATCAGAATAAATCCGAGCCGCCTAGATTGAAGCAGGTTGAAGACAATAGAGAGAAATCTAGAGCTCTTGCGGTCATTTATGATGATGAAGGGTATGATTGGAGTCAAGAGGTTTTACCAGAGGAAGATGCGGTTGGTTACGCATTCATGGCGAAAAACGACGAACCTATTCCGTGGAAAGATGATAGAACTGAAGAGCAGAAATATCAATACAGAAAAATGATTGCTGAAAACAAAATAATTAGAATATCTCGTATCTATCTGGAAGCAAGGAGAGCAAATAGATGGGATCCGGACAGAGAGTGTTATCTTGATGAATATGGAAATATTGCGATTGATGACAAAACGCTTGATATTGAGAAAGAAGAGCAGGAAAAATGGTGGGGAACTGGAGAAAGAAGAGGATGAGTACTGGCAGAATAAATGGTGGGGAACTGGAGAAAGAAAGGAGAAAGAAGAGCAGGAAAAATCAAAGAAAGTTGATACTGGAGTTATTGACACAACGCAGAAGTTGACTGTAGAGAATCTGGGAAAAATGGCTGACAAAGTGCTGGCTGCTAAAGCACTTGAGGTAGACTCTAACTCCGTGTCTGAGTCAAAAAGCCAGGTCAGTTCAAACTTGTCAACAAATGCGTCAGGTAAGAAAATTGATGGAAATGCTGATTGCAAAAATTGCAACAAAGAGTGCAAATTTTGTAACACAGTCACGTATCTCAACGGGAAGAAAGTTGATGATCTAACAGCAAAGGTCAGAAGCGTTGAGAATCAGATTCTTGATCATGACAAAACAGTTAAAGCTTCAACTGAACGGATAAGAGAATTAACTAGTCAAATTGAAAATGATAAAATTGATCATGAAAAAGTTAAAAAGGAAAATGAAAAGTTAATTCTTGAAAACCGTCAGATTTCAGAAAAGTTTGAAAAACTAAAAAGCACAATGAAAGATAGTGATGATCGAAATGGTAAAACTTTTAAAGAAAATGAACATCTAAAAGCAGTGCTTAGAGTAAAAGAAGAATCAATCAACCAACAACTGGATGAAATCGCTAAACTGAAACTTAAATTTCAAGAGGCTGAAATTGAAAACGAGCGAATCCAGTTGAAGCTTAACAGTTACAGCTCTGCAAGCTTTGTGTTGCAACACATTATTCCCAAACCCATCGGGAAAGACAAAGCAGGCGAAGATGTGTATTGTGATGGAACTGGGGTGGGTTTTCATCAAGTACCACCACCTGTTCTTGACAACTACACGAAAAAGCAATCTGGGTTGGTTGAAATTGAGGAAGAAAGTGAAGTTAAACTTCCGGAGAACATTGATGTCACGTTCACATCTTCCAATGACGATAGTGTCCAAAATGATATTGTAAAAGGTGTTGTTGAAAATGTGCTAAAAGCGGATAGTGACACTACTGAGGATGACGGGTGTTTCTTGGATAAGTACATTCAGAAACCAAAATCCAAGCACAATTTATGTGATGAACCGGGTCTTGTGATGTACAAGATGGCTGGATCTGATAAGTTGTATTCGGATTCTGAGTTTCCGATTGAGAATGTTAACATGAACAAATTGACAAATGTTTTCAAGTTGGTCGAAGTTGATTTGTCAGAAGTGAACAATTTGAGTCAAACAAAGAGAAAAATGAGTTTTGAGAAAGATAAATCATACTACAAGAAATCTGTTAATCCATCACGTTTTTATAATAACAATCGAAATAACTGGTCGGATGATTATTAGGGTGGTAGGAATTATCAGAGTAGAAATGTTTCAAACAAGAGGTTTGCTGAAAAGAAAAAGTTTGTGAACAGTTCGAGTTCACTTGCTGATGAAGAGAAAGTAACTTTTTCAAAATCAAATGAAGAGTTCTTTGAGAAAAGAGCTTCACAGTATCAGTCTGAAGGCACAAGTCGAGTTGTTGATACTCGAACATGTTTCAGATGTAATCAAGTTGGTCACATTGCACGAAAGTGTACAAATGTGAAGCCTAAGACTGAAACTGTGAAGATTCAAAAGAAGAAAGTTGACGAGAAGGGTAACGCACCAATCGTTGTTGAGAAAAAGAGTGTGAAAAATGACAACATCAAAGTGAAAAATGAACCCGTAAAGAAAGTGGTAACTAAAAATGACAAATTTTACAAGCGGGTTGCATTATCTCAACAAGTTTGGAAACCAAAAACTGAGAAGAAGGTGAAATCTTCTGAGGATTCAATTCAAATTGATTATGATGCAAATTTTCCACCTCTTAAGGCTGAAAACTTCAAAATTCAAATTGCGAGAGTCAAGGTTACATCTAAGGCTGATGAGGCCTGGGTGGACTCCATGTTCGACTAAACAGTTTGAATTGCCGGAGCTTCCTGGATCGCGAAGCATGAATCGGCATCTTTATTGAAGTTGGTTAAGTCAATGTTTGTTATGTGCAGGATCTTCCAAAACTTGTATCCAGATGGATCATGCATAGTGGAGCTTCAAGACATATGACAGGGAAGACTGCATTGCTGTATGATGTGAGAAATATAAATGGTGGTTATGTGGGATTTGCTGGTCATGAAGGTGGTAGAATTATTGGTGAAGGAACGTTATCCAACGGGATTGTGACGTTTGAAAGAGTTAACTACATTACTGAGCTGGAGAATAATCTGCTTAGTATCTCCCAGATTTGTGACAATATGTATACTACTCACTTCACTGATAAAGAATGTTTGATCTTGAAACCGGGATTTGTAATACCTGAATAATGGATTATCATGCGGGCACCTAGAGTGAATGATTTATATGTGTTAGATATGAGTGTAGCAACTACAACTACTGGTCAAGCACATTGTTTTGTGACTAGAGCAACTGAGAAAGAATCGAGATTGTGGCACCGCAAGATGGGGCATATTCACCTAAGGAAGATGAATCACTTGGTGCACAATGATTTGGTTCTTGGAGTTCATGTTAAAGGTTTTCATCTGGAAGGGGAGTGCATTAGCTGTGTTAAAGGCAAGCAGAAGAAAAAGTCACACCCTACAAAGCAAGTCAATTCAGTTTCGAGACCTCTGGAAAGACTTCACATGGATTTGTTTGGTCCTGTGAATGTCAAAAGTATTACAGGAGATTACTACTGTTTGGTTGTTACTGATGATTATTCCAGATTTTCGTGGGTTTCTTTCTTGAAGACGAAAGACGAAACGTTTGACAGTTTGATGGGATTGTTCAGAAAAATTGAGAATTTGTACCAAAGGCGTATCAAAAGAATTCGAAGTGATAATGGTACTGAATTCAAGAACAGTAAGATGGAAGAATTTTGTGATGAAAGAGGTATATTGCATGAGTTTAGTGCTCCGTACACTCCGCAGCAGAATGGAGTCGCAGAACGCAAAAACCAGACACTAATTGAGACGGCTAGAACTATGCTCACAGATTCAAAGTTACCGATAAATTTTTGGGCTGAAGCTGTTTCCGCCGCATGCTATACGCTCAACAGGGTTCTCACTGTCAAGAAGTTCAACAAAACATGCTTTGAGCTAATCAATAACCGCAAACCGAATTTGAAATATCTAGAACTATTCGGGTCACCCTGTACTGTTATAGAGCCTCATGGAAAGTTTGGTCCGAAGAGCATTGAGGGAATATTTGTTGGTTATGCAAATCCGATGCAACGTGTTTTCATTCCAAGTGAAAAGCGGATTATTGAAGCTGTAAATGTTGAATGTCAAGGTTATACTATGCCGCCGCAGAATCCTGGAGATTCATGGCGTTATCATTATGACAAACTGTGGGATTCGTTTGGCATGAGAGAAGAATCAGAGGAAGATGAAGATTTCTTTGATGAGTTGGATATTTTGCGTGAATACGAGTCACAGCTAAGGTTCCCAGCTGAGTATTCTAGAAGACCACGGGAAACATCAAATGACAATGAAGCAGGTCCGAGTAATGCTGGTGAACATGATGGTGTCCAACAGAATGAAGTTGCTCAGGAAAATCAGTCGGATCAGATTGATAATCAAGAAGTTGAAAACATGCCAGTCTTTGATCATGGTGATTCAGATTCTGAGGGGGAGCAAATTCAGATTTCAAGTCAAACAAACCAAGTTGGTGAACAAGATGCAGATCAGAATGTTACTAATCTGGAGGGAAATGTAGATGTTCCAAGCGAAGTGATACCGTGAACTTTTTCATATCATCCAGAGGAGTTGATCATAGGAGAATTGCAGACAGGCGTTCGCACTAGAAGACAGATTGATAAAGGGCTTACATGTTTTTATACAAAAGTTTCTCCTGTGCAAACTGAATTCTCATTGAGTTGTTTTATATCGCAGGTTGAGCCAAGAACTTACAAAGAGGCGCTTACTGAAGATTCTTGGGTCATTGCAATGCAGGAGGAACTGAGTCAATTCGAGAAATTGGGAGTGTGGAAGTTAGTGGATTTTCCGGATGGTCAAAGAAAAATCAATACAAAATGGGTATTTAAGTGTAAGAGAGACGACAGAGGAGTTGTTGTACAAAACAAGGCTCGACTCGTTGTTCAGGGCTTTAGTCAACAGGAGGGGATTGATTTTACAGAAGTCTATGCTCCTGTAGCACGACTAGAGGCAATCAGAATTTTTCTTGCATTTGCGTCTTGGAAGAATTTCAAAGTATATCAACTAGATGTAAAATCGGCGTTTCTTTATGGGAAGGTCAAAGAGGAGGTTTACGTCGGTCAGCCACCGGGCTTTACCGATCCAATCCACAAAAACAAGGTCTACTTATTGGACAAAGCGCTGTATGGTTTACACCAGGCCCCGAGAGCTTGGTATGAGACTTTGTATCAACACCTACTAGCCAACAAGTTCATTTGTGGAAAAGTGGATGCCACTCTCTTCACTAAAGAGGTCGACGGTCATCTTCTGATAGTTCAGATTTATGTGGACGATATAATCTTTGGGTCGACAAATGAAAATCTATGCAAAGATTTTGAATCAGTGATGAAGCAAAAATTCGAAATGTCATCAATGGGGGAGATGAAATTCTTTCTGGGTTTACAAGTTAAACAACTTCCTGAGGGAATTTTCATTCACCAGACGAAGTACGTTCATGATATTCTAGAGAAATTTGGGATGTCAAGTTCTACTCCAGCTGCTACCCCACTTGCAACAAATCATGGGATTCACCCAGATCTCACTGGAGACAGGGCTGATGAAACATTTTACCGATCCATGATAGGTTCTTTGATGTACTTAACTGCTTCACGTCCTGATATCATGTACCCAACGTGCCTCGCAGCAAGATATCAATCTAACCCAAGAGCTTCGCATATGATCATTGTGAAGAGGATATTGCGCTACCTGAAAGGAACTCCTTCATTGGGGTTGTGGTATCCTAGGAAAGGCGACTTTACGCTCGAAGGGTATTCCGATTCGGATTTCGGATGCTGCAAAGTCAATTCAAAATCAACAACTGCAGGATGTCAGTTCTTTGGTCCTAGATTGGTTACCTGGCAGTGTAAGAAACAAACGTCTGTGGCGTTATCTACATGTGAAGCGGAGTATGTTTTTGCTAGCAGTTGCTGTTCTCAGATCTTGTGGATACAGCAAAAGATGAGCGACTACGGTTTTCAGTTTCTTAACACACCTCTTTTTGTTGATAATGAGGCCGCAATAAATATAACAAAGAATCCAGTACATCACGCTAAAACTAAACACATAGAAATTCGTCATCACTTTATTCGTGATTGCTTTGAGAAACAGTTGATACGAATTGAGAAAATCCACACTGACGAACAGAAAGCTGATTTACATACCAAAGCTTTTGATAAAAATCGGTTTAAATATTTGTTAAAACTGAATGGTATGAAGCTTCTTTCGGTGTCGGATGGAATTGTGGGCGTTGATGAAAGTACTGTTGCGGATGAAGACGAGATACAATCTGCAATGGTTTGTCGATTTTTTACTTGTTTTGGTATTTAGGGGGAGTAGATAGATGTATATAGATATATTTTCAGAAAATACAAAAACAGTAAAAAATGCAAAAATACAAAAACATGATAAAATCTGAAAAAGAGCTTGTGTATATAGGGAAAATGATAGTACATTGGCTAGACTATTACAGTATGCTAAAGATTTGTAAAGTATAAATGAGTTTAACAGTCTCACTGATGATGTGTCGATAGGTTT
This sequence comes from Helianthus tuberosus, assembly GCA_030545235.1. Taxonomy (NCBI): domain Eukaryota; kingdom Viridiplantae; phylum Streptophyta; class Magnoliopsida; order Asterales; family Asteraceae; genus Helianthus; species Helianthus tuberosus. Next base: position 105,870,067 of record CM060361.1, on the reverse strand, counting down.
TCGCACATTTAGTAGATTTATTCCGGATATAAACCTAAAATTTCAAACTTGTGAAATTCGTGGGGAACACTACTTGGATATATAGGAAAGCCCTGAAATCTCGTTTGAAAGGTCTCATAATCTGATATACTAGGTCTTTATACTCAATGATGTCTGGGGTATTATTCCGGGACTTCTGCTGAACGGTAGTTCTGACCTAGTCCTTGGATACTACTTTCTGTAAATGCTTGAAACATAGCATAAACCCTCAGCATGCCGATGAAACAATAAAATTGATAGTCGCTGCTGTTGTAGCTAAAAGATCCTCTAAAGGGGATATACCGTAAAGTCGAAGCTGATATCTCTCTGCGTATACGGAAGTATTGACCTGAGATCCCTCGGCCCTCGCATTACCTAATTTATGTACAGATATCATTGTAGTATACTCACCTGTAAGACTGATATTTGGGATTCTGGATACGGGAGTATATTCAAGAGGTGGGACACATGAATGAGCTAAGTTCATAAGACATCTAATTTGTATCCTGAGTAAATTGAAATTTGTGTGAGAATTTAAGATGGATCAGTATATCGACAATCGAGGTGAATTGTTTAAGTCTGAGTATGAAATGAAGCTTAACGGTACTTGTAATTTGTCTGAAAAGCTGATATGATTCCCTGACACGCTCGCCAAAAATATGTTTGTAAATAGTTTACTTTGTTTACTTTCTGCAATTTAAGTTTTCTGTATTTCATTTCTTAGTTTAGAACACCTTATAAAATCCAAAAAGATTTTATTTCTGCTTTATTTTCCGACAAACCAAAGTGGAGAGTTGATTGTTGGATTCTCAGATGTTGAAGCAGATGCAGGAGATTCTGGACTGAAGAATGAGGAGAGCTTATTTTGATAGAGTTTGATTTATTGAAAAGTCAAAAAACAAGTTCATTAACTTGATACTTGTTATTTTCAGAAAATGTATAAATTGTTGTTTTCAAAATCAGTTTGATTCGTTAAATGATCAACCAAGGTCATTAAATTGAACTTGGTAGATTAATCAAGTGATCAGGGTCATTAACTTGGACTTGAATACTTGAGTGGATTTCTAAAACTGATTGAGTTTGTGATTTATTGTTGAAAAGATAGTTTGTAATGATTGATGTTTGAGACACAGGTTTTGGACTTCATTATTCCCATGGAAGTTAAATGTCAAAGCTTGAACCAGATAAAGACCTCAGATTCTAGCATATTGAGAGGGGGAGTCTGTGAAAGGGGGAGTCTGGATCAACAGTTAAAAGGGAAGTTTGAAGATGGAGCTAGGACAAGATCCTGAACTTGTGAAGATAGAGTGCTTATGATGAGAATACAGAGAGTTGGAGAAAAGACAAAGACTGAAGACTTGGAGCTGAAGACTTCGTCAACATCCAAGGGGGAGTCTGTTGATGCACGGAATGTCTGTTGACTACGTATATCAAGTCTTAGGTCAAGATAGGTCAACATAGGAGCTTATAAGTCAAAATTAGGTCTTAATGTTGTAGTTTCGCTTGAATGTACATAGTTATAGGTAATTTCGCTTGTATGTACATCAAGGGTTTCGCTCCGAGGGACTTAGTTGGTTTCGCTCATTAGGTCATAGAGGTTTCGCTTATATGGTTTAATGAGGTTTCGCTTTTGAGTCATGTCTTATAAGCGAAACCTCAGGGACTATAAATAGACATCATAAGCGAAACCTGATCATTATTCAGTCGTGACATTGGAGCGGAATCTGATCATTGATTCGGTAACGAAACTCTGTCAAATTGAACTCAGAAAGCAATAAAAGTGAAGGAATTGAAAAGGAAAGCTGTTGTAACTTCGTGTATACTGATTCCGCCTTTATACGTGAAGATGAACGTTCTCAACTGACTTTTCGGGGTCACAAAACGGTCCAACACCTTCCGTTTTTATAAACGTATTTCTTAAATGTTTAAAAATGAAACCGTTTAAAAAACGAACCTTTTTTAAAATATCTTAATAAAAACATTTATAATTTTTTTTATTTATTTTAAGAAGACATTTATAAAAATGAAAGGTTTAAACACAAGTAAAAAATGATCAATTTAAAAAAAAACGAACGATTTTATTAAACGAAAGGTTAAAAAATAAAGAGTTTTAAACAAATAACCAATTTAAATAAATATATATTAACAAAAGATGAACGACTTAAAAAGAAGTTTAAAATGCGAACGATTATAAAAGATGTCTATAAAAAAGCTTTTAGAAAATACAAATTTACTTATTTAAAATGAGTTTTATTATATCATAATCGTAAAAATAACTAAATAATAAAAACAAAATAACAATAAAAAATTTTAAGAAATAAAAATAAAACATTTTTTTAATATATACAAATAAAAAAAAACACATTCTATAGAGAATGAGATTGTGGTTTGGTTTTTGTTAATATGAGTAATTACATAAACAATCTCTTCAATATTAAAAAAAAAAAACATTATAACTTACATAAATAGCTTCTGACACATAAAAGAACTAAAATACCCTAATACCTAACAAAATAAAGTAACATAAATAGTATTAGGGCTAAAACCCTTACAAAATGGGTTGATATGTTAAAAGAGTTATTTTTGGTCCAAAATAGTTAAACTGACTAAATCTTAGAGGCCAAAATAGTAATTTACCCTTTTGATATTTTTCGGTTATTATTGATTGATAGTTACAATTTACATGGTCAAGTTTTATTTCTAAAATTAACCAAATTATTATAAATAAAACAATTGTTGCCATTCTTTTTTTCATGTTGCTAGAATTCTAGGACTAGCCGTTTGCCTGCTCATCTAATTGACAACTCCCAATTTCCGGTAAACATTACGTTGTGAGTTTTTAATCATCCTCATTGCTTATAATGTCGATGACTATTTAGCCATCATCTTCATGGGTCTTATCATTATTGATAAGTAACCCTTTTTTCCTAATGATATAAATACTCCATTAAGGCTTGTAAAGACAATATTAATGGCTCTAACTGTAATATGCCCAACAACCTCCTATTTATCTATATTTTTTAACAACAATGATTTGATTATATAGAAAATACCATGGTGAAGCTGGAGATAAAAGTTTTAGACTTGAAATTGAATAATCAAAGAAACTTACATGATCTCCAATCTTTACGGATTTTGTAAGACAATGGAATGGGAAATGCACCATTGATCCCATCCACTGTTTAGTTTAGATTTGTTGATCAGCCATAAATATGCTAGTAAGTTGATGTCTTCGGTACGTTCTCCATCTTAGTTATTGCGTTAGGCCATACCTTCTCTAGGATCCATAACACTATGTAGATAATCGTGAACTTACCTTTTTTTCCCGTGTTTGGCTTCATGGGTATGATAACAGTCGGCTTATACTTGTTAACTGTTGTATACGCTGTAAGGTCTTTACCTATCGACCAAGATATCCTCGCAGTCTATCTGGATAATTAAACACAAAATATTTATTAATTACTAGTTGAATCTATACTATATAATAAAAGAAACCAATAAATGGACACATGTCATTCATTGAAGCCATCAATTAAAAGATAATTATAAAATTAAATTTAATATAAATTTAAACAATTCGTATAGGAGATAATCTAATATTTTAAAATATTTATCAGATTTAATAATAATAATAATAATAATAATAATAATAATAATAATAATAATAATAATTTCTCTAAATGAGTGGGTAATATTATAAAATAATTTAGTAAAATTAAAGATGTTATTTTGGAGATTAAAACGGAGCTATAGACAGAAAAAAGATATAAGTTGTTAGGGAAATATCATTAAGAATATAGAGATTATAAATAACTTAGGTAAAATTAATTAATGTTAACGAGTCAAAAAAATCCTAGGAGGCAAATCATATGAAAAATGATTACGTACACCAAGAAAAGTAGTCACCAGATATATTTTTTATTAAATTCATTTAACCTGTGTAATAAACGTGGTTTTTTAAAGATATAACATTTTTATTTTTTACCATACAAAATTACATTTATGCAACTCGTGTAATACACGGGGTTTTTAAAAAATATAACTTTTTTTATTATGTAGTATATAAAATTAGATTTATTCAATCCATATAATACATAGAGTTTATAAAGATATAACTTTTTATTGTTCAATATATAAAATTATATGTGCTCAACCCGTATAATACATGAGATTCTTAAAAATGTAACTTTTTTCATTATTTAATATATAAAATTAAATTTACCCAACCCGTACAATACACGAGGTTTCTAAAAATACAACATTTTTTTATTATTTAATATATAAAATTACATTTATTCAACCCATATAATAAACGAGATTTTTAATTATATATTATTTTATTATTTGATAAATAAAATTATATTTATTCAACCCGTATAATAAACAAGATTTTTAAAGATATATATATTTTTATATTATTTGTTATATAAAAATACATTTATTCAACCCGTGTAATATACGGGGTTCTAACCTAGTATCAATATAAAATAGATAAGTTTAGTTTAACCTATACTTCCTTATAAGTTATAACACATTAGTATAATTATGATTTTGGCCCCTGTGGTAATTTCATTATAACCCTATAAGCCAAAAAGAAATTTTTTGACATTTGAACCCTCAATGTCTTTTCTTCTAACCTTTTTGGCCATAATCATTAACTCCATCCAATTAAATGGTTAAAAAGTAGTCACGTGCCCCTAATATGAGGGGCATTTATGTCAATTCACATTTAACACAAACATCTACCCCATTTAAACCACTTTGAATTATTCCATGTAACCAAAACACAAAACCCTTCAGTCTTTGATCATCTCCTTCAACCCAGATGCTCTGATCAGTGATGATTACAATCGACGATCCCAGGCTTATTAAAAATGGTGTTGACGCTGTGGTGGATATGCGACCAAAACGAAGATGTTGACCCCTATTAAGGGCATGTTTGGCTAAGTGTTCTTAACATCAAAACAAGTAAAATTTAATACAACTTAGAATATAACCCTAATATTTGTTTATTGTTTGTTTCATTATAGGGAATATCCCTAATATCTTCATATTAAGAATCAATCATGATAGAGTGTTTGTGAAATCACCTATGAAACATGTTGATGCAAAGGTAGATTATGCTGACATGATAGTCTCTAATATAATGCACTTTCTATTATCGAGTTGAATCAATCATGATAGAGTATTGTTTTGATAAAAAAAAATTGACAGTTGAGGAGGTCAAGGGGCTGATTCAGGTTTTTGGGTTAAAGAAATCAAGTCAGCTGTGTTTGAAGTGGTAGCCACCGAGCGTCGGAGCCTGGAGGGTTCTATATGTGATTTATTAAGAGGTTCTGGGACGTTTTCAAATCTGATTTTATTGGTATTTTTCACTAGTTTCATCACTCATATTCCAAAGGTTAAAGACCCGATTAGCTTGAATGAGCACATGCTGATTAATCTTGTGAGGTTAATAAACAAGGTGGTGTCTAAGTTCTTGTTAACCAATTGAAGAGGGTGATTGGTTCACTCAGTCATATCTGTTAACCAGTCAGTGTTTCTTAAAGACAGGCTTATTCTGGATGGTATTCTTATTCTTAACAGGTCTTGGCATGGGTCAAAAAAGACACGGTCAAGCATTTCTCCCAAAGATTGACTTTGAGACAGCGTATGACAATGTCAATTGGGGCTTCGTCGTCGTCTGTTATGGATCAGCTGGGCTTTCAATCTAGATGGTGTCAATGGATTCATGGGATTTTATCAAGACCGGGATCTTCTGTTCTGGTGAACGGTTTGCCGACTTTCGAATTCCCATACTCTAAAGGTATGCAACAAGGTGATCCAATTTCCTCTTTCTCTTTATTATGGTTATGGAGGCATTCTCGGGTATGATCAAAAGGGCTTGTAGGGTTGGTGCATTTAGAGGAATTGTCCTTTCGAATGATGGGCCAGTTATGACTCATCTTCTTTACACGGACGATTGTATGGTGATAGGCGAATGGTTTAGGTCGAATATAAAAAAAGTGTTGCTAAATTGCTTAGATGCTTTTACCTATGTTCGGGCTTAAAGAGTAATATGCGGAAGTCTTAACATGTTCGGTATTGGAGTGGAGTCGGGAGAAGTTGGGGATACGGCGTTGGTTCTTAAGTATCGGGTTGGGTTGGTTCCTTCCGTGCATCTAGGGGTATTGGTTGGTGCAAATATGATGGAGTTGTGAATTGGCAATGTATTTTTGAAGCTCGCCTTTCTTTATGGAAGGCATCCACTTTGTCGATGGGTGGTAGGGTTGCCTTAATCAAATCCGTTTCGGAAAGCCTTTCAAATTTCCTTTTTCCCTATTTAAGGCCCCGAGTCAAGTTACTAAGGGTCTTAAGGTTATCATTAGAGGGTTCCTTTGGGGTGGGGGTGGGGAGTGTAAAAAAGACTCTTTGGGTTGCGTGGGAGCGGGTGGCTTGGTCGATCGATATGGGAGGTCTTGGGCTTTATAAGCTAAAAGATACAAATGTTGCTCTTTTACCGAAGCGGGTTTGGCAGTATAAAAGGAAGACAATAGTCTTTGAAATTAGTTATTGACGTGCTTCATAATACTAAGGTATGTTGGGAGCAAGTGCCAATCAGTAAACCTTTAAGTGGGACTTGGAAAAATGTTGTTAGTGTGGTCGAAAAAACTAAAATCAAGTTTAATCAGCTATTTAAAGGCATTTTAGGTGATGGAAAGAGTATTAAAATGTGGCTGGATCATTGAGCATGCAATACTCCTCTAAAGGAGTCTTTCCCAAATCTTTTTAAGCTGGAAAAAAACAAGAAATGCAAGGTGGGGGAGCTACTGTAAGGGGGATATGAATTTTATGGGGATGTAGAACTGGAGCAGGTCTTCGGCTTCTAATGTGGAGGTGGAAGAGTGGAACAAATGTACTGACCTTTTAGATAATTACGTGTTATCGAGTGGGACAACACATAATTCTCGGTTAATTCTCGGTTGGTGCTGTTAAAAAATTTATGCTTAGCGACCAAGATTGCAGCGATAGGTTCCTTCACAAATGGTGTAAGTGGGTTCCAAAAAATTGCAACATGTTGGTTTGGAGAGCGGTCATAGGGCGTATCACGACTATTCCACTGGCTAGGAGGAACAGTTTCTTTGGGGATGATACGTGCGTGCTTTGTGACTCGAGCCAGAATCTACGGAGCATTAGTTCTGTTCTTGCGGTGTTGCTGTTGTTGTTTGGGAGCACGTTAGCCGCTGGTGCGGGATCAAGCCGATCTTCGCTTTCTCCATCAAAGATTTGTTGCAAATCCACGAAGATCCCGGGCTAGGAAATCGGGTTAAAAGGATTTTTCAAGGCATCATGATGATTGGTAATTGGAGTTTATGGAAGACTCGAAGCTACAAGAGATTTTATAATAAAGCGGTGGCGACTTAGAAAATCATTCAAGACATCAAAGTTCTCGGTTCTTTGGTATAAAAACAACGATAGGAATGATAGGATGTTGTCATGGGATATATGGTGTAAGTTCGATTTCATGTAATTTGGTTTTGTTGTGTTTGTTTTCTTCCCTTGTGTTATAGAGGTGTTGTTCTTGTGAGAATAACACACACCTTTCAAAAAAACAAAAATACTAAATATTTTGAAAAATAAAAAAAATTTAAAACCAATATTCTTTTTTTTTTTCTAGAAAAAGAAAGAAAAATAAAAGTGATGCCTCACCCATTACGTCATGGGCTAACTTGAGCTTATCGTTATATTCCATTAATTTTAGGGAAACTGAGGAGGAAAAAAGAAGTCAAAGACTGACTTATGCATCAAGTTGGAAGCGCATATTTTAGTTTTTGGGTTGATCAATCCAAGTCAAAAACTGACTTGTATGCAACACTTTTAAAGGTACATAAAGTTTACATTAACATAGACGCTATACCTTTTGAAACGTTTACACTCAAAATCAATAACCAAAAGGAGGCTGATACAAAGCAAAACCCAAAAATAATACTCACTCAAATAGCAAGAGCCATAAAATATTTTAGGTTTTACTTGGCCGTGTTGATCAATCCAAGTCATTTAAATAAACAAAATTTTGATAAGTCAAAGTTCTAAGTTGTTTAAACAAGTCTTGTTTGAATTATAGAGAAAATGAATAGCTCAACCCATTCAAAACTAGTCTTGTTAACATTATGTGTGTATATATATATTGAGGCCGGTTAACGTACAATACATCTTATCCTACATTATGTACGCGATGCCCTCAGCCGTACGATCTTCAATCGATCAAACGCGGGCGAAACTAATTTAAATGATTAAATTAATCATTTTAATATATCTAAATCATACCAGGAAGGTTAAAAACGTCATTGCGAGGTGATAAATCTCTGTAATTGACCGATGATAATTCAAAATCAAACCCTAAAACCTGAAATTCTTCTTCCCCAATCTCCCTTTGTTCCTTTTGGTGCGATATCGATAATAATAACTACTAATTTGGGAGTTGTAAGGGTCAAACGGAAGAAGACTGACAATGATCGATCAGCAATTGAAGAAGATGAACAGTAACACACACAAAGATTATACACATGCGATTTCATCAAAATTACCACATGCAAAATTGTTACAAAAAAACAACATGCTATTTCATCAAAATTATCACATGCGAAATTGGTACAAAAAAACAACATGCGAATTCATAAAAAATTATCACATGCGAAATTGTTATAAAAAAAACAACATGCTATTTCATCAAAATTATCACATGCGAAATTGGTACAAAAAAACAAGATGCGAATTCATCAAAAATTATCACATGCGAAATTGTTATAAAAAAACAACATGCGATTTTAAAATGCGGGAATATGATCTGACGGCTGAGATTGTAGCGTACGTAATGTACGATAAGCAATAGTGTACAGTACTCTTTACCTATATCTATACTATATTATAATGCAGGAGGGAAGGATTCCCAAAAGTTAAGAACTTCTTCCCCCCTTATTTATAAATAAACCCCTAAAATGAGGGTAAAGTGGTCTTTTAAACCATAATTATTTTTTAGTCCCTCAATCTATTACATTAAATCCTTGACATTTAACATAATTATGGGTAATTAGTTACACTTCCCCCCCTCTTTAATTCTTTAACGTATTTCTGCGATATCTTACAACCTGTAATGTTTTAAAAAAATCCGAAGGTACCATGACGATCGGCACATTTTTTTTAAACGTTTCGATAGTTGTCTTTTTTAGTTTTGCCGTGCGTTCATAAAGTACAAATAGCCGATGCGTAAATGTACAATTGATTAAAGCCAATATTTGTTTTTTACCCAAGCCCGCTTTGACCATTACCTAGCTACCGTGCCGGTAATGTATAATGCATGAGGGAGATGTATTTATCAATTTAAAAATATTGTTCTTTTATTAAATTGGGAAAAAGTAGGGAATCTGTTTTCGAATTGTTTTGCCATCTCATCGAGGAATAAATATGTGACATGCATAATCAAAAATTATGAAATCGATAAAACCGATAAAACAATTGTAACTTTGTTATGATCAAGTTATTAGTTAGTTTCATTTTAACCTTTTCTTTTGGAACACCAACAGAAAAAACCCATTTGGAAAAAGTCATAAAACCCTCTAAACACGCAGAGATCCAATTTGGAAAAAGTCATAAAACCCTTCAGGCGGGATAATCATTTCGAATTTCAAACTGACATCTCTCTCTCATATTCTTGTGAATCAGGTCTCTATTCATCCTTGAATCAAAGAAGAAGAACATCAATACGTTTCCGGCTTAGATCGAAGGTGCATCTCCGGCCAAGGTAAACCTCTAGACCCTAATCGAGTTTTGGGTTGTTTAAATGGTTAATAACCACCGACCTGGACAACGACCGGTGTTCTGGATTCGTTTTCTATATCGACCGGTGGTGTTGTCCATGTCTGAAAATGACCTTTGATTTTCAATTCTTTTTTACATCGATCGACTTCTGCAAACTCCACGATCTTAAAGATTTGTGCATCTTAGTCTTTTTTGGTAGTCAGTAACTGTGGGTATGAAACTTTTTGAACAATTATGGCACACCGACAGTCTCTTGAACATACACAACGAGCAGATGCATTAGGCCGAACATAAGAAGATTGAGGTACTCTGAGTTTCGTCTCTTTAGGAACAAGCTAGATTACTTCTGTTGAATTCTTCTTTCCAACTTTTAATTGATTGCAAACACTAGGGTTAGGGTTTTGTTTTTTTTATTCACACACTTACGAGTTTCGTTGTACAATTTGTGTTGTTTTAGGAAGCAAGATGATAGGATTTTTTTTGTATGGTTATTGATAATCCGGAGGAAAAAGCAATTCTGATGGATTCAAGGCGCTTGAATTGTTTCTAGCCAAGGCAGAACCCAGCAAGGTATCCTGACTGTTGTAAAAGCTTCTTTTTTTTACAGTTTGTTTTGTTCATGGTAGTATGCTCTAATTATTGAGAAACTTGTAAAGATCAAAGTGCAATACGGTATTTAAAATAGTCGAGCATTTTGGTGTTTTTGCTACTTAACATCTTCATTTTAAAGATGCCAATTGTCTTGGGAAATTTCAAAGATTTTAGCGAGAAGAGTAATTAAGGGTGGAATGGTATAAATATAATTAGTGGAATATATCTATCCATTTTTGCATGTTGACAATTGTTTTAAACAAACTAAAATAGACATGTAGACAACATTTGTGGGATATTGGGGGTCATTCGCTATTGTATCTAATTCGAAACACCATGAAGCTTACTGACTAAATGTTTTTTTTAATTACAGTGTTCTGTATTGGAGTCACGAATTACAACAATTACAGGGTTATTTTTGAATGTATTTGACTTGGTTTTGATAAATGTTAACCCGCTAAGCCTTAGGCAAGAAACGTGATGTGTTTTTGTAGCCTTGAAGCAAGTTGTGAGGCTGTTTTGAACCAGTTCAGGGCTGCTATTATATGAAAGTTGCTAGCTTTTGATTTGGGTTGTTTTGGTTAAGGTTTCGACCCGTAATCGACGTTAAGTGATTTGATTTGGTTATGCTTAATGTTTACCAAGATTTAAAGTGATTTTAGGATCTACAATTGAAGGTAAACGAGTATAGGGGCTGCTGCATTATGTATTAGTTTACCATTATATTTTGGATGTTGTGTTTGCAAAATATTGTCTCTAATTTTTAGTTTGCATATTTTTTAGAGTATATGTTAGCATAGTTGTTTTATTCTCATGTTTGCGCCATTGGTGGTTGTTTTCTTAGCGATTATACTTAGACTTTTCTGCTAATGTCTTTTTGATCTGTGTTTTGTAGCTTATCACATTGTCCTCCATTGTCGTCCTTCAAAAAGGCTTCTCACCTATTGTAGTACAGCCTTTGTGTTTATTAGGTAATAATATTTTTATTCATATAATCTTGTTAATTTTTTTATAAACCTTTCATTTGAGAAATCTTAGAATAGTTTTAAATTTTTGAACAGTACCCTAGAATTAGAGTCATCAGTTTCAATACATTTAATTTAAATTTTTTGGTGTTAATCTCTAACGGGTTGAATGGTATAAATAAAAATAACCGCTAGAGGAAATGGACAGGTGTGGTAGCAGGTAGATTGGGTGTTTTTTTTGTCTTATGCATCTGATTGATCAACCCTTTAGTAAGTGATAAGGTTGAACTTGCCACCTCCAATAGAAACTGTCGTTTTGTTGATTGGTATTTAAAACAAATCATTTGCCTTTGTAGAGCCATATGGTAAAAGAAGCTACATAAAATCATTGTGTATTTTATTGCCCTCCTTTTTAGTTTTTATTGTGCAGACGTAGACGTAATAAGAAGCTACTTTGTATGTTCTTATTTGTTTTATGCTTTAGTTGTAGCTTTATTTTTTACGTTCTTTGAAGTTTATTTTTGTTATTTCTAACTTGTAATAGTAGCATATGAATTGTTGAATTGCATTTTTTTAGTACAATTGTTTGCAACTCAAGAGTTCATACCAATGATTTAAAGAAGTTCATCCACTGAAGGTTGCAACCGTATGCATGTTGTTATGAACGATTAGACAATTGCTATTTATTAAACTATCGATATGTATATTGTCTAGGTATACAATGCTAATCTATAAGTGTTATCTTAGTCGAGCCAAACGATCAAGCCATGAGTTGAGGCGATCTTGGCTCTGACTCGCCTCATTTACAAAGCAAGCTGAGCTGGCTAGGCTCGCTTAAAACCGGGCTAATTTTAAGTGATCTATTTTCGAGCAAATTTGAGTGAGCCACAAACTTTTTGAACAACTCTACTCCGAGTCTTGCTTACAAAAGGCTTAGAAATTGAGTAGACAATAAAAAAATCTTAAACCAATAATAATTAGTTTTTTTTTTCCTCAGTACTTCAAGTTAAGTCAACAGTCATTTTCTGCCTATGATAATATTTTTGTCCCAAGTTAAGTTTTCGGTTATTTAACTGAAAACCGAACCGACCCAATGTTCATAACCTATTATTCATAGCCAAAATAATCGAAATAGACCGATTTTTGAAATAACTTAACTGAAAAATTTAGTATCGGTTACAACTCAAAACTGAATCAAACCGTTCCATGCGCACCCCTAATTTCACTAACCTAAGCGTTATATTACCCGCCGCATCGCGCGGGCACCTTACTAGTATATATATATATATATATATATATATATATATATATATATATATATAGGGTGAGGTTCGGCTACAAAGTTCATTTTTCCTACAAAGTGTACAAAGTCATAAAACACCATATTTTCAGCCATAAAACACACTTAACACCCATAAATAACATAGTGAAGATCACTAAAACACAATATCCAAACCCTAACATTCCATAAAAACTTCAAACACACCATCGTAGAACCATGAATATAAAACATAACATGATAATCAACATAAAACACACTAATGTTAGTCATTCGATAATCAAAGCTTTATCATTGAAAACACAACACAAAACCCATAAATATGGCGTTTTAGTAATCTTCACTTTGTTATTTGTGGGTTTTCAGTGTGTTTTATGGTTGACATTATGGTGTTTTATGACTTTTTACAATTTGTAGGAAAAATGGACTTTGTAGCCAACTCCCACCCTATATATATATATATATAGATAGTGTGAGGTTCATTGGGGAACAGTAAAAAAGTGGGGAACAATGGGGAACCGACTCAAACGAACTCCGATTGGACTCATTCCAGCGGCGTTGGAACCGGCTCGTCGAACCCTAACTAGGATCTTTTAACAATGAACCTTCCCCTATATATATATATATATATATATATATATATATATAGGGGACCACTAAAATGAAAACCACCTCCAGTTGTAAGAACCGTGAGAACCACTCTCCACCAATCAGATTACACCAACACAAAGGCTGTTTTGGTCATTTACTCAAATTGTCTAATCTCCCTCTCTCTCTCTCTTCATTAATACTTGCAGACTTTTAATCTCTCATCTCTCCTCTCTTCTCTTTAAACTTCAACTCCATCTTCTATTTTCATCTCTCATCTAGAGAAAAACAAACATGCAACACCAAACCTCTCATCTCTTTTGAAACTTCCAGAGAATTTCTCTCTTTCATATATGATGAAGATGAAGAGATCATCATCTTCGTCACCTTCAGCCATCTGAACCCCACCCACACTGGCATCACACCCAAACCGGCACCACACCGACGCCGGAGTTTTAGATGTACTCGTCGCTGGCATCACCCACCCCTATTTGTCCCACTCTCACACTCATTCACACTCGTTGTAGAGAGAGAAAGAGAGTCCGAAGAGAGAGAAAGAGGACGGCGGCGGTGGCGTTGCAGCTCCGGCTGAGAAAGAGGACGGCGACGGTGGGATGCCGACAAGGTAGCGATGGTTTTCTTGATGTTTTTTTGTTCTGATCTTGTGTCTCTGTTTTTGTCCCGATCTTGGATGTTGGTGGCAGTGAACAAAGTGTTTTCCCATTATTTTTTGCAACTATGTTTGGCATCTACATAAATTTTAATGTGAGTAAGGTTCAAATGGATTTTTAAAAACATATACGGTCAACAAGATTAGTATATTTAGCTTTGAGTTATTATTAAAAGCTTGAATTATTTATCAGAATCTGGAAATATTGAGTTGCAACTGTTTTGAATGTATTTTTGAATGATACAGGTTGTTTGAATGATGTATTTTGTATTCTTTGATTCCATGGGGGTTGATATGTTTGGATTGGGGCGGCGATGATGCAAAAAAAAAACGTAGATTTTGGTGACGATGGCACGGCAAGGATGGTGGAGGGTAGGTTTTTGAACGTGCAACCCCACTTTGCAGCCTCTGATTATCGGAAAATCTGAGCCAAACCCCGTTTTTTTCGAGATACACATTGTTTTGATGTTGTTGTTTTTTAATTTTTTTTCCATCCAGTCGATGATGATAACAATCTATCTGAGACACCTACCGAGTTTGCGATTTATGGGTGCGTTCGTTTTAACGTAAAACGTAAAAAGTTTTACGTAAAACGTAAAACGTAAAAATTTTAACGTAAAACGTAAAAAGTTTAACGTAAAACTTAAAACATAAAAAGTTTAAAAATTTTAACGTAAAACGTAAAACGTAAAAAGTTTACGTAAAGCGTAAAACGTAAAAAGTTTATTGTAAAACGTAAAACGTAAAAAGTTTAAAAATTTTAACGGAAAACGTAAAAACGTAAAACGTAAACTTTTTAACATAAAACGTAACATTTTTAACGTTAAACATAAAACGTAAAATTTTTAACGTAAAACGTAAATTTTTAACGTAAAATGTAAATTTTTTAAGGTAAAACGTAAATTTTTTAAGGTAAAACGTAAACTTTTTAATGTAAAATGTAAACTTTTTAAAGTAAAATGTAAAACTTTTTTTTATGTAAATTGCAAAACGTAAAAAACGACGCTTAAAAACGGCGCGTTAAAAAACGACGCGTAAAAACGGCGCGTTAAAAAACGACGCGTGAAAAATACAGGCTGAAAAACGGCATGCAAAAACGGCCCAGTTAAAAAACGATGCGTGAAAAAGACGGGCGTAAAAACGGCGTGCAAAAACCGACGCAAAAAAAATTTGTTTTGTTAAAAAAATATGAATTTAAAAATGCTTTTAATAAAAAAATTCTTTTTAAAAAGCAAAAAGTAATATAATAAAACAAAAAAGTAATAAAAAATAATAAAGACTAAAAGGCAAAAAAGTGTAATATTACTAAACTACCCTTTTGGATTAAAATATTAAAGAAATAATAAGACAAAATGTATTTAATAATAATATTAGTTACTTTTAATCTCATCCATCCATATTTTTGATCTAGTGGTTAGTAACTGCTTCGCGCGATTCTTACAACTAGAGGTGCTTTTCATTTTAGCGGTCCCATATATATATATATATATATATATAACGCTAACTATTGCGAGAACCGTGAGAACGAATGAGAAAACCAATCAAAACCAAATTTTTTTAATACAAACCTCATTCGAATTAAAATACAACATCGAAAAAGAATTCACAAAATCAAATAATCCATTTCTCCTCTCAAAAGCACTCTTACTAGATTTTTTACACATGTGTAAATATAACAAATTTACACATGTGTAAATGACAAACTTACAAATGTGTAAATTTTTGTTATTTACGAATTCACATAAATTTAAACGTGAAATTTAATTTCTAACATTGTATTCGAATAATAATGATAAGTGTAAAAAGAAATTTTGAATTTTAATTGTTTTTTACCAAGTTTTTGCAGTTTTTTCATTCGTTCTCACGATATTTAGCGTTCTCATTTAAACCCACCCTTATATACATATAGGGGAATGTTCAAATGAAAACCACTAGTTATTATGAAAACTCGAAAACTAATTAAAAAAGCCAAAAAAACATACCAATTTTTTTTTTTGCATACCAATATTCGCCACTTTTAGTATATAAAAAAAATTTCAAAAATTTTTTTTAGTGTACATGTGTAATACTACACATGTGTAGTACACATACACATGTGTAATACAAATTTTTTTTAAAGTTTTTTTTATATAAAAGAAACCTGCGATTTTTTATAAAAAAAATTGAAAAAAAAAATTTGGGTGTTTTTTTTTAGGCTTTTTTTAGTTAGTTTTCGAGTTTTCGCATTAAAAGTGGTTTTCATTTGAACCATATATATATAGGGGAGGGTTATCTTGAGAATGCTAAATATTGCGAGAACTGTGAGAACGAATAAAAAAACCAATCATAACCAATTTTTTTAAGACAAACCTCATTGTAATTAAAATATAACATCAAAAAAAGAATTACAACATCAAATAATTCATTTTTCCTTTCAAAATCACTTTTATTAGAATTTTTATTCATGTGTAAATGGCAAACTTACACATGTGTAAATTTTCTTTATTTACGAATTCACGTAAATTTAAACGTATAAATAAATTTATAACATTGTATTCGAATAATGATGATAAGTGTAAAAAGAAATTTTGAATTTGAATTGTTTTTGACAAAGTTCTCGTGGTTTTTTTATTCGTTCTCACGGTTCTCGCGATATTTAGCGTTCTCATTTAAAAACTCCCATATATATATATATATATATATATATATATATATATATATATATATGGAGCCGCTAAAATAGAAACCACCTCCAGTTGTAAGAACCGCGAGAACCACTATCAACCAATCAGATTATGCCAACTAAAAGGGCATTTTGGTCTTTTACCCCATATGTCTAATCCCCCTTCTCTCTCTTCATTTAAAGTTATTTCCTTTCTCCTCTTTCATTTGTCAGTAGTTATTATCATCACCTCTCATTTTATCTCTCATCTCTCTCTATCTTGAATTGCTTAACCCCCTTTTATCTTCTTCTTCGAAATGTTCGGCACAAAGAAATAACTATTATCTAAACTCAAAACAACCACCACACACCATCGGTGCCCCCTGTTTCTGGCGACAACCACCAGCCAAACACCCTCCCCCCTCCGTCTATACAGTAATCGCCGCTGCCACCGTCGTCATCTCCGGCGGCTACAGTTGCCGTCGTCTTCTTCTACGAATCTCTCTCTATCTCTCTCTTCTGCGACACTCTCTCTCACTTTCTCCATTTTCTGTGTTCGTCGCTCACCACCACCCGATGGTGGTGGTTGTCTTCTGAACTATCGAAGAGGGAGAAACGAGGGAGTGGAGCTGGGACGTCGCCGGCTCCGCCGGTATGTAAAGAGGGGGGTTGTCGGCTGCACTTGAGGGAGGAACGAGGGAGTGGAGTCTAGTTGTAGTGGAGTATGTGTGTTTGTAGGGGAAATCGGGATGGATGGAGTGTGCAGATTTAGGATCAGTGGGTGTTTAGGGGTTTTCTAAGAAAGAATGAAGAAGAAAGAGCAGAGGGAAACTCCGCCCCCCACACACCCCACCTGCAACGGGAGACGGCGGTGGGTACAAACCCCACCTGCAACGGGAGACGGCGACTGTGGCAGTGGTGGAGAGAAAGGGGACGGCGACGGTGGTGGTATGGAGGATTGACGGAGACGGTGGTGGTGGTGGTGGGTTTTTTTACGGCGACAGTGGTGGTGGTGAGGATTGACGGATACAGTGGTGGTAAGGTTTTTGCTTGTTTTTTGCTGGTGATTTTGATGTCTTTTGGTTCTGATCTTGTGTCCCTGTTTTTGGTTCTGATCTTTCTGTCCCTGTTTGTTTGCTGGTTTTTTTATGTTTACGGCTGATGATAAAAAAACAGGTGATTTTTGCCTGTGATTTTGATGTTTGCCGGTGATTTTTTGATGTTTGCCGGTGATTTTTGATGTTTGCCGGTGATTTTGATAAGCGAACTATGTGGGTTTTGATCGGTTGGATTTGGGTGGCGATGATGAAAAAAAACTAGATTTTGATGACGATGGCGTGGCAACGTTGGTGGAGGGTAGGTTTGTGAACCTGCAACCCCACTTTTGCAGTCTTTTTGATTATCGAAAAATCTGAGCCAACCCCCTTTTTTTTTTTTGAGATACACTTTGTTTTGATGTTGTTGGTTTTTTATATTTTTTTCCCTAGTCGATGACGATAACAATCTATCTGAGACACCTACCGAGTTTGTGTTTTCTAGGTGCGTTCGTGTTGTGTAAAAAAGTTTTTGTAAAAAAAAAAATGTTAAACCGTAAACTTTTTAACGTAAAACGTAAACTTTTTAACGTAAAACGTAAAAAGTTTAACGTGAAACGTAAAAACGTAAACTTTTTTAACGTAAAACCGTAGAACGTAAAACGCAAAATGTAAAACGTAAAACGAAAAAACGTAACACGTAAAAAGTTTTACTTAAAACGTAAAAAGTTTAACGTAAATCGTAAAAAGTTTTACGTAAAACGTAAAAAGTTTAAAAAGTTTAGCGCAAAACGTAAAAATTTTAACGCCGCGTTAAAACGGGATGTAAAAAACGGCGCTTTTAGAAAAAACGCCGCTTGAAAAAGCCGAGCGTAAAAAAGGCGTGAAAAACGATGCGTTAAAAACGGCGTGTACAAAAAGCCGGGCGTAAAAACGGCGTGCAAAAACCGGCGCGCAAAATAAATTGTTTTGTTAAAAAATCTGAATTTAAAAATGGTTTTTAATACAAAATTATGTTTAAAAATAAAAAGTAATATAATAAAACAAAAAAGTAATAAAAAATAATAAAGACTAAAAGACAAAAAAAAGTAATTTACTAAATTACTCTTTTAGATTAAAATATTAAAGACATAATAAGACAAAAACTATTTAATATTAATATTAACTACTTTTAATCTCATCCATTGATCTTGAAAATCTAATTGTTAGGAACTGGTTCTCGCGGTTGTTACAACTGGATGTGGTTTCCATTTTAGCGGTCCCCTATATATATATATAGGGTAAGGTTCATGTGAGAACCGCGAGAACCAATGTGAACACAACCTAAAATAGCTAAAAAACCTAAAAAAACCTTACCCCCCCCCCCCCAAACCTAAACCCTCCCCCCCCCCCCCCCAAAAAAAAAAAAAAACCTAACCCCCCAAGCTAAATGCTAAAAACTAAAACCTCCCAACCCCCCCCCCCCCCCCCCCAAGCTAAAATGCTAAAAACTAACCCCCCAAAAAACCTAAAAAAAAAACACACACATTTTTTTTTTAATATTTTTTAAGTTAAAATCGCCACTTTTAGTAGCAAAAAAAAATATATATTTGGCTACTAAAAGTAGAGATTTTTTTATAAAAAATAGTAAAAAAAAATTGTGTGTTTTTTAGCTATTTTCAGGTATTTTTGGTTGTGTTCACATTAGTTCTCGCGGTTCTCGCAATAAAGGGTGGTTCCTAACGGATCTTTGTCCTATATATATATACTAGTTGTACACCAGTGTGAATACACGGGTTTGTTTAATAACGATCGAAATCAAATACTAAAAAACATATTATAATATATTATTTAAATTCTTTGTGTTTAGTTACATATCTTTATAAAACAATGTTAAAGATACGATCCGTCATAAATTTTGCTTAGTTCGGTCTCGTTTGTCGCCCTATAGTCCTTAATTAGGTTGACATGATCTTCATTCTCACGGCTCTCTTTCTTCTGCTCAATAGAAGATATGATCCTCCATGATGCTCTCCTGGCTCCGATCACGTTCTTGTAAGCCACAGAAAGAAGATTCCTTTCCTCCACGGTCAACTCCTCGGAGTCAACGATCTTCACGACCTTTTCCATAAACTCGACCATTTCTTCGTATCGTTCGGCCTGCTCTACCAGCTTGGCCATGTACCATTTCTTCGTATCGTTCGGCCTGCTCTACCAGCTTCGGTTGAGTTCAGAATAAAAAAAAACATTTGTTTGTTACAACACCATATTATAGAAAAGACCACTCATAAAAAATTAATTATAAGTTCAATATGTAACATATGACCTGATTCCATAAGCGCTATACGCCATTGTCGTACACCAAAGGCCAGGAGCATCATAATCTACTCTTGACCCCAAACAATCATAAAGCCATGCTTTGATTTTCCCATCAATTGCTGTTGAGAAAATAAACTGCACGATAAAAGGGGGTTGATTGTGCAGGCGACCACGTGTGAATATTTTAGAATCTAAAAATTTAATGATAGCTGGATATCAGATTGATATCCAATAGTGGTTTCAAACACTGTTTTAACCCAACAGTGGTTTCAAAACACTGTTTTAACCCAAAACAGTGGTTTGAAACCACTGTTGGGTTAAAACAGTGTTTTGAAACCACTTTTGGGTTAAAACAGTGGTTTCAAACACTGTTAACCCAAAAGTGGTTTCAAAATACTGTTTTAACAACACTATGTGCAAGTGTGTTTACATAGTTACATGTGTGTGTATAATTAATGGAGGATTGATACAAATCTTGGGAGGAATATGAGGGTTTTCTAGACGAAACTCGTGCAAGATCCAACCAGTTTTAATCCCATTCGGAGCTCGGTTGTTGTAAAACACTAAAGTCTTTCTCATCCCTGCGAGGGCACCAGCGTTCGGTTAAACAACTGTTCTATCTTTCCCAGTAGCCTTCCAGTATCCGGTTTTCGTGGCCCTGTTGGTCTGAAATCCTGTTGCATACTTGCGATCACGGAAACTGAAGAAATACCACTCACTTGAATTGAGTTTCGCCACCTCTTCAAAACAAAACAAAAGATCAAAAAATTCTAAGAGCTTAACCCATAAGAAACTTATTAGATGGAAATTCAAATATAGCTATCATTAGAGTTTATGATATACCTTAAAGTAAACTCAATGAAAAAATGGTTGGTTAAACTTATTAGATAGAAATTCAAATATATATAAGATCAACTTCTTACAACATCTCTGTTGAGATGCCTTCATAAACATTTAACACACTAAAAGAAAAAAACAATTATCCATTTGCATCAAATCACCAATGGCTAAAATGAAAAATAACAGAGAAAAATAAATTTTAAAAGTACCAACAGGCCCACCATCATTGATTAAAAAAATTGATTTTTCTTTCTTAAAAAGTTGGTTCATACTTCATTTCCTATAAAACAACTAATCCAGAATTTCAAAAGGGGCCTGAACGATGGGCTTTTAGAGAAGCATGCTAACTTCACATTTAATTTGATTAATTGAATCCAATAAGCTTACAATATATGTACAGATACACATCATTATACAAAAATGTACTTTTTACTAAAAAAGTATGCTTCAAAAAAAAATAACAAAGAATAAATAACTAACCTCTAGACGAAGAGCCTTTCCTTTTGCTACATCTTTTCGACTTGAGCTTCTTACTACACTTGACACAAAACCAATCCTCCTCGGGAACATCTTCAAGTGGCGGATCACAACAATCAATATGCATGCCAACACCGCACCCAACCAAACCACTTTCATCCCCACATATCAGCATTTCTCCCTAACATGCAAATGCATCTGCCAAACATATAATTCTTGTAAACTGTTGAAAGGTGTAAATGTACCTACTTGACTCCAAAAAGTCAAAGTCAACTTACTTCAGAACAAAAGTCAGAAGTGAAATGAAAAATTTACCTTTTCAAGGCAATCTTGATCATCCCAGCAATTTGAAAATGAAGATGCTCACCACAATTTTCTACCATTGTCTCTAAAAGCCGCTATCCTCTCCATCTACGCTCCATTTTTTGGCATGCATAGCAACTACAAGTGAAAACAAACATTAGAAGTTATATACATCATACCTAAATCCCTGCTTTAGAAACATTTAAAAAATTGCATCATTTTAGTCCCAGATGACATCAGTAAAAAAAGTTTTGTTCATTTGACCCGCCTGATATAAAACACAAGCGGCCCATTCATCAGTTAGTGGGTCGAGACTACCACCTCTTATATTATTAGAAGGATAGTGTAACTTACAGGTAGCAGCGCATGAGAAAGCCAATTGGAGTTGCTAATTTCAAATCGGTTTAAGTTCTTCTAAGAGCTTAGCAACTCTGTACTGCAGCAACAACTATGGCTAGAAGTTGAGTAGCCTGCAACACCTCCTGCTTGCAGAATACGAACAATCTCTTGTTACAGAAATTACACACATACACACGTACACAAACCTGTTGAGTAAATCAGAGATATATGGAGATGAAGACATCACTTACTGTAAAATTCACAATGGTGTCACCTTTAAATTAATTAAAAAGAGAAAAAAAACTTAACTCAAATAATTGACATAAATTAATTAAATTTCCTTTCATACCTGAAACAAAATTCATATCCGATTTCATAAACACAAATGATAAAAGTGTAGAGAAACATACATTTTTTACTTGGAAAAAAACAATGCAAAGTTTGAGGGCCTTTATTGATATCTTCGATTCACCCACCCACTCGTGAGCATGCTCGGAGGAAAAGATTATTAGACCAATCAACTTTGATCTCTTAGACTCTTAATACAAAGTTTGAGGGCCTTTATTACAAAGTTATCATTCAAATAACAAAAGAAAGCAACAGAGAGTTCTCATATCATACCAAAGTTAAACAGTTACATTCATCATGACGTCTCCACTCCCGAGCGCTTGTTTGATTATCTCTATACCAACGTTAAGAACTGCACGGAATGACCGAGCTAAAACCCTTCCACTAATAGCAGCAAGAAACAGTTATTACAACCTTGTTAGATTACAAAAGAAACACAGAACCATTCAAAAAACAGAACCATTCAGAAGTTAGCCCGAACAACGACAATATAGACTATCCTCGAGTCACTGGGAAGAACAAAAATGGTAGACACAAGTTACCAATTAATCCGAATCGTAGAGCCACTGAACTCAACTTCGATTGCCATCTGTTAACCAAAACAATCTCGGGTTAACTACTTAACTATACCATGTCGAACAAAAAAAACGATGATCATGTCTATGTGTTTATACACCTAACCTGCACATTGAAATCACCTCTGTTGTTACCAAACCACTTCAGCAAGTTCCCTTCTTGAAAGGATTATACAACATAACATTATAATTCAATCACATAAAATTAAACAGGTAGCAATATCCACAAGAACACATTCAAATTGGAGAGCAGTGACCCTAAATTACTTATATTAAAAAAAACAGAACACACAAATTAAAAGTAAATAGTAGTGGAATTCACAATACCTTTACGGCTACTGCTTTGGCTTTGATGACGTCTGGCTGCATTGTCTCCAAACAAATGCTCAATTAAACTGGACACCTTCAATTAACCAACCAAAAACACCAATTCACAAAAATTCGTAACAAAACGATTAACAATAACCTAATCAGTGAAGCGAATGGCAAATGCACCACCATCTTCGGACTTGTCCCTGCAACCACAAATGACTTACAACCCTAACTTCAACCGTCTCAAATCATCAAATCATATTCATTATAATGCACAAAATTACCAGTACACAAAATTACAAACAAACCATCTTAGCACTTACTCGTACACACAATGCTACACAGATAAAGCACAAAACAGAAATCCAAAATAAATTTAATTAACATCGCTTCTGAACTTTCTGGTACTAAAGCAATCAAAAGTATACTACTGAAAAAAGTGTGTAATTTGTGTAATTTGGATCTTTAGCTTAGATTTATATACAACGTAAAATGTCAGAAACCCTAAACCAGAGTTCAAATGCAACCGGTAAATCACTACTCGCTGTTGATTAACCCCAATCGTACCCAGAAACCCCAACCGTACCAAGAACACAGATGAATCGAAGAAACAATGAGTATTGAGAAGCTAGGGGATGGGCAAATTGATAGTGAACCTGATTCAAAAGAACTGATTGAAATGATACTGAGAGTGAGATTCGACTAACCATTAGTAGCTTGCCTCTTGTCTTTTGAAGGAATCTTGTTTGCAAGTCTAGCAGTTTGAACAGCAGCATTCGCAGATGAAGCTTCAGGAGTTGCACGACTCCATGAAGAATGAAGATCTAGGGTTTTGGATGATAGTATTGTTATTATTATTTAGGGGAGTGAATTTATTTATTTTGAAGAATAAAAGAAAGACGAATGCGAGGAGAGAGAGGATGGATGGATATTCTCTCTCTAAGAGAATGGAGGGTTTGAATTTTGAAATCAGAGGATGAAGCAGTGTTTTAGGGGTTTTAAGTGTTTAAATGGTTTGCCCAAATGTTTGTTTCAAATTATAAAAGTAGAAAAAACATGGAGCCAAAATGCTTAGAGATAAGTTTGAAATTTGAAAACATGGAGCCAAAATGCTTAGAGATAGGTTTGAAATTTGAAAACATGGAGCAAAAATGCTTAGAGATAGGGTTAAATCTATAAATATATAAAAATCGGAATTATGACATCATCTGATCCAATGTGGCATAGCTAATATGATGACACGTAGGCAAAATTACGTCATCATCTAAGCTCCTTTAATAGATAGTATATATATATATATATATATATATATATATATATATATAGGGCCAAGATCATTTCAGAACCATAAATATTTACAGAACTCGCAGAACTCCTAATAAAAAATCTTTTTATTTATATATTTTTATGTTTAGGATAATTTTATCATTTATTAGGTGTATTTTTACGATTACATACATGTTAAGAGTAATTTTATCATTTTTTATTTGTAATTTTATAATTACACATATGTAAACTAGTTTTTTTTTACATATATGTAATTAGTTATGGCACATATATATAATTTTGGCAATTAAACATATGTAAACTACTTTTAACATGTATGTAATCAAAGAAATACATATAATAGATGATAAAAAGATCCTAAATACAAAACTTATATATAAAATGATTGTTTATTAGGAGTTCTGAAAGTCCTGTAGTTATTTAGAGTTCTGAAATGAACTCAATCCTATATATATATATATATATATATGTAAGGTAGGGATCCTAAGAGAAGTCCACTCTATTTGAGAAACTTGAGAAGCAATTTAGACCACACATTTTCCTAAGCTTTTCGTAATATACACATATGTATAGTTTAAAATCAACTATATACATATATGTATATTGTCAAATCTTGAATTATACACATGTGTATATTGTCAATTTTAATTATACATATGTGTATATTACGAAAAACTTAAAGAAAATGTGTGGTCCAGAATGCTTCTTAAGTTTCTCAATTAGCCTAGTGCTTCTCACACGATCCTAACCCTATATATATACTAGTAAGGTGCCCGCGCGATGCAGCGGGGTGACAATTTGCATTGCGGTACACATTTTTGTTAGGTTATCAACTCAGTTGCGATCTATTGTATAGTACTTAGGTTAGTTTTTTGATTCGTATGATGTTCTACAAATTTTCATTATGTTTATTATTTTCTTAGGTTTTTGAATTAGTGGAACCAATTGATCTATCTATATCATAAGGCTTACACATCTCAATAACATAAGAAATAGGAGCATAAGTCATTTGTAGCATTGTTACATAAAATTAGAAACTTAAAACATAAAAATAAATGTTTAACGATAGAAGCAAAAAACAGCATCTCTTTGCAGTATACGTACCCAACCAAAACTTACACCAATGTGATATTAACAAGACTAGCCAGCGAAGACTACATATGTTTAGCATTTTAATCATTTGTCGGATCTCCCTCTGCATCTCTTTTACTAATCCCAATCACTCTGGTTAAAATAAGATTTCGTATTACATGGACACTTAGGATTTGTAAAATTATATTTAGATTATTATATGAATTTGCAACAATTTCAACATCTAAAACATCATTTACCCAAAAGAAAAAAATAGAATATATATTTCCAAATTATAGTTAAAAGCCCTAACCTGGAAGCAATCCCAGAGTACACATCATCTGGCTTTTCTCCTTGAATCTGATTTAACAGCAGCTGCTCGTAGCTGTCAAAAATTCAATGGGTAAGCACGGAATAATAAATATAACTTAGAAATAAAAAGTATAGTCAAACATATAATTTATTAATTTCAAATAATCTTCAAAGTATCAAATCACTAAATTACCTTGTGCCTTCCAACTGCGCTTTACACATGTTTATCCATTATTCACAAAACTAAAAGGGTTCAATTTCTATTGTGAAGAAAATGATTCAAGATGATAAATTAGACGGAGAAAATTTAAATTAAAAAAAACAAGGACATGTACCTATTTATATCAGTGAGATAACATGTTGAACAACAATATCAAATTCCCCTTCGTTGTAATTAAAACGAACCTGTGACAGCTAGGTTTAATTGTTCCTCACAACCAGGTGATAAACTACCATAATCTTAACTTGAAGATGATGATGATGGTTGTGGTCACCGTTGGTTTAGCCTCTGACCTTCGTTGGAACCCTAGTCTCCTACACCAGAGTGCATTAGAGGTGGCTGAACCATTTTCGGGAAGCTGTAACAACCGGCATTTATCACAATCGTCATTACGCGGACCAATCTAATAGCCGATGGAACATACAATCGAAAGAGGACTTACCAGAGCTAGTCGGAGTCTTCGCCGAAACCCTAGCCACCATCGCCGGAGGAAGCGGCTAGGGTTTTCTGTCATTGTCTTCCTCCTCGTTTTAACCTTGGAACCGGTGAAGGTTATGTGGCTCTTGAGGACCACTACCGTCACCACCGTATGGAAGGTTGTAACTGAATCATTACCACCGCCACTCGCCAGCTTAATCCGTTTTCACCGCGCCAGAGTATGGCTGGCGCCGCTGATGTGTGCAAAATGCAACATATAAATTACATCAATTGTGGCATAAAACTAACCCTTTTTTAGTACTAATGTTGGAAAAAGTGTGCTTTTGTCTTCCTTTTGTATTTTCAGGATTAAATGAGCTCAAATTAATAAAAGAAGCAAAAAGACAGCTAAATCTAGCATAAATACAAGAAAAGGAACAAACGTGGCATGCCCGACCTCCCCGAAAGCATATTCCCAAGCAAAACAAGAGAGCAGAAGGCTGAACACGCCCCGTGCTCAGTGAACACGGGGGCGTGCTCAAGTGTTAGCATAAAAGACAAAGTTGTAGAAGCTTCCATCGCCCACCACGGGGCCGTGCTCAGCGGACACGGGGCCGTGGTCAACTATAAGATTCGCAGAATCTAGGCAAATCTTGATAGTACAGATATGCTTCTGCACACGGGGTCGTGCCCAGCGGACACGGGGCCGTGGTCAACTAATGCAGACAAAAGCAATTAATGAAGACAGAGAAGAGGATGGACACGGGGCCGTGCCCGAGCTTCTGTTCAGCCTATAAATAGGAGTGCTTGGTTCAAGCTCAAACCATCCCTTGGCACACCACCTCTCTCACACTTCACCCACCACCCACCACCACCATAACACCATCATCCACCACCATCATCCATTGTCCATCATAGAGTGTGTGAGTCATCTCGGGATCCAAGATTGATCGTAAGAGTTCTTGACAATCAAGGCCATGTTTGCCTAAGTCTCTTACATCACTTGGTGAAGACAAAGTGTCTAGTGTAATACTTTTTATTTTTAATCTTTTCGCACTTTTTAATTGGTTATGTATTAATGACTTTAATTACTAGTTTCTTATGTTGAAGGTGATTCTTCCTTATCGTTTGTCCGTGGTGTCTTGGCATTATTTTACTGTCTTTATAAAATAAAAGATTTTCACCATTCATATCTCCACGGTCTATATGGAGGTATGTTGGCTACCTGGTCGGGGGTTAAGGGAACGGTTTGGTAAGAGTCTTGCCATTGTTCAGTGTATAGATCCTGCAAAGGACCTGGGTCAAATTTAGTAGGACATCCTTCAATACTTAACGGTATTGGATGGCGGGGGTCCGAACTCTTTGATCCCCTCATAAGTTAAACTAATATTAAAACTTTAACCTGGCTACTTAGGACTGTATCCCTGCTGACTCAGACTACTTAGCCGAGGGTAACGTCGCCTTCAAAAGAGGGGCCTACCACATTATGCATTAATAACTTAATTAATTATCTTTCAATAATCCGACCCTTTAGGATTGTATCCTTGCTGACTCAAACTACTGGGTTGAGGGTAACGTCACCTCCAAAAGAGGGGCCTACTGCAATAACTAAGATAATCTCTTAAATAGTGCAAAAGTGCGGAAATAATCAAAGGTTACACTAAACACGAGTCGGAGCCAAGTGATTCATCTTGTCTATCTGTTTTTACTTTTATTTTTATTTTTCAGCATTTTAGTTAGTTTTTATTTTCTTAGTTTAAAACATTTTTCTAAACTTTTGATTTGATTAGACGTTGAGGATAAACCGGTACTAAAAGCTCTTGTGTCCTTGGACGACCTCGGTATCTTACCAACACTATACTACGCTCACGATGGGTGCACTTGCCCATATGTGTGTTTAGTGTTAGTAAATATCGTGTTTTATAAATTTAAAACTTGGCTAAAGAAAGTGTAAAAGGGCTTAAAATAAACATTAAAACCATAACACACTTCACGCACATAAAGTTTTTGGCGCCGTTGCCGGGGACACAAGGATTTTAAGAAAGTTAGGAATCAACGGCCTAATCGTTTTTCTTATTTTTCTTTTTTTTTTTAGGATTTTTCTTAGTTTTTCAGTTTCTGCAGAGCTCAGCATGGGCCGTGCCTGGTCGGACACGGGCCGTGCCCAGCATTATCACTGGCAGTTTTTATTTTCTGAGTTACAGAGGGCTGAGCACGGGGCCGTGTCGGTGCAACACGGGGTCGTGTCCAACTCCCAGTAACAGGGATCCCGAAAACAATCGCTGTACCTCCGACCACGTGCCGTGTTCGCTGAACACGGGGCCATGGTGAACCTTCTGACCAACGTTCTTTTCTGTTTTGTTGCAGGACTTGGAACCTAGGCGCCACATTTGAACTTCCTACGTAGTGCATGAGCTCCAGTTCTAGTAAAGACATAAAAGAACCTTTAGAAGAACCCGAACGCTTTCTCAGAAAAAGACTTAAAGCTAAAAACCCAGAGAAAGTTTCGGGGGACCCACTTCCAATGGCGGACCAACGTACCCTCATGGATTACCTACGGCCCACTGTAGGTAATCTAGGCGTCGCTATCAATGCACCGAATGTCGATGCCAATAACTTCGAACTTCGGCCGCATTTGATACAAATGCTTCAAAACTCCGCAACCTTCCATGGGTTTGCGGACGAGGATCCCCATCTACATATTACTAATTTCTTAGAAATATGTGATACCTTTCGGATCAATGGAGCATCCAACGACACCATTCGCCTTCGAATGTTTCCATTTTCACTAAAAGACCGAGCTAAGGCTTGGCTTAACACCCTCCCAGTTGGCTCGGTAAACACCTGGGATGAACTAGCCCAAAAGTTTCTATATAAGTATTTCCCTCCTGCCAAAATGGCTAAATTAATGACTGAAATTAATACATATTATCAAGAGGATGGGGAATCCTTATATGAAACTTGGGAAAGGTTCAAGGAGCTACTAAGAAAGTGCCCTCATCACGGTCTTGCGGTATGGCAACAAGTATCCACTTTCTACAATGGGTTGCTGCCACACACAAGACAAACACTTGATTCTAGCTCCGAGGGACTTCTAGGTAATCGTCGCCCAAATGAAATATATAATCAAATTGAGGAAATTGCTCAAACCAATTTTCAGTGGCACACTCCCCGAGGTAATAAATCTGTTGCCCCGGGCGCCCATAAGGTTGATGAAAGCACTTCTTTACAAGCCCAAATCGAGGCCCTTTCTTCAAAAATAAAAAAGTTAGAAATGGCAAAAACGGCCTCGGTTATGGCTTGTGAAGGGTGTGGTGGACCACATGAAAATTGGAGTTGTATGAAAGAAGTAGATGATCAAACGGAAACGGTAAACTACATTGATAATAGGCCTAGGCCGTCGGGTCCACCAACGGGTACCTACAACCAAGGATGGCGTAACCACCCTAACCTCGGTTGGAGAGATCCCGGCAATAGTAGTAACCAACAAAACCAACGAACTAACTTTCAACAACCACAAAACTTCTCTCAACAACAAGGTGGACGAGAAAGGCTTGAAGATACGGTATCTCACCTCATCTCCGACACCGAAAAGAAAAACTCGGACCGGTTTCAACAATTGGAATCGAATTTTAGAAATCAACAAGCTAGCATTCAAAACATTGAAAAACAATTAAATCAAATAGCTCAAAATTTCTCCGAGAGACCACAAGGCGCGCTACCTAGTAATACCGAAACCAACCCAAAGGCACAAGTACATCTCATCACATTGAGAAACCGAACCGTGGGTCCCGAGGAGGCTCCATTACCACCAACTGAAAGAAGCCAAACCACGACTCCACCCGCGCTCCAACCAGAAAAGGCTTCTCCACCAAATCAAGAGCCCGCCAAGACTCCTCCAGTTCCATACCCCGGACGGTTAATTCATTAAAAGACCGATGAGCAATTCGCAAAGTTCGAAAATTTACTAAAACAATTGCATGTTAATATTCCTTTTATTGAGGTCCTAACCCAAATGCCTAAATATGCAAAATTTATGAGGGACTTCCTCACTCACAAAAGGAAAATTGAATCATTGCAATTAGTTAACTTAGGCGAAGAATGCTCCGCCTTAGTACTCAACAAACTCCCACAAAAGAAAATTGATCCCGGAAGCTTCACGATCCCTTGCTCGATTGGGGAATCCCCCATTCGTAATGCACTAGCCGATCTTGGGGCTAGCATTAACCTCATGCCCACATCAATGTTCAAACGACTCGGCCTAGGAACAACGAGCCCTACAAAGATGAGCATACAACTCGCCGACAGATCCGTCAAATTTCCCCAAGGTGTCGCTGAAAATCTATTGGTCAAAGTTGACAATTTCGTTTTCCTAACCGACTTTGTCATCCTGGACATGGAGGAAGACGCCGATGTCCCTCTCATCCTCGGGAGGCCATTTCTAGCCACCGCCCAAGCAGTGGTGGATATGAATGACGGAACACTAACATTGAGGTTTGGGGACGAGGAAGTGAAGTTTGGAGTTGGAAAAAGAGAAGAAGACGAAGACCCGATCAACTACATGAAGGTCATAGACTCAAGTTTGGATGAAGCTCTCCGACGGTGTAGCATGGGATGCAAAACATCCCACTTGAGTAACATATGACCAGGCTTTGGGTCTAGCCAAGGACCCTTATAAACGTGGCGCACCACGGAGGCATTCCGCGGAACTATCCTTAATTTAGTTTAGATTAATCTTTTTATTTTCTAGTTAGTTTTAATTTTCAGGAATAAAACACACTCGGGATGGCAAAGGATAACAAGGGAAACTTGAACCAGCACCCCATGCAGGAAAATAGGGCCATCCGACAATTTTCTTCATTAACAGTAAGTTCAGCACGGGCCGTGTCCGCCCAACACAGCCCCGTGCTGCACAGTCTGCAGAAATGACCCAGTTCAGGTAAACTGGACACGGGCCGTGTTCACCCAACACGCCCCCGTGTCCAGGCTTCTGTTTCATTTGTTTAATTTTTGTTACTGGCACTTGAACACGAGGCTGTGCCCGGACAACACGGGGCCGTGTCCAGCGCCCAGTAACACAAATTTTTGCTTTTTCACACATTTTTACACATTCAATCAACCTAAAAATTTATTTTTGGGACACATTGAGGACAATGTGTAATTTAAGTGTGGGGGGATTGTAAAACCTTGAATCTTGCAAGTCCTAATAACAAGCCTTACACAAAACTCTATTGGAACCGCTAATCACCCCAAATATTTTTCAAAAATTTTCATTTTTTTTACTTGTCTAGGTTTAATTTGGGAATTTCAAAATTCTAAAAAGGTTATATTTTTAAAAATTTACAACCGATAGCGTCGTGATAAAAAGAACCAACATAAGAAAATTATGAAAAGGCATGACAAGCTTAGTTAAAATTTGATTATATATACTTTATCACATAAAAACTCATTCCCACAAAAGTGAGTTTTGAGCCTTTATTGAGCATACAAATACATATCTTTAAATTAAATGCTCATTTTTCGTTTCTTGTGTGAATAGCCGCTTGGTTCTTACAACTCTAGAACTTGCCACGACGATACATTCCCGGTCCTTACCAACTTAAACCCGAGTAAGTAAATGATGGAGGCATTAGGACTAACCCTTTTTATTTCCACACCATTATTTTTCTTTTTTTTACCACCTACCCAAAATCCCCCCTAGTTAACCCCTTTGAGCCTAAACCTTTTCATTTCTTAACCCAAACCAAACACCCTTTTACCCACCAAAACCTTTTTTTTTATTTTTAACCATTTGTTTTAGTAACAAGCTCGGTTTTTCGTATGACTTTAAAAAAATGCAAAAAATAAAACGTCTTTCGAAAACGACGCTTTTTACGCTTTTCGCCATTTTACTAACCACTAACACAACCACCTACCTTTAACCCAAGCCTAACCCTTCACCCAAAAAGTCCTCTTGATATTTACAAAGGTATATAGTTAAAAAGGAGGAGGATTGATTGCTTGGCAAGCCTATGGTAGGAGTAAGTTCCATGCCGCTCTCGAGTGATTCACTAAAATACATCTTCGGCCAAGTGTTGAGGGATCCCCCGTGAGGTATGTGAACTTGTATATAAATAGAATTTTAAGGGAGCATGTTATGACCTAATAAGTAATTTGTCTTATGAAAAGTTTTAAATAAATCATGACGAATAGGATTGTAAATAAATAAAAATAAAACTTAATAAAGAATCTTGGAAATCCCGACACTCTATGACAAGCCCAAAAACCTTCTCCTCTACCCATTCCGTTTGGGAGTGTAAAGCCATATTATAAAGGGTTTTGCTTGAGGACAAGCAAAGATTCAAGTGTGGGGGTATTTGATGTGTGCAAAATGCAACATATAAATTACATCAATTGTGGCATAAAACTAACCCTTTTTTAGTACTAATGTTGGAAAAAGTGTGCTTTTGTCTTCCTTTTGTATTTTCAGGATTAAATGAGCTCAAATTAATAAAAGAAGCAAAAAGGCAGCTAAATCTAGCATAAATACAAGAAAAGGAACAAACGTGGCATGCCCGACCTCCCCGAAAGCATCTTCCCAAGCAAAACAAGAGAGCAGAAGGCTGAACACGCCCCGTGCTCAGTGAACACGGGGGCGTGCCCAAGTGTCAGCATAAAAGACAAAGTTGTAGAAGCTTCCATCGCCCACCACGGGGCCGTGCTCAGTGGAAATGGGGCTGTGGTCAACTATAAGATTCGCAGAATCTAGGCAAATCTTGATAGTACAGATATGCTTCTGCACACGGGGTCGTGCCCAGCGGACACGGGGCCGTGGTCAACTAATGCAGACAAAAGCAATTAATGAAGACAGAGAAGAGGATGGACACGGGGCCGTGCCCAGCGGACACGGGGCCGTGCCCGAGCTTCTGTTCAGCCTATAAATAGGAGTGCTTGGTTCAAGCTCAAACCATCCCTTGGCACACCACCTCTCTCACACTTTACCCACCACCCTCCACCACCATAACACCATCATCCACCACCATCATCCATTGTCCATCATAGAGTGTGTGAGTCGTCTCGGGATCCAAGATTGATCGTAAGAGTTCTTGACAATCAAGGCCATGTTTGCCTAAGTCTCTTACATCACTTTGTGAAGACAAAGTGTCTAGTGTAATACTTTTTATTTTTAATCTTTTCGCACTTTTTAATTGGTTATGTATTAATGACTTTAATTACTAGTTTCTTATGTTAAAGGTGATTCTTCCTTATCGTTTGTCCGTGGTGTCTTGGCATTATTTTACTGTCTATATAAAATAAAAGATTTTCACCATTCATATCTCCACGGTCTATATGGAGGTATGTTGGCTACCTGGTCGGGGGTTAAGGGAACGATTTGGTAAGAGTCTTGCCATTGTTCAGTGTATAGATCCTGCAAAGGACCTGGGTCAAATTTAGTAGGACATCCTTCAATACTTAACGGTATTGGATGGCGGGGGTCCGAACTCTTTGATCCCCTCATAAGTTAAACTAATATTAAAACTTTAACCCGGCTACTTAGGACTGTATCCCTGCTGACTCAGACTACTTAGCCGAGGGTAACGTCGCCTTCAAAAGAGGGGCCTACCACATTATGCATTAATAACTTAATTAATTATCTTTCAATAATCCGACCCTTTAGGATTGTATCCTTGCTGACTCAAACTACTGGGTTGAGGGTAAGGTCACCTCCAAAAAAGGGGCCTACTACAATAACTAAGATAATCTCTTAAATAGTGCAAAAGTGCGGAAATAATCAAAGGTTACACTAAACACGAGTAAGAGCCAAGTGATTCATCTTTTCTATATGTTTTTACTTTTATTTTTATTTTTCAGCATTTTAGTTAGTTTTTATTTTTTTAGTTTAAAACATTTTTCTAAACTTTTGATTTGATTAGACGTTGAGGATAAACCGGTACTAAAAGCTCTTGTGTCCTTGGACGACCTCGGTATCTTACCAACACTATACTACGCTCATGATGGGTGCACTTGCCCATATGTGTGTTTAGTGTTAGTAAATATCGTGTTTTATAAATTTAAAACTTGGCTAAAGAAAGTGTAAAAGGGCTTAAAATAAACATTAAAACCATAACACACTTCACGCACATCAGTCGCCGTAGCACCACCACTGCCACCCTCAGATTTCTCTCTCTATATCGCTCTTGCGTGTTCTCCCTTTTTGTTTCCCTTTCTATCGATTGAAGTGGTGAGAGAAAGCATAGATTTCGGCTCTAATTTGGTAACCTTATTTCAAAATTTAAAAGTTACAAAAAGATGGAGCCAAATGTAATTTACATATTTCTTAACATGATAGGTTTAATGCGTTGTACATCAAAACAAGGGATTAAAATCTAATTAAGATGAAGTGTTAAAATGTAACTATTGTTTAAAAAGACTAATTTACCCCTATTTTAGGGGGGTGTATATATAAATTAAAAAGGAAAAGTTCTTATTTTTTAGTTATCTTAAAAGGAAAAAGATTATTAGTTGTTATTTTCTTCTTTAATCACTTGTACATTAAAGCATTATCTATTTGTACCTTTTAATCTGTGCGTCGATATTGAACAAGACAACTACCGAAACGTCGACAAAAATGTGTAGGTCGTCATGCTATCTTTGGATTTTTTTTAAAGAGTATAGTTTATAAGATATGTAAAGAATACGTAAAAAAAATTATAAGTTTGTTGTGGAGGGGTGAATTGTAACTAATTATCTATAATTTTGTTAAAACCTTAGGGATTTAAGTGTAATAAGTTTAGGGGCTAAAAAATAAATAGTGTTTAAAAGACCAAACTACCCTCATTTTAGGGGTCTTTCTATAAATAAGGGGGGGGGATTCTTATTTTTTGGGTATCTTAAAATGCCCTTGCCTCATGCATTATAATATAGTATAGATATATAGGGAAGAGTTATCTTGAGAACGCTAAATATTGCGAGAACCGTGAGAACGAATGAAAAAACCAATCAAAACCGAACTTTTTTTTAATACAAACCTCAATGTAATTAAAATACAACATCAAAAAATAATTTACAACATTAAATAATTCATTTCTCCTCTCAAAATCATTATTACTATATTTTTTACGCATGTGTAAATATAACAAATTTACACATGTGTAAATGACAAATTTACACATGTGTAAATTTTCTTTATTTACGAATTCACGTAAATTTAAACATGTGAATTTAATTTCTAACATTTTATTCGAACAATAATAATGAGTGTAAAAAGAAATTTTGAATTTGAATTATTTTTGATCAAGTTCTTGTGGTTTTTTCATTTGTTCTCATGGTTCTCGCGATATTTAACATTCTCATTTAAACCCTCCCTTATATATATATATATATATGGTAGGGTTCTAGAGTGAACACTAGGTTGAGAATGAACTGTGCGAACTAATCTGTGCCATTGGATTACACCATCTAGAGATTTTTAAACAATGGCAAGATTGTAATTATAGTTTATACACATGTGTACAGTCTCGCTAGCTATTAGTTTATACAATATACACGGCTGTTAATTTATACACATGTGTACATCTTGCTAACTATCAGTTTATACAAGATACACAACTGTTAGTTTATACATATGTGTATAGTCTTTTATACACCTGTGTATTATATTCAAAATGGTTACATATGTGTATATTAACAACATATAGTATATTATGCATGCACACTAGTAGATTCATATGAAAATTATGAAATTAATGAAAACGAAACATATCACATGTATGCAAAAATAAATAACTTCATCACATATTCAAAAAAAAATTAATGCCCAAAAATAATTACAATTTCAATCTCAAAGAAAATTTTCAATATTTATTGAAAATTATAAAAAGTTAAAAACAATATATTATGATTCTATATATACGGATAATAAAAGAAAAGCAATATTCAAGTTAAAATTAAAACAAAATTTATATATAAAGATATGATAGAGAAATAACTAAAAATGAAAGAGAGAGAGAGAGAGAGAGAGTTAAGATATGAGAAAATTAAGGGATTTTAATTAAATATACTTGACTAATGCCAATCTTGCCCTTTTAATCTAAAAAATGATCAAGGGCCAAGATTAGTTCACTCAGTTCACTCTCAAGAAGTTGTTCACTCTTGAACCTAATCATATATATATATTAAAGCAAAATAACTTTGACTATTTGACTATGATGTGGCATTGCTCTTGATGCAGAGAATTAAGATTTGAGCGGCAAATCCTTTTCCTCATTCCTCCACCATTTTGTTAAATTCTTTAATATGGAAAGCCCAATCAATTCTCAATCATTTGAAATCTTCTCCAAAATTATGAATACATTTCCATTATTATGGCTTATAAACTGTTTATGTTTACTTAGAGAATTCAAACGCCAATTGGCTTCACCTATTTCGTCTTCTCTTCATCAGTCTTCAAATCTGAATCATCCGTTAGTTTGTTCTTCAGCTGCCTTATTGCTGCTCCGACGATCTCCAATCTCTTCCAGGTATACAAATACTTCAATCGTATTGCGGTTTTCTGACAGTTAGGGTTTATGTGATGTTTCGTTGATTGTAGTTTTGAATCTGAACGATTATGTACACCTTTTGTGTTTAAAACGTGAAATATGAATTTGATTTTGAGTTAACGGTTGTCAACCCTAGGTATCTTCATCTCCAATTGTGATTGTAAGCTACCAATACTCTTAACAGTTTTGATTTTCAGTTTTAAGGATTATAGATATCTTCATCTTAACAGAGTGGCGATCTAGGGTTTTGTTTGGCAGTCTATCGACCAGGTTTTTTAATCACTTTTCCAATTCTGTTATTCTGTTGCAGGTATTTTGTTTAACGAACAGCCAGAGGTGGTGGAGGGAGGATGGGATGAAGGAGACGAAGAAGTTGTCGGTGGGATACTGGAATAACAGAATTGGTGAAAGGGTTGTGTATCAACTAAAATCAGACCTGAAACCGTAAAACAACGGTATAGTTGTTTACATGTGTGATTTGATGTATATGTGTTTGTTTGATTTTTTTTCATGATTTATTTTGCACCAACTGATATTAATAATCCTTGTAGGATAATGTGAGATGTGCTCCAACTCATCTTAATAGTTTTTGTAGGATAATGTTCATGTGTAGGATTTCTATCGAGTTAACTTTTTGCGTAAGTGAAAATGATGTAGCTATTTTTTCTATGCGTATGTATCAGGTGTTGGAAAAATCCATCCGTTGTAACCATTGCCAACATGAATAAAGCAAATAAATCCCACTCGGATGGTTGAAAAAATCCAGGATTATACGCAACCGGAGACTTTACGTGGTATACATTTAATTGATTTTATCCGGAATTTGCACATAAATTATTCCTATTTAGTTATCCATTAAACCGAATTTAGGCATTTTTACAGGTCATCCCTGGGTTCAAGTTAATGGTGTGGCCCCTGAAAGTCACTGTGTGTATTGTGATATGGAATTCATTATATAGATAAGATAGGGAAGGCAGCTACGTGACACGGACGGGAACTTTCGATTATACTTTTCAGGTACAATTTTGTGTGCCACGTATAGAGATTCAATTTAATTTTTAACTGTGGTCATGGGTTGAATGTCTGGCGTATTGAATAGTATTTTTTATCAGATAACGGATCCTATTCAATTTTATTTTGCTAAAATCGTTTTTTCTCGTTAAAAACCGGATTTATAATATAAACGTTTTCGGTTTTCCGGTTAACCAGTTTTTCCTATAATTGGCTGCGTTTATTGTTTTCGCTGGAAAAAAAAGTGCAATTTTTTGGCTGAAAAATGTAGTTTTTTTTGTTGTTGAACCAACATGCTTTTTGTTGGGCTTTTTTTTTTTGCTTAAAAACCTGCAGTTTTTACCTAACCGGATGCTAAAAAAACTGGACCTTTTCGACGATTTTTGCTGAATAAACAGGCCGATTTTGGGTTTTTTGGTTAAAATAACCTGAAGTTTTTTGCCGAACCAGATGCCGAAAAAAACTACACGTTTTCAACTTTTAGTTGCTGAAAAGAAAGTTGATTTTTGCCTAAACCTGATGCTGAAAAAAGCACTATTTCGACGTTTTTTTTGCAAAATAAACAGGCTGATTTTGGGGTTTTTTGTCAAAAAAACCTGCAGTTTTTTGCCAAACCGGATGCCGGAAAAAACTGCTCGTTTTCGACGTTTAGTTGCTGAAAAAAAACCGGTCAAAAAACTCTGGTTTTTTTAAGATGCTTCATATTACAAAACTTTGTTTTTGAATGCGGCGTTGGCTTTTACTAAACGGACCTGCACAACTAATGTTGGAAGTACAGTATGAGTTTGATTTTTTTGTTCTTTAAAAGTTGCATACAATACTTTTTTGCTATATAATCATTAATAACTATCAAATTGAATGCTTATTTTGTTTTGGATGTTTTTTTACTGTTAGGAAGATTTATTTTGCTTATATTGTTCATAATTTTGGGAATATGTGGAAGATTCATTTGTAAACTAAAATATCTTCATGATTTCAATTTAATAGAGGTGGCAAGATGAGCGGGTTAGGCAACGGGACAAAAATATTTGAAATGAAATAAATCATATTTAAGTGCGAGTCACACAATTCCTCTACCAAACTTAACTTAATATTCGTATAAATACTTATCAACTTAATACTTTCTTCAAGATACATATCAAGTTATTGATATGTATTATTTTGCATATTTGTTTGTCATATAGAAGTCAACCTTTTCAATGTTAAAAGTAAAGATAAAGGGTTTTTTTTTTTGTTTGAAAAGCTTAAAGAGTGTTAGGCACAAGAAACAAGCTTTAAGGAGATTGTTTTTTAAATCTCCATTATAACCATGATTTATGTTCGCTCTTTTGGTGTCCAGTAAGCTCATTGATTTTAAGAGGGTTGACTGGGTTTTTTATGCAGGAAGTAGGGTTGAGGATTTGGTACTAGGTACTGGTACCGAATTTCCCGTACCGAATTTTTTCGGTACAAGTACCGGTACCCAATTTTTGCCATTTTCAATACCGGTACTTTCGGTACCGGTTCGGTATGTTACCGGTAAAATACCGAATTTTACCTTCAAATACCAGTACGGTACTCGTACCGTACCGAAATTTTCGGTACCGGTACCCAGTTTTGACGAATTTTGGTACCGGTACCAGTTCGTTACGATACCGGTACCACGCTCATCTCTAGCATGAAGTGAGAAAACCTATACAGTACATGAAGTATTTAATTATTTGCTGGTCAATAACAACAGCTTGGCTACTTTTCCTTTTTGTGGCATAGAGGTAAAATTCTTCAATCATAAAATACTAAAATATTTTATAATTTAGTCTTTTAGAGATTTAGTTGCCTAATAATTTAGTCTTTTAGAGATGTAGTTGCCTAATTTATTTTCTTCATAGGTCATATGTGATATTGTACTTTCATTTGAGATAGGGAAGCGAAAGTGTATGATGAAGTAATTGTGGAAGCTTGGTGATGGGATCTAATGCCTCTTGACATTTGCTTCTTAAACCTGTTGGTAATGGTAATTTAACTTCGGATCAACAATGTGAATTAATAATGAAAGCTATTTTTGACCTCTTCCAAACCTTTATGGATTTCATTTTGGATGAACATCAAGTGCAAGGACATTTTCATTTCTTTACAAACCGAAAGATAGTATTGTTGATGCTCCTTAATAGCCCTTATTCATGAAATTATAAATATATTTAATTTATACACTTTAGTCCTTCTCATAAGAGTACTGTAGCTGCTTTTAAATTGTGCCATGTAGCTTTTAATTTTACAGCTCAACTTTCATCTTAATAAATATATATATATATTTGGTACACAGGTAGAGATAGAACGTAGCCACCACTGCTCAGCAAGCAAACGACGAAACGAAGAATTGCTGATGCACTCTCTCTAACCGGTAAGACACTACTCGGTTGCCGATCTTTCTTCCATGTGGATTTCCTCCGTTTGTTTGACGCTGATGGTCTATGTTGATGAAGCCGTTGTCAATTTTGATGCTTTTGGTATATATAAAGTTGTTTATAAAGAGATCTTCAATTAGTTGTGATTTTTTTCCTATTCATGTATTTCAATTATTTCGTGTACTCTCTAACATTTTCGTTAATATTTCAACGTATATAAAATTATAATTTTTACTTCACAATTTTAAAGGACTTAGTTTTCCTGTTTAGCCATCCGTGTAACACATGGGTACTTGGACTAGTATATATATCTATATTGTAACATTTCATTTTTTATCATATAAGAATTATAGGTTGTTTCACCATTAGTAACTAGTTTTATTTTTAAAATAATTATTCGACCCATATAGTTTTAAAAATTATTTTATATATTTGGGTGGAATGTTATACTAATTTACTTATATAAATATATACGTATGACCTTTCTATTAAAATAAAGTATATAAAACGTAATGGGTAGATTACGGGTAAATTGACTGTTAGAAATATGAAGTACCTAAACGGGCCTATGAACCATTTAATGATGAAATTATAAAAAATACAATATATTTGAACCTACTCCGTTTTTAATGAAACTTGGTTCAAAATGTAGATAAGATTATTCTCGTTCTAATGACATATTCATTATTTTATAAAACGTCATATTTTATAAGTTATAAGTGCCAATTAAATGAAGCTGAATTAATTATAATATATATAATAATAAAATAATATTTAAATTTTAGAATTCTACAATTGTGAATGCCGGACAAGTGGACGTATTGAATTTAATGCAAGTACACATGAATTAATTGAATTCACTTACGCGTCCATTTACATAACTTCCACTCTAAGATTATGAAGCATATAAATAAAGGTAGTATCCCCAACATAATTTTCTGTTCATTTCCTTTATCTCGCTATCAACCCCCTCTCTCTCAAAAGGTATATTTTGAGCTATAATAATAATAAAAACCCTGCCCCGTTTTAAGTGTTGTAACCCCTGATCACTAAGTCAATACCCTGTCCGATTGATTTAGAACCCACCAACGCATGTCAAGGCTTTGCCCGACTAAATTCGTTGGGGTTCTGTCTCGTGACGTAGGGATAAAGTTGGATCGGGTTACTATACTTAATGCGAGTGCATTATATATTTTTTTTTAAATAGTTCAGAACTTATACCCAAGATATAACAACCCTCGAAAAAGACCCTAAGCGCTCCCAGATACATCCCGTATACAAATTCCGGTCCCAAATACCTTTAATTTTATAAAAATAAAATTAAAACAAGATTTAATGGTCTGTCGCGGGGCGCAGCAGACTACTCCAAAGCTTACGCGGGGCGCGACAGCTCAACATTAGGGCGACACCCTAAGGCGCCACGTGTCACATACGTGTTAGATCTATAGTCGTGACCAGTCAAGGCTAGAACCTAGCCTATAGTCCTCGCGGGCCGCGAAGGACTTGGTTACGGTTGTCGCGGGCCGCGACCTGATGGTCGATCAACACTATAAATAGAAGCCCTCGGCTTCATTTCTCAAAACGTTCAGAATCTAAAATTCTCTCTCAATTTCTATAGTGAAGAAGTAATACCCGGGCATTATACCCACTAAAATAGCGAAGCTTTGCCTCGATGTAAGTATTATAACCCCCGTTTACGTATTAGATACGCTGTCCGATTGATCTAGTGCTCCGTAACGGCTGTCGAGGTTCTGCCCGACGTAGTCGTTGGAGTTCTGTCTCAGGGAGGGTATAACTTATGTAAATATTGGGTTATTAAACTAACGCATGTGCATTGTTTAATTTATTAGATTATAACCAGGAAACCATAGGGAAAAGTCTAAAATATCAATGTGAGTAATCTACTTTTTGTAAACCTTTTTGCAAACTGT
The DNA here is from genome assembly GCA_030545235.1 of Helianthus tuberosus. Classification (NCBI taxonomy): domain Eukaryota; kingdom Viridiplantae; phylum Streptophyta; class Magnoliopsida; order Asterales; family Asteraceae; genus Helianthus; species Helianthus tuberosus. Next base: position 105,827,838 of record CM060361.1, on the reverse strand, counting down.
TTTTACAAAATCTCAATTGTTTTACATTATATTTAACAGTGATTGAGTATTTGTAATTCTACAATTATTGTCGGTATGTTGGGGTTTTGTATACAAAATTTATTGCTATACTGTGAGTAGTAACATGACCACAAGTCAGGTCGACAGTACCGTGGGTGGTAACTAAGGTAGAATAATAAACAAATGTAATTGCTAATTGCCCTCAATACTGTACAAGGATAAAATCTGCTTTGATTAAATTGGGATTCACTCACCAGTATTTCCCACGGACAAAATGTTTTTAAACGCGTTTCAGGTAACTTAGTGTGAAGCCAATAAAAGCTAGCTGGAGAGCACTGAAGGCTTAGAAAAGTGGCTATAAAAGTTACCTAAATAAAAAGGAGAATTGTTTTCAATAATAGGGTTTATCCCTATAAATATATTACAAATGGAAGTCGGGTCATGTCTCACTTGTTATTATAAATATATTATCAGAAAAACTTGGGTTTTATCCCGATTATCTATTTTAAACATTTTGGTGTTTAACTCTGATAACAATATTTCCTAACTACGGTCCTGATGAAATTTTCCGCTGCCAAAATTGTTAAACACCAGTACCACCGAATGTGCGAAGCTCGCGGCCGCCCTCCTCTCGGGGCAAGGGGTCGGGGATTGTGACATATATATATATATATATATATATATAGGGGAATGTTCATTTTAGAAGAATCTTTTTGCAAGAAGAAAACTAAATTAATCTAGACCCTATGTTTTTTTTATCAATGGTTGTGAATCAAGAAATCATTTTTGTCTACTTTTAATTAATCTTTAGTTAATAAGGGTAGGATAGACAATTTAATGTAGAATATCAATAAATTTTATAAATGCCAATGATCTCTAGATCAAGTGGTGGAAGGCTTGCATTTTTCTTGAGAGTTGCAAGTTCAACTCTCATTTGGTGTAGAGTGTGGCACTGGTGGGCAATGATAGGATACCTAGGTTGGATCCTTGAGCCAAAGGGGTTTTACCGGTAATTTCACCATCGTGCCTACGAGTGGGTGGGTTACCAGGTTTCCCCGGAATTAGTGGTGGACTCGGGTTACTCTCGGAGTACTCCGTTTGTCCAATGGGTGCTCCGAGAGTGCTCAGGATTGATTCTGTTGGCCGTTAAAAAAAAATAATTTATAAACGGTTACTCAAGTCTCATAAATGTCACCATAATTTTCTCCTTTATCACCATTAATGTGTTGGGTCCTACACCAATTTTATTATGTGTGACAAAATTATGTTAAAGTGTTGTATCCTAAACACATTTTATTATGATTCACAAAATTATTTAAAAATGTTGTGATCCTACACATTTTGTATCCTACACCACAACATTATCTTTATGGTGTAGGAAACGTTGAATATGTAGGATGATGTGCAAGAATGTTTTTGTTTTGTAAGGTGCACAACTAATTTATAGTATAGACTCATTAAATGATTAAATTTCATTAATTAGAATAGCAAAAATAAAGGATAGACTAATTAAATGATTGGTTTAAATGACCTTTGTGTACTTTATTCTTATTGTTCTTAATTTGTGATTTCTTCTCATTTGAACTCTCATATATATATATATATATATATATATAGGTAAAGAGTAAAATACAAATGCGCTTATCGTACGATACGTACGCGATCATCCCAGCCGTTCGATCAGGTGCAGATCTGGTGCGAATTCAATACATATCGCATATGAAAAAATGGTTAGCATGGGGTAGTGTGAAAAATGGCATGGGGTGTGTAGATGGACAAAATCGCATGTGGAAGATTTAAATATCGCATGTGAAAAAATGGCATGGGGTAATGTGAAAAATGGCATGGGGTATGTAGAATCGCATGTGGAAGATTGAATATCGCATGTGAAAAAATGGCTAGCATGGGGTAATGTGAAAAATAACATGGGGTGTGTAGAATCGCATGTGGAAAATTGAATATCGCATGTGAAAAAATGGCATGGGGTAATGTGAAAAATGGCATGGGGTGTGTAGAATCGCATGTGGAAAATTGAATATCGCATGTGAAAAAATGGCATGGGGTAATGTGAAAAATGGCATGGGGTGTGTAGAATCGCATGTGGAAAATTGAATATCGCATGTGAAAAAATGGCTAGCATGGGGTAATGTGAAAAATGGCATGGGGTGTGTAGAATCGCATGTGGAAAAGTGAATATCGCATGTGAAAAATCTGTGTGTGTGTTACTGTTCATCTTCTTCCATTGTTGGTCGATCATTGTCAGTCTTCTTCCGTTTGACCCTTACAACTCCCAAATTAGTAGTTCTTATTATCGATATCGCACTAAAAGGAACGAAGGGAGGTTGGGGAAGAATATTTTCAGGTTTTTGAATTTGATTTAGGGTTTGATTTTGAACAATCATCGGTCAATTACAGAGATTTATGACCTCGCAATGACGTTTTTAACCTTCCTGATATGATTTAGATATATTAAAATGATTAATTTAATCATTTAAATTAGTTTCGTCCGCGTTTGATCGATTGAAGATCGTACGGCTGAGGGCATCGCGTACATAATGTATGATAAGAGGTATTGTACGTTAACCGGCCTCTATATATATATATATATATATATATATATATATATATATATATATATATATATAAGGTTGGGTTCTTTGCAGAACTCTTAAGAACCATTTTAAGCCATAGATCTAATAATCAATGGCTGAAAATAGAGCAGAGTAAAATTGTAATTAATAGCAAAATTGAGTATATAGTTATAAAGGTTATAAGGGTATATTCGTAAACAAACAGTAATAATAAATATTGAGAAATCATAATTTATTCCTTATTTTTCTCCAACTTCCCAATCCATATTTCTTGTTTATCGCATCGAGTAAAATCAAGAAATCAATTGGTACTTTAAAGCTCATACTCTATGTATGTATATCCACAGATCATCAAAATTTTCAAGTTGAATGTCTATTTCCATGTAATGTTAACATACATCTAAATATAATATTTACATACATGTAAATATTTACATTGATAATTAATTTTCTCAAACTGAATTTCAATTTACATATATGTAAATGTTTAACATACGTGTAAATATTCATACTAATTATCACTTTATTCGAGTTTTTTCCCAAACTAGTGTAGATACAAAAAGTATTTACTTATTTGGGTACTTTGAAAAATATTTACCTATTTGGGTAGTTTTATATATCCCTTTAATTTTTTTTACCTAATTTATACTTTTCTTTTTATTTAACTACCCAAAATTTCTGCAAATATTCAAAAAAAATCTGCAAAAATTCTAAAAAAAATCTGTGAAAAATCCACAAAAAATCTGCAAAAATATATTAAAAAATCCACAAAAAATTTGCAAAAATATATTAAAAATCCACAAAAAATATGCAAAAAATATATTAAAAAAATCTGTAAAAATATTATAAAACAATAACTTTCCAATAATCTCAACCACAAAATTAAAATAATTATCTTTTCAACCAATCAAATACAAATAAAATACCAAATAAAGTCATTTCATTCAAAATATCAATATCAAATACAAATTAAAATGTCAAAAAGACTCGACATGTTTAGGCGTCCATTCTTCTAGGCTTTGAGGGGCACGTTGCTCGATTATGACCACGTTTACAAATTCCACAAAGGTTCGCCTTTTTTCCCTTCTTTAATGTCCATTCCATTCGTCTTGTTGAGCGAGGGCGGCCCTTTTTATCATGTTTTAGCTATGAATTGGGAAGTAACTCTCTAATAGATGATGAGTTAGGCCAATATGCTTCATGAGGAAGTGGACTAAACTCAGATGACCAAGTAGCACAATAATCAAGAATTGAGTAACATTTATCAATATATTGCCAACTGTTCAAAGAAAGTTTGGCACATGCACTCAAAACATGTGAACAAGGATAGTTATATATCAGCCACTTACCGCACGTGCAAGTTTTTTTTATCCAAATAAACTACTTGCACATTTTTTCCCTTTTGAGTTATCACCTCAAATATACCTTTCTGACGGTTAAAAGACCTCAAAGAATGTGCACCAGCTTTTGACATTGAAGCTGATTGTTTGGCCAAAATACGGGGAGTATACATATCTCCATTAGCTTGAGCATTAGATCCCATGGGACGTCTCACATCAAAATAGTGTACTAGTCTATAAAATGTAAGTTGAACACATGATGTGATCGGTAAGAAACGAGCACCTTTAAGTACACTATTAAAAATCTCTGACAAATTTGTTATGAGTAGCCCATAACGCTTTCCACCATCATGTGCAAGCGTCCATTTGTCAAATGCATGTTGCTCAAGCCACTGGCGAGCTTTTCGGTTTATTTTTCCAATTTCCTCCATAATAGAGTTAAACTTTCTAATCTGATTCTGACTCCAAGCACGGTAAGCTAAAGCTTTCAATTGAGAGTTGCGAAACTTATCATTAAAGTTGTTGATAAAATGCCTTAAGCAATACCTATGACAAAATGATGAATGTTATTGACATAAAAAGAAAACAAAATCAATAAGAATTTTATAAACAATACCTGTGAAAACCATGTAGCTCTAACCAAGGAGATCCTTGTTCATTAACTGCCTTTAGAATTCCAGCATGACGATCAGAAATTAGACATATCCCTTTAGTATCTTTCACCACATGTGTAACACCTTGCAAAATCATGTCCAATATAGTATCGACACGTATCATGAACTTTAAACGTGTAACGGATTGATTATGAGGGACTAAAGTTGACAAACGAAGAAAGTATATGTATATAAGGATACAAAGTGTCAACATTTGATAATTTTGCCTTTTAACAACCCTACATGATGTTTATACCCTAAAACGAATGTATCATGAAGCGTGTGAAACCGTTTGTGGAAGAAAGTGAAAGTTTACAAGACGCGAGGGTTAAATGTGTCAACATGTTTAAGTTATACCTCTGAGTGACCTTTTAGCGAACCCGGAGCCTTGTAACGATTAACTATACTCCCAAGAATAAGTGGTAAAAATTTCACAAGGTTTCGATATCGTATGAGAAAGAAACGCAAACTTTCGTAATTAAGGGGTTTAAAGGATCAACGAGGCAAAACTTGCGTTTTCGCTTATCGTTTAACGAAACCGGACCTAATGATGATTGGTTATATCTCATGGATCATAGAAATATAAATTTCGTGGGTTAAAAGTGCTTAAAATAGAAGAAATTACGCTTTAGAAGGTCCAGGGGGTGAAAATGACATTTTTTTGAAACTTGTTGGCTGGTCCCCTACCTCCTGGCGCTGCGCCACCACTGAGGCACTCCTCCGTCGCGCGACACGACGGACTGCCAGCTCAGAAAAAGTATTTTTAACGTGGCAGCTTGCATGTTTGCTAAATTCCGCGAGTTTGCCACCCTCTAGCTGCTTGAAACACGTCCCTAGACACTTGTTTTCATCTCTAGAGTTGCCATAACACCTGTAGCAATCTCCATGATCCATTCATGGCTATAAATAGATCCATTGTTGCAACTTGTGAACTTACATTTGCACATCTTCCTTGTTCTAACTCTCTGGAGCATTCTTGGCACTTAAGAAGCCTTTTCTCTGTTCTAATCTCTTGCTAAGGACCATTGTAAGTCATCTTAGCTTCTGTAATTATGTTTTAATTAGTTTAAAGGCCCAAAGTCAAACCGTCGTAACTAAGGTTTGACTTAGTGATTAATCACTAATGGTCCAGTCAATTCTCGAATTGAAAGTAGCTTTGAGTTGGTAATTATGTGGGTAATAAACCCTTATAAGGGCACCATCTGATTCCCACTCTAACTAGGTCAATTGTCGGGTTAAACTTGATTATAAAAAGTCAACAGAAAGCTAATTTTCGCATAAACACATAATTAACAATGAAGAAGCAATGAAACCTGTTTTATCACTTGTATAACTTGGTAATTAATGTAAGAACATTTCTAAGCATATTCAACCCGACAATTTTCAGTATAAGCTCGGTTCGGAACCGAAAGTCGCATAAGTGGACTTTTGCTTTGACTTTCAGTTCTGACCCATTAAAGCATATTTTAGAAATGCCTTAGAGCTTTATTAGGACCAGGTTATATGTTAGTATAACCCTCTGTGATTATACAACTTGGTTCAATAATTATCCGATTCATATGCATGTTTCCGTTATATGCCTAAATGTTGACCAATATGCCTAAATGTTGACCAATATGCCCTTTTGACCTTAAAACAAGAATTTTGAAAATGTGAGAGGAAAATAATATTTATTACTGATTTATAAACATGTCCCTTAATTTTCACATCAGTTTGAGGTCTAGATTAAGAGTTATGCTCAATAGCGTAATTTGAAAGCTTTTATTAATTAAACGGCGTAATTAGCAAAAAGCCTATCTAAACCCAATTTTTGATACCAAACATTTTACCTACTGATGTAAAATAATTTTTTACGATTTTTTGGGATTTTTATTTATTTTTAGACTGAGCATAACATAGGGTTATAACTTTGATTCGGTAATTGTCGGTTTAGCCCTTTTGGCCTATAAAATGAGTTTTACATAATATTTTGATACCAAACTTTTTGCTACTTATTTTATATGATAAATAAAATATTTTGAACTTTATAAACTGATGAAAAACTCAGATTTCCTATTTAAACCCGAAAATCGCTTAAAACCGACTTTTACGCGTTTTAAGCGCATAATATAAGTTAAAACTATTTTTGGCATATGAAACTTAATACCTACTGATGTTTTAAGTAAATTTTTATAATTAAATAGTAGGCAAAATTTTTGAAACCAAAATTCTAATTTTGACCTTTAAAGCTTATGTGAAATTACCAAAATGCCCCTACGGTGCATCGTTTAGTTATAAAAGGTAAATTTCACATATAATCAATACCCTACTGTTATGACTTATAAAAATAAATATTTTTACTGATTATATCAGACCTGAAACTCAGATTAGTGTTTAAACTCTTTTACAACCTTTAAATTGACCAAAATACCCCTACGGGGCATAATTTGAGTTTAAATCCATCTTGGGCATAATGGAAGGTATCTTACTGATATCACAACATATTTAAGGCATATTAACTTAGGAAACATGTTCATGACTCTTTTGGTTACCCGTTTCGCATTATTCGCGTTCGGTGCGGTTTATGTTACTAGTTTGCATAAATTAGCCAAAACGGGTCAAACCTTATCGTTTTTATCTCAAAATCCATAGTGCGTTTAGTTTACCCGTATTATACAAGTCTACAAACTTGTCGGGTCTAAACCACACTCTAATCCGGTCATCGCTTAATCATGCGTTTTGAACCGTATCTTTCTTTAAAATTAACCGGTCTAAGTCTAGGCTTAATTAAGACCCGTTAGGAATCTAATAGGTTATTAAAAACCTTCGTTCCAGATTAGGAGCCCGGTAAAAGCTACTTGCACTCACTGTTTGTGATATATATACTTGCTCAGGTAAATACTTTTAACTTATTTTCCCTTATACGAGCTTGGGGTACGGTATATAAAATACCGGTTGGTCGGGCATTGAATTTTTAATCATATAAAGGTTAATTTATTGAGATGACCCGTTTAAACTGTTTTGTTTGCTTAAAGCCTTTGGGGGGTTAATGACCATGTCCCGGATATCCTTGGCATCATTCATTGAAATGGCCACGACCTAAGCACGGGGTGTAGGCATACACCTGACAGTGCATATATATATATATATATATAAAGGTATAACCGCTTGTTCGAGAATAACTTGACGCAGGACTATATCATGTGGTGTGTCTATTAATCTGTATCCCGGTATTCAACCCGGGCTACTGAACGTATAACGAACATGTAATTCTTTTACAAGTTTATATATAAATAATTATCCCAAGTTATAAAAGATGTTTTGTGCCATGTGCATTCAAATCAATTTTCATAAACATTTTCAAAATGAGTCGGTTAATTGTATTTACCAGTGTAAACTGACGTATTTTCCCAAAAAGGTTAAGTGCAGGTACTAAACGGAATATGCTGGCTACTCCTAGCATCAATAAATAGTCTTGCAAGCTTAGATGTTATTAAATCTATTGAACAATGATTTTTTGAACTTTGATCCGCCTGTGGATCCTTACAACCGTTTTGTAATACACTTGATATTACTTTTTATTCGGTTTGTAATGATTTTATCTTTCGACTTCCGCTGTGTATTAAACTGTGATAATATAAATTGTCTATGATATCAACTACGTCACAATACTCCCCACCGGGCCCACCGGTAATACGTGGAAATATCGGGGTGTGACAGGTTGGTATCAGAGCCAACATTGAGTGAATTAAACACTAGCCTTTTGTGTTTAATCTCAATGACACAGTTTATACATTCCTCGACTTCCGAGTCTAGACAAAGAACTTAGGTCTAATCCAAATTTGTTTTTATTTCTAATTTTGTCCTTTATATTTCTTTGTTGTTCTTTTGTTTGTGTTGACAGGATCTACAACAATGCCACCAAGAATTCGAGGAAGAGGTAGAGGCAGGGGGCATTCATCGCCCCCAACGATCACGAGGCCGGGCCTTCACACCGGCGAGCTCCATCTGACTCTTTAAGCAAAAGTCCTCAAGGAGAATGGAGGACCCATTTAGAACCTGCGAGGCGTTCAGTTTCGCTGAGCTCCTCACCTTCTTACCTAAACTCTTATGGGCCTCAATCGGAAAATGAGCCCCACAACTCACACCATTATTTTATACCCCTCCAAAGCCACAACTCACCCTTCAATGACCCAACACCCTATTTCCAGAGCCGGTTCAACCCGGCAAACCTAGTTGAAGAACCAATGGGTTATAACCCGTTGGGACCGGAGGACCATTTCTCCATGGATATGGACGAGGATCCGGAACCTGTCCAACCGCCAACCGGAACGCCTACTCACCCCATCGAGATTTCGGATGGGTCACCCTTTCTTGGATCACCTTATAATGGTCCCGACAGCTACGAGGCGAGGTTTAACCAAATCGACTGGGTGTTTACTCCCAGTTACCACTCATCACCGCAGCAGCAGCAGCAGCAGGATCCCTCGGAGGATTCGCGCTTTGTAGCGGTTACTCCACCGCCACCACCACCAGCGCAACAACAGCCTCCGGAGCCACCGAGGCGTAGGAGATCAACCGCATGGATGTCCGTGAGAGGGGGAGTCCGTATCAGCACTCCTCAGCATTCAAGTGGTAGCCATTATCCGCCACTATACGAAGACCCACAGATGGGTGGGCCTTTGAACCCTGTTTCTGAAGTGCGGTCTGCGCCGTTCGCACCGCCACCAGTGGGTTATAACAACCCAATTCCTACATACGCCAGTTCAGCGGCGTACAACCCATTTGAACAGCCGGCCAATACCAACTACAACTATGCTAATGTTGACCCACACCAGGCAGCATGGGACTACAATGCTCTCCATCCCGAGGGGCCCTATGGAGTCCCGTATCAGACTGGGTACCCACCATATGGGTATCAACAACCGCCACCTCCTCAACCTCCGCAGTATCAGCAGCCCCCGCAGCCGCCATTGATATCGCCACCACAGCAGCAGGAGATTCTTCAAAGGTTGAGTCAGGTGGAGCAGGAGGTTCGGGAAGAGCGTAGGCAAAAACCGAGGAATTCTCAAGGGTCTGGCGAGCTTAATCAAGGGGAAGAGCAAAAAGGGTCATTAAATCCTTTATTGTTTATTTGTATTTCTTTAATGTTTAAATCAAGTCCCTGCGTGGACATCTATTTCTGTAATCAGTCCCTGCGAGGACTTGTATTTCCTGTTAGCCCCTGCGTGGGCATGTCTTTTCTGTTTAGCCCCTGCGTTGGCAAGTTATTTCAGTTAAAGTCCCGTTTAGGGCAGTATGTACTATTTTTTTTAAATTTAATGGCATGTTAAAAATTTAAATTTCATTTTTATCATTATATGCATAAATGTAAAATGTATGAAATAAATAAATAAATTCAATATGTCATTCATTTTACAAAATCTGCCTCTAATATTAAATAAGAATCTTAAAGGGTATAACCTAGCTTGCATGTCATTATAAGACATGGCCATAATGGTAAAACCTGTTTGAAAAAATTCAAATCCATGTTAAGATCTGAAAACATGTTAACATTCTTGACTGATGTGATTCGTAAAATCACACGTGTCATCCTTACATTGGATTATTCCAATTCCTTCTTTATTAATTAAACATCCAATAGTGATGTAATGCCTACGGGCCATAATTATTGTCATATAAGACAAAAGATAGTCGTAGCCTACAACTCCCTGTCAAGAAAGGTAATGAACTATGATTCAAGCCTTAATACCTCGATCCTATAAGATCTTGACTTATAATTTAAATGTGTCCATGTGACTTGGCCTTTTGTGCCATTACTATATTCAATTATAACTAAGGATTATTAATTAAAAATCCTGAATAAAATACTTAACAAATTAGCCAATATGGTTCTTTAATACCATGGTTAATAAATTGACAAGATGACAAATCTATTATATACCTCTAAGAGATTATTGTCATCCTTTTATGTAGCAGTCAAGCTACATGGCTGAGTCTGAAGAAATCAACAGTCACCCAAGGGAAAATCATGATACCACCAGGATCAACATAACTGGTGCGGAACTTCAAGCATTGATTGATAATGCTATTACCAAGGCCTTGGATATGCAGTTTAATGAATCTAGTGGTACTCGAAGCAGGACCCTATCTGTACCCCACTCTAAACCTATGACTCACTCTGAAGCTCATAGTAAGCCACCTCCTAAACCTAAGGGGTCAAAGAAAGATGATGACGACCATCACTCCTCAAATCAGCATAGTGTTCCATCGAATAAGATTGAGCTCAAACAGGAACCACGTGGTAAGTCCTGTACATATAAGTATTTTGTCTCCTGCAAGCCCAGAGACTTCACAGGGGAGAAAGGAGTCGTCGATTGTATGAATTGGCTCGATGAAATGGACACTGTAGTTGATATCAGTGGTTGCTGTAACACCTCGAAAATTCACGTCCTATAATTAGTTGACACGTGTCATATGTTTGAACGTGTGAAAGAATGTTATAGAAGGATTAAAGTTGACAATCATGGAAAGTATGTCAATATACGAGTTCTAAATCTCAACAGTGAATAAATATACTTTGCATTAACCCTACATGATGCTCATACCTTCAAACGAAAAAATCATGGATCATACGAAGCTAAATATGAAAGAAAGTGAGAGATTACAAACTACAGGGGTTAAATGTGTCAACATGTTTAAGTTATACCTCTGAGTGACCTTTTAACAAACCCGAAGCTTTGTAACGGTTAATTATGCTCACTAGAATGCACGATATAAATTTCATAAAGTTTCGTTATCGTATGAGAAAGTTATGATCAAATTCGTATACACGGGGTTAAAGCGTCAACGTTGAAAGTTATGACTTTTCGGGTAACAATAACGTTAACCGAGGATTTAACAAAGTGGGTATATATCTTAAAGCCCTTATAAGTCAAGTTGGAGGGTTCAAAGTGCAAGAAATAAAGTCGTAGCAAAGTTTCCAAGAGCCAAGGACCAAAGCGTAAAAATCAAAAAATTGAGATTTGATCAGAAGGGGCGTCGCGCCACGCGAAGGCCCTGGGGGGGGGGGGGGGGGGCTACGCGTGCCGCGAGGGGCCTTCTGCTCCGAATTTGTTGGGTTCTTGTCTGCCATAGCCCTTGTAACCAACTTTAATCCGATTTTCCTCATCTTGCACGACCCCTAAGCAACCCCTAGACACTTAGGGACATCTGGAAGTGATCCATGGCCATTGTTAGGCTTGTGTGTCAACAATCCATGAAGTTTTGAGCACTATATAAAGGGCCAAGGTTGCAACCATTTCTTCACACCTTCGTTCAGCATTTCTGATCATTTCTGGAGCTCCAAAGCAGACTCAAGTGATCACTAATCGTGCATAGGACTTCAGTAAGTATGCTTAACCTTTCTTAGTTAAGTTTTTGCTTAGTTTTAGCTTAAAAGTCAAACCGTCGTAATTAACGGTTGACTTAGCGATTAATCACTAATGGTCCAGTGATTAGTCGAATTGAAAGTAGTTATAAGTTGGTAATTATGTGGGCATTAAACCCTTAAAAGGGCACCCTCTGATTCCCACTCTAACTAGGTCAAATGTCGGGTCAAACTTGTTATTAAAAAGTCAACAGAATGCTTAATTTCCAATTTATGCATAATTAGCAATGTAGAACCCATACAACCTGTTTGATCATTAATATAACTTGGTAATTAATGTAAGAACATGTCTAAACATGTTCAACCCGACAATTTTCTGTTTAGACCCGGTTCGGAACCGAAAGTCGCAAAGCTTTGACTTTTGCTTTGACTTCAGTTCTGACTCGTTTTGGTATGTTTTAGAAATGCCTTAGAGCTTTAATTGGACTAGGTTACATGCTAGTATAACCCTCTGTGATTATACACATTGGTTCATTAGTTATCCAATTAATATGCATGATTCCGTTAATTGCTCATATGTTGACCATTATGCCCTTTTCACCATAAAATGTGATTTTTGAAAATGTAAAAGAGTAGAAACCTTAGTTACTGAATTATAAACTTGCACCCAAAATTTGACATCAGTTTGAGGTGTAGATTGAGAGTTATGCTCATTAGCGTAATTAGAAAGCTTCTTTAGCGATTAAACGACATAATTAGCGTATAGCCTATTTAAACCTACTTTTTGATATCAAACTCTTTACCCTCTGATGTAATATATTATTTTGGGATTTTTGAAGATTTTTAATTAATTTTTGGCTGAGCATAACTTATAGTCATAGGCTTAATCCGGAAATTGTCGGTTTTGCCCTTTCGGGCTATAAAATGAGTTTTACATATCTATTTGACTCCAAACCTTTTGCTACTGATTTTAAATGATAAATAAATTATTTTAAGCCTTCTGGAATAATAAAAATATCAGCTTCCTATATAGAACCCGGAAACGGCTTCTAATCGCCTTTTTAAGCGTTTTTAACGCATAGTATGTACTAAGACTATTTTAAACATACAAGGGTTGATACCTACTGATATTCTAGGTAAATTATAATATTTAAACAGTAAGCAAAAGTTGTTTAACTCAGACTTCAGTTTTGAGCTTTTCGGCTTATGTGAAATTACCAAAATGCCCCTACGGTGCATAGTTTAGTTATAATTGATAAATTTCACATATATACTTTACCCTACTGTTATAACTTAGTAAACTAAGTATTTTTGCTGATTATATCAGACCTGTAACTTAGGTTAGTACTTAAACTCTTTTATAACCTTGTAAATGACCAAACTACCCTTACGGGGCATAGTTTGTGTTTAAATTCGTTTCGTGCATAATAAAAGATATCTTACTGATGTCACAACATATTTGAGGCATATTAACTTAGGAAACCTGTATATGGCTCTAATAATTACCCGTTACGCCTCTTGCGCGTCCGGTTCGGTTTATGTAACTAGTTTGCCTAAATTAGCCGAAACGGGTCAAACCTTATCGGTTTTATCTCAAAATCCAGAATGTGTATGAAATACCCATATTAAGCAAGTCTTCAAACTTGTCGGGTCTAAATCACATTCTATCCGGTCTTCGCTTAATCGTGCGTACGAACCGTATCTTTGAAACTAACCGGTCTAAGCATAAGCTTAACTAAAGACCCATTAGGATTCTAATAGGTTATTATAAACCTTCGTTCCAGAATAGGAGGACCAGTAAAAGCTACTTGCATTTTCTTATTGTGATTATTACTTTGCTCAGGTAAATACTTTTAACTTATTTTCCCTATACGGGCTTGGGGTACGGTATATAAAATACCGCTTGGTCGGGCATTAAATATTCCATCGTATGGTGGTTAATTGATATTTGATCGGCCCGTTTAAATTGTTTTGTTTGCTTAAAGCCTTTGGGGGGTTAATGACCATGTCCCGGATATCCTTGGCATCATTTTACGAAATGGCCACGACTTAAGCGCGGGGTGTAGGCGTACACTCGTCAGTGCATAAATAAATAATGTGGTGTGTCTATTGATCTTTAACCCGGCACGATCCGGGCTACTGAATGCATAAGGAACATGTAATTCTTTTACAAGTTTATATATTTAAATAATTATCCCAAGTTATAAAATGTTTGTGCCATGTGCACCTAAATCAATTTTTAATCATTTTTAAAATGAGTCAGTTGATTGTATTTACCAGTGTAAACTGACGCATTTTCCCAAAAAGATTAAGTGCAGATACTACTCGTAATTGGATGGATATCTCCTTAGCATCAAAAGAGTCTCGCAAGCTTAAGATGCCTAAAGTCTGTTGAACTACTGTTTCCTATTTATTTTTGATCCGTCTGTGGATTCTTTCAACTGTTTGTGATACACGATATTACAATTATATTCAGTTGAAATATATCTTTCATTTGCTTCCGCTGTGTATATTAAATATTGTGTTGTTCGACTATTATGTTGCCAACCACGTCACGATACTCCCCACCGGGCCCACCGGTCATACGTGGAAAGTCGGGGTGTGACAGTTGCGCTGATAGGGACGTTGTGAAGTATGTATCTCAGTCATTTAAAGGAGAAGCATTAGCCTGGTGGAGGTCTCTAATCCAGGCTACTGGAAAGATCCCGTTGTACAATCTGTCTTGGGATCAGTTTGCTGCTCTCATCAAGGAGAATTACTGTCCTCAGCATGAGGTTGAAAAGATCGAGACCGACTTCCTGACGTTAGTTATGAAGAATTTGGACTGTCAGGCTTATCTTACTAGTTTTAATACCATGTCTCGCTTGGTTCCATATTTGGTGACACCGGAACCAAAACGGATTGCCCGTTTCATTGGGAGTTTAGCCCCGGAGATCAAAGCAAGCGTGAAGGCATCTCGACCGACTACCTTTAGATCTGTAGCCGATCTGGCACTATCACTTACCCTTGATGCGGTCAGGCAGAGATCGCTGAGAAATTCTGATGCTGAAAAGAGAAAACGTGAGGATAATAACTCACACCGTTCTGACAAGAAGCACAAAGGGAACTCTGACCACAAAAAGAGTTCAGGGTTTAAGAAAGGTGACCAACAGTTGGGTGAGAAGCCCAAGTGTAAAATCTGTAAGAAGCACCATTTGGGAAGGTGCATATATGAATCCAAATCCCAATCACAGCCAAGAGTTTGTGGGATTTGTAAGTCAAGTGAGCACAAGATGATAGAGTGCAAGAAGACAAAGGATGCAACGTGCTACAACTGTAATGAAAAGGGGCACATCAAGTCCAACTGCCCTAAGTATGCCAAAAAGCCTGAAGAAGCCAAAAAGACCAATGCTAGGGTCTTTCGAATGGATGCACGAGATGCAGTCCAGGATGATAATGTGATAACAGGTACCTTCCTTATAAATGATGTTTATGCAAGGGTGTTATTTGTTTCGGGTGCGGATAAGTCATTTGTAGATGATAAGTTTTGTAAGTTGTTGAATTTACCTGTTAAAACCCTAAGCGTGAAATATGAAGTAGAGTTGGCCAATGGCACCATAGAAACTGCCTCAACCATATTAGATGGATGCTTTATATCCATTAGGAACCATTCTTTTCCGTTATCCTTACTACCTTTGAAATTAGCTGGTTTCGACATAGTGATAGGCATGGATTGGTTATCGTATAACCAAGCCCAGATTGTTTGTAACAAGAAACAAGTGGTGATCAAGACTCCGTATGGTGAGCCACTTACCATACAGGGAGATACTCAGTATGGGTTGCCTAAGCAAGTGTCTGTGCTTAAGGCGTCAAGGTGTATGAAGAAGGGTTGTGTCATTTACACGGCACAGGTGAGTATTGATGAACCAAAACCCAAGGTTGAAGACATCCCTGTCATCTCTGAATATCCAGAAGTATTTCCTGAAGAACTACCTGGTTTACCCCCAGATAGGCAAGTGGAGTTCAGAATCGACATAATACTTGGAGCAGCACCTGTTGCAAAAGCACCTTACCGGTTAGCCCCAACTGAGATGAAAGAGTTGAGGACTCAGTTGGATGATTTGTTGGCAAAAGGATTTATTAGGCCTAGCTCGTCTCCTTGGGGAGTACCGATCCTGTTTGTGAAGAAGAAGGATGGATCGATGCGTCTATGCATCGATTATCGTGAGCTTAACAAGGTCACTATCAAGAATAGATATCCATTGCCCAGGATTGACGATCTGTACAATCAATTGCAAGGGGCAAGTTACTTCTCCAAGATTGAATTAAGGTCAGGTTATCACCAACTGAAGGTTAGAGATGAAGATGTGCACAAGACTGCATTTAGAACTCGCTATGGTCACTACGAGTTCTTAGTGAAGCTGTTCGGCTCACTAATGCACCAGCAACATTCATGGATCTCATGAACCGCGTATGCAAGCCCTACTTGGATAAATTTGTCATCGTCTTCATCGATGACATTCTTATTTACTCAAAGAATCAAGCTGACCGTGAGAAGCACCTTCGTTGTACTCTTAAACTTCTTCAGCATGAGAAACTCTATGCCAAGTTTTCAAAATGTGAATTTTGGCTTCGTGAAGTCCAATTCCTTGGACATGTGGTTAGTGAGCATGGTATCCAGGTGGATCCCGCTAAGATAGTAGCTATCATGAATTAGCAAGAGCCGAAGACGCCCACAGAGATTCGCAGCTTTCTAGGGCTAGAAGGGTACTATAGGCGTTTTATTGAAAATTTCTCAAGGATTGCTGCACCCCTAACTTCGTTAACTCGTAAGAATATCAAGTTTGACTGGGGTCCTAAGCAGCAAGAATCTTTTGACATTCTTAAGCAGAAGTTAAGCAATGCACCTGTGTTAACATTGCCTGGTGGAATAGAGGAATTTGTAGTATACTGTGACGCATCACACACTGGTATGGGATGTGTGCTAATGCAGAAAGGCAAGGTCATTGCCTATGCTTCTCGACAACTAAAAGTGCACGAGAAGAATTACACCACCCACGATTTGGAATTGGGTGCCGTTGTGTTTGCACTGAAACTATGGAGGCATTATCTATATGGTACTAAGTGTGTGATCTATTCTGATCACAAGAGCCTTCAACATCTGTTTAATCAGAAGGATCTGAACATGAGACAGCGTCGATGGATGGAGACTTTAAATGACTATGATTGTGAAATCCGATACCATCCAGGCAAAGAGAATGTGGTCGCCGATGCCTTAAGTAGGAAGGAAAGGGTGAAGCCCATTAGAATCAATGCCAAGAGCATTGAATTAAAGAACAGCTTGAATGAAAGATTGTTAGCCACACAGAAGGAAGCTGTATTAGAAGCCAACTACCCGAATGAAAAGTTGGGAGTAACTGCTGAGCAGTTATCATATGGCAAGGATGGAATCCTAAGATTGAATGGACGAATATGGGTTCCGATCTATGGAGGACTTCGGGATGTTATCCTCCAAGAAGCCCACAGTTCTAAGTATTCTGTTCATCCTGGAAGTGATAAGATGTACCAGGATTTGAAGGCAAATTATTGGTGGATAGGTTTGAAAAAGTCTATAGCCACTTATGTGGCCAAATGTCTGACATGTGCTCAAGTTAAAGCAGAACACCAGAAGCTGTCAGGTTTGCTACAATAGCCTGAACTTCCCACCTGGAAGTGGGAAATGGTGACTATGGATTTTATCACCAAGTTACCAAAGACAAAGCGAGGAAATGATACTATATGGGTGATAGTTGATAGACTGACTAAGTCAGCCCACTTCTTACCTATTAAACAAACCCACAGCTCAGATAAGTTAGCTCAGCTGTACGTGGATAAGATTGTATCTCTCCATGGAGTGCCTGTATCTATCATCTCTGATAGGGATACAAGGTATACATCGCACTTTTGGAAAAAATTTCAGCAATCGTTAGGTACTCGATTGAACTTCAGCACTGCATATCATCCTCAGACGGATGGACAGAGTGAGCGTACTATTCAGACACTCGAAGATATGCTACGAGCTTGTGTTATTGACCTAGGTGGAAGTTGGGATGACCATCTTCCATTGATCGAATTTTCATATAATAATAGCTATCATTCGAGAATCCAAGCTGCACCTTTTGAAGCTCTGTATGCAAGAAAGTGCAGAACGCCCGTTTGTTGGGCAGAAGTTGGAGATGTCCAACTGACAGGACCTGATATAGTCCTGGAGACGACAGACAAGATCATACAGATAAGAGATCGTCTCAAAGCCGCCCGAGATAGGCAGAAAAGCTACGCAGATAAAAGGCGTAAACCTCTAAAGTTCGACGTTGGGGACAAAGTGTTACTAAAAGTATCACCCTGGAAAGGGGTAATGCGATTTGGCAAGAAAGGAAAGTTAAGCCCAAGATATATAGTACCATTCGAGATCATCGAATGTGTCAGAATAGTGGCTTATAAGTTAAATTTGCCACATCTGCAATCTGAAGAACTGTCTAGCTGATGAATCACTAGTCATACCACATATGGATGTGCACATAGATGAGAGCCTGAAGTTTGTTGAGAAACCTTTGTTGATTGAGGATCGACAGGTTAAGAAGCTTCGAAGGAAGCATGTACCAATTGTAAAAGTTAAATGGGATGCCCGTAGAGGTCCCGAGTATACGTGGGAGGTAGAGTCCACAATGAAAGAGAAGTACCCTCATTTATTTCAGTAAATCTCAAGGTCGAGATTTCTTTTAAGGGGGTGAGGATGTAACACCTCGCAAAATCATGTCCAATATAGTATCAACACGTGTCATGAACTTTAAACGTGTAACGGATTGATTATGAGGGACTAAAGTTGACAAACGAAGAAAGTATATGTATATAAGGATACAAAGTGTCAACATTTGATAATTTTTCCTTTTAGCAACCCTACATGATGTTTATACCCTAAAACGAATGTATCATGAAGCGTGTGAAACCGTTTGTGGAAGAAAGTGAAAGTTTACAAGACGCGAGGGTTAAATGTGCCAACATGTTTAAGTTATACCTCTGAGTGACCTTTTAGCAAACTCGGAGCCTTGTAACGATTAATTATACTCCCAAGAATAAGTGGTAAAAATTTCACAAGGTTTCGAAATCGTATGAGAAAGATATACTAACTTTCGTAATTAAGGGGTTAAAAGCGTCAACGAGGCAAAACTTGTGTTTTCGGTTATCGTTTAACGAAACCGGACCTAATGATGATTGGTTATATCTCATGGATCATAGAAATATAAATTTCATGGGTTAAAAGTTCTTAAAATAGAAGAAATTACGCTTTAGAAGGTCCAGGGGGTGAAAATGACATTTTTTTTAAACTTGTTGGCTGGTCCCCTACCTCTTGGCGCTGCGCCACCACTGAGGCACTCCTCTGTCGCGCGACGCGATGGACTGCCAGCTCAGAAAAAGTCTTTTTAACGTGGCAGGTTGCATGTTTGCCAAATTCCGCGAGTTTGCCACCCTCTAGCTGCTTGAAACACGTCCCTAGACACTTGTTTTCATCTCTAGAGTTGCCATAACACCTGTAGCAATCTCCATGATCCATTCATGGCTATAAATAGATCCATTGTTGCAACTTGTGAACTTACATTTGCACATCTTCCTTGTTCTAACTCTCTGGAGCATTCTTGGCACTTAAGAAGCCTTTTCTCTGTTCTAATCTCGTGCTAAGGACATTGTAAGTCATCTTAGCTTCTGTAATTATGTTTCAATTAGTTTAATGGCCCAAAGTCAAACCGTCGTAATTAAGGTTTGACTTAGTGATTAATCACTAATGGTCCAGTCAATTCTCGAATTGAAAGTAGCTTTGAGATGGTAATTATGTGGGTAATAAACCCTTAAAAGGGCACCATCTGATTCCCACTCTAACTAGGTTAATTGTCGGGTTAAACTTGATTTTAAAAAGTCAACAGAAAGCTAATTTTCGCATAAACACATAATTAACAATGTAGAAGCTATGAAACCTGTTTTATCACTTGTATAACTTGGTAATTAATGTAAGAACATGTCTAAGCATGTTCAACCCGACAATTTTCAGTATAAGCTCGGTGCATATTTTAGAAATGCCTTAGAGCTTTATTAGGACCAGGTTACCTGTTAGTATAACCCTCTGTGATTATACAACTTGGTTCATTAATTATCCGATTCATATGCATGTTTCCGTTATATGCCTAAATGTTGACCAATATGCCCTTTTGACCTTAAAACAAGAATTTTGAAAATGTGAGAGGACAACAATATTTATTACTGATTTATAAACATGTCCCTAAATTTTCACATCAGTTTGAGGTCTAGATTAAGAGTTATGCTCAATAGCGTAATTTGAAAGCTTTTATTAATTAAACGGCGTAATTAGCATAAAGCCTATCTAAACCCAATTTTTGATACCAAACTTTTTACCTAATGATGTAAAATAATATTTTGGGATTTTTGAAGATTTTTATTTATTTTTAGACTGAGCATAACATATGGTTATAGCTTTGATTCGGTCATTGTCGGTTTTGCCCTTTTGGCCTATAAAATGAGTTTTACATAATATTTTGATACCAAACTTTTTGCTACTTATTTATATAATAAATAAAATATTTTGAACTTTATAAACTGATCAAAAACTCAGATTTCCTATTTAAACCCGAAAATCGCTTAAAACCGACTTTTACGCGTTTTAAGCACACAATATAAGTTAAAACTATTTTTGGCATATGAAACTTAATACCTACTGATGTTTAAAGTAAATTTTTATAATTAAACAGTAAGCAAAAGTTTTGAAACCAGAATTCTAATTTTGACCTTTAAAGCTTATGTGAAATTACCAAAATGCCCCTACGGTGCATAGTTTAGTTATAAAAGGTAAATTTCACATATAATCAATACCCTACTATTATGACTTATAAAAATAAATATTTTTACTGATTATATCAGACCTGAACCTCATATTAGTGTTTAATCTCTTTTACAACCTTTAAATTGACCAAAATACCCCTACGGGGCATAATTTGAGTTTAAATCCATCTTGGGCATAATGGATGGTATCTTACTCATATCACAACATATTTAAGGCATATTAACTTAGGAAACCTATTCATGACTCTTTTGGTTACCCGTTTCGCATTATTCGCGTTCGGTGCGGTTTATGTAACTAGTTTGCATAAATTAGCCAAAACGGGTCAAACCTTATCGTTTTTATCTCAAAATCCAGAGTGTGTTTAGTTTACCCGTATTATACAAGTATACAAACTTGTCGGGTCTAAACCACACTCTAATCCGGTCATCGCTTAATCATGCGTTTTGAACCGTATCTTCCTTTAAAACTAACCGGTCTAAGTCTAGGCTTAATTAAGACCCGTTAGGAATCTAATAGGTTATTAAAAACATTCTTTCCAGATTAGGAGCCCGGTAAAAGCTACTTGCACTCGCTGTTTGTGATATATACTTGCTCAGGTAAATACTTTTAACTTATTTTCCCTTATACGGGCTTGGGGTACGGTATATAAAATACCGCTTGGTCGGGCATTGAATTTTTAATCATATAAAGGTTAATTTATTGAGATGACCCGTTTAAACTGTTTTGTTTGCTTAAAGCCTTTGGGGGGTTAATGACCATGTCCTAGATATCCTTTGCATCATTCATTGAAATGGCCACGACCTAAGCACGGGGTGTAGGCATACACCTGACGGTGCATATATATATATATATAAAGGTATAACCGCTTGTTCGAGAATAACTCGACGCGGGACTATATCATGTGGTGTGTCTATTAATCTGTAACCCGGTATTCAACCCGGGCTACTGAACGTATAACGAACATGTAATTCTTTTACAAGTTTATATATAAATAATTATCCCAAGTTATAAAAGATGTTTTGTGCCATGTGCATTCAAATCAATTTTCATAAACATTTTCAAAATGAGTCGGTCAATTGTATTTACCAGTGTAAACTGACTTATTTTCCCAAAAAGGTTAAGTGCAGGTACTAAACGGAATAGGCTGGCTACTCCTAGCATCAATAAAGAGTCTTGCAAGCTTAGATGTTATTAAATCTGTTGAACAATGATCTTTTGAACTTTTATCCGCCTGTGGATCCTTACAACCGTTTTGTAATTGTAGGATCGTTGTCGGACCCGAAATGAGTCAATCAGAGGCGTTCTACTCAAAATGAAAGGCGGAAACAGACATAATTAGTTGAATTCAGCAAGATATCACTTTTAACTGTCTTGTATATTAATTCTGATACGATTACAATTCTGAATACACTTTGACAGAGCTTCGCCGTCGAAAAACACCTTCTCTAATTCTGCTCCAAATGAACCTGATCTAAACCTATATATAGACTCTTGATTTCGCTTGAACAAACTCAAGCGGAATACCATTACAAGCGAAATCACAACACTTACACTCAAGCGAAACTACCATGATTCAAGCGGAATCAAGTAGTTCAAGCGAAATCAGCATCTTCAAGCGAAATTAGCTTGTAACCTTGATTTCTCGAACTTCTTGCTCTGAGCAATGCAAGACTCGATACAAGACGAAGTCGACAGACGCATGCACCAACAGACTCCCCCTCGAATGTTGACGAGTCTTAAGTGTCGAGTCTTCAACGTCTTCAGTCTTTATCAGTCTGAACGCTCTCTGAAATATCTAACCAGGTAAGCATCCTCAAACTTTATATCTTTCTCCACTAAAGCATCAACCGACTCCCCTCGAAGAATCTTTCCTTGAATGTCTTCAGACTTCCCTTTTCGATATGCTGGGATCACAGCCTGGCTTGTTAGAATCATAAAGTCCTCAGGTATCGGAACCTGGCTCTCTATCAATCAGAATCAACTAACCTGCACATTCACTACCCAACAGTAAATTTTCACAAATTTAACATTTGACAAATTTATATATACAGACTCCCTCTCAAATTTAACCAGAAAAATTTATCAAGGTTAGAAACTTCAAATGACCACTTGTATATTCAAAAACTTTTCTCATTTAAACATAAGCTCCCCCTCACCACATGCTCATCATGTTTAGCACTTGGAATTTTGAAAATCAGCTTTCCAACATCAGTTGTCGAAAATCTTTTTGAATTTTTCAAAAGTTTATGCTAAAACACACTAAAAATCTGTTTGGATTTTTGAATAAAATGAAATGAAATGCAATAAAGAAATATTTACAAACAATATTTTTATGAGTTTGTGTAAGAGGATCATATCAGTTTATGACAAGTCACAAGTACCGTTGAGCTTAGTTACACATTAAGAATTAAACAATTCACTTAGATTGCCGATATACTGATCCACTTAAATTTTCACACAAATTTCAACTGATTCAGGATTTGAATTAGGTTTATTAAGTACTTGAACTCATTCATGTGTCCAACCTCTTGAATATACTCCCGTATCCAGATCCCAATATTCAGTCTTACAGGTGAGTATACCAGACATGATATCTGTAAGGGATTAAATTGCGAAACCGTGAGAGCTCAGGTCAGAACTTTCGTTCAGCAGAGAGATGACGGCTTCGACTTTTGGTGTGTCCCCTTTAGAGGATCTTTTTTACAACAGCATTGATTAGCAATTTTATTGTCTCATCATTTTATGCTGAGGGCGGCGCTATATTTCAAGCAAGCAGTAAAGTATTCTCTGGGGACTAGGCCATTGCTTCCGCAAAATCAGAAGTCCCGGGATAATACCCTAGATATCACTGAGCATAAAGACCTAGTATCTCAGAAAGAGGGATCTTTCAAACAAGATTTCAGGGGTTACCTATATATCCAAGTAGTGTTTCCCACGAAATAAGCAAGTTTGAATTTAAGTTTATATCCCGAAAAAGCTTACTAAATGTGTAAAAACCTATCGGCATATCATCAGTGAGACCGTTTAACGCTATTTAATCATTACATTTCTTTAGCATACTGTAACTGTCTACTGATGTACTATCATTTCCTCTTTTTAGACACTAAAACTCATTTTTGAATTTTATCATGTTTTTGCCTTTTTCAAATTTTCTAAAGTTTTTGGATTTTCTGAAAATTCTTACTCCCCCTAAAATGCAAACACATTTAAGAAACTTCGAAAACAAACTGTTCAAGAAATGTGACAACTGATATCGAATTACTTCAAATCGCCATCCACTTGGCATAAACAATCATAACTCCCCCTTTCAACAAACTATTTTCTCATTATGATTTCAAAACACTTAAGTTTGTATTAACCAAAATGAATTTTCCGAAAAATAAGTTTTGTTGGGGTTACCACTTGTAGATTAATGGTTCATCACATTGTTTTTCTCAATCATTTGTAGAAAATCAAATACAACTTAATGTCCCTGATTTACCACTTGTAAATCAAAATCACTTTTGTGAATTTCTCAAGAAAGATGCCGATTCCTGCTCCACACTTACCAACCTGGGAGCTCCGGCAAGTCAGATTTTTACATTTTAAACACAGACATCCAAGCCTCAGCAAGCTTGTACGTAAGCTTTTCAAGTTCACTTTCAGTCAGGGTGTATGTTGCCTTCTTTGTTTAATAGAATTCTTTTACCCCTTTGACTTTACCCTCAACCATTTTTCCAATAATCTTTTTCACATTTCCATTAAATGCTTTCTCGACATCAAATTCTTTCTTCTCAGAATATAACTGATTCGAGATCTCAACTTTCCCAACTTTTGATTTAAAATTCTCAGCCCTCAATGGTGGAAAATTAACCTCATCTATTGGAGGCATTGAGTTTTCTTCTTTAATCTCAACCTGTGGCTCCTCTGAGTTTGTGGAATCAGATTCATCGCTAAGAACCTTCTTAACAACCCACACTTGGTCGTCCTTAGCTTTCTTTTTATAAAAAATGAGTCTTTGAACATTCACCAACTTCATATGTTGAATTTTCAAAAATTTTGAATTTCTCAGTTGGTGGTTCATTTTTCTCAATAACCTTTTCTTTGAGTTTTTGAGAGACTTCCTGTTTTGTTTTTGTTGCTTGAGAACAGTTCCATGCAATGTGACCAGCTTCATTGCACTTGTAACAGGTTCTTGTCTCCTTTTTCTGATTAGCTCCATTCTTCACATTCTCCTGCTTTTTGGCAAGAAATTCTTTATTCGATTGCTTCCACAATGGGCTTTTTGCTTCTTCTTCTGAGCTTGTCCCTGAAACAAATGTCATTTTTGTTTTAAAATCTCCAACATATTTTTCATTTTTATAATTTTCTGGTGGAATAAATCCTAATCCTTTCTTTTTGAAATTACCGTTATGATTTGGTTTCTTTTGAAAACCAGAACCAGAACGGTAACCTTTTTTTCTTGTTTAACCGTTGTTGAACTCTTGAAGTGTACTTTTTAGGTTTCTTAGTAAGACTTACATCTTTTATTTCAGAAATATTGATTTCTGTTAGTTTGAAAACCTTTTTGATCTTTTCAAAATTAACACTTCTTATTGGAAATTCCTCATCAGAATATAATTTGTCTGAATCAATCAATGTATATGCCACTTTGATTGCTTCGTCATTCAAATTAGACTTTGATAACAAGAATTCTTTATTGTAAACCCGTTTAACTGACGACTTTGAATTGTTGACCGACGAACTCGGACTTTTGACGGACGAACTTGAACACTCAGACTCGGACTTTGACTCCGACTTTAACTCTGACTTCTCATCTGTATCCAACACCTGATCGACCACCTTTTTTATTAACTCCGACTCATGATCAGTGTCAGACGATGTAAAAACGACGTCAATGTTTTCTGGTAATTCATCGGTTATATCAGACTTTAACTTTATATTGACTGCTTTTTCAACTTGCTCCTCATTCGGTTTTCTAGGCGAATACCCTTCCCAAATTGGAGGCGGACACTTGTTATAACTAACACTCTGTTTCTTACCAGTATCCTTCTTCTTTGAGTTCTCATCTTTAAATGCTTCAAAACCTGCAACAGTTGGATAAATTCGATCAATGAGATAATCAGAACTAGAATAACTCTGTAATAACCGTCTGATTCTTTCATTTTCTATATTTTCATTTTCCAACTCTCGCTGCAACTTGGCACATTCTTCAATGTAATGATTAATCGTTGTCTGCTTTGTCATCATCACAACATTCATCATAGTCAGTGCATCTTCTCTTTCAGAATTTGTCTTTTGAAGACCAGTGACTGTTATGTTTAGCACATCATATGACTCTTTCACATAATTGAGATTGAACAATAATTGTTCTTTCATCTTTTCTTGCTCACTCAGTTTCTCATCTTTTTCTGCACAATGCTTGCAAGATTCTAAACACCTTAAGTAAGGCTTGATGACTTCCACAATCTTTTCAACTTCGACAACTTTCTCAACCTCAATCACTATTTCAGCTTCAATCACCTTCTCAACTTTAACTTCTTCATTTTGAACAGTCTCTTCCATTTGATCAACACTTTCACACTTCATTTTCTTTTGTTCTTTTGCTGCTCGTCTCTCCTTCAGCTTCTCCAAGCGATCTGCAAAATAAAATTGAAAGCTTTCAGGAAATAAATGAATTTTTGCAACATTAATATGTCTTTCTTCCTCATCATCACCACTATCATCAGTTGGTGATTGATCAAACTCTATTGTCTTCTCAGAACTATCATCTGAAAAACTAGAATCAGATGGTGTTTGATAAAAAACAGTTGCTTCTACTGAACTTTCATCTGATGAAACAAATTCTTCTTCTTGATTCTTCTCATGAACACCAATCGTTTTCATCCATTCTGTAAACAAATCAGGCTCTTGAACTATCTTTGCAATGAAAGCTTTAAACTTCCCATTCTCATCTACAAACTGATCCCAGCTGAATCCTTCAGGTAATTTTTCATCATCTTGATTTATTAGACATGCTTTACTATCAGCTGAAATATATTTGTTCCAACTGAATCCTGGAGCCATTTTCTCATCATCTTGATCAATGATACCAAAATAGGCTTTCTTGTTTGCATCTTCGATCATTTTCCCATGAGCAGTTTGTGAATCCTTTTGTTGATATGGTTGATGAGTAACTTGTTGATATATAGCTTTCCGATAGTAATCGTCTTTTCCAAATGGATTCTTTGCTCCACTAGCCTCTTGATTTTTGCATTCTCTTTTGAAATGACCTTTCTCCCTGCATCGAAAACAAGTAACTTTAGATTTATCAAAACCTAAAGTAGACACATGTGCATCCAAAAAATCATTTCTTCCTGTGATCATTTTCAACTTTTCAGCTCTTCTCAAAACACTAGCTAGACACCATTTGATGTCCATGAGCTCCATCTCTTCAGCGTCTATCTGATCGTAATCCTCTTTCGTCAGCATAGGATTTCCGATCCTCCCTGCAACCAAACCTTCATAGGATTGTAGCACAGTTGCAAGTAATGCCATGTGATCTTTTGCAATTTCTTCAGAAAAACTTTGACCATCTGGAAGATTCAATGCAATGTTGCACTGTATCACAAAACCATTTCCATTTTTTAAACTTTGAGAATGAAAACTTGAAGTTGAACTCTTCGGATTAACATTCGGATATGAAGAAAATCCACTGCTACTGTTTGAACTTGGATCAACATTTCCAGATGACTCTCCAGCACTAAAAGCTGTTTGAATTTTTGGACTTCTTTCAACTTCTTAAACATTTCCTTTGTAATACATTTTCACATCTTGTTGACCACTCGGATTACTCATCCTCGCAATCTTTTGTTGTTCAAGGTCTTGACCCTCAATCTTCTCGATGAACTGAGAAATCGTCAAACCATCATAAACTCCGGTGTTTTTTAAGATCATCAAAAAGGTACCCCATTCTTTCTGAGGCAAAGCATCAGCTAATTTGTCGACCCATTCATCTCGTTCTTTGGTTATGCTTAACAGCGACATAGAACGCACTAAGTGGCAATATCCTTCAATTAATTTCTTTGTATCTTCTCCTGGCAGACTTGTGAATAAATCAAATTCTTTCTTAAGCAGTGCCTTTTTACTTTTGATCATCTTCTCACTACCCTCAAATTTGATTTTAAGAGCATCCCAAATTGATTTTGAAGTTTTGTCATGTTGAAGCAATACAAAAATGTCTTCTTTAATGGCTTGCTGAAGTAGACTAATCATCATCTTTTCAGCTCTGTACATATCTCGTTCTTTATCAGTGAATTCAGAGATTTCTTTTTCAACTTGCAGATCAGTACGTGGTAGTACATATTTTTTCAAAATGCATTCCCAAGATCTCAAATGATTAGCTTGAACCCAGTTTTCAAACCAATCTTTCCAACCGTAATACTCCTCAATGCTCATTAGTTTCGGGGGTTTTTGTGTAGTTCCAGTCTCATTTTCCAAGTTTATGTTTTGAGCAATGGTAGCCGGAGTAGTCGGGAATGTTGCAAATGCGTTGTAAAATTCTTCACTCATGATTCGGTAAACTTTTTCACAAAACAGATACTTTCAAGCGAGATTAACCTTCAAGCGATATTACCTGCAAATAACTTCAAGCGAAATTAAAGTTTCAAGCGGAATCAAAAAATTTAAAACTGTATAACTGATTTCGCTTGAAATTTCAAGCGGAGTAACAACTTGAAGCGAAATCACCAAACGAATATAGGATTTCAAGCGGAATCACTGATTTCGCTTGAAATTATCACAAATTTTCAAGTGTAATAAGGAATCTCGTTCAAGCGGAATAAGGTTTTTAGTTCAAATTTATCAGATTTAGTCCAAATTAAGGTCCAATTTTCTCAAAGATTTGTTAAAACATCATTACGCTTATGTTGAAAAAAATTCAGGCCATTTTAACCGTTAAAACTTGTTCAATTGATAAAAGAAGGTGTAGAAGTAAGAAAAAGAGATGAAATCAAGCTGAAAACTGCAGAACTCCTCTTCCTGAGCTCTGATACCAATTGTAGGATCGTTGTCAGACCCGAAATGAGTCAATCAGAGGCGTTCTACTCAAAATGAAAGGCGGAAACAGACATAATGAGTTGAATTCAGCAAGATATCACTTTTAACTGTCTTGTATATTAATTCTGATACTATTACAATTCTAAATACACTTCGACAGAGCTTCGCTGTCGGAAAACACCTTCTCTAATTCCGCTCCAAATGAACCTGATCTAAACCTATATATAGACTCCTGATTCCGCTTGAACAGACTCAAGCGGAATACCATTACAAGCGAAATCACAACAATTACACTCAAGCGAAATTACCATGATTCAAGCGGAATCAAGTAGTTCAAGCGAAATCAGCATCTTCAAGCGAAATTAGCTTGTAACCTTGATTTCTCGTGCTCTGAGCAATGCAAGACTCGTTACAAGACGAAGTCGACAGACGCATGCACCAACAGTAATACACTTGATATTACTTTTTATTCGGTTTGTAATGATTTTATCTTTCGACTTCCGCTGTGTATTAAACTGTGATAATATAAATTGTCTATGATATCAATTACGTGACAATACTCCCCACCGGGCCCACCGGTAATACGTGGAAATATCGGGGTGTGACAACATGTTTCTTAACATGAGAAAGAAACCAACTCCAACTAGCATAAGATTCATTTTCAACAATAGCAAATGCAAGTGGCAATATCTGATTATTACCATCAACTCCCATTGCAATCATCAACTTACCTTTATACTTGCCATACAAATGTGTGGCATCAATGCTAATCACTGGCCGAAAATGCTTAAATCCAAGGATAGAAGGATTAAATGCCCAAAACACACGTCAAAATTCAACCTGCTCTACACCAGTCCGTCTCAAAACACACCATTCAACTATGGTCCCTAGATTGAACTTTTTAAGTGCCTCCATAAATTTAGGTAAGATATTATAAGATTCATCCCAATCCCCAAAGGCATTTTCAATTGCCCTCTGTTTTCCTAACCAAACCTTCTTGTATGAAGGAGTATAGCCCAACTTATTAATTACTTCAGCTCTCAAAGCAGTAATGCTAATAGAAGGTTGCTCTTTTATAAGATGTTGTATTTCTTGGGCGATCAAGCTTGCATCTAGGTTAGGATGGTCTTGAGTAATCTTAGAATGCAAACAAGTATGTGGACCGTTATACTTTGTGATGTCAAAAGATCCACTACGTTTACGTTTACATGCACGAAGTTTCCATTGGCAACCTTGTTTATGCAGCTTGCATTTAATAGACCAAATGTCTGGACGTGATTCAACAACCTCAAAATGTTTATGTGTTTTAATATTGTAGATCTTGACAGCTTTAACAAATTCTTCCTTGTCATTGAAAGAATCAACTCCCAACTCACGAATGAAATCATTTTTAGTCTTAGAATGTTGTATCTTCAAATTGTCATCAATTGTTAAATTAGTTTCCTCTAAATTGGTATATGTTAAAGGTACTTGAACATTACCATATGAAGTTCCATCCCCATCTGTTTGAGTCTCATCTCCTATTTCATCTTCTAACTCATCATCCGTATCACTTTCAATGCAATCTACAGTTTCATCTTCTAACACATCTTCCACATCATCATTATTTACGATAGCAATATGAGACATCATGTTAAAATCCTCATTTTGAATCATGTCTGGTATTGCATTAACCCTATTCATCCTGAATGATAACACAACAACTTTAGAGATGATACACATAGATAAACAACATCATAAATATGATAATTCAAAATTTTATATTGAAAATTATGAACTGCTACAATGTATAAGTAAAACCCTAATCATGTCGTTGATTAAAAAGACAATCCATATACAAAATCAAAGAATATATCTATCAATTATTTAATATTACTTTCAATTCTTTAAGTTTTGTCTTATTTGTGTAACCCTACTTCATCACATGCACCACCGTTTAGTATGACTCAATTCTTTATTACATAAAAAAGTGAAATCTAATGATAATCAGAGATGAACCAACCTGAGGAACGATGGCCGCCTGGTTGCTTAGGAACGCCGTTTGGGGATGTGAATGGCTGCGTGATTAAGGGTTTTTTAATTAAAAATAATAATAGTTTAAATCTACCCAAATATGTAAATATTTTTCAAAGTACCCAAATAGGTAAATATTTTTTGTATCTACACTAGTTTAGGAAAAAACTCCACTTTATTCAAACTAAATGTTTAATTACATTTATGTAAATCTTGAAAATTACAATTTTAAACTAATAGTCTACTTGAAATTAACTAAGGAATAAAAATAGATCAAACTCTAGAAAAAAAAACCATGAGCATGTAAATCTTGCATTACCATTAATGTCGACGTCTTTATACACTCAATGAGAAATTTTAGGAAGTATTGGTGTGTAGTCAAAACCAACTTTTTAAATATAGATAAATTGGAATAGTGAATTTACGCTAATGACCTTCATTAAAAAAATAAGAAAAAATTAAATTAAATAAAAATGAGTGGCTATAAATGGTTCTGCATAATAATAGTTCTGAAATAATCCTCACCCTATATATACACACACTAAATCCAATTATCTGGTGCCCTAATATGACAACTTGTTTATAGCACGTCAACCTATCTACCATGTTACAACTTTAGTACTATATATTTACAACGTATTTCGACTAAGCAACTCCTTTGACTTGTATAGATAAACAAGTTAGTGAGCCTTTCGAATAACATGATTTTACATGTGTTCAAGTAAGGTTTATGTCATTTGACACATAAATATATAAATCGTGTTTTCATTTATAAATTTAGTCTCAAACTCGTCAAGTTCTTGGCAACCCAACACAATCTTCATCATAACCTTTCTAGCAAGGATTAAAAGAAAAGGCTTTACATTTTGAAATTTACGGTGAATGAGAGACAAAAATGATGGCCATATTTTTTGTGGGGTTGAAAAGGAGAAAACACACCATATAAGGCCAGTCAGTATGGGGGACTGTCAAGGGCCGGCCAGGCACGGGTGCCGCCCCGGAACACCGCCTCACTTGGCCCGTCCCCGTCTTCTCCGTTTGCTTTTGGACGATCTCGCCAGCCCCATCCATCACACACAGAACTATACATACATACATACATACATATATATAGGGAAGGTTCATTTGAGAAGAAATTTAATGTGAGAACAAAAAGAAGAAAGGACATATTAGTAAAATGCTATTTCATTTATAACTCATATCATTAATTTTTCTCTCTTTAATTAATTAGTCAACCAAAGATTAATTATACTACATATAATCTACAAAACCTACACATATCAAAATTTTCCTACATGTACCATACACGTTATAGAATTTTATCCTACACATTCGAAATTTATCCTACACACCTCGAAATATATCCTACACAACTCGTAATTTATCTTACACAACTAGTAATTTATTCTACACTTTAAATTAAGTTGTTTTTTTTAATTTGAAAAAAAATATATATTTTGAAAAGGAGTTACAAATTTAATTTAGCTAGTTATTAAAGGGGAATAATACAAATTAATGATTTATGTAAGTTTACTAATATACCCTTATATTAAAATTAAATACAAATATTAAATGAAGTAAAATAAAGCATTCTTATTGATTGAAACTTCTTTTTTCTTCTTGCAAAAAAATTCTTCTCATTTGAACCCTCCACTATAAATATATATATATATATATATATATATATATAGGGGATGGTTCAAATGAAAACCACTTTTATTTTGAAAACTCGAAAACTAACTAAAAAAAGCCTAAAAAACACACCAAATTTTTTTTTTCAATTTTTTTTATAAAAATCGCAGGTTTTTATATATAAAAAAAAACTTTTTTTCAAAAAAAAAAAAAATTGTAGTACACATGTGTAATAATACACATGTGAACTACAAAATTTTTTTTTATATAAAAAAACATGCGAAAATTGGTATGCAAAAAAAAAAAAAATTGGAATGTTTTTTTGGCTTTTTAATTAGTTTTCGAGTTTTCACAATAACTAGTGGTTTTCATTTGAACATTCCCCTATATTATATATAGGATTAGGTTCAAGAGTGAACACTAGTGTAGCTTGCGAACTGAATGAACTAATCCTGGCTATACACGTGTGTAGATCAATGTCCAGGATTTGATGTTGAAATACACTAGTGTATTTTACGATTTAATGATGAGATCCTGGCCATACACGTGTGTAGATCAATGGCCAGAATTTGTTCATTCAGTTCGCAAATACACTATTGGTCACTCTAGAACCTCACCCTATATATATAGGGTCGGGATTTGGAGAAAATGGTAGAAAGTGTGAGAACGGTGAGAAAGCTTATCGATCGTCCGATTAAAACAATTTATGGACTAGATTGGCGTGGTGGCGTTTTCGTAAATAACATCAATTTTATTACGTGGACGCGCCTCATTAAGGGTAAAAAGCGTCTTTACACCGCTATACCAAAACGCCATACTGATGAATAAAACGCCATTACGGACCAAAACACATCGCTATATAAACAAAAACATCTCAGACATAAAAACACACCCGCAGAACCTGAAACGCCATATTTTCTACTATATACCATTCAACTTACAAACGCCAAAAACCCCAAAACATTAAACACAACTACTCAAAAAACGCCATATTTTCTACTATATACCATTCAACTTACAAACGCCAAAAATCCCAAAACATCAAACACAACTACTCAAAAAACGCCATATTTTCTACTATATACCATTCATCTTAGAAAACGCCAAAACACTCAAACATCAAAGATTCCAAAAAAATCGACGGTTCTTTCAGATACACTATTTCCTCAGTAAAACACCAAAAATGCCAAATATCGTTTCTTGTATATTCAAATATTGTTCTACGCCAAAGTTTCGGATAATGCATTCTTCCTTGAGGTGCTGTGACTCAAATAACATTTTGCTGCATGAGATGGACAAATCATAAACAAAAAGATGCTGGGGTCAGACTTATGTCATTTTCTGTGTTTTGTTCTTGATGAATATTTTAATGGCATGAAAAGACGAATGACACTAATAAGTTGTTTGAAGATACATATTCAAAAAAAAAAAAAACTCATGTCATTTTGTCTTTCCAAACGGCCACAAAAACACAAGCATGGCTAAGCCAAACCACCAGCGAACATGATTCAATGAAGAAAGAGACTGATGACGGTGAAGATTTGGAAGATGAATTGTTTTTATTTTTATTTTTTTAATTTTCTTTTTCTGTTGTTTGCTATGTATTTTCAACTTAGTATAAAAAAAAATACATTATCTTAATAAAAAGCCAAACAGTCATAATGCATATGAAACGCTATAAATGGAGTAAAAACGCCAAACACTCCCAAACTATAATGAAAGTAATTTGCATAAGTATTAACTAATAAAAGCTAAAAATGAAAAAAAAACGCTAAAAACTACTTAAACTCATTCAAAAACGCCAAACTTGGGAGATGGAAAGTCTATGACCCTAAAAACTCATAAAAAGCTGAACAAAAACAGTAAAAATACACAGTAACTGAAAAGACGGCTACTTTATTAATATAATTTATTATAAATAAAAATCCCGCCTAAACTACGCGCCAAACACATCCTATAAAGAGAGACTTCTCTGCACAAACAACTTATCACAAAACTAGAAACAAATGCCATATTTCCTAGAAACCATTCACTTTAAAAACGCCAAAAAAAAAAACTTAAAAAAAGCCACAGATGCAGAACCTCGATTCTGCTATATTGAGTATTGATCTGAATGAAGTTTCACTGAATGGATTCTTCTCTGAGTTGGGTATCTCTATAATCTTTTGCTGAATGAGATGGACAAATATTCAAGATAAAGAGACTAATGACACTGAAATGACATCATGTCACTTTGTTCTTGATGGATATATTGATGGCATGAAGGGATCAATACATTAGAGCCGACGTTGGTCTTCAACATGCCATCAAACAAGTATATATCCACCCACCATAAAGGATGCCACAAAAAATAAGCATCTTCTAAAGACGGCCGTTATGTAGGAAAATAAGGATCTACATAAGGCATTCAAAAACAGGTTCAAAACGCCAAAAATGTTAAAGTAGAAGAGGCTGATGACAGTGAAGATTTGAATGAGAAATTAGATTATAATTTTTTTTTTCATTTTCTATTGTTTGTTATGTAATTCTCTGTTGTTTATCATCTAATTCTCTACTATTTAAAAAAAAAATTGAGTATAAAACGCCAAAAACTACAAACACCAAAACGCTTGAAAATTTGAAAACTGTGAGAACGAATGCTAGCAAAATACGAGGTTGTTATATAAAACGCCAAAAACGCAAACAAAGTATCACTGGAAAAATCAACACTAATTGACAGATGAAAATTGAAAGAAACAGTAAAATAAAGAGACGGTATCATTATTGCCAAACATTATAGTTATATTTATGCCACTATATGGAAAAATTGAAATTTATTTATCTTTTCAAAACGCCATAATTGCCTGTCACATTATAGGCCTGTATCCTAAATGG
This sequence comes from Helianthus tuberosus, assembly GCA_030545235.1. NCBI lineage: Eukaryota > Viridiplantae > Streptophyta > Magnoliopsida > Asterales > Asteraceae > Helianthus > Helianthus tuberosus. Next base: position 105,792,502 of record CM060361.1, on the reverse strand, counting down.
CAAAACACTTGATCTAAAAAACAATAAAACGCCAAAACAATACTTAAAACGCCAAAACATTTACTATGATTCTGATCTAAAAACAATAAAAACACCGCGTACTTATTAAACGCCAAAAAATGGAAAGATGAAGTGACACGCGTTAAAAAAAAAGAAATATGAAAGGACAAAAAAGCCCCTCCGCCTTTCTCTAAGCGGCGTGACACGTGTTAGGCCAGGAAGCGTTCTCACCGTTCTCACACTTTTGAGCGTTTTCTCCTGATCCCGTTTCTATATATATATAGGGTGAGGTTCCTCTATAAAGTGTGTTTTTTCTACAAAGTGTAGGAAGTATTTTGTGCCATTGGATGTGTTTGATCAATGGTTGAGATTAGTTGGGTGGCATTTTTGTAATATTTGGGTTTTAATTATTGATTCATTTAATAGGCTAGGGGCATTGTAGTCATTAATCGTGTTTTAAATAAAGAAACTACCATCACTTCCTTTATTCTAGCCATTTCTTCATTAATTAACCACCAATCTCTAAAATCATGGATCTAGACATTCAACATGATTCAAAAACATTCAAACAATGGAGAAAAATAACACTATAATATATTCCAAAAAAAAATTTGATACGTTTTTTTTGCGATCTAAACTGTTTATACTAGTGTGTTATACGGAATGCAAGCTTTTATATTGGTGTGTTATACAGAATCTAAGTTGTTTATACTAGTGTGTTATATTGGCGATCGAAGTTGTTTATACTGGTGTGTTATACAGAATCTAAGTTGTTTATACTGGGGTTTTATACTGGCGATCAAAGTTGTTTATACTGGTGTGTTATATGGAATCTAAGTTGTTTACACTAGTGTGTTATACTGGCGATCGAAGCTGTTTATACTGGTGTGTTATACGAAATCTAAGCTGTTTATACTGGTGTGTTATATGGAATGTAAGCTGTTTAACTAGTGTTTTATACGGAATGTAAGTTATTTATATTGGTGTATTACACAGAATCTAAACTATTTATACCAGTGTGTTATACGGAAATGTAACTTGTTTACACTTGTAACTCATAAAACACAACGTGAATAAACCAATAACTGCTAAAACACAACGTTAAGAATTTGTTCATGAGCGATCGCATGTCATGTTAATTTGTTCTGTATACATTCTTTATATTATAAGTAACTGACAATTTTGAATTATTAGAAGATATGTTGTTTCCTTTAAAATCTCCTTATTTTGTTTAAGAAATAAATCTTCCATAAATAAGTTAATTATTCAATTACCTTTATGCCCTTTAATATAAATCTCTAAATGTCACATGTCACCCTTAGAACACTTCCTACACTTTGTAGGAAAAATAGACTTTGTAGCCAACTCCCACCCTATATATATATATATATAGGGGACCGCTAAAATGAAAACCACCTCTAGTTGTAAGAACTGTGAGAACTACACCGTACGGGGCGAGGTGGACCAATTTTTTTTTCATAAACGTAGATGCGTGTATTATAAACACATTTGTAAAAAAAAAATCAAAAAAAAAATGTCGTGTGTGTAGTTTTGAGCACCACAAGTTTGCGTTTACGGGTACCGTAAATTTTGTTTAAAATTTACGGTACCCGTAAACACAAACAAAACTACACACACGACATTTTTTTTTGAATTTTTTTTTTTTACAAATGTGTTTATAATACACGCATCTACGTTTATAAAAAAAAAAATTTGGTCCACCTCGCCCCGTACGATGTAGTTCTCACGGTTCTTACAACTAGAGGTGGTTTTCATTTTAGCGGCCCCCTATACATACATATATATATATATATATTTAGCCCCATCCCACACCCCTTTGCTCCATCCCCTTTAGGTCCATCCTCACACCCGGTGACGTAGCAGGTGACGTGGGGGCCCATCCTCCCCACACCATACCTTCCAGTCTAAGTAGGGGTGAGCTTCTTCGTCTCATTTGTCTCCTGGTCCAAAACAGAATTCCTGTCGAACAATCATTAGGTTGTGCACAAAGGTCCACCATTATCCTTAATTATGTATGTGCCAAAGATTGATCAATGTTTTCTATAACAAAATTATTAAAAGAAAATACAAGGAGAAAAACACCTATATACTTCATCAGTGGCGAAGGTTGAAAATTTCCACCGGGGGTCGGAAGTCATCAGACCTAAAAAAAATTTATCGCTTTGTTTTGAGGTGATATGTTTGGGTCGGACGTTGGTGATTCGATTCGAGTCGGATCAAACATTAATATCAAATAAAAAACATTCTCAAACATTATAAAGTAATCATTGTTTAACAAATAACTGAACAAAGACACCAAAACATTGTTTAACAAACAACTGAACAAAGACACCAAAACATTAAAAATGAGAGGAAGGTGGGTGCCCGGTTCAACTGGATGAAGAATTATAGTTCCGCCCTTCTTCCTTTTAAGATTTTTGAATTCTTCAATTATGGACTCCGAATCAAAGTTGTCAGCAATTTCCTTTTCTATGTAAATCACCACACTGTTTGCTAGATACTGATCTGGCATCTTATTGCGAAAGCGTTTCTTAAATGTTTTCAACGCGGAAAATCCTTTTTCCGTTGTTGCAGTCGAAACTGGAAGTGTCATGATTAGCCGACACACTCTTTCAACCAATTTGTACATGTTATTTTTCTGACATTCCACAAGAGTTTTGCAAATATAAAAAAGAGTTGATACCCCACTTAGCTTTGTATTATTTATCCTTTCAACTTTAAAAGTCTCCAATTGACCAAGTAATTGATTCCTATTTTGCTCTATAAAATCTTTAGGATAATATTTCTCAACAAGAACAATCTGATCAATATTAATCTTTTTTTAACATAAAGTCGCACTAAAAGATAACAACTCTATCGCTTGCTCATTGAATCTACTATCCAGCTCATGTAGTTGTTTGTCCAATGTCTCTACAAACAAATCTACCCGATAATAATGTTCAAATGTAACATGAAGATCTTTTTTACGAGGCCGATGCCGAGTAGAAGTATATGGAGCACTCATATTAGGCATATCTATTTCATGCCTTTGACAAAAAAAACAAACTTTTTTCAAATAAAGAATCTCATCCATTGTTTCTAAAATTAGTTAGACTAACCTTTGTTGCAGAAACTAACTCCATTGCATTAAGGATGTCTTGGAATTTCTTTTGTAATGCTTAACAAAGTGTATCGGTTCTTCCCATTCCTTCTTTCATCAAGTGAAGAACAAGCACAAACTCAAATGATTGCAAGTAACCGTAAGCTATATTAGCATCTCCACGTTGAGAGCCAGTAGCATGAGTCTTGTCTTCAATTATTCCCTTGAGAACAGCACGGGTGACATCAAACATATTAACCAAACTACAAATAGATTTAAAATGGGAACCCCAACGTGTATCACAAACCCTTCTTCATGACCCAACCTGATTTTGTCCTTTTCCAGATTTGATTTCACCCAGTTCTAGTAACTTTTTAATCTCAACTGCCTTCGCCATTTGTAACTCATCATGGCGCTTACTAGAAGCACAAACCACATTAATTATAAAAACTAAGTATGAGAAGAATTGGTGTACTGGAGTAACATCCCTTGAGACACAAACCAAGGGTGAGAAAAAAACAAAAATGTAATAACCATAAGAGTATTTTAGTCAAACCGAAGAAAGAACAAATAATTAACCTGTGAGAAAAGCAGTGAACATAATATGCATAAGGACTATATTCCCGAACAAGTGCTTGTAATCCTTTCCATTCTCCTCGGATATTGCTAGCACCATCATAGCCTTGACCACGGATTTTACTAACATCAAAATTGTAATGCAAAAGTGTATTCCACAAATTTACTTTTAAGGTCGCTGATAAAGTATCCATAACATGAACTAAATCTAAGAATCTTTCCCATATCACCCCTTCAACATCAACAAATCTTAAAACTATCGTCATTTGCTCTTTTTTCAACTCATCCTGTGACTCATCAACCATGACACAAAACCATGAATCCCCCACTTTGCTACCTATATGCTTACAAATTTTATTTGCCATAATACTAAGAATTTCTTGTTGAATATCAGAAGATGTAAACTTGCAATTATATGGAGCAGTTTGGAAAAGAACCTTTGCAACATTATCATTATAATAGGCTAAAAGTTATAGCAATTAACGAAAGTTACCTTGATTCTTAGATGTGAAAGATTCATCATGTCCTCGTAAGGCACAAGCTTGGTATGTCAACCAACGAACTGCATCAATTGTGGTTTTTAATATTAACCGGTTCTTCCTTATTTTCTCTTCACTTTGCGTTTCTATGAAATTTTCAAGGTGTGCTTCTTGATTCAACAAGTTCTTATAGAATAGAAAAACGTTTTTATGATTTGAAGATTTAACGTGCTTCAACAATGGACAATTATCCCCATCATTAACTTTTTTTCAACTGTCAAATCCTTCACTAGTAAACCCACTATGGCCGTTTTAGGGAGGGATTTTCCAAACCTAAGGATCACGGATCCTCAAGTGCAGCCAGGATCACGGATCCTCAATTTTATTTGAATTAAGGATCCTCAGAAGACGTTGCAGGTTTAAGGATCCAGGATCCTCATTGTTATCCTTACACTAACGGTTGTTTCCACTATGTTTGAACTTGATTTGCAGGAGTATACGAGTAGAACTTGGTCTTGCCGATATTCCTGGGGAATATGCTCCAATATTATGCACGTGCATAACTTGAATGACCGTTATGGAAGTCGTGGATAGCTAGCACAATTTGCGGATTGTTTGTTATTTAGTTTATTTCTATTTTTAAAAGGGGATAACGAGCTTGATAGTAAAAACATTGAACAACACATACACTCTCGGCAACTCTCTACAACGTATTGGCGATTACTCACTTTTTACACACTAGTGATCCTTGTAACAAGCTTGTTATCATCCCGATTTGTAACCTTTACTTGTTGAATATAGTTGGTGATCGGTAGTTTCCATCACCCGAGGTTTTTTATGCCGGAGATCATATATTGATCAAGGGTTTTTTCCTCGTATAAATCCTTGTGTCCCTTGTTCATTTCATTTACAAACTGTTCATTCATTTGCTCAATCATTTAAGCATCACACCTCACAAAATAAGATTTGATTGCAATATCCTAGTCTGATTTTTGACCAAAACAGTTTGGCGCCCACTGTGGGGCAATTGGTGCTTCATTTCTGAGAAATTTTGTTCGTTGTGATCATTTTGGTTCATTACCTTCAACCACATGGCTTCTTCAGCAAAGAACACTTCAAGCTCTATGCCGGCAGTCACTTCTTCACAGGGCATTCCACCTTTGCCTCCAGCACCCTTTGGATCCTAGAAGAATGCTGAGAATGCTGCGAAGAAACAAAGCCCCGTTTTCTTAAAACCACCAACTTCTGCTCTTTCTTATAGCCCTTCTAACAGTGATCTTTGTTTTGGTCAAAAATTACCGAAGCAATTTAGTGATCAAATTAGTTAAGTGAGGTAGTGTGCTAAAATTATGTGTGAAAAATATGTTAACCAAGTTAGTTGTAAAAACAGTTTCAGGATACGGCTCAGGATATAGAGCTGTATCTATGATCAAACAATGAGCAAAAAAGTAAAGGTTGACACGTGATGTACGAGGAAAGCCCTTGATAAATCTAGATCGCCGGCACAAAACCTCGGGAGCTGACAATCGCAGCTGCCTTGTTCTTCTATTGCTTTAAATATCAGGATACAGTGCAGGATGTAGAGTGGATCAACTAGGTGTTACAATGTGATTTGAATACAAGTGTTTGTGTGTAGTGTTTGCAGTGAGCTAGAGAGCAAAAGTGTTCGAGAATGTGTTTATAAGTTGCGTGCCTTAATCTGATCCGCCCCCATCTATTTATAGTAAAAGAAGTGTAACAAACTATCCTAATAAACCGGGATCCGGCGAATATTCCCCACTCGAACGTTGTAGACCTGGTCTTTCGGGTTCAACGTCTCCCACATAACAGATACGCCCGAGTCTTGAGGAGAAGAAGTCCATCTGACCGTTAGTAACCCATAGCTTCTAACCTGCACGTGGTTAATTCAATTAACCCCAGGATATCGCCCAGGATTGGCAATATCCTAATCCAGTATCCTGATCACAAGCAAACAACCAAAAGTAGGATATTAGTCAGGATATGTACACTCAGAAAATGACCCATAACAATTGTCCCCAAATATATCTGTTGGTATACCAATCCAACGAATATATTTTAAAACTTCTATCTCGTAAATCAAGACAATTAAAACGAAACGATGGTTGAGGTGACATTGTGCCATTTTCAATGCAATATTTACTCTTTACCCCCCTATATTCAGCCTATAATTAGCTGAGACATTTTTCTTCTTGTTATCATTACTCTCCAAGCGATTCTCAGGTAATCATCCTTCTCTTCATCCTCTGTTCTTTCTCCAAAGTTTCTTTAGTTTGCTGAATACATTTCATGGCATCTCGAACAAGATCTCGTTCGGATGAACCAGTCCCAACCCTCGTGAGTCAAAACCTCATACGAGAACCGGAAAAAGAAATCTGCTGCTTCAACAATGCCGATATCGCTGCCCTCAAGAATTCCGGCGCCTTTCCCACTGGAACAATCATTCGCCCTTTTGATCGAGAGATCCGATCAGACGTGTCATCGGACGAGTGGGTTTGTTTTTTCGCCTACCCCTTTTCTTTGGGACTCCGGTACCCATTTCCACCTTTTATCTCTCGTTTCTTCGACCTCACCGGCCTTAGTTATGCCCAAATTATGCCAATGGTCTGGCGAGTTTTGATGGTACTTGATCAAATCAGATCTCACCATTGCCCTGACCTGTGTATTGAAGACCTTCCTATAGCATACCGGTTGAGGTCCCATGGCGACAGCCGTTTTCTTTTGTTTTCCACCTCCAAAAGCCCTTTAGTCCTTAAGGCCACCAAGAACGAAGACCGATGGCGGCGAAAGTTCTTTTTCGTGAAAAGAGATTCCATCGACAAGGGTTTCGATCTGCCGATTAGATGGTTAACCAAGGGTAGGATCTAGGGTTTTAGGGATATCCCCAAGTGTATCCTTAAACTATATCCTAAACTTATATCTTGATGTTTTATGCAGCAAAATTCAGAGACTTAGCACCCCCAAGCGCGGAATCCGAGTCCCGGATCAGAGAAATATACCGACTTCCTGCTAGTGAAAGAACCTTTTCCCTATCTCTTGCAGATTCAAGCCAAAAGTCAAGTTCAGAGATGTCTGGTAAGTATATTCTCAGCAATTATCTTTACCCATTAAACCGATTATCTTTCAGAGGTATTATAAGTTTAAAAATATATTCCCTTGTGCAGTACCAGTTGTCAACCTTGAAGGCTTCCAACTTGACGAGTTGGACAGTTACTCCAGCCTTGTACCTGCTAAACAAGAATCCAAGCCGAAGTCATCTGCCACACCAAAGCCTACCTCTTCAAAGACTACTGCCGCTCCTAAAGCTCCTCCGGCATCCAGGACCCGGGCCTCTAGTTCCTGGAAGAGAAAAGAAATGGATTCTCCAGCCGCCTCTGAGACATTCTCTTTTGAGAATCATGGGTTTAATGAAGCTACTTCATTCCTCAAGCAGGTAAGAATTCCCTTCCAATATCCTGAACATGCATGTTAATCATTATCCTGCTCATTTTACACTGATACCCGTATCTTTAACTGCAGGGCTTGGAACGTCTCATGCACTTGTACGAAGACGCCTGTGGGCTTAACAAGATGATGGAGATCAAGCTCGAAAAAGCTGAAGCCACCATAGCTGATCAAGGAACAATTGCAGCTGCCAAGTCCCAGCATTATGAAGACAAATACAAGGCAATGACCCAGGAACACCAAGCTGCCCTCCACAAAGCCAATGAGGATGCTCAAGCCAAACTAGATGCCGCCCTTCTCCAATACCAGCAGGATATGAGTTCATATCGGGACAGTCTCAAAGCATCCGTGGTCATCTCTCTTCTCCAAGCCAGGTTAAGGATGGCTTATGAAGCCAAGGACTTGGGTTTCGAATGCCCCTCCTGGAATGTAAAGGCTTGGGAAGCGAAACTACAGGATCTTGGAGGTCATCCCATCGCTCATCCTGCAAAGCATGCTGGTGAAGAGCCTTCTAAGGCGGCAGGGGAAGTGGCTAATGCTGGTGATGATGCCGAGAAGAATCCTGAGGGGGATGCTGGGAAAGAAGTTGCTGATCAAGAAGGTGCCGCTCCTTAGGCTGCGAAGTGGGCGATGATGGATATACGTGCCAAGGCCGGAGCCCACTTTTTCAAATTTCATGGTTGTGGTTTGTACAAACAATTTACTTTTCCTGTCGTTGAACAATTTATATTTCTTGCACTAGAACAATACGATGACCAAAGGTGGATGGGTCCTGGGTTTTCAGGATGAAGCCCTTGGTCATCGGTTAGTATAACCTGTTTTTAATGTCGTATCGGTTGAAGGTGGACATGTCCCGTTTTGAGATAGAACCTTCAAACGTTACATAAGTATGGTAAAGACTAATTGAGCTTTTGGTGGATGGGCCTCGGTTTGAGGTGAATCCAAAAGCACAACTTTTGACATGTTAATAATATAACTTGCTTTTGACTTATTTGTTATTGCCTTTTAATTTCCGTTATGCATTCCTTAATGTAGATTTTAGCTTTGCAAAATTTTGTACAACTACCTTTTGAAAATATCCTGATCAATATACTCAGTGGTATATTATGAAAACTTTTATTAAATAGAACTTCTAAAAATTCAATCAACTTTAGAAAAAATAAAAAGAAAGTCCAATTTCTAAAACCTGTTTTGACAATTCTTGCTTGATCAAGGTTTTAATTTCAAACTAGTATTACTCCCAAATATTTTAATCAAATATCCCGATAAGCATACATTTTGAGAATATGTCCCGAAAATTTATCCTAATCAGGATTCCTAAGCTTCTGTCAAACATGGTTTCAAAAACTCATATTATGTTTACAAAGGAAAGATCATACCAGGAATAGAGTGTAACCCTATTCTCAAACTTCAATCCTTTTGCAACTTTTCCAATGAGGATGTCCCCTGTCTGAGATACTTAGTGTACTAGGTCCGAGCTTTATCCTTTGAGCCTTACACAATTGCCTCAGTAGGAATGTCCCATGTGCACAATGTCTTCAAATACTTAGAATTCTTCTGGACATCAGTTCCAGTTGTATAGACAATTTTTTGTGTTACAGGGGTAAAACCCAAAAATGTACTGGAGATAAATCCCTCGTATCCTGGGGGAAAATCCCAAATTTTCGTGCGCTACAGGCGGGAGTGTATAAACTCCAAGACTTAGAAAGGTGAAAACCTTTAAACCTTAGAGAGTATGAAAATACCCTTTCGTGAGAGAGGGTGATCAATCCTCATATACCTTTAGGATTCAGGATATAGCCAATAGTAACGAAATTGTCAGCCACTTTTACATGGACTGGTCCTGCCACCTTGAACTATTCGGGAATAACTTGCGCTCCAGGCGGGGTGTTTAAACCCAATTCGGAAGAAAGGTGAATACCTTTAAACCTGTGAAGGGATCACTATCCCTTAGACGTGAGAGAGGGGGCCAATCCTCTAATCTTTCGAAGTATCCTGAGTGTGTATCCTGGTGCTATATCCCGAAGCATATACAGCAAAACATCCTCAAACTAAGGTGGGTGTTAGCTTGGCTAACACCCCTCCGATGCTTAAGTCAGTATTGGGTTTCAAAGAATAAATCAAATCAAACATATTTAAAAGAGATAGAATTCATACCATCCTGAGTTAGGAATTAAATTCCAAACTCACTTGAAATAAAGCTTAAGGTGTATAGCATTCCAAGATCTCGGCAGCATATCCCCCTCCATATTCTTGAGTCGGTATGCACCTTTTCCTGATTCTGATTCAACCTCATATGGTCCTTCCCATTTTGGAGCCAGCTTTCCATTAGCAGGATTAGTAGTATTTTGAAAAACCTTTCTTAACACCCAAACTCCAACTTTAAACCTTCTGGTCCTTATATTCTTGTTATATGCTCTGGATATCCTTTGTTGATATGCTGCCATCCTTAGCCTTGCTGCATCTCTTGTCTCATCAATAGTATCCAGTTCCTGGCATGGGACTTCAGGATTCTGCTCAGGATTCCCGAGATTGGATCTTGCTGTGGGTATCACCATTTCCGTCGGGATCACTGCTTCTGCTCCAAATACTAAGGAAAATGGGGTTTGACCAGTTGCATTTTTTACCGTCGTTCTATCAGCCCACAAAACAAAGGGTAGTTCTTCTGCCCATCTTCCTTTCTTGGCCCCTAATCTTTTCTTCAAGTTGTTGGCAATTATCTTGTTTGAGGATTCAGCTTGTCCATTTGCTTGAGGATGTACCGGGGTGGACGTAATCATTTTGATTCCCCAACTCTTGCAGAAGTCAGTAGTCCTCTTACTTATAAATTGAGATCCGTTGTCACAGATTATCTCAGCCGGTACTCCAAACCTAGTCAGGATATTCCTTTTTATAAAGGATACCACTTCCTGATCTCTAACTTGAACGAATGCTTCTGCTTCAACCCATTTGGAGAAATAATCCATCATTGCCAACATGAAAACTTTTCCTCCTGGAGCTTTTGGTAATTTCCCTACTATGTCCATCCCCCATTTCATGAATGGCCAAGGGGATACTATAGGATATAGTGGTTCAGCTGGTTGGTGCAGTATGTTACTGTGCCTTTGACATGCATCACATCTTCGAGCATATTCTGTAGCATCTTTCCTCATTGTTGGCCAATAGTATCCTGTTCTCAACACCTTTGAGAATAATGACCTGCCCCCAGTATGGTTACCACAATCCCCATCATGTATATCCTGAAGTACTTCTTTAGTTTCGGGATCCTCCAAGCACCTTAGATATGGTCCTGCAAGAGATTTCTTATACAAGATATTATTTATAATGGTGAATCGTGATACCTTCATCCTAAATGCCTTAGGATTTTCGTCTCTAGGGATGTGTCCTTCTTTGAGATATCTTACGATTGGAGCCGTCCAGGATTTAGGATCCTCCTCAGGATATTCAGCAACAGGATCCTGAATATTCACTACTTCTGTATACTGAGGATCCGTTGCAGGATATAAGATATGCAATATTGGTATTTGGGTTCCTTCTGGTATCCTGACCGATGATCCCAGGTTTGCTAGGGCATCTGCTTCAGCATTATCTTCCCTTGGTACCTGTTCAAGTGTAAAAACATCGAAATATCCTGCTAATTTTTTGAGAATATCGAGGTATTCGACTAACTTCTCTCCTTTAACTGCATAGGTTCCATTAAAATGATTAGTGATTAACAAGGAGTCAACATATACTTGCAAATTCTTGATATTCATATTTTTAGCCAACTCTAATCCTGCAATTAAAGCCTCATACTCTGCCTCATTATTAGTAGCAGGAAATTCACACCTAATAGCCTTGGGTAATATGTACCCCTGTGGCGATTTTAGTAGTATACCTAAACCTACACCTCTTACGTTAGATGCACCATCAGTATACAATGTCCAACATTCTAAGTTCTCTCCTAGCTGCTGTACTTCTAAATCCACTTTATTTTGAATGTCACTACTGAAATCAGCCACAAAGTCAGCTAAAGCCTGAGACTTTATGGCATTTCTAGGCTCATATACTAAGTCATAAGCACTCAGTTTTACTGACCACTTAGCCATCCTGCCCGACATCTCGGGTTTCCTAAGGACGTTTTTAACAGGATAATTGGTCTTAACATGAATCCTATGTGTCTCAAAATAATGTCTAAGTTTTGTTGATGCCATAACTAGGGCTAATATCAGTTTCTCTAGATGGGAGTACCTAGTTTCAGCATCTAACAAGCTTTTACTAACATAATAAACAGGATATTGCTGACCTTCATGGTCCTTTATAAGAACGGCACTTACAGCATTCCCTGATACAGCGAGGTATAGGGATAGTGGTTCACCATTTCCAGGCTTCATCAATAGGGGTGCAGTTGAGAGATATCGCTTCAAATCCTGCAAGGCTGCTTCATGCTTTGCTTCCCATTCAAACTTCTTATTTTTCTTGAGGATATCATAGAATTCCTTGCATTTTTCCGAGGATCTGGAAATAAATCTGTTCAATGCTGCTACTCGGCCTGTTAACCGTTGAACATCCTTCATATTCGAAGGTGATTTTATATCCAGGATAGCTCTAATCTGCTCCGGGCTCGCCTCTATGCCCCTTTTCGTCACCATATATCCTAGAAACTTTCCTGCCCCCACTCCGAAATGGCACTTAGCAGGATTTAGTTTCATGTTATACTGATCCAGGATATCAAATGCTCCCTTGATATCCTGGAGGTGATCCTCAGCCTTTTTAGATTTCACCACCATATCGTCAATATATACCTCCATGGTGTCCCCCAGCTTATCTTTGAACATCATGTTCACCAATCTCTGATATGTTGCACCTGCATTTTTCAAACCGAAAGGCATAGCAGTATAGCAATAAATACCTGTCGGTGTCATGAAGGCCGTATCCTCCTGATCCGAAGGTTCCATTTGAATCTGCTGAAATCCTGAGGATGTGTCCATGAGTGTTAACATCTCATGCCCGGCAGTAGCATCCACCATTGCATCAATATGGGGAAGAGGAAATGGGTCTTTAGGACAAGCCTTATTCAAGTCTGTATAATCTACACAGACTCTCCATTTCCCATTTTTCTTCTGTACTACGACTACATTCGCTAGCCATCTTGGAAACTTGACCTCCCTGATCATTTTGGACTTTAACAATCTTTCAACTTCCTCCTGGATAATTGCATTTCATTCAGGAGCAAACTTCCTTCTCTTTTGTTGTATAGGCTTGAACGACCTATCAATTCCAAGCTTGTGAGTAATAATGTCTTTGGATATACCTGTCATATCCTCATGCTTCCATGCAAATGTTGACATCCTGCACTTCAAAAAATTAGTTAATTGTTCTCCAATATCCTAAGGGATATTGGTTCCTACGAGCACAGAGATATCAGGATTATCCTGATCCAGGTTAACTTTCTTCACATCCTGCTCTGAAGCCTCCAAGATATCCCGGCCCGCATCTTTAATTGCTATGCTGGATTAGGCTTGGTTGAGGATTTCATTGAGGATGAGTAGCATTCCTTCGCCTCCTGCTGATCACTATCAACTTTGACGACCCCCCAAGGGGTAGGAATCTTGATGCACTGGTGATAAGTCGAAGGCACAGCCTTCATGTCATGGATCCATGGCCTGCCTAGTATGATGTTATAGCAGGATAATGAGTCCATGACACAGAAGCGTTGTATCGAGTTGACCCCTTCAACATATACTGGTAACTTTATCTCTCCTACGGTATTTCTAGCTTCTCCACTGAAACCAACGAGCTCAGTGGACTTCGAAGTAATGTCCATCGGATATACATTCATCCTCTTCAATGTTTCCAGCTGAATTATGTTGACGGAGCTACCATTGTCCACCAATATCCTGCGTACAAAATGGTTAGCAACATATAATGTTATTACGAGAGCATCATGGTGAGGATCCTGGACAGTATCCCTATCATCACTATCGAAAGTGATCACTTTATCGGTTGTAAGGGTAGTCATCCTAGCGGGTTTATCTCCCCTTTCAGTCTTTGCTTCCTTTGCATGTCTCTTGGCCGCAGAATACGAAGTCCCACAAATGTCGGATCCTCCTGAAATAAAGTTAATTATTTTGGCATCTGCTGGGGGTGATGCTGCTAGTTCAGGATCCTGCCCTTTATTCTTCTTTCTTCCCAGCAAATCCTTCAGATACCCCTTACTTATCAGGTAGCTTATTTCTTTCCTTAGAGCAATGCAATCCTCGGTCACATGTCCGAAGTCTTCATGGAAGGCACACCATTTGGATTTATCCTTCCAATCAGCTTTCTGCTGATTCTTTCGAGGCCACCTAGATTTGTCTCCTAAACCCTGCATAGCATACATTAACTCAGGTATATTAACAGAAAAGCAATATTCAGATAATTCAGGATATTCTTCAGGATCCTCGTCTTCCACAGCATTCACTTTCTTGTTGTCATTTCTGCCATATGGCTTAGGGCGATATGGTTTATACGAGGATTTTGATTTCCTGTTGGTTGATTCGTAGGTTGAGGTAGAATTCATCCTCTCTTGCATCTTTTTGTCTTCTTCCAAGCGGATATATCTCAAAGCCCTGTTACGAGCTTCGTCGAGATTCCTGCAGGGATTCATCACAAGATCCTGATAAAACTGAGAATCCTTTTGTAACCCCATCTTAAAAGCCTGCACAGCTGTTGCAACATCAAGATGTGGGATATCCAAGGATTCTCGACTAAACTTGTTCACATAATCCCTCAAGGATTCCTGAGGTCCTTGAGTTATCCTGTAAAGATCACTGGTTAGTTTCTCAAAACTCCGACTATAAGAAAACTGACTATTAAATAAATTAACCAAATGAGCAAACGAAGTAATTGAGTGAGGAGGAACATTTAACAGCCATTTTAGGGCTGATCCTGTCAAGGTAGAACCGAAACCCTTGCATAAGCATGCTTCCTTGAGATCTGGGGGGATAGAATTGATTTCCATCCTTTCCCTATACTGGGCAATATGCACTTCAGGATCCGTAGTTCCATCATACAGTTTCATGTTGGGGGTCTGAAATCTTTTTGGGATTTCAGCATCACAGATAGGATATGCAAAGCGGGATATCCTGTGGCTGTCTTGAGATACTTCCGGAATTGGCTGGACCACTCCAGGTACACTGGATATCATGTCCTTCAATTTCTGAAGCTCCCTAGTAAATGTTGACGTCATACCTGCATCCTGCAAAGACCCATTATTGTTAGTAGCACGGATATTATTATTTGACACGTTACCGGTCTGAGGATTCTGACCTTATCCTGAAGCGTATCCTGAGCTCCTCATAGTTGACATCCTGACCGAGGAGGGTATCTCAGGGGTCTGATTCTGAGATTGGCTTGGGACGATATTCCCCCGGTTATCCTCAGTGCAAACTGCAGAACTGAAGTTCAAAGCCCTAGGCTGTATAGGAGTGACAGTTTCTTCAGCAGGTTTACTTGGGCCGGATTTCAAGAGTTGTATTTCTCTCATCAGTGTCCGATTAGTTTCCTGCTGCTGCCTCATCTGTTCCTGTACACTACCAAACAAATTCAGAATTTCATCATTAGATGCCAAAACAGGACCGGATCCCTGGGTACTAGGAGCGGGAATAACATCCCGAGCTACATGGCTTTCAGCTCCGTGTGATGAAGCTTGCATTCTTGGAGGAGGGGGTGAAAGCACCGAACCAATTGTTGCAGAGGTTGTAGCAGACATGGTGGAAGAGCTCATGTTTGATCTCGAGGCCATTGAAAACAATTTAGAAAAGAGTTTTGACAAAATAAAACCGAGTAATGATTTTATTAAAGTTTTTAGCAAAAATAGCACCACTTGCCCCACGGTGGGCGCCAAATTGTTTTGGTCAAAAATTACCGAAGCAATTTAGTGATCAAATTAGTTAAGTGAGGTAGTGTGCTAAAATTATGTGTGAAAAATATGTTAACCAAGTTAGTTGTAAAAACAGTTTCAGGATACGCCTCAGGATATAGAGCTGTATCTATGATCAAACAATGAACAAAAAAGTAAAGGTTGACACGTGATGTACGAGGAAAGCCCTTGATCAATCTAGATCGCCGGCACAAAACCTCGGGAGCTGACAATCGCAGCTGCCTTGTTCTTCTATTGCTTTAAATATCAGGATACAGTGCAGGATGTAGAGCGGATCAACTAGGTGTTACAATGTGATTTGAATACAAGTGTTTGTGTGTAGTGTTTGCAGTGAGCTAGAGAGCAAAAGTGTTCGAGAATGTGTGTATAAGTTGCATGCCTTAATCTGATCCGCCCCCATCTATTTATAGTAAAAGAAGTGTAACAAACTATCCTAATAAACCGGGATCCGGCGAATATTCCCCACTCGAACGTTGTAGACCTGGTCTTTCGGGTTCAACGTCTCCCACATAACAGATACGCCCGAGTCTTGAGGAGAAGAAGTCCATCTGACCGTTAGTAACCCATAGCTTCTAACCTGCACGTGGTTAATTCAATTAACCCCAAGATATCACCCAGGATTGGCAATATCCTAATCCAGTATCCTGATCACAAGCAAACAACCAAAAGCAGGATATTAGTCAGGATATGTACACTCAGAAAATGACCCATAACAATCTTTATTCTTTGATTTTGCAGATGAGGGATTACAGGCAGCAGCAGGATAAAACCAATGACAGGATCCTTCGAGAGATTGATGACATCAAGAAATTGAAGAGATCAGCGAAGGATCACTCTCCATTGGTGCCTAGATCACTGGATTTCGACACTCCAGCTATAACTGCTCAGCAGTCTGCAGCTCCAAATATCCAGTACTAGGGTGGATCATTGGGAATGCATTACGGATCAACGACAATGACTCAAGCTTTGGGATCCTACTTTCAGCCTTCAGGATCCTCTTTCCAGCCTTTAGGATCCTCCTTCCAGCATCAGGGATCCTTCACCAGTTCAGGAGGATATATGGGGACGCAGACAGATCAAGGATCCTCCTTACAGGTTCAGGGATCCTCTCAGGTTCAAGGATCATCCTTTCAAGTTCAAGGATCCTCATCACAGGTTTACGGATCCATGGATTATCCTCCAAGACCCCCAACTTTGATGTATCAAGGATCCAACATCTTTCAGGGTCAAGGATCCTTAAGAAGTGTAGAACCCAGAAGTTCATAGATTCATTTGGGAGATTTCATAGCAATGCAGACTATTGCATCATCTGGTCCCTCAATTATACCAAAATCCCATCAACATGGATTCACATCCGGAATTCCAAACCTGAATCCTTCAGGAGGTAACGCTTTGAATAATTCTTATAATACTAACCACGGCTCTGTGCAGGATACAGGTATCAACCAAGCTATGGCCAAGGAATTACAGAAACTGAAGAATATGATATCCAGTGTTCCAGGAGTGGTTAAGCCCATTCCTGAAATCCCAGATGGAAGCCACAAGATATCTCGTTTTGCACCACCTATTTGTGATGCAGAAATTCCAAAGAGGTTTCAAATGCCAACCATGAAGCTATATAATGGCTCAACGGATCCAGAAGAACATGTACCTCAATACACAGAAAGGATGGAGATCAATCCCATCCCGGAGAGGTTAAAAGAAGCATGTCTATGCAAGGGTTTCGGATCCACACTGACAGGATCAGCTCTTAAATGGCTGCTAAGTCTTCCCCCTTACTCTATTACTTCATTTTCTAATCTAGTTAATCTGTTTAATAGCCAATTCTCATGTAGTAGAAAATTTGAACGTTTAACTAGTGATCTATATAGGGTAACACAAGGTCAAAATGAATCACTTAGAGATTATATCACTAAGTTTAGTAAAGAATCCTTCGATATTGCTACGGCTGTAGAAGCCTTCAAAATGGGTTTACTTAGGGATTCATTGTTCTATGATGATCTTGTCATGACCCCTTGCAGGAATCTTGATGAAGTAAGAACCATGGCCCTTAGATTCATCCATTTAGAGGATGATAAAAGGATCCAAGAAAGATTGTCAGGATCCTCGAAGTAGGAAAAACAAGGATCCTACTTCAGGAACAACAAGTCCAAACCTTATAATAAGTCCGACAATCAGAACGTGCATTTTGTAGAACAGGAAGAGGATGATGAGGATTATCCTCCCATTTCTGAATATTGTTTTTCTGTTGATAACAATGAACTGATCCTTGCAATGCAGAACTTAGGTGAAAAAGCAAGATGGCCCAGAAAAAGTGATAAACCAGCTGCAACAAAAGACAAATCCAAATGGTGTGCATATCATGAAGATTTCAGTTATCTCACCGAAGAATGTATTGCACTCAGAAAAGAGATTGGTTACTTGTTAAGCAAAGGGCACTTGAAGGAGCTGTTGGGAAGAAAAAAGTCAAGGAGCCAGGATCCTGAAAAAGTTCCAGAAAGAGCCCCTGCTCCACCTGCTGATGCACAAATTATCAACTTCATATCCGGTGGATCAGACATATGTGGTACTTCCTTTTCAGCAGCCAAGAGGCATGCCAAGGAGACCAAGATGGATAATGGAGATAGACCCATTCGAACCTCTACTGTTACACAGGAAAAAGTTATAACTTTTGATGAGGATGATCGTGTTGATGTTCAGGATCCTCATCATGATGGTCTTGTTATTACTTTGTTTATATCTAATCATTTTGTTCACAGGATCTTGATAGATGGAGGAAGCTCAGTAAATATTATCCAGCTTGATGTCCTCCAAAAGATGAATATTCCTGAATCAGAAATCATCCCAAGATCCTCAGTTCTTGTGGGGTTCAGTGGAGAAACTAAGAATACATTGGGGGACATTAAGCTTCCCATTTACATAGAGGGACTTAATTCTTTTTAGAAATTTTGTGTTATAGATTGCTTATCCTGTTGCAATGTTATCCTTGGTAGGCCATGTGTTAGTGCACTTTTCGTACGTCGGCCACTGTTCGAATAGCTAGATAGAGCGTGTGTTGAATATTGTATAGAATAGAGATAGTTGGACAGGTTTTGTAAATGTCAAAGTCCATCCGGATTGATGACCATCCGGTCGGATGACCATCCAGTCGGATGGCAACCCGAACGGATGGACACATGGTAGGAAATGTCTATAAATAGGGACCTTGGGGTTCCATTTGGACAAGCTTTTGGTTCCCAGAGGGGAAATGCTGTCCAACAGGTCTCGTGGTGCTGTAAACGTTGAATAATCAATAGAGACCAGATTATAAGTGACTGCTCGGTGCCGTATATATCTTCTACTCGTTTCTTTTCGTTTCTATTCGTAACAAACGCACCGAACACGTCGTTTCGGGACCGAAGCTCCGTCGAACTCACCGGATCCTGGAATCAGCACCATGGATACATGACATGAAAGCAGTTGCATCTACATATCATCAGTGTGTAAAGCTTCCTAGTCCATGGGGGTGGTGAAGATTGAAAGTGACTAACAAGAAGCAAAGAATTGCTACACCTCGTCAATGAAGCCAGCCTCAAGACCAAGGGACCAATAGCAATTAAAGCATCCTCCAAGAGATGTCCTGGAGGCAAGGGAACAAGATGTGAAAGATATCCTTATGGATCCTCATGATCCTGTGTCCAAAGTCTTCATAGGATCAGGGATCCTCAGCAACATCGAACATGATTTGGTATCCTTCCTTAAGAGGAGAAAACCTTCCTTTGCCTGGAAGCATGAAGACATGACATGTATCTCTAAAGATATAATTACTCATAAGCTTGGCATTGACAGGTCATTCAAACCCATACATCAGAAGAGGAGGAAGTTTGCACCTAAGAGGAATGCCAACATCCAGGAGGAGGTAGATAAGCTGCTCCGAGCAGGTATGATTAGAGAGGTTAAGTATCCAAGATGGTTAGCCAATGTGGTTGTTCAAAAAAAACGGAAAGTGGAGGGTATGTGTCGATTTCACTGATTTAAACAAGGCATGTCCCAAGGATCCTTTCCCATTTCCCCACATTGACTCCATGGTGGATGCTACCGCGGGTCATGAGTTGTTAACCTTTATGGATGCTTCATCTGGATTTCAGCAAATTCAGATGGAACCATCTGATCAAGAGGATACAGCCTTTATGACCCCAACGGGTATCTATTGTTATATTGCTATGCCATTTGGATTAAGAAATGCAGGTGCTACTTATCAAAGGCTGGTCAATATGATGTTTAAGGAACAAATTGGACACACCATGGAAGTCTATATAGATGACATGGTGGTTAAGTCCAAGAGAGCTGAGGATCACCTTAAAGATTTGGAGGAAGCATTCAATATCCTTGATAAATTCAACATGAAATTGAATCCTTCCAAGTGTCATTTTGGTGGTAAAGCAGGCAAGTTCCTAGGCTACATGGTGACAAAAAGAGGCATTGAGGCGAGTCCAGAGCAAATCAAGGCAATTGTGAATATAAAATCTCTTGCCAATGCCAAGGATGTGCAAAGGTTGATAGGGAGGATCGCAGCCTTAACAGGTTCATATCAAAGTCATCAGAAAAATGCGAGCAATTCTATGACATTCTGAGAAAGAACAAGAAATTTGAGTGGACTGAAAAGCATGAGAATGCTCTCAAAGCCCTTAAGGATTACCTATCCTTAGCTCCTGCCTTGATGAAACCAGAAAAAGGGGATATATTATCCTTGTATTTGGCAGTGTCTACTAAAGCAGTAAGTGCAGTCCTTGTTAAGGATCATGAAGGTACACAGCACCCTGTATATTATGTAAGTAAAAGTTTGCTTGATGCTGAATCCAGGTATTCACATTTAGAAAAACTTATCCTTGCTTTAATTATGGCATCTACTAAATTACGTCATTATTTTGAGACTCATGCTATTGTTGTTAAGACTAACTTTCCAATTATGAATGTTCTCATGAAACCTGAAATGTCAGGAAGGATGGCTAAATGGGCAGTGAAGCTTAGTGCTTATGATATAAGATATGAACCAAGAACTGCCATTAAATCCCAAGTCTTGGCTAACTTTGTGGCAGATTTCAGTAGTGATCTACAAAGGGAAGCTGAGTTAGAAGTTCAGCAGCTTGAAGAGACCAAGGATCCTTGGATACTCTTTACAGATGGAGCCTCTAATGTCAAGGGAACTGGACTTGGGATACTACTAAAATCGCCACAGGGGGACATAATACCCCACTCAATAGCTTGTGAGTTTCAAACTACTAATAATGAGGCTGAATATGAAGCCTTGATAGCTGGTTTTCAAATTGCCAAGCACATGAGGATCAGGTATCTTGAGGTACATGTAGATTCATTGTTAATTACTAATCACTTTAATGGATCATACACTGTTAAAGGTGAAAGAATAATCAAATACCTAGAGATAGTCAAGGAATTGACACTCTCTTTTGTTTCCTTTAGTTTGACACAGGTACCTAGGGAAGAGAATGCAGAAGCTGATGCATTGGCCAATCTTGGATCATCATTGAAGATTCCAGAGGATATCAAAATTCCTATCATCCACATTTTGGCTCCTGCTATTGAGGATCACATAGCTATGGAGATACAAGAGGATTCTGCAGTCATTCCTAGTGATAATGCACAGTCTCATTCAGGATCATGGATCATTCCAATCATGAGATATATACAACATGGAGAGATCCTGATAGGAGAAAATCCTAGAACTTTCAAAGTCAAGGTATCTCAGTTTACAATATTAAATAACATGTTATATAAACGATCTCTTGCAGGTCCATATCTAAGATGCATTGAGGATCCTGAAATTCAAGAAGTCCTAAAGGATTTTCATGAAGGAGATTGTGGAAATCACACTGGGGGCAGGGCTTTGTTCTCAAGGATCCTTAGGACATGATACTATTGGCCTACTATGAAGAAGGATGCTGTGAATTATGCCAAGAAATGTGATGCTTGTCAAAGACATAGCAATATCCTTCATCAACCAGCAGAGCTCCTACATCCTATATCTTCTTCTTGGCCATTCATGAGATGGGGAATGGATATAGTTGGTAAACTTCCCAAAGCACCAGGAGGAAAAGTGTTTATGCTTGCCATGACTGATTACTTTTCCAAGCGGATAGAAGATGAAGCCTTTGCTCAAGTCAGAGAAAAAGAAGTGATATCCTTTATTAAAAGAAATATTATTACTAGATTTGGTATTCCTTCTGAAATTGTTTGTGATAATGGATCCCAATTTATTGGGAGTAGAACTACTAACTTTTGTGACAGCTGGGGGATTAAGATGATAACATCAGCACCAGTCCACCCACAAGCTAATGGTCAAGCAGAATCATCCAACAAGATCATCATCAACAATTTGAAGAAGAAACTTGGATCCAAGAAAGGAAAATGGGCATAAGAGTTACCTTATGTGCTATGGGATGATAGAACAACTCCCAAGAATGCTACTGGCCAAACTCCATTTTCTTTAGTATTTGGAGCAGAATCAGTGATCCCTACAGAGATGGTGGTTCCTACTGTTAGAACAAGCATCCGTGATCCTGAAGGAAATGATGAAAACTTGGTTCAAGACTTGGATACCATAGAAGAACTCCGGGATTTGGCAAGGATAAGGATGGCTAGTTATCAGCAAAGAATGGCTGGAGCCTACAATAAGAATGTCAGGATCAGAAAGTTCCAAGTTGGTGATATGGTATTGAGGAAAGCATTTCAGAATACCACAAATCCTGCTGATGGAAAGTTGGCACCAAAGTGGGAAGGCCCCTATCTAATTGAAGCTGAGGCAGGAAAGGGGGCATATCGATTACTAACAATGGAAGGTGATTTACTACCAAGAGCTTGGAATGCTGTCCATTTGAAGAGATACTTCATGTAGGAAGGATTTAGGATCCTTGGCCGTCTTAATTTCCAATATCCTTGAAGGATCCTTAAAGGATAGATAATCCTCATTCTGGTAATGATCTGTTCCTAAATTATCTAATCCTTTTATTAACTTTGATACAAGGAGAAGGATCCTAGATCCTTTATCCTTTTTTCACTTAGTTCTGAGTTTTGCAGAAGATTGATGCATCCTTGACAAAGGGTCAAGTATCCACATAAGTCTCATAAGTTTTTTTTTTGGGCTTGTCCCTAGTTTTTTGGGCTTGTCCCCAGTTTTTTGGGTTTATCCCTAGTCTTTGGGCCTGTCCCCAGTTTCGCCAGTAGCGCCCGATGATCCTGATGCAGTTCAAGGCAATGGGACCAGTACTCACTTTAGGGGCTGACAATTTCATTGTACTGGCTGTATTTAGGATCCTACGTATAATGGTAGACGTACCATACATCCGTTCCTAAGGTTTCTAACGTTTTCACATTAGCTAAGGTTTTGGCATTTTCATGTCACTAAGTTGGATAGTCGCTAGTGAGGGCCATACTCCAGTTTGCACCAGTTTTTTTGGGCTTGTCCCCAGTTTATTGGGCTTGTCCCCATAATTGTTGGGCTTGTCCCTAGTTACTAATTCTTCTTTTATGTTGGCTTAGTCCCAAGTTATGATATGTTTCAGGTTTTCCAAGGCTAAACAGTTAAGGATCCTGGATCCTAACCTTTTACTAAGGTTTATATGTTGGTTATCTTGATTATAAGTGTTGAAGATTTAGGATCCTAACTTGGATTCTCAGGTATGATCCTTATTTACCTTCACTTTATTCTTAATTTATTTAAGTTACCCTTATTCTTTGACAACAGGATACGTGATCCTTAATTTATGCCATTTTTTGAACTTTCGATTATAGGATATTTGATCCTTGATCATATCCTAAACTTTTTGACATAATCTAATATATTTTCATTCTTAACTTGTGAATTCAAAGAAAAGGTACCATAAATGTTGAAAGGTAAATATACACACAATGGACAACATAAGATAGCCAAAAGATTAGAGTTTTATTTATTTATCAAAAGATTAACCCTTAAAAGATTGTCAAAATTGCCTACCCCAAGCATCTACCTGCAAAACGTGGCCCGTCCACAGGGGTAGGCAAAGGGTGTCCTTAGTTAACAGTTCATAAAGTGCAGGAATAAAAGGGCGGCAGGATAACAGTGGTTTCATCCCCCAAACAGAGGATCCCTCCACCATCTATTATCCTACCTATTGTCTGAAGGATCCGTGATCCTTAAACCTAAAGGCTATTGTTTAAGTACAGACCAACATTGTTCACCATCAAAACATCATCAAACAAAGAAAACTACCAAACCTTAAAAAATGGGCTCCGGTCACGTCTAGAAATTTCCATCATCGCCCATTGTTGCAGCCTACACCTTCGCTGCATCACCACCAGCCGCTGCATCCTTAGCTTGATCCTTCAACCCGCTGCCACTGGCTTCAATCATCAGAACCTCTCCAGCCTCCTCCTCTTCATCTAGCTTAGTCAGCTTGATCTTCCAGCCTTCTTGGTCCCAGGCAGTCCTATCAAAGTTAGGATCCACAGCCTCCTTTGCCATCTGAAGTTTGATCTTGAGCATGGCTATTGTGGCAGAAAGCTTAGCACCCTCTATCACTTCAGCCTTCTCCTGATCAGCTGTGATGTGGGCCAAGACCAGTTCCCTCTTCGCCAGGTTGACTTCATTCTCGAGGGAGGCGATCTTTTGATCCTTTGCCAGGTACATCTTTTGGAAGTCCAACTGCTTTTGCTCAGCCTCTTCAGTATATAAGTCCAGGAGCATCTGGATCTCAGCAAATTTCTGCAAATGAGAAGCACATGTCAGGATCCGTTATCCTCAGCATGGGAAGATCAGATTTAAGGATCAGGGATCCTTACCTCAGAGACGTATTCTTCAAACTGATGTTGGATGAGAGGCAGGCCTTCAAGAGTGTCAGCAGTTTTTCTCTTCTTTCCACCCTTGCCCTTTGTGCTGGCACCTTTAGGAAATGGGATGCTGGGACTAGCAGCAAGTTGTTTCTTGTCGGACGGGGAGGAAGCAAATGCATCAAGATCACTTACACTGAAGCGAGAGGCTGATTTTAAAGATTTTCCAGAGCATGCGAATGCCAAACACAGATAAGTATTTATATTCTACATTCATTTAAACATTTATTAATTCATACATGTATTCAAATACTTAATAGACATTGTGAAGGAACCGGAGGATACTTCTTCTGAATCCTTGGTTTTAGTTTGAAATGTCCTCACAGCAGGGTCAAGCCTCCAGAAGGCAGCGATTCTTTCTTTTGTTGCAGGGGACTCTATGAGATGAGAAACTGAGATAGCTGCACAATAGAGACAGAAAAGGATCAGTTATCCTAAATGGAAATAGAATCTTATCCTTCTATAAGGATCCTATATCCTACCATGGGTGGTCCACTTCTTGGGAAGGTCTTTCCCGTCCGGGATAGAGTCCCTCCTAACAAAAAAGAAACGGTTTTTCCAATGGGTATCGTTTTTTGTGGTCTTAAGGATTGGGTGAGGATCACCAGGTTTGTGTTTGAACAAGAAACAGTGTGAACCATGGCTAACAAGATTGTACAACTCGGCCAACTCTGACATTCCTATCTCTATGCCCTCTTGCTCGATGATGTTCTCTATGGTGTATAATACTCTCCACATCATCGGCATGGCCTGAATGTAGCACATGCCAGTGAGTGCAAAAAAGGATTGGGTGAAAGCAGGGAAAGGATAAGAGAATCCTATCAAGAAGGGGGTGGCCGGAAAAGTAATCCAGGTGTCAGAGATACAGTCACTCTTCATAGAAGAGTCAAAAGGTTTGAAAACGGCATCCGCCGGGAAGCAATGGCGGATTCGATCGATCTCTGGGTCGGTGAAGCGACAGAGTTCAAATGAAGGATTTTTGATAATGCCTTGGCTTTTCAAGGGACTATCCTTCCTAGGATCCTTGGCAGGAGAGGATCGTAGCTTCATTGTGGCTTTGAGGTTTTGAAGAAATAGAAAATCTGAATAAGAAATTGCAGAGAGAAGGAAGAAGAGAGATACCTGTTCCGATCTCTGGATGGGGATTTAAAGGGATAGTAACGCACGAATTTAAATGCCTCTTGATCCTTATCTCTAACTTTGAATTTATAATGATGATTTGCAGGTAGTCATGTCGCTGACGTCAGGGTTGCAACGGCTAGTATGATGATAACGGCTATATTTACGTTATTCAGTTTGTTAGCGATAATGCAGAAAATATGACTCATTAATTTGTGTTTTGTTCCTCATATTTTGGGGGCAATTGTTAGGGATGGATTTTCCAAACCTAAGGATCACGGATCCTCAAGTGCAGCCAGGATCACGGATCCTCAATTCTGTTTGAATTAAGGATCCTCAGAAGACGTTGCAGGTTTAAGGATCTAGGATCCTCATTGTTATCCTTACGCTAACGGTTGTTTCCACTATGTTTGAACTTGATTTTCAGGAGTATACGAGTAGAACTTGGTCTTGCCGATATTCTTGGGGAATATGCTCCAATATTCTGCACGTGCATAGCTTGAATGACCATTATGGAAGTCGTGGGTAGCTAGCACAATTTGTGGATTGTTTGTTATTTAGTTTATTTCTATTTTTAAAAGGGGATAACGAGCTTGATAGTAAAAACATTGAACAACACATACACTCTCGGCAACTCTCTACAACTTATTGGCGATTACTCACTTTTTACACACTAGTGATCCTTGTAACAACCTTGTTATCATCCCGATTTGTAACCTTTACTTGTTGAATATAGTTGGTGATCGGTAGTTTCCATCACCCGAGGTTTTTTATGCCGGAGATCATATATTGATCAAGGGCTTTTTCCTCGTATAAATCCTTGTGTCTCTTGTTCATTTCATTTACAAACTGTTCATACATTTTCTCAATCATTTAAGCATCACACCTCATAAAATAAGATTTGGTTGCATTATCCTAGTCTGATTTTTGACCAAAACAACCGTGGCTCTCATTCGGTTTATCATTATATAAATAAGAAAGGAAACAATAAGCCTTGTGTTTCGTTGAAGAATACTCTAACAAATTAGGGAACATATCAAATCAAGCATATTTAAATCTACGAAGATTGTTCTTTGGACCTCTATGCTTATACTCTTCAAGCTTTATTTGATACACCCCTAATGATATGTAAGCTAGTCTTACTTTCTTCCTTATATTAACCAGATATTTCCACATTCCAAGTCGCTTAGCGGGATCTCTTTCTAGACTACTAACATCCACTTCATTGATGTTAATCAGATTTTGAGGAATATCATGCTCTTGTTGAATGTTTTGATTCGCTTCATAAATCGGTTCATTAACCGGTTTGCTTGTTGAAGCTTTTTGACGTTTTATCTCATTGTTTTCATTATCAATTCCCTTTGTTCTTCGTTCTTGTTATGGGTGAAATTCTAAGCCCATATCCTGGATAGTATCTTGAATTATATCTTGATTATATGATAAATATTCATACTCAGGATGCTGACTCCGGATATTGGTAACATCCTGAGGTGGTATCCTGAGGGTCACTAACTAATTATATGCAGGGAGTACGAGTACAAGTCCACAACGGTCACGAAGACCTCTTCCCCTGAAGACTCAGTCTAAGTTTTTCGAAGAAGAACGTTGATGCCGCTTTACTTGGTCTCCAACGTTAACTAGGGAATATTCGCTGGCATCCCTCAATTGTAGGAGATTTTGTTTTCATTTCGTAGCTATAAATAGACGGATAAACCAGATCAAATAGGACATCACACTCACTACTCTCGAGCTCTCATACTTTCTCTCGCAACTCTCACTTTCTGAAAAACATTGTAACACTTAGTAGCGATATGGTCAATATCCTGCACTGTATCCTGACATTTGGAGTAATAAGAAAAAAAAGGCAGCTGCGATTGTCAGCTCCCGAGGTTTTGTGCCGGCGATCTAGATTGATCAAGGGCTTTCCTCGTACATCTCGTGTCACCCTTTACTTTTTGCTCATTGTTTGATCATAGATATAGCTCGATATCCTGAGCTATATCCTGAAAACTGTCTTTTACAAACAACTAAATCAGGATATTTTTGATACACATTCTTAGCACACTACCTCATTTAACTAATTTGATCACTAAATTGCTTACGTAATTCTTTACCAAAACAATTTGGCGCCCACCGTGGGGCAAGTGGTGTTATTTCTATTAAAAGCTTTCTTAGAATCCTTACTTGGTTTTCTGTTTTCAAAACTTTTTGCTACACTATTTTCGATGGCCTCAAGATCAAACATGAGCTCTTCTACCGTGTCTGCTACAACCTCCGCAACAATTGGTTCGGTGCTTCCACCACCTCCTCCAAGGACGCAAGGCTCTTCACAGCCTCAGGATGTTATCCCCACCCGGAATGTTCAGGGATCTGCTCCTGTTTTGGCCTCTAATGATGAAATTCTAACTTTATTTGGTAGTATATAAGATCAGATGAAGCAACAGCAGGAGACCAACCAAATGCTGATGAGAGAGAGATACACCTCTTGAAATCCAGCTCAAGCAGGCCCGCTGAGGATACTGTCACTCCCTTGCAACCCAGAGCTTTAAACTTCAGTTCGGCAGTATATACTGAGGATAACAGGGGGAATATTGTGCCTAGCCATTCCAAGAGTCATATTCATAAGATACCCTTTTCGGTTAGGGTGTCAACTGTGAGAAGTTCAGGATATGGCAAGAATCCTCAGACCGGTAACGTGTCTAATAATATTAATACTCTTGCTACTAATGGTATTGGATCTTTGTTGGATGCAGGTATGACATCAGCACTTTCCAGGGAGCTTTAGAAGTTAAAGGACATGATATCTAGTGTACCTGAGGTAGTCCAGCCGATTCCAGAAGTATCCCAGGATAGCCACAAGATATCTCGATTTACATATCCTATATGTGATGCTGAAATCCCAAAGAGATTTCAAACCCCCAACATGAAGCTCTATGACGGGACCACGGATCCTGAAGAACATATTGCTCAGTATACGGAAAGGATGGAAATTAACCCTATCCCTCTGGATCTCAAGGAAGCTTACCTCTGCAAGGGTTTTGGCTCTAATTTAACAGGATCAGCCTTAAAATGGCTCCTAAACGTTCCGCCTCACTCAATTACATCATTTGCTCACTTAGTCAATTTATTTAATAATCAATTTTCTTGCAGTCGACGTTTTGAAAAACTTACTAGTGATCTCTACAGGATAACTCAAGGACCTCAGGAATCCTTAAGAGATTATGTGAACAAGTTTAGCTTGGAGTTGTTGGACCCAGTGTGGCCTTAAAACAACATCTTTTCACGTAATATGGCAAGTGATTTCAGTAGATGTGAAAAATATGTGCGGAAATGGAAATCAGACTTTCAAGAAACAAGACCTATAGAATTATCAAGTTTATATCACTTTGAAACAAAATGGTTTACAAGGTGATTGTAAGATTATTATCTAGTACAAATGAATCTTGAATTCTGTGGGTGAGAGGGCAATGGAGTTTTGATGTATGTATGAATGATAAGCTTCAAACTCACTTTGCTTCTCCTGGTTGAGCCTTCTATTTATAGAAGGCTGGGTGCATGAATAAACAATAGTTTATTCAAGCAATAATTCCTGCGAAAAGTGTCCAATTGACATATTCATTGAATCCAATGTTCAACTTGCCTTTTTCATCATGATATCAATTAATGTCAACTTGCTTCGGTAAGTGTGGCAGGACAGAGCCAATTTCAGACAAGTGGGGTATTTCATCAGAATTCTGATAAACCACTTCATCAGAAATTCTGATGAACAAATCATCAGAAATATCATCAGATCCATCAGAAGTGACCTTTTCTGACAATCCAATTCAGCTCTTGATCAACTTGTGATTCTTTGAAGTAGATGTTGTTCATTCCAGTTGTCCCATCTGATCTTCTTTTTCTAGTTCGTGATCTTCAGGACTGTGATCTCTTCATAGAACAAGTTGATTGTGATTTTCTTCAATACTTACAAATAAAGTTTCCTAACAGTTTCCCCCTAAGTATTGTAAGAAAATGAACTACCTTATGAACAGAAAATTTTCCAAACAATGGAAACATAATACTTGCAGAATTAAGCAAAACAGTTACTGATGTTTTTGAAAAACAAATTACATGAAAGATGAAAATTCAGATGAACAAGTTCTTCAATTCAGCTTCATCCTTTTGTGCACATCTCCTTCCTTTAACTTCTTTTTGTAGGAGATATATTTGTTGCAGCTGACATACATGTCTTTGTACCATTCTCTTGCTTGGATCCATTCTTCAATCATTTGCTCAATTTCTTTTCTTTTTCCCTCCAAGTTCTTTTCTATCTTCTGAAGATGTTCTTGTCTTCTGTTCATAGTTTTCAAGATATACCCCAGAGTTTGATTTGAGTACTTACAGATGTCAACACTTCTGAATAGAGCCTTGTTGTTATCATGATCTCTGAAGATGACACCATATTCCTGTTCTTCATTTTTACTTGTCATCATAATGATGTCTCCGGATCTTGCATCTTCCAATATTTCTGAGGGAACTTTTGTCTTTGGTGATCTGACATACACCTTTTTGTTGTGTACATGCTCAAAGTTGATGCATAGATCAAAGTCTGAGAAGGCTACTCTTTCAAATAGCAGTATTCCAGCCTTTGATATGCCATATAATGCTCTTCTGACCTCTTGATTATTTCTCTTCTCTTTTTCATAATGATCCTTCATAAACAGAATGTCTAAAGGATGCAATTGGTCAGCTATTTCTTCATCAGTCACCTTTTGTTCTTCCCCATTTTTTCTCTGAAGTGTGTATCTGTTTTGCACATGAGTTCCTCCAACACCATCAGTTGCAATTTTCATTTCATCCACCTTTAAAATTCTCTTTACTGGATTGTCATTCTGTTTGTGAATGTTGCTTGACCCCCTGTTTATCCTTTCTTTTCTTAATGCCAGTCTGGTAGGAGACAGTGATCTTGGTGTTTCATCTTCTTTTGTTAGATAATAGCTCATCAGATTGTTCTCAGGGAATATCATTACATCCCTAGCAATCCCTTTAACCATCACAGAGATTTTTCTCTTAACAATCTTTGATTTTGTTGATGAATCACCTTCTTGTTCCCATTCATGCATAGTTTGTATATTCTTATACTTACTTATGGCTGAGTCATCAGACACTGTTGGATTTGGAGCAGATGCTAGCAATTTCAAATTTTTAATAACTTGAGGTTTTACAGTTGCTAACCTTTGCAGCATTTCTTCTTTTGAGACATTTGGGGGTGGTCCCATCATTGTGGTTCCTGCTTTGGTGATTGGTGTGCTTGATGATTGTTAAGGAGTTGACTTTGAAGTTTCTTGATGTGAGCTTTCAGCATTGATTTCTTTAATGAGTTCTTGTGGATCCACTTTGGCCATTCTTGAAATGTTGAATTGCATCTTCTCCACCAGTTGTTGTATTTCTCTTACTTGTTTAGAGTTGTTGGCCATGTTTTTCTGAACAATGGTGAATTCAGTTTGAGCTTTCGTCTGAATTACAACCAATTCTTTTGACAGCTTTTCAAGAGCATCTGTGATACTGTTATTGCTTGCCCTTAGCATGGTAACTTCCTCCAAAACTCTGTTTGCACTGCTTGACTGCCTTGATTCCATCACATTTGCAACTTGTGCTTTGCACTTTTCTATTTCTGTGAGAATCGTTTGGATTTCTGATGTAGAGATGTTGGATTCTGTTGCCTTTTCTTTCATCTTTTGAAGAGACTTTAGTACTTTAGTGTTTTCATTAGTTTGTTTCTTTATTGCCTTCACTGATTCTGACAAAGTCTTTATATCAGCTTTTTGACCTTGTATTTCTGCCAGCAATATATCAAGTTTTTCTTCCACTGAATTTCTTTTGCATATTTTGTAAACATTTTTCAGTACTGTTTCTAAACTTTCTTGGTTCATAGGTTTCTCAGGGATAATTGGAACAACAGATGTTCCTTCTAACATCCCAGCTGCAAACACATTTGCTGCTGTTCTGAGATTAAGAGTATTTGAAGATTCCAAATTCTCTATGTTCTCACCAGAAAATTGAAACACATTCAAGTTCTGGATTTCCTCATATCCTTGAACCTTTTCAGGTTCTCCATGAGTTTTTGAGGTAATCAGATTACCTTTAGCCAGATTTCCTTGATCAGTTTCCTGATCTCTATCTGTTGGGATCTCATCCTCTTTCTCACTTTCTGATTCAGAGTTGAGATTAATGGCACTAGTAACCTCCTCATCAACCTTAGTTGTTCTGTATTCTATCTTGTAGGATACATTAACTGAGCTCTCTAATTTTGTTTCTTCTCTGTGAGACTCAACTAAAATAGTGTTTAAAAGAGATATACCAGCAATGTGAGATTCATCATAATGTATAACTTCAGTGGCTTCAATTTCATCAGTATGAGTTTCTCCAGCAATATGTGATTCTGCATCATGTTTTTGATGGATTTCAAATTCATGATGAATTCCTGCTTCATGAATCTGTTGACTTTCAGCATTTTTTCTTCATTTTCTGGTGAGTTGGCTATCTCCAAGTTAGCTGTTTCCAGAATTCTTCTTTCCTCTGCACCCTCCTTTTCTGATGCCGAGGACTTCTCATCATCTCCTATTTCTGTTGATGAAGAACAGTTCACAACTTCTCTGCTGGGTTCTTCTGTTGGAGAATTTGATTTTGTCAGAATTTTTTCATGTTGTATTCTGTATTGTGAGTCTGGTGCAATGAAGCATAACATGCTTTCTGGTAACACAGGGACATCTTTGTCTGATTCTCATCCATGATTGGAACTCCAGGCCTTCATGGTTTTTGATCTCCAGACATCTTCCAAGATTGGAATTTCCATGTTTCTTTCAATAAATGCTTCAGAAATGAAAATTGAGATTAACCTTGGATATGGCAGATGAGAGGTTATTCTTCCATTTTTGGTGATGATTGATCTTTTGAGAAGGTTAAAAATTTCTGACCCATAATCGATCTTGAACCCATTTATGAGTCCAAACATGATTGTCAGAATAACTTGGTTGATTTGATCAGTTCCTCCTATCTTTGAGGTGAGACATTTGTTTAACACTTCCATCATCACTTGCCAGATGGCTGGCAATTCACTTCTTCTTATCGCTCCAATTTTGTTGACATCTCTTTTCTTGTATCCAATCCTAATGACGAAGTCTATTAGATCTTCTCTGCTTGGGGCTTCAGTGTAACTGTCAAGAATAGGCAGTTCAAGCCATTTTCTTACTCTTGCAGGGGTTAATGTTACATAAACACTTCCCCATACATGAGCAGACACCTGATTTTCTTCAACTTCGTTAAATGTGTGAACAAATTGCTGTAGTAGCCTTTCTGGTACTTCTCTTCCTTTTGTTAGTGCTCCAGAGATCGGACATTTTGTGAGATATTCTACCAGAAGTTGACATCTTTCATCATATTTTGAATGCTCTGTATTCATCAGCAGATTGTTTTCCTTCATTGGTAGAAATTCTGCTTCTTCAACAAAAGGTACTTCATGTTGAACAATTGGGATGTTGAGGTTTACTTCTGCCATTTTTTATCTTTGTGAGTTAGGGTTTGAAATTTAGGGATTTTTGAATTGTAAGTGAGAAACGGGGGATTTTAAGGGTTGAAGTTTTTGTGAAGAAGATGAGTGATTTTTGAATTTCTGCTAAGTGTATGTTATATAGAAGTATTTCAGTAGTGTGTTGTGGGTGTATGGGGTTGAGGGAATTTTTAGAACGTGGCATGTACTGGTGGTTTAAGAACTCATTAAATGTCTTTATAACCGTTAGATCGTGTGATATGATTTATTGGCTTAGAATGTAACCGTTGGATCGTGGGTATCAAGATATTAATGAGACTATTTACCATGTAAACGTGGTTATGCCTTTTCAATTTATCCCTTCAATTTGTAGTTTCTTCAATTATTTCTTCAAGAACGTGTTGATCTTCACTTTGATTGGAGAAAACTATCGGTTCTGTGACACCTTTTCTTCTTTGTGGACCCCTTTAGATAGGAGGTCCAATCATCTTCCTTCGTATGTATCCTCTTTTCTTTGTAAGTCAAACATTACCTTTCTGATGATGTCATCAGAAATTGATCCTAAATTCTGTTGAATACATGTATTCCCTTTTGTTCAGACTTCTGTTGACCTTTTTGACGTGGTCAATAGAAGTAAACAGTCTTTTCAATAGAATTTCTGAGTTTTCCCCCTAAACTTGTGATCCTCTTTAATTTTTTTTTTTTTTTAAGATGAGAGGGAATGAGTTAGGATCAGAAGACTCACATTTGTATTTCTGGTGATGTCCATGTCTCTTGGCATTTTTCTGATATTTTCTAAATCAGTTTATTATTGGAGTTTCATCAGAAAAAAAAATTTAGATTCATTCTTGAATTATCAGATTTTGTCTTCTGTCATCAGAAAACTTGAGTTTTGAGTCAGAATTTTGATTTTTGATGATCATATCATATTTACCCATTTCCCAAACAAATATAAACCATAAACCGATGATCAAGTAAGCACACAATATTAACAAAATAAAAATGTACAAGCAGATCAAACAAAGTCTAATCAATATCTATGCCTTCACCATGTTCCATTTCTAAAAGCAACAGCAGATCAGTTATTAACCCAAAGTTATGGTTGGTGGGTACAAGCATGCTGAGACCCATATTTTCTTGAAGTCTCATATCAGCTCTTGGATAACTTGCAGGAATGCCTGCAAAGTCTAGCTGGCTCGTTATTATCTTTGTCAGAAAACGAGGATACATTAAGAATGGCTTGCTAACCCACATGTTACTTGCAAAATCACTCATTAGATAATGAGAGAAATTGTAAGGTACTTTGAGTACAAGTGCCAGAATAGGCTCCATCAATCTAAGAGATACTTCGTGATGATTGATGACTTTCTTTGAAAAACATGCTCCCATCTGTGTGACCAGATATTGCCATGGCTTAATGAAGCCATGTTTGTTGATTGCCCGTTGTTGGATTTGTGTGTGATAACCCATTTGATTCAAGACATCATCCTTCTGAGCCCTTGTGAACATCAGGACGTCATTATCATCATCGAGTTGAAGGGTTGTCCTGATGGTGGCTTCATTTAACAGAATTTGTTGATTTAGCACCTCACTCTTAATAGCCATCTGTTCCCTGTTCTGGTACTCTGATAATGTTGCATTTTTCCAGAAGATTTGAAGAATTTCTGGATGAACACTTATGTGAGCAGTGAGGGCATAACTCAAGTTGCTACTCATGAGCATCTTGAGCACAACTTGACACCCTTCCCACTGTGGACCATCTAGATTGGTCCTCAATCTAAGGTTGTGATATGGATAAAGAATAAATGGGAAGCATTCATCTTTGATGGTGTTCATTTTGTGAGAGTCTGTGAATATGAGGTGAAGAAGAGGAGTGAAGAAGACAGATTTTAATCCAAAGTGGTGATTATTTATAGTAAATCTAATCTTTGCCATAAATGGAAGCTACCAACTTACAGATTTTCTTCACCGCAATCTCTGTTATTTTAATGATTACCAGAGGACAAAAAAAATACCAGAGATATGTTTCTACTCCACTTCTCATGTATTTAATGATATAGGCGACTAATTTCTGGTGATGTAATCTGATAGCCTACCAATATGTCACTTCAACTTCTTACTACATCATGGGGTGTAATAAATGAAGGAGAGAGAAAGTTCCATATTAACGAGTTCCCAGAAATTTTCTGTTGGATGACGTAATCAGCACTAACAAGAAAAAATAAAAAAATTGCCAATGTACAAATTATGAATATATTGTCAAGAGATATGAATGATGATGATCAAATGCAGCAATATTTTTAATGACCTTTGACGATTTTGAATATCCAGCATATTTTCTGATAATTCACCAGAATTCCGATGATTTATCAGGTGTTCTGATGTTGTATCAGATTTTCTGATGTTTTTCATCAGAATTTCTGATAAGTCACCAGATTTTCTGGTGATTTATCAAAGATATGACTTTGATAATCATTAAAGCAATTTATCAATCATTTTTCTGGTGTTAAAATTATCTGAGTAATTCTGACCATAACAAAGCAGATTATTTGTTAAGCCTACAATCATAGACTACTCTTTCTATGGTCAAATATCCATACATCCATATCCCATGATCCTCCCTTTCACTCTATTTCAAATTTTTTTTACCATTCTACCCAGCCTTTGAAACAAAGTTGCTGAGTAAGCTCCTGTCCCCAGTCATGTGCTTGGAGCTTCCTAAGTCGCAGTACCAAATCTGCTGCACTTGATGGTCCTGAAATGAAATGATTAGAGGGTTTTTGGTACCCAGGCATGCTTGGGTACTATTTCTGATGGAATATTAATCACGTTATTTTTTCTTCTTCTTGTTTTTACATCAGAAACTCTGTTATATTCTGAGCCATTAATAGATTTTACAGTTTTCTTTTGAAGATGGTGTTGAACAAGCTTCAGTATGTCAACACACATACAAGAGTTATCAGAATTTTCTGATATTTCCTCTTGTGATGGAATGAGTGGATAATTTTGAAAATATGAGTGAACTGCTTCGGGAGTTTTTACAGATTTTTGACTGCATTCACTATTGTTTGTTTTGAAGTTTGGTTTTTCAAAAGAGTATTCAGAACAGGTTGTTTTGCAAGATTCAGATTCTGATGAAAATTTATCAGAATTCTGATGAGTTGCTTTTACAAAGATAGTGGGTTTATTTCTATTTGATCTTGTAGAACTTGTATAGCCTAAACCCTCTCCTTTGTTCTTTGGTGTGGACTCAATAAAATTTATGAACTCTTTAGCCTGTTGAAAACCTCTTACATTGATTTCTTTGTCATTGATTTTCTTGTAAAGATCTTTTCTTTCAGTTTCATAAAACTCAATTTTTGCTCTTGTAAAGATCTTTTCTTTGTCATTGATTTTCTTGGTTTTCAAGAATGATTTTATTCAAAGTCCTTTGCAACTCATCAGATTTTCTAATATCTGATTGATGTTTTTCTTGCAGATTTAGAAAATCTGACATGAGCTTATTTAGCTTGTGTTCAAGATCAAGATTGTCTAAATTTACCTTTTATTCTAAAGTTTCTGGTAGTCCTTCAGAGAGTGCCATGAGGCAGAAATTTGCCAATTCTTCTTCTTCATCATCAGATGAATCATCAGATAACCATGTATCTGTTCCAGCAATTAAGCTTACTTGTTGTTGTTTCTTTGCTTCTTCAAGCTTCTTCTCATAATAGGCAACATCCTTCAGCTTTTTGGTCTTGCATTCTGATGCATAATGACCTCTCTGCTTGCACTTGTAACACACAACTGCAGCCTTCCCTTTATCCTTAGATCTAACCTCTTCTTTAGATCTTCCATCCATCCTTCCTTTGTCACTCCTCTGGTATCTCTGGCTACCTCCCCTCAACCTCGGCTCAAATGTTTTGGTGAGCAGTGCTATTGCTTCAGCAAAAGCTGAAAAGTCTGATGATGCATCAGAAGTTTCAAGATTTTGGTTGTTTGATGGTTGTGGATCATTGGTTGTTGTTGATCTTTGTGAGTTGGAGATAAGAGCTAAAGATCCCCCTCTTTGAATGGTTTCTTCAAATATTTCTTCTTCTTTGGGGATCAAGATGCTGTATAAGTTATGAAGACTCATGTTTCCTAGTTCTAAGGTTGATGATAAAGTCATGGTTAGACTTCTCCATTCTCTAGGAAGTGCATCAAGAAATTTTATGTTTCTTTCATCGTTTGATTTTGTTATACCAAATTTCTTTAGCTCATTTAAAAGTTTTGTAAATCTTTGATATGTATCATTTAACCTTTCATTTGGCAAACTTTTAAACCTTTCATAAGATGAGACATTGTTTGTTCTCTTGTTTCTTCTCATCCTTTCTCCTCCTTCACAAAGGTTTTCCAACTGATCCCATATTTCCTTAGCTGATGCACATGCATCGACTTGTGAAAATATGTCATTGGGGATGGCCATTATTAAAAGTGACTTTGCCCTTTCATCCCCAGCCACCAGGTCCTTGTCTTTCGCACTCCAGTTTATTTCACTTTTGGGAGCGCGGGAGGCAGGGATAGCTGGTGATTGGTCAGTTGCTGGAATAGCAGGTATATCAGTCATTGGTATATGTGGACCCCTTTCAATGGATTGAAACAGAGCTCGGTCATGACCATTAAGGAAATTGACCATCCTGATTTTCCATTGGGGGTATTCTTCTCTGACCAGAGTCGGAGGTTTGGAAATAGAACCAATGTTAAAAGCATTATTCTAGGATTGAAAGCTGGCCATATTTAGAGAAAAGAAGATGAGCGATAGATCGTTTGAAAATAGTTTATTCAATCTGCTCTGATACCAATTGTTGGACCCAGTGTAGCCTTAAAACAACTTCTTTTCACGTAATATGGCAAGTGATTTCAGTAGATGTGAAAAAGATGTGTGGAAATGGAAATCAGACTTTCAAGAAACAAGACCTACAGAATTATCAAGTTTATATCACTTTGAAACAAAATGGTTTACAAGGTGATTGTAAGATTATTATCTAGTACAAATGAATCTTGAATTCTGTGGGTGAGAGGGCAATGGAGTTTTGATGTATGTATGAATGATAAGCTTCAAACTCACTTTGCTTCTCCTGGTTGAGCCTTCTATTTATAGAAGGCTGGGTGCATGAATAAACAATAGTTTATTCATGCAATAATTCCTGCGAAAAGTGCCCAATTGACATATTCATTGAATCCAACGTTCAACTTGTCTTTTTCATCATGATATCAATTAATGTCAACTTGCTTCGGTAAGTGTGGCAGGACAGAGCCAATTTCAGACAAGTGGGGTATTTCATCAGAATTCTAATAAACCACTTCATGAGAAATTCTGATGAACAAATCATCAGAAAAATCCTGATGATCAGAATCGTCAGAAACTGATGATATTTCATCAGATATTTCATCATCATCAGATCCATCAGAAGTGACCTTTTCTGACAATCCAATTTAGTTCTTGATCAACTTGTGATTCTTTGAAGTAGATGCTGTTCATTCCAGTTGTCCCATCTGATCTTCTTTTTCTAGTTCGTGATCTTCAGGACTGTGATCTCTTCATAGATCAAGTTGATTGTGATTTTCTTCAATACTTACAAATAAAGTTTCCTAACAGGAGTCCTTAGATATCCCACATCTTGATGTTGCAACAGCTATGCGGGCTTTCAAGATGGGATTGCAAAAATATTCTCAATTTTACCAGTTGCTTGTAATTAATCCATGCAGAAACCTGGATGAAGCTCGGAACAGAGCTTTGAGATATATTCTACTGGAGGATGACAAAAAGATGCAAGAGAGGATGAATTCATCTTCAACCTATGAATCAACCAACAGGAAGTCAAAATCCTCGTACAAGCCATATCGTTCTAAGCCATATGGTAGGAATGACGGCAAGAAAGTGAATGTTGTTGAAGACGAGGATCCTGAGGAGTATCCTGAATTGTCAGAATATTGTTTTTCTGTTAATATACCCGAACTAATGTATGCTATGCAGGGTTTGGGAGACAAAGCAAGGTGGCCCAGGAAGAACCAACAAAAAGCCGATTGGAAGGATAAATCCAAATGGTGTGCCTTCCATGAAGATTTTGGACATGTTACGGAAGATTGCATTGCCCTGAGGAAAGAAATAAGCTATCTGCTGAGCAAAGGATATCTGAAGGATCTTCTGGGAAGAAAGAAGAATAAGGGTCAGGATACTGAGAAGGATCCTGAACGAGCGGCATCGCCTCCTGCAGATGCCAAGATAATCAACTTTATTTCAGGAGGATCCGACATTTGTGGAACTTCATACTCCGCAGCGAAGAGACATGCAAAGGTGGCTAAGGCGGAAATGGGAGATAAGCCAACCAGGATAACAACCCTTACAACTGATAAAGTGATCACGTTCGACAGTGATGGCAGGGATACTGTCCAGGATCCTCATCATGATTCTTTGGTAATAACTTTATATGTTGCTAATCATTTTGTACACAGGATACTGGTGGATAATGGCAGCTCCGTCAACATAATTCAGCTAGAAACATTGAAGAGGATGAATGTATCCCCGATGGATATCACTTCAAAGTCCACTGTACTTGTTAGGTTCAGTGGAGAGGCCAGGAATATCGTGGG
Organism: Helianthus tuberosus; assembly: GCA_030545235.1. Lineage (NCBI taxonomy): Eukaryota > Viridiplantae > Streptophyta > Magnoliopsida > Asterales > Asteraceae > Helianthus > Helianthus tuberosus. The sequence goes on along the minus strand of CM060361.1, from coordinate 105,752,861 downwards.
AGAAATAAAGTTGCCAGTATATGTTGAAGGGGTCAACTCAATGCAACGCTTTTGTGTCACGGATTCCCTATCCTGCTACAATATTATATTGGGTAGGCCATGGATCCATGATATGAAAGCTATGTCATCAACCTATCATCAGTGTATCAAGATCCCTACCCCTTGGGGGTTGTCAAGGTAGAAAGTGATCAACAGGAGGCAAAGGAATGTTATTCATCCTCAATGAAATCCTCATCTAAGCCCAATGTAGCATAGCAATTAAAGATACGAGCCCAGGATATCGTGGAGGCTTCAGAGCAGGATGTTAAGAAATTTATCCTGGATCAGGATAATCCAGATATCTCGGTGCTCGTAGGAACCAATATCCCTCAGGATATTGAGGATCAGTTAACTAACTTTTTGAAATGCAGGATGTCAACATTTGCATGGAAGCATGAGGATATGACAGGTATTTCCAAAGATATTATCACTCACAAGCTTGGAATTGACAGGTCATACAAGCCTGTTCAGCAAAAGAGAAGGAAGTTTGCTCTTGAACGAAATACAATTATTCAAGAGGAAGTCGAAAGATTATTGAAGTCCAAGATGATCAGGGAGGTCAAATTTCCAAACTGGCTAGCAAATGTGGTCGTGGTTCAAAAGAAAAATGGGAAATGGAGAGTTTGTGTAGATTACAAAGACTTGAACAAAGCATGTCCTAAAGACCTATTCCCTCTACCTCATATAGACTCAATGGTGGATGCAACTGCCAGTCATGAGATGTTAACCTTCATGGATGCATCATCAGGATTCCAGCAGATCCAAATGGAACCTTCAGACCAAGAGGATACTATTTTTATGACACCAACATGTATTTATTGTTATACTGCTATGCCTTTTAGTTTGAAAAATGCAGGTGCAACGTACCAAAGATTGGTGAACATGATGTTTAAACACAAACTGGGGGACACCATGGAGGTGTACATTGATGACATGGTAGTGAAATCTAAGAAGACTGAGGATCACCTCCAGGATATTAAAGGAGCATTTGATATCCTAGATCAGTATAACATGAAGCTAAATCCTGCCAAGTGCCATTTTGGAGTGGGGGCAGGAAAGTTTTTAGGATATATGGTGACTAAAAGAGGGATAGAAGCAAGCCCAGAACAGATCAAAGCCATCTTGGATATCAAGTCACCTTCCAACATGAAAGATGTTAAAAAAAGATTGACGAGACGAGTAGCAGCACTAAACAGATTCATATCAAGATCCTCGAAAAAATGCAAGGAATTCTACGATATCCTGAAGAAGAATAAGAAATTTGAATGGGGAGAGAAGCATGAAGCAGCCTTGCAGGAGTTGAAGCTGTATCTTTCAACTGCACCTCTACTAATGAAGCCCGAGGATGGTGAACCATTATCCCTGTATCTTGCGGTATCAGGGAATGCAGTAAGTGCTGTTCTTGTAAAGGATCATGAAGGTCAGCAGGATACTGTCTATTATGTTAGTAAAAGTCTATTAGATGCTGAAACTAGATATTCTCATTTAGAAAAATTAATATTGGCCCTAGTTATGGCATCAACAAAGCTTAGACATTACTTTGAGACACATAGGATTCATGTTAAAACTAATTATCCTGTTAAAAATGTGCTTAGGAAACCTGAGATGTCAGGTAGAATGGCTAAGTGGTCAGTAAAATTAAGTGCCAATGATCTAATATATGAACGTAGAAATCCCATAAAGTCTCAGGCTCTAGCTGACTTTGTGGCTGATTTCGGTAGTGATATTCAAAATGAAGTAGACCTAGAAGTACAACAACTAGGAGAAACCTCAGAATCCTGGACATTATATACTGATGGTGCATCTAATGTTAGAGGTGTAGGATTGGGTATACTACTAAAATCACCACAGGGGGACATATTACCCCAAGCCATTAGGTGTGAATTTCCTGTCACTAATAATGAAGCAGAATATGAAGCTTTGATTGCAGGATTAGAATTGGCCAAGAATATGAATATTAGAAGTTTGCAAGTATTTGTTGATTCCTTGTTAATTACTAATCATTTTAATGGATCCTATCCAGTTAAAGGTGAGAAGTTAATCGAGTATCTCAAAATTCTCAAAAAATTGGCAGGATATTTCGATGTTTTTACTCTTGAACAGGTACCAAGAGAAGATAATGCTGAAGCAGATGCCTTGGCAAATCTAGGATCATCAGTCAGGATACCAGAAGGAACCCAAATACCAATACTTCACATCCTATATCCTGCAGTGGATCTTTTCAAATCTCAGGATAAGGAGGTAATAAGTATTCAGGATCCTGGTCATGATCTTGATGAGGATCCTAAGTCCTGGACGACTCCGATCATGAAATATCTCAAGGAAGGACACATCCCAAAGGATGAGAATCCTAAAGCCTTTAGAATGAAGGTATCATGATTCACTATTATAAATGATGTTTTGTACAACAAATCTCTTGCAGGACCATACCTGAGGTGCTTGGAGGATCCCGAAACTAAAGAAGTGCTTCAGGATATACACGAAGGGGACTGTGGTAACCATACTGGGGGCAGATCATTATTCTCAAAGGTGTTAAGAACATGATACTATTGGCCGACGATGAGGAAAGATGCTGCAGAATATGCTCGAAGATGTGATGCATGTCAAAGGCACAGTAATATATTACATCAACCTGTTGAACCACTATATCCTATTGCATCCCCTTGGCCATTCATGAAGTGGGGGATGGACATAGTAGGAAAATTGCCCAAAGCTCCAGGAGGAAAGGTCTTTATGCTGGCAATGACATATTATTTCTCTAAATGGGTTGAAGCTGAGGCATTTGTTCAAGTCAGAGACCAAGAAGTAGTATCTTTCATAAAAAGGAATATCCTGACCAGGTTTGGGGTACCAGCCGAGATAATTTGTGACAATGGCTCTCAGTTTATAAGCAAGAGGACTACTGATTTTTGCAAGAGTTGGGGAATCAAAATGATCACATCTACTCTAGTACATCCTCAAGCAAATGGACAAGCAGAATCCTCGAACAAGATAATTGTCAACAATTTGAAGAAGAGACTAGAAGCTAAGAAAGGAAGATAAGTAGAAGAATTACCCTTTTGTTTTATGGGCTGATAGAACAACAATAAAGAGTGCAACTGGCCAAACTCCGTTCTCCTTAGTATTTGGAGCAGAAGCGGTGATCCCAACAGAAATGGTGATACCTACAACAAGATCTAATCTCCGGGATCCTGGGCAGAATCCTGAAGCTCTGTGCCAAGAATTGGACACTATGGATGAGACAAGAGATGCGGCAAAGCTAAGGATGGCAGCATATCAACAGAGGATATCCAGTGCATATAACAAGAATATAAGGACTAGAAGGTTTCAAGTTGGAGATTGGGTGTTAAGAAAGGCGTTTCAGAATACTACTAATCATGCTGATGGAAAGTTAGCTCCAAAGTGGGAAGGACCATATGAGGTTGAATCAGAATCTGGGAAAGGAGCATACCGACTCAAGAATATGGAAGGGGATATGCTACCAAGATCCTGGAATGCTATACACTTAAAGCTCTATTTCAAGTGAGTTTAGAATTTAATTTCTAACTCAGGATGGTATGGATTATATCTCTTTTAAATATGTTTGAATTTATTTATTCTTTTGAACCCAATACTAACTTAAGCATCGGAGGGGTGTTAGCCAAGCTAACACCCACCTTAGTTTAAGGTTATTTTGCAGGATATGCCTCAGGATATAGCTCCAGGATATATGCTCAAGATAAACTGAAAGATTAGATGATTGGCCCCCTCTCTCACGTTTAAGGGATCCTTATCCCTTCAAAGGTTTAAAGATATTCACCTTTCTCTCGAATTGGGTTTAAACACCCCGCCTGGAGCGCAAGTTATCCAGGGATAGTTCAAGATAGCGGGACCAGTTCATGTAAAAGTGGCTGACAATTTCGTTTTAATTGGCTATATCCTGGATCCTAAAGGTATATGAGGATTGATCACCCTCTCTCACGAAAGGGTATTTTCATACTCTCTAAGGTTTAAATGTTTTCACCTTTCTAAGTTTTGGAGTTTATACACTCCCGCCTGTAGCGCATGAAAATCAGGGTTTATCCCCAGGATATTAAGGGTTTATCCCCAACATATTAAGGGTTTATCCCCAGGATATTCATGGTTTATCCCTAGAAAAACTAAAGTTTAAGAACAAGTTTCGAACAAAATATGGCTATGTTTACATTAAGAATTCCTAAGTCTTCAAATATACCGAACACAGGGGACATGCACCTTAATACAGTTCAAAGGATGGACTCAGATTTCTAAATGTGCATTGAGGACATTCATAAGATGGAAGATTGGAATTGACTCTCTAAGAGTCTTTGGTATGATCTCTTCTTTTTTATCTTTTGAAATCTTATCTGAGTAACTTGAGTTTTTAAGTTGTGTAGCAGTATCCTGACCAGGATATCTCTCAGGATACTTTCAGGATATGTTCCCAAAATGTTTCTCTAGGATGTATAAAGAAAAATATTTTCAGAATAAAACACATGCAATAAAAATATAACAACAAAGATAAGGCCAAAAGAAAGTTATATTATTAACATAGAAAAAGTTTGTGCTTTTGGTTTCATCTCAAACTGAGATCCATCCACCAAAAGCACAATTAGTTTCTAACCATATTTACCTAACAGTTGAAGATTTCATCTCAAACCGAGACCCATCCACCTCCAACTGTTATATTGTTTAAAAGCATACTAACATTGATGACCAAGGGCTTCGTCCTGAAACTCAGGATACCCCCACCTTTGGCCATCATATTGTTCAAGTGCAGGAAACGTAAAGTGCAGGAAAAGTAAATTGTTTTGGGATTACAGACCAACATTCAAATTTAAAAAGTAGGCTCCGGCCTAGGCATCAATATCCATCATCGCCCACTTGAATGGCCTCACACAGTGGCATCTTCACCAGCCTTCTCCGTCTTCTCAGCTTCAGTATCCTCACCAGCATCCTTCTTTTCTCCAGCCTTTTTCGCCACCTCTGTTGCCTTGGAAGTCTCACCAGTCCCAACTTTAGGAGGATACGACATAGGATTGCCTCCAAGCTAGCTTTGCCACCCAGGAATCCACCGGCCAGGATGGGTACTCAAGACCTCTCTCCTTGGCCTCATAAGCCATCTTGATACGAGCTTGTAGTAGGGAGACACCGGCAGAATTTTTGATTCCTTCCTGGAAGGAGATCATGGCTTGTTCATGCTCAACTTGGATGGCTGCCAGCTTTACTTCGGCGTCCTGAGTGACCTTTTTCAGCTTATCCTCGTAGTGTCGGGTTTTGGCTTCAGCAATGGTGCCCTGATCAGCAACAGTGGTCTCAAGCTGCTTGATCCTGGCTTCTTGAAACTTGGTTGTACTACAGGCATCGGTGTAGAGATGGAGCAGATGCTGGAGACCCTGCAAGTCAAAATTCAGGCATAGATTAAAACTTACTAACCAGGATATTCTATTAGGATATATGCGCAAGATATAGTACCAGGATATTACCTTGTTAAGGAAGGAAGTCATCGGCTCTAAGTAATCAGTAAAGCTGAGTTCTTCATAAGAGAACCCTTCAGAGCCTGGAGTGCTGACCTCGGAACCCTTTCTCTTCTTGGTGGTAGAGGTATGAGTTCTTGGGTTGGGCTTAGGAATCGGGACCGGTTTGGAGCTGGTAGTGGCAGGAGTTTCCTTCTTGACGTTGACTGGAGTGGGATAACTGTCAAGTTATTCGAGGTCCAGAAGGATTGGAACTTTGCTGGAGTCTGCATACAGGGAGTAACTTTAAAACTCTTTTTGAACCATATCAAATAAAAACATGTATGCAGGATATTGAGGAGGATCCTTAGCAGACATGTTTGAGCTAGAGGGTTGGCTTGGAGATGCTGGAAATGGGTTGAAACTTCTTTCAACTTCTGGAAGAAGTCTGATGGTATCGATTCTCTTCTTTGAGTCGGCTAGAAGAGGTGCAAGCTTTCTGAAATCAGCTGTATACATGGAAATAAAGAAGTTAGTTCAGGATATAAGACGGGATATAAGACAGGATCATCCTAAAACCCTAAATCCTACCCTTTCTCAACCACTTCACCGGATAATCCGCTCCACCAGGGATTGAATCTCTTTTTACAAAGAAAAACTTGGATTTCCATTCCTCCTCATTCCTGGTGGCACGGAGTATCAGTGGATCACTGGAGGTGGAGTAGAACAAGAATCGGCAATAGCCGTTGCATCTAAGCCGGTATGCTAAGGGGAGGTCATGACCAGAAAGATCAGGAACATGGGTGTTCTTGATTTGATCAAGAACAAGCAAAACTCGCCAAAGGATTGGCATTGTTTGACTGAAACAGATTTTCGTGATGTTGAAAAATTCGGCAATGAAGTCAGGAAACGGGAATTATAGCCCTGAGGTAAAAGGAAAAGCATTGAAGCACAGCCACTCATCAGAAACCATGTCCGATCGGATTTCCCGAATAAACGGCCGGAATACTGCCCCCTTTGGGAAGATGCCGGAGGTTTTGAGAGCCGAAAAATGAGCGCTGTCGAAGGAGCATATTTCTTTCTCCGGATCTTGGAGAATATTCTGGTGAATAAACGAAGGGGCAGAGTCGCCGGAGCTGGATCTGGTTTGCCTCGCCATATGATCGCCGGAATATTGTGCAGAATAGAGGGGAAAGAAGATGGAGATGAAAGAGAAGATTTTGCCTTTTACTTTTCAGATGAAGGTTAAATGAAGATGAGGATGAGAAGTTATAGGGAAGTAATGAGTAAATATAGGCTGAATGGTTACAAGTTGTCACATCAAAGTCCTATCTCATAATTACCTTGGAATACGTAAAAAAATGTAACCTGTTAGGGATGGATTTTCTAAACCTATGGATCACCAATCCTCAAGTGCAACCAGGATCACAGATCCTCAGTTCAGTTTGAATTAGGGATCCTCAGGAGACGTTGCAGGTTTAAGGATTCAGGATCCTCATTATTATCCTAACACTAACGGTTGTTTCCACTATGTTTGAATTCGTTTTACAAGAGTACTCGAATGGGACTTGGTCTTGCCGAGATTCTAGGGGAATATGCTCCATTATTCTGCACGTGCATAGCTTGTATGACCGTTATGGAAGTCGTGGGAAGCTAGCATGATTTGTGGATTGTTAGTTAGTTAGATTATTTCCATTTTTAAAAGGGGATAACAAGCTTGATAGTTAGAACAATTAGCAACACACACACTCTCGAGAACTCTCTGCAACTTATTGGCGATTACACACATTTTGCACACTAGTGATCCTTGTAACAAGCTTGTTATCATCCCGATTTGTAACCTTTACTTGTTTAATATAGTTGGTGATCGGTAGTTTCCATCACCCGAGGTTTTTTGTGCCGGAGATCATATCTTGATCAAGGGCTTTTTCCTTGTATAAATCCTTGTGTCTCTTGTTCATTTCCTTTACAAACTGTTCGTACATTTGTTCATTCATTTAAGCATCACACCTCACAAAATAAGATTTGGTTGCATTATCCTAGTCTGATTTTTTACCAAAACAGTTTGGCGCCCACCGTGGGGCAATTGGTGCTTCATTTCTGAGAAATTTCATTCATTGTGATCATTTCGGTTCATTACCTTCAACCACATGGCTTCTTTAGCAAAGAACACTTCAAGCTCTATGCCGGCGGTCACTTCTTCACAGGGCATTCCACCTTTGCCTCCAGCACCTTTTGGATCTCAGAAGAATGTTGAGAATGCTGCGAAGAAACAAAGCCCCGTTTTCTCAAAACCACCAACTTCTGTTGTTTCTTCTAGCCCTACTAACAATGATCTTTATTCTTTGATTTTGCAGATGAAGGGTTATATGCAACATCAGGACAAAACCAATGAAAGCATCCTTCGAGAGATTGATGACATCTTGAAATTGAAGAGATCGGCGGAGGATCACTCTCCTTTGATGCCGAGATCGCTAAATTTCGACACTCCAGTCAGAACTTCCCAGCACTCTACAACTCCAGATATCCAGTACCAGGGTGGATCATTGGGAATGCAATATGGATCAACGGCAATGACTCAGGCTCAAGGATCCTACTTTCAGCCTTCAGGATACTCTTTTCAGCCTTTAGGATCCTCCTTCCAGCATCAGGGATCCTTCACTAGTTCAGGAGGATACATGGGGACACAGACGGTTCAATGATCCTTCTCTCAGCATCCAGGATCCTCGTTTCACGTTCAGGGATCCTCATCTCAGGGTCAAGGATCCTCATCTCAAGCTTATGGATCCATGGATTATCCTCCAAGACCCCCCAACTTCAGTGTATTAAGGATCCAACATCTTTCAGGGTCAAGGATCCTTAAGAAGTGCAGAACCCAGAAGTTCAGAGATTCATTTGGGAGACTTCATACCAATGCAGACTATTGCTTCTTCTGGTCCCTCAATTATACCAGAATCCCGTCAATATGGATTCACATCTGGAATTCCAAACCTGAATCCTCCAGGAGGTAACACTTTGAATAATTCTTATACTACTAACCATGACTTTATGCAGGATACGGGTATTAACCAAGCTATGCCCAGAGAATTACAAAAGCTAAAGGATATGATATCCAGCGTTCCAGGAGTGGTTAAGCCCATTCCTGAAATCCAAGATGGAAGCCACAAGATATCTCGTTTTGCACCACCTATTTGTGATGCAAAAATTCCAAAGAGGTTTCAAATACCAACCATGAAGCTATATGATGGCTCAACGGACCCAGAAGAGCATGTAGCTCAATACAGAGAAAGGATGGAGATCAATCCAATTCCTGAGAGGTTAAAAGATGCATGTCTATACAAGGGTTTCAGATCCATACTGACAGGATCAGCTCTTAAATGGCTGCTAAGTCTTCCCCTTACTCTATTACTTCATTTGCTAATCTAGTTAATCTGTTTAATAGCCAATTCTCATGTAGCAGAAAATTTGAACGTTTAACTAGTGACTTGTATAGGGTAACACAAGGTCAAAATGAATCACTTAGAGATTACATCACTAAGTTTAGTAAAGAATCCTTAGATATTCCTAATCTGGATATTGTTACGGCTGTAGAAGCCTTCAAAATGGGTTTACTTAGGGATTCATTGTTCTATGATGATCTTGTCATAACCCCTTGCAGGAATCTTGATGAAGTGAGAACCAGGGCCCTTAGATTCATCTGACTAGAGGATGATAAAAGGATCCAGGAAAGAGTGGCAGGATCCTCGAAGCAGGAAAAGCAAGGATCCTACTTCAGGAACAATAAGTCTAAGTCATACAACAAGTCTGATAACCAAAACGTGCATGCAGTGGAGCAAGAAGAGGATGATGAGGATTATCCTCCCATTTCTAAATATTGTTTTTCTGTTGATAACAATGAACTAATCCTTGCAATATAGAACTTAAGTGAAAAAGCAAGATGGCCCCAAAAAAGTGATAAACCAGCTGCAACAAAAGACAATGGTGTGCATATCATGAAGATTTCGGTCATCTCACTGAAGAATGTATTGCACTAAGAAAAGAGATTGGCTACTTGTTAAGCAAAGGGCACTTCAAGGAGCTGTTGGGAAGAAAAAAGTCAAGGATCCAGGATCCTGAAAAAGTTCTAGAATGAGCTCCTACTCCTCCTGCTGATGCACAAATTATCAACTTCATATCCAGTGGATCAGACATATGTGGCACTTCCTTTTCAGCAGCCAAGAGGCATGCCAAGGAGACCAAGATGGATAATGGGGATAGACCCATCCGAACTTCTACTGTTACACAGGAAAAAGTTATAACTTTTGATGAGGATAATCGTGTGGATGTTCAGGATCCTCATCGTGATGGTCTTGTTATTACTTTGTTTATATCTAATCATTTTGTTCGCAGGATCCTAATAGATGGAGGAAGCTCAATGAACATCCCTGAATCAGAAATTGTCCCAAGATCCTCGGTTCTTGTAGGATTCAGTGGGGAAACCAAGAACACATTGGGGGACATTAAGCTTCCCATTTACATAGAGGGACTTAATTCTTTTCGGAAATTTTGTGTTATAGATTGCTTATCCTATTGCAATGTTATCCTAGGCAGGCCATGGATACATGACATGAAAGCAGTTGCATCTATATATCATCATTGTGTAAAGCTTCCCAGTCCATGGGGGTGGTGAAGATTGAGAGTGACCAACAAGAAGCAAATAATTGCTACACTTCATCGATGAAGCCAGCCTCAAGACCAAGGGAGCAATAGCAATTAAAGCATCCTCCAAGAGATGTCCTGGAGGTAAGAGAACAAGATGTGAAAGATATTCTTATGGATCCTCAGGATCCTGAATCCAAAGTCTTCATAGGATCCGGGATCCTCAATGACATCGAACAAGATCTAGTATCCTTCCTCAAGAGGAGAAAAACTACCTTTTCCTGGAAGCATGAAGACATGACAGGTATCTCTAAAGATATAATTACTCATAAGCTTGGCATTGACAGGTCATTCAAACCCATACATCAAAAGAGGAGAAAGTTTGCACCTGAGAAGAATGCCATTATCCAGGAGGAGGTAGATAAGCTGCTCCGAGCAGGTATGATTAGAGAGGTTAAGTATCTAAGATGGTTAGCCAATGTGGTTGTTGTTCAAAAGAAAAACGAAAAGTGGAGGGTATGTGTCGATTTTACTGATTTAAACAAGGCATGTCCCAAGGATCCTTTCCCATTACCCCACATTGACTCCATGGTGGATGCTCCCGCGGGTCATGAGTTGTTGACTTTTATGGATGCTTCATCTGGATTTCAACAAATTCAGATGGAACCATCTGATCAAGAGGATATAGCCTTTATGACCCCAACGGGTATCTACTATTATATTGCTATGCCATTTGGACTAAGAAATGCAGGTGCTACTTATCAAAGGCTAGTCAATATGATGTTTAAGGAGCAAATTTGACACACTATGGAAGTCTATATAGATGACATGGTGGTTAAGTCCAAGAGAGCTAAGGATCACCTTAGAGATTTGGAGGAAGCATTCAATATCCTTGTTAAATTCAACATGAAATTGAATCCTTCCAAGTGTCATTTTGGTGTTAAAGCATGCAAGTTCCTAGGCTACATGGTGACAAAAAGAGGCATTGAGGCAAGTCCAGAGCAAATCAAGGCAATTGTGAATATAAAATATCCTGCCAATGCCAAGGATGTGCAAAGGTTGACAGGGAGGATCGCAGCCTTGAACAGGTTCATATCAAAGTCATCAGAAAAGTGCAAGGAATTCTATGACATTCTGAGAAAGAACAAGAAATTTGAGTGGACTGAAAAGCATGAGAATGCTCTCAAAGCCCTTAAGGATTACCTATCCTCAGCTCCTGCCTTGATGAAACCAGAAAAAGGGGATATATTATCCTTATATTTAGCAGTCTCTTCTAAAGCAGTAAGTGCAGTCCCTGTTAAGGATCACGAAGGTACACAGCACCCAGTATATTATGTAAGTAAAAGTTTGCTTAATCTTGAATCCAGGTATTCACATTTAGAAAAACTTATCCTTGCTTTGATTATGGCATCTACTAAATTACGTCATTATTTTGAAACTCATGCTATCATTGTTAAGACTAACTTTCCAATTAAGAATGTTCTCAGGAAACCTGAGATGTCAGGAAGGATGGCTAAATGGGCTGCGAAGCTTAGTGCTTATGATATAAGATATGAACCAAGAACTGCCATTAAATCCCAAGCCTTGGCTGACTTTGTGGCAGATTTCAGTAGCGATCTACAAAGGGAAGCTGAATTAGAAGTTCAGCAGCTTGAAGAGACCAAGGATCCTTGGATACTCTTTACAGATGGAGCCTCTAAAGTCAAGGGAACTGGACTTGGAGTACTACTAAAATCGCTACAAGGGGACATAATACCCCACTCAATAGCTTGTGAGTTTCAAACTACTAATAATGAGGCTGAATATGAGGCCTTGATAGCTGGTTTGCAAATTGCCAAGCATATGAGGATCAGGTATCTTGAGGTACATGTAGATTCGTTGTTAATTACTAATCACTTTAATGGATCTTATGCTGTTAAAAGTGAACGACTGATCAAATATCTAGAGATAGTCAAGGAATTGGCACACTCTTTTGCTTCTTTTAGTTTGACACAGGTACCCAGAGAAGAAAATGCAGAAGCTGATGCATTGGCCAACCTTGGATCATCCTTGAAGATTCCAGAGGATATTAAAATTCTCATTATCCATATCCTGGCTCCTGCTATTGAGGATCATGTAGCTATGGAGATAGGAGAGGATTCTGCAGTCATACCTAGTGATGATGCACAATCTTATTCAGGATCCTGGATCCATCCAATCATGAGATATATACAACATGGAGAGATTCCTACAGGAGAAATCCCCAGAGCTTTCAAAGTCAAGGTATCTCAATTTACAATATTAAATAACATGTTATATAAACGATCTCTTGCAGGTCCATATCTAAGGTGCATTGAGGATCCTGAAATTCAAGAAGTCCTGAAGGATTTTCATGAAGGAGATTGTGGAAACCACACTGGGGGCAGGGCGCTGTTCTCAAGGATCCTTAGGACAGGATACTATTGGCCTACTATGAAGAAGGATGCTGTGGATTATGCCAAGAAAGGTGATGCTTTTCAGAGACATTGCAATATCCTTCATCAGCCAGCAGAGCTCCTGCATCTTATATCCTCTTCTTGGCCATTCATGAGATGGGGAATGGATATAGTTGGTAAACTTTGTAGGATCGTCGTGCGACCTTAAAGAGTCTGCGACCTTAACGAGTCGTTCAGAAGAGTTTTTGATCAAAACGAGAGGCGGAAACATACGTTTTGATGATGAATCAGCTTGTAATGCACTTAGAATCACTTAAACTGTCTCTTGTCTTGATATGAAAGCTTTACACGACCGGGAGACACTTCGGCAGAGCTTCGCTACCGGAATCCAAAGTTACAAATGAAATCTCAAGTCACCTATTTATAGGTTTTTTCATTTCGCACGAAATGGATTTTTCATTTCGCACGAAATGGACTTTTCATTTCGCACGAAATGCCATTTCGTATGAAACTGCCATTTCGTGTGAAATGGTCAATCAGCACTAAAACCCTATTTCTTTGACTATCGAGCTCTGGTTTATCCTATCTAGATACAAGAATCGATACAAGACGAAGTCGACAGACATATGCACCAACAGACTCCCCCTTGGATATTGACGAAGTCTTCGGTGTCGAGTCTTCAGTTTGACGAGTCTTCAGTCTTGATCAGTATTCACGCTCTTTCCAAAGTGTCTGACATTGTAAGCATCCTCAATCTTCTCTTTATCAGCTTCCGCAGCTAACCTCCCCTTTGGATGTTGATCTAATAAATTCTTTAGGATCAGCAGCTGGCTCGAACAGCAGGATTTGACACTGGTTCTACTATCTTCAGACTCCCTTTTGCTAGCAGACTCCCCCTTAAATTGTTCCGGGATCGCAATCTGACATAGCACTTTCACAGGTTCAAGAACGATTCCTGGCTCTCCGTAGCAACAGGATCAAACACGGGGATCTGCACAAATCTCTACCTCAAAATAAATTTCACAAATTTAAAATTTGACAAATTTAATCTCTGCTTAACACATGTAGAATCAATTTCAAATCATCACTTAAACATATCATCTAAAATGATTTAACATTTAAAAAACTCGAATGGCCACTTGTAAGAAAATATTTTCAAACACACTTTCCCAAACCTATTCATCATGTTTAGCACTCGGAATTTTGAAAATCAGCTCTCCAACATCAGTTGTCGGAAATCTTTTTGAATTTTCAAAATTTATGCTAAAACACACTGAAAATCTTTTTGGATTTTGAAATTAAAGAATTGCAGTAAAGAAATATTTACAGACAAATTTTTTGTGAGTTTGTGTAAGAGGATCTTATCAGTTTTTGAAACAAATCACCAACACCGTTAAGCTTTAAACATTTTAAGTTCTAAACGATTCACATAGATTGTCAGTATACAGATCCACTTTAAATTTTCACACAAAGTTCAACTGTATCGAGATACGAGATTAATGTTTTAGAGACTTAAACTTATTCGTGTGTACCACCTCAAAATATACTCCCGTATCCAGATCCCAATATTCAGTCTTACAGGTGAGTATACCTAGATGATATCTGTAAGGGGTTAACTGCGAGACCATGAGAGCTCAGGCTATTGCTTCCGCAAAATCAGAGAGATGATGGTTTGACTTTTGGTGGGTTCCCTTTAGAGAATCTTTTCTTCAACAACACATAATTAGCATTTTTCGATGTTTCATCATTTTTTATGCTGAGGGTGGTGCTTATATTTCAAGCAAGCGAAAAGTATTATACGGGGACTAGTCCATTGCTTCCGCAAAATCAGAAGTCTCGGGATAATACCCCAGATATCACTAAGCATAAAGACCTAGTATCTCAGAAAGAGGGGTCTTTCAAACAAGATTTCGGGGGTTACCCATATATCCGAGAGATGTTCCCCACGAAATAAGTAAGTTTGAAATTTAGGTTTATATCTCTAACATAATCTACTAAGCGTGTAAAAACCTACTGGCATATCATCAGTGAGACCGTTTATCACTTTTAGACTTTCCAATTCTTTAGCATGTTGTGATTGTTCACTGATGTACTATCATTTCCTCTTTTTCTCAACAAAACTCATTTTGAAATTTTATCAAGTTTTTGGGTTTTTTTTCAAATTTTCAAAATTTCTAAAAATTTTACTCCCTCTAAAATAAAAAATTTGTTTCAATTTTTGATTTTCAAGAAAAATTTTGAAAACAAACTGTACAAATAAAATGACAACTGTTGTGAATTGCTTCAATTCGCCATCCACTTGGCATAAACAATCAGAACTCCCCCTTACAACACACTATTTTCCCATTAAGATTTCAAAACACTTAAGTTTGTTTTAATCAAAATGGTTTTTCTGGAAAATAAGTTTTGTTGATTTTCACAAACCACTTGTAGGTTAGGGGTTTCATCATATTATTTTTCAACCAATTTGAATTAAAGTTAAATCAAGTTCAACTTAATGACCTTGATAAACCACTTGTAGGTAAAAACATCACAACTGTGAATTTCTCAAGAAAGATGCCGATTCCTACTCCACAATTACCAACCTGGAAGTTCCGGCAAGTCAGGATTTTTACATATGAAATACAGACACCCAAGACTGACTATCCTTGGGTGTGACGTTTTTAGTTTCACTTGGGGTTTCAACATTTCTTTTTGATTCATAAAAATCGTTTGCCCCTTTTACCTTCCCCTCGACCATTTTCCCAAAAACATATTTTACTTTTCCATTAAAAGCTTTTTCGACATCAAATTCTTTCTTTTCAGAATAGAATTGATTCGAGATCTCCACTTTACCAACCTTTGATTTTAAATTTCCAGCCCGCAATGGTGGAAAGTTGACATCATCCATTGGTGGTACTGAATTATCACTTTTAACCTCAACTTGTGGCTCCTCTGACTTTGACGAGTCAGATTCATCGCCAGATTTCACATCAGATTTCTTAACAACCCACATTTGGTTGTCAAGATTCACCCTTCTTTTATAAAACCTTTCCGAACATTCACCAACTTCATATGTTGAGTTTTTAAACAATTTGAATTTTTCAATTGGTGGTTCGGTTTTATCAACAACTTTTTCTTTCAGTTTAGAAACAACTTCATGTTTTGTGTTGGTTGCCTTTGGACAATTCCAGGCAATGTGACCAACTTCTTGATATCGATAACAGGTTCTTGTCTCCTTTCTCTGATTAGCTCCATTCTTTATTCTCTCTTGCTTCTTAGCAAGAAATTCTTTATTCGATTGCTTCCAGAATAAGCTCTTTTCTTCTTCCTTCGAACTTGCTCCTGAAACAAATACAGTTTTTGGTTTATAAGTTTTCTTATTTTTATAATTTTTCGGTGGAATAAAACCCAATCCCTTCTTTTTGAAATTACCGTTATGATTTGGTTTCTTTCGATAACCTAAACCAGAACTGTAACCCTTTTTCTTGTTTAACCTTTGTTGAACTCTTGAGGTGTAAGATTTAGATTTTTCAGAAAGATTTACATCTTTTATTTCAGAAATATTAATTTCTGTTAGTTTGAAAACCTTGTTAATCATTTCAGTTTTAACACCTCTTATTGGAAATTCTTCATCAGAATATAATTTGTCAGAATCATTCAAAGTATATGCTACTTTGAACATTTCATCATTCAAATTAGATTTTGATAACAAAATCTCTTTATTGTAAACCCTTTTAACCGACGATTTTGGATGATTGACCGCTGAACTCGAACTTTCAGACTCAAATTTTGACTCTGACTCCTCATCCTTATGCAACACCTGATCGACCACCTTTTTATTAACACAGACTCATGATCAGTGTCAGATGATGTGAACGTGACGTCAATATTTTCTGGTAACTCATCAGATATTTCAGACTTCAATTTTATATTGACTGCCTTTTTTACTTGCTCCTCATTTGGTTTTCTGGGAGAATAACCTTCCCAGATCGGAGGCGGACACTTGTTATAATTTTCACTTTGTTTCTTACCAGTATCCTTTTCTTCAGTCTTCTGTTCTTGAAATGCTTCGAAACCTGCAAAAGTTGGATAAATTCTATCAATCAAATAATCAGAACTAGAATAACTTTGCAATAATCGTTTGATTCTTTCATTCTCTATCTTTTCAATCTCCAATTCTTGCTTCAACTTTGCACATTCTTCAATATAGTGATTGATAGCCTTCTGCTTTGACATCATCACTGCATTCATCATGGTTAATGCATCTTCTCTCTCAGAGTTTGTCTTTTGCAAACTATTCACTGTTATGTTCAACACATCATACGATTCTTTCACATAGTTGACATCGAACAGTAATTTTTCTTTCATCTTGTTGAGCTCGCTATACTTCTCATCTTTCTCTTTGCAATATTTGAAAGGTTCCAAACACTTTAGACAAGGTTTCGTGATCTCAATAATTTTTTCAATTTCGATTATCTTTTCAACTTCAACCACTTTCTCAACTTCAATCACCTTCTTAGCTACTTTAACCTCTTCACTTTGTTCAGACTTCTCTTTTTGAGCAACACTCTCACATTTCATCTTTTTCTGTTCTTTTGCTGCTCGTCTCTCCTTCAGCTTCTCCAATCTATCTGCAAAATAAAACTGAAAACTTTCAGGAGATAATGAAGTTTTTCCAATGTTTATTTGTGTTTCTTCTTCATCATCACTGCTATCAGATGATGATTGATCAAAGACAGTTGTCTTTTCTGAACTATCATCTGAAGAAACAAACTCTCCATCTTGAATTTTTTTCACTGTTGTCAAACACACTCATCCATTCTTTCATCAAATCTGGTTCTTGAACTATTTGTGCAATGAATGCTCCAAGCTTTATATAAGGTGGAATGTATTTGTCCCAACTAAAACCTTCTGCCACTTTTTCATCATCTTGATCTATTATACCAAAATAAGCTCTTTTAGTTGATTCTTTGATCGCTTTCTTCTTTCCATCTTCAATTGCTTTTGATGATGATGGTGGTTGAGCAACTTGTTGATATATAGCTTTCCGATAATAATCATTATTCCCGAACGGATTCTGAGCTCCTCCTGCTTCTCGATTAGTACATTCCCTCTTGAAATGTCCTTTTTCCCTGCATCGAAAACAGGTAACTTTAGATTTATCGAAACCCAAAGTAGAAACATTTGCATCACGAAAATCATCTCTTCCTGTAATTATCTTAAATTTCTCAGCTCTCCTCAAAACACTCGCTAAACACCACTTAATATCCATAAGCTCCAATTCTTCTGCATCGATCTGATCGTAATCCTCTTTTGTCAGCATAGGATTTCCGATCCTTCCAGCAACCAAACCCTCATAAGATTCTAACACAGTAGCAAGTAATGCCATATGACCTTTAGCGACCTCTTCAGAGAAATTTTGACCATTCTGAAGATGCAATGCAATGTTGCAATGTAACACATGACCATTACTGCTGTTTGAGCTTTGAAACTGATGACTTGAGGTTGAAACATTCGGATTAACACTCGAGTATGAAGAAAAACTACTATTGCTTTTTGGACTTTGATTGATTGATCCAGATGAGTTTTTTGCGCTAAAAGCAGTTTGGATCTTCGGACTTGCTTCAACATCCTCAACACTTCCTTTGTAATACATCTTGATGTCTTGTTGACCACTTGGATTGTTCATTCTAGCAATCTTTTGTTGTTCAAGATCTTGTCCTTCAATCTTTTCAATGAACTGGGAAATTGTCAATTTGTCATATTCTCCAGTGTTTTTCAAAATCATCAAATATGTACCCCATTCTTTCTGAGGTAAAGCATCAGCTAATTTGTCAACCCATTCTTCTTGATCTTTGACTATTTCTAACAAAGACATAGATCACACTAAGTGACAATATCTCTCAATCAGCTTCTTTGAAGATTCACCTGGCAAACTCGTAAACAAATCAAATTCTTTCTTTAACAATGACTTCTTACTCCTGATCATTTTCTCACTTCCCTCAAACTTAACTCGAAGTGCTTCCCAAATCGAACGTGAAGTATTATCATGTTGAAGTAATATGAAGATGTCTTCTTTCACAGCTTGCTGGAGTAGACTAATCATCATCTTTTCTGCTTTGTACATATCTCGTTCTTTGTCCGACAACTCAGAAATAGTTTTAATAACACCCACATCTGTACGAGGTTTAACATACTTCTTCTCAATACATTCCCATGACCTCAAATGATTAGCTTGAACCCAGTTTTCGAATCGGTCTTTCCAACCATAATATTCTTCAATACCCATTAGCTTCAGGGGTTTTTGCAAAGTTCCTGTTTCATTTTCCATGTTCATGCTCTGAGTAATGGTAACAGGAGTACTCGGGGCAGTAGCAAATGCGTTATAGAATTCCTCTTCCATGTTTTGGTATCGAAGGATTTCTCAAACAAGCTTTCAAACGAACTGGTTCACCTCGTAAAACACCTGGAGATACAAAAACAAATGATCAGTTTAAACGAAACTGAATATGTGAACGTGTGTGACGGTTGAGTCAATCTAGGACTGGTGTCGAAGATTCGCGGGCTCGTTCAATGTATTTTGGGTATAATCACCGAATGAATGAGCCGAACACACAATTTACTTTGATTAGACCTCCAAATTGGACAATTATCTCAATCAAATGGGCTGACACTCTATAGAACTGACATCACTTTTGTGATTGGACCGATAATATGAATCACATGGGCTGACACTATCAATCACATGTTTGAATCGAGTAACTGACAATCTCACATGCACAACTGATTACTGATTGGACCAAATTGTTTGTATAGTGGGCTGACACATGTACTCCTTGGGCTTCTACAATCACATGGGCCAATTTAATATGAATTAATGAGCTTCGAAACCATTTATGTGAAACACATTTTGATTGGACCTCAAATGTGTATGGCCGACAACTGTTCTTTCTCAATTAGTTCTATTGGACCTCAACTTTATCACATGCAACCCTTTAATTGTTCACATGAACCAATGAATTCAATATTCAATCTTTGAAAATGGCCGACAATTAACATATATCACATGCAAACAGATTACCCTTTTCAACCTTGGCAGACACCTATTACGATTCAATTGGACTGATTACAATAATCCACGTGAAGACTGTTGATTTTCAAACCGATCTGATGCAAACTGAAATAAACTCCTCAAACGAAATGACAGTGCAATTCGTACGAAGTGATGACCTAGGTGCACTTCAAACAAAATGAAATACTAACTGACCATTCCGCGCGAAATGGATTCTAATTTCACACGAAATGGACGTATTGGTACGAAATGAAGTCAAATCATTCTATTTCGTGCGAAATGAATAATATTTTCACACGAAATGACAACATTCAAACGAAAAGGAGTTTTATTTCGTGCGAAATGACGACATGTTCGAACAATCCGATAGAATTTTGACAAATTAACCAACTTTTAAGATGCATTAGAGTCTGATATGTTCAAGGATTGATTAAAACTATATTCCCCATGTAATATATGAAAATCAGTTCATTTTAACCATAAAATCTCGATTAATTTTGAAAAAATGTGAAGAAAGTGAGTAGAAGTGAGATTTTTTGGATGAAATCAAGCTGAATCGGTAAGAACTCTTCCTCCTGAGCTCTGATACCACTTGTAGGATCGTCGTGCGACCTTAACGAGTCGTTCAGAAGAGTTTTTGATCAAAACGAGAGGCGAAAACAGATGTTTTGATGATGAATCAGCTTGTAATGCACTTAGAATCACTTAAACTGTCTCTTGTATTGATATGAAAGCTTTACACGACCTGGAGACACTTTGGCAGAGCTTTGCTACCGGAATCCAAAGTTACAAATGAAATCTCAAGTCACCTATTTATAGGATTTTTCATTTCTCACGAAATGGATTTTTCATTTCGCACGAAATGGACTTTTCATTTCGCACGAAATGCCATTTCGTGTGAAACTGCCATTTCATGTGAAATGGTCAATCAGCACTAAAACCCTATTTCTTTGACTATCGAGCTCTGGTTTATCCTATCTAGATACAAGACTCGATACAAGACGAAGTCGACAGACATATGCACCAACAAACTTCCCAAAGCACCAGGAGGAAAAGTGTTTATGCGTGCCATGACTGATTACTTTTCCAAGTGGATAGAAGCTGAAGCCTTTGCTCAAGTCAGAGAAAAAGAAGTGATATCCTTTATTAAAAGAAACATTATTACCAGATTTGGTATTCCCTCTGAAATTGTTTGTGATAATGGATCCCAATTTATTGGGAGTAGAACTACTAACTTTTGTGACAGCTGGGGGATTAAGATGATAACATCAACACCAGTCCACCCACAAGCTAATGGTCAAGCTGAATCATCCAACAAGATCATCATCAACAATTTAAAGAAAAAGCTTGGATCCAAGAAAGGAAAATGGGCAGAAGAGCTACCTTATGTGCTATGGGCTGATAGTACAACTCCCAAGAATGCTACTGGCCAAACTCCATTTTCTTTAGTGTTTGGAGCAGAATCAGTGATCCCTACAGAGATGGTGGTTCCCACTGCTAGAACAAGCATCCGTGATCCTGAAGGAAATGCTGAAAACTTGGTTCAAGACTTGGATACCATAGAAGAACTCAGGGATTTGGCAAGGATAAGAATGGCTAGTTATCAACAAAGGATGGCTGGAGCTTATAACAAAAATGTCAGGATCAAAAAGTTTCGAGTTGGTGATATGGTGTTGAGGAAAGCATTCCAGAACACCACAAATCCTGCTGATGGCAAGTTAGCACCAAAGTGGGAAGGCCCCTATCTAATTGAAGCTGAGGCAGGAAATGGGGCATATCGATTATTAACAATGGAAGGTGATTTGCTACCAAGAGTTTGGAATGATGTCCATTTGAAGAGATATTTCATGTAAAAAGGATTTAGGATCCTTGGCTGTCTTCATTTCCGATATTCCTGAAGGATCCTTAGAGGATAGATGATCCTCATTCTGGTAATGATCTGTTCTTACGTTATCTAATCCTTTAATTAACTTTGTTACAAGGAGAAGGATCCTAGATCCTTTATCCTTTTTTCACTTAGTTCTGAGTTTTGCAGAAGATTGATGTATCCTTGACAAAGGATCAGGTATCCACAGAAGTCTCCTAAGTTGTTTGGGCTTGTCCCCAGTTTTTTGGGTTTATCCCCAGTCTTTGGGCCTGTCCCCAGTTTCGCCAGTAGCGCACGATGATCCTGGTGCAGTTCAAGGCAATGGGACCAGTACCCGCTTTAGGGGCTGACAATTTCATTGTACTGGTTGTATTCAGGATCCTACGTATAATGGTAGACGTACCATACATCCGTTCCTAAGGTTTCTAACGTTTTCACATTAGCTAAGGTTTTGGCATTTTCATGTCACTAAGTTTGGATAGTCGCCATTGAGGGCCATACTCCAGTTTACACAAGATCCTTTGGGCTTGTCCCCAGTTTATTGGGCTTGTCCCCAGATTGTTGGGCTCGTCCCCAGTTACTAACTCTTCTTTTATATTGGCTTAGTCCCAAGTTATGTTCTGTTTCAGGTTTCCAAAGCTAAATAGTTAAGGATCCTGGATCCTAACCTTATACTAAGGTTTTTCTTTTGGTTATCTTGATTACAAGTGTTAATGATTTAGGATCCTAACTTGGATTCTCAGGTATGATCCTTATTTACCTTGACTTTATTCTTGATTTATTTAAGTTACCCTTATTCTTTGACAATAGGATATGTGATCCTAAAATTATGCCACTTTTTGAACTTTTCGATTATAGGATATTTGATCCTTGATCATATCCTAAACTTTTTGACATAATCTAGTATACTTATGTTCTTAACTTGTATATTCAAAGAAATTATACCATAACAATTGAAAGGTAAATATTCACAGAAATAACAACACAAGATAAGCCAAAAGATTAAACTTTTATTTATTTAGCAAAAGATTAACCCTTCAAAGGTTGTCAAAACTACCTACCCCAAGCATCTACTAGCAATACGTGGCCCGTCCGCTGGGGTAGGTAAAGGGTGTCCATGATAAAAAGTTCTAAGTTATGCAGGAATAGAAAGACGGCAGGATAACAATGGCTTCATCCCCCAAACAGAGGATCCCTCCACCAATTGTCGTCCTACCTATTGTTCGAAGGATCAGTGATCCTTAAACCTAAGACTATTATTCAAGTACAGACCATTGTTTTAAAAACACCAACAACCAAAAAAACCTTAAACCATAAAAAATGGGCTCCGGCCACGTCTAGAAATTTCCATCATCGCCCATTGTTGCAGCCTACACCTTCGCTGCATCACCACCAGCCGCTGCCTCCTCAGCCTGATCCTTCAACCCGCTGCCACCAGCTTCAATCATCAGAACCTCTTCAGTCTCCTTTCATCATCCAGCTCCGCAAGCTTCTTCTTCCAGGCCTCTTGGTCCTAGGCAGTCCTGTCAAAGTTTGGATCCTCAGCCTCCTTTGCCTTTTGAAGCTTGATCTTGAGCATGGCTATTGTAGCAGAAAGCTTGGCACCCTCCATCACTTCCGCCTACTCCTGATCAGCTGTAATTTGGGCCAGGACCAGCTCCCTCTTCGCCAGGTTGACATCATTCTCGAGAGAGGCAATCTTCTGATCCTTTGCCAGGTACATCTTCTGGAAGTCCAAGTGCTTTTGTTCAGCCTCTTCAGCATATGAATCCAGGAGCATCTGGATCTCAGCAAATTTCTTCAAAAAAGAGAAACAGATGTCAGGATCCATTATCCTCATTATGGGAAGATCAGATTTAAAGATCCGGGATCCTTACCTCAGAGACGTATTCTTCGAACTGGTGTTGGATGAGAGGCAGGCCTTCAAGAGCTTCAGCAGCTTTCCTTTTCTTGGCACCTTTGCCACGTGTGCTCATGCTTTTGGGGTTCGAAACACTGGGGCTGGCAGCAAGTTTCTTCTTGATGGATTTTGAGGCAGCAAACGCATCAAGGTCACTGACACTGAACCTAGAGGTAGACCTTGAGGATTTTCCAGCGGCTACAATTGCAAAACACAGATAAGTATCCTTATTCTACATCTATTTAAATATTTAATCATTCATAAATGTGAATACTTACTTGACATAGTGAAGGAACCAGAGGATGCTTCTTGTGAATCCCTTGCTTTGGCTTGAAACGTTCTAACAGCAGGGTCAAGGCGCCAGAAGGTAGCAACCCTTTCTTTTGTTGCAGGTGTTTCTTGGATGAAAGAGAGTGAAATAGCTGCAAAAACAGAAAGAAGGATCAGTTATCCTCAAAAAAGAAAGAAGTCCTATTATGATCCTTGTCTAAGGATCCCATATCCTACCATGAGTGATCCACTTTTTAGGAAGGTTTTTCCCATCTGGGATTGAATCCCTCCTCACAAAGAAGAAATGGCTCTTCCAGTGGGTGTCGTTTTTAGTGGTTTTAAGGATTGGGTGAGGATCACCAGGTTTGTGTTTGAACAGAAAGCGGTGTGAACCATGGCTAACCAGGTTATACAGTTGACTCAACTCGGACATCCCTATTTCTATGCCCTCCCGCTCGATGATGTTCTCTATGGTGTAAAGAACTCTCCACATCATTGGCATGGCTTGAATATAGCACATGCCTGTGAGTGCGAAGAAAGACTGTGTGAAGGCAGGGAAAGGATAGGAGAATCCTATCAGAAAAGGGGTAGCCGGAAAAGAAACCCAAGTGTCGAAGATGCAATCACTCTTCATCGAGGAGTCAAAGGATCGAAAAATAGTTTCCGCCGGAAAACAATGGAAAATATGGTCAATCTCTGGATCAGTGAAGCGGCAGAGCTCCAATGAAGGATTTTTGGTAACGCCTTGGCTCTTCAGGGGACTATCCTTTTTAGGATCCTTGGCAGGAGAGGATCGTAGCTTCATTGTGGTATCGAGATTTTGAAGAAACAGAAGAACAGAATAAGAAAATGTAGAGAGAAGGAGGAAGAGAGATACATGTTCAATCTATGGATGGTGATTTAAAGGAGAGTAACGCTCGAATTTAAATGCTAATTGATCCTTATCTCTAACATATATATAATGATGATTCTGTAGGTAGTCTTATCGCTGACGTCAGGTTCGTAACGGCTAGTTCGGATATAACGGCTATATTTACGTTAATCAGTTCGTTGGAGATAAGGCAGAAAATATGACTCATCAAGTTGTATTTTAATCCTCATATTTTGGGGGCAATTGTTAGGGATGGATTTTCTAAACCTATGGATCACGGATCCTCAAGTGCAGCCAGGATCACGGATCCTCAGTTCAGTTTGAATTAGGGATCCTCAGGAGACTTTGCAGGTTTAAGGATTCAGGATCCTCATTATTATCCTAACACTAACGGTTGTTTCCACTATGTTTGAATTCATTTTACAGGAGTACTCGAATGGGACTTGGTCTTGCCAAGATTCTAGGGGAATATGCTCCATGCATAGCTTGTATGACCGTTATGGAAGTCGTGGGAAGCTAGCATGATTTGCGGATTGTTATTTAGTTAGATTATTTTCATTTTTAAAAGGGGATAACAAGCTTGATAGTTAGAACAATTAGCAACACACACTCTCTCGAGAACTCTCTACAACTTATTGGCGATTACACACATTTTGCACACTACTGATCCTTGTAACAAGCTTGTTACATCCCGATTTGTAACCTTTACTTGTTTAATATAGTTGGTGATCGGTAGTTTCCATCACCCGAGGTTTTTTGTGCCGGTGATCATATCTTGATTAAGGGCTTTTTCCTCGTATAAATCCTTGTGTCTCTTGTTCATTTCCTTTACAAACTGTTCGTACATTTGTTCATTCATTTAAGCATCACACCTCACAAAATAAGATTTGGTTGCATTATCCTAGTCTGATTTTTGACCAAAACATAATCGTTAGGACTCAGGATCCTTAACGGTAACATTTTTGGGGACAATTGTTATGGGTGAAATTCTGAGCCCATATCCTGGATAGCATCTTGAATTATATCTTGATTATATGATAAATATTCATACTCAGGATGCTGACTCGGTATATTGGTAACATCCTGAGGTGGTATCCTGAGGGTCACTAACGAATTATATGCAGGGAGTATGAGTACAAGTCCACAACGGTCACGAAGACCTCTTCCCCTGAAGACTCGGTCTAAGTTGTTCGAAGAAGAACGTTGAGGCCGCTTTACTTGGTCTCACACTCACTACTCTCGAGCTCTCATACTTTCTCTCGCAACTCTCACTTTCTGAAAAAACATTGTAACACTTAGTAGCGATCTGGTCAATATCCTGCACTGTATCCTGACATTTGAAGTAATAAGAAGAACAAGGCAGCTGCGATTGTCAACTCCCGAGGTTTTGTGCCGGCGATCTAGATTGATCAATGGCTTTCCTCGTACATCTCGTGTCACCCTTTACTTTTTGCTCATTGTTTGATCATAGGTATAGCTCGATATCCTGAGCTATATCCTGAAAACTGTCTTTTGCAAACAACTAAATCGGGATATTTTCGATACACATTCTTAGCACACTACCTCACTTAACTAATTTGATCACTAAATTGCTTAGGTAATTTTTGACCAAAACAGTTCTTTCTTTTGAAAAAAGAAGTTATGCTTTTATACTTCCCCATAGCATAATCTAATAACACAACAAGTTAACAAATCACCCTAAATTTCAAGCTCTAATTTCTATCTAAATCACATTAAGATTGAACAAATAAAAAAAGACATAATTACATAAAGATTCAACAAGTTTAGGGCAAAAATTAAGCCCTAATTTCACCCTTAATTTCAACCTAAATCATATTGCAGCCCTAATTAAACCTAAATATTAAAAACACATACCTTATGAAGATTAAACCTATATAAGTAAAAAAAAATTAAAACGGTGGGTCGAAAACGTATATATCTAAAAATTCTATACGAAACGTACATACATAACACTGCTGAGCGAAAAGTTTGGGAGGTTGGGCACCCCGACCCCTTGAAAGTCACGGCCCTATACTTCATACTACCGTTTTTAATATATGTTTAACACGTATATGTTTTTAAAATATGTTTAACAACCAACTTCTTTGTATCAAACCTGCCAGAAGGGATACAAGAAAGTACGTTACTCAAGAAGTTCGGGGACCTTAGAAGCGTGTATGTGGCAAGGAAAATAAATAAACAGAAGATCCTCTTCGATATGCCTTCGGCAAAGACAAGGAAGAACAAGTACGTTAATATTATTAGTGGCGCCTTGGAAGGCACCCAACAAAATTTTCACACTGTCAACTTACACGACCCTATCTCATTCAAATATTATTAGTGAGAAAGATTGACAGAATGTTCATTAATAAGGAGTTTATTGATCAGTGGTCGGATTTGTGTTTCATTGCGCTCCTGAGATTCCTTTCGGATTACTCCCTGGTTGTTTTAAAATCAATTCCTTTAGATTTCGGTCCTATCTCATTCAAATATTTCAAATCGTGGTTGGACAATCTTGAGTTTAAAGAAGTTATTGCGGATGCAGATGTGGGTTTGGTAGGGGCTTGAATGCTTGGAAGATTTGGAGGAGATGGATGCTAAAAAGTTGAAAGATTTGCTGCAAAAATCAAGGGTCAATTGGGCATCTTTTAGCAACGAAAACTCCGCATTTTACCACTGGTAAATCGAACACAAGGAAATTTCTAACAAGATCCATGGGTTGGAAATTGGGGGAAGGTGGTGTAATATCCCAAACATTGGGTTGGCAATGGGTCAGGTTCGGGTCGGGTATTGGTAATCTCATACCCATACCAGCTTGTAAAATCGTGTCACATACCTGACCCAATACCCGTCGGGTAATTACCCGTCGAGTATCGGGTATACCTATTAATTTGTTAAATAATATACGTTTGGGTTTCCAAATACATTTTTTACTATTATAATTATTATATATTTTATTTATACAATAACTATTATAAATTAAAAACATATCTTACATAATATAAGTTTTATCATAAGTTAATAATAATTTTATAACACTTATACACTTATATGTATATACTTAACAACATACAAAATATAAATACTATTATCAAATACATATACTAAATAAAAATTTATTTTTTTACATTATGAACATACTAACATAAATCACTAATAGACGAGAGTTAATGGAAAATAAAAATATAAATTAAAAAATCCGGGTATATAGTTCGGGTAAACGGGTATGTGGTTTTGGGTCGGGTATCACCTAATCCCAAACCCGACCCATACCCATGAAATTTTTTAAAACTAATCTCATACCCTACCCAATACCCGTCAGGTATCGGGTATACCCGTCTCATTTGTGTTAGGTTTCGGGTATACCCGCTGGGCTCGGTTATTTTTGCCATCCCTACCCAAACATAATTAAGAAGGAGATTTACTGCTTCTTCAAAGCTAAATTTATGAAAAACATGACGGCTTTGACGAATCTCAATTGCAACGGCTTTGAGACCTTTACAAGTTCGGATCAGACTTTGCTAGTCTCTTCTATTTCAGTGACAGGAGTTAAATCCATGGTCTAGGAGTGCAGTGACAATAAGGCTTCCGGAGCCGAAGAATTTAATCGAGAATAACCGGGTTGTTACATTTCTTTAGATTGGACTAAGTGGTCGGGATTTAATGTTTAATTGCTCTTTGTTTTAGCGGTTGTTTGTAGTTTTGGTTTGCTAGCGGCTTGTTAGTTGTTTGTTTAATGAAAGTCGTCGTTAAAAATGATAACTTTTCACGATGATTTCTCATACTATTCTACCATGAATCATGTTGGTTGCGTGATTTTTTTTTTTTTTTTTTTTTGCGATGTTTGATTATGAGTTGAAGAGCGCTACACTTTATTTGGTTGTCATACAATAAAGAAGGGTTAGAAAAAAAGGACAAGAAAGCTTTATGAGAAGTTAAGACCTTGGTTCATTTCGTTATCTTTTTGGTTCAAGTGGTATACGTTCAAATAGTTAAAAGACTCTTTACAAAACCAAGATTAAAAGCATGATGAGATGTTCAACACTTTGTAAGGTTAGTGTTATTCCTTTTGTCTTTAGGTTCAAGTGGTATTCTTCAAATATTTCCAACACTTTTTACAAACCTTATTTCACCATATTGTTTATTACCTTAGTTTTTCATTAGCAAAATTCTTTATCTTTGTCTCTCTATTTAAATTCGAACGATCCTGCCAATAAACTTTATTGGCATTCACATTCTTTATTTGCTCCAATTGTTTGTGCTTCCCTTCCAAAGTGATGTGTCAACTCAGGGGCGGATGTATTATGGAACAAGGGGTAGCCTCCGCTACCGCTTGGTCGGAAAATTTTTGACGTTTTTAGTGTAAATTTTGGAAAAATTTGACGTTTTTTCGATTTCGTTACCGCTTATTTATAAAACGTTACCGCTTGGTCGGAATCCTAGATCCGCCACTGTGTCAACTTAATTAGCTCTCAATAGAAGGTGGTTGATGAAGACAAATGAGATGGTTTTCCTAACTGAAAATTGGGGTGGGTTGAAAACTCAACATGATGAAATGGAAGCCTTCTTAGGATAGAATATTCTTCCATTTATTTTTTTGTTTTATAGTTCTGTTATATAAGAGATGCAACTTTTATATGGTATAATATCAATCACCATTTTGGTGGGGTGGTAGAGGCTTTGTGTCTCTTGGGGAGTGACCAGGGTTCAATTCCTGGCATGTGATAAAAGTTGGTGTAATTTAGGAGTAGTATTATGTAACCTTTGCCGTTCAAAAAAAATATGGTATAATAAAGTTTGGAGTTAAATTCGGTTTTGTTTTCTAGGTTGACATAAATAACCATTTTCATCGATTTACCTCCAAAATTATTTATTAGTTGTTTCATTTTTATCCAAACCTCTAACATCATTCATTGTGAATTTTAACCCAAGGAATGATCTTGGAATATCAAGATGCCCATCACATGTACGAGTGTGAATTTCTTGCACAACACAAACCTAACATGGAATTCGTGAGTTTAAGTTTAATTTAAATGAGTTCGGGTCGTTTTTATGTTGAACCGTGAACCCGTTTAGCTAAACGAACCGGTTCGTGTCAACTCTTATCCACACCTCTAACATCATTCATTGTGAATTTTAACCCAAGGAATGATCTTGGAATATCAAGATGCCCATCACATGTACGAGTGTGAATTTCTTGCACAACACGAACCTAACATGGAAATCGTGAGTTTAAGTTTAATTTAAATGAGTTCGGGTCGTTTTTATGTTGAACCGTGAACCCGTTTAGCTAAACGAACCCGTTCGTGTCAACTCGATTGGTTCGAGGGTTGACCCATTTAACCCATTTATATATATATTCAAAATGTGTTAATATCGTAAATTAAATTGGTTGAGTATTTCAGGCAATAGTATAACTAAAAAGAAATTTTAGAAAAATTTGCTTAAGATTTTATAATTGAAATGTGATTTTTTTATATATATATTTATATTTTTTGTTGTAAAATTTTGGTTTAAAAATACCAATATGCAAAACAAAATTAAAATATTCGGCATGGTTCGGGTCATGTAAAATTTTTGAGTTTGGGTCGTATCGTGTCATGTCGTGTCGTGTTGTGTTGGGTTGGAATTTGTGTAAAACTTTAGGGTTTGGGTTGGATCCGCCAATTCATGAATGCGACTCGTCTAGCACCCATGTCACATGATAGGTACATGGGTTTAACTTAACGAGGAAATGGAAGTTGTTAGAGGTGTGGATAAAAATGAAACAACTAATGAAATTTTGGAGGTAAATCGATGCTTTAAATTTTTTGAAGAGAACTGATTAGTTTTGTCAAACCTCATGGAGCAAAACCAAATTTAACTTTAAAGTTTATAAATCGTCTCAACATATTCATTCGCTATAGAAAAAAATCATTCTTATAACACTTTTTGATTTTTCAAATCTTGTATTAGTGTTTATTTCAACTTTGCATTTTAAGACTTTCTCATTAACCAAACCTTTTAAAAACCTTAGAAATATTTTAGAAAACTTTGCTTTAGTTTGTAACCTTAGAAATATTTTATAAAACTTTGCTTTAGTTTGTAAAATCTATATGTACAACTTTTATCTTGTATAACTTCTTAGGCTGCACGAATCCTTTCGAAAAATTCACATAATCAACCATCATAACTTTGACTCTTATACAACTTTCCGGCTTAAAGCATTAGCAACAACAATTGTCTTGCCTTAATGATACAACATGTCAAAATCATAGTTTTTACTAGCTTCAATCACCTTTGTTGTTGCATATTAAGGTCATTATGGTCGAAGTACTTGAGACTTCTATGATATCATATCAATGAATCATAAAGTTTACTTCGTATAAGTAACGTCACCGTATCTTCAATGTATTTATAGTCACAACCAGTTCGAAATCGTGAGTTGCAAAATCAGCTTTATGCTCAAATGTGAAGACTCCATGGCTATTTCTCTAATGAGGAAAATCGACTCATGTATTTGTTTATGTGGATGTCATATACATTTTTTTTTACTTGTAACACTACCTCGTCAACTTTTGATCCTTTTATACAGAAACTTATCCCATGTTAGATTATAAAAAATAATTATCCAAGTCAGCCTTTTTGAATATTTGAAATGTCATTTATCAATATTGATTCGTTTAATGGATAACAATTAACAAGTATATAGTTTTTTAGCTTTTCCCCAACTACATGTATTTTTTTATAAAAGTTTAGGAAATCTAATATAAAATTTAATATATAATTTTTTTTACCTTTTCCCCAACTACATGTATTTTTATAAAAGTTTAGGAAATTTAATATATACCAAAAGTAGATTGAGAGATTTTTCGAACAATATAAAAAGGTATATTGGTTTTTTACCTGTTGATCCCTAACTTTATCGTATTATAAGTCATATTGTGACCATTTCTTTAACGAGGAAACTAACAAACTGGTTTTTGGTAAAACAATTAGAGCACCCGCAAATGGTCTTCTACAAACGGTAAAAAAAACGACCACATATGCATGACCACTTATAGAGTCGTTTGTCGTGAGGAACACTTTCATGAAGATGACAATCAAACCCGAACCTCATAGGTAAACTTAAAACCTGATACGGGGTTGAGTAATCGAGTATGGGACCGGATTTGGGATTTGTTTTTATTTTTTCGCTGGTTTGGGATTTGATGATATACTCGTTTACCCGACCTGATTACCTGATAAAATGTACCCATTTACCCGGATTGTATACCCGGTATAATTTGTATTTATTTTTTAAAATATGTATTATATGGTATATCAATTATTGTCATACACTATTTTTGTTATCTATACATTTGAGTATTTTTTATATACATTCTGGTATTTTATTTATATACATTTTAGTTATCAGATATATATATTTATAGTGAGAATGTTAAATGTAATAGATTAGTAGTTACCCCATAGATACCTGACGGGTAAACCAAAACCCGAGATATTTGGAACAGGTTTGGGGGTTGGGTAATCATGTATGGGACTGGGTGTGTGAGAAGTTTTTATTTATTTCATGGGTTCGGGATAAGTTTGGGATTTGATTATATACCCGTTTATCCGACCCGATTACCTGATAAAATATACCCATTGACCCGATTGTATACCCGGTATAATTTTATTTATTTTTCAAAATATGTATCATATGATATATCAATTATTGCCATACACTATTTTGTCATCTATGCATTTGAGTATCTATTTTATATACATTGTGGTATTTTATGTATATACATTATAGTTATATGATATATATTTATAGTGAGAATGCTAAATGTAATAGATTAGTAGTTAGGAGATAGATACCGATGAGTTTTGGGTCGTGTATGTATTTTTTTTTTTTAATTAACCGGTGTTGAGGCAGAATGGAAGTTGAACATTACATAAACATGTTCGATGATTTAGTTAAGAAAAATAAATAAAAAAGTAATGAAAATATGAAAAAAGATAAGGATGAACAAATAATTTTCTACATAAATAATCAAGATCTTGATGTTCTGTCAGGTGACTAGACATGTTTAGAGAAAAATAACCTCCATGTTGGTCTAATACATTGTTGTTTAAAAGAAAACTGAATAACAAAGTGATATACAAATATTTGGTTTAATAAATAGGTTTACTTGTCTTTCAAACTCCTTATATTTTAAGTAATAACAAATAAAATAAAGTGAAACATAAACATCAATAATTTCATATAATGATAAATGTTAGTAGTGTGATTCCCCTGCGTTACATGGTGGGAATTCGATCGATATCATTCCGTTCGTTATGGTACTTTCAGTCGCTATAACAAACAAAAGATAAAATAAAAAAATAATGTATGATATGTACAAAAGGATAAATCACGAAAACAAATTCCGATAAACAGTTCCAATAAGACCGATACATGTACCTTTGTTATTGGCCAAAGAAGGTTGGATTCGTTACAGTATCAAAATTACAGGTAATGCAATTGTTTATAAGTACTAGCGATTGTACTTTATAAACCAAGAAAAAAAAAGGACAAAATATAACAAACAAACAAAAAACATGCCTACAATCAAAACCATCACCTACACAAAGAACAAAATTGTCTTAAACTGAAACGCTCAAATCCATGAAAGGTTAAAACGCCATAAAAATTTGAACGTTCATATCATAACATAAATTTTACCAAAATACCCTTATGATTAATTATAATAATCGCAGCCGTCAAGGCGTTTTATACAACATTAATCCAAACTATCAAACCACAACTTACTTACAAAAGGCATTAAGTATAAAATTTGACATTTACAACCTCAAAAAGAGTTTTGGCCCGTTTGACATTAAACATAACCGGAAGCGCATAGAGGGCAATGAGGTGTGTTCGTCCCAAACTCGTCATTCCTAAGCATGCAATTTACCTATCATTTAAATCACAAAAATACATTCATAAGTATATATCATTAAACACTAAAACTACATTTTTTATTCTTCATCTTATTTGACCCGTTAGCAAAGTCATATTTCCATATCATACTTTATGTAATTATTTCATCCGCACCACAATTCGTCTACAATGAACTTATTCTTCATAATTTTGGGTCAAAATCAAACCATTTTCATATTCCATCATCTTTGGGTTATTTGACCCATTCATAACAAGTTAAAATAGTGACCATTTCAATCTTATTACTAATTCATTCATCTTGACCCGTTTGACAACGAGTCATGTCATCATCATAAACTTCTACTCATTTTGGCATGTTAGTAACGGGTCAATGCGCATCATTTACTTTCTCATTCCTAACCATTACTTCAAAACTCAACTCATCAATTTACTATGTTCTATACTACAACTTTCAACTAGAATTAATATAACGAGACTTTCAGCTTAATTTACATTAAGAATAGACGAAGTTCATATGAACTTACCTTTGTTTTGCGTTGCTTGCGAACTGAATTGACTTGTACCTTCTTCCTTCACGCCTATAATTTCACATTCAACATACTTTCAATCTCATGCTTTTATCTCACAATTACATTAACATAATGAGCTAACAACTCATCATTTCACCAATTCTAATCAATTACCATCATGTGCATATGAAATCATCAACTTTACATAAGAACCAATACTCAAGCATTTCATCAAACACATGGTGTGTATAACATTAGCAAAGCATAATGTATAAGTATCTTATACATAACCTCACTAGTTCATATCAAGATCACCGAATTCAACTAATTTCATATAATATTCATTCATAATCAATTTCATCTATCAAATACTCATTATAAACGACTTCATACATAATCATTACACTAATTGTACAAAATTCATCATTACACTTCACAATATCCTTACTTCAAGTGGGTTTCCACTTTTAATCGTCAATTCAGACAAATTTAAGCATAATTCATGTTCTATGTGGTGTTTATAACCCTTACTCATGCTAATTTCACATAATTTCATGGATTGCTTGAAACCCATTTCATACAAGATCATCAAAACATAAAATTCCACTTACCCTATGCTTTAGTGTGCTTAGATGATCATGAAATCAAAGACATGCATGAATTTTAATTAGTTTTCATCCTTCAATTGGCAGCATTTTCATTGTGCTTTCATGTGTGTTTTTCTCCCTTCTTCTTCCTCTGGTCGACACCCACGTCTCACTCACATTCAGTATTTTTAATTTTGTTATAACACTAAGTTTTCATATTACACTTTCAGCCCTTCATGTTTTAAAGCATGTCACTTTAATATCAAACTATTAACTAGGTTACCTTTCACTAGATTAACTTTGTTCATACTTAAACAATAAAAGTCTATAATTATCATTTTCCATTTAAGACAACGTATGTAAAACATTATAATATAACATATAAAATTTGGGGTGTTACATAAATCTCCAAGAGGACGAAAAGAAAAGTGTGATTTAGGTGAAAGTAGATCCCGATACTAAGGAGTAATAACTTTTTTTTAATGGTAAATAATTATTCTGTGATGATAGAATGGGAGTCAGGGTCGAGCAGTCATATGTCACGATCTCATGGTGACTTGTTATGAAACAGTTGTGTATATGGCTTTTCTTATCAGGTTAATTGGGAAGTTCTGCAACAATTGAATGGCTTCTCTCAATGTCATCAGGTAAGGTAACTTGGGAATAAACAAATTTATCCAGAATCTTAGTATGCAGTCATTTGAAAATCGTTTTAAGTAAGCACATGCATATTTTTTCCTTCTACTAAATCTCAATTTACATAACTCAAACGACACATTTTATTGTATATGTATATCCCGATGCCGGATCTTGAATTAACCGAATTTTACGTTTACAAGATTTAACGTGTGGAAAATTCGTTAAACAGAGTCCTAATCATGGACTAAAGGTAAAAACAAACGTTGTGCTCCAATCTTATTAAAATTTGAGAAAAGATGGAGGTTCGCCTCTAATGTAACTCCTTTACAAAGCGTGTCAAAAGAGAGGTCTAAAATATCTACCATTCAGCATCACTATTTATAAGGTGAGTGAGTGAGTGAGTGAGTAAGTATTATGTGCATCATAAGTGATTGAATATCACTAATGGCGTATCACCTTTGTGTGCATGACCTCGTGCGCTAGGCATAGGTCATGCGCTCCTAGTTCCCTCAAACTCTCCTATCTCTATTGATTCCTACTGAAACTCAGTCCTCAATATATACAGACTCATGACTCATGTACATGATTTCTAAGCTATGGACATATGAAATATGCACTAACAGTCTCCCCCTTGGACATAGCTAGAAATCTTTGATCTTCAGTCTTGTTCTGCTCGGTATTACATCTTTAAGTGAAACCGCAATCTCCCCCTTGAATAATGCTCCGATTTATCTTCATCTTACATAATTTGACGCTTACGAGTTTTCTCTGTTTGTAGATTTGACGCTGTAGCTTATTTACACATTTACCCACACAAACAATGTCTTAACAGTCTCGTTGCTACGGTTCAATCATTCAACATTACCAGGTTATCATAGAAGATTTTGACCGAAAATCTTTTTGGATTTTGAAAATTTAATTTCGGAAATGAAAACGTATAGAAATCAAATATTTACAGTTTATAATCTTGCAAGTGTCAGAGGATCTTATCAGTTTGATTGAGACATATCAGAGGCACCGTTGTTCTTTTGATTAAAAACAATCAGTTTAAACAATTCACATTGATTATCGGTATTAAGGTCCATTTAAACTCAATAAAAAAACTTTTGTAATTCTTACCGATACGTTAAGATATATTAGATGCATTAAAATCCTAAGGGCCTCATTATCTCAGCATACCCCCTCATCATGTAACACCTAAGTAATGCCTTTAAATGTCATCAACAGTGATTTGTGTAAAAATAAAGCTGAATACTTAAACACTACGATCAGAACGATCTTTCGATACACAGAGACCGTCCAATATTTAAGTAAAACAAAGAAAATAAAACAAGTTGAAATTGTTTAGATCTTAACCACCAGTTCCATATTCACATATGCACAGAGGTGGTCCAAGACTTAAACGAAACACCAAGAAAAATAAGTTAAAGCGTTTAGGCAATAACTTCTAGTTTGATACTCACGTATACGTAGAGGAAATCCAATACTTAAAACAAAATAAAGAAATAAAAAAAGCTGAAATCTTTTGAAAAGAAAACACATAATCAAAGTGACTTTTCATATAGCAATGAAAGTTCACATACTTGCTGGTTTCTATGTCTTTCAGCGATTACCGAGCTAGAACACAATCACGAAGGATATAACTAAGTATTATACTTTCAACCTCGTTTTCCAATAGAATTAGGTTTTTCTTTTACTTTGTATTTGTTGGTGCATATGTCTATCGACTTCGTCTTGTATCGAGTCTTGTAATAGATTAGATAGATCAGGGCACGTTATACGAGAAATTAGAGAAAATATGGGATGTGACCATTTCACACGAAACGGAACATGGCCATTTCATACGAAATGGGACTGGCCATTTCGTGTGAGCCATCTCGTGCGGAATGGGTTGCCTATATATAGTTGCCTTGAGTCTTTCATTTGTAACGGTTTTTCGATTCCGGTAGCGAAGCTCTGCCGAAGTGTCTCCAGCATTGTAAAACGATCTGATATTAATACAAGAGACAGTTTAAAGTGAATCTAAGTGCAAATCAGCTGAAATAACTCTGATACGTATGTTTCCGCCTTTCGTATTGGACGAGATCTCTTCTGAACGACTCGTTTGGTCGTGCAAACGATCCTACAAGTGGTATCAGAGCTCAGGAGGAAGAATTCTTACCATTTCAGTTGAAAATTTATGATTTCTACACATTTTCTTCACATTTTTCAAAATTAAACAAGTTTTCACTGTTAAAATGGCTTAAATTTCTCATATAACGTGCAAAATACTGTTTTAACAAACCCTTGAAAGAATCAGACCTTAATTCGAAGTAAAACTTGATCAATTTGTCAAAAAATCTGTCCGATCGTGTGACGTCAGCACCATTTCGCACGAACTGGATACCAGATCGTTTGAATTTGCTTCCATTTCGCACGAATTGGGTCTCATTTTGCATCAAGTGTTCAATTCGCTTGAAATTGTTTACCAATTCGCACGAATTGTGTATTCAGAGCTCCATTTCGCACCAAATGTCTTCATTTCGTTTGAGCAGGGTCCATTTCGCTTGAAAGGTTCATTTCCTTTGAGCAGGGTTCATTTCGCTTGAAAGGTTCATTTCGATTGAAAAGGCCCAGTTCATTTGAAGAGCATTTCGTTTGAAGAAATCCAATTCGTTTGAAAAGTCTGATTTTGTGAAACTTTAGATACCGAATCATGGAGAACGAGTTCTACAATGCCTTTGCTACCCCGATCACTATAACTCAGAATACGATGCTAGAAAATGAAACTGGCACCACGCAAAAACCGCCTAAGCTTATGAGTATTGAGGATTATAGTGGATGGGCGGAACGTTTTGAAAATTGGGTTCAAGCTTATTACTTAGATGCATGGAAATGTACTGAATATCGATATATTAGACCAGTTAAGGACAACGGAGAGAAGGTTGATATTAAAGATCTAGGTGTTGATGAGAAAAAGAAATACAAAAATGAAAAGATGATGGTTAGTCTCTTGCAGCAAGCTATTAAGGAAGAAATTTTGATTTTACTTCAACACAACGGAAGTGCACAATCAATATGGAAAGAACTAAAATCGAAGTTTGTTGGAAGTAAAGAGATGATCAAGAACAAAATGTCGCTTTTGAAGAAAGAATTTGATCTATTTCATGGATTGAAAACTAAAAACACCAAGCAGATTATTGAAAGATATTGCAATTTGGTGATGAACATGAAAAGATTGAATATCACGAAAGATAAAGAAGAATTGATTGAAAAATTGGCCGATGCGTTGCCACATGATATTTGGGGCACGTATCTTATGATGTTGAAAAGTAAACCTGAGTTTGACAATTTAACGCTGAGCGAGTTTATTGAACAACTCGAAGCTCAAGAGATGGAACAACGAAAGATAGCGAGAATGAAGGATTTTGATGGTGAACAAGATATTGGTCTGTATTACAAAGGAGGTACTAGTGATAAGACCAACATTGCACTAAAGATTGAAACTGCTTTCAATACAAAAAGCTCTTCTGGAGGTTCATCTCAAGGATCAAGTAGCAAAACGGGATTTTCTTCATATCCATCATTCGATCCAAATTTTTCAGCAACCAAGAGTGGCAAAGTACTACAATGCAACATTGCATTAAATCTTGAGAATTGTTATGGGTCATTTTCTAAGCATACATATCTTGACCAATATCCTGCTTTTATTGTTTATTTGTGACCAGGATGCTGGACGAGGATATTGCTAACATCTTGGGCGATATCCCGAGGTTGATCGAATTAATCACGTACTAGTTAAAGACTGGGACTTGCCAACGGTCAAATGGACTTCATCTCCTCAAGACTCGGGCATATTTGTTATGGGAGAGACGTTGAACCCGAAAGACTTGGTCTACAACGTTCGACTGAGGAATATTCGCTGGATCCCGGTTATTTAGGATAGTTTGTTACATTTGTTTTACTATAAATAGATGGGGGCGGATCAGAGTAAGGCACAACGCAACTTTCACACACTCTCAAACACTTTTGCTTTCTAGCTCTCAGCAGTCACTACACACAAACACTTGTATTCAAATCACTTTGTAACACCTAGTTGATTCGCTCTACATCCTGCACTGTATCCTGATATTTGAAGCAATAGAAGAACAAGGCAGCTGCGATTGTCAGCTCCCGAGGTTTTGTGCCGGCGATCTAGATTGATCAAGGGCTTTCCTCGTACATCACGTGTCAACCTTTACTTTTCTGCTCATTGTTTGATCATAGATACAGCTCTATATCTTGAGCCGTATCCTGAAACTGTTTTTATAACTAACTTGGTTAACATATTTTTCACAGATAATTTTAGCACACTACCTCACTTAACTAATTTGATCACTAAATTGCTTCGGTAATTTTTGACCAAAACAATTTGGCGCCCACCGTGGGGCAAGTGGTGCTCTCTTTACTAAAAATCTTTGTGAAATCATTAATTGGTTTTCTGTTTTCGAAACTTTTTGCCACATTATTTACAATGGCCTCAAGATCAAACATGAGCCCCTCCACTATGTCTGCTGCAACCTTTGCTACTACCGGTTCGGTGCTTCCACCACCTCCTCCAAGGATGTCATTTTCTTTACAACCTCAAGATGTTATCCCTACTCGGAGTGTTCAGGGATCTGCTCCCGTTTTAGCCTCTAATGATGAAATTCTAACTTTATTTGGAAGTGTGCAGGAACAAATGAGGCAGCAACAGGAAACTAACCAAATGCTGTTAAGAGAAATACAACTCTTAAAAGCTAGCTCGAGTAGACCTGCTGAAGAAACTGTCACTCCTATACAGCCCAGGGCTTTTAACTTCAGTTCCGCAGTTTACACTGAGGATAACAGGGGGAATATCGTCCCAAGCCATTCTCAGAATCATACTCCTGAGATACCCTCCTCGGTCAGGATGTCGACTGTGAGGAGTTCAGGATATGCTTCAGGATATGGCCAAAATCCTCAGACCGGTAATGTGTCAAATAATAATAATCTTGCTACTAACAATAATGGATCTTTGCAGGATGCAGGTATGACATCAACATTTACTAGGGAGCTTCAGAAATTGAAGGACATGATATCCAGTGTACCTAGAGTAGTCCAGCCAATTCCGGAAGTATCCCAAGATAGCCACAGGATATCTCGCTTTGCATATCCTATCTGTGATGCTGAAATCCCAAAAAGATTTCAGACTCCCAACATGAAGCTGTATGATGGGACTACGGATCCTGAAGAGCATATTGCCTAGTATAGGGAAAGAATGGAGATTAACCCTATCCCTCCGGAGCTCAAGGAAGCATGCTTGTGCAAGGGTTTTGGATCTACCCTAACAGGATCAGCCTTAAAATGGCTATTAAATGTTCCTCCTCACTCAATTACTTCATTTGCTCATTTGGTTAATTTATTTAATAGTCAGTTTTCTTGCAGCCGGAGTTTTGAGAAACTAACCAGTGATCTTTACAGGGTAACTCAAGGGCCTCAGGAATCCTTGAGGGATTATATGAACAAATTCAGTCGAGAATCCTTGGATATCCCACATCTTGATGTTGCAACAGCTGTGCAAGCTTTTAAGATGGGGTTACAAAAGGATTCTCAGTTTTATCAGGATCTTGTAATGAATCCCTGCAGGAATCTCGGCAAAGCTCGTAACAGGGCTTTGAGATATATATGTTTGGAAGATTTGATTTATTCTTTGAAACCCAATACTAACTTAAGCATCGGAGGGGTGTTAGCCAAGCTAACACCCACCTTAGTTTAAGGATGTTTTGCAGTATATGCTCCAGGATATAGCTCCAGGGTGCTCACTCAGGATACTTCGGAAGATTAGAGGATTGGCCCCCTATCTCACGTATAAGGGATCCCGATCCCTTCACAGGTTTAAAGGTATTCACCTTTCTTCCGAATTGGGTTTAAACACCCCGCCTGGAGCGCAAGTTATTCGGGAATAGTTCAAGGTGGCGGGACCAGTCCATGTAAAAGTGGCTGACAATTTCGTTACTATTGGCTATATCCTGAATCCTAAAGGTATATGAGGATTGATCACCCTCTCTCACGAAAGGGTATTTTCATACTCTCTAAGGTTTAAAGGTTTTCACCTTTCTAAGTCTTAGAGTTTATACACTCCCGCCTGTAGCGCACGAAAATTTGGGATTTCCCCCAGAATTCAAGGGATTTATCTCCAGTACATTCGTGGGTTTTACCCCTGTAACATGAAAAATTGTCTATACAATGGGAACTGATATCCAGAAGATTTCTAAGTATTTGAAGACATTGTACACAGGGGACATTCCTACTAAGGCAATGGTGTAAAGCTCAAAGGATGAGGCTCGAAACTAATGCACTAAGTGTCTCAGACAGGGGACATCTTCATTGGAAAGGTTGCAAAGGGATTGAGGTTTGATAATAGGGTTATACCCTATTCCTGGTATGATCTTTCCTTTGTAAACATCGTTTAAGTTTTTGACAATACTATGTTTGGTAAAAGGTTAAACATCCTGATTAGGGTAAATTCTCGAGATATATTCTCAAAATATATTTTCAAAATACTTTTCAGGATGATTGATTAAGATATATGAAACTGGTGCTAGTTTGAAACTTTAATTAAGCAAGTATCGTCATAATAGGTTTGAAAATGGACTATCTTTTAATTTTCTCTAAAGGTGATTGAATTTTTAGAAATTCTGTTTAATAGAAGTTTTCTTAATATACCACTGAGTATATTGATCAAGATATTTTCAAAAGATAACAATACAAAATTTTTACAAAGCTAAGAATTACATTAAGTAATGCAAGGCAACAACAAATAAGCCATGAGATAGTTATATTATTAACAAGTCAAAAGTTGTGCTTTTGGTTTCACCTCAAACCAAAGCCCATCCGCCAAAAGCACGTTTAGTTTTTACCATACCTACATAACGGTTGAAGGTTTTATCTCAAAACGAAACCTGTCCACCTTCAACCGTTACGATATTCAAAACAGATTATACTAACCGATGACCAAGGGCTTCATCCTAAAACCTAGGGCCCATCCACCTTTGGTCATCGTATTGTTCTAATGCATGAAATATAAATTGTTCAAAGACAGGAAATGTAAATTGTTCTACAGACCATAACCATGAAATTTTAAAAAGTGGGCTCCGGCCTCAGCATATATATCCATCATCGCCCACATCGCTGCATTTAAGGGTCAGCTCCCTCCTTCATCGTAACATCTCCACCAGTATCCTTTCCAGCATTCCTCTCAGCAGCATCCTCTCCATCAGCATTTTCTCCAGAGTCACCACCAGCATCCTTTGAAGCTCCAGCATCATCCACCTTCTCAGTTACCTTGGTGGGCTCCTCTGCGACAGGTTTGGAAGGAGGCTCCACAGGATTGCCGCCAAGATCTTTCAATTTCATCTCCCAGGTTTTGATGTTCCATGAGGGGCATTCGACGCCCAGAGCCCTAGCCTCGTAAGCCATTTTCAGTCTGGCCTGGAGGAGGGAGATGATGACTGAATTCTTAAGGCTCTCCCGGTACGAAGCCATATCTTGTTCATGCTGAACCTGGGCCGCTTCAGACTTAGCTTGAGCCTCTTGGGTGATCTTTTGGATAGCAGCCTGGTGATCTTGAGCCATGGCTTTATACTTAGCTTCGTAGTGTTCAGACTTGGCGGTGGCGATTGCTGCTTGGTCCGTGATGGTAGCTTCAGCCTTCTTTAGTTTGCTTTCCAGCATGACATTTAAACCACATGTGTCCTCATAAAGGAATACCAGGCGTTCAAGGCCCTGCAAGGTAAAGAAACAGGTGTTGTTCTAAATGTACATTTCTATTTAGCATATGACGCAGGATACGAGTCAAGATACTAACCTGGTTAAGGAAGCCGGTCATGAATTTGCTGGATTCCATAAACCCATGGTTCTCGAATGGAAACACGTGAGATGTAGCGGGAGGTTCAACTTCTTTTCTCTTTCGGGAACTAGAGGCCCGGGTCCGGGATGCCGGAGGAGCTTTGGGAGCGGTGGTGGTCTTCGATCTGGTAGGCTTCGGTGTGACGGATGACTTTGGATTGGATTCTTGCTTGGTAGGCGCGAGGCTAGAGTAGCTATCCAACTCGTCGAGTTGGAAGCCTTCGAGGTTAATAACTGGCACTGCACAAGGGAAGATGTTTTAGACTTGTTATATCTCTATACAATAAAATAATAAAAATAAATCCTGAAAATATGCTTACCAGACATGTTGGAACTTGATCTTTGACTTGAGCTTGCGAGTAGCAGGTTAAAGGT
Source organism: Helianthus tuberosus (assembly GCA_030545235.1). Classification (NCBI taxonomy): domain Eukaryota; kingdom Viridiplantae; phylum Streptophyta; class Magnoliopsida; order Asterales; family Asteraceae; genus Helianthus; species Helianthus tuberosus. Next base: position 105,709,450 of record CM060361.1, on the reverse strand, counting down.
TCTTTCACCCTCTGGAAGCTTGTAGATCTCTTTTATTCTTCCTTCCGATTCAGCACTAGGGGGAGCTAGTTCTTTAAAGTTTGCTGCAAGAAAAGAAATAAACGCATCAGGATGTCGGTTCAGGATGGAGGTTCGGGATATGATTGGGGATATTCCTAAAACCCTAAATCCTACCAAAAGTCAACCATCTTTTAGGCAGGTCAAAACCCTTATCAATGGAGTCTCTTTTCACAAAGAAGAATTTTCTTGTCCACTTATCCTCGTTCTTGGTAGCTTTGAGGATGAGAGGATCTTTGGAAATAGAGAATAGAAGGAATCGGCTGGAACCATGAGATCTCAAACGATAAGCCTTCGGCAAATCTTCGATGCACAGGTCAGGCATATGGCGAGCCTTAATTCCTTCCAAGGTGACTAATATACGCCAAACCATGGGCATGATTTGGGCAAAGCTAAGGCCAGTAAGTTCAAAGAAACGAGAAATAAAAGGTGAAGGCAAAAAAGCAGACCCATTCGTCGGAACAAAAATCCGATCGGACCTCTCGGTCGAATGGACGGAAGATTGTCCCGGCGGGAAAGGCACCGGAAGCTCGTAGGGCTGCAATGTCGGAATTATCGAAAGAACACACCTCCTTTGAAGGTTTCTGAAGCAAATTTTGTTTGTGGAAGGGGGGAAACAGAATCCGCCATTTGCGATCTAGTACGGGTCGCCATGGAGGATCACAATCGGAGAACAAGAGATGTAAACAAGGAAAATAGAAAAGAGAGAGAAAGAAGTACCTGATATTCGGTTGAAGATAAGGATAATCATAATGAGACGACCCTCGGTTATTATAGGCTAAATGTAGGGGGTAAAGAGTAAATAGCGCCTTGGAAGTTGCACATTGTCATTTCAAGGGTCTAGTCGTATTGATTGCCTTAAGTTATGAGATAAAACTTTTAAAATATATCCGTTGGATTGGTATACCAACCGATATATTTTGGGGACAGTTGTTATGGGTCATTTTCTAAGCATACATATCTTGACCAATATCCTGCTTTTATTGTTTATTTGTGACCAGGATGCTGGACGAGGATATTGCTAACATCTTGGGCGATATCCTGAGGTTGATCGAATTAATCACGTGCAGGTTAAAGACTGGGACTTGCCAACGGTCAAATGGACTTCATCTCCTCAAGACTCGGGCGTATTTATTATGGGAGAGACGTTGAACCCGAAAGACTTGGTCTACAACGTTCGACTGAGGAATATTCACTGGATCCCGGTTATTTAGGATAGTTTGTTACATTTGTTTTACTATAAATAGATGGGGGCGGATCAGATTAAGGCACAACGCAACTTTCACACACTCTCAAACACTTTTGCTTTCTAGCTCTCAGCAGTCACTACACACAAACACTTGTATTCAAATCACTTTGTAACACCTAGTTGATTCGCTCTACATCCTGCACTATATCCTGATATTTGAAGCAATAGAAGAACAAGGCAGCTGCGATTGTCAGCTCCCGAGGTTTTGTGCCGGCGATCTATATTGATCAAGGGCTTTCCTCGTACATCACGTGTCAACCTTTACTTTTCTGCTCATTGTTTGATCATAGATACAGCTCTATATCTTGAGCCGTATCCTGAAACTGTTTTTATAACTAACTTGGTTAACATATTTTTCACAGATAATTTTAGCACACTACCTCACTTAACTAATTTGATCACTAAATTGCTTCGGTAATTTTTGACCAAAACAAGAATGATCAAAATTACTCTGAAGAAGTAGCCAAAAGTCATATGTCCTTGTTGGTGACTGTGTTAGAGTCTTATGGGAGTTTAGTTGCAGGAAGGATCGGAAATCCTATGTTGACAAAAGAGGATTACGATCAGATTGATGCTGAGGAGATGGAATTAATGGATATTAAGTGGTGTTTGGCTAGTGTGTTGAGAAGAGCTGAAAAGTTTAAACAGATTACGGGAAGAGATGAGTTCCGTGATGCAAATGTTTCTACTTTAGGATTTGAAAAATCTAAAGTTACTTGTTTTCGTTGCAGGGAAAAAGGGCATTTCAAGCGAGAATGCACAAACCGCGAAGCAAGTGGAGCTCAAAATACTTTCGGAAACAATGATTACTATCGGAAAGCGATTTATCATCAAGTTGCTCAACAGCCGTATCAACAACAAACACAAACTGCTCATGCTCGGAAGGAGATTGAAGAATCAAAGAAAGCTTATCTAGTTAATCAAGATGATGAAAGACCGTCAAAAGGATTTAGTTGGGACAAATATATTTCATCTGAAAGTAAAGCATGTCTGACAGATCAAGATGATGAAAGGCTTCCAAAAGATTTCAGTTGGGATGATTATGATTGATGTGGGGTAAAATACATATAATTGTCCCGTGTAAAATGTATAATTATTGTATAAGTTTTATTTATTTTTATTTAGTTTTAGTGCTTTATTATATTATATCGTGGTGGGACAGGTTCTGGGAAAATGGAGCAAAAACGAGTAATATGGAAATGACCTGCCAGTTGGGCATAGTAGAATGCCAGTGACCGGAGTAAAATTGACGCTGTTTTCTGTGAATGGGTCGAGACCACGATCTCTATTTTAAAAGGCTACATTTATATATATATATATATATATATAAAAGAACATGCTGCTACCATTGGAGTTCGAGAAATAGGGCCACCAAAGTCAAGACCAAGCCTAATACAGAACATGATTTTTATGGGATTGGGCCGCCATATATCTTGCACGTGCATCTACTTTTTGGATGAACTTTGGTTGGGTTATATGCACGTGAAGTTGTGGATTGGACCAAATATAGACATCATTCTTGGGGCGCAAGACATTAAGCACAATCAGACGTATATTTGGATACACTTTTAAATATGGAGGCAGATCAGACGAACGAAAATAGAACACATCAATTACGAAAATTAGAGTTCTGGAACGAGTTTTAGAGGCTGTTGAAAGGGTTTGGAGGCATTCGGAAGGCGTGGAATCATTCGGGTAACATCTTGGAGCATTCGGGAGTGAAGATTCGGGTTTTATCATCCTTAATCCTTTGTTTTCGTTTGTTTAAATTTGTTTCACAATGAATTCAGACCTGTTATTGATTGATATTATGTGTTTGACTATGTTTTCCGGCTAGAAACCTTTACTACCTAGGCTATGATGAATGTTTAACAAAGTTTGGATCTTTATTTGATTTTTGTCGTGGTTGTGGATCTTTCTTGAATTGTAAAAGCTTTGGATTTCTAACTTGGTGCGTATGTGTGCTTGTGATTATTTTTTTTATTGCTTGTTGCTTCGTTCGAATCTTGGTGACGGTCTTTATCACGGAATAGTTTCGGGCTAGGGTTCTTGATTTAGGTGACTGTCTATATCACATAATAGATCATTAATCCTTTAGGGTGAAAATTGCATAAGTAACCTTAGAAGTAATATTCGGTAATCTAATAAAATCAAGTGTGCTGCTAGACTCGTCGCGGAAAGGCTCGAGGATATTAATAGGTCTAGGTTTGGTTATAAGTCTTTAACATTCCATAGCTTATTAAACCAAGATTAGAACCCATTGTCGCTTTAGACGTTCGCGCGGCAAAGTAGAGCGTCTTACATAAGCACTTTCAAGAAACTAGAGGACGGAAAAGAAATCTAGCAAACCGGTAAGCGTAACAGCCTAGGTAGTGCCACAAGAATCGCCTTGAGAGTGTTTGAGGGGCTTAGTGGTGTCTTAATAGGTTTAGCATCTTAAGATCCCGGTTCCACACCACAGAATCATCGAATAGAGATCCAATCCAAGTTAAACAGGAGTCTAGCCTAGGTAGCTTTCATCATCTCTTGAGTTCAGTCGTCGTTCGAGTTCGTGTCTAGTTCGTCTAGTCTAGTTAGTTTCGTTATTTGCATTCTTAGGATTTTTTTAGAAACCCCCCCCCCCCCCATTAATAAACATTTAGTTAAGTCGTGTCAATGTAAGTCTAGATAGAGTCTTAGCGTAATCAGTAGAGTCTCTTGGGTTCGATACTCGGACTTCCTTAGGCTATACTACACTCGATCGGTACACTTGCCGGTTGTGTGTTTTAGGGTTTAGAGAGTCTTAGTCTTATAAATTTAAAACTTAGAGAGTCTAGATTTAGGGTAAATTTAGTTGTTTTAGTTGACCCACTTTCAGCACATCAAGTTTTTGGCGCCGTTGCCGGGGACTCTTAGGTAATTGCGTTGATTGCTTTGTTTGGACTTACTTGACATATTCTGTGCTATTTGTGTTAGTTGAGTCGTAGGAGTCTAAAAATTATAAAAATTCAAAAATATTTGCTTTAGTGTCTTTTCTAGGTTAGTGAGTCGTTGTTAGAGTCTTTTCGTTGTTCGTAGTTGGTGGATGCCCCATACGCGCTCGCAGGGACCGCCGCCACCTTTGTTTACAGTCAAGTCTTCTGAGTCGTCTTCTTCGTCTTCTTCAGTTCCACATTCCACCCCCGCCTTCGATTTCACACCGAAGCCATCACCACACGTTTCCCCACCACCCTCTCGTTCTCGTTCGCCTAGTCCTCCACCTGATATGGCGAACCGTACCGTTTACCAGCAGGCTACCACCGGTTTCACCGGTGTCACTTCACCCATCACCCTTCCCGACATAGCGAATGATAGGTCTTGGCAGATTCCTTCTTACATCATGACAGCCATCACCAATTCTTGCCAGTTCCATGGTCGTGATGACGAGGATGCACCCGCTCACATAAATCGCATCACTCGTCTTTGTGGCACTTACTCCATAGAGGGTGTCAATCTAGATGCTAGGTACTTACAGGTCTTCCCGTTTTCACTCGCTGGACGCGCAGCCGTCTGGTTCGATTCTCAGCCAGCAGGCACTTTCACTACTTGGGCTGGTCTTCGCGATGCATTCTTAGCCAAGTATTTTCCACCAGCGAAAGCGTCTCGCCTTCGTGATCAGATTCACTCCTTCCGTATGGAGCCTGATGAGCCATATCATTTAGCTTGGGAGCGTTTCCAGACGCTTCTCTCTCGTTGCTCACAGCATGGTTTGTCCGACTGGGCGTTAGTTGAAAAGTTCTATAACGGACTTACTCCTGAGATTAGAGCGCGATTCGATACTTCAGCAGGAGGGCAGCTTATGGGAAAGAAGACGGTGATTGAGTGTAATGAGTTATTTGAGAGTTTTGCACATTCCGATATGGACTACAGCACTACCAGCAGGACTTCCATTCCTGTTCGTACCTCCTCGGCCGGTCGAGGGGTAAACCGAGTTAGCTCGGATTCGTCGGTAGTTGCTGAAGTCGAGATTTTGAAGCGAGAGATTGATGAGTTAAAAAAGAAAGTTGATAGGTGTGAGCTTTGTAGGGGAGGTCACGACACGCTCGAGTGTCCCACACTTACGTTAGAGCAGGTTGAGTACATAGCAGGCCAGTCTAGGGGTCAGTTCGGTAGTAATAATAGTTTTAACCCTGGCTGGCAGGGTAGTGGTAGTAGTTTTCGCCCTTCTGGCAATCCCCCTGGTTTCTCATCTGGTCAGTATCAAAATAGGGGGCCGGGTCTTTACACAAGTAGTGGTTCGGGTCAGAGTGGTCAGTATAGTGGTTCAGGAGGTCAGTTTGCGAGTGGAGGGTTGAATCAGGAGAGTCAGGGCAGTGGTAAGGCTCCAGAGAGTAGTATGAGCAGGATGGAGGAGATGTTAGCTCAGATGATGACACACAGTCAGGCGATGATGACACAACATCAGGCGACGCAGAAATCCTTAGATGAATTTATTCAAACTCAGGGTCAAATTAATAAGAGTCACGATCTTCAGCTTAAAAATCAAGAGTCCACTCTTCTAGATCTTAAGATAATAGTAGGGGATATAGCTAGGCAGTTGAAAGAATCCCCTTCTGGTCAGTATTCAGGTACCACCCACCCAGTCCACCATTCTGTGAAAGCAATTACTACTCGTAGTGGGTTGAGTCTAGGAGAGGTCGTGAGAGAGAGAGTTGAGGAAGAAGAAGATGATTATGTAGATGAGGTGATTGAGTTGGAGGCTCCAGGCAAAGTGCAACATAGGCTAGACCCAGCAAGTACCGCACACGCCGAGAAGTCTCCAGTAGAGAAGAAAGAGGAGAAGCAGCCGAAGAAGGTTCGGCCACCACCGCGAGTGATTGATATTTCTCGTCTTCCGTTTCCCGCTCGAGCTAGGCAGCAGATATATGCTAGGGAGTATGACAAATTCCTTGACATGTTCACCCAGCTGAAGGTGAATCTTCCGTTTATAGAGGCCTTGAGATCCATGCCCAAATACGTCAAATTCCTTAAGGATTTTCTCAAGCGTAAGGATGGGGTAGGAGAGTGTTCAAGTAAGTCAGTGAGTGGAGAGTGTTCAGCAGTGATCCTAAATAAACTTCCTGAAAAACTTACCGATCCAGGCATTTTCACGATCCCTTGTTTGTTTGGTGGTGATGTTAAAAACCACGCATTAGCGGACCTAGGTGCTAGTATTAATTTGATGCCATATTCATTTTACGAAAAACTAGGCCTTGGTGATTTGAAATCGACTAGGATGACCCTCTCGTTAGCGGATAAGTCGGTTAAGTATCCTAGGGGGATAGTGGAGAATTTGTTGGTAAAAGTTGATAAGTTTGTGTTTCCGGCTGATTTTGTAGTGCTAGATATGGAGGCCGATGATAGAGTTCCGTTGATTTTAGGGCGCCCGTTTTTGAACACGGCTAAAGCACTTATAGATGTCTTCTTAGGCACAATTACACTTAGAGCGGGCGATGAGTCGGTAGTCTTTGAGGTGAATAATGCGAGGGGGTCGAGTGCGAGAGTTGAGGCGATTGCATCGGTAGAGGAGAGTGAGAAGAATGAGAAAGAGGTGAAAGAGGTGTTGAGTGAGCCGAGTTTAGAGGAGACGTTAAAACCCAAGTGTGGGGAACCACCTGATATGAGAGTTGAGGAGTTGGAGGAGAGATTGCTAAGGTTGGAGTCTAGGATAGAGATACTGAGTAAGGCTCAGTGTGGGGATAGGTTTCGAGATGATACGTTTAAATTCAAACCGCCCGATGGAGAGTCGAGGGAGTATGAGAGAGTGATGAGAGATGCGGGCAATGTTGGGGATGGTAGTGCTAAGGCCCGTAAGAGTTGGTTTGGAGGGGAGTTCCGCGTATATGATCCTCCGTAAGTGCGTGAGCAGTGGTGAATTACTTGTAGAGTTTGTATATTGAGTCATTGTTCGCATCGTGTCTTTAGCTTAGTTTTGTGTGTTTTAGCGTTTTTTGCGTCTTTTTCGTGTTTTTGCGTCTTTTGTGTGTCGTGAGTATGTTTTGCAGGTTGCATCACCTTTACGAGGCCGAGATCGACGTTAGAGTAGCATCACAGGGTTGCTGAATGTTAAAAACGACACAAATGAGTGCAGGGGCAGTTTGGGAATAAAGAAAAATGGTTTCTGCACATATCTGCTGTTGCTGTAACCTGTTCCGCTGTCATTTGCTGTTCAGGCGGCCCGCTTGGGAATTTAGCATAAGTGGATGCGGGCCGCGAGTGTCCATATTTCCGGAATTCATAGTTAAGTTCAAACGGCCCGCTTACACTTGTTACACATCTAATGCGGGCCGCGGGCCCAATACACACGACAACAGACTGTTTAGGCCCAATAGTTCAGCCAGTTTGATCCATCTTCCATATTTTTCGATCTTCATCCATATTTCACCAAACAATCATCATTCGGTTGGTTCGAGTCGACGTTCAGGTATGTTTTCCTGCATTTGTTGTTGTTGTATTCGAGTCGTTTGTTACCGGGTTTATTTCCATCTTAAGTGTGGGGAAACGGGTTGTATATTTTTGAGGCATTAAAATGTGATTTTTCACTAAATCTTCAACCCGTTATCCGTTGCATCCACGCTTGGTTAGGTTTGGCACTTGGGTTGTTCGAGGGCGAGCAAAGTGCCGGGAGGGGGTAAGATGGTAATTCGGTGGTGTAATTTGAGTCTTTTATTTTGTACCATGCGTCTAAGTTAGTAGTTTTGAGTCGTTTTGTTTCGAGTCGGTATTGCTTTGGTATTTTGCTTGTTTTTGTTGATGCAGGTTCGAATATGTACCACCCGTACTCAATCTCCATTCGGTTGAGTTTGGAGCTGTTTATTCGAATTTCAAGGCATTTATCAAGCATGTCAGAGTCAGTGTCAGCTCGATCGCGAACGAAATGCTATACGATTGAGCGGGATTGGACGAGAGATTTGGAGCTTACGCGTTATAAACCAGCTAAGTCCTTTCTGATTTGCCCTTGTGTCTTTTATTTCTTATTTATTTTTAGTTTTTGAGTCGGTTTCCATCCTACATTGAGGGCAATGTAAAGTTTAAGTGTGGGGATGGGAACTATCGTTTAGTGTCTAGTTAGTGTGTCTTGAGTCATAAAAATCGAAAAATACAAAAAAAATTAAAAAAATTGATTGAAAAATCCAAAAAAATTGAAAAAAATAGAAAAATGTCTTTTGAAATAAGAAGTTTGCAAAAATAAAAACGAAAAATGATAGAAAAGTCGGGTTTTTGTTCGGGTTCAAATAATGATAATATGAGAATAAATAATCGTGCTTGTGTCTAGTTTGGGATGCGCGGGTAGGCTCGGTTCGGTTCTGGGTTCCTTTGATTTAAAATATACCTAATTGTCGGTCTACTAGTGGGTTCTCATCTAGGGAGAGTGGGGAAATTGAAACCGCCAAAAATAGTATAAGGGATGCCGTTATAAGCTAAGATCGTTAGAGTTTTTAGTCATTATCTCGTTGAAAAAAAAAATAGAATAAAAAGTGAGCTAGAAACTAAATGAAAGTAGCACAGGCCTATGTAATCCGAGTTGGGGATAACGACTCTACAGCCGGAATGCCTCTGGGATGTGTGAAATCGATTTGCCGAATAAAAGTACCAAAACCTAAGTAATCTGTGGTTGGGGATCGCGACTCTACAGCCGGAATACCTCTTGGTTAGGGAAAGCATCGTCTAGTCTCACGAATGAAAAAAAAAAAAAAAAAAAGCAAGCAAAAAGCAAAGCGAAAAAAAAAAATGGAAAAATAGATTTGATTTTAAACTCTTTTGATCTTGGTATAAAACGGTTAGGAAATAACCTAGTGGTTGTTCCTTTTGTCCTATAAGCTTGAGGGGGGATTAGGTGGACTTGCGATTCTTAGTGTGAGACCCTAGGTAGATTGACCGAACTTGAACCTAAATTGCATGATAAGGGCTCGGAACCGGGTTGGGTTTAAGGGGATCGATATACTTGCAATCGCGGCTAACACGAGTTTCGATTTTAATAAATTAACTGATACCTTTGGCCCGTTCAATTATCTCGACTATGATTCCGTATGCATAATTCTTTTTCGAGGACGAAAAAAGGTTAAGTGTGGGGATATTTGATGTGGGGTAAAATACATATAATTGTCCCGTGTAAAATGTATAATTATTGTATAAGTTTTATTTATTTTTATTTAGTTTTAGTGCTTTATTATATTATATCGTGGTGGGACAGGTTCTGGGAAAATGGAGCAAAAACGAGTAATATGGAAATGACCTGCCAGTTGGGCATAGTAGAATGCCAGTGACCGGAGTAAAATTGACGCTGTTTTCTGTGAATGGGTCGAGACCACGATCTCTATTTTAAAAGGCTACATTTATATATATATATATATATATAAAAGAACATGCTGCTACCATTGGAGTTCGAGAAATAGGGCCACCAAAGTCAAGACCAAGCCTAATACAGAACATGATTTTTATGGGATTGGGCCGCCATATATCTTGCACGTGCATCTACTTTTTGGATGAACTTTGGTTGGGTTATATGCACGTGAAGTTGTGGATTGGACCAAATATAGACATCATTCTTGGGGCGCAAGACATTAAGCACAATCAGACGTATATTTGGATACACTTTTAAATATGGAGGCAGATCAGACGAACGAAAATAGAACACATCAATTACGAAAATTAGAGTTCTGGAACGAGTTTTAGAGGCTGTTGAAAGGGTTTGGAGGCATTCGGAAGGCGTGGAATCATTCGGGTAACATCTTGGAGCATTCGGGAGTGAAGATTCGGGTTTTATCATCCTTAATCCTTTGTTTTCGTTTGTTTAAATTTGTTTCACAATGAATTCAGACCTGTTATTGATTGATATTATGTGTTTGACTATGTTTTCCGGCTAGAAACCTTTACTACCTAGGCTATGATGAATGTTTAACAAAGTTTGGATCTTTATTTGATTTTTGTCGTGGTTGTGGATCTTTCTTGAATTGTAAAAGCTTTGGATTTCTAACTTGGTGCGTATGTGTGCTTGTGATTATTTTTTTTATTGCTTGTTGCTTCGTTCGAATCTTGGTGACGGTCTTTATCACGGAATAGTTTCGGGCTAGGGTTCTTGATTTAGGTGACTGTCTATATCACATAATAGATCATTAATCCTTTAGGGTGAAAATTGCATAAGTAACCTTAGAAGTAATATTCGGTAATCTAATAAAATCAAGTGTGCTGCTAGACTCGTCGCGGAAAGGCTCGAGGATATTAATAGGTCTAGGTTTGGTTATAAGTCTTTAACATTCCATAGCTTATTAAACCAAGATTAGAACCCATTGTCGCTTTAGACGTTCGCGCGGCAAAGTAGAGCGTCTTACATAAGCACTTTCAAGAAACTAGAGGACGGAAAAGAAATCTAGCAAACCGGTAAGCGTAACAGCCTAGGTAGTGCCACAAGAATCGCCTTGAGAGTGTTTGAGGGGCTTAGTGGTGTCTTAATAGGTTTAGCATCTTAAGATCCCGGTTCCACACCACAGAATCATCGAATAGAGATCCAATCCAAGTTAAACAGGAGTCTAGCCTAGGTAGCTTTCATCATCTCTTGAGTTCAGTCGTCGTTCGAGTTCGTGTCTAGTTCGTCTAGTCTAGTTAGTTTCGTTATTTGCATTCTTAGGATTTTTTTAGAAACCCCCCCCCCCCATTAATAAACATTTAGTTAAGTCGTGTCAATTTAAGTCTAGATAGAGTCTTAGCGTAATCAGTAGAGTCTCTTGGGTTCGATACTCGGACTTCCTTAGGCTATACTACACTCGATCGGTACACTTGCCGGTTGTGTGTTTTAGGGTTTAGAGAGTCTTAGTCTTATAAATTTAAAACTTAGAGAGTCTAGATTTAGGGTAAATTTAGTTGTTTTAGTTGACCCACTTTCAGCACATCAAGTTTTTGGCGCCGTTGCCGGGGACTCTTAGGTAATTGCGTTGATTGCTTTGTTTGGACTTACTTGACATATTCTGTGCTATTTGTGTTAGTTGAGTCGTAGGAGTCTAAAAATTATAAAAATTCAAAAATATTTGCTTTAGTGTCTTTTCTAGGTTAGTGAGTCGTTGTTAGAGTCTTTTCGTTGTTCGTAGTTGGTGGATGCCCCATACGCGCTCGCAGGGACCGCCGCCACCTTTGTTTACAGTCAAGTCTTCTGAGTCGTCTTCTTCGTCTTCTTCAGTTCCACATTCCACCCCCGCCTTCGATTTCACACCGAAGCCATCACCACACGTTTCCCCACCACCCTCCCGTTCTCGTTCGCCTAGTCCTCCACCTGATATGGCGAACCGTACCGTTTACCAGCAGGCTACCACCGGTTTCACCGGTGTCACTTCACCCATCACCCTTCCCGACATAGCGAATGATAGGTCTTGGCAGATTCCTTCTTACATCATGACAGCCATCACCAATTCTTGCCAGTTCCATGGTCGTGATGACGAGGATGCACCCGCTCACATAAATCGCATCACTCGTCTTTGTGGCACTTACTCCATAGAGGGTGTCAATCTAGATGCTAGGTACTTACAGGTCTTCCCGTTTTCACTCGCTGGACGCGCAGCCGTCTGGTTCGATTCTCAGCCAGCAGGCACTTTCACTACTTGGGCTGGTCTTCGCGATGCATTCTTAGCCAAGTATTTTCCACCAGCGAAAGCGTCTCGCCTTCGTGATCAGATTCACTCCTTCCGTATGGAGCCTGATGAGCCATATCATTTAGCTTGGGAGCGTTTCCAGACGCTTCTCTCTCGTTGCTCACAGCATGGTTTGTCCGACTGGGCGTTAGTTGAAAAGTTCTATAACGGACTTACTCCTGAGATTAGAGCGCGATTCGATACTTCAGCAGGAGGGCAGCTTATGGGAAAGAAGACGGTGATTGAGTGTAATGAGTTATTTGAGAGTTTTGCACATTCCGATATGGACTACAGCACTACCAGCAGGACTTCCATTCCTGTTCGTACCTCCTCGGCCGGTCGAGGGGTAAACCGAGTTAGCTCGGATTCGTCGGTAGTTGCTGAAGTCGAGATTTTGAAGCGAGAGATTGATGAGTTAAAAAAGAAAGTTGATAGGTGTGAGCTTTGTAGGGGAGGTCACGACACGCTCGAGTGTCCCACACTTACGTTAGAGCAGGTTGAGTACATAGCAGGCCAGTCTAGGGGTCAGTTCGGTAGTAATAATAGTTTTAACCCTGGCTGGCAGGGTAGTGGTAGTAGTTTTCGCCCTTCTGGCAATCCCCCTGGTTTCTCATCTGGTCAGTATCAAAATAGGGGGCCGGGTCTTTACACAAGTAGTGGTTCGGGTCAGAGTGGTCAGTATAGTGGTTCAGGAGGTCAGTTTGCGAGTGGAGGGTTGAATCAGGAGAGTCAGGGCAGTGGTAAGGCTCCAGAGAGTAGTATGAGCAGGATGGAGGAGATGTTAGCTCAGATGATGACACACAGTCAGGCGATGATGACACAACATCAGGCGACGCAGAAATCCTTAGATGAATTTATTCAAACTCAGGGTCAAATTAATAAGAGTCACGATCTTCAGCTTAAAAATCAAGAGTCCACTCTTCTAGATCTTAAGATAATAGTAGGGGATATAGCTAGGCAGTTGAAAGAATCCCCTTCTGGTCAGTATTCAGGTACCACCCACCCAGTCCACCATTCTGTGAAAGCAATTACTACTCGTAGTGGGTTGAGTCTAGGAGAGGTCGTGAGAGAGAGAGTTGAGGAAGAAGAAGATGATTATGTAGATGAGGTGATTGAGTTGGAGGCTCCAGGCAAAGTGCAACATAGGCTAGACCCAGCAAGTACCGCACACGCCGAGAAGTCTCCAGTAGAGAAGAAAGAGGAGAAGCAGCCGAAGAAGGTTCGGCCACCACCGCGAGTGATTGATATTTCTCGTCTTCCGTTTCCCGCTCGAGCTAGGCAGCAGATATATGCTAGGGAGTATGACAAATTCCTTGACATGTTCACCCAGCTGAAGGTGAATCTTCCGTTTATAGAGGCCTTGAGATCCATGCCCAAATACGTCAAATTCCTTAAGGATTTTCTCAAGCGTAAGGATGGGGTAGGAGAGTGTTCAAGTAAGTCAGTGAGTGGAGAGTGTTCAGCAGTGATCCTAAATAAACTTCCTGAAAAACTTACCGATCCAGGCATTTTCACGATCCCTTGTTTGTTTGGTGGTGATGTTAAAAACCACGCATTAGCGGACCTAGGTGCTAGTATTAATTTGATGCCATATTCATTTTACGAAAAACTAGGCCTTGGTGATTTGAAATCGACTAGGATGACCCTCTCGTTAGCGGATAAGTCGGTTAAGTATCCTAGGGGGATAGTGGAGAATTTGTTGGTAAAAGTTGATAAGTTTGTGTTTCCGGCTGATTTTGTAGTGCTAGATATGGAGGCCGATGATAGAGTTCCGTTGATTTTAGGGCGCCCGTTTTTTAACACGGCTAAAGCACTTATAGATGTCTTCTTAGGCACAATTACACTTAGAGCGGGCGATGAGTCGGTAGTCTTTGAGGTGAATAATGCGAGGGGGTCGAGTGCGAGAGTTGAGGCGATTGCATCGGTAGAGGAGAGTGAGAAGAATGAGAAAGAGGTGAAAGAGGTGTTGAGTGAGCCGAGTTTAGAGGAGACGTTAAAACCCAAGTGTGGGGAACCACCTGATATGAGAGTTGAGGAGTTGGAGGAGAGATTGCTAAGGTTGAAGTCTAGGATAGAGATACTGAGTAAGGCTCAGTGTGGGGATAGGTTTCGAGATGATACGTTTAAATTCAAACCGCCCGATGGAGAGTCGAGGGAGTATGAGAGAGTGATGAGAGATGCGGGCAATGTTGGGGATGGTAGTGCTAAGGCCCGTAAGAGTTGGTTTGGAGGGGAGTTCCGCGTATATGATCCTCCGTAAGTGCGTGAGCAGTGGTGAATTACTTGTAGAGTTTGTATATTGAGTCATTGTTCGCATCGTGTCTTTAGCTTAGTTTTGTGTGTTTTAGCGTTTTTTGCGTCTTTTTCGTGTTTTTGCGTCTTTTGTGTGTCGTGAGTATGTTTTGCAGGTTGCATCACCTTTACGAGGCCGAGATCGACGTTAGAGTAGCATCACAGGGTTGCTGAATGTTAAAAACGACACAAATGAGTGCAGGGGCAGTTTGGGAATAAAGAAAAATGGTTTCTGCACATATCTGCTGTTGCTGTAACCTGTTCCGCTGTCATTTGCTGTTCAGGCGGCCCGCTTGGGAATTTAGCATAAGTGGATGCGGGCCGCGAGTGTCCATATTTCCGGAATTCATAGTTAAGTTCAAACGGCCCGCTTACACTTGTTACACATCTAATGCGGGCCGCGGGCCCAATACACACGACAACAGACTGTTTAGGCCCAATAGTTCAGCCAGTTTGATCCATCTTCCATATTTTTCGATCTTCATCCATATTTCACCAAACAATCATCATTCGGTTGGTTCGAGTCGACGTTCAGGTATGTTTTCCTGCATTTGTTGTTGTTGTATTCGAGTCGTTTGTTACCGGGTTTATTTCCATCTTAAGTGTGGGGAAACGGGTTGTATATTTTTGAGGCATTAAAATGTGATTTTTCACTAAATCTTCAACCCGTTATCCGTTGCATCCACGCTTGGTTAGGTTTGGCACTTGGGTTGTTCGAGGGCGAGCAAAGTGCCGGGAGGGGGTAAGATGGTAATTCGGTGGTGTAATTTGAGTCTTTTATTTTGTACCATGCGTCTAAGTTAGTAGTTTTGAGTCGTTTTGTTTCGAGTCGGTATTGCTTTGGTATTTTGCTTGTTTTTGTTGATGCAGGTTCGAATATGTACCACCCGTACTCAATCTCCATTCGGTTGAGTTTGGAGCTGTTTATTCGAATTTCAAGGCATTTATCAAGCATGTCAGAGTCAGTGTCAGCTCGATCGCGAACGAAATGCTATACGATTGAGCGGGATTGGACGAGAGATTTGGAGCTTACGCGTTATAAACCAGCTAAGTCCTTTCTGATTTGCCCTTGTGTCTTTTATTTCTTATTTATTTTTAGTTTTTGAGTCGGTTTCCATCCTACATTGAGGGCAATGTAAAGTTTAAGTGTGGGGATGGGAACTATCGTTTAGTGTCTAGTTAGTGTGTCTTGAGTCATAAAAATCGAAAAATACAAAAAAAAATTAAAAAAATTGATTGAAAAATCCAAAAAAATAGAAAAATGTCTTTTGAAATAAGAAGTTTGCAAAAATAAAAACGAAAAATGATAGAAAAGTCGGGTTTTTGTTCGGGTTCAAATAATGATAATATGAGAATAAATAATCGTGCTTGTGTCTAGTTTGGGATGCGCGGGTAGGCTCGGTTCGGTTCTGGGTTCCTTTGATTTAAAATATACCTAATTGTCGGTCTACTAGTGGGTTCTCATCTAGGGAGAGTGGGGAAATTGAAACCGCCAAAAATAGTATAAGGGATGCCGTTATAAGCTAAGATCGTTAGAGTTTTTAGTCATTATCTCGTTGAAAAAAAAAATAGAATAAAAAGTGAGCTAGAAACTAAATGAAAGTAGCACAGGCCTATGTAATCCGAGTTGGGGATAACGACTCTACAGCCGGAATGCCTCTGGGATGTGTGAAATCGATTTGCCGAATAAAAGTACCGAAACCTAAGTAATCTGTGGTTGGGGATCGCGACTCTACAGCCGGAATACCTCTTGGTTAGGGAAAGCATCGTCTAGTCTCACAAATGAAAAAAAAAAAAAAAAAAAAAAGCAAGCAAAAAGCAAAGCGAAAAAAAAAATGGAAAAATAGATTTGATTTTAAACTCTTTTGATCTTGGTATAAAACGGTTAGGAAATAACCTAGTGGTTGTTCCTTTTGTCCTATAAGCTTGAGGGGGGATTAGGTGGACTTGCGATTCTTAGTGTGAGACCCTAGGTAGATTGACCGAACTTGAACCTAAATTGCATGATAAGGGCTCGGAACCGGGTTGGGTTTAAGGGGATCGATATACTTGCAATCGCGGCTAACACGAGTTTCGATTTTAATAAATTAACTGATACCTTTGGCCCGTTCAATTATCTCGACTATGATTCCGTATGCATAATTCTTTTTCGAGGACGAAAAAAGGTTAAGTGTGGGGATATTTGATGTGGGGTAAAATACATATAATTGTCACGTGTAAAATGTATAATTATTGTATAAGTTTTATTTATTTTTATTTAGTTTTAGTGCTTTATTATATTATATCGTGGTGGGACAGGTTCTGGGAAAATGGAGCAAAAACGAGTAATATGGAAATGACCTGCCAGTTGGGCATAGTAGAATGCCAGTGACCGGAGTAAAATTGACGCTGTTTTCTGTGAATGGGTCGAGACCACGATCTCTATTTTAAAAGGCTACATTTATATATATATATATATATATATATATATATAAAAGAACATGCTGCTACCATTGGAGTTCGAGAAATAGGGCCACCAAAGTCAAGACCAAGCCTAATACAGAACATGATTTTTATGGGATTGGGCCGCCATATATCTTGCACGTGCATCTACTTTTTGGATGAACTTTGGTTGGGTTATATGCACGTGAAGTTGTGGATTGGACCAAATATAGACATCATTCTTGGGGCGCAAGACATTAAGCACAATCAGACGTATATTTGGATACACTTTTAAATATGGAGGCAGATCAGACGAACGAAAATAGAACACATCAATTACGAAAATTAGAGTTCTGGAACGAGTTTTAGAGGCTGTTGAAAGGGTTTGGAGGCATTCGGAAGGCGTGGAATCATTCGGGTAACATCTTGGAGCATTCGGGAGTGAAGATTCGGGTTTTATCATCCTTAATCCTTTGTTTTCGTTTGTTTAAATTTGTTTCACAATGAATTCAGACCTGTTATTGATTGATATTATGTGTTTGACTATGTTTTCCGGCTAGAAACCTTTACTACCTAGGCTATGATGAATGTTTAACAAAGTTTGGATCTTTATTTGATTTTTGTCGTGGTTGTGGATCTTTCTTGAATTGTAAAAGCTTTGGATTTCTAACTTGGTGCGTATGTGTGCTTGTGATTATTTTTTTTATTGCTTGTTGCTTCGTTCGAATCTTGGTGACGGTCTTTATCACGGAATAGTTTCGGGCTAGGGTTCTTGATTTAGGTGACTGTCTATATCACATAATAGATCATTAATCCTTTAGGGTGAAAATTGCATAAGTAACCTTAGAAGTAATATTCGGTAATCTAATAAAATCAAGTGTGCTGCTAGACTCGTCGCGGAAAGGCTCGAGGATATTAATAGGTCTAGGTTTGGTTATAAGTCTTTAACATTCCATAGCTTATTAAACCAAGATTAGAACCCATTGTCGCTTTAGACGTTCGCGCGGCAAAGTAGAGCGTCTTACATAAGCACTTTCAAGAAACTAGAGGACGGAAAAGAAATCTAGCAAACCGGTAAGCGTAACAGCCTAGGTAGTGCCACAAGAATCGCCTTGAGAGTGTTTGAGGGGCTTAGTGGTGTCTTAATAGGTTTAGCATCTTAAGATCCCGGTTCCACACCACAGAATCATCGAATAGAGATCCAATCCAAGTTAAACAGGAGTCTAGCCTAGGTAGCTTTCATCATCTCTTGAGTTCAGTCGTCGTTCGAGTTCGTGTCTAGTTCGTCTAGTCTAGTTAGTTTCGTTATTTGCATTCTTAGGATTTTTTTAGAAACCCCCCCCCCCCCCATTAATAAACATTTAGTTAAGTCGTGTCAATTTAAGTCTAGATAGAGTCTTAGCGTAATCAGTAGAGTCTCTTGGGTTCGATACTCGGACTTCCTTAGGCTATACTACACTCGATCGGTACACTTGCCGGTTGTGTGTTTTAGGGTTTAGAGAGTCTTAGTCTTATAAATTTAAAACTTAGAGAGTCTAGATTTAGGGTAAATTTAGTTGTTTTAGTTGACCCACTTTCAGCACATCAATGATCCTAACAGAATTGCAGATTATAAAGCTTTTGTTGCTCAAAACGTTGAATATACTGCTGATGATTATTGGGCAGATAAAATGAAAGAGCACTTAAAATTTCTAGCCGAGAGAGATAAAGAAAGAATGAAAAATAAGAATGATGATGAAGATGTCCGAGTGATAAAGAAGCAAGTCAAAGAAATTCCAGCGTTCGAGATTAAAAAAGGAAGTTGATGCAGAAAAGGTGTCTAAGAATTGTGAAAACTGTGAGACTCTAAAAAAGCACAACAACGAGTTGATTCATAACATGAACAGATTGAAAGAATCGTATGATGTCTTAAACAAAGCCATGAATCAATATAACGAGTCAAGCAGTGAACAAGCTACAGCTATGAAGACACTCAATGGGGCATACATGATAAAGCAGGAAATGATCAATTATTACATTGATATGTGTGTTGAGCTTGAACAGAAATTGGAAACTCAGAGGATAGAAACTGAAAGAGTAAACAAATTATTGAAAAGTTACTCATGTTCTTCTTATGTGATTGACAGGATTTATCCTACAGTTGAAGGCTTGAAGGCATTTGAAGAAGACACATCTGAAGTGAAGAATTTCAAAACAAAAGAGAATACTGAAGTGAAGAATTCTGGTAAGAAACAAAGTGTTGGTTATAACAAGTGTCCACCTCCGCTTGAAAATAGATATTCTCCACGAAATCCTAATTCAGAAAGAGTCAAAAAGGCAACCAACTTACAGTGGGAATCTGAGTCTTCAGATAACTTGCCAGACAATAGAGATGTCACTTTCACATCATCCGACACTGATCATGAGTCAGAGTTAGTTAAGAAAGTGGTCGATCAGGTGTTGGATAAAGATGAAACGGAGGAGTCAAAGTCTGAGTCCGACACTTCAAGTCCAATAGTCAAAAAGGGTTTATAATAAAGAATTTCTGTTATCACAAAATAATTTGAATGACGAGACATTCAAAGTAGCATATACTTTTAATGATTCTGACAAATTATATTCTGATGAAGAATTTTCAATAAGAGGTGTTAAAACTGAAATGATTAAAAAGGTTTTCAAACTAACAGAAATCAATATTTCTGAAATAAAAGATGTAAATCTTTCTGAAAAACCTAAAAAGTACACCTCAAGAGTTCAACATAAATTAAACAAGAAAAAAGGTTACAGTTCTGGTTCTGGTTTTCAAAAGAAACCAAACCATAACGGTAATTTCAAAAAGAAAGGTCTAGGTTTTATTCCACCAAAAAATCATAAAAATGAGAAAACTTATAAACCAAAAACTGTTTTTGTTTCAGGAACATCTTCTGAAGAAGAAAAAGAGCATTTGTTCAGGAAGCAGACAAACAAAGAATTCCTTGCTAAGAAGCAAGAAGGAATGAAGAATGAAGTTCTCAGAATAAGAAGGAAACAAGAACCTGTTATAAATGTCGAAAAGTTGGTCACATAGCCTTGAACTGTCCAAAGGCAACGAACACAAAATAGGAAGTTTCCCTTAAACTGAAAGAAAAGATGGTTGAGAATGAACCACCAACCAAACAATTTAAAGTTTTCAAAAATTCAAAGTTTGAGGTTGGTGAGTGTTCAAAAGGTTTTTACAGAAGAAACGTGAAGCTTAACAACCAAAAGTGGGTTGTTAAGAAATCAGATGCTAGTTCTGGTGATGAATCTGACTCGTCAAAGTCAGAGGAGCCACAAGTTGAGCTAAAAAGTGAAAATTCAGTTCCGCCATTGGATGATGCAAAATTTTCCACCATTACGGACTGAAATTTTTAAACAAAAAATTGGAAAAGTTGAAATTTCAAATCATTTTTTTTTTCTGAAAAGAAAGAATTTGATATTGAAAAAGCCTTTAACCCCAAAGTTCAAAATATTTTTGGAAAAATGGTTGACGGGAAGGTCAAAGGGGTAAAGGAATTTTATGAAAAGAAAATGAATAAACCAGATGAAGATAATTCACCCCAGGTTAGTAACTGGGATATAACCTATCATGATTAAAATCTGGACTTGCCGGAGCTCCCAAGTTGGTAATCGTGGAGCATGAATTGGCATCTTTCTTGAGAAATATCACTTTTGTGAATGGTGGTTGTTCAATAATATTTCAACCTACAAGTGGTAGTATTCTTGAAAATTGTCATATTTCATTTTACAAATGGTATGGTTGATAAGTGAACCTACAAGTGGTTGAAAAAGGGGTTTTCACCTACAAGTGGTTAATCAAGGTCATTAAGTTGAACTTGATTTAACTTTCATACAAATGGTTGAGAAAACAAAGTGATGAATATATCCCCGATTTTACAAATGGTATCAACAAAACTTATTTTCCGGAAAAAACCATTTTGATTAAAACAAACTTAAGTGTTTTGAAGTTATAATGGGAAAATAGTTTGTTGTCAGGGGGAGTTCTGATTGTTTATGCCAAGTGGATGGCGAATTGAAGCAATTCTCATCGGTTTGTCAATTTTTCTTTAAATGGTTTTGAATTTTAGGGGGAGTAAGAAATTTTAGAAAATCCAAAAACATCGAAAACCATTAGAAAATTTTGAAAAAGCCAAAAACATGATAATTAAAATCAAAAACGAGTTTTGTTGTGAAAAAGAGGAAATGATAGTACATCAGTAGACAATCACAGTACGCTAAAGATTTGGAAAATCAAATGTGATAAACGATCTCACTGCGTATATGCCAGTAGGTTTTTACACATTCAGTAGATTGATCGTCGAGATATAAACCTAAATATCATACTTACTTATTTCGTGGGGAACATCTCTCGGATATATGGGTAACCCCCGAAATCTTGTTTGAAGGGCTTTCTATTTCTGACATACTAGGTCTTTGTGTGTGGTGATATCTGGGGTATTATACCAGGACTTCTGATTTTGCGGGAGCAATAGCCTAGTCCTCGTATAATACTTTGCACAGCTTTATTCATAAAGCCCACCCTCAGCATAAAAAATGATGAAACATTGAAAAATGCTAATCATGTGTTGTTGAAGAAAAGATTCTCTAAAGGGAACACACCTAAAGTCGAACCATCATCTCTCTGATTTTGCGGAAGCAATAGCCTGAGCTCTCATGGTCTCGCATTTAACCCCTTACAGATATCATTAGGGTACATTCACCTGTAAGACTGAATATAGGAGTCTGGATACGGGAGTATATTCTGAGGTGGGACACGCGAATAAGTTTAAGTTCTTAAAACATTAATCTCGTATCTCGAAACAATTGAACTTTGTGTGAAAATTTAAGTGGATCAGTATACTGACAATCTAAGTGAATCGTTTAGAACTTAAAGTGTTTAAAGCTCAACGGTGCTAGTGATTGGTCTCATAGACTGATATGATCCTCTTACGCAAACTCACAAAAAGATTGTTTGTAAATATTTCTTTACTGCATTTCATTAAAAACAAAAACCCAAAAAGATTGTGTTTTTAGCATAAATATTTGAAAATACAAAAAGATTTTCGACAACTGATGTTGAAAAGCTGATTTTCAAAATTCCGAGTGCTAAACATGATGAACAACAGGGTTGGGAGAGTTTGTTGAAATAAGAAAAATGATATTCTTACAAGTGATCATCTGAGATTTTAAATGAAAAATCATTTTGGATGATATCTACAAGTGATTATTTGAGATTGATTTTACAAGTTGTAAGCAGAGATTAAAATTGTCATAAATATATATCTTATGTTTTGGGTAGAAAATTGTGTAGGTAAAGCCAGATTACGATCTTAGAACCTGTGAAAGCTTGTAGATTGTGAATTCCAGACTGCGATCCCAGCTTATCGAAAGGGGGAGTCTGAAGACATCAAGAGGGAGTCTGAAGATGTGAGAGCCAGATTCAGTTTCAGGAACAGTGTTCAAGATAGAAGCTGCTGATGCTGAAGAACTTAAGGAATCAAGAGATCTAATCAAGAGAATTAGAGAGAGGATAGAGTCAGGTTGCGATTCTGAAAGAAAAAGAGAGAAGAGAGAAGATTGAGGATGCTAACAATGTCAGATTCTTTGGAAAGAGCGAGAAGACTGATAAAGACTGAAGATGTGACATACCGAAGACTCGACACCGAAGACTTCGTCAACATCCAAGGGGGAGTCTGTTGGTGCATATGTCTGTCGACTTCGTCTTGTATCGAGTCTTGTAATAGATTAGATAGATCAGGGCACATTATACGAGAAATTAGAGAAAAATATGGGATGTGACCATTTCGCACGAAATGGAACATGGCCATTTTGTACGAAATGGGACTGGCCATTTCGTGTGAGCCATCTCATGCGGAATGGGATGCCTATATATAGTTGCCTTAAGTCATTCATTTGTAACGGTTTTTCGATTCCGGTAGCGAAGCTCTGCCGAAGTGTCTCCATCATTGTAAAAGGATCTTATATCAATACAAGAGACAGTTTAAAGTGAATCTAAGTGCAAATCAGCTGAAATAACTCCGATACGTTTGTTTCCGCCTATCATATTGGACGAGATCTCTTCTGAACGACTCGTTTGGTCGTGCAAACGATCCTACAGTATCGTTCTTGTAAAACTACTAGATTTAGTTGAGCCTACCGATACATCATTAGTGAGACTAGTTAAACCTTTTAATAAATACAAATCTTTAGCATGCATTGATAGTCTATTGATGTACTATCATTTCCTTCTTTTGTAACATAAACTCATTTTCGTTTTTCAATGTTTTTGAA
This sequence comes from Helianthus tuberosus, assembly GCA_030545235.1. NCBI lineage: Eukaryota > Viridiplantae > Streptophyta > Magnoliopsida > Asterales > Asteraceae > Helianthus > Helianthus tuberosus. Next base: position 105,686,524 of record CM060361.1, on the reverse strand, counting down.
ATTTTGAAAATTTTTTATTGTTTTTGGCATTTTGAAAATATTGTTTTTGCATTTTATCTCTTTTACTAATAAATTTTACCCTCCTAAAATCTAAAACATATTTTCAAAAATAAGAATCTTTCATATTAACCTAACAACGAGTTTTACGAATACACTAGACTACCATTTTGTTTATGTGGAACTTACCCAACTTTTTCAAAACACACTTCTCATCTCTTTATCATTCTATGCACGAACAACCACTGCATTTGAATAGACGTTTCTTCATAGCTTGGTTATTATACACATGTGATGTGTACAAAATGCAACATATAAATTACATCTAACAAGACATAAAATCAACCCTTTTTAGGTACTAATGTTGGAAAAAGCATGTTTCTTTGTTTATTTTTAATTTACAGGATCAAAAGAGCTTAAACGAATAAAAAGAACAAATTAACAGCATAAACCAACACAAATACAAAGAAGAATGATTGAAACGACCTGTCGAACCCCCATCCACATAAAAAACAACAAAAATAACAAAGATAAAAGCTTAGGCACGGGGCCATGCCCACCAGGCATGAGGCCGTGCCCAGTCAAGATTCCCTACAGAAAAAGACAACAGCAAAAGACAAACCAGCATGGGGCCATGCCAAGTCAACATGGGTCGTCGTAAACTCTAGGATTCGTAGAATCTGAGATAGTACAGCAAGTACACTCACCACGGGGCCGTGTTCTGTCACCACGAGGCATGTTAGTACAACATCTGCAGTTAATGAAGGGAGAGAAATAGAAGACCACAGGGTCGTTCCAGGATGGCACAGAGTCGTGCCAAACGTCTGTTTTCAACTATAAATAAAGGTGCTTGGTTCAAGAGAAAGGCATCCCTTGGCAAACCACTTCTTTCAGACTTGCCATCAGTCCACCACCACTACAACACCCACCACCATCATCCATCATCCATCATCCATCTTTCATCTTTTAGAGTATGTAGTAGTCTCGGGATCCAAGATCGATTGTAAGAGTTCTTGTCAATCAAAGGCCATGCTTGGCTAATCTATTACATCACTTGGTGAAGACAAATCTTTTATTTATTACTTTTGATTTCCAATCTTTGGCAACTTTTGAATTGGGTATGTATTAATGACTTTAATAACTAGTTTTTATATTGAAGGTGAACTTTATTTAATCATTTCTTCAAGTTTTGTTGATTCACTCATTCGTGTCTTTACAGTCTATATAAAGCGTGTTAACTGTCAGGAAGGGGGTTAGAAGGGTGTTTGGGTAAAGTTCTTGCCTCGTTCAGTGTATAGATCATGCGAGGACCTGATTCAAGCTTATTAGGACTTCCCTTGAGGCAGATAGCATCAAATTGGGGGAAATAAGAACGACTTGTAATCCCTTATAAATAAACTACTTTTGAAACTTTATCCAGCCTTGCGGGACTGTATCCCTGCTGACTCAGACCAATATGGCCGAGGCTAACGTCGCCTTCACAAGAGGGGCCTACCACTTTTCGCATTAATAACTTATTTAATTATCTTTCAATAATCCGACCTTGCGGGACTGTATCCCTGCTGACTCAGACCAATAGGTTGAGGGTAACGTCGCCTTCACAAGAGGGGCCTACCACTATAATTAAGATAATCTCTTAAAAAGCCCAAGGTGCGGAAATCATCAAAGGATACATTAAAGAGGAGTTGAAACCAAGTGATTCCATCAAGTCTATTTGTTGTTTCTTTCATTTATATTTTTTTTATTTCTTGTTTATCTTTTAGGTAGTGTTTGGTATGCAGGAATGAGAGGTGGAATGGAATGGATGATTACAAGGGAATGAAGAAAAGGGTGTTTGGTTGGTCAATGGAATGGAATCACCCATTCCAAAAGTCATTCCATTCCCTCAAAATCATTCCTTCCACCCCCCATGTTTTTTTCATTTCATCCCCTCTTGTACCATTCATCAACAACACCACAACCCACCACCTTCGCCACAACCCACCACCTTCGCCACAACCCACCACCACCACCACCACCACCCACCACCGACGCCATCGCCACCACCCGCCGCCAACGCCATCGCCGCCACCCGCCACCACCTTACCTCGACAGCCACCGCCGCCGCCGCCACCCACTCGCCACCGTTATCACCCACTGTTGCGACTAACCGCCAACGCCACTCGCCGCCGCCCACCACCACCATCATCGACGCCACCACCAACTGCTGTCGCCGCCACCAACTGCCACCTCTGCTGCCAGCCACCACCAATGGCCACCTTGCCGCCACCACCACTCGCCGCCACCACCACCACCCATCACCGCCGCCAACACCCACCACCGCCACCTATATACCACCCACAATCACTACCACCGACCACCACCACAACTCACCGCTAATTTTATTACTCCGTTTCTCTTGCCTACCGAACAATACACAATAATAATTCATTTCATTCACACATGGTAACCAAACAAGACATGGAATGATAATGATCCATTGTATTCCCTCGTCCATTCCATTACCTCGTCCATTCCATTCCTTCGTCCATTCCATTACCCCATACCAAACAGACCCTTAAAACTTACAAAACTTTTATCAAAATTTGGTTAGATTAGACGTTAACGATAAGCCGGTATTAAAAGCTCTTGTGCCCTTGGACGACCTCGGTATCTTACCATCACTATACTACGTGTACGATGGGTGCACTTGCCCTAACGTGTGTAGAGTGATAGTATTGTATTGTGTTTTATAAATTTAAAGCTTGATCCACGAGTAAAAAGTGCTTAAAATATATCAAAAAAATATACCCACACTCACCCACATCAAGTTTTTGGCGCCATTTCCGGGGACACAAGGATTTGGATAAAGCTTAAAATTAACGACCTAATCATTTTTTATCTTTTTCTTTTTAATTTTTAGGAGTTTTCTTTGTTTTTGCATTTTCTTCATTTTTCTGCAGACTGCAGCATGGGGTCGTGCCAGATCAAACACGGACCGTGCCCAAATCTAAAACAAGAAAAGTTTTTGTTTTCTGAGCTACAGAGAGACAGACACTGGGCCGTGGAGGTGCAACACGGGGCCGTGCCCAACATCCAGTAGTTGGGGATCCAAAAAACAGAAAAACTTTAACCCAACACGGGGTCGTTTTCATTGAACACGAGGTCGTGTTGAACCAATTGATCAACAAGAATTTTTTGTTTTTGTTCGAAGGAACTGGAACTCAGTCACATAGCTCGCAACTCAACTTGGTGCATGAGCTCCAGCTTCGATAAAGACATAAATGAACCACTTGAGGAACCCGAGCGCTTTTTAAGAAAAAGACTAAAAGCTAAAAATCAACAAAAAGCCTCGGACAAAAACCCTCCCATGGCGGATCAACGCACTTTAATGGATTACTTACGGCCTACGGTCGGTAATCTTAGAGCCGCTATTAACCCACCAAAAGTTGATGCTAACAACTTTGAGCTTCGCCCCAACTAATTCAAATTCTCCAAAATTCCGCTACCTTTCACGGCCTACTTGACGAAGATCCCCATATTACCAGTTTCTTGGAAATATGTGACACCTTTTGGATAAACGAGGCCTCCAACGATGCCATCCAGCTCCGTATGTTCCGATTTTCCCTGAGAGACCTAGCCAAGGCCTGGCTCAATACCCTCCCAAGTGGATCCGTCCACACTTGGGATTAACTTCCCAAAAAATTCTATACAAATATTTCCCTGCCGCTAAAATGGCTAAATTAATGACTGAAATTAATTCATATTCTCAAGAGGACGGGGAATCTTTGTATGAAACATAGGAAAAATTCAAAGAGTTCTTAAGGAAATGCCCTCATCATGGTTTAGAAGTGTGGCAACAAGTCTCCACATTGTACAATGGACTTTTGCCACACACAAGACAAATCCTTGACTCAAAATCCGGGGGGATCCTTGGTAATTGTCGTCCCACTGAAATTTATAATCAAATTGAAGAAATTGCTCAAAACAGTTTTCAATTGCACACCCCTCGAGGATCAAAATCCATAGCCCCAGGAGCCCATAAAGTGGACGAAAATACTTCCTTACAAGCCCAAATCGAAGCTCTATCTTCAAAAAAAATAGAATTAGCAAAAAGTGCTTCGATTATGGCTTGTGAAGGGTGCGGTGGGTCACATGAAAACTGGAGTTGTATGACAGATGGGGAAAACCAAACAGAAATAGTAAACTACCTTAATAATGGCCCTCTTCCACCGGGTAGTCAAGGTAACACCTTCAACCCCGAATGGCGAAAGCAATCCAACTTGGGTTGGAGGGATTCGGAGGGTAGTAACCAACAAAATCAAAACCAACGTCCCAACTTTCCACAACCCCGAAATGAGAAAATAGGCTTCCAACCACAACAACAAGGAGGAAGAGAAAGGCTTGAGGACCTCATCACTCGCCTTTTCTCCGAATCTGATAAAAAGTAGTCAGAAAGGTTCCTACAAACTGAGGCCGAATTAGAAACCAACGGGCTAGCATGCAAATTATCAAAAAATAAGTAAGCCAACTTGCCCAAAATTTCGACGAAAGACCACAAGAGTCTTTCCTAGTAACACTGAAACAAACCCAAAAGCCCAAGTAAACGAAATCAACTTAAGAAACCGGAAGGTAGGACCCGAAATATAACCAATGCCGCAACAACCCGATTCACTCCCTATAAAACGCCCATTACCAACAACCAAGAAAATACTCAACCCCAAAATACCAAAACAACCAAACCACCCCGGTCCCTTACCCCGGTCATTTACTACGGCAAAAGACCAATGAGCAATTCACTAAGTTCGTAAGCTTGCTTAAACAACTTCACATCAATCTCCCTTTTGTGGAAGTTCTCACTAAAATGCCAAAATACTCCAAGTTTATAAGCGATTTCCTCACTCACAAAAGGAAGATTGAATCCATTCAACAAGTCAACTTAAGTGAAGAGTGCTCGGCGGCACTCCTCAACAAGCTCCCTAAATAGAAAATTGATCCCGGAAGCTTCACCATTCCTTGCTCTATTGGAGAATCACCGATAAGCAATGCACTAGCCGACTTGGGGGCTAGCATTAATCTAATGCCCGCCTCTATGTTCAATAGACTTAGGCTAGGCAAGCCACACCCTACGAGGATGAGCATACAACTTGCGGATAGGTCAGTAAAATACCTCAAGGTGTCATAGAAAATTTATTGGTAAAGGTCGAGAATTTGTTTTCCCGGCCGACTTTGTAATCCTCGACATGGAAGAAGACACTGAAATTCCGCTCATATTAGGAAGACCTTTCCTTGCCACCGCACGGGCCATGGTGGATATGAGCGATGGAAGATTAACATTAAGGGTTGGTGACAATGAGATCAAGTTTGAGGTGGGACAACGAGCGGAGGATGATCCGGTTAACTACATCAAGGCAATAGACTCGAGCTTAGACTACGCCCTCCGACGATGCAACTCAGGATGCGAATCATCCAGCTCGGGTAACATTTGACCGACTTTGGGTCTAGCCAAGGACCCTTATAAACGTGGCGCACCATGGAGGCATTCCATGGACTATCCATTAGTTAAGTAGCTTAAATCTTAGTGTAATCTTTAGGAATGGTTTTTCTTTTAAGTTTTTTCTTTGTAGGAATAAATCACACTCAAAAGAAGATGAAAAAGACAAAAGAGCGTTGAAAAAGGGACCCCATGCACGTAAACCAGAGCCTCCCGCTTCAAAAACTGCAAACCGGAGTCTACAGCATGGGGTTGTGCCCATCAGGCATGCCCCCGTGCCTAAATGTCTGATGTTAAAAAAAAATTGCAGAGAAGGTGACACGGGCCATGCCCACCAAGCACGCCCTCATATCCACAATACTGTAAGTTTTCTGTTACATTTTGTTACTGACACTTTAGCCACGGGGCTGTGTCCACAAGGCACGCCCCCGTGCCCAGTGACCAGTACCGAAAAATTGTTATTTTTCCCTACTTTTTACACATTTAATCCAAACAAATCCTATTTGGGACGCATTCAGGACAATGTGTAATTAAGTGTGGGGGGGGGGTGTTAGAAGCTTGAATTTTTTGTCCTAAAAACAAGCCTTACACAAAACTCGCCTTGGAAAACCACTAATCACCCTAAAGTTTTTTGTAATTTTTTTTATTTGTTTACTTATCTTGGTTTAGTTGGGAAAAATTAAGTTTTAAAAATTATTATTTTTTTCAAATTTACACCTGAAAACATCGCGAAAAAAAAAACAAATTAAGAAATTTATAAAAATGGGCATAACAAATCTTTGTAAAATTTGATTATATATACATTTTTACACTATACCCTTTGTAAAATTTGATTATATATACATTTTTACGCTATACCATTTTTCCCACAAAAAGTGAGTTTTGATCATTTACCGAGCATACAAGTACATATCTGTACTAATTGCTCAATTTTTCGTTTCTTGTGTGAATAGCCAGTTTGGTTCTCACAAATCTATAACTTGCCAAAACAATACGTTCCAAATCCTTATCGATATAAATCCAAGTAAGTAAATGATAGAGGCATTAGGACTAAACCTATTTTTCATTCTAAACCATTGTTTTTTTTTTTTTTTCATACCTTACCAAAAATATCCCCTTAGTTAAACCCCATTGAGCCTTAACCCTTTCGTTTCTAAACTCGCAAAAATATAAACTTTTGTAAAAACAACCACCCACATCCCCAAACACTTTTTATTTACACCCTTTATTTTTGTAAAAAGTTCGATTATAAAATTACAAGTATGACTTAGTTTCAACTTTGGTTAAAAGAAACATTAGCTAAATTCTTTTTTGCTAAGCCAGAAAGCAATAAAAAACCGACACTTTTCACGCTTTTCACCATTTTACCTAAAAACACATGCCCGAGCCAAAACCTACCATTTTACAAGCCCTCTTGATATTTACGAGGATTAAACGTCAAATAGGAGGAGGTTTGATTGTTTGTCAAGCCTATAGTTGGAGTAAGTTCCACACCGGGTCCGAGCACTTTCAATTAAACATCTTCGGCCGAGTGTTGAGTGACCACTTGTGAGATGTGTAAATTTGTATATAACTAAATGGAATTTTATAAAGACACGTTAAGCCCAGAACAAATAATTTTTCTTAAGACGTGTTTTAAATAAATCATTACGAATAAGATTGTAAATAAAAAAACAAAATAAATTTAGAACTTAGATTCCCGACACTTTAAAGATAAACCCAAAACTTCTTTTCTACCAATTCCGTTTGAGTGTGTAAGCCACATTACAGTGTTTTGCTTGAGGACAAGCAAAGATTCAAGTGTGGGGGTATTTGATATGCACAAAATGCAACATATAAATTACATCAAACAAGGCATAAAATCAACATTTTTTCGGTACTAATGTTGGAAAAAGCATGTTTCTTTGTTTACTTTCAATTTACAGGATCAAAAGAGCTTAAACGAATAAAAAGAACAAATTAACAGTAAAAACTAACACAAATAAAAAGAAGAAGGATTGACACAACCTGCCGAACACCCATCCACATCCAAAACAACAAAAATAACAAAGACAGAAGCTTAGGCACGGGGCCCTGACCACTAGGCATGGGGCCGTGCCCAGTCAAGATTCCCTGCAGAAAAAGACAACAGCAAAAGATAAACCAATACGGGGCCGTGCCAAGTTAACATGGGTCGTGGTCAACTCTAGGATTCGCAGAATCTAAGATAGTACAGCAAGTACACTCACCACGGGGCCGTGACCTGTCACCACGGGGCGTGTTAGTACAAGTTCTGACATCTACAGTTAATGAAGTGAGAGAAATAGAAGACCACGGGGCCGTGCCAGGATAACATGGGGCCGTGCCAAACCTCTGTTTTCAACTATAAATAGAGGCGCTTGGTTCAAGAGAAAGACATCCTTTGGTAAACCACTTATCTCACACTTGCCATCAATCCACCACCACTACAACACCAACACCCACCACCATCATCCATCTTTCATCTTTTTTGAGTATGTAGTAGTCTCAGGATCCAAGATCGATTGTAAGAGTTCTTATTAATCAAAGGCCCATGCTTGGCTAATCTCTTACATCACTTGGTGAAGACAAATCTTTTATGTATTACTTTTGATTTCAAATCTTTGGCAACTTTTTAATTGGGTATGTATTAATGACTTTAATAACAAGTTTTTTTATATTGAAGGTGAACTTTATTTAATCATTTCTTCATGTTTTGTTGATTCACTCATTCGTGGCTTTAAGGTCTATTTAAAGCGCGTTAACTGTCTGGAAGGGGGTTAGAAGGGTGTTTGGGTAAAGTTCTTGCCTCGTTCAGTGTATAGATCCTACGATGACCTGATTCAAGCTTATTAGGACTTCCCTTGAGGCAGATAGCATCAAATCAGGGGAAGTAAGAACGGCTTGTAGTCCCTTATAAATAAACTACTATTAAACTTTATCCGGCCTTGCGGGATTGTATCCGTGCTGAATCAGACCAATATGGCCGAGGGTAATGTCGCCTTCACAAGAGGGGCATACCGCTTTTCGCATTAATAACTTATTTAATTATCTTTCAATAATCCGACCTTGCCGGACTGTATCCCTGCTAACTCATACCAATAGGTTGAGGGAAACGTCGCCTTCACAAGAGGGCCCTACCACTATAACTAAGATAATCTCTTAAAAAGCCCAAAGTGTGGAAATCATCAAAGGATGCATAAAGAGGAGTTGGAACCAAGTGATTCCTTCTTGTCTATTTGTTTTTTCTTTCGTTTACATTTTTTATTTCTTGTTTATCTTTTAAAACTTTCAAAACTTTTATCAAAATTTGGTTAGATTAGAGTTAACGATAAACTGATATTAAAAGCTCTTGTGTCATTGGACGACCTCGGTATCTTACCATCACTATACTACGTCTACGATGGATGCACTTGCCCTAACGTGTGTAGAGTGATAGTATTGTATCGTGTTTTATAAATTTAAAGCTTGATCCACGAGTAAAAAGTGCTTAAAATATATCAAAAAAAATATACCCACTCACTCACGTCAACATGTAAACGGACTAAGTTAGTTCCGAATTGGCACCCAATGCATATTGGATTTGAGTTGACCAAATTCATCAATGTCCATTCACAGTCCCTTCTTGTCATCGAATTGAACAATTTCAAAATTTTTATTGGGGTGTAAATTTCAGTTGAAAATTTAGCTTTCCAAATCTGCCTCGGTATCACAACTGTTTGATGAACTATCTGCTTCTCAACCGTCATTTCTATTGTCTTCGGATTTGTATCCGACGAACATGTTTCACTAGATAAATCCATAATTTTCAAAGTGTGAAGCGATTCTTTAGAATTCATATCGAATGAACGATCCGCAAACAAAATCTTCTCAAGATTTTCGCTTGCCTTCTTCCTCTTCTTTCTCAATTTATCTTTATGCTATTTAGATAATTTGGCACTTCGTTCTTTGGGATTATCTTCTATTTTCAGCTTCTTCATATCTTTCTTCTCTCTCTGAGATTCATATGATGATCCATTCCTCGACCTCCATAGACAATCTCTGACGACATGGATTTTATCTTGACATTTAAAGCAACTTCTCATGTGGACAGAATTTCTCTCACTTCTCCTCGGTTGAACACAATATACAACAGTGTGTCTAATCAAACCACAATTGAAGCACATTATGTTATCGCACTGTTCTCTTCTATCATACGAATCTCCTAAATCATAACATTGATTTGACGTGTAGTAATCTTCATTCCAACCTCTTCGGCCATTGTAATTATTTGACTTTGGAGAATTCTCATATATGTTTTTGTGGTCAAACCCACACAACTTATTCCGAAGTTTTTGTGAGTTTTTATAATGATTGGATTTTGATCCCGATGATGTTTTATTTTGAAAATTTTTAGAACTTTTACTATTTTGTGTTTGCTTTCGTACCTCATTTTGCTTCGAACATCCACTGTTGTCAGCAAATGATGGTATTTTCTCACAATCCGTTTCTTTTATTTTCAAAGATATTTCCATATTATTAATATCATCATCAGTTTCATCATCACAATCTTCACTTATGACCTGGTCATAGTCATTGACTTTAACATTGTCAATAATGGAATCTCGACTAAGGGAGTTTAAATTATAGTGTGATCAAGTACCATCGCTATCGGATCAACCACTAGTGGAGTTGAAATCTTGATCTCTATTGTTGATTCAACATCTCTGGTGGTGTTGTAGACTTAAGTTTCAAAGAGTGCGGACAACGATTATAACCCAAACCATTTTAATCGATTTTCTCATAACCATCATCATTTTCCTTCTTTTTAGGTTTAGGAATAATGTGATCAAGAATGTGTGATGAGGTCATGTAACTCTTCAATTTTCTTTCAATATTCTCAACTTCAATTTTAACTAACACATTTTCCTTTTCCAGCTGAGTTATTTCGTCGAAATATGAATTTATTGCTTCTTGTTTATTGAAAACACATTTATTTAAATTTGATTTTTCATTTTCTAAAATTTTTATTTTGTTTGCAATATATTTTTCATTTTTTTAATTTATTTGTTTGCTAATGCCAAGCTTTCTGAATCCTTTAACAGTTTGGCATTGTCATCTTTCTACCTATTTACCTTATCAAAACATTCTAGACATGCAGGTTTAGAACAAGAAGTCTAAGATTTTAAATGTTGGCTCATGTGTACCCTGACAAAAGAACAGATGATAGAAAGCCAAAATAATTTACAATCTATCATATACTAATTGTAACAACCTGACTTTTTGGATCGTTACCTGTTCATTTTCGCTTCGATTTGAAACCGACTTGAATCCTGGAATTCGATATAAATAAAGGGTTATGTTAAACTAAATGCTTTTCATCACACCGCACCGCTATATGTTTAAGCGCTTTATATTCGCAACATCTACGCAACACAAATTATAGAGAAATATGCTATTTAAATTGCCGAGTGTGTTTGTTTGGTTACCATACGCCTCCGCAAACGCTTATTCCGACTAACACGCTAAATCGCAAATGCAGTTATTAGAAGTAGTAATGTGATAACGTGTGTTCTTATGTGTCTTACTTGTGTGTGCTTATTATGCAAATTGTTACTCACAAATGCTATCGCAACACAAACTCAACGCTACTCGCACAACACGATTTATCACTTTAAAACGCAACGCAACCCGGAACTTAGTGCTACGCTAAAATACTTAAGGTAACAATACTGTCTAACACAACAAAACGCATTAACCGAGCATCCTACACGTGAAACGAGGATTTCACGCACACAAAACAACACCTCTGTTCAAAGCTGGGCAGCTTCGTACGAAGGCACTCCCTTTGTACAAAGGCAGCCAGTTCAAACAAGAGTCTTCAGTGCGAACCCACCAACTCTATAAATACCCAAGTCCCTCCTCATTCATTCATACTTGCTGATTTTGAGCCAAAACTCTGCCGAATTGCTGTCCGACCATTTTCAAGTAAGATTTAACAGTTTTCTTCAATTATACAACGTTTTCCACTTCGATTTTCACAAGAATCACTACGTTTTCATCTAATTCTTCTGTTTTCACATAAAAACAAACATCTTTTTACTTAAGTTCTTCTTTTCTTCATAAATTCCTGCTTTTCACAAGAACCCTTCCTTTTTTCATCAAAACTTCTTCTTCCATCACTGATTTACACTTAACCGAGTGTAATGGGACTAACTTTGGTTTCCCAAGCTAGAAATCTGCTGATTTCACACTCAAGAAGTGTTAAGTCTAGGTGAAAACTCTTTAAAACCTTTTTAAACTCTATTTTTACACCAAACCGGACCAAAAATGACATGTATTTCATTCACTGAATAGTGGAACGAGATATTGTTGAAACCATCTCGAATTGGACTCGGAAACACATCCGATTCAGGCAAAAACACAGCACCAATTGCCTAGAACAGCGACGTTTGTGAACTGCACTGTTCTGTGCGAAGCCAGCTTTGTTTTCGTACGAAGGGCCTGGTTTTACACGATACAGCCCAATTTCCATATGTGACACAATCAAAGACCTTTCCGACTCTAAGCTCAATCAATAGCTTAAGGTTGGAGGGAGGAACACTCGATTTTCCGAGGACGACGCGAAGACACTCGATTTTGGACAACGGAAGCAGCACGTGTATGAAGACCCACCTTCGTACGAAGCTTCTGTTTCCCCACCGACACTTCGATTTCCGACCGTTTCAGCACTTTGGAGGACTTATGCTTCTGTTCCCGTACGCAGGCTGACCCGGGGCTCCCTTCAATCCATTGAGGATTGTGTTTCTTAATTAGTACACGCTCTGTGAGTATACTCGAAATCATTTTCGTTTAACGCACTTTTGGGTGTTACATACGTTTTCTATCAAAACACAGCTCACAACGCAAAACACTTTATAAACGCTAACCGCTCCCGCATGATATACGTGATTTGTTGAATGCTTGTTACTATGCTTATACAGTGTTACACTAGACCGCCTCTAGCAACAATAGTACTATAGTTTGGACTCAGCACTTATGTGACAAGGGGTGCTAGGGATCACATTACTTTACTACACGTGTTCGCTTTGGTGAACATGTGTCGCGCATACTCTACATTGTAGTCTCATGGTTAGGTTGTATCATTGTTGATGGTTACATGCTTCGCCCGTTACGTGTTACATGCTGGTTATGCATAAACGTTTTTAATACTATATATATGCAAACTTGTGTACTCACCTTTACTTTATGTATTGACTTTTATTTTAACGTATGTGGCAGGTTGATGGTCTGTTTGCTGCAATGGATTTAGGAAGTCTAGAAACCCGCAACAACAATCTAGGTTGTCGGACTTGTTTTGTTTTTGAGAACTCGCTATATGTAATAATTGTTTGTTGAATTTTTGTTTATTGGTATGGGACAATGAGCCTTTAAAAATATTGGTAATGGATAGTTGTTATGGATTCTCTTGAGCAATCTGGTTCGCCTAGTGCCGCTCCCCGATGGTTCCGCCATCGGTTGGGGTGTAACACTGATCATCAATAGCAGTGTTTGAAGAGTACACTCTTCCCATTGGCAAAGGCATCAAAATCTGCTACAACCAAAGGTCTGCTAAAGCTGAAGTCTGTTGAAGAACAAAGTCTGCTGATTCACAAGGTCTGCCAAAGTAAACCACTGATGAAGACTAAAGTCTGCTGAAAGCAAAGGTTTGATCACCCTTTGATTGGAGAAGACAAAGTTTGATGAATAAAGGTCTACTGAGGCTCAACAGAGGATAAGGCTCATCAGATGTTGAATCAACAGATGTTGTATAACCGAGTTTTCAATGTAACAATGTTTTAGTATTAGCAGATCTTGGAGGTTGTTAGAAGTTGTTAGATGTCATTGTCTAGGTGATGTCAGCTTAGATTCCTCAGAGGTTTGCATTGTACTATAAACTGAACAGTGCATGTACTGTTCTATTGATCACTTCACCTTGACATTTTGTATGAGCAAATCAGAGTGATCTTAGGCTGAGGGGGAGTTTGTAATTCATGCATACGTGAATCGTTGTAATTGCAATCATTCAGTTAAAAGTATTCATGATGAAAGCAAATCTCTCTTTGTTTGTGATTTAAAGTTTATCTTCATTTCGTTGCATTATTTCCATCTTTGTTATCTTCTTACATCATTCATCTTAAACATTAACAAACAAATAAAACTCAAATCCTAACAATTGGTATCAGAGCTTTGGTCAATCGAATTTGATTTAACAATCAGTTTGATATAAAAGATCAGCTCATTTCATTGATATCGTTTGTTCGTAGGAATTGAAAAACAGAGTAAAAAAAAGTTTAATCACGTTCAAAGTAGTTTAAACAAAAACTTTGTAAAACAATCAAAATGTCTCAAAACACACAAGATCCTCATAACACTGCACCTTGTATAAACCACCTATGCTTGTCAGATCTGAGTATAATATCCAGCAACGTAGGATGGGTCATGTACTTGCACAGCAAAACACCGGATGATGGAAATCGGTTATCTTCGGAACACATTCCGATGGTGCCGAGTGCAGAAGATCCCAAGGTCCAAGTACCTAAGAAACCTGAAAATTACTCTGAGCGGGATTTTCAGAAAATTGAGTTAGATGTTAAAGCATTCAGTATAGTTGCTACATCACTACCTAATGACATCTATGCTGGCATGTTACACTGTAACAATGCTAAGGAGTTATGGGATGCACTAAAAGAACAATTCGGTGGTACAGAAGAGGTCATTGAGAACAACAGAGAGGTTTTGAACCAACAATATGAAACGTTTTGACATGTCAAAGGAGAGTCATTAACCCAACAGTTTGAAAGATTTAGTTGTCTAATTAGTGAGTTAAAACTGTTAAACGTAGAGTATGCTAAATCAACTTTGAATAGTGGATTTCTTAGATCACTACCAGAAAAATGGGACACTATAGCCTTTGTTACTAGAAATTCTATTGGTTTTAAGGAGATGAGTTTGACTCAGCTTCATGGTATGCTCCTCACTTATGAGAGAGAGCTTAACCGAAAAAAGAAGCTACAAGAGTCAGGAAAAGTGGTTGATGACTGTTATTTTGGTAGTACAACACTTTTTGGTCAGGAGGAAACATCTGGTGGTAGTAAGGATCAGAGTTATGATCATGTCATTGACATAACATCTGGTGGAGCATTCAACTTTGACTCTTACTCACCCAACTATGCTTTCACAGCAAATGGGGAAAACTAGGTTTCTAACAACTTGTCATTTGAATTAAACGACCTTCAACATTTTGACCCCACAGATCTTGAAGAACTGGACATTTTACATCAACTTGCCTTGTTGAATGTGAGAACCAACAAGTTTTACAAGAGAACTGGTAGAAAGTTTCCAGGATTGGATGGGAACTTAAAAGTTGGGGTAGATAAATCAAAGATAAGGTGTTATAATTGTAATAGGCTTGGTCACTTTGTTAGAGAATGTAGGAGCCAAACCAGTGGTCCTATAGTTACACACCCCAGTCCAAGACCTCAAAACACCCAAAACACTGTTCATTAATCCCAATATTACCCCTACACCTCACATGCAAAGCACTGCTCACTTTGCACAACCTGTAAACACTGTTCCTGTTCAGTATGTCCAAACCACTGTTCCTCAAATTCAATATGTTCAAGCCCCAGCACCCCAGGTCCAAGTACAAGCTGCACCACAAGCTTCACAAACATATGCTCAGGCAGAGGCCAGTCAACAGAGCTTCTTTACACAAGGCTTTGTTGATTGGAGCAGCTTACTTGAGGATTTAACCGATGAGAACTTTGCTAGTTGCTAATTCTGATAAAAAAAACCTGAGGGATTTTGTTTTATAGCACTAGAAACAATACAAGAAGGGCTTGAATCAGAGGAAGTGGAGACCAAATCTGAGGTGGTCTGTGAGAATGATGAAAAGAATTCTGAAACATCTATTTCAGGAGAAAAAGTTGGTGAACAGCTGTTAGAAGAAAAAGTTGTTGAACAGCTGTTGGAACCTCTAGCAGACCCATGGGATTCCAGTGTATGTGATGGTGAATGTGATTGTGCCATGATGGTTACTGCTAAGGGAGCTTCTGCATGCTTAGATAGTTTATGGTATGTAGATAGTGGAGGCTCTAGACACATGACAGGATGTAGAGCCCTACTCAAAGATTACAAAAACCATGGAAGGGGTGACATATCTTTTGGTAACAATTCAAAGGGGAAGGTGTTGGGGTCAAGGACTGTTCAGGCTAGGAAACTCAAGTTTGAAAATGTCAATCTTATAGACAATCTTAAATTTAATCTTCTTAGTGTGTCTTAAATGAGTGACAAGGGCTCTGGGTCATTCTTCACTAAAGAAACTTGTAAGATTGTTGGGCTAGAAGTGGTTTAAAGATTGAGGAAATCATAGTCGTGAGCAAAACACAACTTGTTGCTAAAAGGAGTGGCAATGTGTATGTGGTTGATACGTTGAAGGATAATCCAATGTCTGATGTATGTCTGTTCTCAGCTGCCTCTACCAAAGAGACAGAGCTATGGCACAAGAGACTTGGGCACACAAATCTTAAAACTATCACCACAATAACAAAATAAGGCCTTGTAAGAGGCCTTCCAACAAAACTTTTTACTTGTGATGAGCATTGTGTTTCCTATTTAAAAGGTAAACAACATAAAAGTTCATACAAGTCCATTGAAGAGTCCAAAACAAGCCAGTGTTTACAATTGTTACTCATGAGTTTGAAAAAGACATGATACTTTCTTGTTATTGTTGATGATTTTTCAAGGTTTACAGGGACTTACTTTTTGCACTCCAAAGATGAGACTGCAGGATTTTGCAGGACTTTGTGAAACAAGTTGAAAAGAAATTTGATCTGCCAGTAAAAGTCTTTAGGAGGGACAATGGAACAAAGTTTAGAAACAAGGATTTGGATGATTTATGTATGTCAAAATGGATTGTAAGGCAGTACAGCATCTGAAGAACACCAGAACAAAATGGGGTGGTTGAAAGGAAAAACAAAACATTGATTGAAGTTGCCAGAACAATGCTCGCAGACTCAGGTTTACCCTTAACCTTTTGGGCAGAGGCTGTAAACACTACTTGCTATGTGCAGAACATAGTTTTAATCAACCCCAGACATCAAAAGACTGCCTATGAAACTCTGTTCAAGATCAAACCACTGATCTCATACTTTAAAATCTTTGGCTGCCCATGCTTCATTTTAAATCTAAAAGATTCAATTTCAAAATTTGCAGCCAAAGTGGATTGTGGTTATTTTCCAGGATACTCAACCACTGCCAAGGCCTACAAAGTGTTTAACACAAGGACTAGGTGTGTGGATGAGACCTTGAATGTAAAGTTCAATGAACTTTTTTCATTAAAAATCCCAGTAAATCCTGCTGAACTATTTCACCTTGATAAATTTACATTTAAAGATGTGTCTGTCAAGACTAACCCTGCAGGTACACCACAATCTTTCCCTCAAGATCATCTAATTGACATTGTGATTCAACAATACAAAGTCATTTCCACTATCAGAGAAGCAGATGTTCAAAACAGCTGCCAAAACTCTGCCACCACTGCATCAACAGTTGTTGATCAAACCTCTACCACTTCATCAAGTCTAACCTCTGTTGACAAAAGTTCATCAACTGTGGATAAAAGTCAACACAATTTCACACACATTCCTCCTATTCCTCCACCTCCATCTCCAACAGATGTTGGCTCTTTAAAATTGCCAACAAATGCTAGCTTAGATGATTCACATATGTAGCCTTCACCTCTCAATGCCATTGTTCCATACAAGGGGGATCTAATCTTCCTTAAATCTCATCCACCAGACTAAGTTATTGGCAACATTAGTGAAGGGGGATCTAATCTTCACCTCTCAATGCCATTGTTCCATACAAGGGGGATCTAAAACATCTGTCACTTTGCTGGCTTTCTATTACTCATCCAACCAGTCAAGTACCAAGAGGCACTGAAAGACAACAGTTGGGTAGAAGCTATGCAAGAGTAGCTCCAATAGTTTAAAAGACAACAAGTATGGGAGCTTGTTCCACTACCAAAGGATGTATGTCCAATTGTCACAAAGTGGGTCTTCAAAAACAAAACTGATAAAAGGAGAATTATTGTAAAAAAAAAAAAAACAAAGCTAGGTTAGTGGTTCAAGGCTTTAGACAAGAAGAGGGCATAGATTATGATGAAACCTTCGTTTGTGTAGCAAGACTTAAGGCCATCAGATTGTTCTAGCCTTTGGTGTCAACCACAACATCAAGGTGTTCTAGATGGATAAAAAATGTGCATTCCTGTATGGAAAGATTTAGGAAGAGGTTTATCTTTGCCAACCTCCTGGTTTTGAAGATGCCATTTATCCTTATCATGTCTACAAACTCAATAAAGTTTTGTATGGCTTGAAGCAAGCACCTAGAGCCGGGAATAAAACTCTTTCCACCTTTCTCATTTCCATATGGTTTACAAGGGGTAAAATTGACAAACGAATGTTTTTAAAATGGAATGGAAAGGAAGGGATCTGATGATTGTCCAAATTTATGTTGATGACATCATCTTTGGATCCACATGTACCTTCATGTGTGAAGAGTTCAGAAAACTCATAACAGCAGAGTTTGAAATGAGTGCTATGGGCGAACTTCAATGCTTTCTTGGTCTCCAAGTTAAGCAATTGCAAAATGGAATATTCATTCATCAAAGCAAATATGTAAAAAAACTTTTAACAAAATTTGAGATGAATGATTGTAAACCATGTAGTACACCCATGGCAACCACAAAGATGGTCACTATAGATGAAAAGGATGACTTGGTTGATCAAATATTGTGTAGAAGCATGATTGGGTCTTTATTGTACCTAACTGCATCTAGGCCGGATATCATGTTTGCAACATGTGTTTGTGCAAGATCTCAGTCAGCACCTAGGAAGTCTAATCTCATTGCTGTAAAAAGAATATTCAAATACATAAAAAGTGCTCCCACACTTGGTATCTGGTATCCTGCTAATGGGAATATCAAGCTTTCAGGTTTTTCAGATAGTGATTTTGCTATGTGTAACACCACAAGGAAGTCCACATTAGGAGGGTGTCAATTTCTAGGCAATTTCTTAGTATCTTGGTAAAGCAAAAAGAAAGCAGATGTTTCCACATCCACTGCTGAACCTGAATACATTGCTGCTGTAAGTTGTACAACCCAACTTTTGTGGCTTCAAAATCAACTGTTGGATTTTGGTGTAACTGCCCTCTCATGTTAGATAGTCAAGCAGCTGAAAACATCATTAAAAATCCAGTCTCTCATTCAACAACCAAACACATTGACATCAAACATCACTTTGTGAGGGATAGCTATGAAAAATGTTTGATTTCTCTGCTTCATGTTCCAACTAAGGATCAGCTGGCAGATGTGTTGACAAAAGCTGTAGACACATCTACCTTTGAAAGCTTGATCTCTAGGATTGGTATGCTAAACATGGATTAAAAGGCAAAACTTTGTTTTCCATGAATAAAAAGCATTAAAATGTTTTCAGAAAATCAAAAA
The DNA here is from genome assembly GCA_030545235.1 of Helianthus tuberosus. Lineage (NCBI taxonomy): Eukaryota > Viridiplantae > Streptophyta > Magnoliopsida > Asterales > Asteraceae > Helianthus > Helianthus tuberosus. Next base: position 105,667,532 of record CM060361.1, on the reverse strand, counting down.
TCCATCCTTAAGAATAGCTTTGATTGAAATTTTTTCAAGAATCCTTAAAAGTCTGTCCATAACCATTGTTTTTCAAACCTCTAATTGGCTAAAAATTTATCCACTGCTGAAAGGTATCCTCTATTTTCATTTACCACTGCTCATGACCATTGTTGATCAAACAGCTGTTGGTCTCAACCACTGATATCTATCAACTGATAGACTAAAATCAGCCATTGTTCATTCCACTGTTCCTAACCACTGTTGTTTCCCAACAGTGGTTTCCAAACAACTGTCATCCATTATCACAATAGAGGTTGCCACGTTGACAGATGTTAGCCATTAGATCTTTGTAACTGCTGCCATGTCAGCATTCACTTTTTCACCCTATAAAAACCATGTTTCATCCCCAAAAAGAGCTTTACTGCCGTCTCGAATTCAAAATTCTCAAAAGCGGTTTTCACTATCTTCTTCTTCTTCTTCAAACCTTACACTAATTTCTTCTCCGATCATAGCTCTGTCAATCAAAAATCCCCACAACTATCTTCCTATCTTTGAGAAAACAAACAAAAATACTTCCTTTCACTCAATAATTGACGTTCTCACGTCATCAAAATACAAAGCAATTCTTACTGCCAATGCTCCAATCGATCAAGAAACACTCCGAGATTTTTGGGCCAATGCTGAAATACACTCACAAAAGAAAGTGCCCTATGCTATCACTTCCAAAGTCGGAGAAACACCTGTTCAAATTTCCCCATCTTCCATATCAACAACGTTTGGATTGAATGATCAGGTGATAAGACCTCCTTTGAAAAACAAGAACTTCATGCAGAGTTCATTGAGGGGGTATGATGGTCAACTAACAGGGATCACCATTTTTAAACCAAAATTCCCTGCTAAAATGAAATTCTTTTTCCATACCCTACTCATTTGTCTTTCTGCTAAGACCACCGCTGTTAATGAGATACCACTTAAAATTCAATACTTGGGTTATGCTATTTTAACAAACTCTGATTTCAATTTTACCCAAGCACTGTTTTCTGATTTGGTCACAAATGTGAAGAATGCTCAAAAGGGGGCTAATAATGTTTTTCTAATGTACCCAGGACTACTAAGCCATTACCTACAAAAACAAGTTCCACAAAAATATTTTCAACAAGGTGTAGCTTTTCAAATAAATAGTCTTACTAGTGAAACTTTTACTCGCATTATGGATAAAGAGTTAACTGTTTCTAAAACACAAGAAAATGGGGATAAGCCTGCTTTAGATGAGTCCACATCTGTTGCTCAAACCTCTGTTGCTGAGCCCACTGCTCCTGGTGATCATGACACCACAACCGGTGTTGTGAAACACACACCAGCCAAACCGAAAAAGAAACCTTCCGTATCCAAAAAGCCCACCAAAACACAAAAACATAAAAAGGGTCCTCTGGAAGATGAGATCCCAGAGGTTAATCCTGTGATAACACAAATGCCACTTGAAACCACTACTGCTACTTCCTCACAGCAGTTGGTAGGATCTCTACCCAAACAAACTCCTCATGAATCCTCACAAAAGGATCATGTTGTAAGCACAGGGACACCACAACAAGATGCAGACTTCTCAATTGAGAGTATGTTTCAAAGCCCCTCTCCCAAGGCAATGCCGCTTCTACTCCACAACCCTCTCCCCAAATTCCACCAACAATAATTTCTCTATTTGAGGCAATTGAAATTCAGACTCAAAACAGTCCCTCCCACTTACCCATTACTGAGAGTACACCACCACAAATAACCGTGACTGAACAACTTCAATCTGCTATCCCACAAACAGTTGAGGAGGTTACACCCCTTGACTTTCAAGAAACTCTTGGTGGTAGTTTAAGTGGATCAGCCACTACAACTGCTGAACCCATTGGTTATCAGTTGGATAGTGGTTGCGTCATTAAGACTCCCTTGAAGGCAACCGCTGTTGAGGCTACAACTGTAACCACTGCTCTAATGGGAAGTCCTCAGAACCAAGAAAAAAAAAGGGAATTTTTTTATGATGATTTGGAGTCTTCTCCTATTATCAAAACAAATAAAACTACCACAGGTAGGAATTCAGATGATCCTATTAAATTAGGTGATGAATTAAGATATAAAGAATTGATGGATAGAATGACTTCAATGGAAACATCTGTTGCTGAAATGAAAGAGATGATGAAGCAGATGATGGAGCTTTCTAAAAGTCAACCTAGCACTCAACAATTTGCCAATGAGTTGTGGAACTTTGTGTAACCCATCCTCCAAGCTCAAATGAATTTGGCTGAAATCAACCACAACACTCATATGGAACTCATTAGGAATATGGTTGATGCTAGGTACAAGGTAACACAAGCAGATATTAAGGCCATCAGAGAACATTTGGTCAAATTTACTGGCTCTGCCCTTGCAACAGTCCTTCATGATGATGAAGAGGATGATGCCAAAAAGGGGGAGAAAGATTCATCGAGAACGTTGCAGCCTGATTCAAAAACATAGTCAAAACCAAAGGTGCAACAAAAGCTAGAGTCAGCTCAACAAAAATCTTCTACAAAAGCTTCAGAGGCTGGAAAAGAAAAAAGGAGTGATGAGACCCTTAACAAGAAAGTTGAAGAGATAGCTTTGGAAAAGCAGAAGAAGTAGGATACAAAAGAAGTTAAAGCTTCCAGTTTGATAGATCAAGAAATGGCTGAACAGATGAAAAAGGAGGACATTGGTTCTTCAAAAAGGAGAAAGTCTTCAAGAAAAGTTAGACATCTAATTTCCACCCCTCCTAAAACATCTGTTGAAGCTACAAAGACTGTATCCTCTACTAAACCCAAAACCACTATCCAACCTAAAACCTCTGAACCTAAAGCCAAACCTTCACAACAACCACCATAAAAGAAGCAAAAGAAAGCTTCACCACCACCATCACCAATCCACCCAACAGATGCTGATACAACAAATGTATCAGCAGATGTTAGCCAAACAACTGCTGAGACACCACAGTTCCTCAAAAGCCAGATTTCAAACTTGGCTCCTTGGATGAAAACCCTCACTTCCTGGACCCTGCGTCGGTTACACGGGATATCCCCGATGGTCACATGGAGGACAGAAGCGCAGGTAATCCAAGGATAAGTACCAAGGATACAAGTGGCAGAGTAGTGGACCAATGAGCGTCCAACAGGTTGTATCCGATCATGCTCCATGATTAACAATCGTACAGGAGACAAGAAGGTACAGAAGGACGCATACGTAGCACCAATCAGCGTGCGCCTACAATTGCTCCACGATCTCCACTTGGCCGCTGATGACAGACGAGACAACAAGGAAAAGTGTTAGGCCACGTGGATCCATTCAGCGTGCGCCAGCTTCCCTCTCGCCCAGAAGCACTAACGGTCGTAACAGAGGGGACAAAACAGATTTTCCTTGTTGTCGACTACAGGCCCAAGGCCTATCAGCCCATCTCCTTCTACACCACTCTGGCTATAAATAGTGACCTTCACCTCCAGGTTTAAGGATCCCGCTTCCTTGCTTTCTCGCTCGTAATCACACACTTATATCCTCAAAGCATATACTTATTCTCACGTCGGGGTGGTTACGAGGAGAACCCCTATTCCCCTCCTCGTAACGAGCTTAACGGTGTGTTCATGGGCGGTTCTTAGAAGGCCTATGCCAGGGCCACGACCCTGGCAAGTTTTTCGGCCGTAGTGCTAATTTTTCGCATTTCGATCGAAATTTTTATATATACTATGTTTGGCCCGGGCATTTTTTAGTGTCCGTGTCTTTCGGCCCTGTGACATTCAACGGGCAAAATCCGCCACTGGGTGTGTTTAGTGTTTTGAAGGATCATCACATCACAGCTTGGACGAGATAAAGAAGATTAACCTTATTTGTCGAGGCACAAACCACCAACTAACCACTAGATTAGTTTGGTGTTTCTTCAAATTTTTACTTTTCTTTTTAAATAACAAGAAAATGGATTATAGAATATACATTTTGCATGGGCATGAACGTATAGAGTTGGATTGGTTTCAAAATTTGATGGGCTCGCATACCCTTCCTCTAACTAGGCTCACTTTTCACCTAAATAGTGGGCCTATGACCCAACAGTCAGCCCACCTTGTTGAGAAGAACTAATAAGATGGTGCCCATGAGTCCATGACGAGGTTGTACGGCCCAATATCAATACTATCCCAGACTCCCAGTGTACATTGATGATATTTCTATAATCATAACGCTTTTATAATTGTTTCATAAGAACAAAATTAAGCGAACTCTTGAATCTATTGATGATGATACAGAATAATTGTTGTAGTAATCGCTAGTCGCTAGTCGGGCGGCAGTGTGAGGACTAGCGATTAATCGGGATTAATCGGAATTTATGGGGATTAATCGGGATTAATTTGATTAATCGGCGACTAATCGGGGATTAATCGGTGATTAATCGTTACCTAGTCGGGATTTTTACAACCATAGAGTTGTCTCTATGAAGTTGAGGGTCATGAGACTAGAAAAATGGGCACCTAAGGCCATGTATATAAACTTGTATATATACAAACCTCAGTATAGGACGATAAATGATTCTAAACTAAATAGGCGATTGTTCTAATGTCTTTTAATTGGGTTTTAAATTTATTTACGGGTCTTTTGTTAAAAAAAAAAAAAAAAAAAAAAAAAAAAAAAAAAAAAAAACTACCGGGTTAAAGACACTTTTCAGCCGGCCAAAACTTATACAAAAATGTTGTTATAAAAATGAAATATTGAAGCAGCTTTGATGGCTTTTACATGTGTACTTTGAACTTTCATAACATCATATATATATATATATATATATATATGGGAAGGTTCATTTGAGAAGAAATTTAATGTGAGAAGAAAAAGAAGAAAGGGCATATTAGTAAAATACTATTTCATTTTTAATTCATATCATTAATTTTTCCCTCTTTAATTAATTAGTCAACTAATCATTAATTATCCTACATATAATCTACAAAACCTACACATATCAAAATTTTCCTATATATACCCTACACATTATAGAATTTTATCCCACACAGTCGAAATGTATCCTACAGACCTCGAAATATATCCTACACAACTAGTAATTTATCCTACACTTTAAATTAAGTTGGTTTTTTTAATTTGGAAAAAATATATATTTTGAAAAGGAGTTACAAATTTAATTTAGTTAGTTATTAAAGGAGAAGAATACAAATTAGTGATTTATGTAAGTTTACCAATATACCCTTATATTAAAATTAAATGCAAATATTAAAAGAAGTAAAATAAAGCATTCTTATTGGTTGAAACTTCTTCTTTTTTCTTCTTACAAAAAAAATCTTCTCATTTGAACCCTCCAGTATATATATATATATATATATATATATATAGGATAACGCTAAAATGAGAACCACCTCGAGTTGTAAGAACCGCGAGAACTACTTGATCCGGAGCGAGTTGGACCAATTTTTTTTTTTCATAAACGTAGATGCGTGTATTATAAGCATATTTGTAAAAAAAAATTCAAAAAAAAAAATATCGTGGATGTAGTTTTTTGCACCACAAGTTTGTGTTTAAGTGTACCGTAAATTTTTACGGTACCAAAAAACACAAACTTGTGGTGCAAAAAACTACACCCACGACATTTTTTTTTTTGAATTTTTTTTTACAAATGTTGTTATAATACATGCATCTACGTTTATGAAAAAAAAAAATTTGTCCACCGCGCCCCCTACGGTGTAGTTCTCGCGGTTCTTACAACTCGAGATGGTTCTCATTCTAGCGGTCCCCTATATATATATATAGGATTAGGTTCAAACGTGAACAAAATCCCAAGAGTGAACTGCGTGAACTGATCTGGGCCCTTGATTTTTATGATCTTGAGATTAAAGTGAGTGGCATGATGGTAGTTATTTGGTTAATTTTTTTCATTTAATTAAATACAAAAAGGGTATATGTGTAATTTCAATCTTAAATTGATTGCATAAATCTCTCACAAATCAAATCAAGGATTAGGAAAGATTTAACTTAATTCAATTATTAAAATAATTATTTGTTTAAATGCGATGTACACATGTGTATTCTGATTTTGCCCTCTTTTTAATGTGATGTACACATGTGTATATCGTCTGTTTTTGTGATATCTCAGAATTTTTTTTGTATTGAATGTTGATGTACACCTCTGAATTACTGTACACATATGTACGACGCTAAGTACACATGTGTACTGTTCTATTTATATCCAAGTATACATGTGTATACCGTTGAAATATGAAGGTTACGTGGATTTTAAAAATCAAAATTTGAATTCTGGTGATGAAATGTGAAATAAAAATAAAAATTGAAATCTGGTGATTTGTTGTTTGTTTGGATAATTATCTTATTAATAAATAAACATAATGTGGATAATGAATTTAAATTATGAAAGATGTAACTTAATTCAATTATTAAAATAATTATTTAAATCTAATTTTTTATATAATTACAATCGTATCCTTAACAACTAAAACGGAAATCAAGGGTCCATATATGTTCACGCAGTTCACTCTTGGGAGATTGTTCACGCTGGAACCCTACCCTAGGGTAGGGATATGGTAAAAAGTGTCTAAAATGTAAGAAGGGTAAGAAGTGTTTTAAACCATTGGATATTTGATCTAATGGTTTAGATTAATAGGGTATAAAAATGTAAATTGTGTTTTAATTAGAAGGACCTTATGTAAAATTGAAGGGCAATAGTGTCTTTTTAAATGTTTGAAATATGGTAACCGTAACCTACACAACCAAAAACTCCTACATTCACTCATTTTTCCTTAAATATCGGAATTAATGATTCACCTTAATTGTAGGATGTCTTTGGTTGCATATTCTTCATACGTTATCATAAAGAGATCTATAATCAGATTCATGGCGTGGTGTTTTAAAACAACTGGATAAATTGACTATGATTCAAGTCATGGTGTTTTATCTGGAGACATTGTTCATGACGTGGTGTTTTAAACATCTATGATTCAAGTCATGGTGTTTTATCTGGAGACATTGTTCATGGCGTGGTGTTTTATCAATACAAAACATTCCCAGATTTTAAAACACCATGACTATGATTCAAGTCCTGGTGTTTTATCAGGAGACATTGTTCATGGCGTGGTGTTTTATCAATACAAAAACATTCCCAGATTTTAAAACATCATGACTATGATTCAAGTCATGGTGTTTTATCTGGAGACATTGTTCATGGTGTGGTGTTTTAAACATCTATGATTCAAGTCATGGTGTTTTATATGGAGACATTGTATAATCAGATTCATGGCGTGGTGTTTTAAAACAACTGGATAAATTGACTATGATTCAAGTCATTGTGTTTTATCTAGAATCCAGAAAACATTGTATTGTGATTACATCCATGGTGTTTTAACATCTGGACAATCAATACAAAACATTCCCAGATTTTAAAACACCATGACTATGATTCAAGTCATGGTGTTTTATCTGGAATCCAAAAAACATTAAAACACCAATTCAAGATCGAAGTTTTATGTATATAACCCTTTAAAACACCAGAATCGAATAATGGCGCAGAAGTTAAACAACTGTATTGTCTCTAGCGATTTCATAAGACTTCTTGTATTTATAATTGATGAAGAATGATACGTAGATAACAATCGTATTGGATCTTGCAAAAAAAAATACAAAATTCGAATCAATCCCTTAACATTCTCATCGCCAGTTTTTTTTTCCAGTTATATTGGAAATCAATTAATTGACAAGAATGTACAATTACTAACATACCCTTTTGAATTAATTAAGATGAGGGACACTTGTCATTCCCAAATTATTTCTTACACTTCTTACAAAATATGGACTTTGTACAGGATCCTCTACCTATATATATATATATATATATATATTAAATAAGCGTTATCAAAACTTATTATACAATGGTTTACAATTTAAACGAACAGAGATTACTTTTTATTAAATGTTTAAATTTTTTTATATTCTAACCGAAACATTGAGGCATGGAGCAAAGCAAAACAAAAGGCAACCTAGCAATCGATAAACAAACCACAAGTAATTACGGGGTAAAACACAGTTCTTATACATACACTAGCATGTTTTTTTATTTACGAAATAAACAAATTTATTATTATCATGTTATAACTGGTGACTAAAAAATTTGTATAGTTGGAGTGGTGAAAAGTAAAAATATTTTAAATTTTGGGGGAGTCAAACTAGAAAAAAGTCAAAAGTAGATTTGGAGGGTAATGTGGTTTTTGTGACTTCATTTGCTTTTCCTAACATCAGAAAAGGCAACCTAGCATCCCATAAACAAGTTAATTATCTATATGAGGCTGTTACAAGCATTATAGCATGCAAAAAACTTGAGGTAATTATTATTTTGACTACTTGATGCATGGGAGATGATTTGTGATGAACATAGAGTGCACAAATTGATAATTCAATAACAAATGGTTATAGATCAAAAATTGTAAAACAAGAATTTTGGGCCACGTAGATCAACGGTGCATCACTCTTGGTCTACGGTGTTGTTTAACTCACATTTGTAAATATCATCTCGAATTAACTATAGCTTCGTTTGATGTGTGACATTAGTCACTGTAAATTATGGATGAGCTCGGTACCGTCCGGTACCGAACCGGTACTGAAAAACCCCAAAAGTAGGTACCGGTACCGGGTCTAATTTCCTCATCCTACTTTAAATGTACATGAGTTTAGTTTTATCATCACATGAAGTTATTGAAACCCAAGTCAGGAGATGATAAACGGAAAAAGGTCAAGTTCAAAGTGTCAATTGGGGTAAAACAATTGTGTGTGTCGATTATAGGAGTGTGTTACAAGGACTTTTAAGAATCCAAAGCACATAGGGTCCGTTTGTAGTTTGTGACTTCCATTTGTACTAAATATATAACATATTAGTCTATAGGGTATGGGGGTCATGGTTGGGACATGATTTGCCACCTAGGAACATGAATGGAAGGCTACACCACCCCCTTGATTGATTCACCATGGTTTGCATGGATTAAACCATGGCAACCATGGTCCTACTTTCCATTTTCCAACAAATCATTTCCTGTTTATTTAGACAAAGATAAATTATCTATACGGGGAAGGATCCACTAAAAAGTTGATTTTGCCTAAGTAGCCTAAGAAGGATTGTGATGATGACATGTGGCACTCCTAATAAGTAGGAATGAAGGGTATTTTGGTCCTTATAAATAGGAGTGAAAATGACATGTGGCACCCCTTTTTTTTTTTAAAATACAAAAAAAAATCTAGTACAAAAAAAAATCTAGCACAAAAAATCTAGTACAAAAAAATCTAGCACAAAAAATGTAGTACAAAAAAATATAGCACAAAAAAAAATCTAGTACAAAAAAATATAGAACGAAAAAATTCCGCAAAAAAAATGTAGTACAAAAAAATCTAGCACAAAAAAGGGAGAAAAAAATATAAGACAAAAAAATTCAGCACAAAAAATTTAGCACGAAAATATAGTACAAAAATTCAGCACAAAAAAAATGTTATACAACATAGAAATACAACACATTTTAGTGGGTTTTTTTAGTCTTCATATTTTATATAGCAATATGGTACTCAAATTAAAGATAAAAAGACGCTTGATTTTATGGTGAAATTTTTATGAAAAATAATGTCGTATAAAAAAGTTATGAACGTTTAAAAAATTGGGGTGAAATATGCATGTGCCTTGCATGTGGAGAGAGAGAAAGTCTATAAATATGATTTTCCCAAGATACCCTTGCACTCCTCATTTCTCCTACACTTTCATCTTAACCATTGATTTGAAAAATGAATGGTTAAGATTCATTCTCATCCTCCTTAGGGAAAATTAACTTTTTATTTGATCTTACCCCTTATCTATACTATATTATAATGCATGATGCAAGGGCATTTTAAGATACTCAAAAAATAAGACATTTTCCCCTCCTTTATTTATAGAAATGCCCCTAAAATGAAGGTAGTTTGATCTTTTAAACATTATTTATTTTTTAGCCCCTAAACTTATTACACTTAAATCCCTAAGGTTTTAACAAAATTATAGATAATTAGTTAGAATTCACCCATCCATAACAAACTTATAATTTTTTACTTATTCATGACATATCTTATAAATTATAATGTTTAAAAAAAATCCAAAGACACCATGACGACCTACTTATTTTTGTCGACGTTTCGATAGTTGTCTTGTTCAGTATTGACGTGCGGAGTAAAAGGTACAATTAGACGATGCCTTAGTGTACAAGTGATTAAAATCCAACGTATATTTTCATTATCACATAATGTTTAACTTTAATAGCTAAACCGAATTGAATTATTCATCTATTACTGTTATCTATCATATATTATTTATCTATACTATATCATAATGTTAATGTATATTGAATGGATATAAATACAACTATTATATGGATATAAATATAATTTCACCAGATTAGTTAAATACAAATTTTAAACCCCAAGTTACAAGCCTTTGAAGCATACATGAATTTTTGGGCGGCCAAATCTGTTCCACTTCTCTAGCATCCAAATTTTGAACTACCGCGGACCCGCTCCCCATCTCAAACCCTCATTCTATTCCACTTATCATGCATTCTTCGTTTCATTTTCTTCTTTTCATTTGTAGAGAGAGAACGAGATACTAGAGAGGATGAAAACCAGAGGGTTCCAGCCACCGACGGTGGCGATGGTGGAAGGGCATTTAGAGTGACGGGACATGGATAGGTCGGTAACAATCACAAACCCTGATGGCGGCGCTAGGGTTTCGCGATGATCACATACTTCCGGCGAACACAATGGTGAAGACAGAGAGCCGATGACCTCTTAGAACCTTCGACGGGTACGGGTTATTCTCCCAAGAACTACACCCACGTGCAGAGGTGGCCAGGTTTGGTGGTGACGGCTGCTAGGGCTCCGTCGTTCTAGCTTTTGTTCAAATCAACGTTTAGGGATTGCGGAGGTAACTTTCAAACCTGAAATTGTCTAAATGTTACTAAAGAGCGGGCTCAAACCACGGCTTCGTCGTTTGTCTGATTTAAGGGCCTTAGTTTTAGTTGTGAATTGTGTTAAATTAGTTCATGGAAACTAATGTTATGGTTGCTGAATTTGATTATTGTTGTTATGTTGTGGAAGTGGTTAGGGAGTTTTGAAGTGGGAAAAAGGCGGGGACTTTGTCTTTGAGTGAAGAGTTTGAGGTTAGCAGATGAGTAAAAGAATCACTGAATGTAGACCAGTCGTCTATGGAAGCATTGGTTGAATGGCAGTCTTCTGAGAAGATGACTAATGGGACCACTTCCATATCACCTTAGTACTGGGATACTTATGTCTACAGGTATGCATTTTTTAGTTCTGTTTTTTTTTTAACTTACATCTAGAAAGTTAAGAATATTTTGGATGTGATATTCTGATACTACTGCACACAAACACGTTATTATTCGAGTTGTGCGTAGAAGGAAATCGGTTGTCATGAAAGCTTCTACTGATGATAGCAACAATTCGAGTTAAGGGAACAAACAAGTTCAGAGACCAGACCCTGGTGAAATCTAACAACTAATTTTAGATGATGAATCATGTGCTTTTTAGGTATTTTCATGTCTAATACCCCTAATAATGGTATTTTTATAAAATGCGCCTAGCTTAAAAAAACCCTTGGCTTTTAAGCGCCTTGCGCCTAAGCTTCGGGCGAGGCATATGAGTCTTAAGTGTGCCTTGTGCCTTTGACGAAATGGTTACCAAGTACTCAGATAGTTCATTCCATTTAGCACTCGCACTTGGTGACTTCCAAATATCTTCTTTTAAAGAATTTGACATCATAAACACTAAAAATATCATAAATTGTGCAGATATCTTGCTCCAAGACGCTTTGTTTAAACCGACTTTATGTAGAAGGTGGTTTGACATTGTTTATGTGACAACTCGAGTTTCCGACTTTCGCATTAAGTGCACGTTGACTTTGACTGTGTAGTTGTTTGACTGGTTTAACTTGTAACTGTACACGTTATTTTTTTTTATGAACGCATTGTGGTTGCATGATTTTTGTGTTTGGCTGTATAAAATGAAGTCTGTTGAAAACTTAAACTGTTAAAACATAAAAGGACTCGATGAAACAGACAGGGCCCGACGAAACAGACTGTTTCGCCATAAGCATCTCGACGAAACAGAAGTCTGTTTCGCCAAGCCCAGTTACGCGAAGCCCAGTAAGGGCCCAGAACACTGTTTCGTGTATATTTAGGGGAAACGAGTTCAGTTTCACACGTTTTAACAAATTAGAAACCCTAAAACTCTCCCAAGTGTGACGACAGCTGTGTGTTTCCCCAAGCCCTCTCTATAGCGATCAAACCATCATTCCGAACATCTCGGTTAGTGTGCATATACAGAATCGATTTCTTGTTATATTGATTTAAAAGTTTGTTTGTTGAATGCTTTTAATTGCGGCCCATGTGTGCTTTGTCAGGTTATGATAGTCAAAGATGCATTTGCTAATTGTTTGTTTATATGTTGTCGTTGTTTTGTAAAATAAAGAACACTTCTTGGAATTTTCGGCTGGATGGATAAGATTTTGGAGGGTAACATGGGTGGTTTATTAAAAATCGAGATTGGTGGGAACTTGTGAACCGCCAATTTATAATATTGATGTTGGTAGTGTTGATAATGGATATTCAAAGGTCCAATCGGTTGGGGTTATTGAAGGTCCAATGAGAATTGGCGGTGATAGATGGATGTGTTTTCCACTAAGGTTTTGTGATATGATAATTTATTTCTGAAACTGTTATGTGTTTCGACGAATCAAAGGCACCGGCGAAACACGTTGTTATGACGAAACCAACATGGCGAAACACATTGTGTTTCGCCGAGACTAGTCATGACGAAACAAGAGTGTTTCGTCAAAGGGTATTACGGCGAAACAGGGGTGTTTCGCCGACTGGGTAAACTGTTATGTAATTTGTTTCTGTTAAGTCTTAACTGAGTTAACTAACTGCTGTTAGATGCTACGCCTGATCATGAATACGTGCAATGTGCTACTTGGTGATTTTTGATGTGTTATCCACTATTATTATGTTTACGTGCAAACAACTTGAATACAAACTGATTATGTATACGTGCATACCTTAGGACGTGATTGATTAACCGTGAGCACATACTTTAGCATACCGAGCAAAACAAGGTGAGTTCACACTCTTTACCTAGGCATGGGGTTCCCGGAGATAGGGAATGGGTTGAATGATGAAATTGAACAATTACGCGTACATACACGGTTACTAGACTATCTACCATGGTCCTCGGGTTAAGCAGGACACTTACGTAAAACCTACGTAAACAGGAATATGCTACTGTCTTCCGGAGTCAGGAAGGACACTTACGTAAAACCTACGTAAACAATAACATGCTACTGTCTTCCGGAGTCAGGAAGGACACTTACGTAAAACCTACGTAAACAGGAATATGCTACTGTCTTCCGGAGTCAGGAAGGACACTTACGTAAAACCTACGTAAACAATAACATGCTACTGTCTTCCGGAGTCAGGAAGGACACTTACGTAAAACCTACGTAAACAGGAATATGCTACTGTCTTCCGGAGTCAGGAAGGACACTTACGTAAAACCTACGTAAACAATAACATGCTACTGTCTTCCGGAGTCAGGAAGGACACTTACGTAAAACCTACGTAAACCCCACGCGTACCACTGTCCTCAGGTACAGAAGGACACTTACGTAAAACCTACGTAAAGCTTGTACGTACTACTGTTCTCGGTTGTGAAGAACACTTATGGTTACGAATAGTCTAGTGGATATACAACATGGGAAGCCCCCCACCAATAGAATGTACTATCGGCCCAGTAGAGCCACATGTTACATACGAACTTACTATTACGCATTTACTTTCTGTGAACTCGCTCAACTAGTTGTTGACTCTCTGTTACATGCCTTGCAGGACCTTAGGTACTTTTGGAGCTTGCACGGGAGGCACGGTCGTTGTGGACATGGATCGTGAATGTGTTGTTTAATATTATGACATTTTGTACTTAAACTTATGTTGGGTTTTACTTTAAATGCTTCCGCTACACACTTGTTTATATTTGGTTTTGGAAACACCTATCGTATTGATGAATGACTTTTACTATATACTTATGTTCAATATGATTGGTGGCTTGATCCTGGTCATGTCACGCCTCCAAGCGGTGGTACTCCGCGTGTGGATTTTGGGGGTGTGACAGATTGGTATCAGAGCCATTGGTTATAGAGAACTCGGTTTTAATAAGGGGAAAACATTTTTATTAAAACCAGACTATAACCAGAACAGTGCTCAGCGATCCACAACGACGCCTCGCTCCACGTGCAAGACTCAACATTTTAGGTAATATGGTACATGTTTTATTGCCTACTTGCTAGAATTGCATAGAACTTTGCTCCGGGTATGCTTAGGTTAACATAACACTATTGCATGAGAACATTTGTGTGCTTACTCTCTTCTGTCCTCGCACTACTCGCGAACCTCTCTCACTTATGTTATATTTGTTATGAAGATCATGTCTGGACGCATTAACATGACGCAAGCCCAATTGACGGCTCTCATTAACGAACGAGTTGCTGCGGCACTCGCAACCATACAAGCAGGAGGTCAACACGCTCAGCCACCTGTTTGCACCTTCAAAAATCTTAAGGATTGCCGACCTAGTACCTTCAGCGGTACTGAGGGAGTTGTAGGCCTCCTCCATTGGTTCGAAAGGCTCGAAATCGACTTTGAGGTGCGTGATTGCCCTGAGTCTCGTAGAGTAAAGTTTGCTACTGGAACACTCGAAGGTACTGCATTAACCTGGTGGGAAGCACAGGTTCAAATGTTAGGGCTGGCAGCTGCTAATGCCACCCCCTGGAACGAGTTCAAGGACCTAGTTAAGGAAGAGTTTTGCAGTCGGGAAGACATCCACAAACTAGAGGTGGAGTTCCTCTACTTACAAATGACGGGGTCTGAAATTGAGGCTTATACGAAGAGATCAAATGAATTAGCCACATTTTGTCCCACTATGGTAGACCCTCCCACCAAACGCATCGAGCTGTATCTCAAGGGTCTGGTGCCCGAAATTCAGAGTCATGTGGCCGCATCAAATCTTGGCACTATCCAGCAAGTCACTCGGCTTGCTCATCGTCTCACAGATCAGGCAGTAGAACAAAACAAACTACCAAAACGTGTTAAAGCTGCTACTACATGTGCTTCTAGTGACAACAAACGCAAGTGGGATGGAAACTTGAGCAAGGGATTAATTCCGGTTCAGCCTCTGGCGCAGCAGCAGAAGATAGATGACTACCAGAGTCCCAGTCAGCAATTTTCTAGTAGTCGTGGGCAGAGTGGATATCGAGGAAATCATCCAAAGTGTAACAGATGCAATAGGCACCACAGCGGTCAGTGCAACAAGGGTCATTGTCAGAGGTGTCTCAAGATAGGTCATGAAGCTAAGGATTGTCGAAGCTCACGTCCTGTAACTCAAGAACAACAACGACCGCCTCAATCTTCACAGAATCAGCAGCAACAACAAAGATTTAAGGGATGTTTTCAGTGTGATGCTAAAGATCATTACAAGAGACATTGTCCGCATATAAAACAGGACCAGACTCAGAACCACGACCATGGAAACAAGGACGACATTGGAGATAGCGTTGGGGGAAACAATAGAAACAATGACGCCGAGGCCACATGTACGTGATTGGTCAGGGTGACGCAAAGGATGATCCCAACGTAGTTATGGGTAAGTTTCTTCTTGACGACTTTTATGTTATTGTATTGTTTGATTCGGGTGCGAATACCAATTTTATGTCTCTAAAAGTTAGCCAAATGTTAAAACATACACCAACTCCCTTGAACACCAAACCTGTCGTAGTGTTGGCTAATGGTAGAAGTCTAGAGGCCACTCATAGTTCAGGGTTGTAATCTTATCCTCGCTGGTCAGACATTCTCTATCGACCTCATTCTTATAGTTCTGGGCAGCACCTATAGCTCGCGCACCGTATCGCTTAGCTCCATCAGAATTGGAAGAACTATCGAAGCAACTACAAGAGCTCTTGGATAAGGGCTTTATTCGTCCTAGCTCTCCGCCCTGGGGAGCTCCAGTATTATTTGTGAAAAAGAAGGACGGTACCTTCCGCATGGGTATAGACTACCGCGAACTGAACAAGGTGACTGTGAAGAATTGCTATCCACTTCCACGCATCGACGACTTATTCGACCAGTTGCAAGGGTCGAGCTATTACTCGAAGATTGACCTGAGGTCAGGCTATCATCAATTGAGAGTCCGGGATGAGTACGTCTCCAAAACAGCATTCAGAACTTGCTACGGCCATTACGAGTTTTTGGTTATGCCATTCGGGTTAACGAACGCGCCTGCGGTTTTCATGGATCTTATGAACAGGGTGTGCAAACCTTATCTTGACAAGTTCGTCATTGTTTTCATCGATGACATTCTGATCTACTCGAAGAGTCAGGAGGAACACGAGCATCACTTACGACTTATTTTGGAACTTCTTCGAACGGGACAGCTATACGCCAAGTTTTCCAAATGTGACTTCTGGCTTCGTGAAGTCCATTTCCTAGGCCACATGGTAAACCAGGATGGGATTCATGTTGATCCATCCAAGGTAGATTCGATCAAGAACTGGCCTGCACCTCGCACACCAACCGAAATACGCCAATTCTTGGGTTTGGCGGGTTATTATAGACGGTTCATCAAAGACTTCTCAAAGATTGCACAGCCGCTTACATTACTGACACGGAAAGGTGTTGCTTACCGTTGGAGTGATACACAGGAACCAGCGTTTCAGCACTTAAAGGATAGACTTTGTAGCGCACCTATCCTCTCATTGCCTGAAGGCACGGACGATTTTGTAGTCTACTGCGATGCATCTATCCAAGGTCTTGGATGTGTGTTGATGCAGCGGGATAAAGTTATTGCTTATGCTTCACGCCAACTTAAGATTCACGAACGGAATTACACTACACACGATTTAGAGCTGGGAGCTGTTGTTTTTGCGCTCAAGATATGGCGACATTATCTGTATGGCACCAAGTGCACCATCTACACCGATCACAGGAGTCTTGAGCATATTTTCAAGCAGAAAGAATTGAACATGCGACAACGTCGATGGGTCGAGTTACTGAACGATTACGAATGTGCTATAAAGTACCATCCGGGCAAAGCCAATGTGGTGGCCGACGCCCTCAGTCGAAAGGATACTACACCTAGGCGTGTACGAGCGTTGCAACTCACTATTCAGTCCAGTCTTCCTTCACAGATACGAGATGCTCAGGTAGAAGCATTGAAACCAGAAAACGTCAGGGCTGAAGCCCTACGCGGCTCAAGGCAACGGTTAGAACAAAGGGCAGACGGCGCCTACTATGTAACGGGACGCATCTGGGTCCCACTCTATGGTAACTTACGCGAGCTTGTAATGGATGAAGCTCATAAGTCTCGCTACTCAGTACATCCTGGTTCGGATAAGATGTACCACGACCTCAGAACTACATATTGGTGGCCTAGCATGAAGGCCCACATAGCAACTTACGTTAGCAAGTGTTTGACTTGTGCGAGAGTCAAAGCGGAATATCAGAAACTATCAGGCCCACTCCAGCAACCTGAGATACCACAATGGAAATGGGAACAAATTTTCATGGATTTTGTTACTAGCCTACCTAGATCTCAACGTGGGAATGATACTATTTGGGTGATCGTGGATCGACTCACAAAGTCTGCTCACTTCTTGGCTATCAAGGAGACGGATAAGTTCTCCACTCTAGCAGACGTATACCTTAAGGAAGTTGTCTCGAGGCACGGGGTGCCCACCTCTATTATCTCTGATCGTGACGCACGTTTTACTTCAGAATTGTGGCAAGCAATGCACAAATCTTTTGGCTCTCATCTAGATATGAGCACAGCTTATCATCCTCAGACCGATGGGCAGTCTGAGCGTACTATTCAAACTCTAGAAGACATGCTTCGGGCGTGCGTAATTGACTTTGGCAAGGGCTGGGAAAAACATCTGCCACTTGTGGAATTTTCGTACAACAACAGTTACCACACCAGCATTAAAGCTGCTCCGTTTGAGGCATTGTACGGGCGTAAATGCCAATCACCTCTTTGTTAGGCAGAGGTGGGTGACAGTCAGATCACAGGTCCAGAAATGGTAGTTGATACTACTGAAAAGATTGCTCAAATACGACAACGCATGGCGGCAGCTCGTGACCGTCAGAAAGCATACGCAGATAAAGACAGGAAACTACTCGAATTCCAGGTTGGGGATCGAGCGCTACCCAAAGTTTCACCCTGGAAGGGTGTTGTTCGTTTTGGCAAACGAGGCAAACTCAATCCACGATATGTTGGACCATTTGAAGTCATTGAGAAGATAGGCAAGGTGGCCTACAGACTGAACTTACCAGCTGAACTCAGTGCAGTTCACAACGTCTTTCATGTGTCGAATCTGAAGAAGTGGCAGTCAGATGAGACCTTCATAGCTCCTTTGAAGGAGCTCACTATCGACGAACGGTTGCATTTCGTCGAAGAACCAGTTGAAATCACGGACCGGGATGTTAAGGTCCTCAAGAACACTAGAATACCTCTTGTACGAGTTCGTTGGAACTCCCGTCGCGGCCCGGAGTTCACCTGGGAGCGCGAAGATCAAATGGAACTCAAATATCCCCAGTTGTTCGAAAACAATGCAACTACTACTGAGGCTGAAGCTACTACGGAATTTCGGAACGAAATTCCAGCTCAACGGGGGAATGATGTGATACCCCAGGAAAACCAGTAAACAATACAACTTACTTAGCTTCCTCAGCAACCGCATGCTAAATTTCGGGACGAAATTTCTTTCAAGTTGGGGATAATGTGACAACTCGAGTTTCCGACTTTCACTTTCGCATTAAGTGCACGTTGACTTTGACTGTGTAGTTGTTTGACTGGTTTAACTTGTAACTGTACACGTTATTTTTTTTATGAACGCATTGTGGTTGCATGATTTTTGTGTTTGGCTGTATAAAATGAAGTCTGTTGAAAACTTAAACTGTTAAAACATAAAAGGACTCGATGAAACAGACAGGGCCCGACGAAACAGACTGTTTCGCCATAAGCATCTCGACGAAACAGAAGTCTGTTTCGCCAAGCCCAGTTACGCGAAGCCCAGTAAGGGCCCAGAACACTGTTTCGTGTATATTTAGGGGAAACGAGTTCAGTTTCACACGTTTTAACAAATTAGAAACCCTAAAACTCTCCCAAGTGTGACGACAGCTGTGTGTTTCCCCAAGCCCTCTCTATAGCGATCAAACCATCATTCCGAACATCTCGGTTAGTGTGCATATACAGAATCGATTTCTTGTTATATTGATTTAAAAGTTTGTTTGTTGAATGCTTTTAATTGCGGCCCATGTGTGCTTTGTCAGGTTATGATAGTCAAAGATGCATTTGCTAATTGTTTGTTTATATGTTGTCGTTGTTTTGTAAAATAAAGAACACTTCTTGGAATTTTCGGCTGGATGGATAAGATTTTGGAGGGTAACATGGGTGGTTTATTAAAAATCGAGATTGGTGGGAACTTGTGAACCGCCAATTTATAATATTGATGTTGGTAGTGTTGATAATGGATATTCAAAGGTCCAATCGGTTGGGGTTATTGAAGGTCCAATGAGAATTGGCGGTGATAGATGGATGTGTTTTCCACTAAGGTTTTGTGATATGATAATTTATTTCTGAAACTGTTATGTGTTTCGACGAATCAAAGGCACCGGCGAAACACGTTGTTATGACGAAACCAACATGGCGAAACACATTGTGTTTCGCCGAGACTAGTCATGACGAAACAAGAGTGTTTCGTCAAAGGGTATTACGGCGAAACAGGGGTGTTTCGCCGACTGGGTAAACTGTTATGTAATTTGTTTCTGTTAAGTCTTAACTGAGTTAACTAACTGCTGTTAGATGCTACGCCTGATCATGAATACGTGCAATGTGCTACTTGGTGATTTTTGATGTGTTATCCACTATTATTATGTTTACGTGCAAACAACTTGAATACAAACTGATTATGTATACGTGCATACCTTAGGACGTGATTGATTAACCGTGAGCACATACTTTAGCATACCGAGCAAAACAAGGTGAGTTCACACTCTTTACCTAGGCATGGGGTTCCCGGAGATAGGGAATGGGTTGAATGATGAAATTGAACAATTACGCGTACATACACGGTTGCTAGACTATCTACCATGGTCCTCGGGTTAAGCAGGACACTTACGTAAAACCTACGTAAACAGGAATATGCTACTGTCTTCCGGAGTCAGGAAGGACACTTACGTAAAACCTACGTAAACAATAACATGCTACTGTCTTCCGGAGTCAGGAAGGACACTTACGTAAAACCTACGTAAACAGGAATATGCTACTGTCTTCCGGAGTCAGGAAGGACACTTACGTAAAACCTACGTAAACAATAACATGCTACTGTCTTCCGGAGTCAGGAAGGACACTTACGTAAAACCTACGTAAACAGGAATATGCTACTGTCTTCCGGAGTCAGGAAGGACACTTACGTAAAACCTACGTAAACAATAACATGCTACTGTCTTCCGGAGTCAGGAAGGACACTTACGTAAAACCTACGTAAACCCCACGCGTACCACTGTCCTCAGGTACAGAAGGACACTTACGTAAAACCTACGTAAAGCTTGTACGTACTACTGTTCTCGGTTGTGAAGAACACTTATGGTTACGAATAGTCTAGTGGATATACAACATGGGAAGCCCCCCACCAATAGAATGTACTATCGGCCCAGTAGAGCCACATGTTACATACGAACTTACTATTACGCATTTACTTTCTGTGAACTCGCTCAACTAGTTGTTGACTCTCTGTTACATGCCTTGCAGGACCTTAGGTACTTTTGGAGCTTGCACGGGAGGCACGGTCGTTGTGGACATGGATCGTGAATGTGTTGTTTAATATTATGACATTTTGTACTTAAACTTATGTTGGGTTTTACTTTAAATGCTTCCGCTACACACTTGTTTATATTTGGTTTTGGAAACACCTATCGTATTGATGAATGACTTTTACTATATACTTATGTTCAATATGATTGGTGGCTTGATCCTGGTCATGTCACGCCTCCAAGCGGTGGTACTCCGCGTGTGGATTTTGGGGGTGTGACAGTTTATGACACCAACATTTGTTGCTCGGACGGTAAACTTGATTCGTTTTTCTTTATTATTTGAATATTTTATGATTGTTATTTTATTGCTAAAAATATATCAGTTGTTATAGGTTTGTGTGTCATTTTCCGGCATTGTGTTTGGGATTGGAAGACATGGGGATCAGCTCCGATTGTAATCCTGGAAACCGGGCGGGACCTAGAGAGTAGGGGTGTAAACAGGCCCAGAGGCTCGAGAGCTACTCGTTATTGGCTCTGTTAAAAGCTCGCACGAGCCGAGCTTTAACGAGCCCGAGCTTGAATTAGAGCTCGTTTAGTTATCGAGCCGAGCTTGGAACACAAAGCTCGTTTAGGCTCGCGAGCCTAAACAAGCCCAAACAAAAATTTATTTATCTTTTATATAATATAGTACTAATGATGATAATATTTGCGAGCCGAGCTCGAGCTGACCTTTGGCTCGTTCAAACGATGTTGAAGCGAGCTCAAGCTGAGCTTATAGTTCGTTTGAGGTTGTTCTACAAATAGCTTGTGCCGAGCTCGAGCTTTGGGTTTTACTCGCGAGCCGAGCTCGAGCTCAAATAAGCAGGCTCGAACCGAGCCGAGCTTCATAAAAACATTACGCGTCGAGCTCGAGCCCGGTCGAGCTTGGGCTCGACCTGGCTCGTTTACACTGCTACTAGAGAGGTAGACAATTCTTTCTAACATAAATGTAATATTAATAGTGTTTTTGTATTTATAGTTAATGCATTAATTATTACTGATGCAACATTTCATTTGGGCATTGGAGCCGGCAGTGGACTTTATTCCTTATAACATGTACAAGCTTGGATACATGGATGCAGCCGTCTGGTTCATCTAGAACCGGAGGCGGAAAGGTAAACTATTACTTCAGTTAATAATTTTATTTTCGTTTCATGTTTATTTTGGCCAATATATGGTAATACAATCCCCTCCTTTTTTTTAATTTTTACTGAATTGTAGGTTATGGTTAACTGATTTGAAAAAATAAAACTCAGTTTTGATTAAAAGGGATTCTTTTTGAAGAATCAGTCTCTATATTGTTTTACTCAGTTGCTTAGTATGCAGGTTTTTACTGTCTGAAAGGTGTCATCGTATGGTATGAGTGATGCAATTGGACCAGTTTATTTGAAAGAGCGACCTGGTTCGGAGATGCCAGCGCGTATTGATGTCGAAGTATGTTTATATTTTCTACCCTTTTTTAAAGCTTCTTATTTACATACAGTGAAGATGTGAAGTTACTAAGCAATATCGTTTTTTCTTTGTGTGCATGTTTTAGGTGGTTAAACCTCTTAAAGATGCTTACGCCCGTATAAAATTTGTGCTAAAGAAGGTATTTGAAATATATATGACATTAAATACCATGGCTCGACTTTGTTACATGAGATAAATATGATATTTATCCAATAAAAGATCAAAATATCGAATATACCATTTTTATGACATATGTACCCTTCGCTTAAAATCTTTATTGAAAAGAAAAGGAAGGGTATAATGGTCTTATCATAAAGTGTATTTAATGAAAGGAGTAAATATGAAATTTTAGGTATTTTGAATGATACCTCATATTAGTTTTTAGTCGACCAGATATGATATTACTTACGCTTTTAGTATGAAATTACCCCATTATGTAAATCGTTTTCTCCTTATATTTCCGTAGCATGAGAAATCATTACATGATAAATAAGTGTTATAAGAGCAAGAGGAAGGAGGATATTAGCATAAAGAAGATTTTAAGAGCATACCTAAAGTACTTGCTGGTTGTTGTTAGAATATATTTTTCTACTTATTTTACGTATTATTAGTTTAATAGTTTTTCTTTTAAGTGTAAACATTTTATTTAAGCAATTAAGCTTGATTTTTAACTTGAACGTTACAACCGGTGACTAAGAACCCTCTTAGAAAAGTTCAATATGATATATTCAGGAAAAGTATTTGGGTGACATTGGATATTAGACTAACACCATAAATAAACTGGGTCACAAGAATAAACAAAAAATAGTTTTTAAATAAGAAATAGGCTAAAAAACTTTATATAATGTTAACATATAAGATTAATATGAAGTCATTAACAAGTGTGACATTGTTTTGAGTCTTACCTTATAAATGGTCACCTTATCTCTATAAAAGAATTGATTAATATAGTCTTTCCGTCAATACAAAACAATGTATATTCTTTTAATTATATAATCTCTAGAGCAATATTGTCTACTAGAAATGACTGTGTTGACAAGATCAATGTTAAAATGTATGACACGGTTCAAGGGGAAGAAAAGGTTTACTACAGTTTTCATGAAGTAGAAGATGATCATCACAACTATTCGGTCAAGTAATAGTTATAGATAAGACAAAAAGAATAATGGAAGATATGTCAGGTATTGACCTATCTGGTCTATATTATATATAACAATAACATGATAAAACATATGTAACTAATATACTTAACATTTTTTTTTTCAGTTCCCAAACCTGCTCTATGTTCTTTTATCGAATACAATTTTTTTACACTTATTATTATTATTATTATTATTATTATTATTCCCAAACCTGTTCCAAAAGGTGTAACAATCAAACAGGAAGAGATAAAAGAAACTCCGGAGGACCCTGAACTTGATGATGACAAATGGTGATGTAACAATATAGATGACATCCTTGAAATGTTTAAGCCGTAATGTTACTAAATTGATTTCATCAAGATGCAAAAAACTTCATACTTGAGATTTTAGTTTTCAACTTTTTTGTTTAAGACTTATCTTTCCTTTTTCATGTGCTACTTTATTTAACTTTTATATTTAAGACTTATTTTTTCTTATTCGTGTGCTACTTTATTGCATCAATGATTTCTTGAGTTACTTGATAATTTAAATGCTAGATTTAATAATTACTAGACATGTGTAACACTTATGACACACATCCACCACAATAATGCTACCATAAATACTATATAAATAAGAAAACTACCAGAAACGAGTGCCGCAATGCAAATTGACACCCCACGGCATCGCGCGGGCACCCTACTAGTAATAAATAAGTGGCTAGTGGTTTGGGTCATGACCACACCCTTAGGTTAGTGGTTTTGGATGATGGATTAAAGGTGGGTAAGATATCACTGACGTGGAGGGTCATGGTGGTCATGACCACACTCTATAGCCTTACATACCAAATAGAATGTATTTATTAGGTAATCCAAGATTGGCGATTTTCAATTTTGTTGTCATGTAACAAGTTTTATATAATTAGCAAGTGAACAGAACAGATAAGTTACTTAAGTTAAGCTTTGTTAAATGAGTTGATCTCATTTTTTTTATTAGGATGCAATTAGGGTATATACATTGTGTTTACATACTAATTTAACATATGGTCCGAGAGTGCGGGGCTGACGGGGGATTGTCTTCGACATGAACCCGGTGACCAATAGGTCCAGTACATAGAAAGTCACATTCAAAAAAAAAAAAAAATCCTGGCAGAAAATGCGGCTAAACAACTTATCATATACATGCAGAGGATATTAGAGAATGGATCTCTTATGTGAGTGGGTTAGTTATATTATAATGAATGGTTGTGAGTGGTGTTTTAGTGGTTGTAAATGGATGGAAGAGAAATTATATGAGAATATTACTCTTCATCTGTAAACATATGGGAAACACTGTTCACTCCTATTTTTTTCTAATATTTTTAAAGATAGTGAGGAAAGAGAAAGGGTAATAACAAATGTATAAAAAATATTATTTAATTGAAAAGAAAAAAAAGAAAAAGTAATGATTTTTATTGTAATTATATGGATGTGGATAAAGAATCGATTATAAGACTATGTGTAGTGAAAGACACCATACCCTTGGGCGTTTTGTGCCATGTGACAGTCCGTCAGCAATGAGGCATTATGAGGCGTTTTTCTAAAATGGATGTGGTGGGGATGCGGACATTGTGGGGCATTATGTTAAAAGAGGTGTAAAAAATTAAATTAAATAAAAAGGGGGGTTGCGGCGCAGCTTGTTGCCCGTTTACCTGCCACTTGTTTGTAATTTGCTACTTTGGTATTTTAATGTGGCTAATCAAATTTGTCATGAAAAAAAAAACTATTATATAGAAGCAAGCAACTGAAAATAAATAAATAAATAAATAAATAAATAAATAAAAAATAAAAAAAAGGGTATTGGCCAACCAAAAAGTAGAATACATGTGATTGACCAAACAATTCAAGAAGAGGCGTGGAATCGTGGATTAAAGGACGCTCTTGGCATTTTTTTTAAACAACGTCCCAGGGGCGGTCATCCGGGCATTTTGGGACGTTTGTCAGGGATAAAACTGCCCAAAACCCCACTATGGGTGTTCTAAATGCTCTTGTGGATCCATATCCATATGTAGGTATATGATAAAATAATGAGTGTCTCCAGGGTAGAGGATGTGGTTAAAAAATAATCATGGTATCATAAATGGCTACGTTCCATGTGTTTCCTATAATTTGATAAGATCAAAATATTATATTGTAATGTGTATTCTAGTACTTGCATTTTGTTGTTATCATATTAAAATCATGTATTCATCTATATTTATGCAAAAATGTGCGTAGTTCTTGAATGTATTCACCTCAAATTTCTGCAAGATTCTTTATATTAAGCTTGTCTTTATGTAATGGGTTTTGTAACTCGAGTTCAAACTAGCAAGTTTTGGTCAACGTTTATGAAAAAGTATTTGTATATGTAGTTACCAACTTTTGTGTATTTAGACAAACATGTTATTGACTTTCTACAAAATAATAATAATAATAATAATAATAATAATAATAATAATAATAATTTTAGAGCAAACCATAGTGTTACGACAATTATATATATATTATTATACATATTAATTTGAATTGGTGATGAATAGTGATTCAAAATTTTTAAGGTATTCGTTTTATTTTTTTTATTAATAATATGTTATTCATCGTTTGGTTTTATTTTTTAATAACTTTTTTATGTTAACGTTTTATTTTAAATCTAACTACGCAACTATGTTTATTTTTTGTATTCAAAACAACGTATTTTTTCATATTATAAACTATACGAGTGCTCGTAACAGTTTTAAAAAACGTATTTTTTTATTATAAACTATATGAGTTTCGATACGTGTTTAAATCTAACCGATTTCGATTAAACAACGTATTGTAATAATGTATTTTTTCGTATTGTAAACTATACTAGTGCCCGTAACAATATTAAAAAAAACATATTTTTATATTGTAAACTAGATAAGTTTCGATACATGATTATTCTAACCGATTTCGATTAAACAACATCGTACCGATATTTGTAGTATCAGAATCGGTTTCGTTTTATGCTTTTTGATTGATGTAAAATATGTTTCGATATCATTTTGAGCATATCACGACTTTATTTTTTATTTTTTTCCTTTCAATTAATAAAGCAAGTGCTGGTATTGGAACGATCGAACCGATACCAACTGAGTTCCCGCCGCATAGCGCGGGGTAAAACCCACTAGTATATATATTGTTAACGAGTGTTGATGAATAGTAACTTTATTTTTATAATAATATATAGTTTTTTATTATTTATTATTTAATATATTATAATAGTTTATTATTATAATTACTTTTAATAACATATATTTATTTTTTTTCCTTTTTAAAACATGTATTAATTTATCAATTAATTTGATACTTCTTTAATAATTTACGTTTATAATTTTTTTCTAAAGTTTAAGTACGTAGTTGTGCTTAATTTTTTTCCCTAACATTCTGTTATAAGTTTTGTTAAAAACGAAGTTGTACTCAAAATAAAGTATTTATCTGGTATCATAAAATGGTACGATGATAAACTAAATTGTTCTATGGTTTGTCTTTTTAAACAACATGCTTTATTTTCAAATCACGTTTGTTTTATATTATCATTTACTCGGTTTCGCCGCAACGCGCGACTTCCAAAAAAACTAGTATAAATTAATGATAGTGAGATATGTTAGGACAATTGATACTCAAAACGAAAACACCATGTTTTGTGGGAGGACAACCCATGACGTCTTCTTTATTATTAAACTTGGAAACCAAAAACTGCGAAACTCTCTTACGTCATAGACCTTTCTTTTATACTAACCTACCATGGCATAAAAGCCTTTGTATTTTAAATAAATACCTGTCGGGTTCCTCGCGTTACGTGGCAAGAATTTGATCAATTTCGTTTTGACCTGTTATGCTAGGTCGTTTTCATTTCGGCTTGTTACGGTAGAGACACTCGTTATATCAATCAAAAGAGAAAATATAAAATAATATATGATTTATTTGAGCCAACTCAGTTCGCACTATGCGTCGAAAATTTGTTGGTTTTGTTTCGGCATTGGCGTTCACTATAACAACAGAAAGAGAAAACCCCTCAAAAAATATATTAAATTTGACCTGACTCGGTTTGATATAAAATTTATATTGTAAACATAGATAAAAATAAGCGTGCGTAACACGTATATTTGAAAAATTTTAAAACATTATGTCAAAGGTTATAAAAAAAAAACAAAAATACCTATAAATAATTACATTATAAACATAGCTAAGTGATTTAATTGAAAGATAAAATCCCTATTAAGGAGGCATCATTTCTTCATTTGCCAAATGTTGCAAAATAAAAACTTTAAAAACTAATGTGGTAAAGAGGAGAAACTTAAGAAGTTTACTATTTTTCACCAGTGAATACTCACATGTTCGGATATTTAAATTTTATAAAATACAATTGTATATATATTTTAAAAAAATGAATAATGCGTGAACTTCCCGGGCTAAGTAACCATCTAATTTAAATAAAACAGAAGTGTAGAAGTTCCCTTGGATATATATATACACATATATCAACTTTTTTTAGAACCATAACTAATACTAAGGGGAATGATCTACTAAAACGTTGATTTTGCCTAAGTAGCCTAAGAATGATTGTGATGATGACATGTGGCACTCCTAATTAGTAGGAAGGAAGGGCATTTTGGTCCTTATAAATAGGAGTGAAAATGACATGTGTCACCCCTTTTGTTTTTTTAAGAATACAACAAAAAAATCTAGCTCAAAAAATCTAGCACAAAAAATCTAGTACAAAAAAATCTAGCACAAAAAATATAGTACAAAAAAATATAGCACAAAAAAATATAGTACAAAAAATATAGCACGAAAAAAGTCAGCAAAAAATGTAGTACAAAAAAATCCAGCACAAAAAAATTAAGACAAAAAAATCCAGCTCAAAAAATTTAGCACAAAAATATAGTACAAAAATCCAGCACAAAAAAATGTTATACAACATAGAAATACAACACATGTTGGTGGGTTTTTTTAGTATTCATATTTTATATAGCAATATGGTACTCAAATTAAAGATAAAAAGACGCTCGATTTTACGGTGAAATTTTTATGAAAAAATAACGTCGTATAAAAAAGTTATGAACGTTTAAAAAATGAGGGTGTAATATGCATGCGCCTTGTATGTGGAGAGAGAAAGTCCATAAATAGGATTTTACCAACATACCCTTGCACTCATTCTTTCTCCTACACTTTAATCTTAACCATTGATTTGAAAAATGAATGGTTAAGATTCATTCTCATACTACTTAGACCATGTGTATTGGAAGGGGAAGATAATGCCCCCACCCTAAGGCATTTTACGCCATGTGGCGGTCAAGTCAGCAAAGGGGCGTTATTGGGCGTTTTCTAAAATGGGTGTAGTGGGGATGAGGCATTATTGGGGCATTAAATAAAATAAAGAAAAAACACAGAAAAAATCTTATTGGATAAGGAGAAGGGGGCTGAAAGATGATTGGACAAGGGAGAAGGGGGAAGGCGTTTTATATAAAACGCCAAATTCATTTTTTTTCAAAAAAAAAGCCAAAAAACGCCCTATGTAATGGGAGGGGGGCATTTTTGGGCGTTATTTTTGAAATTTAAAAAAAAAACGCCCCACTACACATGGTCTTAGGCAAAATAAACTTTTTATTTGATCTTACCCTCTAATACTAATCTACTCCTATTAAGCTCCACCTTTAATATAAAGATGTAACTTACCCGTTACCACCAATTGATGTCCTTTGAGGACTCATGTTAAATATCTAAAACAAAAATTGTTAATAAAACCGTGTACATAATCGTATAAGAAAACAGTATTGTGTATCAGTGCTTGAGAATGACAAAATAAAACAAATAATGCCTATATGTTTTGCAAAAAAAAAAAAAAGTAGGAGGATGATAAAAAAATCCAAAAAGAAAAAAATATATATACTTAAATCATCCTCTATTTGGTCACCCCCAATCACTATCTAAAACAGCAAAACTTGATGATATTTAACACGTAAGTGCGTAACAAAACCACACTTGGTTCCATTACAACCATTGTGTGAACCCAAGCAAATCCAAAATACGATACTGACACAACTAACCACCTTTTATTAGACCACCCGTAGTAGGGCGTGATTTTAAAAAAAAATTGAAAAAAAACGCCCCAAAACGCCCCCTACACCGGGCGTTATCCGGCGTTATATTTGAATATGTTGCAAGCCGGCGTTTTTAAAAAACGCTAAAGTGGTCAAATGCAAATTGGATGTGGCCAATGGGAGTGGTCCAAATGTAAGGTGCCATTTTTTTTTCTTTTCTCTATAAAAAAATTATTGTTTATTGATTGGAAGAGGCGTTATTGGAATAATGCCCCACTACGCCATTTTTGCAATAATGCCCCACTACTCCATTTTTGCAATAATGCCCCATGCTGACTGAGATGACACGTGTCGAATAATGCCCCATGGTGAGGGCATTATTTTGTTCCACCATTACACATCGTGTTATCTAGTTTTTTTAAAAGGTTTCAAACAATATTCTCAACCTTCCCAAACATATGTAATAAGAAGCTAGATAAAGATAAGAACATGCAGCATGGGTTACAGATGATAATTTAGTTGAGAAAGTCCTTCATTGTATCATCACGATGATCCCTTTTCATCTTGTATGCCTCCGCGTCTTCTGATATCGCTTCGTCATTCACTTAACATTATATTTGCGTTTTCGTTCATCTCTCTTTTTTCATCCTCTTGTTCTCCTACACAGATCACCAGCAATCATTAAGATCTCTAGCAATGAGCTAAACCATTATATGTGCATTTAACAACTTAAAAAAATCATAAATTTATATAAAAGATGCATTTTAATAACCAACACAAATGCATCAACATGAGGATCTAAAATCTATAAGCAAAATAATTTTGACATCTCCTCATGTTGGGTAGTTATAAAAATGGCATAAACTGATAAACTTACCTTCTTAGGTGTTTCAACAAGTTTCTATTGATCCAAAACCAAATCATTAGGTATGTATGTTCCACCATCTGGCATGTTGTTTCTCTTCCGTTGGAGCAATTACATCTTATGATACAAAATCATGTTATTACCAAGTAAAATCATTAAAATTGAACAAAGAACATCAAAAGATGAGATATGCAACCTCGATATGACCCTTCCACCATGAACCCCAAACAACTGTGTGGCTATTAATGTAAACATCCTCTTCATGTTTGCTATTGGGAATGGCCATTTTTGTCCCTTGATAACCCTACCGACACGATCATACTCAACTTCTCTCTCACATTGACCCAATATTCCTTCAAAATCGTCTTCTTAAATTTAGATTTCTAATTTTCTTTGTTAATCTTGTAATTTTTGAACAACAATTCAGCTTGTGAAGGAGCAGCTTGCATGTACACATCATTCTCCTTGTCAAATGCTTCCCAAGCATGTATATTCAGCTACTTAAACTCCAAAGCTTGATCACTTACTCTATTTTGATTATCCCTAGCATAGAACTTCTCATTCGGAACCTTTTGATTATGGATTATACTTTTGTACTTCATACATTTCTTAACTTGTACCCACACACATAGCATGAATAGACTAACCTTAAAACCCGATTTCAACAGGAAAGCTCAAACCATGTAGACCAGTATTCAGAAATAAATCCGAGTATGAGAGTGAAAAAAAATATTTCACAAATGTGGGATGAGTATAGGATTAGGTGATACCAGACTCGATTACCCAAACTATATACCTGTTTACCCGAAAAAAATTAATTTTATTTTTCGTCATCCCATTTTAGTAATACATCATTCTAGTAACTTCATTACCTGGACAATAAACTTTTATTTTGAGGCATATTTTTTATGTTATATATATATATATATATATATATATATATATATATATATATATATATATAAAAGGGTAAGATCAAATAAAAAGTTTATTTTGCCTAAGTAGGATGAGAAAGAATCTTAACCATTTATTTTTCAAATCAATGGTTAAGATGAAACTGTAGGAGAAATGAAAAGTGTAAGGGTATCTTGGGAAAATTATATTTAGAGTAAACTTCCGTTTTGCTCTCTGTGGTTTGGTCACTTTAACGGTTTTGCTCCAAACCTTTAAAAATAGCCATTTTACTCCCTGATGTTTTGGTTTTTTTGCCAGTTTGCTCTCCGCCTCTAACTCCATCCAAATTGTTTGTTTTTCCATTTTGCTCCCCGCAGGGAGCAAACTGGCAATAAAACCAAAACATCAGGGAGTAAAATGGTTATTTTTAAAGGTTTTGGGCAAAACCGTTAAAGTGACCAAACCACAGGGAGCAAACAGAAGTTTACTCTTATATTTATGAACTTTCTCTCTCCACATGCAAGACACATGCATATTCCATCCCCATTTTTTAAACATTCATAACTTTTTTATACGAAATTATTTTTTCATAAAAATTTCACCGTAAAATCGAGCGTCTTTTTATCTTTAATTTGAGTACCATATTGCTATATAAAATATGAAGACTAAAAAACCCACTAAAATGTGTTGTATTTCTATGTTGTATAACAATTTTTGTACTATATTTTTGTGCTAATTTTTTTGTACTGGATTTTTTTGTCTTAATTTGTTTTTTCTCAATTTTTTTGTGCAGGATTATTTTGTACTACATTTTTTGCTGAATTTTTTCGTGCTATATTTTTTGTACTAGATTTTTTTGTGCTATATTTTTTTGTACTACAATTTTTTGTGCTATATTTTTTTGTACTATATTTTTTGTACTATATTTTTTTGTGCTATATTTTTTTGTACTACATTTTTTGTGCTATATTTTTTTTGTTGTATTTTTAAAAAATAAAAAGGGTACCACATGTTATTTTCGCTCCTATTTATAAGGATCAAAATATCATTTATTCCTACTTTTTAGGAGTGCCACATGTCATCATTACAATCCTTTTTAGGCTACTTAGGCAAAATCCACTTTTTAGTGGATCATTCCCCTATATATATATATATAGGGAGAAGATCATGCGAGGACCACCTCTTATTGCGAGAACCGCGAGAACCAATGTAAACACAACCAAAAATGCCTAAAAATAGCTAAAAATCACACAATTTTTTTTAATATTTTTTATATAAAAATCGCTACTTTTCGAAGCAAAAAAAAAATTAATTTTTTTAAAATTTTTATTTTGCCACTAAAAATAGCGATTTGAGCATAAAAAATATTAAAAATAAATTTAGATTTTTTTTTTATATTTTTAGATTTTTTTTAGATTTTTTTAAGTTTTTTGGGGGTTTAATATTTAGCATTTTAGCTTGTGGGGGGGGGGGGGGTTAGGTTTTTGGGGGGTGGGGGAGGGGGTTTAGGTTTTTTGGGGGAGGGGGGGGGTTGGGTTTTTTGGGGGTTTTAGTTTTTAGCATTTAGCTTGGGGGGGGGGGGGGGGGGTTAGGTTTTTTTTTGGGGGGGGGGGGGGGGGGTGGGGGTTAGGTTTTTTTAGCTATTTTAGGTTGTGTTCACATTGGTTCTCGCGGTTCTCACAATAAGGGTGGTTCTCGCATGAGTCCCTCCCTATATATATATATACAGTGTTGTAAAAGTCGCTAGGCGGTCTCTAGTCGGCCGACTGGGGAGTTGGGAGTACTCGGAGTGTACTCGGAGAGTACTCGGGGAGTACGTGGAGATGGTAACTATAAAGAAAATTAATTTTTATATATTATACATATGTTAAAATAAGCATAATTCATGTCAACTGAGTATAATTTAAAATGAAACATGTTTAAAGTTCAAATATTCTGAATACAAGTCCGAGTAGTCCGAGTACAAGGCCGAGTAGTTCGAGTACAAGGCCGAGTAGGCCGATTTTGACTAATTAAAAGTCAATAAACCACGTTGACCGCCTAGACCGACTAGGCCGACTCTTTCCGACTACGTCCGACTAGGCCGACTAGGCGCCGAGTTTGACCGAGTTTGACCGAGGCCGACTAATTGAGTCCGCCTAGGAGGAACTCGCCTCGGAGGGGTTCCGAGGACCGAGTACTCGCCGAGTACTCGGCCTTGGAATCCGACTTTTACAACGCTGTATATATATATATATAGAAAAAGTATATCGTACATTAGGGCTTAACGTACTTCACGTACGACAACGTGCGTAATTTGTTCTATAACATGCGTGATTATTGTGTTTCAACATGCGTGATTTTGGATTTTTGAGTTATAACGTGCGTGATTTTAAAATGAACGTGCGTAATTACCTGTCGTACGTGATGTATGTTAAGCCGTAATGTACATTAACCTTCCTATATATATATATGTATACTAGCCATTTACCCGCGCGATGCGGCGGGAAACATATCACTTAGGTTCATGAGTTTAGGGCTATGTACGGGGCAGTTCGGTTTTGAGCCATATAACTTAGGTTTGGTTAGTTTGTGGATTATTATAAAGTGTTTTCTTGTAATAACATTTTCTAGGGTTAGTGTAAAAAGGGGACATTTTGTGAAAAGTGTAAGAAGTGTTTTAAGCACTTAGATCTTGTAGTTAATGGTTGAGATAAAAAAGAGGTTAAAATGTGTGTGTGTGCGTATACCAGTAGGAAACCCACGTGATGTGACAACTTACAACGCGATACTCGTTACCATTAGTTTATCATTCTCCATATGATATATTGTATAGTACTTTTGTCTAATAGCCAGGTAGTGTATTATTATGATATGACAACAATCCAACCACTTAAAAAACCTAACATAGCATACAAATAAATTAATTAATTTTCAAAGTAAAAGAAAGAAGTCTTGTATCAGTTAAACTGTGGGGTATGGTGGGGCTTGAGTTGGAGGTATGAGTTGACACGTGGAATTGGAGCCCCCCACCGGTAAGTGACGTGTCCGTGGGGTATGGCGGGGCTTGGGTTGGGGCGTGGCTTGGCAGTTTATTAAAAAAAATTCAAACTCAAAGACCCCGCTATAACATGGCCAACAGAGCGAATAGGAGGCCGCCACATCAGACCGCTAGTAGAACCATAATTGCCTATGTTACGTCTTATGTTGATGTGCAATCTTCCACATGTTCTTTCCTTTGAATTCTTGCATCAAGTTTCCAATTCAATGCTCATGGTATCATCATAACCAAAGAAGGAACAGAAAAAAGCGATTGTCAAAAGGTTCAAGGCACAATCACACTTGGAGAAAATTACAAGCGACCTAGCTTTATATAGAGGAACAAAAAATGAGTTTGTGAAATATTTAAGTTAAAAGACTCAAAACCCATATATTAAAAATTCGAAATCAAAGAAAGACCACAAAAATTGAATCTTTTTTTTTATTTAATGGTAAACATAGTACATTCAATTACTACTCAACTTTTGACATATCTTACCCATTATATATTCATCTAATTTTTAATCACTTGATGCATTATGCATCAAGAATATCGCAAAGCAACCCATATTAAATTAAAGGAGTTAAAACTATTACCTTTATACAAAAGGTTTTGCAACAGACAAAGTGTAAAATTGTTAAGACATATGAATGTAACTACAATACAAATAGAGCCCAAGTGTGCATACAAGAGAAAGTGGTTCAGGGTTTAAAAGACTCCTTCATCAACACCACACCGTCTCCCACGCCTTTGATATATGCATCACAACTTGTCAAAATACCACGTGCACGATCACAAAATTGCCCAATCACCTAATCCTCAAAATGCTGCATCTAAAAACATCAAATTAGCAGATAGAAGCATACAAAGCTATAAATGTTTATGATGAACTGGCTTCAATAAAATATGTTCATTATGCTTTACACAATCTGAGAAACATACCATAGCCCAAAGCCATGGGCAAAGCTTTTAAGGGGCGTCGGACCCAGGGCAAAGCTTTTAATGTGGTTTATCTAGGTCCTTAAGTGTAATTTGTACTCCTATATATTGTGGTTGCTATTCCGTGTTTCATTCAAGTCAATGAATTATATTTCCTCATTCAAGAATCAACAGTCAAACTATGCCCAAATATATTGGATCCATCTAGGGAAATGAACATCATTAAGCTATTACCTGGGCTCACTGGGATACATATAAAGATCAAACGCACCATGAAATTCCAAATCCACCATAGTTTTTCCATACTTGATGCAAACAATGGATGATATTAAAATGATTATTTTTAATACTAAATTCTTGTTTCCATGCTTTATGTGTTTATATAATACATCATGCCAATACCAAATTTAGCAACACGATCTACCCGAACCCGAACAACTGAATAAAGATACTCATGAGCTATCAGGTTTGCTTTGAAATTTCCGAAACCCGTTTAAATAAACCGAAGAACACCCTTACACCAAAGCTTCAATGTTTATTTCTGAAAATAACATAAAACCTCCATTTTTATCAAGAACCCCAAAAAATATACAGACCCAAACCCAAAAAATATACAAAGATGTACATAAAGATTATTGTTTCATTCAAGTGTTTTTGTGCATTGGATCCTTGTTCGATATGCTTTCAAGTCTTGTACCTTTTTAAAAAGTGTCAAATGACCAATCGTGCCCCTCCTAATATGCACACACACACACACACACACACACACACACATATATATATATATATACTAAAGAAACAACTATATAAGCAGGCTCTAAACATATTACCCGGGAACTCTTTCAACAATACATTAATCAGATATATACTATATTTTTCAGAGAGAAGACATAATGTTTGTCTATTTTGTATATCAATTGTATAGTTCAAAGACGTTTATAACTAAAACAAAACAAAAAGCAATATTCTTCTGATTACAAATGCAAAAGAACCATTTGAATATTTGATCATCCCCATTCACAGAAGCATAAGTGGTACTTCCAAATTAAACCAGAGGCCTAACCACAAAATCAATTCAAAGCATTTGTTTACTTTCAAATCATTAGATATAGTCGACTATTATGACTGGAATCACAAGTGACCCGAGTTGATAAAATGTAAAGCCGCCACAAGTTGACCCATCATACCAAACTTAGACTTA
This sequence comes from Helianthus tuberosus, assembly GCA_030545235.1. NCBI lineage: Eukaryota > Viridiplantae > Streptophyta > Magnoliopsida > Asterales > Asteraceae > Helianthus > Helianthus tuberosus. The sequence continues at coordinate 105,631,008 of CM060361.1, read as the reverse complement.
TGATTAAAATTTATAATTAATGATCAATTAGAAAATCAAACTGTTACACATTTTCATGCATCAAATTGCAATGAGAGAAAAAGCCGAACCTAAGGAAATGTGTTTTTAGAACGGAAGACTGGAATTCAAGAATACTTGTGGCTGGTACAATTGGCTGCAAATGCAATGACCATATCAATTGAAAATAAAATAGCTTAAATTACGTAACACCACATTTATAGGTAACAAACCTGGTATGCTATTTGTTAACGACTACCCTGATACGATGGACCTGCAGCTTCAGCTGGTAGTTTAACTTGATTTACTTAGTAGGCAAAATCATGCTCCGACAAGCTCGCTGCCTCGTTCTATAACAGCTTTAAGACTTTGCCATGCGGCGAATCAAGTCGACCACGCAGTTACTACATCCAACACAAAAAACCATCATGTCAGAACAAAACAAAGATCAGTGACGTGATTTGAAGCTGTCAAAACTACAAAACTGCAAAACTTACCAACAAGGTTTTGCAAAGCTGCAATACCACCTACACATACAAAGGTCATCCAACTTTTGTTGCTCATTGCGTAAACTGTTTCAGGCACAGGTGCAAGTGATGATATGAAATAATGTGTTAATCAGCTTTTAAACGGGACGTAGAAGGGTTAACCAGTTTATCTATGTGACTAAACATGTTTAAAAACGGTACCAAGAGGTTAGCCCTAGTCGATCTTGTGTCGGATATGTAGGAACCGTTCGCATAAATTAAATAAAATAAACAAATTTTATTAAACTTGATTACAATACAGAAATGAGAAAACAAATTACTGGTACAATTACAACTGAAATAAAGACAATACAAGAATGAAGATGAAACAGAATTGGCTGAGGCACGTGAACACACGCTTCCCTTAAAACAAATTCCGAGTCTCCCAGGAGTACTCGTTTTGTTTCCCAGGGTACAACAGCCGGAGCAGTAGTACTGCCGGAGTAGACCTACAACCCGAAGGTTACCTTGAGACTGCAAAGAAAAGATCAGAAAAATTTCTAGAGAGAAAGTTGTGATTGCTGTTGTGTAGCTGGTGTCCTTCTCTGCTGGGTATGGAGCTGTATATATACAGCTCCTAAGTCGAAACAGTCAAAAACGAATTAAAGAGAGGTTTAAATTGCATTAAACGTCTTCAATGCAATTTAAGACGTCATTTAATTCTCAGTCTAAGCCCATTAACTCGTCAGTTACGAAGCTGAACTGAAACTGTTCTGTCATTCAATGCTGGAAGCTTCTGTGCGTGCGCGCGCCCATGCGCCGTGCGGCCTCTTGGCTCACAGCCGTGCGCCGCGCGCCCATGTGCGTGCGGCCTCTTGGCTCACAGCCGTGCGCCGCGCGCCCATGTGCGGTGCGGCCTCTTGGCTCATAGCCGTGCGGCAATGCGCCACGTCACCGCGCGGTGCGTCCTCTTGGCTCAAGTCCATGCGCGCGTGCGCCACGTCACCTGTGAACCTATACGAGCGCGCCACACAGTCGCGCCGTATTGGCTCACTCTGGTGCGCCGCGCGCACCCGCAGGACCCATGCACCATGCGCGCACCCGCATGACTGCCACGTCATGCGCCGCATCACCTACCACTTGGTCCTTGCAACCTTTGCGCTCCACCACGCGCACGTGGTCAAAAATACAAAGGCGGCTCTCAAGCGGCTCGCGGCGATGCGAGCGTGCGAAGTGCAAAGTGCGCCATCAAAGCGCCACATTGCGCCTCATCGCCCACGCCACGCGCGCGCGCGAGCGTGTGCGAGTGCGAGTTAGGGTGCTCCGCACCCTTCGCGAGGACACTAGTGTGTGCTTCCATGAAACAATAAGGATGGAGAGTTCCACCTTAAATACCCATTTAAGTTCCAACTCTCATCCGATGTGGGACAAGGTGCTACTTTCCCTTTTGTTTCAGCATTGAATGTTCCAAACACCCATCTTTGAGCATCGATATCTCATTCATCTTAGCTCCGTTTTGGACGTGGTTTAGTTCGTTGCGAAGGTCTTCCAACATAGAACACAAACCCACAAATAAATATATAAAACCCGCTCATTTTATTATATTTATTTCTAGTCCAAAATAGGAAAAAATCATTTTCCTATATTTGTGAAAAATGCTATTTTCACTTATTTTCCAACAATCCCCCACATGAAAAATGCTATTTTCATCAAATTTCCAACAATCCCCCACATGTATGGAAATGGATCTTTTCCTTACACTTTTCAACGATAAACTTCGACAGTTGAGTATTGCAAGATAGGTAGGTTTTACTCTTTGAACCTTCTTTTGTGAAGCGCACTTAGCTTACTAGCGGTGTGTAGACGCGATGTCCTTGAACATACCCCCATTTGTGTAAACGACAATACACTTCACACAATACTCTCCCTGGTTTGGCCAACTCCTCATTGTCGTGTCCTATTATGGTCCTGGAACACTAGCCTGGTTCTGCGAGAGCTCTAGGATTTGCGCACCCCACAAATCCATTCGAAGCGACCCTACTTCTCTCTAACATAGGTGATTCCTCTGAATCATTAAAAGCATCATGGTTATTTGATTTCCCGAAATCCTTAACCTTAATATGCTTAGCCTTACTTCAATGTCACTGATTGGAATGGACTAGGAAGTATATAAGTAACTCCCTTTTATTTGGTTTGGGGTACTCCCCCACAGTGACTCCGTTTGGTAATATGATTAAGTTGTCCTATTGAACTTAGATCTTGGGATCTCCAGTCAACTAAGTTAGGTTTCCCTCATATTCCCATTTACCACGGGCTTTAGTCCCATTCCTCTTGACGACGTTTCTACTAACTCTCTGCTTAAGCCTTTTGTAAACGGGTCCGCAATGTTATCCGCTGATCTCACATAATCAATTGTGATAACACCCGTTGAGAGTAGTTGTCGTATCGTGTTATGTCTACGTCGCATATGCCTTGATCTGCCATTGTACATCAAGCTTTGAGCTCTACCAATCGCTGATTGGCTATCACAATGTACACATATGGCTGGCAAAGGCTTTGGCCATCTTGGAATATCTTCCACGAATTGACGTAGCCATTCCGCCTCCTCGCCTGACTTATCCAAGGCGATAAATTCAGATTCCATTGTGGATCTTGCTATGACCGTTTGCTTAGAAGACTTCCAAGCAATAGCAGCTCCTCCAAGTGTAAATACATAACCACTTGTTGATTTGGAATCTTTATTATCCGATATCCAGTTTGCATCAGTGTATCCTTCAATCACTGCTGGTTGTCGGGTATAATGCAGTCCATAATCTCTTGTGTATCTTATGTATTTAAGCACCCTCGTGATAGCCTTCCAATGATCCGCGCACGGATTGCTGGTGTATCTACTTAGCCTACTCACCGCGTAAGCCAAGTCGGGTCTAGTACATGTCATTAGATACATTAGACTGCCAATAATTCTTGAATACTCTAACTGAGCAACTCCATCTCCCTTATTCTTCTTGAGATGTTGGGAGGTATCAACTGGAGTTCGAGCTACACTCGTATCTCCCGAGTTGAATTTTTCAAGAATTTTATCCACATAGTGAGATTGACTTAACACAAGACCATCTTGGGTTCTTATGATCTTTACTCCAAGAATCACATCCGCTAAACCCATGTCTTTCATGTCAAATCTCGCTTTCAACATGCTTTTAGTAGCTTTGATAATTTTATCATTACTCCCAATGATAAGCATATCGTCTACATAAAGGCATAAAATCACATAACCTTCATTTGTGTCTTTGAAATAAACACATTTGTCGCACTCATTTATTTTGAAACCATTGTCAATCATGACATGATCAAACTTTTGGTGCCATTGTTTTGGTGCTTGCTTCAAGCCATACAAAGACTTGACGAGTTTACATACTTTACCCTCTTGACCTGGGGCGGAGAAACCTTCAGGTTGCTCCATGTAAATCTCTTCTTCTAAATCGCCATTTAGAAATGCGGTTTTAACATCCATTTGGTGAACTTCCAAATTTCTTAAAGCCGCTATAGCAAGAACCAATCTAATCGAGGTTATGCGCGTCACAGGCGAGTAGGTATCAAAGTAATCTAGACCTTCCTTTTGTCTAAATCCTTTAATCACCAACCTAGCCTTGTACTTATCAATACTTCCATCAGTTTTCATCTTCCTTTTGAATATCCAACGATATCCAAGTGGTTTGCAACCAGGTGGAAGATCTACTAACTCCCAAGTATGATTTTGCAATATAGAATCTATTTCATTTCTTATTGCTTCTTTCCATTGAGGTCCTTCTGAAGAAGAAACCGCTTCGCGATATGTATTGGGCTCGCCCTCTACCATATAGCTAACGAAGTCTGGACCGAAGGATTTTTCAACCCTTGGCCTTTTGCTTCGCCTACGGTCACTTTCTTCAACCTCAGGTTGTTCATGTGTCTTATCATGAACTACCTCATCAGCTCGTCTAGATGAGCTTTCACCTACTTCCAAAATTAGGTGTTGATGACGTTGCATGTGTTTGTCTTCTCAAAGGAAACACATTTTCAAAGTAAGACACAACGTTAGGATTCACCTCCATGATAGTGTTTACGTGTACATCAGGATTCTTGGACTCATGTACAAGAAATCGATGTGCACTACTTTGATGCGCATACCCAATAAATATGCAATCAACAGTTTTGGGTCCTATCCTAAGAGCCTTAGGAGGTGGTACAATCACCTTTGCTAGGCACCCCCACACTTTCAAGTATTTATATGAAGGCTTTTTCTTTTTCCATAACTCATATGGAGTCTCGTCTCTCTTTTTCAATGGTATCTTGTTCAAAAGATAATTGGCCGAGAGAATGGCCTCCCCCCACATTTCCTGGCTCACCCCAGAACTTATCAACATGGCGTTCATCATTTCTTTCAATGTGCGGTTCTTTCGTTCCGCCACGCCATTTGATTGTGGAGAATAAGGAGGTGTACATTCATGTACAATGCCACTTTTTGCGCATAAATCGGCAAAAGGTGCAACATATTCGCCTCCTCGGTCGCTTCGCAAAGCTTTTATCTTCTTTTGAAGTTGATTCTCAACTTCATTTTTATACAAGATAAATTTACTTATTGCTTCATCTTTACTTTTTAGTAAATATACATAGCAATATTTAGTACTATCGTCAATAAACGTGATGAAGTACTTATTTCCACCTCTTGTGGGTACCGCTTTTAAATCACAAATATCGGTGTGAATTAAATCAAGGGGTTCGGTTATTCGTTCAACCGATTTGGATGATGTTCTTGTAAGTTTGGATTCTACACATGTTTCACATTTATAGTGTGAATCAATATGGAATGTTGGTATGCAATTTAAATTGATTAAACGGCGTAAAGAATTAAAATTAACGTGACCTAATCTACCATGCCATTTATTCGATTCAGAAAACTCAAGCATATAAGTAGAAGTAGTAGCAATTTTATTCATGTCCTTTTTGACAGCCATTACATTCAATTTGAACATACCATTTTGGGCATAGCCCTTGCCTACATACATTCCTCGTTTAGTTAACACAAATTGATCGCTCTCAAAGACTAAACGAAATCCAAACTTGTTAAGCAACCAACCCGAGACTAGATTCTTGCGCAAGTCCGGGACATACAACACGTTGCTTAGAGTGAGCTCCTTCCCCGAAGTCCACTTCAAGATCACCGTTCCTTCACCCATGATGTCAGCGGTGGCTGTATTTCCCATATACAGCTTATCTTCTCCAGAAAGCGCCTTGAAGGTGGTAAATAGGCTTCTGTCCGCGCAAGCATGACAGGTCGCGCCCGTATCAATCCACCATCCTTTTGGAGTGTTGGTCACAGTATTGACCTCATCCATCATCGCGCTTTTGTCGGAAATCATTGCCACCAAAGGCATTCCGTCTTCATCCACCATATGCGCACGCTCACGCTTTGGTTTCTTGCATTGGTTAGCCCGATGCCCCGGCTCGTCACAGTTGTAACAAGTTCCTTGGAACGTTGGAGGTTTCTTTTTCACAACCCCTTTCTTCGGTCCAAGTTTGCTAGCCTTTGCTTTCTCCTTGTCCTTTTTCCCCTTACCCTTCGCGCCCTTAGAGGATTGCCCATGCTCAACCAAATTTGCGCTAGCAGAAGCTTGCGCTTGGTTGCCTTTAAGGGCAATTCTATTGCCCTCTTCAATCCGAAGACGAACAATAAGGTCCTCTAAAGTCATCTCCTTTCGTTTGTGTTTAAGATAATTCTTAAAATCCACCCAACCAGGAGGTAACTTTTCAATCAATGCTGCCACTTGAAATGTCTCGCTAAGTGTCATGCCTTCCGCAAAGATGTCATGTAGTATAATTTGGAATTCTTGGACTTGATTCATAACACTTTTAGAATCAACCATTTTGAAATCCAAAAAACGGGCTACCACAAATTTCTTTGTGCCAGCATCCTCCGTTTTGTACTTCTTGTCCAAGGCATCCCAAAGTTCTTTGGAAGTCTTGACGTTGTAGTACACATTATACAACGCATCTGCTAGGCCGTTTTACACATAGCCACGACATATGAAATCCGAATGCTTCCACGCATCTACCGCGCACTGTCTTTGTGCGTCGGTCTCCCCTTCCACAGGTTGGGGAGCGGTTTCCGTCAAGAACCTCGCAAGGTTCATGGTGGTCAGGTAGAAGAACATCTTCTGTTGCCACCTTTTGAAGTGTAGACCCGAGAACTTCTCGGGTCGTTCCGCGTGATTGGCCACTGTGGACGCTCCCACAGTGGTGGCGTTCAAGGGGGTTCCCGTCACAACATTCGCAGTGTTGTTAACGTTGACATTCTCGTTCGACATGCTGTAAAATTAAAAATTTAAAGTTTTTAGTCCAAAAAATTCTGTTTTACGCATAAAACAGAAGTAAACTAATAAATTTTAATTTTACCACAATTTACTGTTTCGGCTTCTAAGTCCAACTTTGAAGACCAAAAACAGAAAATTTATAATTTTAGAACTTACTGACTGGCTTCTAAGTCCAACTTTGAAGACCAAATCAGAAAGTTTTATCAATTTTTAGGACAAATTCTGAAGTAATCAAAAAATGTTTTCAACCAAAGTCGCTCCTTTGAAGATGAAAACACAAAAAATCTGTTTTTAAAACCCAAACTGAGTGAAAACAAAACTGGTTTGAATCACAAACAGAATGGTTTTGATTACACGAACGGTTTTAAAAATTTGTTTTAAGATTGTAGGAACCGTTCGCATAAATTAAATAAAATAAACAAATTTTATTAAACTTGATTACAATACAGAAATGAGAAAACAAATTACTGGTACAATTACAACTGAAATAAAGACAATACAAGAATGAAGATGAAACAGAATTGGCTGAGGCACGTGAACACACGCTTCCCTTAAAACAAATTCCGAGTCTCCCAGGAGTACTCGTTTTGTTTCCCAGGGTACAACAGCCGGAGCAGTAGTACTGCCGGAGTAGACCTACAACCCGAAGGTTACCTTGAGACTGCAAAGAAAAGATCAGAAAAATTTCTAGAGAGAAAGTTGTGATTGCTGTTGTGTAGCTGGTGTCCTTCTCTGCTGGGTATGGAGCTGTATATATACAGCTCCTAAGTCGAAACAGTCAAAAACGAATTAAAGAGAGGTTTAAATTGCATTAAACGTCTTCAATGCAATTTAAGACGTCATTTAATTCTCAGTCTAAGCCCATTAACTCGTCAGTTACGAAGCTGAACTGAAACTGTTCTGTCATTCAATGCTGGAAGCTTCTGTGCGTGCGCGCGCCCATGCGCCGTGCGGCCTCTTGGCTCACAGCCGTGCGCCGCGCGCCCATGTGCGTGCGGCCTCTTGGCTCACAGCCGTGCGCCGCGCGCCCATGTGCGGTGCGGCCTCTTGGCTCATAGCCGTGCGGCAATGCGCCACGTCACCGCGCGGTGCGTCCTCTTGGCTCAAGTCCATGCGCGCGTGCGCCACGTCACCTGTGAACCTATACGAGCGCGCCACACAGTCGCGCCGTATTGGCTCACTCTGGTGCGCCGCGCGCACCCGCAGGACCCATGCACCATGCGCGCACCCGCATGACTGCCACGTCATGCGCCGCATCACCTACCACTTGGTCCTTGCAACCTTTGCGCTCCACCACGCGCACGTGGTCAAAAATACAAAGGCGGCTCTCAAGCGGCTCGCGGCGATGCGAGCGTGCGAAGTGCAAAGTGCGCCATCAAAGCGCCACATTGCGCCTCATCGCCCACGCCACGCGCGCGCGCGAGCGTGTGCGAGTGCGAGTTAGGGTGCTCCGCACCCTTCGCGAGGACACTAGTGTGTGCTTCCATGAAACAATAAGGATGGAGAGTTCCACCTTAAATACCCATTTAAGTTCCAACTCTCATCCGATGTGGGACAAGGTGCTACTTTCCCTTTTGTTTCAGCATTGAATGTTCCAAACACCCATCTTTGAGCATCGATATCTCATTCATCTTAGCTCCGTTTTGGACGTGGTTTAGTTCGTTGCGAAGGTCTTCCAACATAGAACACAAACCCACAAATAAATATATAAAACCCGCTCATTTTATTATATTTATTTCTAGTCCAAAATAGGAAAAAATCATTTTCCTATATTTGTGAAAAATGCTATTTTCACTTATTTTCCAACAGGATAGAGAGAGTTAACTATCTTTTCTCGTTCCCCCTCTATTTCTCTGAAACAATATCGAGCTTCCTCGGAAAATTCCTGTGAAACACTATCAAATCAGTAAACCAGTAATAGAGAAAACTTTTTACACAAACGGTAATATGAAAGGAGAAGATATAAGCTAAAAACTACCTCTAGCATTATAACCCAACATGATTGTTGCTCTGCATCCCCTGTTTAAGAGAAAAACTATTAATCTCTCAACTTGTTCATGACAAGAGAAAGTCCAGCTACACCATCCAACAACAAATAACAGAACGGAAATTAACGATACCATCTCAAAGTTGGACCTTCTGTTCTATAGCTTGCAAACAACACTTCCACTATTTGTAAGAACTATGGCGCTTAAAGGCTAAATCTAAACTATCTATCCAATATTAACAAATATAACCAATTAAATATAATCTAGCATCAAACATGACTCGCAATCCAAACAATTTAGATATACAAATTCGTTCGAAACCTTATGCCTAAAATCATATTTTCCTGAACAATTTAAGTTAATTTCAACCAAATCACCTACCAAATATAGAAAATTATTGAGTTACAGTATCGGTGAATGTTAAAAAGTAAGAAAAACACAAGAAAATGCAAGTATTTGAGAACCACCACAATTGTCTGCAACCTTGAATCCCCAACTCAGTCATTAACAATCATACGAACCAAATTTGAGACCACAAACCCCTCAACAAACCTGGACCGAAGTTTCATGTGTGGAGATCGGTGCTCGATATCCATTGTCTACAACCCAGAGTGTCAATGTGTTAATCAATTAGCCATAAGTTAGTCTCCAATTACCAAATAGACAAAATTTGATGATTTAAATGATTTTATAATTATTAAAATATAAAATATGGATCACTAACCACCCAAAAACACAGATTGGTGTCGTTTTCCACATATTGCTGGTCAGTTTCTCTACAAAAGCACCATCAAGCCCTAGATCTGTTCAAACTTGTACAAGATTAGACTCAATCGTAACTATAAAACACCCAAATCATTTGCATGTTTCAATCCAGTCTAAAATCGACATCATCTGAACTAAATTAGACAAAAAAACTTACCTCTTCAGCACCCATTGAAGGCTAATAGACAACTGCTTCTCGGATGGCCAAAACACAGCATATAAAAAGTTACAATTTCGCTTAGTAGCTAATATTTAGACGTCAACGACCAAGAGAGATGAACAACTCTCCAAGGGTGACGAAAGACCGGCCAGACATACTGAACCTTCAATTTAACGTCGATCGTCATCTTCCCTTTGATTGATATCTTCGATTCATCTACACCACTCAGGAGAGAACGCAGATGAGAGGAAAAGTTGAGAGAAATTTGAAAATGCAGAGAGAGAAATTTGGGGGAAATGTTTTGGAAGCTTTTGATCTGGCGAGTAGACAAGTACAGCTTTCAAAAGTGAATTGGGGATCATGATCCGTGTGAAGAGTAATGGATGGTTTGATCATGATCCGTGTGAAGTGATGGACGGTAGGATCATGATCTATGTGTTTTTGTTTGAGCTAGTAAGGGTATTATTGGAAAGTGAGGTTATAAATGTGTTTGTTTGTGCTTAAAGACTTGTACATTGTGCATTAAAGGTGTTTTAAGGAAATTTTTATGGACTTTAAGAAGTCCTTCTAATATGTATTATAAAGTAGTATAGATATAGATATAGATATAGATATATATATATATATATATATATATATATATATATATATATGCTATCAAAGATGTAATTCTCTTTTCAGATTTGTATCATATTTTCATATTCTAAATATTTCAAATATTTTATAATTACTATGATATGTATGTAATCTAACATATTTCAATTTATTGTAGATGTTAAAAACATAAAGTTATATGATAAATATAGATGAAAGAAAAAAAAATACTCAAAAATCTCAACGTATACTTTTTAAATAATGAGTACGCCTAATACGAGCGAGTAAACCTGATACTATATGGATAATTACCCAATCAATACCTCATCGATATTAGATCAGATATAAGATATACTTTACAAACGGGTATAAAGTTGGCATTAGTCATTCTCAGCCTGTTGTGATCCCTACGCTCTTTTATAATGGGTCCTAATATATTAACACATGGGAAAAACTTATTTACACATGATGTATACGGGCCGTATAATGTTATACGGCCCGTATACACCATGTGTAAATAATTTGCATGGTCGTATACAATGTATACGAACGTGTATACGGGCCGTATACTGTTATACGACCCGTATTCTTCGAAAATTAGATTTTCTCAAAGTATTTAAGGGATTTAAGGTGTCAATCACACGAGACATTTTACAGTCGTGAGGTGCTCAAACCTTTCTAAAAGTAGAAAAAAATAAAACATTAACAAGTAACAAAGATTGAAGAACAAAAAAACGTGTCGTATGACTGTAATAAAACGGAAGCTATCAACGCGGGATTACGGTCATGGTGTTATTCTTTATTTAATATTTACAGAATAAAAGGAAGGGTGAGGCATTTGATGAGAGTTGTAAGGAGAAGCGTTGAAATCAAGGGTCCTGTCATTACAACCACTTGCTTCATAGGACTCATTTGAATCGTCTCGAAAGTACTGAACAACCGAAATAACAGCTTCGGTTTCATCAGCCCGTACCGAAGAAACCAAATTCGCAACAATGAGTCTGAGTCCATTGTTGTTCGTGAATGTTTCGAATCATCATTGAAGACGTGTCAGATTCTTCTGCTAGTGGTCGGGCTTCCAATGCTCACACAGGGTGATAAACAACGCTGATATGAACACAAACCAATTGCTTTATCTTGAGTCGTCGGGAAAACATTTTCCTCAGGGGAGGGTGAGTAGTATGAGTCTGAGTCCATTGTGGTTCGTGAATGTTTCGAATCATCATAGAAGACATGTCGGGTTCTTCTGCTAGTTATTCGGAATGTTTCGAATCATCGTTAAAATTAACAATGCTCTTGATTGAAGACGTAATTGCAAGACTGTTTGTTGGGCTTCCAATGCTCACACAGGGTGAAAAACAACCCTTGATGTTGAAACCGGTTTTACCTCATGAAAATGGAAGAAACAATTTTTTTAGAGAAGCGTTGGGATTCAAGGGTTTATGAGTCAAAGTTAGCATTTAGATTCAGATTTAGAAAGCAGATGAGTAGTACTTGGTTTATTCTCTTTAATCTATTAGAACGATCCTTGTTTTGTCACGTACATGCGTTTAATTCCCAACATACTCGTTTTGTCACGTACATTTCGTAAGAAACTTTTCGTGCACTGAACCTTCAGTTGTGTACACAAATTCACCACCGGTTTCTACAGCACATGCACATACACAAGGAGAATGTTCTCGAAATTGAAGGAAAAGAAAAAATTGTTGCTGATGTTTTTCACTATCAGGATTCTGTTGGTTTGTTTCCAGGTAGGGTTTAGAATGTTTGAAGTATTCTTGGTTCAAAACCAACTCTTCTGAAAGACAAGAATACAACGTTCATGTATCACAAGGAATGACCGATCTAAGGCAGAGATCTATATCTTGGTTTGAAATAGGCTTTGTTCTTGGTTTAATGAAGCTACACGTAACATCTAGTTATATTCCTACATGTATATCTTTTGTTCACTGACAAACTATGTGACATGTGTCTGGTCCGTAGCTACACGTTTTACAAATCGAAGGAAAAGAAAAAATGGTTGTTTCCAGGTAGGGTTTAGAATGTTTGAAGTATTCTTGGTTCAATACCAACTCTTCTTTAGTAGTGTTTGTTTGAGAACCTGATTCAGATACACAAATTCATCACCGGTTTCTACAGCACAAGCACATACACAGTTAGGGTTTAGAATGTTTGAACTATTCGGATTTTGTTGGTTTGTCGGGTTCTATAACTACAATCCTTCCAACATTATTGAAAATTAACGTAAACACCGCATTCGAAGATCCTTGCATTGGATACAATTTGTTGGAATTTGTGGATCAACAGAAATAACTGAAATAACTCACCATTCTCTTGCACCTTCAACTATGTTGGTTCGGTTTAGTTATTTTCCGACTGTTTCAGTTATGATTCACCTTCAACGGTTGTGGTTGTCCAATTCCAGATTATCTTTAGTAGTGTTTGTTTGAGATACTGATTAAGATAAACAACGGGAACCACATATTTGCTTCAAGATTTACGTCTAATGTCCAAGTTTGATCACATTTGACCGAGAGTGAGGGTTACTCTGTTATATACATCAACAAATGATTGGTTTAATACCAACTGCTCGAAATCCCTTTCGTTTTTTGGATCGTTCTAATAGATTAAAGAGAATAAACCAATTTTTACCATAAGAATACGGGCCGTATACAATTATATGGCCCGTATACACAAAGTTAAAAAAAATTACCGGATCATATACAATGTATATGATCAGTGTATACGGGCCATATACTATTATATGGATCGTATACTATGGGTAAAAAATGATCGTATCAGACTCTCTCCCTCTCCTTTTCTCTCTCTGACACAATTTGATGGAATTTGTGGATCAACAGAAATAACTGAAATAACTCGCCATTCTCTTGCACCTGTATACGTTGATTGTGGATTTAACTTGCAAGATACATGGACGGAACTGGGTCCGTCGCATGATAGAAGATACATATCGTCCGTTCAAGTTGAGCTTCCTGATGTAATTTGTTGGAATTTGTGGATTTCGGTTGGTTCAGATCTCAGAAGTACTGAACAACAGAAATAACAGCTTCGGCTTCATCAATCGGCTTTGAAAACCGGACGGAATCTACGAAGAAACTGTTGAAATTTGAGGATTTCGGTTGGTTCAGAAACTTAACAAGAAGAGCAACTAAAGTTGAGCAAGAATTGGGTCCGTCACATGATAGAAGATACATATCGTCCGTTGTGTACGCAAATTCACTTTCTCTCTCTTTGTCTCTCTCTAGGTACTGGTACCCTTCAATCTTCTTGAGTATAAAGTGTAAACTTATCGTGTGTTGTAGTTTGGAAAGATGACCGAATAGAGATCTGAATCAGGCGTTGTTCTTGTTGTTGCATCGGGAACGAAGGAGGAGACTCAACTGTCGCTGCACTGTTATCGTTGTGGTCGACGTATACCAACGGTTCTGCGAAATAAAACATCATCTGTTCATCATTGTTCTTGAAGATGAAGATGAAGAAACGAGGGTTTATTCTCTTTAATATATTAGAGCGATCCTTGTTTTGAGAACCTGATTCTGATTTAAACAATGCACGACATGTCTGTTAGTGGTTTCTGTAACCAATTGGGAACCACATATTTGCTTCAAGATTTACGTATGATCTCCAAGTTTGATCACATTTGACTTTGTTCTTCGTTTTTTGGATCGTTCTAATAGATTAAAGAGAATAAACCATTTTTTACCCTAAGAATACGGGCCGTATACGGGCCGTATACACCATGTGAAAAAAATTTACCCGATCGTATACAATGTATACGATGATTGTATACGGGTCGTATAATATTATACGGCCCGTATACTATGGGTAAAAAATTGGTAAAAATGGTTTATTCTCTTTAATCTATTAGAACTATCCTTGTTTTGAGAACCCTGATTCTGATTCAATAAATAATATCTAATTGAGAAGCACTAAAACGGTTGCGGTTGTCCAATTCCAGACCAGTAATGTAAGGAGAAGCGTTGAGATAACGGACATCCATCGAATACATCTTTCAAACTTTCAAAATTCAAATCAAACTAACACAAAGTATCTCGATATGGTTGGTGTAAAAGCTCACATTTTACTACGCTGACCATGTTTTTTGACAAATCATCTGCTTCCTGAATCTGAATCTGAAAGTTAACTAGACCCCTCAAGTTGTCATTCATAACAACTAAGCGTCTGGAGAAGAGTATGTTGATATAGGAGAGTTGATGCAATTTTCCAAGCATTTTATCGTGTGTTGTAATTTTAATGAAGCAATGAAGAATGAATATGCAAACCGTATCCGTTTTGTATACGGAAACAGTGGCTAGGGGAAATACAAACCGGACACGTCTTCTGTGATGATTCGAAAAATTCCGAATAACTAGCAGAAGAACCCGACACGTCTTCTGCTAGTTACTCTTTTCTTCGATTTCAACAAATCTTTCAAGACCATTCACCTCTTTCAACCTACCAAAACACCGTAAACCCCTTCTTTTAATCTATTAGAACGATCCTTCTTTTAATCTATTAGAACGAGGTAACTTTCCTTATCACCCGAACCAGTGATTTCTTATCCATACTATTCTTCATAGCCATATTCCCACTCACAAGTTGTTGATCTTTGGGTGATGATTTACTCCCGAACAAACCATGCCCACCTTGACCAGAATAATGCTGAGAATCCACAACGCTTATGGCAAGATTCTTTCCTTCAATCTTGGCAAAATCAATGCCTGTTTGTTTTATTATTTTCGTCTACATGTGTTTTGAAACAGTACGTTTTGCATCCGTGCCTGCTTGAATTGCAGAAAGCAAAGGATAACGAAGATGAACATTGTTTGAGACCCTTATTCAGATACACAACGGTCTCTTTGCTTCGTCTACTAGAACTATTTGTGTATGCATTCTTTTGGTAGTTAACAACGCTAATTAGAAAAAAATCTGTAAAATTAATCATATCGATTGCTATAACAGGATGGATGTGACACACACAGATAGATAAGCTGTCACAGTTGTCAAGACTGTTTGTCGGGTTTCCAATGCTCACACAGGGTGATAAACAACGCTGATACGAACACATGTGTTTCGAAATAGGCTTTGTTTTTGGTTTAATGAAGTTACACGTAATATCTAGTTATATTTAGATTTAAACAATGCACGCCTCAACTGAGATAACGGACATCCATCAAGCTCAGAAAGAAAACTTGTGTTTCCCATAGTCACAAAAGATTGCGGTTTGTATTTCGCATAGCCACCGTTTCCGTAGTAAAAAACGGTTGCGGTTTGTATTTCGCATAGCCACCGTCCGTAGTAAAAAACGGTTGCGGTTTGTATTTCGCATAGCCACCGCTTCCGTAGTAAAAAACGGTTGCGGTTTGCACATTCAATCTTCAATACTTCATTAAAATACCACTAGTAGAAGAACCCGACACGTCTTCATGTTACGGAGAATGTTCTAGAAATTGAAGGAAAAGGAAAAGATTTGTTGAAATCGAATTTGACAACTATGACAGCTGATTAAAAGTAGCAATCACCTCCAATCATTTCCTGGTCAAATCACACAATATAAAGTTTAAAGTTACCGTGTGTTGTAGTTTGGAAAGATGACCGAATAGAGATCTGAATAACAAACTGTGGAGAACTTGTTTGTGTCGGGTTCTTCTGCTAGTTATTCGGAATCGATAAATAACCAACATGAAGATCTCTGCGATTGCTAAGGTTTCCATCAACGGACTGATCGGTAACGTTACTCTACCTGTGCTCCGATTTAAGCGGCGTGTTCCAATCAACGTTTATCGACATTGTTAAAGTTGATGAAGAGTTTAGAAACCCTAGAATGATTGTGTTTTTACTGGAAAAAACGTGATACTTGAAAAAACACCATTATATACGGCCCGTATATAGTTATACGGCCCGTATAAATGTGGTAACATCAAAAACCTCCCAAAATAAATCCACTGAGCCGTATACGTTTTACAAATCGTATACCGATGTATACAGCTCGTATAACTATATACGGGCCGTATATAATAAAATCAAAAAAACGTTCTCTGCGCGTTTTCCTATTAAAAAACATTCTATACGGGCCGTATAATTATATACGGCCCGTATACACTAGGGGATGTGAAAATAAGATATAGGGGGTGTGGGAACAAGAGGAGCCTTTATAATATCTGGATGAGTTGTTATAAACTTACATTTAAATAATTTTCATTCATCAAAAATAATAATATCTTGTTTATTTTAATATTTTATGTAATTTGGAGGGTATATCTATTATTATGTTGATAAGGTATAGTGGCACCTTGAGCCCTACCCCTATAACTAAAAGACATCCTTGTTGAAGTACAAAAATAAATAATACATCCGGCACTTCCTTTTGCCCCACCCATTCCTTTTTTAGATGCCCTTAAAATGTAGGCCACCCAGACTTTTTCATGTGCAACCTGATTACATATCAAGTCATATTTCCTTGTCGCAAAAATAACAACCAATAGATATTATAAAAATACAATATTATTAAATGATTTAAACAATACAATATTATTAAATGATTTGAACAAATGTTTAAACTAAAATTATAGGTATGTTTAGTATTAGTAAATGGAATGAACAAGTGACTAGAATGGACAAGGGAATTGAATGAACAAGGGAACGAAATAGGTCATTATTGTTTTATTGTCCTCTTTGGTTACCCTATGAGAGTGGAATAAATCATTATTTTCTATTGTTTGATAGGTGGAAAAGACAAAAGAATTCAATAAAATTCATAAAAAAAATACAAAAATATCCCTATCTCGAAATAAAGAAAATATATACCAATTTTCACAATTTACCATATCGGATGTGTATTTGTAGATCTTCATGGAGCATCATGGGATTTGATATGTCATATTATAACCTAAAGTGTTAAATTGTGTTGTAGAGAATCCTACAGGGGCGGACCTATAGTGTTACAAGGGGTAACCCCTATCAAAGCCTAACTGTCAACCGAATCAATTGGAATCGTAGATAGGTTACAAAATAGTTTTCATATAACCTAAACGAATTTATAAAAAAATCTCATTTTTATATAACCATGGTGATTTCCCAAGATATTTTATAAAACCTCAAGTTAATTTTATAAAATTAGAGATATGTATTTCGGTACAAGTACTGAAAAATACTCGGTACCGTATAGAGTAAAATTCGGTACAAATTTTGTACCAACTATTTGGCATTTTTGAGATCGGTACTTTCGGTTCGGTATGGTACCGGTATTTTACTGATTTTTACCTTGAAATATCGTACCGTATCATACCGATCATTTTTGTACCGATACCGGTACCCACATTTGACGAATTTTGGAATCAATATTTTTGGTACTGATACATTCGGTATCGGTCTCGAGTACATCCCTATATAAAACCCATAAGTCTTGCAAAATCTGTTAAACTGGTATTTTGAATTTGAAATTGGGTGGATGGAATCCAATAAATGTTGAGTGAATTTAAATTGAATTCATCTTGAAGACACAAAAGTAAAGTTTCCTATACTTGTTTTTGACTTTATTTCACGCAATCAAGTTACAAGAAACTTTCTTGTGCTTCAAAATCTGGATAAAAAGTGAGAAAATGGGTTAGGATGGAAGGATGTAACTACAAATAACATTCACAACATCAAACAATAGAATAAGTGTTTTCTAGGCAATCCAAGGTCGATGGATCGACCATGAAATATGGGCCGATTGCTCATGCTGTGTTTTTGTTTTGTGCCTATAAATATAAGTCTTCTCATCCATTCTGACTTACCGCTTTTGCTGTAAACTTTTTCAAATACATATCTAAATGATATCTCTCTAGTTCCCTTTCGATCGAGTCATCAAATTAAAGAGAGAATCAAGATTAAAGATCAAAGAGAAAAATAGAAAAGTTATGTAACAACTTCCCATCTTTCTAATCTTGTATTATTGATTTGTGAGCACTATCATTATGATTAAGAGTGACTTGTGAGGGGTCTTACTAACCTTGTTATTATTTGTGAGAGATGTGATCACTACCTTTTGAAATTAGTGAAATGTAGAATGTGATCGTTAGTGAAACGAAGAAGGTGATCATACCTTGGATTAGTGAAATGTTGTTAGGTGATCGCTACATTACTTAGTGAAACTCTTGTACACATGATCTCTTTTGTTTAAGAAAAACGAATAGTGAAGCAACTCTCGATTAGAGAATTAAAGAGATGATGTAGAGTGGATTAGTTAACATCCACTTGAACCACTATGAATCGGTTTTGTCATTCTCTCTTTAAACTCTTTACTTACTTGAATTATGTTGTTGTTGGGTTACAAAAAAGTGACAAACCTTCATCATTAGATTTTTAACCAAGCAAGTTCTAAGGAAAGCATATTCACCATCCTCTAGATTACAACATGGCCTTTAAGAGTAAAATTATGATGAGTCATAGTACGTTGTACCAAATTATAATAGATAATGCAAGTCTCAATGGTCATATTTGGAGATCTTTCGGTAATCACCGACGAATTTCTTTAAATAATAGCTTTTTTAGTTACATGTTAGTAATTATCGATGGATTAGAAATGAATATAATAAAATATTTTTTTTGTAGGGTTTTTTGGATCCATAGGTACGTGATCCATGGTAATATGTCGGTAATTACCACCATATGTCAACTTTTTTCTTTTGGATTTTATTGAATCCGTAGGTGATTTGATTGTACTACTAGTGGTTCCTTTTGTCGATGCAAGTTTGTTTTCTAGTAGTGTTACATTTCTAGAGTGTATGTAGGATTCAAGACCCGTGGATTGTTTTAGGAGTGTTTTATAGTTTTAACATTATATGAAGTGAGTTGTTCTTGAGTTATTGTCTAGTAAGAAATTTCTTCTGATAGAAAGCACTGAAACATTATGACATAAAATCATAGGCTTAGGTTCGCCACTGGAATCTCATTCAGAATAAGAACTCAGATTTCGACCGTCAACACTTTCGGACGTAAATTAAACCGTTGGCCAAAATGTGAACTTCATTAATCTCGATCGTTTCATGTCCAAACCATAGATCTAGAAAATCTAAGGATCACCGATCTTAATAGGTCATAGGAATATTAAGAGTCATAGATCCATCTTAGTTAATTATGATATGCTTTGACACATTGTATTATTTCCTAATGATTTAATTGCATTGTACTGGGTCAAAATAGGTAGTAATTATAATAGAATATACATGTATTAATGTGACATGGTGGGTATTAGGAGTTATTGAGATCTTAATGAAGCACCAAGGTGGATAATGTGGCATATTATATTACATTGTATTACAAGGAGTTATAATAGGCCTTATTAGATGGGTAAAATTGTAAATTCATAGCCATGTTAAGACAAATTTAACCTCAGGCATTAACTCAAATACCAATTTAATGGATTAATATTTAATGAAGTTGAATTAGTAATTAATTATCTATATCTATTATTATTATTATTTAAAAGAGAATAATATTTATATATAAGGTCAAACAAATTACACCAAGATAGCCGGTAAGCGGGCAACAAGCTGCGCCGCTACCCCCTTTTGAATAGCGAAACCTAACCTAGTAAAAACGAAACCCCGATCTCTAGGAGACGAAATGTTGTTGTGAACAACCCGTTGGACCCGTTCAAGAAATCTTTTGGGATATATAAAAGGGTAATTACCATGCAATACTGAAATGATATTATTATAAAGTGAAAGTTTGAAATTTAAGTCTCCATTATTCTAACCTAATGATATTATTATTATTATTATTATTATTATTATTATTATTATTATTATTATTATTATTATTATACAACTCTTTTGGGATATATAAAAGGGTAATTACCATGCAATACTGAAATGATATTATTATAAAGTGAAAGTTTGAAATTTAAGTCTCCATTATTCTAACCTAATGATAAATCACCTCATTCTCT
The DNA here is from genome assembly GCA_030545235.1 of Helianthus tuberosus. Classification (NCBI taxonomy): domain Eukaryota; kingdom Viridiplantae; phylum Streptophyta; class Magnoliopsida; order Asterales; family Asteraceae; genus Helianthus; species Helianthus tuberosus. The sequence goes on along the minus strand of CM060361.1, from coordinate 105,610,732 downwards.
TCAATGTAGTGGCTGTTTAACCTCCTAATAACCGACACCCTCATCTTATTTTTTTCATTTTTCAAACCTTATTTAAATTCTATTATTGTAGTGAAATTGACCACTCCATTGCATCGTGCGAATTTCCTCTAGTAAGTTATAACTTATAACATATCATGCATGTCTTCATGGATCCACAGGAAGTAATCCATGGATTCGTAGGAGGTGATCCATGATATTAATCCATCAGTGATTATCACTAGAAAGTTAATTTTCTTTTCTTAATTATTGTTGATACACAAATTCATGATCTTAGTCTGACGTTAACTATCGACTCCTTTTTATCGATTAAAGGATAGTTTCTATAGTAATGTATTATTTTGAGAGCATGGGTAGAATTTAAGACGGTAAGTTTTTTATGGTTTTGTCGTCTGAAAGTGAATTTTTTCCTCAAGACGTGACCCGACAAAAGAAGTTTTGGAACCCATTTGATTCAGCAAAACAATTTCTATTTTTAAAAATCCAACACCAAACATTGTGATAAAAAAAAGTCATAGGTTAGGTTTAGGTTCTTCACTTAAAACTACTATTGATAACTTGAACAAAATTTTGACCATAAAAAAGCATCAGACCTAAATGAAACTAATAGCCAAAGTATGAACTCGAATTGTTTCAACTGTTATGAGTCCAAACCGAAAATCTAGCATCTAGTGATCATTGACATCTTTCTTTTTAAATTCCTTACAAGAAACATATACCTTTAACGGCGAGACTCCATTAGCGGCGAGATGTGACATGTCGCCGCTAAAAGTTTAATGTACGAATAAACCTTATCCGTTAGATCTTCATTTTAATCAAAGTTTGGATCTAATATTTGTTTGAGTGGGAACCAGCAACAACGGTTGTTTCCCTCCATTCTCACTATCTCTCTCTCAGCAATAGCAACAACGCGATTTTGGGCAAATTCTGACCACGGTCTCTGGCTACCCACGCCTTTAGCTTTACAGGGTTAGTGTTCATTAAGTTTTTTTTTTTTTCTAATTTGTTTTATTTGTGTTATTTTCTTTCATCTGTGTGTATGTGTGTGTATGCTAGACAAATCCGACCACCACCGTCACTTCTCTGACCACCCACCACGTCTTTGATGCCACCACCTACTACAAACATCAATTTGAGGTTAGTTTTTTCGTTAATTTTGTTTAAGAAGAGGATTTGTATAATTTTGGGCTAATTAGGTTAGTATTTTTGTTATTTTTGGTTAATTATTTTAGGATTTGTGTAATTTTGGGTTAATTAGTTTAGGATTTGTGTAAGTATGTGTTTGTACGTAATTGTATGTAAGTGGGTGCATATAAGTTATGTGTGTATGTGTATATAATTGTGTGTATGTAAGTATGTATGTGCGTATGTAGTTATATATGTAAATGTGTGTATGTAAGTACGTAAATTTGTGTATGTAAATGTGTGTATGTAAGCATGTAAATGTGTGTATGTAAGTATGTACGTGTATGTGTATTTGGTGAAAATATGTATATGTAAGTATGTAAACGTGTGTGTATTTGGCAAAAATGTGTGTATGTAAATATGTATGTGTGTATGTATGTGAATGTGTGTATGTAAGTATGTATGTATGTGTGTGTGTATGTAAGTATGTATATCTGTGTTTGTAAGTATGTAAATATGTGTATATAAGTATGTATGTGTGTGTACGTAGGTGTATATTTATATTTAGGTTTGATAATTTGTATGATTTATATATATAGGGGAGCGCTAAAATGAAAACCACCTCCAGTTGTAAGAACCGAGAGAACCACTTTCTAGCCATTGGATCTTCAAGATGGATGTATAAGATTAAAAGTAGTTAAAAGTAATATTAAATACTTTTTGTCTTATTATGTCTTTAATATTTTAATCCAAAATGATAGTTTAGTAAAATTACTCTATTTTGTCTTTTTGTCTTTATTGTTTTTTTATTACTTTCTGTATTATTATATTAGTTTTTATTTTTTTAATATAATTTTTTTTTGTTAAAAGCATTTTCAAAATTCAGATTTTTCTACAGATTTTTTAAACTTTTTACGTTTTACGTTAAACTTTTTACGTTTTACGTTTTTACATTTTACGTTTTTACGTTAACCTTTTTTACGTTTTACGGTAAACTTTTTACGTTTTACGTTAAAAACTTTACGTTTTACGTTAAACTTTAACGTTTTACTTTTTACTTTTTACGTTTTTACGTTTTACGTTTTACGTTTAACGCTAAACTTTTTACGTTTTACGTTAAAAAGTTTACGGTTTAACTTTTTTTTTTCACAAAAACTTTTTCGCAAAAAACTTTTTTACACAAAAACTTTTTTACGCAAAACGAACACACCCAGAAATCGCAAACTCGGTAGGTGTCTCAGATAGATTGTTATCGTCATCGACTGGGGAAAAGAATATAAAAAACCAACAACATCAAAACAAAAGTGTATCTCGAAAAAAAAACGGGGTTTGGCTCAGATTTTCTGATAATTAAAAGGCTGCAAAGTGGGGTTGCAGGTTCAAAAACCCACCCTCCACCATCGTTGCCGCGCCATCGTCATCAAAATCAAGGTATTTTTTTTTTTGCATCATTGCCACCCAAAACCCACAGTTCAAAAATTCAATATCAACACACAGTTGATTCCCCACCTGCAACAAACCACACTTCAATAAATTCAAAATCAAAAACATTATACAGGATCCAAATCAAGTTGTATGAAACCCCCATCAGAGATTGTATGCAAACCCCCATCACAGATTGTTTGAAACCCCACCCAACAAAACAACCACCACAAACACCCTTCAACCAACCCATAACAAAAATACTTACAACCCAATAAGGCATGTTATGAACAGTCTCACTAACAGCAACCCAGACGACACCATACCCAAAGAAAGAAGCAAGAACACCAAGTGGGTATTTATTAGAAGCAATACAAGCTAAAATACCCAAATCAAAGGAAAACCCAGTAAAATAATATCAAACAAACATGCTGTCAAATCAAACCCACCGTCACCCACAACTGCCGCCACACCACCAACACATCGCCGGAATCTGCCTTCCCGACAACGACATCGCCTTCCCGATAACGACATCGCCACCACCACCAACTTCCGAACACCCCACCCCCATCACTGTCTTCCGCCACCGACCACCACCTCCCCACCAACGTCTTCCCCACCAACACCTCCCCATCCTCGATGTGAATCTGGTCGGTGACGGCTTCAAGCAGAAGAAGCAGAAACGACATAACACCACAACTCATCACAGCGATGATGATGACAGCGGTGGTGATGTCGCCGGACGGGAAACGATTGAGAAGATGAAGGGGGCGGCGAATGGCGGCGGTGGTGATATCGTCGGAATTTGATGAAGATGATGATGAGTTGCTTTGAGAGAGGATGAAGATTTGCTTCATCAAAATCTTCATCAGATAGAGTGAGGGATGAGTTTCAAATGAGGAGAGACAGAGACAAAGAAGGGTTTTAAATAAATCTGACATTTTAAAAAGCTGACGGTTTTAAATGTGGAGAGAGGTAGAGATTTGACATTTAGGGTAATTGACCAAAGTACCCTTTTTGTTGGCAGAATATGATTGGTGGAGAGTGGTTCTCATGGTTCTTACAACTGGAGGTGGTTTTTGTAACACCCCATGTTACGGAAGTCAAAGTCAAAGGAAGAAAAGATTGCTAATTGCGATCTGTCACTCCTTGCTTAACTACTGATTTGACTACCTTGACTTATAACCAATTTTGTATTTGACTCACTTTAGTTGTATTATGTGGAGTACATGTTAATAAATCGCTAATTAATCGCAGTTAATCGCTACTCGACTTATCGCTAATCGCATCGCTATCGCATTGCAACCCGAATTATAGGTTATGGATATTGTTTTACGTGTGTGTGCCATTATGTGTTTTGTGTGCATGTTATGTTTGTGTTGAGGTGATTAATCGCAATCGCAATCGCAACTCTATCGCATCGCAATCTAATCGCAAACGCTAAACGCAAGTTATTTATAGTGATTGTATGTGAGATATAGTAGTTAGGTTAATTGTATAACTAATGGGTAATACTATCGCATCGCTCGCTCGAAACGCATCGCAATGCTCAACGCACGAAACGAAAACACGAAAACCAACTCGCCAGAGCCACTCGATCGAATGGCAATCCGATCCGTCAACTGAGTGTGCTCTTTCCTCTTTTGGAAACCCTATAAATACCCCTGTCACATCACCAAGGTGATGTGACAGCTCCACTCGCTCGACCAGACGCTCCAACCCACTTTCCTCTCGATTTCTCGAGATTCCTGTAAGTTTTCCACTCAAATCTTGTACTTCTAACATCTACATGCACTTCTACATCATTTTCACCCTTGAATCTTAACTTTTAACCGTGAAACCAGTGGATTTGAGGTGTTCTAGGGTGATGTCATAATGGAGTTCTTATGAACTTCAAGATTTGACTTCATTCCACCAAGAACAACTTAGATCTGAAGGATTTCCATATGATTCAACATTATTTTCCCATAGATCTAAACATTTTCAGAGTTAAAAGGATTGAAAGATGCTTTTCTAACTTTCTTTCAACTCTTTTACACTCAATGCACTCAAAACCGATAGTATCGGAGCTCGTTCAGGCCTTCTACTCATTCTCTAGTGAAGTGTGGACTAAGATCTGATTCCTATCAACGAGATAACCGACTTCGGGTTGAACACGAACAACCGTCGTGAACAGTTAACTGGTTCGGATTGGGGTGATTCTCGTTCGACCAGATAACCTGGGTCCGATAGGGTTCATGTTGTTCAAAACGTTGTCATGACCGTCTCGATCAGACCGCAAAACTTTCAAAACTTATCACACTTTCAAGTTTGCAAAATGATCAGATCGCGGGACGGATTGCCGTCCGATCGGATTGCCATCCGATCGAACCGCAATCCGATCGGATTGCACTTGGACTCCAACACTTAAACATTTTACAATTTTCAAAGATGATCAGTTTCTAACGGATTACCGTCCGATTGGTAGACCACTCGATCGAGTGACAAATCTGCTGTGAACTTGTTGTCTGAGAAATACCTCGTTGGACGGATCGCCACCCGATCGAACTGCCGTTCGATCGAACGATCTGAAATGGTAGAGAAACTTCTCTGACTTTGAAATGCTACAAGGAAAACTTCAAAGCCATCATACACAAACACATCCATCCCAAACGAGTGTCAATCCGACCGAATGGCCATCCGAACGGATTGACATCCGATCGAATGGCCATCCGTTCGGATTGCCATCCGACCGGATGACCACTCGTCACTTGCTCCCCATGCATCGTTTTACGTGATGCTTATCGCTTATGCCATCATTCTGATCAGGCTCATTCACTTTAGCGCTCCCTTCAATCCATTAACTACCATCGCTGTGAGTATACTCGATCCCTTTTTGCTTTAAGAACTTTTGAGTGTTACATACGTTACTTATTCTAAATCACATCGACACACAACGCAAAAACTATTTATACGCTGACCGTTATTGCATGCTACCTGTTACTCGATGAATGCTTGTATGTTATGTTAACACAGTGATTGTTGCCTAACGCCTTAGCAACGATAGTACTATTTGTTTGGACTCAGCACCTGTCGTGGACAGGGGTTGTTAAGGTTACTTCTTCACGTGTCACAGTGGTGATATGTGTTGCGCATTCTACAACTCGCAGTCTAGTCTGTGCATATTTCATTGTCGATAACCTACTAGCTTCACACTATACATGTTACATGCTGGTTATGCGTAAACGCTTTCGAACTCTATTATTACTTTTAAACTTGTATGCTCACCTTTACACTATGTGTATTGACCTCTATTTTAACGTATGTAACAGGTGTTTAGGATGCTGTGTTTACTGCTGGAAATCAAGCTAGGATGGAGTCTAGAAACAAACTAAATAAAATCTGAGTTGTCGGAATGGATCTTTGTCTTTAAGAACAATGTCTGTAATAACTGTTTTTATTTTATATGTTTGTGGTATGGGACATGAACCTTTAATATATTATAACAAATAGTTGTTATGGATTCTCCTGGACAATCTGTTTCGCTCAGTGCCGCGCCCCGATGTTTCCGCCATCGGTTGGGGTGTGACAGATTGGTATCAAAGCCATAACTATAGGGAATTAGGCAAGACTCGACCTAGTCCAGGTCGATGTCTTAGAGACGACCTAGTCTATAGTCTAAGCACCAACAGACCGACTTGTGCAAACCCCGTAGGGATTTTGCACGAGCTTACTGTTATTCTCGCTTGAACTCGCCAAACACTACACACTTGCACGAACATCGCATGCTACCGCTTCGCGCAAGGTCAGCCTTTCCTAAGGCTGGCAACTCACACTATCTTCAAATTTATCGCGTAAGCAAGGTGATATGGCCAAGATTAGGTGGGAAAACCGCAAACTCTCGACTAGATCGCTTGCTCGACGCGACTTTTTACTACAAGAACAAGAATCTGCGTTGATTCAGGAGTGAAATCCATACTTCTACGCAAATTTTCCCCTCTACTTCATCAACACAGGGAACATAGTCGTTAAGTTAGGGGTGAAACCCGTACCTTGATGACTCATTCCACTCTTTATTGTGGTTTTGCAAAACTCTCACCAAGGCCTCGACAGACTCCAACGACTTGGAGTCACACTGTGACTGGAAGGATGCGTGTCGATCGCCCAAATCGAGGCAAGAGCGCAGTCCAGAAGGCTCAAGTGTGCGCTCAGAGTCCTTGTGAATAGTCGAAACACCTTGGTTAGTCAAAGTCTAACACGCCCAAGACATTCCATTCGCTTTTATGTGTTTCGATTCTGGATTTCGTCGCCGCTAACTCTGTGACTTATCGCTTTTATGTGTTTTATATGCTTATTTGTTAGCATTTTGAGATAAACAGTACAGTGGTACTGATGGTTTGGATTTCACGTTTCTCGCTCCGTCAAAACCACACACAGCTCACTCCATAAATCGCTTATGTTGCTCGCAATCGCTACTCGCTATTCGCACTCGCAACTCTCAATCGATTCCGCAACCTTGAATGATAGGAGAATCTGTACGACAAATGTAGGTGAATACGTGCAAGATATAGTGTGATTTCTGTGGATTACGTGCTTCTGTGCTCTACGCGCCTATGTGTTTCTGTGCTTATGTGTCTACGTGTCTATGTGATTATGTGTTTTGATGTGTTCCTGCGCTTTAGTAGCTTGCGGTAAGATCGCTAGACTATATTAGGGTTAATCACATTATGTTGAGCCTTGTGACGATGTCTGTTGCAGACAATGTCGTCATTTGGTACACACCACTCCCGAGCTGCTAGACGTAATCACGCTGACAAGCGAATCGCCTCTCTCGTCGCAAAGCAGATGGCGAAAGTCATACCGCAAATTGTTAGCGAGCTGAACAAAAATGCTAGCAAGTCTTCTGAAGAGTCCTGGACTTATTTTCCTAAAGCGGCTTTTAGCTTCAAGCAGTTCAAAGCCTGTGGTCCAAAAGAATTTACCGGAGAAGATGGGCCAACGGCCATGTTTCAATGGTTTGATTCGATCAAAGTCACCCTGCGCCAGAGTGGCTGTCCCGGAAACCTTCGCACTGTTAACGCTACCGGCGTCTTCCAGTCCCGCGCTTTAGACTGGTGGACGGCTGAGGGAAAACAAACGGGGGAATGATGCAGCTTATGGATTGACGTGGGATGAGTTGAAGGACATCATGATGCGAGAGTTCTGCCCTCCCCACGAGCTCCAAAAGTTGGAGGACGAGCTATGGCACATCAAGCATGATGGTGGAGGTAACGCTGGTTTAACTGCTCACTTCAAGCAGCTGAGTCTCATCTGTCCAGGCCAAGTTACTACCCCCGAGATTACGATCAAGAAATACATCCGTGCTCTTCCGGATTGTGTTGCAGACTTTGTGCAAGCCGCCAAAACAGCAACTATTGAGGAAACCTACCTGCTCGCTGCTGAGATCAACGATAAGCGAGTCCGGGCTGGTTATTTCGATAAAGCTGCCAAGAGTCTTCATCAAGTCACCGTTGCTCCCACCGCTGAAACTACTGCCGCACCGCAATCTTCAAAGCTCTCACGTCACAAGAGAAAGAACAACAGCTCCAGCAACAAGAACTGTGCAGTTACTGCCGCACCGCTCCAAACCGTACCTGCCCCACCGCAAACTCAACACCGCCAAGTAGCGGCGCCTGTGGCCAATGCACCATCTGCGAAGCGTGCAAACACTGGCCCACATCCGCTCTGCCCTACTTGTACTTATCATCACCCGGTTGGTATCGCATGCTGGTTCTGCGTTCACTGCAACATGTACGGCCACTTCACCGCTAACTGCCATACCGGTCCTCGCCAAGCTCCAACTCTAGTGCCAGCTCAAGCTCCCGCTCTACCAGCTCCCCTGGGCCAACAAGCGCTCCTGCCCCTGCTGCCAATGCAAGAGCCTTCTATCCATGTGGTGATCCTAACCACTTTGCGAACATGTGCCCCATTCGAGAGGTGAAGCAAGAGCCACAACAGCAGCCGCAACAACATCAACAGCAGCAGCCGCAACAGCAACAGCCAGCACAGCAATCAACCCGCCGGCGAGTCTTCAACATCAACGCTCGTCAGGCTCAGTCAGACAACAATGTGGTTAATGGTACGTTTCTCGTAAATGGTATATATGCTTCATGTTTATTTGATACTGGAGCCGATAACTGTTTTGTGTCATTCGAATTCGAAAGGCTCCTAAATCGTAAGCGCGTTAACCTCCCATCAACCTTCGACGTAGAAGTTGCCACTAGAAGGACCGTCACCGTCAATTCCGTTCTGCGTGACTGTACCCTCGATCTCAAGGGTCACGTTTTCCCAATTAATCTCATTCCGATGCAACTCGGTAGCTTTGATGTCATAGTATGTATGGATTTCCTTCGGAAGAATCATGCTGAAATTGTTTGCTTCTATAAGATGATTCGTTTCTCTCTCGCGAATGGTGATCAATTGTGTGTTTATGGCGAATTCGCTTCGAAGAGATTACAACTCATGTCATGTGTCCAAGCTAGCAAGTATCTCCGCAAGGAATACCAAGCTTTCTTGGCACACATCGTAGTAGCGGAGAAGGAAAAGAAAGGAAAGATGATGGAAAAAGTACCTGTTATTCGTGAATTTCCTAACGTTTTTCCTGATGATTTACCTGGTTTACCTCCCACTCGTGATATCGATTTCCGAATCGACCTCATTCCTGGAGGAAATCCTGTTGCTAGAGCGCATTATCGCCTTGCTCCCTCTGAAATGCGCGAACTCTCAAGTCAACTCCAGGAACAGCTTGATAAAGGCTTTATTCGCCCTAGCCCCTCTCCTTGGGGCGCGCCTGTCCTTTTCGTCAAAAAGATGGACGGATCGTTCCGGATGTGCATCGACTATAGGGAATTGAATAAGCTTACCATCAAGAATCGATATCCCTTGCCTCGAATCGATGATTTGTTTGACCAATTACAAGGTGCTACGTGTTTCTCAAAGATTAATTTGTGCTCAGGCTATCACCAACTACGAATACAGGAGGAAGACATACCCAAAACCGCTTTTCGAACCCGCTATGGTCATTACGAGTTTGTTGTTATGCCTTTTGGTTTGACTAACGCTCCCGCAGTCTTCATGGATCTAATGAATCGCGTGTGCAAACCCTCCCTTGATCGCTTCGTCATCGTATTCATCGATGATATCCTGATATATTCCAAGTCAAAAGCCGAACACTCGCAACATCTACGTTTGGTTCTTGAGTTACTCCAGGGAAACCGCCTCTATGCCAAATTCTCCAAGTGCGAATTCTGGCTTGAGGAGGTCCAATTCTTGGGTCACATTGTCAATAGTCAAGGTATTCGCGTCGACCCCGCGAAGATCGAAGCTATTAAGAGTTGGGTTACACCCAAGAACCCGTCTGAAGTCCGTTCTTTTCTCGGGCTAGCAGGCTACTACCGCCGATTTATTGAAGGTTTCTCTAAAATCGTTGTGCCGCTTACCTCGCTTACGCATAAGGACAAACCTTTTGTTTGGGGAACTAAAAAAGAGGTGTCTTTCCAAGCTCTCAAAGCAATGCTTTGCAATGCTCCCGTGCTCTCACTTCCCGACGGAAACGACGATTTCGTAGTCTACTGCGATGCCTCTAACCTCGGTCTTGGTTCTATCCTCATGCAACGAGACAAGGTTATCGCATACGCCTCTCGACAGCTCAAGATCCACGAGAAGAACTATACCACATATGACCTCGAGCCTGGTGCGGTTGTTTTTGCGTTAAAGATTTGGCGACACTACCTTTACGGTACCAAGTGCACGATCTTCACCGATCATAGGAGCCTACAACACATCTTTGACCAGAAAGAACTAAACATGCGCCAACGCCAGTGGGTAGAACTCCTCAACGATTACGACTGTGAGATCCGTTACCATCCAGGCAAAGCAAACGTCGTCGCCAATGCTCTCAGTCAACGAAGCTATTTGCATAACGTTCGTAATATCCAAGCCCAGCATAATCTCGAAACTCTGATACGTGACGCTCAACATGCTTGCTTTACCAAACGCACCCTTAAGAAGGAAAGAATAATCAATAATGGCGAACAACTGGTGAATAAATCGAATGGTATCTTTTATTATCTAGAGCGAATTTAGATTCCCAAGCGTACCGACTTACGACGAATTCTGCTAGACGAAGCTCACAAATCTCGATATTCCATTCATCCCGGTGCCGACAAGATGTACCAGGACATGCGCTACAAGTACTGGTGGCCGGGCATGAAGAAGGATATCGCTGTCCATGTTTCGAAGTGCCTGACCTGTTCGAAGGTCAAGGCCGAGCACCAAAGACCCCCTGGCTTACTTGTACAACCCGAGATCCCTATGTGGAAATGGGAGAGTATAGCTATGGACTTCATAACGAAACTACCGCGCACGCCATCAAGTCACGACGGCATCTGGGTCATCGTTGACCGTTTGACTAAGTCCGCTCACTTTCTACCGATACGGGAAGGCTATAAGGTAGAACGATTAGCACGAATCTACACAGACGAGGTTATTTGTCGACACGGGACACCTCATGACATCATTTCTGACCGTGATGGTCGATTCACTTCGTGACTTTGGGAAACGTTTCAATCTGCTCTCGGTACTACTCTCAATCTTAGTACTGCTTTCCATCCCCAGACAGACAGTCAGACTGAATGCACGATTCGTACCCTTGAAGACATGCTTCACTCATGTGTCATAGATTTCGGTGGTAATTGGGACACGCACTTACCTTTAGTCGAATTCTTGTACAATAATAGTTATCACTCTAGCATTCAAATGGCACCATTTGAGGCATTATACGGAAGAAAATGTCGATCGCCTATTGTATGGCATGAGATCGGAGACGCACAAATTACCGGTCCTTAGCTGTTGCAAGAGACGACTGACAAAATCCTTCAAATTTGAGACAATCTGCTGAAAGCTCGGAGCCGTCATAAAAGTTACGCCGATAGACGCCGCAAGCCCCTTGAATTTGACGTTGGCGATCACGTACCCCTAAAGGTTGCACCTTGGAAGGGGGTTATCAGATTCGGCAAGAAAGGAAAGCTCGCGCCTTGATATGTTGGACCCTTTAAAATTCTGGAAAGGATTGGCAAAGTGGCCTACAGACTCGAACTACCAGAGGAACTGAGTAACGTCCACCCGACTTTCCACATTTCGAACCTCAAAAAGTGTCTAGCCGACCAAGAATTACATGTCCCTCTGGAAGATTTACAAGTGGACGAAACATAACACTTCATGAAAAAGCCTGTCGAGATCATGGGCCGAGAAACCAAGGTACTCAGACGCTCACACATTCCTATTGTGAAGGTTCCCTGGGAAGGCAAACGCGACGCCGTGTTCACCTAGAAACTCGAAAGTGACATGAAGGCGAAGTACTCACAACTGTTTGTTACGCCTACTTCTTAAATTTCAGGACGAAATTCCCTAAAGTAGGGGAGACTGTAACACCCCGTGTTACGTAAGTCAAAGTCAAAGTCAAAGGAAGAAAAGATTGCTAATTGCGATCTGTCACTCCTTGCTTAACTACTGATTTGACTACCTTGATTTATAACCCATTTTGTATTTGAATCTCTTTAGTTGTATTATGTGGAGTACATGTTAATAAATCGCTAATTAATCGCAGTTAATCGCTACTCGACTTATCGCTAATCGCATCGCTATCGCATCGCAACCCGAATTATAGGTTATGGATATTGTTTTACGTGTGTGTGCCATTATGTGTTGTGTGTGCATGTTATGTTTGTGTTGAGGTGATTAATCGCAATCGCAATCGCAACTCTATCGCATCGCAATCTAATCGCAAACGCTAAACGCAAGTTATTTATAGTGATTGTATGTTAGATATAGTAGTTAGGTTAATTGTGTAACTAATGGGTAACACTATCGCATCGCTCGCTCGAAACGCATCGCAATGCTCAACGCACGAAAAGAAAACATGAAAACCAACTCGCCAGAGCCACTCGATCGAATGACCATTCGATCGAATGGTCATCCGAATGGATGACCATCCGATCAGATGGCCATCCGATCCGTCAACTGAGTGTGCTCTTTCCTCTTTTGGAAACCCTATAAATACCCCTGTCACATCACCAAAGTGATGTGACAACTCCACTCGCTCGACCAGACGCTCCAACCCACCTTCCTCTCGATTTCTCACGATTCCTGTAAGTTTTCCACTCAAATCTTGTACTTCTAACATCTACACGCACATCTACGTCATTTTCTCCTTTGAATCTTAACTTTTAACCGTGAAACCAGTGGATTTGAGGTGTTCTAGGGTGATGTCATCATGGAGTTCTTATGAACTTCAAGATTTGACTTCATTCCACCAAGAACAACTTAGATCTGATGGATTTCCATATGATTCAACACTATTTTCCCTAGATCTAAACATTTTCAGAGTTAAAAGGATTGAAAGATGCTTTTCTAACTTTCTTTCAATTCTTTTACACTTAATGCACTCAAAACCGATAATATCGGAGCTCGTTCAGGCCTACTACTCATTCTCTAGTGAAGTGTTGGACTGAGATCTGATTCCTATCAACGAGACAACCGACTTCGGGCAGAACACGAACAGCCGTCGTGAACAGTTAACTTGTTCGAATTGGGGTGATTCCCGTTTGACCAGATAACCTGGGTCCGATAGGGTTCCTGTTTTTCAAAACGTTGTCATGACCGTCTTGATCAGACCGCAAAACTTTCAAAACTTATCACACTTTCAAGTTTGCAAAACGATCAGATCGCGGGACGGATTGTCGTCCGATCGGATTGCCATCCGATCGAACCGCAATCCGATCGGATTGCACTTGGACTCCAACACTTAAACATTTTACAATTTTCAAAGATGATCAGTTTCTAACGGATTGCCATCCGATTGGTAGACCACCCGATCGAGTGACAAATCTACTGTGAACTTGTTCTCTGAGAAATACCTCGCCGGACGGATCGCCACCCGATTGAACTGCCGTTCGATCGAAAGATCTGAAATGGTAGAGAAAATTCTCTGACTTTGAAATGCTACAACGAAAACATCAAAGCCATCATACACAAACACATCCATCCCAAACGAGTGTCAATCCGACCGAATGGCCATCCGAACGGATGACCATCCAAACGGATTGACATCCGATCGAATGGCCATCCGTTCGGATTGCCATCCGACCGGATGACCACTCGTCACTTGCTCCCCATGCATCATTTTAAATGATGTTTATCACTTATGCCATCATTCTGATCAGGCTCATTCACTCTAGCGCTCCCTTCAATCCATTAACTACCATCGCTGTGAGTATACTCGATCCCTTTTTGCTTTAAGCACTTTTGGGTGTTACATACGTTACTTATTCTAAATCACATCGACACACAACGCAAACACTATTTATACGCTGACCGTTATTGCATGCTACCTGTTACTCGATGAATGCTTGTATGTTATGTTAACACAGTGATTGTTGCCTGACGCCTTAGCAATGATAGTACTATTTGTTTGGACTCAGCACCTGTCGTGGACAGGGGTTGTTAAGGTTACTTCTTCACGTGTCACAGTGGTGATGTGTTGCGCATTCTACAACTCGCAGTCTAGTCTGTGCATATTTCATTGTCGATAACCTACTAGCTTCACACTATACATGTTACATGCTGGTTATGAGTCAACGCTTTCGAACTCTATTATTACTATTAAACTTGTATGCTCACCTTTACACTATGTGTATTGACCTCTATTTTAACGTATGTAACAGGTGTTTAGGATGATTTGTTTACTGCTGGAAATCAAGCTAGGATGGAGTCTAGAAACAAACTAAATAAAATCTGAGTTGTTGGAATGGATCTTTGTCTTTGAGAACAATGTCTATAATAACTGTTTTTATTTTATATGTTTGTGGTATGGGACATAAACCTTTAATATATTATAACAAATAGTTGTTATAGATTCTCCTGGACAATCTGTTTCGCTCAGTGTCGCGCCCCGATGTTTCCGCCATCGGTTGGGGTGTGACAATTTTCATTTAGCGCTCCCCTATATATATATATATGTTGCGAAATTGGTATGCCATCATTTGAAAGTTATTAGTTTAGAAATAGTCGACTAGAATTGAAATTATCATTTAAAACATAACGAGCTTTGAAAATACCCCCCCCCCCCCAAATTGAAATCATCATTTAAAACATAACGAGCTTAGAAAATACCTGTTTGATATTGAAATCATCATTTAAAACATAACGAGGTTAGAAATACCCGCCCAAAATTGATCTCGAAATTAATTTTGGGTTGTCCCCGTTTAATTTGGGACTGCTTTTTGAATATTTTATCTTATTTAGGATGTGAATGTGTATTACATGATTGTTTGTTTAAGAATGTTTCGGTTGTCATTTTCTCTTTGTTCCTTAGACACACACTTGGGAGCTAAGGGGAACTATTGCCAAATTTTTCTTATACAAACAATCATGTTATACACATTCATATATGAGATAAAGTGTTCAAAAAGTGGGTTTAGCAGTCTAACCTTGTCTTGTAGGTCCTAAATTAATTTATGTTTTAGTTGCATCCTACTTGTCTATATAAGTTGACTTACCCTCTCCATGTAACTCACCTGAGTACGAGCATGGACTCAATTCATTTATCGAGATGTGCAAAGGACAGATCGACAGCCAAGGTAATGTTAGATGTGCTTGTGCAAAACATATAAATTCTGCTTTATATCCTTCATAAAAATGAAATTTCATATATATTCTTTTGGTTTGTATCGGAATTAACGACATGGGTCTATCACGGTGAAAGGCCACTGCCTCCAGTTGTAGTTGTAGATGATGTTGCGCCAAGAAACGCTATGGATGGCATTATTGAAGAACTTAGAGGAGCGTATAGATACGCATACGAGCCTTAACGAAGAGAACTCGGGTGGAGAGATTAGAGGTGTTCATGATGATTTTAAAGCCCTGTTAGAGGAAGTCGAATCAGAATTATATCCTGGTTGTACTAAGTTTTCTTCCCTTAACTTTTTAGCAAAGCTTATGAATATCATGGTGAGGAACAAATGGACTAATAGTTCATTTGATGATCTCCTCGAGTTGTTGCAATCTTCACATCCATAAGGCAACAAGAATCCTCCTTCACATTATGTAGCTAAAAAGATATTAAAGATGATTGGTTTGGGGTATGAGATGATAGATGTGTGTGTAAATGATTGTGCTATCTTCGGGAAAAAACACCAATCGTTGCATAATTTCCCTCTTTGTAATGAGAGTCGGTGGGTTAATAAAGACACAAATGGAACGAAGGTAGCTCGCAAGGTGTTATGATAATTTCCTTTCACCCCCAGATTACGACGTTTATGTTGTTAAAGGCACACAGTAAAAAATACGATATGACACAATACCAGATGATTAGAAGATGTTACTATGTGTCATCTTGTTGATGGATCTTCATAGAAAGAATTTTATAGAAAGTAGCCAGACTTCTGGATGGAGCCCCGAAATGTTTGCCTAGGGCTTGCAGCTGACGGTTTTAATCCATTTGGTAACACAAGTACAACTCATAGCACGTGCCCATTTATACTCACCACATACAATATGCTTCCATGGCTATGCATGAAAAAAATGCACATTCATGTTAACCTTGTTAATTCCTAGTCCTAAATCACCCGGGAAGGACATAGACGTTTTCCTTAGACCGTTGGTGGATGAGCTTAAGAAATTATGGTGGTCAGGTGTATGCACTAAAGACGCAATAACGAACACATTCTTTATAATAAAGGTGACGTTGTTATGGTCCATAAACGACTTTCATGCCGTAGTGGTCTATTAGGTTGGAGCGGATAGGGCTACATAGCATGCCCGACTTGCAATGAAGACACTCCTTCAGTACGTGTAACACATAAATGTGTGTATGTCGGTCATCACCAATTCTTAGATGCTAACCACCCATGCAGAACAAGTCTTGATTTTAACATGAAACTCGAGACAAGAGCCCCCCCCGAGATAGTTTAGTCCTGCTGTCACAGAAGCTTGACTCGATCGTCTACTTCATCATCAACCAATTTTCTCATATATTAACCTGACCTGTTGCGGAGTTGTTGGTCATGATTGCATTGTCAGTGTTCTTATTACCCTCATGTTCCATAGCAAGGTCTTTCTTCAGTGAATTTATTTCCATTAAAGATAGGGGTCCACTAGACACTGGTAGAATATTAGAATCCTTGGATTATGAGCATGATTCTTTTTTGTATATTACTGAATAAGATCTTGGTTTGTCCAGTTACTGAATAAGTTCGTGTATTCTAAGACAATTGTCCGTATGTTTTGAGTATAAAGTGCAGGAATTTTACAAGTCATATTTAGTGGTTAACAATGAAGCTTTCTGTGATCCAAGACTTGATCTCGTAATCAATGATGCGAGGTTATAAACATTTATTCTATGGATGAGCACATCAGGAACATCTCGGGATGTTACATAAGAGTGTGGTTAAAATGTCGATGAGTGAAGTAGTTTTAATATCTTTTATAGACTTGTAGAGACTTATGAATAACTATTATTTAGTTAGTTTAAGTATTTCAATTTGTATAACTAGTATTTTCCTTTTGTGGTTTAAACATTGATATTTCAACATTTTTAATTAAGAAGGGTAATTTTGGTCACCTTTTTTTTTTTTTTTCTATTTGCACCTACATATTTTGTATATGTTTTCATCTATTCAAACATTCTTAGCTACATATATCATGTTTATGGTTACACATAAACATATTTTTACCAACATATCTATATTTCTTTCTACGCATATTGAAATCAATGCCTACACATCAATCATTTTTACCCACACATAATATTACATTTACCTACAAATATATTTATAACACATGTCAACAACACTTTGTAAGACATTCCATGTCATCACTATTGTCCACATTAGTTGCCATGTCATCAGCCATGTAAGCTACCACGTAATTAGCCATGTCAGCTGCCACGTTGGTTGCAACCCAAATAAATTATTATACTTCTAACTACACACAATAATTAGTTTTAGCTACACATATATGTGTAGGTATACCGTGCTATATACCTACACATAACTGATGTGTTGGTAATGATCTATTTCTACAGTCGCGAGTCTAAATATCATGACACTTAATTTATGTGTAGGTAATGACAACTACGAACACATAATAGGCTACCAGCACATACTATGTGTGGGTACAAACTCAAATTTCTTGTAGTGTAAACTAGCATAAGAATTTTTTTTGGAAGTGTGAGGATAAACCAGGAGGATTTCTTGCTGAACTACTCCAAACGAAGCATATTTTTTGAACTTAAGTATTGGTTTTCGTCACATGCTAAAGAACTACTTAGATGTAATGCATATCGAGATAAATATGTGTCATAATTTTCTTGGTACTCTTTTAATGAATGATAAGAACAAAGACACGCCAAACGCGTGGGTTGACTTGCAAAACCTAAATATTTGAAAGACACAATGGTTGCAAAAATAAGGATAACAAGTTCTATAGTCCCCCACCCTAAATACTCATTCAAGGTCAGTGATTGAAATCTATTCTATCAGATTATAAAAGATGTTAAATTACCGGGTAGGTTCCGATCTAATATAAGCAAGAGGGTAACAGATAATAATTCTAACATTACTGGGTTGAAATCTCATGTCTATCATATTCTCATGCAATGTTTGATACCGATTGGGGTTAGAGGGTTTTTGACCAAAGATACTTATACAACGACAGTAGATCTTTGTATATCCTTAAGCAACTTTTCTCCAGAACAACTGGTGGAGGATTTGAAGAAAGCGAAGGATGCCATCTTACCATCTTATGCAAGTTAGAGTTGATATATCCTCAAACGTTTTTTTGACATTATGGTTCATTTAGTTTTGCATTTACCTAATGAAGCGATTACAAGAGGTCCAATAACTTTCATATGGATGTATTGGTTTGAAAGGTATATGAAAAAACTATGTCAGAAACCCGACAAGGCTGGAAGGTTGTATAACAAAAGGTTATGTGGCTGAAGAAGCTCTAAAATTTTGTTCAATATATCTTTGAGATGTTCAGACTAAGTTTAATCGACCTGGGCGACCGAGGACATAACGAAGATGGAGCAAAGGATCCACCACCTCCTAGTGGTTTATGGCGAGGTGTTAACGAGCATGACGGTAAGTGTTATTATAAATTATTTTATACTATTTTACTTCATTTATTATTAATGTTGTGACTAATAATTTTTTATTTTTAATTGCATTGGTTCCACAAAAAAGGGTGAGGGGATGGTGAAACCTCAAACTTCGCATGCTGGTACAAACGGGGGGGGGGGGGGTGTCTTCAGTCTGATAGAGCGGTGACGTATACCCTAGTTGGCATAAAAACTGATTACTTCACGCAGGAAGTAGGGATGTATATGCGATGAGCCCTTCCATTTGATAAAGTGAGTTAGAGAAATGTTGGTGCTGCCTAGAAGAATGGCTTGTAAGAGCATCTAAGGGTAAATGATTTATAAGAATATATTTGTATATGTTCTCTGTTGATTTGTTCTCTACTTGATTAACTTAATTTATTTATTTAATTCCTAGCAAAACTTCAATTTCGAGGAGGTTGAACAAGATTTGGAAGCCGGCAACTTCAAAGGTGGCATTGAATTTGTACTCTAAAACCAATACAATGGCCGCAAACACGATGCTATAAGGGAATTTCTGAAAGCAGGAAGGTACAAGGATGTAGAAGGTATAAGGGATCATAACCCCCAAATATATGCCTTATGAGAATTGGCAGAAACCTATAGATCATTTCTTGATGCCCTAACATTAAGCACGATCAACAACTAACAAAGAAGTCCGCCAACACAAAAAATACTCAAACCGAGGGGGGGGGGGGGGAGCACATACAGTAGCACTTGTTACAAATAAGTAATGGTTTTTATACGTATATATATATATATATATATATATAAGTCTTTATTTAGTGTCTAATATAAGTTTTAATGTTAAACAGAATTAGGAACGAATCCAAGCGTTCTTTTCTACTCATACTGGTAAGATACGATTTTTGACAGCTCGATAGCTGATGAGCATTATGTAACTTTTTATTTAAAGTACAATTCTTAAATATATATATATATGAAATCATCTTTGTAAAATACAGCACACTTTAGTGCAAGAGTTTGAGGTCTAAAGTTAATGTACCGTAGTAGAAAGCGGTAGTTCTCCATCGCTGAATGATGTTCAGTTTTTGAGAAGGTGATGGGTCTGCGGTGTAGATATGTTCGGGGGATTGGGTGTAAACCTCCTGCAACTACGCCTTCAACTTTCTTTGGTGAGCAACAACAAGCTCCATAATATTCATAGGTAAACTATCTTATTTTATTCTAAAACTTATATAAATATCGATGAATGCATGTTACTTTGGTAAATGTTTTAGTTTGTGAATTTGGGTAATGTTGGGTTATATTATTGGTTTGCAAATTCGTTTAATGTTGATGCTTTGTTAGGTTGATTAATGTTGGTTTTTTTTGCTAAATGTTAGTTTAGTAGAATTGTTAAATGTTAGCAGAATTTGGTTAATGTTGATACTTAGGTATTCTGGTTAATGTTAGTAGTTTGGTAAATCTTAGTTTGCGAATTGGTAGTTGTTAGTGAATTGGTAAATTTGATAGTTTCGGAATTTGGTTAATGTTGATAAATGTTATTGATAAATTTAGTTTATGTTAGTATAATTTGCGATTGGTTACTTAGGTAAATTTGGTAGTTTGCGGATTGCGTTACTTGGTTTATGTTGGTAGTTTGCGAAATTTGATATATATAGGTTGGTACTTTTTTTAGTACATTCATTATAAGTACACACACATATATGTTGGTAGTTTTGTTAGAAGATTGGTAAATTTGGTATATATATTAGTAGTATACTAATATGTGGATTGCGTTACTTGGTTTATGTTGGTAGTTTGCGAAATTTGATATATATAGGTTGGTAATTTTTTAGTACATTCGTTATACACACACACACATATTGGTAGTTTTGTTAGAAGATTGGTAAGTTTGGTATATATATGTTGGTAGTATGCTAATATTATATTATTATATGAATATGTTGCGGGCTTGTTCCAAAACCTGGTATCTTCGGATCAACTTCAACACTTTGTGACTTTGACTATTAAGGGAAAGCATGTAGCGGAGGAAGATGATGCTAAAGGTGAGGACAATGATGGCGATGATGATATGATATAAATTTTAGGTTGCAAGTAATTTTATGATGTTTATGTACGAAAACAAATGAATTTTAAGTAATTTTAGGTTGTTTGTATAATTTATATGCTTATGTAGTTAGTGTATGTCATAAAAATGGAAATTGACATGTTGGATTTTGTAAAAGTTTTGAAATTATTGAAAATGCAAAAAATAAATAAATAAATAAAAGAAAAGAAAAGACTTTTAGCGGCGACAAAGTAACCACTATTTGTCAACACGTATTAACGACGAAAGCATTAACGGCCACCTTTTAGCAGCCACGTGTCACCACTAACAATCAACAAGTATTAGCGAAGACTTTTGGAACAATCGCAACCTGACTTTAGCAGCGATCTGTCGCCACTATTGCTTTTAGCGGCGACATCGGGGACTTTAGCGGCAGTGTCGCAACTTAGTGGGAACCGGGGGTTGCACCCCTCCCCCCAATGTTTCGGTTAGAAGTGTAAAATTTCTGATTTTTCGTCCGGAAATTTTAAATTATATAGGCTCCCCCAATTATTTTGCCTGAAATTTATACAGTATATAAATTGTGTCCTTGACTTTCCGTCCCCTGAAACTTTTGGTCAAGCTCCGCCACTAAAACCTCTTTTCCCTGTAGCTAGTGGAAGTTATCAAACCCTAGATTCCTATGGTAACCTTTTGGTGACATGAAAAACGACGTTCCTAGTCGACACAGAGTGGCCAAATCTAGTGGCATCTTTATAAGGAGAAAGGAGCCAAATGCTAAGAAAAAAAGTAGCTAAAAACCATAAGGGGCACTATTGGCAATGGAAGCATGTCATACCTCTACCCTACAACCCAAGAACATGTTTGTAAATAACTAACCAAATAGGGCCAAAACTCTTTAATTATATAAATTATTCATCGTATATACACATTCCTTTAAGAAATCATCAGTGTCTTTGATGAAACCCAGGTTTTATTCTGCGTTTGGATATATATATGGTTTAAAGATTGAACTATATTCAGTGGGTGATTGTCACAGGAATGATTTACTGATGGTAGGGTTTGGCTTATGGTTTGTCTACCATCAAATGCTGCAACTTGCTAGTGTTGCCACCTTTTTAAACCTTGTACACATTTTCATCAATTTATGGTTATTGGCTTATGTTTGATCTTAAATCTTAATCAACCATTGCAGTAAGTTCATTAAATTTGTGTACAAGTTTTCTATCACACGTACGTGTGATGTAATCAAGAAACAAGTCGATGACATTTGCCATTATTGGATGTAATCATGTAACAAACAGCCACCACATGGTATAAATCTCTTTTTTGACTCAACTTGATGAATATGAAGAATATGAAGAAAGAGAAGCATATACACGTGAAAACGAAAGGCGAAAGATACAGGAAAATGTAACATCAGAGTATCATTGTCATCTTAATTTCCTTTAAAGTTATGTTATTTATATTGCACTCCTTTCAGTTTCACAATATTATCCATGGCCCCTCAGGTTATACATAATCATTAATCACATACATATATAACAACCTCCTCCTTATATATAGTTGGAGGAAAACTTTAGGGTTTTCACATGTCCTATTTCCCAAAACGGGGATGAAATTCAGCCAATTAATTACAAACAATGTAGGTAAAATTAATTCATTCTTTGTTAAACCTACTATTTTATAAATATTGTAAACTTGTATTATCAGTCTTATAAGTATTTTTTAAGCATCTTGATACCTTTAGGTCAAAAACCCTTTGATATTTGATTTTATCGTTAACTAATAGAATTTTTACTAAGACTAACTATAACTTTAATTAAGGGAGAATGTGTTATTAGTTTTCACACACGCTAATGAAATTGGTTGTGAATATGGGGCCAGGAGAGATGATTATTTCTATGTATCAAACTTAATATCTTTTTGTCTTTGCTTCACCTAATTTGAGTGATGCTTGAAACACATATATTGCTTATATCTTTTTGTCTTTGATTCACCTAATTTGGTTGATGTTTGAAACACATATGTGTTATCCCTTTCAACTAATTAATTAACCCTATTTTAGTTACCAAACCAAAAATTTTGAGTATGGTTTCAGTTATACTTGCATCCATCACTGAAATAACCAAACTAGACCGAATTGATTAACCGAAACCGGTTGATTAAGATACCTCGATAACCGAACGATCGGTTTGAATTTGAGGGAGGCTCAAATGAACTAAATCCTCACACACCCATTAAGATTAACTAATATGTACCATCCGTGAGCCCACTTATGTTTTATAGTTTTTCAAAATTTCTTTAATTATTATGAGTTTGGGAGATCGGACTACCCTTAAATTCGGTCGGTG
Source organism: Helianthus tuberosus (assembly GCA_030545235.1). NCBI lineage: Eukaryota > Viridiplantae > Streptophyta > Magnoliopsida > Asterales > Asteraceae > Helianthus > Helianthus tuberosus. Next base: position 105,587,622 of record CM060361.1, on the reverse strand, counting down.
AATTAGAATACATTTAGTTAAAACGTCTCCCCTCTTATAAATAAATATTTCTGTATTTGTATTATCTGTCTAATAAAAAATATTCTACTATGATGAGCCAATTTTATTGTTAACTAATAAAAATATTAATCGGACTAATTATAACTTTAGTTAAGTGAAAGGTGTTACTTTGCACACAAGGTTATGAGCAATTAGTTGTCAATGAGGGGCATGAAAAGGGGTTGTCTAGGCATCACACTAAAGGGTTAAATCTTTTTGTCTTTGCTTCACCTAATTTGGGTGATGTTTAAAACACATATGTGCTATCCCTTTAGTGTTTTTCTAGAAACTAATCAGTTAACCATAAATTAGTTAACTATTAAGTCCTAGGCCTGAAAAGAAAACCGAATTAATCAATCTAAAATAATTGAAGCAAACCAAACCAAAAACCTATGACCCACTTAGTGCTTTTCTAGAAACCAATTCTTATGATTCGGTTTCATATATAATTGCATCCATCATCAAATAACTGGATCGAACCTATTTACCAAAACCGATTGCCGATTGGCTTTGAGATAACAATAACTAAACCTTTCGGTTTCGATTAGGTGAAGGCTCAAAACTTTCATACCCATGTCCACTTTTGAGTTAGCCAACTTATGCTTTTTTTAATTTTTAAAATTTTATTAGTTTAATTTCAATCAACTCCAATAACAAAGTTACGAGCCTGTGATCTTGACAGTGAAGTGCAACTGACACATTGTGGGAGTGGAGCGAAAAGCCAAAATTGTTACCTTCAGTCCTTCACCCTGTAAAGCTCCTAAAGATGCATGAAAATAAGTAATCGAGGACATTAGTGTTTAGTTTATGAATTGTTGAAATTTGATTCAAGACTTTAACGTCTTATCGTCTAGGGTTTTTTTAGTATATATTTCATTGTGTTGTTGAAATTTAGTTTAGGACTTTATGATTGAGTTTATTATTTTAAAGATTACGAAATTATACTGTATTACTACTGTTGAAATTGCTAGTTGCATTATCACAAAGTGTTGTAGTTGAAATAGTTAAGGTGTAAGGGATCTATGACAATCTTTCTTAATTAATTTGCATTATCACAAAGTGTTAATAGTTGAAATAGTTAAATAAAATAAAGGGTGGATAGTGATAGTTTTGGCAACCAAGGTGTACATAAAATAAAATAAAGGGTGGATAGTGATAGTTTTGGCAACCAAGGTGTACATAAATTGAGTCAAGCTTGTATTTGATTTATGGGTGTTGCCAAATGCACTTTCATTTTTTTTTTTATTTTACTGGTTGCACTCTCTCTCCCTGAAGTTTGTAAATAAATACAATTAACCCTTGTATTTTCTAATTTTTGAAAATTTGTATTAGGAAATATCCCTATTTTTTCTAGCGGTTTATCTAGTTGCCATAGTTTAAATATTTATGTATATACGTACAATTCTATGGAAAACACTTGCACTGATTGAAAGAAGGAGATTAAGAGAGAGCTCGAAGAAACAATTTTTTTCAACTTTGATTTTCATCATAGTTGTTCTTGGTATGTATTCTAACTAAAACTCTTCATCATCTTTTCAAAAATTTCATCAAAAGTTTTCGTACTCTACCAAATTAAAATTGATGTACGGTTTTAATGCGTAATTTGTGAATTTCTTCAAAACTTATTACTTTGTAATTCAACTTTGATGTACGGCGTTAATTCAACATCCATATTACTTTTCTTTTAATAAAAAATTGTAAAGTTTAACAAAACTTTTTGTAAAACATCCATATTACTTTTTTAATCGAAAATTGATGTACGGTTTTAATTCAATAAAACTTTTTGTACATTGTAAAGTTCCTATTAAATTTTAATTCTTAATACATCATAAAGTGATTATTTATTTATATGTTAGAAATTGCTTTCGTGTTTGTCTTTGATACAATTTATCACAGTTCGACATCAAGAGGTATACAAAAAGATGTCTGCATTGTGTGGGCAAAATCTTTGAATGCATCAATCAGCATAAAGATCACCATGTGCACCAACAGATGAATTTTATAAAGTTATTTGAATATCTAAAATAATATTTAAAGAGATTGAACAAAGAACATAAGGATTTATTTCAAAAAATAGAAAATACTAGGGTGTACTTTAAAAAAATCATAAAACTGATATATTTGAAAATAGAGGTATAAACAGTAAAAGTGGAGGTGTATTTAGCCACACCCTTGATTTATTTGAAGCTTTATATATTCAAAACTCATAGCTTTGGTGACTTGGTCGGCTTGAATTGTTTTCTTTTTTTCTTTTTTTTGTTTGAACGGCTTATATCTTCAGCATATACAATTCCCGTGGGTGGGAATAGTGCTTTGCAGCCATTGGCTGAAATGGGCGGCCGCCCCTTCCTTATTGGACCAACCAATTTATTTTTTTATACACTCTTTAAAATTACGGTTTTGCCCCGGAATAGTGTTTCTCTGCCATTGGTTCAAATGGGCGGCGAGCAATACCCATTAGACCAACCAGTTTATTATTTTATACCCACTTTAAAGTTAAAGTTTTGCCCCCCTTTAAAAAATACGGTTTTGCCCCAGCTTCAAAATACATTTACCCTTTTGCCCCGAGCTAAAAAATACGATTTCGCCCTCGGTAAAAAAAATACGCTTTTACCCTCAGCCTAAATTACGTTTTCACCCCGGTTAAAAATAAAATTTTGTTTTCCCCCAGCTCAAAATTACGAATTTACACCAGTTTATTATGTTTTTATACTTATTTTAAAATTACGGTTTTGCCCACAGTTTAAAATTACGTATTTGCCCCCAGTGCAAAATAAATTTATGTTTTTGCCCCCAGCTAAAATTTACGAATTTCCCCTCGGTTCAAAATTACGATATCACCCTCAATTCAAAATTACGTTTTTGCCCCCCATGAAAAATAAAAATATGATTTTCCCCTAGCTAAAAATTAGGATTTTACCCTCGGGAAAAAATGATTTTCCCCCATATAAAAATAAAAATATGACTTTGCCCTAGCTAAAAATCGTGTCAAAAAGCTGCTTAACACTCTTTTTATTTCTATCAAAACTATAGTACTGTTTTTTTAATTGGTTGAGAATTATAGGTGTAGCGAACTCTGCGTATTTATAAAACTTTTAAAAATTGCATATCTCAAAACCACCCACAAATCCAAAATTCTGAAATATGCAACACAAAAGATCAACATTTCTTTCTATACTTGTGTCATGGAAATCATTTCTTTAGGGACGGTTATTGGGCCGGTCAATCCGAGTCGTTGCTCGAGGCCTAAGCTTTCAAAGGGCCCAAAAGTTTTTTTTCTAGGTTTTTTTATCACAGATTTTAGATTATATACTTAATAAAAACGCGATGTTTGCACTGAAATTGGTAGATCAGTTGGTTCCTTCCTGACTGGCCTTTCGGTTTTCAAGGCTTGTTCTTCACTTGTTTTATTAGACCAAATGGTATCGGGGTCGTCCCCATCCCGTCCCGGTCCGTCTCCGGCGTCCCACACCGCCCCCGGCGGTCCGTCGGCGTCACCCACGTCCCCCTCAAGACGGCAGCGATGAGCCAAATGGTGGGACCCCCTTCATTTCTTCTCTCTCTCTCTCTCCTTTATTTTATATATTAATTTTTTTATTATTGGGTAGTCACCACACCCTTGGGTAGTCTCTTTTGGATGATCCTTCATCGAAGGTGACGTGACGCCTACGTAACGGATAGTCTCCAAAGAGACTACCCAAACCATATTCTATGGTCTTAATTTTTGACCTCTTAATTTAGCTTCATGTCCTTTGTGAGTTTGTGGAGCACATCACTGTAAGTCTGGCACAATTTCCACAATTTTTTTATGTCTCTTTTAACATTTATTATATTAGTATTTTATTATGTAACCCTTCTAACTTTATTATATTTGTTTAAATTTAAGTTTATTTATATACATACACGTTTAGTTTTTTTTTTTTTTTAATTTGCTAATAGATACATATTGTCACACCCCTAAATTACCACCTGTGGATCTTTCTGTGAGGCGTTGACGTATCAGGATCTAGCCACTAATCATATTAAACTAATACTAAAATATTATTAAACACATTCATTATGTCCAACATGAAAAGTGAAATTTTCAAATAACTTTATAACAAAACATGTGATCAGCAGAAGCAATTGTAACAGTTTCAACATAATCAAACAAATCGTTATAAATTGAATAATGTTAGTCGTGAGCATCAAATAGCACGCCCCATGACACTCCCAGCTTCTCAGACTGCAAGTTCCAAAGCATAAAGTATCTAACGACCTGTAAGCATGCAGAAAAGTGTCAACATAAAGTTGACGAGTTCACAATTTTGTTTAACGAAAAACATGTAAGTATTTAGTTTAAAGACATGTTACGAATAATAAACTCCGTACCGATTGACTGTTCGTTTTGGTGCCCTCATCAATGTCTATTCATTGATCAAAGTGTTTAAGGTCATTAGTTCATGTCCGTCCTCCCAGGTACGGTGTGAGGTTTGTCTGGCCTAATAGCGCTATCAACTAATAGCTCGTTGCCTCCCTGGCAACTAGCTCAGTATGTAAGTAGAGACTTTCGTAAAAGTATTCCTTGAAAAGTATTCCTCCAAGGAATAGTAGTTTGTTTGTCCCCACGGGACGCATGCTTGTGAAAAAGTAGTGAACTCACCTTAATTTGCTCGGTATGTATTAACGTGCCTCTACTCGTTAAAAGAGTGTTAGGTCTGTTACATGCGACCCAATGTACAGTAAATGTAGGTACGTATGTGTACAGGGTTATGCATTACCCTAATGTCCAAACAATAGTGTTCCATGTAATCAGGTTTACAAGTTAACATAGTAACACATAGCATTCACAGTGGTTTCCTCTTAGTTGGTGGTATGTTAACTCAGGTAATTGTAATCTTGATAAACCCTGCTGTGTTGTTTTATTGATAAATTCGCACCTTAAACATTGCAAAGAAAATTCAGAACAATTAACAAGCGTTGCTTACAATAATTTAGAATATATATATATATATATATATATATGTGTGTGTGTGTGTGTGTGTGTGTGTGCGCGCGTGTGTATGTGTGTGTGCGCGAAACTCTGACCCGACTAAAGAAGTTCAGACCCCTTTATGATGTAAACCTGGACACCCATATACATGATTAATGATCTCAGACATTTATTATTTTTGTAAATAACCTTTACACACACTTAAGCTCAGACCAAATTACACTTATAAATTCGGCAAACATTTTCTATGACAACATTTCTATAACTCGGACTCCTTTTCTTTATCATAAACCCTGAAGAAAAGAACATGTGGCATGTTCGGACCAAACCAAATAAACTCGGATCAGGCTTATGTGCCCTCCTAAATTCGGAACTATGAGATATCCACATAAACTTGGATTGTGTGGTATAAACTTTGACCATTCAATATTTGTTATAAAAACTCGGATGCCTATGTAAACCTGAACTCAATTGCATTGTATATAAAAACTTAGACATCCCTAACAACACCGATGTTTAAATGCAGACTCTTTATTCTTATTACAAATTTGGACCCCCCCCCCCCCCCTTACATGCACAAGTAAACTCGAAATACATATCAAATATTATGAAGCTCGGACTCAGTGGGTGAAATCCGAAACCCTTTATACCTTTCAAAACTTGGACAGGTTCTCACATATCCAAGTTCGGACCACCTAACACAACCTCAAACCCTAACCCCTATGTCGCTTAAATATAATCTCGGAAGTTAACATGAACTAGGACCATACTATGTTTCATATGTAAGTTCGGAAGTTTCTGTTTTCTTTTAACATAACCGGACCTTACAATAATATGCCTTTCTCAATTAATAAACCCTGATCCCATTCTCATATATGCGAACATTTTAACTTCCAAAACCCTGATGCCCTTTTAAACCTTTAAGTTCGGACCCCATTATAAATCATGATTCCCTTTATCATTAATTAAACCCGGACCAGTAGATCTTCTATTTAAACTGGGACCAGTTCTCATTCATTAACTCGGATTATAAGCAAGTTATAATTATAAACTTTGACAACTATATCTACAAATACAGATTCACTTTTTCATTTATAAACTCCGACAACATGATTGTGATTGCACAAAGTCTGACAATTATCCCCTTACAATCAAACGGACTTAATCAAATATAAATCACAGTTTTCTTTTCCATGTAATAGTTACAGTACGAGATCAAAACCCTAATCAACAATAATACAAATCAACACATCAGTCTAGCCATTCTATCACATCAATCGCATCAAACAGTTAACTAATCAATTACAAACCATTGCACATTCAATTAGAACAATCAACTAAACACTAGGCAATTGTTTGGAGAACTAGGGTTTGCTTGAAATCAATGAACAAAGATAGCAATGCAGAACATACAGTATTACCTTAGATTCCATGTAAGGATTGCTCCCGAATAAAAGAAAGATCAGGTTACGCAAGATGGTGTGTGAGGTTTGCGTAGAAATGATCAGGGAATGATTAGAGAGAGAGAGAGAGAGAGACTGCGATACAGTGGATTGTGAGGAGTGATTAGGGTTGCAGGATTTTTATTCCATTTTCAATATTAACTCTAAACACCCCTAACTATGTAACTTTCCCCCAATGCACCTATCAACTTGTAATTTACAGTTAAAGCATATAATTCATGTATTTGTCATGTATCACATAAGTTTCGTATAAACCCGGTCCGTTTATAGTTATTAATCGTGTTAATCCCCAACGTTCGAGAGTTCACTTGTATTGTGCTCCGGTAATTCCCCGAATTACCAAAGTAGACTCATTTAACTAACCCTAGGTAAATGCAGTGCTATGGATGTATGGCAAAGTTAACCGTGGTTAGGTTAAAGTATTGATGATACATATAGTAAATTATTAGCTTAATTTACATAGATATTTCATTTCTGGTCCAAATGTGTTATGTTATATTTATGTGTTTTACTTTATTCTTTATGTATTCATAATAACTAAATTTTGGTCAAAGCCAAAGCTTACGTAGAACAATAAGTCAGTCTATTATGTATGTTCATATTACATGAATTTTGGTCAAAGCCAAAATAAGACAGTTTGTTATTTATGTGTGTTCCTATGCGTGAATTTTTTGTCAAAGCCAAAATTAAGGTAGAACCTTAAGTTAGTATATTATTTTTGTGCTTTAGTAGACTATATCTTCAATATAATAATTTTTATCTGCCTTACTTGATTACCCTAATTAGCTTACTTCGGTTCTTCTATTTGTATCGATCTGGCATCCACTCTAATTTCAAAACCTAGTATGAGTTTTGCTTTAGGGGTTTCTGTATAAAATTTGCTCTTATTGGGTTTTGGTTTCCCTCGAGACATGACACTCCTACTATTTTGCTTTAGAAGAAACCTGTTTTCCTGAAATATAAGATAATGTTTGTTATGATAATCAAAAACTCTTTTAATAACTGCTATTAAGGTAACTATTCTAGATTCTGATATTCCTAAGATTAATATGTTTTCTTTGGAAGAATCAAAAAAACTCCTAAGATGTATGAATTCACTATAAATTCTAACTATTAGGTTAAATGGTATCTGTGAATACATCATAATGTATAATACCATGATCCATAAAATTGAGGACTTACACATGAAAATCATTACACCTTTTTCTAGTACGTTACATAATAACGTTTCCACTAATACAGTAGTCTGCCTTAAAAATCAACTATAACACTCAGAAGTACCAAGGGAAATGAGTGTATTGGTCAACAATATACGTACAGGAAAAGGAATGCCTAAAACTAGAAAACAAGATGTTCTTCACCATACTTCCACTAAATTTAAAGTGATGATAGTTCTAAGATTCAGAGATGGAATGCAAGTATTACTTTTCCAGTATAAACATTTGTACATAATGTTGATCATAAAGGGGAAAACATGAATTATGCGGGTACATAATCATCTCATTTATCACAACTAAAACATTATATATATTTATATGATATTTGCATACTCTGATTAAAAATGATTATAGATATCATAAAATGAAAGCTATATATAAACAGTGTACATTAGATCAATTTATTAGTATGGTAAGATAAAATATGAAAAGTTTATAGATGAAAGTCGTTCTATACATCCCTCCTAGCACTGACCACCCACCAATAGTCAATTTATAATTGTCTAAAGTCTCTATCAACATAAAGATAAGAGAGAGATTTGTAAACATTCAACTGTAAGTTATTCATCATCAATATGTACAAATCTATTTCCTCTTAAACACGAACTTATAAATAGTTATATACCTTTTTATCGGTCGATCATGTGTGATACCTGAAGGTTGTTTACATTTTATTTTGTCATTATATATATATATATATATATGGGAAGGTTCAAATGAAAACCACTAGTTATTGTGAAAACTCGAAAACTAATTAAAAAAGCCAAAAAAACATACCAATTTTTTTTTTGAATACCAATTTTCGCCATTTTTTATATAGAAAAAAATTTCAAAAAAAAAAAAAAAAATTTGTAGTGCACATGTGTAATAATACTACACATGTGTATGTGTACTACACATGTGTATTATTACACCTGCGACTTTTATAAAAAAAATTGAAAAAAAAACAATTGGTGTGTTTTTTAGGCTTTTTTTAGTTAGTTTTCGAGTTTTCACAATAAAAGTGGTTTTCATTTGAACCATCTCCTATATATATACATATATATATAGGCTTCGATTCAGTTAAGAACCATAATGAGTTGTGAGAACCATGAGCACTCCTACTTTTTGTGCGAGCTGGGACAATTTTTTATACAAACGTAGATGAAAATATTAAAAACACATCTGTAAAAATAACCAAAAAAAATTGTCGACACAGTTGTTACGCCTGATGTAATTTTGTTACAGCGATGGAGATTTTTTTTACATCTGATGTAAATTTTTGCATGCCACATTTTTTTTATTTTTTGCTGAAACAACTGATTTTTTTTAAGATTTTTGAGAATTTTATTTTTTGGAAAAAACCTTTTGGGAGGCTTAGTACTCATGGTTCTCACAACTCAAGATGATTATCATTTTACCCTTTCCCTATAAAGGATTAGGTTCAAGGGTGAACACTAGTCTATTTTGCGAACTGAGTGAACTAATCCGGACCATACACGTGTGTAAATCATTGGGCATGATTTGATGATGAAATACACTAGTATATTTTACAATTTGATGATGAAATCCTAGGCATACACGTGTGTAAATTAATGGTCAGGATTTGATGATGAAATACACAAGTGTATTTTACAATTTGATGATGAAATCCTAGCCGTACGCGCGTGTAAATCAATGGCCAGGATTTGTTCACTCAGTTCGCAAATACACCAGTGTTCACTCTAGATGTCACACCCCCAAAAATACCCCAAGCGGAAACCCCCGCGAGGCGTGTGACGTACCAGGATCTAGCCACCAATCACATTGAACTCATACAAGATTTTAAATAAAGCTTTTATTCATTAAGATAAAGTGTTACAAAACATTATTTACAACTCGCTGTGTTCAGCGGAAGCATAATAAAAAGTTTAATCAAAACCCAAGTGTATGTAACCAACTAGTCTTGTTTCAAGTTTCCATGTATCTCGACACATGACCACTCCAGCATCCCAGACAGCAAGTTCCACATCCACACATACCTATAACCTGCGAGCAAGCACACAAGTGTATCAGACAACGCTGGTGAGTTCACAGTTTTATGAAAACGTTTGGTTACCAAGTGTTTAATCTAGTTTAATAACAATTCCGAAAGTAATGTTGATAATAACTCGAGTACCGTACAAGATGGCTTCAGATTATTTTTGCCCTTCCCCAATGCCCTTATCTAAGCATTGGTCATGACTGGATCATTAGTTCACACCCGTCCTCTCAGGTACGGGGTGAGGGTGCCAAACCTAAATAGCGCTATCAACTAATATGTCACACCCCTTTCTAAGGCGGAAGCAGGAGGTGTGATCATGAAAGGTTTTCATTGCATACGATTGGTAAACATACTACTTGCTCATGAAAAATAACTCCAAATGCCAAACATTACATAACTGAAAACATGGTTTAAGAGTTTACATCACAAGACAGCATATTGTCTGAAAAGTTACAACATTATTCAAAGATAATCATAAACGACATCCAAGAGCAAGAGTATGACCGCGCGCACATACACTTTTAGTTACCTGAAATACATGTGAGTTTTTGGAAAAACGTCAACATAATGTTGGTGTGAATTCATGCAGTTCTTGTATTGAACGTTGGTATACTTTATATGAAAAACATGGTATGTGTCATGTATAAGTCAAGTATTCTTGTATAAATCAAGTATTTCTGTATGTATCATGTTGTTAATGGGTTGCAAGGCCATTAACATGTGACACGACATAGGAAGCAACCAAACCATAGGCATTTTTCTAGTTGTCGATTCTGAGACACAAAAGCACTACTTGGTACTCGTTCTCACCAAGAGTGTGGCTGCCCGAAACCCGTTAGATCTAACCTTTTGTTCTGCGGTCTAGGTATATTGTTGATTAATGGTGCTTATGGTACCCTATTCGTGACACGATTTCTCGTATCATGTATCATTTCTCAAAACGCATCATACTTGGTACTAGTTTTCACCAAGGGTGCTTCTTGTTTTTGTATCCATCATACCATTTGTAAACATTGTAATATTTGTAACATGTATTTCACCCCCGAAGTTATAAAACTGAAAACAGTTTAAAGAAAAGGGGGAGCATGAACTCACAACTTTGCGTTCCTTGCGTAGTAAACTTCACCGGATTTGGTTATCTAGCGTCGTGACCTAAACGTGTTTTATTAACGTTAGTTACTAGACTTGTATCGCACAAGTACAAGTCACCATCTTTTGTGTATGTATTCTTGTGTTAAAAATAATTTATATTTTTAACTATGTATCTTACTTATATTATTTTCTCAAAAATAAATATAAGTATCATGTATTTTTCACCCGAATTAGGTATTTTGTCCAAAGCTTCATTTCATGTTTAAAACTTGTCCAAGTTATTTATTCTATGAAGAAATATATTTTCATAAATATATTTTCTTGTATGTGTCTAAGCATGTTGTATGTGTATTTTTGTGCTTTTGCTTCTTATGAGTATTTAGCGTATTTTCAAGTCCTAATACACTATTACATGTAATACATACTACATACACTTAGCACAAAATTTGGTGATCAATAAATATACATATTTTTCTCAAAAATATATATACTTAATATCAATTTTTGTCTTGAAGAAATCATCACTTCTTAACACAAAAATTAGGGAAACCTTGGTAAATATTTTTAGATACATTTTTAGGGAATAAGTTTCTCAAAAACTTATATTTTTCTAAGTGTCAAAATTTATAGAAATTTTGACAGAGTTTCCCCTAAAAATGGAGGTTTCCCATGTTTTCAAAACATGTGTTTATTTTCTTTTAAAATCATCACAATCAATAATCAACGTATTCAACACTTTCCGAGTGTCCAAATCAAGTAATTTCACTACATCATGCACTTGATGTTCTTGTAAAAACTTGTAGTAACTTACCATGTTATTTAGTAGGTTTAGTTACCCTTAAAAACATGGTTATTCGTTTGTAAATCACATTCTTGAAAGGTCTAGTCACTTACAACTTGTAAGATGATTTTTCTAAAAATATTTCTCGTGTATTTGTCTTGTTACATACATGTTTCTAGTCTTGTTTAACACCAAAAATATTATTAGTTTATTTAGAAACCATGACTTTGAAAGTCTTGTAAATAAACTTGGTTTCTTGGGAAAATTATTCTTGTAATCATCTATTTACAAGATTTGTATTTTGTTTAAACCATTTTTACATATGAAACTCACTTCCTTCATTCAAGTTCATGAAGACATAAAGTATGATGATCTTGGTCTTTCACAAGGTCACCACTTTAATGCACTAGATCATGTGTTTAATCACAATCTAGTAGTCTCCATATGATGTCTAACATCATTAACACTAATAATCAATCAACAATAAGCAAATCAACATATTCAACATGTATTCTTATATTTTTAAGCTTATGTTTAGGATTTATTTTCATGTTCTTTAGTGTTCTTGTGATTAACAATATTCATCATCTTTTAACTACCAAAATAGAAGTAAACAAGTGATAAGAAGCTTACAACTAGCACAAGGGCTAGGGAAGAACACTTGAGGTTGAAGATGACAAATAGGTTGGGTAAAATCAAATGGAGGAGGTTCTTCAAGATCCACAAGCTCCACACTTCGTTAATCACCTTCTAGCACCTTATGTCAAGCTTGGAATGGATGGACAATGGATGAAAATGGTGGATGTATGGTGGGTGTATTAGGGCCGAGAACAAGGAGGAGGGAGGAGGAGAGTTTGTGGTTATGAAGAAGATGAAGTGATGATGTATATATATATATATATATAGCACTTGCAAGATCTCTAGTAAATCTTTCAAGATTCATAATATCTATTGAAATATTACAAGATCTAGATAAAATCAAAACAAATCTAAGTAATATCCGAGTAATATCAAAATGAATCTAATGGGATTTAGTAGGATCTTATAAGATTTCTCAAATGGTATAATCCTTGGAATATTCCCAAAATAAAATCTAATAAAATCATATAATATCTATGGAGATCAAGTAAAGATCTTGGAGGATTTAACAAGATTTTGGTGAGGTCACCCCCATTGTGACCGTCCACTCTTAAGGGGGGGGGGGGGTAATGTGTAAATTCCAATTCTAATTTTATAAACAAGTTAGCTTTCAAGTAATAAGTTTGGGGATTTAATGCGTTATTACGTTATAAGGGGTGTTATGGTGTTCAGGGACCATAACTAGCTCAGAAACATTAAAGCAATGCTTCTAGTAATATTTTGATGTTCCGGGTAATGTCCGGTTGTTCGGTTAAATACCGATTCGTTAAAGTGCTAAATTGCACCGTTTAGTGTCCTTTATGTATCCTTTTGTAACCCTTTTAATTCCCAACACTTAGGAGGGTATTCTGGATAATAAAACATAGATTCTGCACCATATTTATGTGTTAAAAAGCTGATTATAGCTGATTTATAGCTGGATTATGCAGATTTCTGCATTTAAAGTGCGTTTCGGTTGTTCGGTTACATACATGTTTCTAGTCTTGTTTAACACCAAAAATATTATTAGTTTATTTAGAAACCATGACTTTGAAAGTCTTGTAAATAAACTTGGTTTCTTTGGAAAATTATTCTTGTAATCATCTATTTACAAGATTTGTATTTTGTTTAAACCATTTTTACATATGAAACTCACTTCCTTCATTCAAGTTCATGAAGACATAAAGTATGATGATCTTGGTCTTTCACAAGGTCACCACTTTAACTTACTAGATCATGTGTTTAATCATACTCTAGTAGTCTCCATATGATGTCTAACATCACTAACACTAATAATCAATCAACAAGAAGCAAATCAACATATTCAACATGTATTCTTATATTTTTAAGCTTATGTTAAGGATTTATTTTCATGTTCTTTAGTGTTCTTGTGATTAACAATATTCATCATCTTTTAACAACCAAAATAGAAGTAAACAAGTGATAAGAAGCTTACAACTAGCACAAGGGCTAGGGAAGAACACTTGAGGTTGAAGATGACAAATAGGTTGGGTAAAAGAAAATGGAGGAGGTTCTTCAAGATCCACAAGCTCCACACTTCGTTAATCACCTTCTAGCACCTTATGTCAAGCTTGGAATGGATGGACAATGGATGAAAGTGGTGGATGTATGGTGGGTGTATTAGGGCCGAGAACAAGGAGGAGGGAGGAGGAGAGTTTGTGGTTATGAAGAAGATGAAGTGATGATGTGTATATATATATAGCACTTGCAAGATCTCTAGTAAATCTTTCAAGATTCATAATATCTATTGAAATCTTACAAGATCTAGATAAAATTAAAACAAATCTAAGTAATATCCGAGTAATATCAAAATGAATCTAATGGGATTTAGTAGGATCTTATAAGATTTCTCAAATGGTATAATCCTTGGAATATTCCCAAAATAAAATCTAATAAAATCATATAATATCTATGGAGATCAAGTAAAGATCTTGGAGGATTTAACAAGATTTTGGTGAGGTCACCCCCATTGTGACCGTCCACTCTTAAGGGGGGGGGGGGGGGGGTAATGTGTAAATTCCAATTCTAATTTTATAAACAAGTTAGCTTTCAAGTAATAAGTTTGGGGATTTAATGCGTTATTACGTTATAAGGGGTGTTATGGTGTTCAGGGACCATAACTAGCTCAGAAACATTAAAGCAATGCTTCTAGTAATATTTTGATGTTCCGGGTAATGTCTGGTTGTTCGGTTAAATACCAGTTCGTTAAAGTGCTAAATTGCACTGTTTAGTGTCCTTTATGTATCCTTTTGTAACCCTTTTAATTCCCAACACTTAGGAGGGTATTCTGGATAATAAAACATGGATTCTGCACAATATTTATGTGTTAAAAAGCTGATTATAGCTGGATTATGCAGATTTTTGCATTTAAAGTGCGTTTCGGGTGCTTTTTAGTGCATATTCTAGCTTCCGGAATGTCTATATGTTAACCCTTGTATGTACTCTTGGGTTTTAATGTATTCTTGTCATTGGACCTACACCTAGGCTCCAATTCTATTGTCTAACTGCTTTCTGCAGAATTGTTGACACAATGTGTCTTACCGGTGAGTTTACTTGTATTTCTGACGCAACGTTGTTCATTAATGCATAAAATAATTCTTGTAGTATAAAACGTGCATGAATTCACTTGTGTAGTATGTAATCAGACAATGTTGACATTTAAGCACATAATTGCAGTCTTTAAATAGTAATTAGCGTGTACGGAAATTACCGGTTTGGTGCCAGTTGTCACAGTCTCCCCCCGTTAAAAGAATTTCGTCGCGAAATTCAGGCTGAGCTAACTCTCGCAGGAGTCTTCTTGAACAGTGGGGGTACTTTTCTTTAAACTGGTCTTCACGTTCCCACGTGTACTCGGGTTCGTGCTTAGAGTTCCAACGTACTTTGACAAGTTTGACAGTGCTCCTCCTAATCTTGTTGACTTTCCAGTCTGTAACCTCAACGGGTCGTTCTGTAAATCGGAGGGTGTCATCAATATGCACTTCATCCACAGGGGTGATCACGTTTTCTTGTGTTGGACTCTTCTTGAGGTTGGATACATGGAACGTATCATGTACTCCATTAAGTTCTTCCGGTATTTCCAACTTGTATGCCATGGTACCAATTCTTTCCAAAATCTTGAATGGTCCGATGTATCGGGGATTCAGCTTCCCACGTTTTCCGAATCTTACCACGCCCTTCCAAGGTGAGACCTTTAACAACACTTTGTCTCCCACCTCGAATTCTAATGGGCCACCTTAATGCGCTCTCGGATCTGAATGATCTTTTCGGTTGTCTCTTGCACAAGTTCAGGACCAACCATACGTTTATCTCCAGCGTCTGCCCAACATAAGGGCGATCGGCACTTGCGGCCATACAGAGCTTCGAACGGTGCGGCCTTTATGCTTGAATGATAATTGTTATTGTAGGAAAACTCAACTAAAGGTAGATGAGTATCCCAGTTGCCGCCTAGGTCCATGACACATGCGCGAAGCATATCTTCTAGCGTTTGTATAGTCCGTTCACTCTGGACCGTCTGTTTGTGGGTGGAATGCCGTGCTTAGATCTAATTGAGATCCAAAGGCTTCCTGAAAGGATTGCCAGATTCTTGAGACAAAGCGTCCATCTCTGTCTGAAATGATTGAGATAGGCACTCTGTGACAACTCGAGTTTCCAAGATTCCATCTTCGCATTAATTGCACATTTATTGTTTAAGTTGTCTGTTTACACGACTTGTTTGTTTCATAACTGTATACGTTTGTAATATGTTAAATCGCATTGTGGTTAATATGTTATATATGATGTGCATCGAATGTTTGATTAACTGTATGTTTCAGGATAATAAGGTGTTATGTGTTAATGTTATGTTTTGTATTATTAGGATGTTTTGGGATAATTAAGTGAAACCTTAAATCCTTGCTATACACCCTACCCCACAAAAACAACCATCCGAAATCACCCCTACCCTCCCCCACGAAAACCCTCTTGGATGAAAACACTTTAGTGTTTTCGTCACAAGGTGGGCAGCCGAAAACAACAAATGGGCTTTAGGCCCAGTAGCGATTAGTGTTATAAAACCCTCTCTAACTACATGAAACGGGTATTTTATCGAAACCCTAGCTCCTCTCTAAATCGGCGACGGCAACACTCTCCTTCTTTCGAAGACTCTCGTGATTTCACCTCATACTTCATCGGTGAGTCTGTTGTACCATTAATTGATCTAGCTTCTGATGCACTAGGTCGCATGATTCTTAGATTGTGTGGACAAATCTTGTTACAGTCTGTGGTTTAGTTGATATGAATACATGACTAGATTGTTGATGTCATATGATGAATATGTGTGTCATTTGTCACGTGAATAAACATGCAATCCATCACTTGAATTGGTCCAATAATAATAAGATAGCATTAACAGTTGTTGGCCATTTGTTGTGTGCTTTGATAATGGTAATGATGCTATGAATCAGTAAGTAATGATTAGGGTCCATGTGAGGTTTTGAGTGTAAATTTATTTGAGCATTACCATGATATTGGCGGCATGCATAAATTGATAAACTTGTTTGCATGTGATAATGATTTTTATTGGAATTGTGTGGGTGGTTGTTAATTGGCGATTGCATGGCAGAAGGTATTAGTGATTTGAATTTAATCAATTAATGTGTACTAAATTGAAAAACAAGGGTCTGATCATGTGACCTCTAAAATGGGCGGCGCGTAGGTGTAGTTGAAGGGGACCTACATGCTTTCTTTTAGGTGACATGCATGTAAATTATATGCACAAATTAGTTGAAAACATAAAAATCACAACTCCATTTTAACATTGAAATATAACTTGAAGATGAGTGCTATATATATCAGTGCATACATGGTGAATGGGCCGCACATGTTAACTGCCATTTAACTATTTTTATATCCACAAATGAATGAGAATTTAGGTTTTGTAGTTCCTATTTGTAACATGAACTGGTATTGGGCCGCACCTTAAAAGGGTTGATGCAATAAGTTGTCAGGTGTTATTTAGTAGATAATACTTGTGATGTGAAATAACTTGTATTCAGAATGTGTACAGTGTATAATGTAAGCTTGTATGTGGTACGAACATCCGTTGTGGGGATAAACTGTGATAACCTGATTAATGTATGTAGTGGTTAACTGTTATAATGCGGACAATTATGTGCATAATCCGTGAGTGCAACCTGTGTATTATGCGATAAAATACGTGATATAGTATGAATGCGACACTGATTGTTACTGATAAACCATGTTAGGATTGTGTTGAGCAACTTGAACACGTAACTAGTCAAACCGAGCAAACCAAGGTGAGTTCACACTTTCTACAAAGCATGGGATTCCCAGGGGTTGGGAATGGGGTTAAGGAACATGGATTCCTCGTCCTTTATTGGGTAGGACAGTACTGGTTCAGGAATGTAATTCCTCGTCCTCATGGACAGTTAACTTTTACTAGACCAAAACTCTATCACGAAGTCCCTCCTTTTTATATCGACTTAATCGCCGGGCCAATGGCGAGCGGGTCATTAGTTAGATAGCGCTATTTAGGTCTGACAAGCCTCACACCATGCCGCAGAGGACGGGCATGAACTAATGGATCTGGACACGTCAGTGATGATAGAAATTGACAGTTCAGGGCACATAAACATGACTACAGTTAGTAGTCGATATGGTAACGAGTCTAGTGGTACATACATGGGGTAGCCCCCACGGCCGAAAAGCCAGATAACTAAACATGGGGTAGCCCCCACGGCTGGATTGCCAGAGTAATGGGTTAAACAAATCACGTTTTCAACTATGGGGTAACCCCCACGGCAGGATGCCAGTTAAAGGAACTGTTTTTGGAACAACTTAAAACGAACACCCAACTGTGAACTCGCTCAACATTATTGTTGACTCGTTACTACATGCTTTGTAGGTCAACAGGTACTTAGCTGGAGCTTGCATGGGGAAGAGTCGTTGTGGGACATGGACAGTTGTGTGCCATGTTAAACTTTGGAACATTTAAACTTATGTTTTGGTTTTAAACATTATGCTTCTGCTCACAACTTAAACTATGTTTATTTGGACACCAATTGTATTGGTTGGACTTTTATGATTACTTTTGTGCTTGTTCAATATGATTGGTGGCTTGATCCTGGTCAGTCACGCCTCCAAGCGGTGATACTCCGCAGGTGGATTTTGGGGGTGTGACAGATTGGTATCAGAGTCATTGGTTATAGTGAACTTGGTTTTAATAAGGGAAAAGTTTTTGTTAAAACCAGACTATAACCTGTACAGTGCTCAACGATCCACAACGACGCTTCACTCCACGTGCAAGGCTCGACATTCTAGGTGATATGATTTATGCTTATATTGCCTACTTGCTAGATTACATAGAACTTTGCTTATGGTATGCTTAGATAAGCGTAGCAACGATAGTTTGAAAACACATGTGTGCTTACTCTCTTCTGTCATCGCACTTTCATGAACCCTTCTCACTCATGTTTCCCTTGATATGAAGATCATGTCTGGACGCGTTAACATGACACAAGCCCAGTTGACGGCTCTGATTAATGAACAAGTTGCTGCGGCACTTGCAGCCGCACAAGCAGGAGGTATACCCTGCAGTTTAAAACTCATTCTAGGATCTTTAGGTCCTACTCTCGTGAACCTACCTTTGTGTTAAACTTTAT
This sequence comes from Helianthus tuberosus, assembly GCA_030545235.1. Lineage (NCBI taxonomy): Eukaryota > Viridiplantae > Streptophyta > Magnoliopsida > Asterales > Asteraceae > Helianthus > Helianthus tuberosus. The sequence goes on along the minus strand of CM060361.1, from coordinate 105,568,758 downwards.
CCTTTCTTACACCCACAACAGGTCAACATGCTCAGCCACCTGTGTGCACCTTCAAAACCTCTATGGACTGCCGACCCACTACTTTTAGCGGCACTGAAGGAGCTGTAGGTCTCCTCCACTGGTTTGAAAAGCTCGAATCTGTGTTCGAGATGTGTGAATGCCCTGAGGCTCGCAGGGTGAAGTATGCTACTGGTACTCTAGAGGGTTTAGCGCTCACGTGGTGGAACGCATAGGTTCAAATGCTGGGGTTGGTTGCTGCTAACGCCACCCCATGGAACAACTTTAATGAAATGATCAAGGAAGAGTACTGCAATCGTGATGAAATTCATAAGCTAGAAGTCGATTTCTTTAACCTCAAGATGACGGGGCCAGAGATTGAGGCGTACACGAAAAGATCGAATGAGCTTGCTATTCTGTGTCCTACTATGGTGGACCCTCCAATTAAGCGTATCGAACTATATCTCAAGGGCTTAGTGCCAGAGATTCAAAGTCATGTGACTTCCGCTAATCTCGCCACCATCCAGCAAGTTGTTCAACTCGCTCACCGTCTCACTGATCAGGCGGTGGAGCAGAACAGGTTACCAAAACGTATTAGTGCTACAGCTACTTCAGATGCTCCTAGTGACAACAAACGGAAATGGGATGGAGCTTCAAGCAAGGGTTCGACCTCTGTTCAATCTCAGTCTCAGCAGAGAAGGACTGACGACTACAAGAGTCCTAGTCAGCAAACATCTGGTAGTCAAGGTCATGGTGGGTACAAGGGAAATCACCCCAAATGCAATCGCTGCAATCTACACCACAGCGGGCCATGCACCAGGGGTAACTGTCATCGGTGCAACAAGCCAGGCCACGCCGCAAAGGATTGCAGAAGTTTATACCCTGCAAATCAGAATCGTCAACAACAACAAGCCCCACAGAATCAACGCCAGCAGCAGCAGCAAGGTAACAACAAAGGGTGCTTTCAGTGTGGAGCTGAAGGCCACTTCAAGAGAGATTGTCCCCAACTGAACAGGAACTAGAACAACAACAACCAGGGGAATGGAAACAACAGGGGTAACAACGGAAACAGTGCCAGGGGGCGGGTGTTCGTGATTGGACAAGGTGAAGCAAGGAATGATCCCAATGTTGTGACGGGTAAGTTCCTTCTCGACGACTTCTATGTTACAGTTTTATTTGATTCGGGTGCCGATACTAGCTACGTGTCCCTAAAAGTTAGTCAAATGCTTAAGCGTACCCCAACACTATTGAACCCCAAGCACACTGTAGAGTTAGCTAATGGTAAAAGTTTAGAGGTCACCCACATAGTCAAGGGTTGTAATCTTGTTCTTGCTGGTCACACTTTCTCTATCGACCTCCTTCCTATCACTCTGGGTAGTTTCGACGTTGTCATTGGGATGGACTGGTTATCCCAACATCAAGCAGAGATTCTTTGCAACGAAAAGACTGTCCGCATTCCTCGTTCAGGTGATGAACCTCTCCTGATTCGTGGTGACAAGAGTGGTGCTGTTGTGAGCATCATCTCTTTCCTGAAGGCCCAAAAGTGTTTGCGTAAGGGCCACACTGCTATTTTGGCTTTAGTTACTGATACCTCGAAGAAAGAGAAGAAGATAGAAGATTTTCCGATTGTACGTGACTATCCTGAGGTATTTCCTGAGGAACTACCTGGTCTTCCGCCTCATCGCCAAGTCGAATTTCAGATCGAGCTAGCTCCTGGAGCAGCACCTATAGCTCGTGCACCTTATCGCCTAGCTCCATCAGAGTTGGAAGAACTCTCTACGCAACTACAAGAACTCTTGGATAAGGGTTTTATTCATCCGAGCTCTTCGCCTTGGGGAGCTCCAATGCTTTTCGTGAAGAAGAAAGACGGTACCTTCCGTATGTGCATCGACTATCGCGAGCTCAACAAGGTGACGGTGAAGAATCGTTATCCTCTTCCACGCATCGACGATCTATTCGACCAGCTGCAAGGGTCGAGCTTTTACTCGAAGATTGATTTGAGATCAGGATATCACCAGCTGAGAGTCCGAGAAGAGGACGTCTCCAAAACAACCTTTAGAACTCGTTATGGACACTATGAGTTTCTGGTCATGCCTTTCGGGCTGACAAACGCACCTGCGGTCTTCATGGACTTGATGAATCGAGTGTGCAAGCCTTAACTGGACAAGTTCGTTATTGTTTTCATCGACATCATCCTGATCTATTCTAAGTGTCAGGAAGAGCACGAGCAGCATTTACGACTCATTTTGGAACTCCTTCGAGCAGAACAGCTTTATGCTAAGTTTTCAAAATGTGACTTCTGGCTTCGTGAAGTCCATTTCCTAGGCCATGTGGTAAACAAGGATGGGATACACGTAGATCCATCCAAGGTAGACTCGATTAAGAATTGTCCTGCACCTCGTACACCAACGGAAATTCGCCAATTCTTGGGCTTGGCAAGTTACTACAGGAGGTTCATTAAGGATTTTTCCAAGATTGCACAGCCTCTCACCTCACTAACGCAGAAAGGCGTTGTTTATCGATGGGGAAATGCACAGGAATTAGCGTTTCAACACTTAAAGGATAAACTTTGCAGCGCACCTATCCTTTCATTGCCAGAGGGCACAAACGACTTTGTGGTTTACTGCGACGCATCAATTCAGGGTCTTGGTTGTGTATTGATGCAACGGGATAAAGTTATAGCCTACGCCTCACGCCAACTCAAAGTTCATGAAAAGAACTACACTACACACGACTTAGAGCTGGGAGCTGTTATTTTTGCGCTTAAGATATGGAGACATTACTTGTATGGTACCAAGTGCGCCATTTACATCGATCACAGGAGTCTCGAGCATATCTTCAAACCGAAGGAACTGAATATGCGACAACGACGATGGGTCGAGCTACTGAATGACTACGAATGCTCGATCAGGTACCACCCAGGCAAAGCCAATGTTGTGGCTGACGCCCTCAGTCGAAAGGACTCTACGCCTAAGCGCGTACGAGCTTTACAACTCACTATACAGTCTAGTCTTCCTTCCCAGATACGAGATGCTCAGGTAGAAGCATTGAAACCAGAAAACATCAGGGCTGAAGCCCTACGCGGCTCAAGGCAACGATTAGAACAAAAGGAAGACAGTGCTTACTACGTAACAGGAGGCATTTGGGTCCCACTTTATGGCAACCTACGAGAGCTTGTGATGGATGAGGCACACAAGTCTCGCTACTCAGTACATCCTGGTTCGGATAAGATGTACCACGACCTCATAACTACCTACTGGTGGCCTAGCGTGAAAGCCCACATAGCAACTTACGTCAGCAAGTGTTTGACTTCTGCGAGAGTCAAAGTCGAATACCAGAAACCTTCAGGCCTACTACAACAACCTGAGATACCACAATGGAAATGGGAACAAATTTCCATGGATTTTGTTACTGGCCTGCCTAGATCTCAACGTGGTAACGATACTATTTGGGTGATCGTGGATCGACTCACAAAGTCTGCACACTTCTTGGCTATCAAGGAAACGGATAAGTTCTCCACCTTAGCAGACGTATATCTTAAGGAAGTTGTCTCAAGGCACGGGGTGCCCACCTCTATTATCTAAGGATCGTGATGCACATTTTACTTCTGAACTGTGGCAAGCAATGCACAAGTCCTTTGGCTCACGTTTGGATATGAGCACAGCTTATCACCCGCAAACGGATGGCCAGTCTGAACGCACCATCCAGACCCTTGAAGACATGCTTAGGGCATGTGTAATTGATTTTGGCAACGGCTGGGAAAAGCATCTGCCACTTGTGGAATTTTCGTACAATAACAGCTACCACACCAGTATTAAAGCTGCTCCGTTTGAGGCATTGTACGGGCGTAAATGCCGGTCACCTCTTTGTTGGGCAGAGGTGGGAGATAGTCAGATCACTGGTCCAGAACTTGTGGTAGACACAACAGAACGAATTGCTCAAATACGACAACGAATGGCGGCAGCTCGTGACCGTCAGAAAAGCTACGCCGATAAGGGCAGGAAACCACTCGAGCTCCAGGTTGGGGAGCGGGTACTACTCAAAGTCTCACCCTGGAAGGGTGTGGTTCGTTTTGGCAAACGAGGCAAACTTAACCCACGATACGTTGGACCGTTCGAAATCATAGAGAAAATAGGCAAGGTGGCCTACAAACTGAACTTACCAGCAGAACTCAGTGGAGTTCACAACGTTTTCCACGTGTCGAATCTGAAGAAGTGTCTGTCAGATGAGACCCTCATAGTTCCTTTGAAGGAGCTCACTATCGACGATCAGTTGCGATTCGTCGAGGAACTAGTTGAAATCATGGACCGGGATGTTAAGGTCCTCAAGCGCACTAGAATACCTCTCGTTCGAGTTCGTTGGAACTCCCGTCGTGGCCCAGAGTTCACCTGGGAACGCGAAGATCAGATAAAACAAAAGTATCCCCAACTATTCGCAAACAGTACAACCACTACTGAGGCTGAAGCTACGGAATTTCGGGACGAAATTCCAGATCAACGGGGGGAGGATGTGACACCCCAGGAAAACCACGAAACAACTCAACACAACTAGCTTTCTCAGTAACCTCGCGCTAAATTTCGGGATGAAATTTCTTTCAAGTTGGGGATAATGTGACAACTCTAGTTTCCAAGATTCCATCTTCGCATTAATTGCACGTTTATTGTTTAAGTTGTCTGTTTACACGACTTGTTTGTTTCATAACTGTATACGTTTGTAATATGTTAAATCGCATTGTGGTTGATATGTTATATATGGTGTGCATCGAATGTATGATTAACTGTATGTTTCAGGATAATAAGGTGTTATGTGTTAATGTTATGTTTTGTATTATTAGGATGTTTTGGGATAATTAAATGAAACCTTAAACCCTTGCTATACACCCTACCCCACAAAAACAACCATCCAAAATCACCCCTACCCTCCCCCACGAAAATCCTCTTGGATGAAAACACTTTAGTGTTTTCGTCACAAGGTGGGCAGCCGAAAACAACAAATGGGCTTTAGGCCCAGTAGCGATTAGTGTTATAAAACCCTCTCTAACTGCATGAAGCGGGTATTTTATCGAAACCCTAGCTCCTCTCTAAATCGACGACGGCAACACTCTCCTTCTTTCGAAGACTCTCGTGATTTCACCTCATACTTCATCGGTGAGTCAGTTGTACCATTAATTGATCTAGCTTCTGATGCACTAGGTCGCATGATTCTTAGATTGTGTGGACAAATCTTGTTACAGTCTGTGGTTTAGTTGATATGAATACATGACTAGATTGTTGATGTCATATGATGAATATGTGTATCATTTGTCACGTGAATAAACATGCAGTCCATCACTTGAATCGATCCAATAATAACAAGATAGCATTAACAGTTGTTGGCCATTTGTTGTGTGCTTTGATAATGGTAATGATGCTATGAATCAGTAAGTAATGATTAGGGTCCATGTGAGGTTTTGAGTGTAAATTTATTTGAGAATTACCATGATATTGGCGGCATGCATAAATTGATAAACTTGTTTGCATGTGATAATGATTTTTATTGGAATTGTGTGGGTGGTTGTTAATTGGCGATTGCATGGCAGAAGGTATTAGTGATTTGAATTTAATCAATTAATGTGTACTAAATTGACAAACAAGGGTCTGATCATGTGACCTCTAAAATGGGCGGCGGATAGGTTTAGTTGAAGGGGGTCTACATGCTTTCTTTTAGGTGACATGCATGTAAATTATATGCACAAATTAGTTGAAACATAAAAATCACAACTCCATTTTAACATTGAAATATAACTTGAAGATGAGTGCTATATATATCAGTGCATACATGGTGAATGGGCCGCACATGTTAACTGCCATTTAACTATTTTTATATCCACAAATGAATGAGAATTTAGGTTTTGTAGTTCCTATTTGTAACATGAACTGGTATTGGGCCGCACCTTAAAAGGGTTGATGCAATAAGTTGTCAGGTGTTATTTAGTAGATAATACTTGTGATGTGAAATAACTTGTATTCAGAATGTGTACAGTGTATTATGTAAGCTTGTATGTGGTACGAACATCCATTGTGGGGATAAACTGTGATAACCTGATTAATGTATGTAGTGGTTAACTGTTATAATGCAGACAATTATGTGCATAATCCGTGAGTGCAACCTATGTATTATGTGACAAAATACGTGATATAGTACGAATGCGACACTGATTGTTACTGATAAACCATGTTAGGATTGTGTTGAGCAACTTGAACACGTAACTAGTCAAACCGAGCAAACCAAGGTGAGTTCACACTTTCTACAAAGCATGGGATTCCCAGGGGTTGGGAATGGGGTTAAGGAACATGGATTCCTCGTCCTTTCTTGGGTAGGACAGTACTGGTTCAGGAATGTAATTCCTCGTCCTCATGGACAGTTAACTTTTACTAGACCAAAACTGTATCACGAAGTCCCTCCTTTTTATATCGACTTAATCGCCGGGCCAATGGTGAGCGGGTCAATAGTTAGATAGCGCTATTTAGGTCTGACAAGCCTCACACCGTGCCGCAGAGGACGGGCGTGAACTAATGGATCTGGGCACGTCAATGATGATAGACATTGACAGTTCAGGGAACATAAACATGACTACAGTCAGCAGTCGATATGGTAACGAGTCTAGTGGTACATACATGGGGTAGCCCCCATGGCCGAAAAGCCAGATAACTAAACATGGGGTAGTCCCCACGGCTGGATTGCCAGAGTAATGGGTTAAATAAATCACGTTTTCAACTATGGGGTAACCCCCACGGCAGGATGCCAGTTAAAGGAACTATTTTTGGAACAACTTAAAACGAACACCCAACTGTGAACTCGCTCAACATTATTGTTGACTCGTTACTACATGCTTTGCAGGTCAACAGGTACTTAGCTGGAGCTTGCATGGGGAAGAGTCGTTGTGGGACATGGACAGCTGTGTGCCATGTTAAACTTTGGAACATTTAAACTTATGTTTTGGTTTTAAACATTATGCTTCCGCTAACAACTTAAACTATGTTTATTTGGACACCTATTTTATTGGTTGGACTTTTATGATTACTTTTGTGCTTGTTCAATATGATTGGTGGCTTGATCCTGGTCAGTCACGCCTCCAAGCGGTGATACTCCGCAGGTGGATTTTGGGGGTGTGACACACTCCATGACGTACCACAATTTCCTTTAAGTATATCTCAGCAAGCTTTCCAGTGTTGTCTTTTTCTCGGATCGGTAGGAAGTGCGCAGATTTCATCAATCGATTAACTATCACCCAAATCATATCGTGCCCTCTCGGGGTCCTGGGTAATTTCGTTATGAAGTCCATCGAGATTTGCTCCCACTTCCACATGGGTATCTCTGGTTGTTGTAGTAGGCCGGACGGTTTCTGATATTCAGCCTTAACCTTAGCACAGGTTAGACATTTTTCAACATAAACAGCAACATCGCTTTTAAGTCTCGGCCACCAATAGTAGTCTTTTAAGTCTTGATACATTTTGTTCGATCCTGGATGGATCGAGTATCTTGACTTGTGCGCTTCATCAAGGATGACTTCTCGAATGTGGCCATAGAGCGGAACCCAAATACGCTTCTTAAAGTATAAGGTTCCCTCTTCATTTGGCACCATGTATTTCAACATTCCCCGGAGGTATTCAGCTTTACGGTTTTCTCCCTTGAGAGCTTCTTGTTGTGCGTCACGAATGCGTGCAGTGAGGTTCGTTTGAATAGTCATTTCCAATGCTCGAACCCTTAGGGTCTTAACCCTTTCTTTTCGACTTAATGCGTCTGCTACAACATTTGCCTTTCCAGGATGGTACTTTATCTCACAGTCATAATCATTTAGCAGCTCGACCCATCATCGCTGACGCATGTTTAGTTCCTTCTGATCAAATATGTGTTGTAGACTTTTGTGATCTGTGAAGATTGTTCATCGAGTACCATATAGATAGTGTCGCCAGATCTTCAAGGCGAATACCACTGCGCCGATTTCCAAGTCATGAGTGGTATAGTTTCTTTCATGTACCTTCAATTGTCTTGAAGCATAAGCGATGAATTTCTGGCATTGCATGAGTACGCAACCCAAACCTTGCCACGAAGCGTCGCAGTATACCACGAAGTCTTCAGTGCCTTCGGGTAAGGATAGTATTGGTGCATCGCATAGCTTATTTTTAAGCAGTTGGAAGGCTTCTTCCTGCTTGTCACCCCAGTCGTACTTCTTGTCTTTCTGCGTAAGCGTCGTTAGCGGTTGAGCTATCTTTGAGAAATTCTCGATGAATCGTCTGTAATAGCCCGCTAAGCCCAAAAATTGTTGAACTTCAGTTGGGGTTTTGGGGGCTTCCCAATTCTTTATTGCCTCTATCTTGGATGGGTCTACATGAATGCCCTTCTCATTCACAACGTGACCAAGAAACTGTACTTCGCGAATCCAAAATTCGCACTTTGAGAACTTTGCATAAAGTTTCTCTTTTTTTAGTAGTTCCAAAATGGTTCTGAGGTGTTGCTCGTGCTCTTCTTTCGTTCGTGAGTAAATTAGGATATCATCGATAAATACAATCACGAACTTATCGAGATATGGTTTGCATACGCAATTCATCAGATCCATAAATACCGCTGGCGTGTTCGTCAGTCCAAATGGCATCACCAGAAACTCGTAGTGCCCATAACGTGTTCTGAATGCAGTCTTTGGTACGCTTTCCTCTTGGATTCTTAACTGATGGTATCCAGATTGAATGTCGATCTTGGAATAGTAGCTCGATCCTTGTAGTTGATCAAATAAGTCATCAATCCTCGGTAGTGGGTACCGATTCTTGATAGTGAGCTTATTCAGTTCCCTGTAATCGATACACATCCGCATTGTTCCATCCTTCTTCTTTACGAACAATACTGGAGCTCCCCAGGGGGAGAAGCTTGGCCTTATGAATCCTTTATCCAAAAACTCCTGGAGTTGTGTAGATAATTCTTGCATTTCGGATGGAGCAAGCCGATAGGGTGCCTTGGCTACAGGAGCGGCTCCTGGAACCAAGTCTATACGGAATTCGACTTGTCGTTGCGGAGGTAATCCTGGAAGATCTTCGGGAAAAACATCAGGGAATTCCTTCACCACAGGAATGTCTTTGAGCTTCGGCTCCTCAGCCTTCTTATCTACAACGTTCGCTAGGAAAGCAACACATCCTTTCCTTAAGCACTTCTGTGCCTTCATGCAATTGATGATTCGCAGAGGCGCGTCTCATTTTTCTCCATGCACAATGAGAGTTTCATCATTCGTCAGAGGGATGCGAATGATTTTCTCGTGGCAAATAACTTCAGCCTTGTTCTTGGATAACCAGTCCATTCCGACCACTACATCGAAGCTACCCAATTGAATAGGTAAGAAATCGTTGCTAAATCTTCGTTCACCAAGTTATAATGTGCAACCTCTAACAACTTCGCACGATTCAACAAGTTTACCATTGGCTAGTTCTATGGAATAAGGAATATCTAATCTACTAGATTCTATTCCAAGCATACGTTTAAATTCCACAGACATGAAGCTATAGTCGGCACCAGTGTCAAATAATATGGATGCAAAGTGACTGTTAATGAGAAACATACCGGTGACCACATTAGGGTCCTCGCGTGAGTTCCTTGCTCCAATGACAAATGCTCGAGCCTGAGCATTGTTTCCCTTTGGGCAGTCTTTTACAAAATGATCCTTGCTTCCACAACTGAAGCATCCTTGGTTCTGCCCATTCTCGTTACCATTCCTGTTACTAGCACCATTGCCATTTCCACCACCGTTTCCATTACCAGCACCGTTACGGTTCCCATTCCCGTTCCTATTACCATTACCATTGCGGCCTCCAATACTTTTTCCCCAACAATCCTCGATACAGTGGCCTGACCTCCCGCAGTTCCCGCATTTCCCAACGCGACACTTTCCCACGTGGTGAAAGTCACAGCGGTTGCATTTGGGCAGGGTGCCCTGATACTTCTTAGTTCCTGAGTCGTTTGCAGCCACGAAGGTTTTTGCCTCCATAGGTGGGTTAGTATCACGCTTCTTGTTGTTCGAACCTTTGTTGTTGATGCGGGTTGCCTGATTCTGGCTTGCATGCTTCCTTTTCTTGTCACTGGACGACTCAGCGTGCGTCTCGGTTTCCTCAGAAGGGTTCAGGGACAGCTTCTTCATACGGACAGCATCTTTTGTAAGGCTGACAGCCAGAGTTACAGCCTCAGTGATTGTTGCGGGTTTGGCCGAAGTTACCATGCAGTGAAATTCTGGGGCCAATCCCCAAATGTAGCGTTCAACGCGCTTAAATTCGGGAGTCACCATATAGGGGATCACCCTTGACAGATCGTGGAACCTTCGGGTGTAACCAGTAATGTCAGCACCTTTCATGGTTAAGTGCCAGAACTCCGTCTCCAACCTTTGGAGTTCAGCACGAGAGCAATACTTCTCTCTCATTTTCTCCTTCAGTTCATCCCAAGACATGCCATACGCAGCATCATCACCCAGAGTTTGGACTTGTAAATTCCACCAAGTCAAAGCTTCATCAACAAACAACCCAGTAGCAAAAGTGACTTGCTGATCCGCGGTACACTTGCTCATACGGATAGTGGCATCAGTCTTCTCCCTCCAGCGTACAAACGCCACTGCACCTCCAGTGTCGTTGTAGTTCAGCGGTTTGCAGTCGAGAAACTGCTTGAAAGTGCAGTCCTGAACTGCGTTTCCTCCAGACGAATCTCCATTCCCATTACGTCTTGCATTGCTTGGTCCTCCACTTTGTTCGGTGCGGTTCACCTCGTACTGGGCGATAGCTGCGGAGATCCTTTCTTCCAGTAGGGCGTTCAGCTCTTTGGCAGTCTTTGGCAATTGGGGAGGAGGAGGTTGATCACGAGCGTTCACAGCTCTTTTGGGTGCCATGTTCTGACAGAACACAACACAATAGGGTTAGACATTTGTTTGATATCGTCTTACGAGACAGTAGTAGCATATATATACACAGGCATATACCACATAGGTGACATCAAACAATCCGCCAAATGTATAAATCAATTCATACAGCAACAAGCATGCATAAATAGATAAATACTGTATAAGATATTCACATTGGCGGTTTTTGTCTTTATACCCTGAGTCATTACTCCAAAGAGTATTTAATAGTCTTGGGGAAAGGGTGTTCATGTTGACCTTTTCTTGTATTGATGGAATCTATACGTGACAAGACTTGCTGTGGTTTCTGTGCACTGAATTCCATAATTATGTATGCATCCATAAATACGTAACTCCTTGCACAGTCCGCACAATTCGTTTCATCCTCGTATTTCTTCCTTCAGCTGGGTCCCTGTTTTCAGGCAAAGTCACGTATACCATGTGACATTCTACTTCAAGTATATGTATATGTCAATTATCACACATAATTGCAAGTAATTTCTAGTTAAAGACAAGTGCTACTCTAGTGCACCCTAAGTCTCATAGTGTCTTTTCTTGACTCTTTGTAAACAGTTTCAGGTAGTGGATGTTGCGGAAAGTTTTATGCAATGAAAACTCTTTGAAAAATTGTTTTTGTGCAAGGATCCTAGTGATTGTAGACTAGACTCGAGAAGGAATCCTGGTTCACTACAATCGCAGCTCTGATACCAATCTGTCACACCCATTTCTAAGGCGGAAGCACGAGGTGTGATCATGAAAGGTTTTCATTGCATACGATTGGTAAACATACTACATGCTCATGAAAAATAACTCCAAATGCAAAACATTACATAACTGAAAACATGGTTTAAGTGTTTACATCACAAGACAACATATTGTCTGAAAAGTTACAACATTATTCAAAGATAATCATAAACGACCTCCAAGAGCAAGAGTATGACCGCGCGCACATCCACTTTTAGTTACCTGAAATACATGTGAGTTTTTGGAAAAACGTCAACATAATGTTGGTGTGAATTCATGCAGTTCTTGTATTGAACGTTGGTATACTTTGTATGAAAAACATGGTATGTATCATGTATAAGTCAAGTATTCTTGTATAAATCAAGTATTTCTGTATGTATCATGTTGTTAATGGGTTGCAAGGCCATTAACATGTGACACGACATAGGAAGCAACCAAACCATAGGCATTTTTCTAGTTGTCGATTCTGAGACACAAAAGCACTACTTGGTACTCGTTCTCACCAAGAGTGTGGCTGCCCGAAACCCGTTAGATCTAACCTTTTGTTCTGCGGTCTAGGTATATTGTTGATTAATGGTGCTTATGGTACCCTATTCGTGACACGATTTCTCGTATCATGTATCATTTCTCAAAACGCATCATACTTGGTACTAGTTTTCACCAAGGGTGCTTCTTGTTTTTGTATCCATCATACCATTTGTAAACATTGTAATATTTGTAACATGTATTTCACCCCCGAAGTTATAAAACTGAAAACAGTTAAAGGAAAAGGGGGAGCATGAACTCACAACTTTGCGTTCCTTGCGTAGTAAACTTCACCGGATTTGGTTATCTAGCGTCGTGACCTAAACGTGTTTTATTAACGTTAGTCACTAGACTTGTATCGCATAAGTACAAGTCACCATCTTTTGTGTATGTATTCTTGTGTTAAAAATAATTTATATTTTTAACTATGTATCTTACTTATATTATTTTCTCAAAAATAAAGATAAGTATCTTGTATTTTTCACCTGAATTAGGTATTTTGTCCAAAGCTTCATTTCATGTTTATAACTTGTCCATGTTATTTATTCTATGAAGAAATATATTTTCATAAATATATTTTCTTGTATGTGTCTAAGCATGTTGTATGTGTATTTTTGTGCTTTTGCTTCTTATGAGTATTTAGCGTATTCTCAAGTCCTAATACACTATTACATGTCATACATACTTAATATCAATTTTTGTCTTGAAGAAATCATCACTTCTTAACACAAAAATTAGGGAAACCTTGGTAAATATTTTTAGATACATTTTTAGGGAATAAGTTTCTCAAAAACTTATATTTTTCTAAGTGTCAAAATTTATAGAAATTTTGACAGAGTTTCCCCTAAAAATGGAGGTTTCCCATGTTTTCAAAACATGTGTTTATTTTCTTTTAAAATCATCACAATCAATAATCATCGTATTCAACACTTTCCGAGTGTCCAAATCAAGTAATTTCACTACATCATGCACCTGAAGTTCTTGTAAAAACTTGTAGTAACTTACCATGTTATTTAGTAGGTTTAGTTACCCTTAAAAACATGGTTATTTGTTTGTAAATCACATTCTTGAAAGGTCTAGTCACTTACAACTTGTAAGATGATTTTTCTAAAAATATTTCTCGTGTATTTTTCTTGTTACATACATGTTTCTAGTCTTGTTTAACACCAAAAATATTATTAGTTTATTTAGAAACCATGACTTTGAAAGTCTTGTAAATAAACTTGGTTTCTTGGGAAAATTATTCTTGTAATCATCTATTTACAAGATTTGTATTTTGTTTAAACCATTTTTACATATGAAACTCACTTCCTTCATTCAAGTTCATGAAGACATAAAGTATGATGATCTTGGTCTTTCACAAGGTCACCACTTTAACGCACTAGATCATGTGTTTAATCACAATCTAGTAGTCTCCATATGATGTCTAACATCATTAACACTAATAATCAATCAACAATAAGCAAATCAACATATTCAACATGTATTCTTATATTTTTAAGCTTATGTTTAGGATTTATTTTCATGTTCTTTAGTGTTCTTGTGATTAACAATATTCATCATCTTTTAACTACCAAAATAGAAGTAAACAAGTGATAAGAAGCTTACAACTAGCACAAGGGCTAGGGAAGAACACTTGAGGTTGAAGATGACAAATAGGTTGGGTAAAATCAAATGGAGGAGGTTCTTCAAGATCCACAAGCTCCACACTTCGTTAATCACCTTCTAGCACCTTATGTCAAGCTTGGAATGGATGGACAATGGATGAAAATGGTGGATGTATGGTGGGTGTATTAGGGCCGAGAACAAGGAGGAGGGAGGAGGAGAGTTTGTGGTTATGAAGAAGATGAAGTGATGATGTATATATATATATATATATATATATATATATATAGCACTTGCAAGATCTCTAGTAAATCTTTCAAGATTCATAATATCTATTGAAATATTACAAGATCTAGATAAAATCAAAACAAATCTAAGTAATATCCGAGTAATATCAAAATGAATCTAATGGGATTTAGTAGGATCTTATAAGATTTCTCAAATGGTATAATCCTTGGAATATTCCCAAAATAAAATCTAATAAAATCATATAATATCTATGGAGATCAAGTAAAGATCTTGGAGGATTTAACAAGATTTTGGTGAGGTCACCCCCATTGTGACCGTCCACTCTTAAGGGGGGGGGGGGGGGAATGTGTGAATTCCAATTCTAATTTTATAAACAAGTTAGCTTTCAAGTAATAAGTTTGGGGATTTAATGCGTTATTACGTTATAAGGGGTGTTATGGTGTTCAGGGACCATAACTAGCTCAGAAACATTAAAGCAATGCTTCTAGTAATATTTTGATGTTCCGGGTAATGTCCGGTTGTTCGGTTAAATACCGGTTCGTTAAAGTGCTAAATTGCACCGTTTAGTGTCCTTTATGTATCCTTTTGTAACCCTTTTAATTCCCAACACTTAGGAGGGTATTCTGGATAATAAAACATAGATTCTGCACCATATTTATGTGTTAAAAAGCTGATTATAGCTGATTTATAGCTGGATTATGCAGATTTCTGCATTTAAAGTGCGTTTCGGTTGTTCGGTTACATACATGTTTCTAGTCTTGTTTAACACCAAAAATATTATTAGTTTATTTAGAAACCATGACTTTGAAAGTCTTGTAAATAAACTTGGTTTCTTTGGAAAATTATTCTTGTAATCATCTATTTACAAGATTTGTATTTTGTTTAAACCATTTTTACATATGAAACTCACTTCCTTCATTCAAGTTCATGAAGACATAAAGTATGATGATCTTGGTCTTTCACAAGGTCACCACTTTAACGCACTAGATCATGTGTTTAATCACAATCTAGTAGTCTCCATATGATGTCTAACATCATTAACACTAATAATCAATCAACAATAAGCAAATCAACATATTCAACATGTATTCTTATATTTTTAAGCTTATGTTTAGGATTTATTTTCATGTTCTTTAGTGTTCTTGTGATTAACAATATTCATCATCTTTTAACTACCAAAATAGAAGTAAACAAGTGATAAGAAGCTTACAACTAGCACAAGGGCTAGGGAAGAACACTTGAGGTTGAAGATGACAAATAGGTTGGGTAAAATCAAATGGAGGAGGTTCTTCAAGATCCACAAGCTCCACACTTCGTTAATCACCTTCTAGCACCTTATGTCAAGCTTGGAATGGATGGACAATGGATGAAAATGGTGGATGTATGGTGGGTGTATTAGGGCCGAGAACAAGGAGGAGGGAGGAGGAGAGTTTGTGGTTATGAAGAAGATGAAGTGATGACGTATATATATATATATATAGCACTTGCAAGATCTCTAGTAAATCTTTCAAGATTCATAATATCTATTGAAATATTACAAGATCTAGATAAAATCAAAACAAATCTAAGTAATATCCGAGTAATATCAAAATGAATCTAATGGGATTTAGTAGGATCTTATAAGATTTCTCAAATGGTATAATCCTTGGAATATTCCCAAAATAAAATCTAATAAAATCATATAATATCTATGGAGATCAAGTAAAGATCTTGGAGGATTTAACAAGATTTTGGTGAGGTCACCCCCATTGTGACCGTCCACTCTTAAGGGGGGGGGGGGTAATGTGTAAATTCCAATTCTAATTTTATAAACAAGTTAGCTTTCAAGTAATAAGTTTGGGGATTTAATGCGTTATTACGTTATAAGGGGTGTTATGGTGTTCAGGGACCATAACTAGCTCAGAAACATTAAAGCAATGCTTCTAGTAATATTTTGATGTTCCGGGTAATGTCCGGTTGTTCGGTTAAATACCGGTTCGTTAAAGTGCTAAATTGCACCGTTTAGTGTCCTTTATGTATCCTTTTGTAACCCTTTTAATTCCCAACACTTAGGAGGGTATTCTGGATAATAAAACATAGATTCTGCACCATATTTATGTGTTAAAAAGCTGATTATAGCTGATTTATAGCTGGATTATGCAGATTTCTGCATTTAAAGTGCGTTTCGGTTGTTCGGTTACATACATGTTTCTAGTCTTGTTTAACACCAAAAATATTATTAGTTTATTTAGAAACCATGACTTTGAAAGTCTTGTAAATAAACTTGGTTTCTTTGGAAAATTATTCTTGTAATCATCTATTTACAAGATTTGTATTTTGTTTAAACCATTTTTACATATGAAACTCACTTCCTTCATTCAAGTTCATGAAGACATAAAGTATGATGATCTTGGTCTTTCACAAGGTCACCACTTTAACTTACTAGATCATGTGTTTAATCATAATCTAGTAGTCTCCATATGATGTCTAACATCACTAACACTAATAATCAATCAACAAGAAGCAAATCAACATATTCAACATGTATTCTTATATTTTTAAGCTTATGTTAAGGATTTATTTTCATGTTCTTTAGTGTTCTTGTGATTAACAATATTCATCATCTTTTAACAACCAAAATAGAAGTAAACAAGTGATAAGAAGCTTACAACTAGCACAAGGGCTAGGGAAGAACACTTGAGGTTGAAGATGACAAATAGGTTGGGTAAAAGAAAATGGAGGAGGTTCTTCAAGATCCACAAGCTCCACACTTCGTTAATCACCTTCTAGCACCTTATGTCAAGCTTGGAATGGATGGACAATGGATGAAAGTGGTGGATGTATGGTGGGTGTATTAGGGCCGAGAACAAGGAGGAGGGAGGAGGAGAGTTTGTGGTTATGAAGAAGATGAAGTGATGATGTGTATATATATATAGCACTTGCAAGATCTCTAGTAAATCTTTCAAGATTCATAATATCTATTGAAATCTTACAAGATCTAGATAAAATTAAAACAAATCTAAGTAATATCCGAGTAATATCAAAATGAATCTAATGGGATTTAGTAGGATCTTATAAGATTTCTCAAATGGTATAATCCTTGGAATATTCCCAAAATAAAATCTAATAAAATCATATAATATCTATGGAGATCAAGTAAAGATCTTGGAGGATTTAACAAGATTTTGGTGAGGTCACCCCCATTGTGACCGTCCACTCTTAAGGGGGGGGGGGGGTAATGTGTAAATTCCAATTCTAATTTTATAAACAAGTTAGCTTTCAAGTAATAAGTTTGGGGATTTAATGCGTTATTACGTTATAAGGGGTGTTATGGTGTTCAGGGACCATAACTAGCTCAGAAACATTAAAGCAATGCTTCTAGTAATATTTTGATGTTCCGGGTAATGTCCGGTTGTTCGGTTAAATACCGGTTCGTTAAAGTGCTAAATTGCACCGTTTAGTGTCCTTTATGTATCCTTTTGTAACCCTTTTAATTCCCAACACTTAGGAGGGTATTCTGGATAATAAAACATGGATTCTGCACCATATTTATGTGTTAAAAAGCTGATTATAGCTGATTTATAGCTGGATTATGCAGATTTCTGCATTTAAAGTGCGTTTCGGGTGCTTTTTAGTGCATATTCTAGCTTCCGGAATGTCTATATGTTAACCCTTGTATGTACTCTTGGGTTTTAATGTATTCTTGTCATTGGACCTACACCTAGGCTCCAATTCTATTGTCTAACTGCTTTCTGCAGAATTGTTGATACAATGTGTCTTACCGGTGAGTTTACTAGTATTTCTGACGCAATGCTGTTCATTATTGCATAAAATAATTCTTGTAGTATAAAACGTGCATGAATTCACTTGTGTAGTATGTAATCAGACAATGTTGACATTTAAGCACATAATTGCAGTCTTTAAATAGTAATTAGTGTGTACGGAAATTACCGGTTTGGTGCCAGTTATCACATAATACCTTGTTACCTCTCAGGTAACAAACAAGATGGGACTTAATGATGATAGGAATTGAGTGTATTATCCAATATTCATGTTTTTACCCAAATGACTTATTCCTCTCAAGAATACCCAACTGATTTACCCAAAGACTTATTCCTCTCTGGAATACCCAACTTATTGTGTAACACCTCGTAAAATCACGTCCAATGATGTATCGACACGTGTACTAAACCCTAATAAAGTCAAACGTTGAATTTGAGGGACTAATTTTGCGAAAAATCGAAAAATTTGTTTGCGAAAGGACTAACAGTGTCAACATGCTTAAACCAAGCCTCTGAAAGACGTTACACGGTATACGTATTTACAAATGAGCCACTTGTTGATCGAGAGTAGCCGTTTGCGTAATTAATTGGAAGTTTGCGCGACGAAGGGTTAAAAGCGTCAACATGTTAATTCTTACCTCTGACTGACCTTTTAACAAACCAAGAGCTTCATGATGTGTGTTTATACTCTCACAAATATCCAATATTTACTATCTAAGGCTTTTATGCCTATAAGTGAAGTTACGCGCAACTTTGCAAGTTAGAGGGACTAAAAGCTCAATATGTTTAATTATACCTCTGAATGACCTTTTTATGAACCCGAAGCATCGTGATGTTTAATAATACTCTCAAGAATGCCTAATATGGATTAGATAAGGCTTCGATGCTATTAAACGATGATATGAGCAAGTTTGCGCATTAGAGGGACCAAAAGCGTCAACTTTTGAATCTACGCCTTTTGGTGACCATTTAAGCGAACGGGAGCATAGTAATACTTAAACACATGCTTGGGAATACCCATTATGGTCCACGGAAGGCTTGGATATCATTAAACGACATTTCGCGCTACTTTGTGCGATTAAAGGACTAAAAGCGACGACTTGCGAAACTACGCTTTAGAAGATCTTTTTAAACAAACCAAAGACTTCGCTATGCTTGGTCAAACTCCCGGATGCCTAAGAATGATTACTAGAGGGACTGTTCTTGTCAACCCTCAAAAGTTACTTCTGAACTTGGTTGCATCTGATATAAAAGTTCAAGGGACCATTCATGTCATTTATGAAATTTTAAAACATCTGAAACCAACATAGGGACAAATGGATTGATCTTGAAGCATCAAATTTCCTATATAAGGGTCTTGTAGTTCTTGAAGTTCACTTGCACACTTTCAATTTCACTCATAGCTCACTCCTTGAAGCCTCCTGGAGCTAAAGGAAGCTTTCTTCTGTTCAATAGTCATGCTAAGGACTATAGTAAGTGTTCTTAGCTTCCTAAGTTTATGTTTTATTAGCTTAATGACCGAAAGTCAAAGTTATCGTAATTAAGCTTTGACTTTGTGATTAATCACAAACGGTCCAGCCATTATTCGAATTGAAAGTGGCTATGTGTTGGTAATTATGTAGGTAATAAACCCTTAAAAGCGCACCTTCAAATTATCACGTTATCTCAGTCAATTGTCGGGTCAAACTTATTAACAAAAAGTCAAACGGGCCAGTTTTTACAAATTAATTCATAACTGATAATGCGGAGGTTATGGAACATGTTTTCACACTTAAAAAACTAGGTAAATAATATAAGAACATGTCTAGGCATGTTCAACCCGACAATTCTGAGTTTAGGCTCGGTTCGCAACCGAAAGTCGCAAAAGTAGACTTTTGTTTTGACTTTCAGTTCTGACCCGATTTAGCTTAGTTTAGATATGCCTTAGGGTTCCTTTATGACCATATTATAGGTTAGTATAACCCTCTGAGGTTATACAACTTGGTTCCATAGAAATCCTAGTTCGTTGCATGTTTCCGTTAAATGCTTAAAAGTTGACCATTATGCCCTTTTGATATTAAAACGAGATTTTTGAAAATGTGAGAGGACAAAAACCTTTATTACTGATATTTAAGTATGTCCTAAAAATTTGACATCAGTTCATGGTCTAAAATAGAAGTTATGCGCGATGTCGTAAAATGAAAGCTTTTTATTAATTAAATGGCATTTTTAGTATAAATCATATTTAAACCCAAATTTTGGCACCAAACTTTCTACCCACTGATATAATATAATATTTAGGGATTTTTGGAACTTTTTTATCAAATTTTATACTGATTATATTATAGAGTTCAAGTGTAAATTCGGTATTGACAAAATTGTCCTTTTTTTTTTTGATAAAATGAGTTTTACATAACATTTGGATACCAAACCTTTTCCTACTGATTTCATATGTTAAATAAAATATTTTAAGCCTTAGAAACTGATCAAAATCACAGATTTCCTTAAATAACCCGAAAATCGTCAAATACCAACTTTTACGCTTTTTAAACGCATAGTATGGGTTAAAACTATATTTAACACCTAAGACTTATTACCTACTGATATTATAAGTAAATTTTTATACTTTAACAGTAAGTAAAAGTTTTGAACTCATATTTACAAATTTGACCCTTATAGTATATGTAAAATGACCAAATGCCCCTACGGTGCATAGTTTGGCCATAAGTGATAAATTTCACATATATATAATATCTTACTGATATAACTTGTTAAAATAAATATTTTTACTGATTATTTTAGACCAGAACCTCAGATTACCATTTAACCTCTTTTATAAACTTTAAAATGACCAAAATACCCTTACGGGGCATAAATTGGTTTTAAATTCGTTTTGGGCATAATGGAAGGTATCCTACTGATTTCACAACATATTTAAAGCATATTAACTTGTGGAACCTGTACATGACTCATTTGGTTACCTGTTATGTATATTCGCATTCGGTTCAGTTTATGTAACTAGTTTGCATAAATTAACCGAAACGGGTCGAACCTTATCATTTTTACTTCAAAATCCAGAATGTGTTTAGTTTACCCATTTTATACAAGTCTTCATACTTTTCAGGTCTAAATCACATTCTAATCCGGTCTTCGCTTAATCTTGCATTTTGAACCGTAAACCTTTCCTTAAAACTAACCGGTCTAAGTTATAACTTAAATAAGACCTGTTAGGAATCTAATAGGTTATTAAAACCTTCGTTCCAGATTTAGGATCCCAATAAAAGCTACCGTACTTGTTGATTTGATATACGGCTGGGAATAAAATTATATTTTAGCTCTGGTAAATACTTTTAACTTATTTTCCCTTATACGGGCTTGGGATACGGTAATTATTACCGCTTGGTCGGGTATTGAATCTTTAATCAATTAATGGTTAAATCATTGAGATAACCCGTTTTAATTTGTTTTGTTTGATGCAATGCCTTTGGGGGGGTTTAATGACCGTGTCCTGGATATCCTTGGCATCATTTATTAAGAAATGGCCACGACTTAAGCACGGGGTGTAGGCATACACCTGACAGTTGCGTATGTATAAACCACACGTGAGGATAACTCCATGTGGGACTATATTAGGTGGTGTGTCTATTAATCTTATCCTGCTCTTCTAACCGGGTCCTGAATGGACGACAAACATATAAATCTGTATACAAGATTATTTTAAATATTTGTCCGAAGTGATAAAAGATTTTATGTCTCGTGCATCCAAATAAATTTTATAAAAGTTTTCAAAAAGAGTCAGTTAATTGTATTTACCAGAGTAAACTGACGTATTTTCAAAAAGATTAAGTGCAGGTACTACGCGTAATGGGCTGGCTACTCCTAGTATCAAATAAAGAGTCTTGCAAGCTTGTGATACTTAAAATCAGTTGAACAATATTTCATTTTGTTTTAGATCCGCCTTTGGATCCACTTACAATCCGTTGTATAATATTTTATTGTACTTTTGAATAGGTCTGTAATATTACTTTAGACTTCCGCTGTGCATTAAACTGTGATTATTTGACTATGATGATATCAACAACGTCACAATACTCCTCACCGGTGTCACACCCCGACCGCGTTAAAACAACGAAACCGCGGCGGAAACGTCGGGGAGTGTTGTAATAGAATCATCGTTTCACAACCATGGATACATAAAGTTTTGTTTTATTGATTTGTTAAGTAAATTACATTGTCTTGAAACCAAACAAACAAATTACATATCGTTTATTATTGTTTTTATGTCACTAAGGCCTCGTCCAGATCCTATGTGACTCATGCATCCTAGCAATCGATATCACGCAACACCACCTGAAACATATGTAAAAACAAAGTCAGCAAAGAAATGCTGGCGAGCACATAGGTTTTGTAAGATTATCGGAATCATGGCTTGTTTACATATATTGCAATACCTCGAAAACCTTGTTTTGAAAAGTGTATAGTATTGCAACATGATTAACCAACTCAAATCAAGATGGTTATAATTTATAAAATCTCCTAGCCATGATTCTTAACCCAAAATCTTTTATTTTAGAAAACTAATTCGTAAAACATCTCGTAAAAACTCGTTAATAAAACTCGTATGGTTTATATCATTTCGAAAACCTCGTTGTGTGACATCGTTTCAAAATCGTTTCCCCAGTGAACTAAATAATGACACAAAATGTAATATGATAAAAGCACTTATATATAAGATGTACCAGCGGCGTATCTACCATGATTCTATCATACTACACCCGTCCCATTATCTAATCACAACCCAAAACCAATCGTTTATCCAAATCGTTTATCTCGTTTAAGTCGTATCAAATCGTTTATTCGTCCCAAAATCGTATTCGTTTTAATTGTGAAACTACTTTTGGTCGTCTCGCTAATAACATTCAAACCTTCATGACTCGACTATCTCGTTTCCCGCATTAACAAACCACCAAAGGGTAAGTTAACAATCACAGATTCGGTCGTTACCTACATAACCCCCACACATAACCATGGGTGTAGTCTGATAACGGGATTTGTCAGATTCTATGGTACCATAACCTAATACTGGCCGGCTTGATCAGAGCTAATGAATGTCATTCGTTATGTAATTACAACCAACAAGTTTGTTCACTTTATCGAAATCGTTATTAGTTTAATATAAACCATCTTAATCATTTTTGAAAACATCGTTAAAACATTGAAATCGTTTTAATATATATGAATCACCCCAAAACAATTGAAAACAGTAAAATAGGGGAACTATGTACTCACATTGAATAGAAGGGTATCCTTGATCTAAAGAACTTAGCGAAGCTCAGACAAACCAAGGAAATTCAAGTAGTACCTAGTAATCGGATCACTAGTAAATAAATCGACACCTAAATCGGAAGATCGGACAGAATGAGGTCTTGTAAACCAAATGAGTGTTGGAACTCATATGATATTGTTTAACAAAGCCTACATTCTAAATCGGAACCTAACCTAAGTGCTTTCGACCCGTTACGACCCGTTTAGGTAGCTTACGCTACGTTAATGCGTTGTTCGCGTAAAACGCGTTCGAGACGTCTAACTAGTCCTATGACAAGTATTAAATGCCTAAAGATGTTTAATTAAGTTGCATAATCAGTTAAGTGACAAATGTTTAGGTTACATATGCTTAAAATCCAATTATGCGTGAAAATGGTATTTTGGTAATTTACCTAAGGCATATAAATCACCTATCATACAACTACTTAAACTAGGTGACCATAAGATATAATCTCGGAAGGTTATTCCCTATACAACTATGGTCACTAAACATGCTTGGTCGGATCCTAATGATCGACCAAACAGGTCAAGTTCGAAAGTCTAAGCGGTGGTTTAGACCGCTTGACTTACGACTTTAATCAAGCACTAAACTAAAAGTGACGAGCAAAGCATGTTAAAACATGCTTAACTAAGTTTAGAAAAAAAGTTTTGATATCAAAACAAAGTGTTTTGATATCACGAGTAGTTTGGTTGCAAAATACGCTTAAATGCACATTTTGACCGCAACTAAGACTCGTCACTAAGCCTAGTCAACGTGGTAATCAGTAGGTATAGTCACTAAGGACTATAACCATCGTGATTACGCTCACGTTGCGAAGTTCAAACGAACTTCTCATTGA
Source organism: Helianthus tuberosus (assembly GCA_030545235.1). NCBI lineage: Eukaryota > Viridiplantae > Streptophyta > Magnoliopsida > Asterales > Asteraceae > Helianthus > Helianthus tuberosus. The sequence continues at coordinate 105,544,828 of CM060361.1, read as the reverse complement.
CCATCTCGTGGTCAAAGCAGAAAGTCAAACACTGTTTGACTTTCACGCTAGGAAAGCGATAAAAGAACGAAAGAGGACTTACAAGGGGTCCAAATAGATTTGGTTCTAAGTATTCTCAGGTAGGTAGTGAATAATCACAACCACTTAGAGAAATCTCAGACCAAATGTGAGGAAAATGAATGAGGGACATGGCCTTATATAGTTTTTCTCAAACCGTTAGGATCATTTCTTGGAGAAGAGGGAATGATCTAGGCCATACAAATGTTAAAGACTGATTGGGGGACTTGTTCTCCACACAAACCAGCCCATAGCATTGAAAACCATTGATCAAAACCATCAAAATCGAGCTAAATGACTAGATTCAATGTTTCTGTCTGGCATGGCCATGCGCACCGCATAAGATATGGCTTGGGCTTACGCGCCCCGCCTGGGCCATCTTTGGCAGATTGTCAAAACAGGTCCCTGAACTTGTAAAACATGCATTTCAGCTCATTTTTGACACGTTTAAGCCCCGTTAACCTCATTTCAAGGCTCTAAAATGAAGTTAAAGTATAGGGAACTCAAAACAAGTTCAAAAATATCTCGGATATCGGTTCGTTTGGTCGTACAATCGCGTTGTTCGGTTAATTACGACGGAAGTCGTAACGAACGCAAAATCGATCCAAATTAAGCGACGAATAGAATTTTTTCATGCCAATCACTAAAATAAAATATTTTAATGATTACATAAATTTTTGGATGTCCGGATATATTCGGAACGTAAGATATGCGCGAAAATGCAAACTTGTGCACTTTTTGACGCTTTTAGTCCCTGAGAGATCAATTAAGCATATTTTCGCACACCGAACCCCTCAAAGCTTATTTCTAAGCTATGTTTAGGTTATTTATGGTATGTTTAGATTATGATCAAGTTCTGGACTATTTGATACTATACGAATCGGTATAGTTTCGTAGTTTGACACAAATAGTCCCTGCGATCGAATAGACTTGTTTTCAACACACCAAACCATCCAAAACTTATTTCTAAGTTACGTAAAGGTTATTTTAGGTATGTTAAGCCTATGTCACTATTCCGGAGTGTTTGTCGCATTAAACTAACTGCGTTTACGCAACCAGTTTGCGTATAACCTTCCAGAAAGCGATTTAAAGCTTGAAATTGGAATCGAATCAAATCGTAAAATCATCAAACACAATTACACATATAATAACATCAAAACACATTGTTTTATTAATAATTAACATTGTTTTACATTGTTCATCGATTACAGAGCACAGTTGTCACAGTCTCCCCTAGTTTAGGAAATTTCGTCCAGAAATTTTAACTAGAGGAAACTTGTGAGAACAATTGCGGATATTTCACCTTCATTTGGTCCTCACGTTCCCAAGTGAATTCTGGGCCATGTTTGGATTCCCAGCGAATCTTGACCAAATGAATTCGTTTGTTCTTCAACTGTTTGTATGTACGGTCCACTATCTCCACAGGTTTCTCGACAAAGTGCATCGTTTCATCGATTTGGATTTCGTCGAGCGGAATGTGAAGATCAGCGTCAGCTAAACACTTTCACAAATAGGACACGTGAAAAGTCGGATGAATATTTCCAAGCTCTGTAGGTAGCTCTAGTCGATAGGCAACCTTTCCAACCCTTTCAACAATCTTAAATGGTCCAACATATCGTGGTGCAAGTTTTCCTTTCTTTCCAAATCTCACCACTCCTTTCCAAGGTGACACCTTGAGTAGGACATGGTCTCCGACTTGAAATTCTAAGGGCTTGCGTCGTAAATCCGCATAACTCTTTTGACGGCATCTAGCTGTCACAAGATTATCGCGAATTCTCTTGATTTTGTCTGTTGTTTCTAGAATGAGCTCAGGTCCAGTAAGCTGAGCTTCACAGATCTCATTCCAACAGACAGGTGAACGGCATTTTCGACCATAGAGAGCTTCGAATGGTGCCATATTGATACTAGCATGATAACTATTGTTGTAAGAGAACTCGATCAATGGAAGATAAGAATCCCAATTACCACCAAAGTCTATCACACATGCTCTATGCATATCCTCCAAAGTTTGAATCGTCCTCACAGATTGTCCATCTGTTTGGGGATGATAAGCAGTGCTTAGATTTAGTTGGGTTCCCATAGCAGATTGCATGGTCTTCCAAAAATGAGATGAAAATCGAGCATCACGATCGGAAATGATGTCCAAAGGAACACCATGTCGAGATACAATCTCATCAACATAAATCTTTGCAAGTTTATCAGCAGATAGATCCTCGCGAATCGCAATAAAATGGGCTGACTTCGTTAATCGATCGATAACAACCCATATAGCATCGTGACCTTTAGATGTACGTGGTAATTTAGTGATAAGATCCATAGCAATGTTCTCCCACTTCCAAACCGGTATCTCTGGTTGTACAAGTAAACCAGAAGGTCGTTGATGTTCAGCCTTGACTTTGAGACAAGTTGGGCATTTCGATATATACAAGGCAACATCCTTCTTCATACCAGGCCACCAAAACTTAGTACGAAGATCCTTGTACATTTTATCAGCACCAGGATGGATAGAATATCGAGACTTATGAGATTCGTCCATTACCAAGGTGCGAAGATCGTCTTGTTTCGGAATCCACAAACGATCCTTGAGATAGAGCAACCCATCGTCTTTCGCTTCGAGTTTAAGCTCAAGTTGACGTGGTAATTCATTACCTATCAAATTTTGTGAAACACAAAATTGCTGAGCTTGAAGAACACGAGCTTGAATATCAGATAGAGTTCGAACAGAATAAAGCTTGACTCGCTCCTTTCGACTAAGCGCATCGGCTACGACATTCGCCTTACCAGGATGGTAGCGGATCTCGCAATCGTAGTCGTTTAGGAGTTCAACCCAACGTCGTTGCCTCATGTTCAACTCCTTCTGATTAAGAATATGCTGGAGACTTTTGTGATCTGTGAAAACCACACATTTCATACCATAGAGGTAGTGTCTCCAGATTTTTAGAGCAAAAACTACAACTCCTAACTCAAGATCATGAGTCGTGTAGTTCTTCTCGTGAACTTTCAATTTTCTAGACGTATATGCTATAACCTTGCCTCGTTGCATAAGGACACAACCAAAGCCTAGATTTGATGCGTCACAATAGACAACGAAATCATCGTTTCCCTCAGGCAACGATAGAACAGGAGCATCACATAGCTTCTGTTTCAGCGTTTGGAACGCTTCTTCTTGCTTGGGTCCCCACTCAAAAGGCTTATTCTTCTGAGTCAAAGCAGTCAATGGAACCACAATCTTTGAGAAGTTTGAAATGAAACGACGATAATAGCCAGCGAGACCAAGAAAAGAACGAATTTCTGTAGGTGTCGTTGGTGTATTCCAATCCTTAATAGCAGCTATTTTGGATGGATCCACATGAATACCCTGCTCGTTGACTATATGTCCCAAGAACTGAACTTCTTTAAGCCAAAATTCACACTTGGAGAATTTAGCAAAAAGTTGTTCCTTCTTCAGGAGTTCCAGAGTCAAACGAAGGTGTTGCTCATGATCGGCTCGAGACTTCGAATAAATGAGAATATCGTCGATGAACACAATGATGAACTTGTCTAAATAAGGTTTACAAACCCTATTCATTAAGTCCATGAAGATAGCTGGAGCATTCATCAAACCAAAAGGCATGACAGTGAACTCATAATGCCCATATCTCGTGCAGAAAGCGGTTTTGGGAATATCTTCTTCGAGTACACGAAGCTGATGATACCCAGAACGCAAATCGATCTTAGAAAAACAGGTAGCACCTTGCAGCTGATCAAAGAGATCATCAATTCGAGGTAGGGGATATCGATTCTTGATGGTAAGCTTGTTAAGCTCACGATAATCGATAACATTCGAAAAGGTCCATCTTTCTTTTTCACAAAGAGGACAAGAGCTCCCCAAGGTGAATAACTCGAACGGATGAATCCTTTATCCGATAACTCTTGAAGCTGTTTCGATAACTCTTGCATCTCAGACGGTGCAAGACGATAAGGTGTTTTCGCAATCGGGTTAGCATTGGGTACAAGGTCAATATGAAACTCGACTTGACGAACCGGAGGCAAACCAGGCAGTTCATCAGGAAACACCTCTGGATAATCCCGAACAATCGAAATATCCTGAATACTCTTGCTCTTGCCTTTCTCCTCGGTGACATGTGCCAGAAAAGCAACATATCCTTTTCGTCGATAGCTTTGGGCTCTTGTGCAGGACATGAGTTTTAATCCACCAGATGGTTTCTCGCCACAAACTTCTAAAACTTCACCAGACAAAAGAGAAATACGAATGATCTTATCGAAACAAACAACCTCGGCATGATGTTTGGTTATCCAATCCATCCCCACGATAATGTCGAAACTCCCAAGTTGCATCGGCGTGAGGTCGATAGGAAAAAGATGGTTATCGAGGTTCAATTGACAACCATGAAGAACAGAATCGAGTATGAGGGGTTTACCAGTAGCAACTTCGACAGATAAGGGTTTCCTCAGTTTAGTTCTTGGTATCGCAAATAAAGGCTCAAAGGATAACGAAACAAAACTCCTATCGGCACCTGAATCGAAAAGAATAGATGCAAGTTGATTGTTAACAAGGAACGTACCGTTAACAACCTCGTTGTCTGCCCTCGCCTCATTAGCGTTCAAATTGAATGCTCGTCCACGAGCGGGATTTACATTCGCGTTCGCGTTGACATTCAGATTTGCATTCGCATTTGTATTTAGCAACCTCGGGCAGTTGTTGCGGAAATGACCCATTTCTCCTCAATTGAAACACGAACCAGGAGGGAATCTCGCAGCATTCCCCTGAACTTGTGCTAGAACCTGAGCAGCCTGATTCTGGCCCAAACGACAAATGTTGGCCAGGTGCCCAAGTTTACCACACGTAGTACACTGTTTACAGGCCTGTTGGGCAACATGGTGACCATTACATCGAGCACAGTGAGGTGCGGTACCAGCATATGCTTTCTTTGCAGGAGGTTGAGTCGGTGGGTTCTGAGGGTTCTGGTTGGTGACAGCAAAGTTCTGGGAAGCCATGCGCTTCCTTGACTTCTTCGATGACTCACCTTTCTTACCCTTACCCTTTTCCTTGTCAGTATCGGTCGACTTCTTTTTATCACCCTTGCGGGTGAGTTTACCCTTCCTAACTTGGGACTCAGTCAGGGTAGCCGATAACTCGATCGCATAACGGACGGTAGTAGGATTAACACCGGTCATAATATCCTGAATGGAATCGGGTAAACCATCGATATACCCCCCCGATAGCTTTTTCCAGTGGGGTAACCATAGTGGGACACAACAAACTGAGCTCCTCAAATCGATCTGTATACGCACGGTGTTCTCCCCCGTCTTGTTTCAAATCATCGAATTCTCGTTCCAAAGCTTGAATCTCATGACGAGGACAGAACTCTCTCATCATGAGAGCTCGGAGCACTTCCCAAGTTTGTGCTAATGCCACTTCAGCACCCCTATGACGCATCACTCCGTTCCACCAAGTAAGAGCTCGCTTCTCAAACACACTTGAAGAAAATTCAACCTTACGCGCATTCGGACATTGAACATGTCTGAATGTGCTCTTGATACTCTCGAACCATTGAAGAAGCGTAGATGCTCCTTGTGACCCAGAAAACTTAAGCGGCTTCGCGGAATTGAAATTCTTGAAATTACATTGAGCATAATTGTTGTTATTATTGTTGTTGTTGTATAACTCATGGATTTAGGTCACAACGCCTGGAAGCACAGCAGCCATTTGCTGAGAGACAAGGGCTGCGACTTCCTCAGCAGTAAAAGTTCGAGCTTCGCGTCGAGGAGGCATTGTCTAACAAGGAAACATGAGAAACGAGTGAGGTTGACAATTGGAAAAACAAAAGAGGTATTGAAAACATCGACAAAACACAAGGAAGGCGATCATTCGTTTGTTACCTCGAACAAACAAACGACACGCAGTGACAAATCAAAGTAAATGGGCCAATATAATGTATCACAGAAGACATGCTCGCCTATAAGTGAACACTCACCCCAAGAGTTCCCAGGTAAGAGTGACTGGTCCGATACTGCGGATTTGTACGAACACTCTAGCCTTAGACAGAAAACTCAGGGTACAGGCATTCACTCTTCCAGTTTGCACGTGTTCACATTATTTAGACCCAAACTTTGACGAGATTTCAAAAACTAAGAGGGATCAAAACCTTGTAATCAATCATCCAAGGATAGATGATTAATTGTCGAAGCGGATTTGTTATTGTGTTCTCGTTGTGGTTAACACCTAAGGATAGGTGACGGTATTGTTTTAAAATTTAAACACAAGTAAACTTGTCTTAGGGTCCTAGAAAGTTATAGTCTAGGTCAAAGCATTACTAATAACCTAATTCCCTATAATCATTAGCTCTGATACCAACTCTTCTGTCACACCCCGACCGCGTTAAAACAACGAAACCATGGTGGAAACGTCGGGGAGTGTTGTAACAGAATCATCGTTTCACAACCATGGATACATAAAGTTTCGTTTTATTGATTTGTTAAGTAAATTACATTGTCTTGAAACCAAACAAACAAATTATATATCGTTTATTATTGTTTTTATGTCACTAAGGCCTCGTCCAAATCCTATGTGACTCATGCATCCTAGCAATCGATATCACGCAACACCACCTGAAACATATGTAAAAACAAAGTCAGCAAAGAAATGTTGGCGAGCACATAGGTTTTGTAAGAGTATCGGAATCATGGCTTGTTTACATATATTGCAATACCTCGAAAACCTTGTTTTGAAAAGTGTATAGTATTGCAACATGTTTAACCAACTCAAATCAAGATGGTTATAATTTATAAAATCTCGTAGCTATGATTCTTAACCCAAAAGCTTTTGTTTTAGAAAACTAATTCGTAAAACATCTCGTAAAAACTTTTTAATAAAACTCGTATGGTTTATATCATTTCGAAAACCTCGTTGTGTGACATCGTTTCAAAATCGTTTCCCCAGTGAACTAAATAATGACACAAAATGTAATATGATAAAAGCACTTATATATAAGATGTACCAGCGGCGTATCTACCATGATTCTATCATACTACACCCGTCCCATTATCTAATCACCACCCAAAACCAATCGTTTATCCAAATTGTTTATCTCGTTTAAGTCGTATCAAATCGTTTATTCGTCCCAAAATCGTATTCGTTTTAATTGTGAAACTACTTTTGGTCGTCTCGCTAATAACATTCAAACCTTCGTGACTCGACTATCTCGTTTCTCGCATTAACAAACCACCAAAGGGTAAGTTAACAATCACAGATTCGGTCGTTACCTACATAACCCCCACACATAACCATGGGTGTAGTCTGATAACGGGATTTGTCAGATCCTATGGTACCATAACCTAATACTGGTCGGCTTGATCAGAGCTAATGAATGTCATTCGTTATGTAATTACAACCAAAAAGTTTGTTCACTTTATCGAAATTGTTATTAGTTTAATATAAACCATCTTAATCGTTTTTGAAAACATCGTTAAAACATTGAAATCGTTTTAATACATATGAATCACCCCAAAATAATTGAAAACAGTAAAATAGGGGAACTATGTACTCACATTGAATAGAAGGGTATCCTTGATCTAAAGAACTTAGCGAAGCTCAGACAAACCAAGGAAATTCAAGTAGTACCTAGTAATCGGATCACTAGTAAATAAATCGACACCTAAATAGGAAGATCAGACAGAATGAGGTCTTGTAAACCAAATGAGTGTTGGAACTCATATGATATGGTTTAACAAAGCCTACATTCTAAATCGGAACCTAACCTAAGTGCTTTCGACCCGTTACGACCCGTTTAGGTAGCTTACGCTACTTTAACGCGTCGTTCGCGTAAAACGCGTTCGAGACGTCTAACTAGTCCTATGACAAGTATTATATGCCTAAACATGTTTAATTAAGTTGCATAATCAGTTAAGTGACAAATGTTTAGGTTACATATGCTTAAAATCCAATTATGCGTGAAAAGGGTATTTTGGTAATTTTCCTAAGGCATATAAATCACCTATCATACAACTACTTAAACTAGGTGACCATAAGGTATAACCTCGGAAAGTTATTCCCTATACAACTATGGTCACTAAACATGCTTGGTCGGATCCTAATGATCGACCAAACGGGTCGAGTTCGAAAGTCTAAGCGGTGGTTTAGACCGCTTGACTTACGACTTTAATCAAGCACTAAACTAAAAGTGACGAGCAAAGCATGTTAAAAACATGCTTAACTAAGTTTAGAAAACAAGTTTTGATATCAAAACAAAGTGTTTTGATATCACGAGTAGTTTGGTTGCAAAATACGCTTAAATGCACATTTTGACCGAAACTACGACTCGTCACTAAGCCTAGTCAACGTGGTACTCAGTAGGTATAGTCACTAAGGACTATAACCATCGTGATTACGCTCACGTTGTGAAGTTCAAACGAACTTCTCGTTGACCATCTCGTGGTCAAAGTAGAAAGTCAAACACTGTTTGACTTTCACGCTAGGAAAGCGATAAAAGAACGAAAGAGGACTTACAAAGGGTCCAAATAGATTTGGTTCTAAGTATTCTCAGGTAGGTAGTGAATTATCACAACCACTTAGAGAAATCTCAAACCAAATGTGAGGAAAATGAATGAGGGACATGGCCTTATATAGTTTTTCTCAAACCGTTAGGATCATTTCTTGGAGAAGAGGGAATGATCTAGGCCATACAAATGTTAAAGACTGATTGGGGGACTTGTTCTCCACACAAACCAGCCCATAGCATTGAAAACCATTGATCAAAACCATCAAAATCGAGCTAAATGACTAGATTCAATGTTTCTGTCTGGCATGGCCACGCGCCCCGCGTAAGATTTGGCTTGGGCTTACGCGCCCCGCCTGGGCCATCTTTGGCAGATTGTCAAAACAGGTCCCTGAACTTGTAAAACATGCATTTCAGCTCATTTTTGACACGTTTAAGCCCCGTTAACCTCATTTCAAGGCTCTAAAATGAAGTTAAAGTATAGGGAACTCAAAAAAAGTTCAAAAATATCTCGGATATCGGTTCGTTTGGTCGTACGATCGCGTTGTTCGGTTAATTACGACGGAAGTCGTAACGAACGCAAAATCGATCCAAATTAAGCGACGAATAGAATTTTATCATGCCAATCACTAAAATAAAATATTTTAATGATTACATAAATTTTTGGATGTCCGGATATATTCGGAACGTAAGATATGCGCGAAAATGCAAACTTGTGCACTTTTTGACGCTTTTAGTCCGTAAGAGATCAATTAAGCATATTTTCGCACACCGAACCCCTCAAAGATTATTTCTAAGCTATGTTTAGGTTATTTATGGTATGTTTAGCTTATGATCAAGTTCCGGACTATTTGATACTATACGAATCGGTATAGTTTCGTAGTTTGACACAAATAGTCACTACGATCGAATAGACTTGTTTTCAACACACCAAACCATCCAAAACTTATTTCTAAGTTATGTAAAGGTTATTTTAGGTATGTTAAGCCTATGTCACTATTCCAGAGTGTTTTTTGCGTTAAACTGACTGCGTTTACGCAACCAGTTTGCGTATAACCTTCCAAAAAGCGATTTAAAGCTTGAAATTGGAATCGAATCAAATCGTAAAATCATCAAACACAATTACATATATAATAACATCAAAACACATTGTTTTATTAATAATTAACATTGTTTTACATTGTTCATCGATTACAGAGCACAGTTGTCACAGTCTCCCCTACTTTAGGAAATTTCGTCTCGAAATTTTAACTAGAGGAAACTTGTGAGAACAATTGCGGATATTTCGCCTTCATTTGGTCCTCACGTTCCCAAGTAAATTCTGGGCCACGTTTGGATTCCCAGCGAATCTTGACCAAATGAACTCGTTTGTTCTTCAAATGTTTGTATGTATGGTCCACTATCTCCACAGGTTTCTCGACAAAGTGCATCGTTTCATCGATTTGGATTTCGTCGAGTGGAATGTGAAGATCAGCGTCAGCTAAACACTTTCGCAAATTGGACACGTCAAAAGTCGGATGAATATTTCCAAGCTCCGGAGGTAGCTCTGGTCGATAGGCAACCTTTCCAACCCTTTCAACAATCTTAAATGGTCCAACATATCGTGGTGCAAGTTTTCCTTTCTTTCCAAATCTCACCACTCCCTTCCAAGGTGACACCTTGAGTAGGACATGGTCTCCGACTTGAAATTCTTTGGGCTTGCATCGTAAATCCGCATAACTCTTTTGACGGCATCTAGCTGTCACAAGATTATCGCGAATTCTCATGATTTTGTCTGTTGTTTCTGGAATGAGCTCAGGTCCAGTAGCTGAGCTTCACCGATCTCATTCCAATAGACAGGTGAACGACATTTTCGACCGTAGAGAGATTCGTCATCCCTCATAAACAATTACAACTCATCTGGTTTCTAACAACACTTAAGAATTTTGACAGTTTTATCAAACATCGAGCATTCCACGATTAAACACCCTAGTTATGAGCAATCATCAAGCATTCAGATTCATTTTGGACATAACAGTTTCATCAATCATTCCTGTTACTTATTTGGATCATTAAAATAGTTATTTCAATCATGAACATGCAACCATATATCAATTAAATTGCATACAATTCCTTAAAGTAACATGACATCATAGATTATCAAGACCCAATCCAATCTGCTGTAATATACATGTAAATCGGTTTAAAGGAACATCGCACCTAGTTCCATCATTCCACATATTATCGGTATAACCCGAGACTTATTTCAGATTCATGGACACAATTTCCTTAATAGTTCTATCAACACGAAGCCCTAAATTACTACATAAGATCATAACAATTACAACATCCAGATCATAGTAACTAACGTTAATAGAACACTAACTGGAACGTCGAATAGGTTGGTTTGATCGAGACACCAAGGCTTCGGATGAAGGGGAAACTGCCGTCAAGCGAGAGAGAAAAGGAGTGTAGGGTTTGATTATGTTTCACAACAGGTTACGCAACGCAAGTCTTAAACACACTAACAGTTGGGCCTATTTTGGCTATGGGCCGTGAGCCCCTTTTGGCGAAGAATCATGTTTGATGAAGGCCATTCTTCGTCGAGGTCCTGCTTGACGAAGACCATTATTCATCGAGGTTGATGGTGGCGAAGAATCATTCTTCATCACCAGGGGTTTCCATCACACATTAAGCATTAAACATTACACCTTAACAAGCAAACATCAGGGTACTTTAATCATTCGAAAATAATGTACTTGATACAACACAAAACGATTCGTAACACAGGATTGCAAAACAAGTGGCGCGTAGAGGAAAGACCTTGAAATCTTAGGTTGTCACATCATCCCCAACTTGAAAGAAATTTCGTCCCGAAATTTGATAAGTAGTCTCAAGAAAGTGAAGTGACAGACTAGGATGACTGTGGATTTCCTCAGGTGCCACATCATCCCCAACTTGAAAGGGAATTTCGTCCCGAAATTCACCAGTCGCAATAGAATTTGATTTCGCAGTTTCGAACAATTACGAATACTTGAGCCTCATCGGATTCTCGCATTCCCATGTGAACTCCGGTCCACGTTTTGAGTTCCAACGAACTCTCACAATCAGGATTCGACCATGCTTATGGGCCTTGACTTCCTGGTCCATGTTTTCAATGTATTACTTGAGAAACTACAACTTGTTGTCAATATTAGGCTCTAGCAAGGGTATCACAAGTGTTCCATCGGATAAACACTTCTTGAGGTTCGAGATATAAATGACATCATGTGTGTTACCCGATTCATCAGGTAACTCGAGTTTGTAAGCCACGCTGTTGATTCCTTCTAGAATTTTGAATGGTCCAACGTAATGTAAATTCATCTTGCTACGCTTCCCAAAGCACAACGCACCCTCCTAGGGTGAGACTTTCAATCCTGATACGTTCGCCTGCAGCAAACTCCCAGCGTTTCCTAAGTTTATCAGCTTTCCTGGTGGTCACACGTTGCCGCTATACTATACGATTCCCAATCTAAACAATCTTCTCAGAGGTTCCGAGTACAAGTCCTGGACCTGTGATTAGGTTGTCACCCACCTTAGTCCAACAAGGAGATTGGCATTATCATCCATGCAATGCCTCAAACAGAGTTGTCTGAATATAAGAATGGTAACTGCTGCAGCAGAACTCAACCAAAGGTAAGTGTCCTTACAATGTTTACTAAAGTCAATCACACACATGCTCGCAGCATGTCTTCGAGCGTCAGGATGGTTCTTTACTCTGACCGTTTGTCCTACAGTGATAAGCTATGCCCATGCCTAGATGTGAGCCAAAGGTGTTGTGTAATGCCTGCCATAAATCAGGTATAGATCAAAATCAGAGGTAACAGGAGTTAGCACCTCGTGCCTAGAAACCGCCCTTCACAGGTAATTACTCACAGGGTATGAAGACTTGTCAGTTTTCCTTGATTGCTAGAAAGTGTATTGGGTATATGAGACAATCAACGATCACCCAGGTGATATCGTTTCCGTTTTGAGTTTTAGGTAGACCAGTGATAAGGTCCGTGGCAGTCTGTTCCCATCTCCAAGTGGGTGTTTCTGGTTGCTGATGCAACCCGGGAGGTTTCTGATACTCCACGTTAACTTTCGCATAAGTCAAACATTGTTCACCTACATTGTCTTGTGGGCCTTCATGCCCAGTCACCAGCACAAGATCCTTAGATCCTAATACATTCCAACAAAAAAATCCAGATGACTAGAATATCAAGGCTGGTGTGCTTTGCTTAACACTAGTTCCCTTGGGTTGCTGTATAGTGAGACTCCTATTCGCTCCATGGGGTAGTGGGTATCGCCCGATTTGCCAAAAGTTGCTCCTCCATGCCCTGTATGGACTCAAATTTGAAAATTCTCTCCCTTCAGTGCCTCGGTTCGAACAGGGCGAATCTGATCAGATAGGTTAGAGTCGAGGGTGTACTGCAAGGCTCATACGTGTCTGGGTTTCACAGTCGAAATCATTCCAAGGTTCCATCCAGCGATGCCATCACATGTTTAGCTCTTTCGAAACAAGGTTACACGGGAGGCCCTTGTGATCGGCCTAAGCAGTGCATTTGGTACTGTCCAAGTAATTCTTCCAATCTTAAATCCAAGGACCATGGCTTCCACTGCAGGTTGTGACTCGTGCAATTCTTCTTGTAAATCCACTATGTAAGCCATCACCTTCTTGTGTTGCATCGGCGTGTAACCGGGACTCGGATTCGAACCATCATTGTATACCACTAGATCACCTGTACCCTCGGGTAAAGACAATGCTTAGTGCATAGTAGAGTTGGATTTCAAAAGCTGGAAAGACGTTCTCATGTTTTGTCTCCCATGAATTCATAGCACCCCGCTGTGCTAAAGAGGTTAAAGCTGCGCAATCCTCGAAAATCCCGCGACGAATCTGCGATTGTATCTAGCGAAACCAAGGTATTGTTGTATCCCCGAAGGAATCTTTGGTGTCGATCAGTTTCTAACAAAATGGATCTTAGCGAGATCCACGTGTATTCCCACTTCGTTGATTACATGACCAAGAATGTACCTCTTCGAATCCAGAAGTTACATTTAACAAGACTTCGCGCGGAGTGGCTCCTCCCTCAGGAGCTCTAAATAAGATACAAATGTCGCCATGATGTTCCTTTCTCCTGGAAATGATTCAAAACGTCATCAATAAACACGGTCGATTCATGTGATCCATAAAGCTGCTGGTGTGTTGATTAACCCAAAGGTCATAGAATACAGAGTCGCAATGGCTGCATTGCACTCGATATGCCATTTTAGGAACATTCTCCCTTTGTACTTCCTTCCGATAATAGTTCGTTCGTTAGTCAATCCTCGAATGGGAGCTTGACCCTCGCAACTGGCGACATGTTGTCAATACATGGTCAAGGCAAACCGTTCTTGACTGTCACCTTGCTGAGTTCTCGTTAATCAGTACATATACGTAAAGGCTTATCTTCACGGATATAACTGGGGCTCCACAAAGCGAAAAGAACTATGTCCGACAAAACTCCTGTCCAACAGTTCCTGTAGTTGATTAGACAGTTCTTGCAACCCTCCTGGTGCAAGACGGTAAGGAGTACGAGTAATCAGGGCTGCCCTTGGCGCGAGATCAAACTGAGCTTCTTCCCTACAATAGTGGAAGTAAACCTAAAAGTTCCTCGGGTAGCACACCGAGAGGAATCACGAACAATTGGTGGATCATCGATCCTCTTTTCCTTAGCCTTAACATCAGTAGCGGTTGCTAACATAGCGGGGTAATCCCTCCGTAGACACTTCTGGGACTTCATTGCTGAAATGATGCTAACCTTTACACCACTCTGACGCTTTAGAGCGGATAATGATTCTCCACTAGGGAGAGGGATAGGCAAAAATTTTCATCTCACAGGGTATATCTGCGCGATATCTGGATAACCAATCCACACTAACTACTGCATCGAAACTATCAAGGATAGCAGAAGGAAGGTCGATGTCGAACACTTGTCCCACAAGGTCTAGTTTGAATCTCAACGAACATATGAGGCTTCAATTAACTTGCCATCAGCCGATTCCACAACAAGTTCGGTTTCAAGAAGTATCAGGGTTGAACAGAATAGGGACGAGACGATTAGTTACCAAGAACGTGTAGGCCACCATGTTGCTATAATCCTGGCGTCGCCCACGCCAATCCTAAATGCCCTTCCACGATCATCATTTCCAGTATTGTTGTTTTCGTTACAAGGATTTCCAGTACTGCCATCGTTCCCTTGGTTGTTGTCGTCTTGATCTAATCAACGGTCAATCCATGTCGTAGGCACCTTCTATTCCATACTGTAGGCTATGATTACGAGTACCTTGATATCGCCGTGACTGTTGTCTCTAATGTCGTTGCTTGAAACGGAGCCCTACGATCTTTCACCAATAGGGTCCATCTTTTCACATTCCGTGTCACGTCCTAAGGCGCTACTCATTGTGCTGGCAGTTACACATTCCACACCATAGTCAATTGTCATCGTTTATATCCCAATTAACTCGTAAGAGATGGCTTCCATAAGTCGCTGAGTAGGGTTAAGGATTCGATTGAAGTCAATTTGCTGGTGTTCGTTACGGGTAATCAGGGTCGCTCTAATACTGAGGTCGGTAAGGCACTACGCTCATCCTCTTGTCCATCGTTCTTGCAAGTTGATTTAGTAATACACGGTATGTTTCTAGAGTGTTGCAAAAGTGATCGCATTTCGGGATCTAAGGCGTCAATACATTGAGTTCCAGCAAACGAAGAGGAGTGAGAAAGGTATAGACCAATCATTTGACGCTGCGACATCCAACTCAGAGACATTCGTACTAGCACCTAACATTCTACACAGTTCGCTAGACGTTCAGATGAGTGTTCAGGTAATACTCGATAGCATTGGGATTCGTAAGGATTCAGAGAGGAGTGAAAAGATCACGTTCGAGTAAGAGACAATCACTGCTATGACTCCTATAGTTATGTTCCTCATTTATCAAATAACAGAACAGAACCCCTTTTTCACTTGTTAAAGCTCACTGGGACTCGCATGCACCCCACATTATTATTATGTGTGCACCCACAATAATATTGTGATTTGCATGCTCATCTCAGTTCCTCCTAACTTAAGTCAAATGGTTCTTCAGGCTCAGATATCAAACGAAGGTTATCAAAGTGACAAGATCATAGAAATCCAAGGTCTATGACATACCATCAACGCATCATAATGTAAGCAAGCAATTCATGTAATCATGCTATAGTGACGAGTGTGTGTCCGTACGCTACATCATAAGCAAATGTGTACTAGTTATGTAATGTATGCAACAGGTGAAAAAGACGAACCTTGCAATCGGGAGCCGAGTGTCATGGTCGTATTCACATATTCAGAACTGTTCGGTTATAGTCTGGTTTTATAAGAACATTTTTTTTAAACCAAGTTCACTATAACCAGTGGCTCTGATACCAAACTGTCACACCCCCAAAAATACCCCAAGCGGAAACCCCCGCGAGGCGTGTGACGTACCAGGATCTAGCCACCAATCACATTGAACTCATACAAGATTTTAAATAAAGCTTTTATTCATTAAGATAAAGTGTTACAAAACATTATTTACAACTCGTTGTGTTCAGCGGAAGCATAATACAAAGTTTAATCAAAACCCAAGTGTATGTAACCAACTAGTCTTGTTTCAAGTTTCCATGTATCTCGACCCATGACCACTCCAGCATCCCAGACAGCAAGTTCCACATCCACGCATACCTATAACCTGCGAGCATGCACACAAGTGTATCAGACAACGCTGGTGAGTTCACAGTTTTATGAAAACGTTTTGTTACCAAGTGTTTAGTCCAGATTAATAACAATTCCAAAAGTAATGTTGATAATAACTCGAGTACCGTACAAGATGGCTCCAGATTATTTTTGCCCTTCCCCAATGCCCCTATCTAAGCATTGGTCATGACTGGGTCATTAGTTCACACCCGTCCTCTCAGGTACGGGGTGAGGGTGCCAAACCTAAATAGCGCTATCAACTAATACCCTGTTACCTCTCAGGTAACAAACAAGATGGGACTTAATGGTGATAGGAATTGAGTGTATTATCCAACATTCCAGTTTTTACCCAAATAACTTATTCCCTCAGGAATACCCAACTGATTTACCCAAAGACTTATTCCTCTCAGGAATACCCAATTGATTGTCCCACCCACCGGGACGCATGCTCAAGAGAAGTGAACTCACCTTAGGTTGCTCGGATTGTTAAGTTACTTTACCCGTTCCAAGTTGGTCAACCAAACCCTACCGTGGTTACCAATCAAATCAGTTTCACAATGAATTAAGTCACGTATTTATCACAAACTGCATTCATCACAAGATTCCTGTATAACATGTATCAAGTATCCAGTTCTTATACAAATTCACATCTCACGTGAATGTCTCATAAAACGCATAACAGGTGAATGTTCTAACCACAACAGACAAGTTAAATTCCTTATTCTCAATCAGTATTGTTATCATGCAACAGCTAGTATTTGTAAACACAAGTAGTCATCAACATCGGCATCACGACTGTCTACTGTTCCACTCAAAGTCTTCTCGGTGAAGTATCCCTATGGCGAAGATTCATTCTTCGCCAGGGACGAATGTGACGAAGGATTCAGGGAGTTCGTCAATCACCAGGCAACGAAGAATCAATTCTTCATCGTGGATGGGGACGACGAAGAATCAAGGAGGTTTGTCGTGAGTTAGTCGACGAAGGATTCATTCTTCGTCGGGCCATATTCTTCGTCGTCCGTTATAAACAGTTACAACTCCTCTGATTTCTAACAACAGTTAACAATTTTGACAGTTTCATCAAACATCGAGCATTCCACGATTAAACACCCTAGTTATGAGCAATCATCAAGCATTCAGATTCATTTTGAACATAACAGTTTCATCAATCATTACTATTACTTATTTGGATCATTAGAATAGTTATTTCAATTAGGAACATGCAACCATTTATCAATTAAGTTGCATACAATTCCCTACAGTAACATGACATCATAGATTATCAAGACCCAATCCAATCTGCTGTAATATACATGTAAATCGGTTTAAAGGAATATCGCACCTAGTTTCGTCATTCCACATATTATCGGTATAACCCGAGACTTATTTCAGATTCATGGACACAATTTCCTTAATAGTTCTATCAACACGAAGCCCTATGTCAAAACCGGTATGAATGATCGATATAAACCATGAATAACATCATAAAACACAAGAGAAGCGACAAAACGTGACGTAAAACTTCATTATTTAACCCAAACCAAAAAACACCCCCCAAACCCTAGATCTTATATATGTAAGATCTAGATCAACATTTACAAAGTACAAAATCAACTGATAAACTATCAGTTGATTATAGAAAGAAACATCAACCTACAGGATCCAATCACTGGATCAACAACAACCAGACCATACTAGTCTGGTGAACAATGGACACAGAAATACCAAACCATGAAGATTCACAAGATCTTCACCAATACAAAATAAATAAATCAACAAGATCTTCAACAGATCTTCAACGATGCTGGAACCATAACCAGAGCATAAGACATGAAAGTGAGAATTTAGGGAAACCACAATCGAACCAACAACTGAACCAAATCCATAATGAATCTTGATCAGATCATAACTGTAACAGAGCAACCATCTTGAATGAACAACGAGGGACGTGTGTTGTAGGTGATCGATTGAGAGAGAATATGTGTGCGCACAAGATGAATGGAATCATCTAGAACCCTAACTCTCATAACAACAGCTGTAAATTTACTCTTTGCCCCTCCAATTATCATTAATTACACCGACTCCAAAGAAATTTACATCCAGGTCCCTCAATTTGTTG
Source organism: Helianthus tuberosus (assembly GCA_030545235.1). Taxonomy (NCBI): domain Eukaryota; kingdom Viridiplantae; phylum Streptophyta; class Magnoliopsida; order Asterales; family Asteraceae; genus Helianthus; species Helianthus tuberosus. Next base: position 105,526,406 of record CM060361.1, on the reverse strand, counting down.
CACCTGTTATAACAAGTAGGCAACCAACTCGTAACATTATAACAAATAATATGTGTGCAACATATGAATGATAATATAGGTTATTTTTAACATGCTTTTTAACATTCCCCCTTCATTCATATGTGCTCACCAACCAAATTACACACAAGTCCACAAGTACGTTAAGTGATGATCGCAACCCTCCATAAGTTTCATATAGCACCCTCAGACTCCCAGCTGTTGCAACAACTTGCACCAAACATAACTAACAAATGTATAGTATATGAATTAATCAGATATTTTCAACATGCCCCCATAATTCATATACTATGCATGTTAACCATTTCAACAACTTATTGCACATAACAACTACAGACAATTTTTTTCAACAAATTCCAGTTCTATTTCAAGTGTTTAGTCCCCACATGAAAGACAATATTCAAAGAACTCATATAGCACTTTTGCTAGATTTTAACAGCCAAACTACAGCTAACACAACATCATAGCGAAAAAAATCAAAGAATAGGATTTCTATAACCAATGTCTTAACTCAGACATACTAAGAATTCAGACAAACTATAAGACGAGATGAGAGATTCTTTGAAAAAAAAACAAATACTAACAAACCAAAGAACCCTCTATAACAAACAGTCAACAAAACAGATAAACGGTTATGACAAAGAACACCAGACAACAATAATAGCCTTCACAGATCCTGGGAAAATACACAATCAGAAACACATCTCTTACACAAGAGAGAAATACCAGGCTAACACAACAAACATTCAAGAAACAATCTTGAGAACATATCTCATTAGATCTATTCAAACCAGAAGATATAACTAATCATACAATTTTGACATATGAACAAGACATTAAGAAACATTTAATCAGTGTTGAAGACAAAACCTTATCACATAATGCATAATAATCCTGTTAAAGAATAAGAATCACAAGATATGATAACCATTTACCACAGTTTTGACTCTACATTCAAAAAAAGATCAAATACTTAGCCAGGACACAAAGTTACATGTCTTAACATCTCAGACCTACATCTGAACTATATATCTGGTCAAGAAACCTAAACAGAACATAAAGATGTTTTTTTAACCAAAAAAACCTTTACAATTACACAAGTCGTGAATCACAAAACAGAATCACACGACTCAAAACCAAACTAATAACAAAGAACAATACAAGTCTAAATCAGACAACAATTAAGAGCCAAAAAACCCTTTTAATTGTAACTATAGCCCTTTTGATTTTACAAATAGAACAGAAACTCTTCACAAAGAGACAAACAAGACAGCCACATTATACAAGAGCAATCTTTTACGTAAAGACACTAACAAGACAACGAAGACTACGGTTTGACTTATCTTGACACAACCATTTATTGTGATAACGATGCCGCCATCCAGATCACTAAAAACCCTGTTTTTCACTCCAAAACCAAGCACATTGACATTAAAATTCATTTCATAAGAGATTGTTTTGACAGAGGTCTTATTAAACTTGAACAGATCCATACTGATGCTAACACAGCGGATCTTTTTACCAAACCTGTCAGCATCTCTAGGTTCAATGTGCTTGTAGACCTCTTGAAAATGATTCGCTTCACCGACTGAGCAAAAAAAAAAAAAACAAAAAAAAAACCTTGTAAATATTAATAAGGGTTTTTATGTGTTTCCGTCTGGTAAATTTGGGCATAAAGTACGTTACTTTTGCACAAATTTAGGGGGAGAATAGTTGCTGGGAAATGAAATGAATTTTCGTGATAAAGAACTTGATTAACACACGTAAGGTTTCAATGTTAAACAGGTTCGGCTCCACTGCGATGTGTTGATAGGTCTGCCGCTCGAAAAGCAAAAGAAGCAAAAGTGATACAAACATAATGGACTGGGCATCTCGTGGGTAACAGACTAACGGTATATGATTTCATGGTCTTAAATCCTGCGTTGATAGATAGCCAACATCTGAAGTTTCGGGTCTTTATGCTGATGATTCATCCGGGATATCAGGGCTGTCCCTCTACTGTACGAAAGTACTGACCTGGACACAGTCAGGATATCCTGCTAAAAAGAGCCCTTGTCAGATCTTCCTTGGTCTCTCTGCTGTACGGAAGTACTGACCTGTTCACCAGGAAGTCTGACATTAAAAAAAAAAAAAAAGGGCCACCGTCAGATCTTCTTTGGTCTCTCTGCTGTACGGAAGTACTGACCTGTTCACCAAGAAGTCTGGCGTTGAATAATAAATTAAAATAAAAGGATGATCTCAGTATACTCACCTGCTACGATGAGCAGTTGCGCTTACCTTGATCGCGGGGGTATACCTTGGAATGGGACACACAGATGTCTCAGTATAAATCAATCTAAAAGCGTATCACAAAGCAAAAAGTTGAAGTTTGAGCGGTGGATTTAAGAGGACAAACATATCAACAATTGCGTGGACCAGCCTAAGTTGGTAACTTGTACATATTATTATAGCTAATTTTTATTATTATTATTTTTATTTTTATTTTTATTATTATTTTATTTTTGGTAAATTAATTGCTCAGTGGGGTGTTGCGTTGAATTTAAAAGGGGGTATTTTGTCACTTTTTGAAAAGGTTGAACAATTTTTAAATGTTTTTGTCTGGATGGCCCATGGGTCGAAATGGGCCCTTCATTACGGACAATCCGGAATGGGCCTGGCCCAGAACCATTCCGGAAGTACTTAAAGTTGAAAAAGGACAAGAGTCCGCATTCTCATTGCGGACCATTACGGATTCAACTGAAAATTCTCTCTCAAGGATCTTCATTACGGACTCATTACGGATTGATTACGGACGATAGGTACAGCATTCCGGATCATTTTTTGGCATTACGGATGATTCCGGATCATTCCGGACTGAAAGGGTTCATTACGGACGACTTCATTACGGACTCATTCCGGGTGAAGAAGCTCATTTGAAATGAACCCAAAATTTGTGACCTTTTGACTGTTTGACCTGTCTGTCTGAACCTATTGGTCCGTTTTGGACTGTTTCTCTTAAAAGGGCTCCATATGTTTGAATTTTCAACGAATTGACTTTGTCAACTCGTCGTCAACTCAAATATATGTGATACCTTTGATATTATCTAACGACTATTTGTGAAGTGCAGAAAATGGCAGGTGCAATGTTGAAAGACGGAAATCAACGGCAATTGGAGGTGAACGAATTTCACAATCAAGCAGGGTATCTATCTAATCCTCTAGCAGATCAAGTAGAGTTGTTTGGATCACTAATCCGGGGACTAAACAGCTGTCCTCTTGCACACGCTTTGAGAGCAAACCCAGTGATCTGCAACAACTGCATCAACACTTTCTGGAATACCGCAAAGATCGATAGGCAAGGTGCAGGTTTCATCGAAGCCAATGTTCAGAAGACAAAGATTATTATATCAGAAGCCATAATTCGAGAAGTATTAAGACTAGGAGATCAGCCGGATCATCCTACGTCGTACGATCAAACCCGAGTTCAAAATGCTTTAAGAAGAATGGGCTATGAAGGAAGATATCCAACTGTGCTAAAGAAGCTATTTCCATCCTACTGGAGACTGTTAGTTCACCTTTTCCTCCAGTGTATTGCTGAAAACAAGGGTGGATGGGATCAATTGAACAAAACGCAAACTTCAGCAGTTGTTGCTCTTGTGAATGGATGGGACTACAACTTCTCAGCATTCATCTTTGATAACATGAAAAAGATGTTGGAAGATCCAAAGAAGAAGATATTCATGCTATACCCAAGGTTCATACAGTTGATTCTTGATGAGAAATACCCAGCATTGGTCAAGGGGCCAAACTTCATCAACTTGAAGCCGATGGGACCAGGATGCTTTGAGAATGCATGCAGAAACAAACGAACCAAATATCAAAATTTTGAAGGACTATATGCTCTTGAGAAACATGGGAGGTTTGCTGATAATGTTCAAGGAGCTCACGTTGCACCAGCTCCTCCTGTCATTCCTGCTGCTCCAGTTCCGCCTCCAGTAAATGCACAAATAGCGGAAGAGCATGACGTACAATTGTTGCAACAAGCACAACATGCAGGTGATGATGAAGAAGAGGTTGTGATGGTTGATACTGAATCTGACACCGACTCTAGTGAAGAGACAGACTTTGAAGGCGAAGCTGAAATAGTGACATCTGACAAAGAAGAGGATACCGTTCGTAAGCCTGTGCCAATGACCGTTGATAATCTTGCAGCTTTGATTCGTAGTTTACAGGGTGGTGATGGAGACTCTCCATCCATCCCCACTCCTGTTACTCAAGAAACAACTGATGTGACTGATGAACCAACTCAAAAGAAGCAGAAGATCGACAATGCACCTGACAACACTCTTTCTGGGCCTGCGACTACCTCTGAGCCCACTCCTACAGTTAACCCTCAACCTGATCCACAACCTACTGATGCATCAAAGAAATCAGACCTGGAGGACGCAGACTTGTACAGTTTCAACTTCGACTTCGAATCCACCCCCTCTCAGCCAGGCAGTTCAAGTGGTGGTGTTCGGTTTGAAGCAGGAAGCTCAAGCGGGGCTCATTTAACTGAGTGTAACACCTGTGTCATTTCAACCATCAAACAAATGCCAAACCAATGAAATATTGTATTTCATACTTTGGACTTGTATAAATATGTGTATCTTTTGCACATATCAACTCTTGTTCGATTTCAAACTCTAAATCGCTTTCTGGAAGGTTATACGCGCACTAATGCGTAAATATAACCAGTTTAATGCAACAAACACTCCGGAATAGTGAAATAGGTTTAACATACCTTAAATAACCTTTACATAACTTAGATATAAGTTTTGGAAGGTTTGGTGTGGTGAAATCAAAGTTTAATCGCTTACAGGGACTAAAGTTGACAAACTGCGAAAGTATGCCAATTTGAACTGTAACAGACATTCCGGAACATGGCCATAAGTTAAACATACCATAAATATCCTTTACATAGCTTAGAAATAGGCTTTGAGGTGTTCGGTATGCTAAAATAAACTTTTGGGACATTCAGGGACTAAAAGTGTCAAAAAGTGCACAAGTTTGCATTTTTACGCATAACTTACGTTCTGAATACATCCGGACATCCAAAAATTTATGTAAGCATGACTATATTATATTTTCGTGTTCGCCATAAGAAAAATCCATTCGTCGCGTCATTTGGATCGTTTTTCGCGCTTGTGCGCATTCCGTCGTAATTAAGCGAACATCGCGTTCGTACGACCAAACGAACCATCATCCGACATATTTTTGAGCATGTTTCATGTCCACAATGTTTAGGCATCATTTTAGGGCCTTAAAGTTGGCTTTACGGGCCTTAGAAGTGCCGGAAATGGGCTTAAACACGTGCAGGGGCTGAAACTGTCATTTCTGAAACTTGTTTTCTGATCTGAAGAGCTAGGCGGCCCGCCTCAGCCAAGCTTAAATCTTAGGCGGCCCGCGTCAGTCCTTCTGACCAGATTAAATGCATTTAAACACAAGTTGCAGCTGTTTGATCCTCCACCACATGTTCTAACTTGCTTAGTCAGATGATAAGCATCAATTTTAGCTTCCATAACCTTCCAACAAGTGTACGGCCTTGATCGTTTCCCCTTTTCCAAGAAACGATCTCAACGGTTACCCGAATCCTATATATACCCATCCACCCCATTGCATAAATCACTAGAATTCTGATTTGAGAACCTCTAAGTTGAAACCATTGTTTCATACCTGAGATTCTTGGATCGGGATTAGCATTCGGGGACCCTGGGTAAGTATTCTTTCGTTCTTTTATTGCTTTTCGAGTCTTTCGAGTCTGAAAGTCAAACTTTGTTTGACTTTCTACATTGACCAGTTATGGTCAATGCGAAGTTCTTTTGAACTTCGCAACGTGAGTGTAATCACGTTGGTTATAGTCCCTTGGGACTATGCCCACTGATTACCACGTTGTCTAGAGTCGTAGGGTAGGCGATCTAATAAATCGCCTATACCTTCGAACTCGACCCATTTGGTCGATCATTAGGATCCGACCAAATACATTAGGTGACCATAGTAGGTAGGGAATAACCTTCCGAGGTTATACCCTATGGTCACATCGTTTAAGTAGTTGTATGATAGGTAGTTTATATGCCTTAGGTAAATTACCAGAATACCCTTTTCATACATAATTGGTAATTTAGCATATGTAACCTAAACTTTTGCCACATAACTGATTATGTAACATATTTAGGCATATAACACTTGTCATAGGACTAGTTAGACGTTCCGAACGCGTTTCACGCGCACGATGCGTTAAAATAGCATAAGCTACCTAAACGGATCGTAATGGGTCGATAAGACTTAGGCTAAGTTTCATTTAGCATGTAGGCTTTGTTAAACCATATCACATGAGTTCCTACACTCATTTGGTTTACAAACCCTAATGCTACCCAGTCTTCCGATATAGGTCCGGTTTATTAACATAGATACCTATATTAGGTGCCGTTTGATTCCGTGATCTCTAGCATTGCTTGGTGATTATCCTAAGACATCTGAGCAATCTCAAGTGAGTACATAGACCCCTCTTTTACTGTTTTCCAAACGTTTTGGGGTGGAACACATGTGCCTACTTGTTACTTTCAAGCTTTCCTGTTTTCACATCATATACTTGTTATGTTCATTAGTACATTATAGTACATGATTTCATTACATTTCATACTAGGTGTGCCATTGTGTGCATTACTTAGTACATTGTTTTACATTACATCACATGCTACGTATGTATATTGTTGCATACTTAGTACAGGTCGCATGCTACGTATGTCTGTTGTTGCATACTTAGTACATGTCGCATGCTACGTATGTCTGTTGTTGCATACTTAGTACAGTTCACATGCTATGTATGTTCAATCGTTGCATTGTTCTTCATACTTAGTACATTTGTTATTCATCACATACTTACATTTTGGACGCATATTATATGATTTACATTGATCATGCATTTACTACACAAAACATAACTTTGATTTAAACCAAGTTTTACTTCAATACTATGTTCTTGTGCATATGGTTTAGTTTATACATTTCACTAGCCATACATATTATTTTGGTTACACCTTACATGGTTTACATCTTGACATAAACATTTTGACATATTATTCAATACATTTGGCAATTGGTTTAAACATAGACATCTTACATTGTTGGTTTGGGTTGTGTAAGTGATTTAAGTAACGAGGCGTGTGTAATATGATACAAGCATGGTGGATACGCCGCTGGTACTTCCTATATATAAGTGTTTGTATGGTATTACATATTGTAGCGTTATCTGAATCATTTCAAGTTGAGACATAGAACATTTTATACAAATAACATATTTTTCACAAGACATTGATTTACAAACAATTTATCTAATACAAACTCATTTTTACATGGTTATTCATTTAACCGTACATTATTTATACATATCATCTGATCTTATCGATTTTCAAATGATTTACAAAACAAAGCAAATAACAAGGTTCATGACTAAACATTTTCTCAAACATAAGTCATGAAACCTATTTTCACAAAACCTATGTATCTCACCGGCATTTTTATGCTGACGTACCTATTTTCACATGTGTTTTTCAGGAGATGTTGCATAAGATGATCAAGATACACATAGGCAGACTTGGGCTTTAGTGACAATAAAAGATGCAAGACTAGTTAATTATGTTGTATTTCTTTGTTTGTTAAGACATTGTAACACTTTTAATCAATAAAACGAAACTTCAATTGCCATGGATTTGAAACAATTAATTCTGTTACAACACTCCCCGACGTTTCCGCCACGTTTTGTATGTTCTACGTGGTCGGGGTGTGACACTGAGCATGATGAAGCTGCATTCCGATATGCAAGCGAGAAGAGACAAGTCTATGAAAGCGACAGTGATGAAGGAGAGTATGTTAAAAGATTGAAAAGGCGTGTAGTGATATTGGAGCAAGACGGAGAACTGAAAAGTGCTCAGATTGTTTCTCTACAGCAAGACGCCGCATTAAAAGAAGCCCAAATCTCCTCACTACAATCTCAGCTCACAAGCAGAGATCTTACTATCGATCAATTGCAAGGGGATGTAGGGATGCTGATGTCAACTGTGTATGATCTTAAAGCGAAACTTGAAAAGAAGTTCGGAAATGAATTTGTTGATAAGGAGGATGAGCAGTTCCATGTTGGAAGACCTGAACAGACACAAGAACAAAGAGCAGCGGATCATGCAGCAGCTGAAGCTGAACGGGCAGCTGCCTTAGAAGCTTATCTGGCAGCAAAACTAAGGAAATCGAGAAGAAAGTCCAAACAGAGACAATTAGAGAAAGAGCAGGAGAAGCAAAGAAAGAAGCAGCTGCTGGTTATGAAAAATCAAGACTTGAATCCTTTAGATGAAAACTTTCAGCTAAAAGATCCCACAACGAGGCCCGACAGACTTGTGATGGAACTTGGATCTACCTTTTACGATGAAGTGGGAAACAAATCAGATGTGGCATGTTGGAGATATGAGCCAGAGAAAAAGATGTGGTTGATTACCCGAAAGAGTGGGCACAGGGAGTTTTATGACGATGAAAGCCAATTCTAATCCTGGACTCAAATTGATCTGAAGTCCCTGTTGCGAGCTCCTTATTATGATCCAGATCTGAACAAGAGAGGTCCAGGTTGGGCATTCCACTCACGTCTTGAAAGGGAAGTTAGAACAAACTTCAAGACCATGAAGACTGCTGAACCGATAGTAAGAAGTCATCCTGGTGTTCGTGACTTCTTTACCAAAAGGACTGTAAAAGCAATCGTCTGGCCTCCCACTGAGAAAGCGAAGATCATTCCACTCACAAGAAAGTTTGAAAGGGGGATACTCAAGAATTTCAGGTTTTGGGCTTATGATCCTGTTATGGCAGAAGCAGTTATTGTCACTGAAGAACAGTCGATCAGGATTCCCAACTCTTACGACCTAATGAGCTTTCATGAAGAAGATATCTTGGTCCTCACAAATCATCAAATAAAGTGCAATGAAAAATATGAAGAATGTGCAAAATCGTGGACAAGTGCTGCTGCCAACATATTGAAGAACTATCTTTTTGTTGATCCGCCTCCAGGTCCTCTCAATCCAAATGTCTGATGCGTCTGCTTATCCAGTAAACCTAGGGGGAGATTGTTAGACCCTTTAAGGTTTATGGATAAGACAATGTGTGGATTAGTCGGTATTGTGGGTTAATTATGGGTTTTGGGCCTAATAATGTAGTCATGGGCCTAGGGTTTAGGGAGCACACTCCCTAATCCCTTTCTATAAATAGTAAATGATGTAATAGGTGCATGGTTGGTGATTTTGGAAACTTGTATTAGACAATCATTGTATGCAAGATTATTGGAGCTTTTGAATATCAATCATCCTACTTTTCATCTTCATTTCTTTTACAACTTGTTTGTGTAATTCCGCCACCTTACGAGTTGTGCGATATCACTGTGATCTCGGTTTCGGGACTTACAATAAGATCATAACAATTACAACATCCGGATCATAGTAACTAACGTTAATAGAACACTAACCGGAACGTCGAATAGGTTGGTTTGATCGAGACACCAAGGCTTCGGATGATGGGGAAACTGTCGTCACGCGAGAGAGAAAAGGAGTGTAGGATTTGATTATGTTTCACAACAGGTTACGCAACGCAAGTCTTAAACACACTAACAGTTGGGCCTATTCTGGCTATGGGTCGTGAGCCCCTTTTGGCGAAGAATCATGTTTGAGGAAGGCCATTCTTCGTCGAGGTCCTGCTTGACGAAGACCATTCTTCGTCGAGGTTGATGGTGGCGAAAAATCATTCTTCGTCACCTGGGGTTTCCATCACACATTAAGCATTAAACCTTACACCTTAACAAGCAAACATCAGGGTACTTTAATCACTCGAAAATAATGATACAACGCAAAACGATTCGTAACACATGATTGCAAAACAAGTTGTGCGTAGAGGAAAGGCCTCGAAATCTTAGGTTGTCACACTAGAACCACACCCTCCCTATTATATATAAAAGGTAGGGTTCAATAGCAAATACTAAAAAAGTGAGGATCCGAGGAAAAGTGCATTTAACATGTTAAATAAATCATAAAAATTCAATTTAACATGTTAAAAAATAATTTAAAAAAAATTCGAAGCTTTTACATATCTATTATATATAATAAATGAAAGTTATTTGGGCCACGTGTCACTTGATTAGGGCATCCTCAGTTCTCTTTTCCCGCCCAACAGTGCCATCCCCTTTTCCTTATATAATCTCTCTTCTCACTTCTAATCTTTGTTTACAAACCTTGGGTTCTTTCTCTCTCTATATTCAGCCGATTCAAATTCAAATTTCACAAACCCTGCAAATTATTGAGATAATTCTTTCCATCCAAACCTTAATCTTCTTCAGACGCCACCATAAAATCTTCTTTTGTTCATCGATTACTTCATCAAAAGGTTTGTTCTTTTTTTTAGTTGAAATACTTTCATGATTTCCTCTTATTTACACTAATCCTAATTTCTACTCGTAATCTAATCATATGGTTCCAGGGTTGTTGTCATCAAAGTTGAAATCCGCTTAGCTGCGGATAAGAGAACTGCCATAAGCTGGTATGTTTGAATATGTTTTGAAATTAGCGTTTTTTTCTAGATGGTGATGATATGAGTATAACATCTGTTGATTATTGATGTTTGAGTATGTTCAGCCATTATTCTTTCTGAAATTAGAGTTTCATTGGTATTATCTGTTTGTAACAGCAGTGGTTCAGCATCTACAGTGGATTCAACATCAGGTGTTTGCTATTATTGTTTGATGTTGTTTGCTATTATTGACGGATGTTGTTTGCTATTGTTGTTTGATGTTGTTTACTATTGTTGTTTGCAGTTGAAGATATCTTAATTAAGGTAATAATTGTATTACATCCTGTTGAAAATTAGAATTGATAAATTTAGGGAAAGTGAGGTTGAAAGTTAATAACCCAACAGTGGAGCATTTCATTCTACAGGTTCCATAAATTAAGGGTATTCTCATATAATGATGATGATTGTTCCACGGTTGTTTCCAGTATTATTGTTCCAACATCGTTTAAAGTATGTGTTTTTTGCTACTCTGATTTTCAATTTTGAGTTTTTTATTTTGAAGTGATATACTCTAATTCTCGGTTTATATTTCAGTCTAATCACAGTTGTTTGAAATTCATACAATCTGCTGCGGGTTATTATAGGTTTGTATTCAAAGAAGCATAAAGTTTAATTAAACACAAAGAAAGATTATTAAATTTATAGTTTACTTGCATATGTCTAAATGATGATGATGATTATAATTCACTTGTGCAGAAGATGATGATGGAGAACCCACAGTAGTTCCTACTAAACGCAAGAAAGGATCTGCTATTGTTGTAAGATAAGATTTTATGTTACTAGAGAGTCTAGAGTAATGGTGTTTCCTACCTTTTTTGTATTAAAAGAAGCATAAAGTTTGTTTTAAAGGAGCTCTTTATGAACAAAGACTGATGAGGCCTATCCACTGTTGAAGACAAGGTCCTGTTAAAGACAACCACTTTATGTACCTAGAGTTTGATTAATCAAAGGGAAACAACTGTTTAGTATCAGCAGTGGTTCAGCATCTACAACGGATTCAAATTTAGTATTTAATTATCAGTGGTTCTTGTGTAACTTTAGTATTTCATTATGAGTTTATTTCATGTTGTAAGAATCAGTGAATTCTCAGATAATAGATTGCTTTGCCGGATTAGATTATGTGTTAAATTATAGTTCTTTAAGTGATTGTTTCGTTTTCTTGAATTCTATGTAATTTTGTAAAGAAGTACAATAACAAACAGTGGTTTTAACATCTGTTTGCAATTTGGTCAATAGTTAATGGGAACCCCTGTTAGGTTGAACAGTAGATGTTATTAACTATAACATCTGTTCAGGAATACGACTGTTTGCACTTTATGTACCTAGAGTTTGATTAATCAAAGGAAAACGACTGTTTAGTATCAGCAGTGGTTCAACATCTACAACGGATTCAAATTTAGTATTTAATTATCAGTGGTTCTTATGTAACTTTAGTATTTCATTATGAGTTTGTTTCATGTTGTAAGAATCAGTGAATTCTTAGATAATAGATTGCTTTGCCCGATTAGATTATGTGTTAAATTATAGTTCTTTAAGTGTTTGTTTCGTTTTCTTGAATTCTATGTAATTTTGTAAAGAAGTACAATAACAAACAGTGGTTTTAACATCTGTTTGCAATTTGGTCAATAGTTAATGGAAACCCCTGTTCAGGGTTAAACAGATGTTTGGGCTTTAACAGATGTTTGGCTCTAAACCAAACATCAGTTTAAGGTCAACATCTATTTGAGTATTGGTCCTGTTGTGAAATTTGTTTGACCCAACAGTGGTTTTAAACCACCAGATAAACATCTCTTTATGTGCAAACACCTGTTTATGGTCAAACTTCTGTTTATGGGCAAAATTCTGTTTAAGGCGAAACATATGTTTCTTCAAAATCTGTTGACCATTGACTGACCAAACATCAGTGTTTAAAAAACTGTTGGCTATCCACTGATAGGAAAAATAGCCACTGCTCACTTTTTTTATTGTTGGCATCTATTGATATTGACCATCAGTTGTTTTCCTAAAAAACAGCCACTGCTCACTTTTTTGTTATTGATGGTGTTAATTAGTGATATATTGAAATTATCAAATAAAAACTAGAATAACAATGAAAACAACCATTTTACCTCATCTTTACATACCAATGAGGTAAGATTTCCTCCAACATTGTTTTGATCATACAATTTAAAAAATTCTTTATAACTATTTGTTGGAAATCAAATCAGTAATTAATGCTAATTTCTTGAGCTTTGGACATTTAAAACATGCAAAATGTGAATTTCAAACTCACGGTTTAAAAATTAGAAAAGTCATCATGACAATGACAGTTGCTTTCAAATCATCATCAGTAATTACTGATAATATCAGTAATTACAGAAAAGTCATAATGACAATTGACGTTCGGTATCTACTGATAGGAAAAAATAGCCACTGGTCACTTTTTTATTCTTGACATCCATTGATATTTACCATCCATGGTGTTAATTAGTGATATATTGAAATTATCAAATAAAAACTAGAATTAAAATGAAATTACCATTTTACCTAATCGTTACATTGCAATGAGATAAGAGTTCCTCCAATATTGTTTTCCTGATGAAATTTAATGTTAAATTAAAAAAAAATACTTGATGGGTATTTGTTGCAAATCAAATCACTAATTAATGGTAATTTCTTCAGCTTTGGACTTTTAAAATATGCAAAATATGAATTTCAAATTAAATTTATGCAAGGTGGTAATTTAGAATTGACGTCCTCTCTTTTTTTTCCCTACTTTGCATATGATTAGTAATATTTATTTACTTTAATAAGGAGGGATATAAAGATATACACTACTTACCTTTCAGTTCCCAATAAACATCATCACAATTGCGGTCAAATCAAATCAGTAATTACTAATAATATCAGTAATTTGAAACTCAAAATTCAAACCATATATATTTTTATCCTTAATGTTAAATTAAAAAATAAAAAAAAATATTTTTTGACTATTTGTTGCAAATCTAATCAATAATAATTAATTGTAATTTCTTGAGCTTTGGACTTTTAAAATATGCAAAAGTAGAATTTCAAACTGACGGTTATTATCTCTCAGTAATTTTGAAATTTGGAAATAAAAAATATGTAAAAGGTAATTTAAAATTGACGTTCTCTTTTTTTTTTCCTACTTTGCATATTTCAGTTCCTTAAAAACATCATAACAATTGCTTTCAAATCAAATCAGTAATTACTAATTAATATTAGTAATTTTGAAATTCAAATTTCAAACCATATATATTTTTATTATTCTATAAATAAGATACAATTATCTGGTTTCACATTCAAATCTCGCTCGCTCATATATGTGACCGTATCTTTCTCTCTCAAATGCATCTTTCTTGTGATTTAGCAGCTAATTTCCCATTACACTTCTTTGTTCGAATGTTTGTTGATAATGTTTACATGTTATCGTTCCTGTATCATTGTTCCAACATCGTTGTTTCAATGTAAATTCGCATCCCACATCAACCTTTCAATATCGATGCTGCAATATCATTGTTGCAACATCGTAAAAAGTTGCATGTGTTACCTTTTTTGATGGCAGAGATGCAACTTTAAAGTTACATGTGCCATTTTTTTTTTATTTCCGTTAAATCCAAAGTCACGTTTTCTTGCTCCAGGAAGATTTTCTTCTTTTAAAGAAAGTATACATTCGTCCAAAGCTCGTGAAAACTCAGATGTGCAATAAAAATGAAAAAGACACGTTTGAATTTTAGATTAGTTTCTTATTCTTATTTGTGTTGTCAGTAATATGGAGTGTGGTGATAGAGACGTGCAGTTTATGGCGATGCTGAAGGACATACATCAAGAGGTTCAGCAATAGATGTAGTGGAAACTAAAGTTTATTAGTTCTTGCTGTTATTCTTAGATTTGAACTTGAATATTGTTCAGTATGTCATGTAATTATTGGACTTTTAGTTTCAAGGTCCTGAATAAATGATTAAATATAATTTTATGAATCTTTGTTGTGTTTTATTTTTACTTATTATTTATTGTTTCAGTAATATTTAGATTATGTTGATGTTGAATTGTGTCTGTAGATCTGTTTGGTAAGTCAACAGAGGATTAATAGTGTCAAGGATTTGTTTAATGGTCCAACTCTGAAAGGGTGGTGTGGTTATAACAGCTGATCATGCTAAGGACTGTTATAATTAATTCCTGCTCCATATAAAGACTGATGGGCTTATTGTCTCATGAGGGCTATGCACTGTTGAAGGCAAAGTCCTGTTAAAGACTAGCACTTATGGTGTAGTTATAACAGCTTCTACAGCGGATTCAACTTTAGTATTTATGTATCAGTTTTTGAATTACTAGGGTACTCATGTTTTAATTGAGTATTAAACGAAAATGAGTTGCCTTAGCAAAAAGTTTTCATCATCTGGGGTACTAAACCACTGTCTTTCAAAATTGACATGTGGCAAAACCTTGAATGAAAATTCTCAAAACTGTTGCTGGAATACTTGTCCTTCAGATCTGTACCATTTACCCTAACCACTGTTTTGTTCCAACGTCTGATCTCTAAACACTGTCCACTGCTGAAAGTTAACCACTGATCCCTCATTTTCTTGACAAGCACTGATGTTCAAAATCAGTGTCCTATCCACTGATATGCTATCCACTGATAGTAAAAATCATCCACTGCCCACAATTTTTACCGTTGTAACCACTGATGCTTGATACGTCAGTGGCCCTTAAAACAACTGTTTTCCATCCTTCATCCATTTCATCAGTGTTTGACACGTGGTAAGTCTTTAGCCTTCAGATCATAATAACCGCTGCCACATCAGCGATCATTTTTTCCGCAGCTAAAACCCTGCCCTAAACCCCAAACAGGGTTTTACACTGTCGAATAGAATTCCAAAATTCTCTTCTCATAGCAGTTTCCAACCCTTCTTCTCAAAATCTCCAAAATCCTTCTTCGTTCTTCTCCGCAAAAATGACAAAATCAAAGTCAAAATCAAAACCTAAATCACCACCACCTTCAAATGAAGTCGCTCAAACGGCCGAAGAATCCAATGAGATACCATACAAACAATCTCACAACTATTTGGGTTTACTCACCAAACCCACAAACAATCATACCTTCGATTCCATTCTCGACACCATATCTACATCAAAGTACAAAACTTTGTTGACAGTAGACGCCCCCATATATCTGCAAACCCAGAGAGAGTTCTGGAAAAATGCTACGCTTGAAAAACAAGATGATAAAGTAGTAGCCATTAACTCCTCGATACGGGGTACTGCGATTCAAATCACTCCGCAATCATTATCAGAAATCTTCAAACTCGATGATCAGAAAGGTAAAGCTTCTTTTGACAAAAACGAGTTAAAAGCTGATTTTCTGAAAAGGGGCTATGCAGAACAGTCAAAGGTAGATACCCTACAAAAGGGTTATTTTCCATCTGCACCCAGATTTTTATTTCACACACTTCTGATGTGTGCTTCGAATAAAACAACATCTTTTAACGAAATACCATTAAAAATTCAATGCCTGGGTTACGCTATTTTGAATAATAAAGACTACAACTACTCCCAGGAGATTTTCAATGACATGGTGAAAAACGTTGAAAGTAAAGCATTTTTGCTGTTTCCAAGATTTTTGAGTTATTATTTTATACAAAAATTTGATAAGAAAAATGAAAATTTGCTTAAACAAGGTGTCTATTTTCAAATAAAAAGCTTGACACCTGAAACATTCACTAGAATGTTGGCACCAATAAAAACAAAAGCAGGGGTACCTGAGCAGATTTTAGCGGTTACAACTGCTCCTCAGGTATCAGCTGCTGAGCCCACTGCTCCAGGTGATCAAAGCAACACAACCACTGCTTTGAAACCCACACCTGATATCACCAAAAAGACCAAAAGAAAAACATCCAGAAAACCCACCAAACCCAAAACAAAGGCAACTCTGGAAGATGAGATCCCAGAGGAAATGCCTGTGACAACACAAAAGTCACCACAAACCACTGCTGCTACTTCCTCACAGCAGTTGGAAGAAAGATCTCAACCCATGCCTGAAACTCCTCCTGCATCCTCACAAAGGGATCAGGTTGTAATCACAGGGACACCAAATTATGAAGCTCCAGATCCACTTGGCTCTATCTTCCACAGTCCTGATCCCAAGGACATGTCTCTTTCAACACCTATACCCTCACCAATCATAATGCCACAATCCATGCTACCCTTGTTGCATGCAGCTGCTATAGCTCAGACACAAACCAGTTCCTCTCTTTCACCTATCACTGAGAGTATACCCCCACAAGAGACTGGGTGTGATGCTACTACTTCTGCTATCCCAGCAACAATTGAGGAGGTTACACCCCCTGAGTTACAAGTAACTCTCGGTGGTAGTTCAAGTGGAGCAGCAACTACAACTGGTGGATCAACAGATCTTCAGTTGGACAGTTGTTTCATAAGTAAGACTCCCTTGAAGGCAATTTCTTCCATGGCAACTTCGGTAACCACCAGTGAGTTGGATCTAACCACTGGTACCATCAAAGGTTTATCGAGTGCTGAAGAAAGAAGTCCCCAGTACCAAGAACAAGGGGCATCAATGGGTGATTTTTGGGACTCTGTTCCTAAGTCACACATTGATATAACCACTGCTGGTGGGGATTCAGATGATCCTACTAAAGTAGGTGATGATTCAAAATATCAGGAATTGACGAACAGAGTTGACAAACTTGAAGATTCAGTTGCTGAAATAAAGGAGATGGTGCAAGAGATTTTAAAAGCTCAAAAAGCAAAGTCTACTGCTGCCCCACCACAAGCATTTGTTCCTACTCAAGCATCTGCACAACATGCAGTTGCTGCAAATGACCTCTGGAATATCTTTCAAGCCATGCTTGAAAAACAGCAACAAATGGCTGATCAAAACCATGCTACTCATGTACAAATGCTGACCAACATGGTGGAATCAAGGTTCAAAGATACTCAAGCAGATATCAAGGCTATAAAGGCTAGCATTCAAAGTGTCTCTGGCAAAGTTCCTTCTTCCCTATACTTTCTTGATAACCCTCCTTCAGATAATGCCAAAAAGGGGGGAGAATATCAAGCTGTTGAGACAAATGAATAAGATGGGAATAGAACATGGCCTTTATATTGAGCCTGAAAAAGAAAAAGAAAAAGAAAAGCAGGTATCAAAACCTGTTAGTCAAATAGCTGATACAGCAGTAGTTACAAAAACTGCTGTCAGTAGCCAAACAGCTGCCATGTCATCAACACACACATCTTCAACACACACCACTCTACCACACACCACTGCAACTACTGCTCTACCACCATCATCTACAATCACACCATCACCACTGCCTCCTGTCATAAAACAGAAGACAACAGATGTTACAACATCTGTTGTAATGACAGCAGTGGTTGAAGCACCAGTTGTTTCAACAGTTGTTTGTCAGACACTCCCCATCATTCAAACCACTGATTCACCCAAAACATCATCTGCCCCTTCTTCATTAAAAAGGAGAAGGAATCTCATATCAGATGATGATTCACCACCACCATCACCACCATCAAAAACTACCTCACCACTTCCATCCCCTGCTCAAAAGCAGAAGACAACTGCTGACATATCAGCAGTTGTAATGACAACAGATGTTCAGACACCAGTTGTTTCAACAACTGTTAGTCAATCATCCACCACTGCTCTCACCTTCTCTACATCACAACCAAAGCTCTTCAACAGAAAAAGAAAGCCAATCTCTGCCGATGAGGGTATACATGATCCTAATGCTGCACAACATCCACTGGAACTTGAAGCTATCAAAAATGAGATGAGGCAATTCTATACAGAAGAAGATCCTTCAAAAAGAAGATTCTCCTCACTCATAGGCTACATGCCACCAGATGATATGGATGATTACCTCAAAGTCAAGGCAAGGCAAGCTAAACTAAGAGCTAAAGTTGAGAGTGAACGTGAACGTTTAAGCGAAGATGGCATTGCTAAAAGACTGGAGTTCTACTTCACAAAAGTAAAGCAGATAGAAGAGTTTGCACAAGACCTAAACAAAGAAAAGGCTGATCAAAGGAAAAAGTTAAGAAAACAATATCTAGCCTACATCATGAAAGAGAAATTCTATCCTGCTGAAGAACAACAGTTCGAAGAATGGCCAATAATCGCTCTAAAGCATGAGGCAGAAAGGATTGAGAAAATCAAGAATGATCCTACAAAGAAGAAGAATGCTCCAAACTGGAGCAAATACAAAAGGCTCATTGCTGACCTAACTGCTGAGTATAAGAGAAAGAAAAAGGAGCTGGTGGATGCAAAAATGGATACTGCTGAAGCCATATCAAAATGGTCAAAACAGCAGACTGATGAAGCCTATGAAAGGCTGAAGAAAAGAAAGATAACTGTATCAAGCACCTCAAAGAAGCATGAACAAAGAATGAAGCTTGAACAGCAGATAGAAAATCTCAATACACTGTTCCGGTCTACTTTTGTGACAAATCAAGAAGAAAAAGAACAGTTGACCAGTGAAGAGGTGAAAGAAAAGGAGGTTGAGTACTTCACATAATCCATCATGAAAATGGGTCTAAAAGAAGAAAACTCAGAAAAACTTCAAAACCTTTTTAAAAGGATGTTAACCAAACCTGCATCACCAAACACTTCAACAGACATGACAGACATTGAAAGGCAGGAGCTGATTGAAAGAGAAACTACAGAAGATATAGCTGCAGCAAATGATGTCATAGAAATGGCTTTCAAAAGAATGTCTGAAAGTCTGCAAGTCTTCTCAAGGCCAATATCTCAAAGCTCATCATCAAATAAATCTCTCCCAAGAAATCCATTGGGTTTAAAAGTACTAAAGTGGCTCTCTGATCAAAAGACCCACGTATTGACTCTGGTCAGATCCAATGGAGAGGTGAAGTATATATCAAGGAAAGAAGCACTAGGCCTTAGTGTTCAAGATTTGCAGGATCTCCTTGAACTTACACTGTGCCGGGATGAAGATGATACAAGCTCCAAAGCATTTGAAGAAGAATTTAAAAGAAAAGCAAGGGAACTTTTGATGAGTAATAAAGATCCAGAATAATCACAGGTTTTTGGCATTATCTGTTCCAGGTGGAGATTGTTGGGATTGAACCCTACCAGAGGAACAGATAATGTAAAGCCAAAACCTGGTCACAACAGTGGATCCACAATAAGCAGCGGTTTACATTAAGCTTCCCCCTTGAAAATGATTTATAACAACTGATGGTCTTGTATCCACTGACCGGATACAACTGCTGCTGTTCTGCATAACTACTGATGAAGCTTAGAAGACTGCTGGACACTAAGCACTGCTGGTACAATCTGCTGATGACAAAGCTCTGCCCAATCAAGGACTGATCAACCTTGAGGAAAGCACTGATGTAAAGAGAGAGCAGCTGTTTAGTGAATTATCTGTTTTATGTATAGTCAGTGGTTAGGTATAGCAGTATTTGTAAAAGGACAGTAGATACAGGTTGTTAGGCTGTTAGACGTCGCTTTCATGGTGACGTCAGCTGAAATACCCCAGTGGTTTGGTTTGCCTATAAATGTAACAGTATCCTGTACTGTTACATTTGATTGACTGAGTGGGTTCTTCTCCTCATGTCTAATCCTTTCATCTTGTGCAACCAACCTTGAGGCATCAGGCTGAGGG
The DNA here is from genome assembly GCA_030545235.1 of Helianthus tuberosus. Lineage (NCBI taxonomy): Eukaryota > Viridiplantae > Streptophyta > Magnoliopsida > Asterales > Asteraceae > Helianthus > Helianthus tuberosus. Next base: position 105,506,121 of record CM060361.1, on the reverse strand, counting down.
GGAGTTTACTTTGTAAGCTTTCACTGTAATCTTTTGCTTTTGAATTGTAAATCATTCGACTCTATGAAAAGCAATTGTTTATCAAACTATCTTCTCCTATTGATTGTGTTTACAAAGTTTGTTATTCATTTCCGCTGCACTTAAAACTGTTCATATCTATTTGATTTGTTCAAATCTAACAAACAAACACAATCATGAAAGCCTCAGATCCTAACATTAAGCTTGTATGTTATGTGACTTAACACATTTTATTGTTTATCTACAACGTTTTGGTTTCACATATGTAGTTGCCACTTACAATTTATATTTATCTGACAGGTTGGTTACTGGTGATAGTTTGTTAGGTAGTTGTCAAAATACTTCAATATGGTATGGTTTTGTTTTATTCCAGTATCACGGCATTTCAGTACTTTAATATGTATGGCTTCATCTTATTCCAGTATCACCGCATTACAGGTTACAGAAATGATTTTCAGCGATCGAGAAAATGAACAAAATCTGTACATTGTTTATACAGTTTCAATTGTATTTTTCTATGATTTTATGAGTGATCTAGAATTCTGCCCATTTTCTAATAATCTGCGCATAAGGACAACCTATGTAAAGTCGAATCTACATGGCCGAACTGCATGCATACATTTTCACTTTTTACTGGGTGAAGTCATTATCATCATTCAATTTGTTTCATATTTGTGCAGGTGGGAAAAGAGCAAAAGGAAGGGGAGGTGGCAATCGAGGTGTGCGTGGGAATCGATTTTGGTTTGGGGATAGGATACAGTTCAGAACGCAAACCTGCTTCATCAACGGGTGGTTTGGTATAGTTTGGATTGACCCAAAACACTTACTATTGTCAAAAGTTTTAGAACACATTATATAAATAATTACTACCTTAACTACCCCCGGTATGTTGTAATCCTGTAAGTTTTATGTGTATCTATTAATCTTAGCCCGCTAATTAATCGCAATAAACTTTCGAGAGTTTGTCTTAAGTTTAGCCTGAGACTAAGCCAGCCTTTAGAATCAAGATGTGTGAAAACATCTTAGAAGATGAGGCTTTCTTGATGTGATCGTGACCTCTAGGAATTTGCTTATATATCACTATTATCAATCACGATCCATCCATTTGGACACATAACCTTACACTAGGATCTTTTTAGGATAACGTAATGGCTTATGTGTACCTTACATTTGTACGTTTCTTAACCATGTTATCTAAAAAATGAGTTTCACATCACTTATCTATTATCTATTTCTTAACTATGTAAACCTTTTGAGGTTTACATTGCTCATTTTAATGCTTATATTATAACCATGTCGCATTTGCACTTTGATCATGTACCTCTTTTTCTTTCGCGAAGATTTTATTTTTGTATGATTTTAACTATATATTAATCATAAATAGATTTTGAGTAAAGTAATTTTATCGAGCCCGGGAAGCAATCCCGGGTAAAAACCTAGTAAATAAATATAGAAACCTTTTTAATAAAAACTTCAAAACTAAAAAAATGTTTAAAAAAGATTAAATAATTTTTTATTTGATAGCTTCTACACATCTTTATATGTAAAAGCTACAAAAAATTTTGAAAAAAAAAATAGTTTTAGCATTTTAACTTTTATTTTTATGATATATCTAACTTGTTAAACACACTTTTCCCCGGTTCCCCACTAAACCTCACACTATATATACTTCACCTATATAAGGATGGATAAAATGAAAACTCACTTAAGTTGAAAAAAACTCAAGAAATCCTTATAAAAATCCTATGTAACATTTTTATTTTTTCTAAAAAAAAATAGAAAATGTAACATACATATATTTGAAAATTTTTGTAAAAAAAAAAAAACAAAAAATGCCGAGTATTTTTTTTTTAATGTTAAAAATTCCATTTACATAATATATAGAGTTAAGTACATAGTTAGTTCATTTGGTTTACACAAAGTAACAATCTAAGGTACTAATAGTTTAAAATCACTTCTTAGGGTACTAACTTTCCATTTTTTTAACATGTGGGGGTATTAACGTTAATTCCCTGGTTAATATTAGTACCTTAGTTGTTAGTTTGTGTAAACCACAAGGATTAACTATGTAAATAATACCCCCACATGTTAAAAATAGAAAGTTAGTAACTCAGGAAGTGATTTTTAAACTATTAGTACCTTAGATTGTTAGTTTGTATAAATCACAGGGAGTAACTGTGTAATTAACTCTAATATATATGTCTAAAAATGTAACATACAAATTTTGAACATTTAAAAAAAACTAGTTGGTGCTTTTTTACATTTTTTTATTAAATTTTCAAATATACTTATGCTATATTCCCTGTTTTTTTTTTAAATAAAAATGTTACATAGGATTTTCTTAAGTTTTTTCAACTCAAGTAAGTTTTCTTCCTATACTTCACCTACATATATATATATTAACAAGTAAAATATATAACAAAAATTCAATTTAAAAAAAAAAATTATTTTTTTTCAAAAAAAAAAATCAAAGATTTTGCAAATAAAGATATATAGAAGCTGCTGTTCCAATAAAAATTACTTTTGTAAAAAAAATATATCTTTGTTACTTTTTTAATATATTTTTTATATTTTTAGTTTTTGAAATTTTTTATTAAAAAAAACTTCTATATGTATTTATATACAAAAGCTCCGTAAAACATTTAAAAAATAATTTTTAACATGTTAAGTTGAATTTTTAATATGTTAAATACATGGTTCTTCGGTTCCCCACTTTTTTAGTGTTCTCCAATAAATTCTCCACCATAGATAATTGATTAATGTAAAACACGTATTAACTGATATCCTTTTGGACATATCACAACCATATTCTAGGTTTTAACTTTCGATTGATATACCGAGTGTCTGTACTATAATAAACCAAACTTGTACCAACCAAGCACCCGCCACAACACACAGAGTAATTCTACTACTATTATTGTTAGTAGTAGTAAAAAGCGTTGCATAATAAATAGTAGTTTTTATTATTATTCATAATTAACTTTTCGAGTATTTTGATTTTCTTTTTTAACTTTTAAGATACGATGTTTATAGAATTTCAAGTATGCCGTTGTGGCGTATCTTTTTTTATCTACATCTTGCTACAATTTTCAAAGCAGAGTTGTGAGTAGTAATATACAAGTAATCGAAGTACCAAAGTAAATGCTATCAAACCTATCTAACATTTTTTTATAAAGTGGCGATATTTACTCTTTCCATTAATACCGTTGTAACATGCCTATTATTATCTACATCTCGAAATATTTGTTTTTGTAGACAAGTTGTGAGTAGCAATGCACAAGTAATCAAATCACAAACATACATGTTATCAAAGTTACCTCACAATTTTGATTTTTTGAGTCTTAAGTGATGACGTTTATCCTTTTTGTTATTTTAAAAATATAATATAAAGCTTTTTAAAATTATGATAAACTATTAACTAATGTATTCTATTTATTGTTAGGAGAACTTCTTTTAAATTTTCTTGAGTAACTTTCTTAGCTATAAGACTCCATGCCGCAGATAAAGCTTCACGCCTCGTGCCACGAAGATAGGGAGCTTTAAAGCTTCTCACATTTAACACCAATGCAGTGGAGTAAACTCCCTTAGATGTTAGACTAAGCGATGTGGGGGGACGGCCTAGGGCCAGCTTGGTGTGGCCCCGGGCCTGCACACCGCCCTCTAGGTGCGTCCCCATCTTCCTTGTCACCTTCCAGACGGTCTTGCCGGGCCTCCTTTTCTCACGCACATACATACATGCATACACATATATATATTGAGCCATCCCTACACCCTAGGTCCATTTCCTTTAGGCTCATCCCAACACCCGCTTACGTAGACGCCTACGTGGCGAATCATCCTTTGAGGACTACCCTCCTCCACACCTTAGGCTATAGGGTGTGGTTGGATCCCCATGAGGCTTTATCAAGTCCACGTAGGATCCACGTCAGCCATGGAGCCCCCTTCAATTTGCAGGGTGTGGATGGAGCCCCCTATTGAACAAAATTAAAAAAAGAAATTTTGATTGGTTTACAAGTTGTGGGCCCCCCTGAACACTTTAACCTTCTCGTTACCATTCTAGCGCCTCACCTATGGCGCCCCCCTCTTAAAATGGAGGGTGTGGTGATGGAGCCCTTAGGGGCGCTATAGTGGCTGAGTTGGCGGGGGTGGCGCCCCCACACCCTCGAGCCTTATAGTCTTAATAAAAGGAAACTAGAAAAGTTGTAATTGGTGGAAAGGTGTAGGGGCCTACACACACATTATGACGCTCGCCAAATAATAAACGGTGAGTCGGTGACTATCAATAAGCAGGTGTTTGTTTGTTTCGGTTATAATAACATATGAATCTATAACTGGTATATATGTTTATTTATAGTATTTTCGTAACATATGGGTTCGCTTACATATAATTCAGCTATATGCGGTTTGAGTAAATTGTTTAGTTGTGACCATGGATTTATTTAAAGGGGAAAAGATCAAATAGGAAGTTTATTTTGGCTAGGAAGTGTAGGAAGCAATAGGATTAGGCAGTGGCGGATCTAGACAAAAATCTTAGGGGTAACGTTCAAAAAAAAAAAATTCGTACTTTCATACAATGTTAATGAAACAAAGATAAAAACAGGATAATAAAAAAAGTAAAGCACACACCTAATAGATTTCTCCTCTTCGGTTTTAAAAGCTTGAAATCGAGTCATTACATCCTCTTGTTTTATTTTATCAAAAGTGTCTCTTTCGACCATACAAATTAATGCATTATTCAAATACTCATCGCCCATTCGATTGCGTAAATCCATCTTAATAAGCTACATTAAAAAAAAAACATATTTCAATGGTTGCGGTTGCAACTGGTAAACCAACGCTAACTTCAATATCCGGTTAAGGAAAAAAATTGATTTGTTCCCGATAAAAAACAAACGAACCCAAGTCATTTGGGCTTTTAACCATGTGGACTTTTAATATGTTGTGTTTATGTGGGCTATTGAGTTTTAATTATAGTGAGCTTTTAGCCATGGACTTTTGATCATAAATTTACGGTTGGGCTTTTAATAAAAGTAGTGGCGGAGCCAGACTTTTATACCCGGAGGGTCACAATGTAATTTATATATACACAAAAATATATTTATTTATGTTTTTCGATAGATGTACTATGACCGTTACAACGATTTTACTTTGCTAACGATAAGCTAAACACTTTTATCAATTAATATTTATTTTGAGTTTTTTATTGAAAATTGAAAATTTTATTATAAAAATAGATCTCTAGATTAATTTAAATAACTTTAGGGCGTACACTTATACCTGTTCATCTTCCCTTCCAAAATCTAAAACAAAATGCTCGCTACCAGTCCACCACCGCATCCACCGGAAAAAATATAATGCTCACAATACCTTCTCTTCTTCTATTTTCTTTTAACAAGGGTGATTATTGAAGGGGTAGCAAGTTTTTCAGGGGTAACGAAGTACAAAAAACGTAAGAAATAAAAGAGATTTTGCACTTCAGCGTTAAAGTTGAGGGGTAGCGAGTGCTACCCCTCCTATAAAGCTAGGTCCGCCCCTGAGATTAGGACATGTGGCAACATTTAAAATAAATAAAAAGGGTATTTTAATCAATTCAACCCTTTCTTCTTCCTTTTCAAAACCCAGTAACTTCAAAACCCACCATCTTCAACCATTTCTTCACTTTCTATCTCAATAATCACTACATTATAGTGTGATTTTCATCACAAATCAATGATTCAAACACCCGATCAACGTGTTCTTCAGCTTTTTTGAAGAAAACCCAGTTTAATTTAATAAAAAATCTCGTTTTTTCCGGTGATTTTGGAGATAATCACTCGATTCGAGCGCTGATAAGTGTTTCAATCATTCAAACTTCGTCAATTGTTGAAGAAATCATTTAGATCCATGTAAGAAATTCTTTAATTTCATTTTTACGATCTGGGTTTTTGATTTAGTCATTGCGTTTTACGATCTTGGCGGGGTCCGGGGGCAGGGCCCCTGGTAGCGGGGTCCCAGGGGCGGCAGCCCCTGGCTGGGGTTGAGCTGCATTCATAGATAGTGTTTCTGGAAAACTGCATCAGAAAAAATAATTTTCTGTAAATTGCCTCTGGAAAACTGCATTCGTAGACAGTGTTTCTGGTTCTATAAACAATAGGTTCTGGTCATTGCGTTTTAGTTAGATTCTGGTTCTGTGAACAACAGTTTCTGGTTCTGTGAACAACAGTTTCTGGTCATTGCGTTTTAGACAGTTTCTGGTTCTATGAACAACAGTTTCTGGTCATTGCGTTTTAGACAGTTTCTGGTTCTGTGAACAACAGTTTCTAGTCATTGCGTTTTAGAAATAAAACATTTTTGAAGTGTTTTTACTCATTGCGTTTTAGGTAAACACATTTTTATGTGTATTCAGTTCATTGCGTTTTAGAGAGAACAGTTTCTTTTGTGTTTTTAGGCCATTGCGTTTTAGAAATAAGACATTTTATGTGTTTTCTAGGCATTGCGTTTTAGAAATAAGACATTTTTAAGTGTTTTCTGGCCATTGCGTTTTAGAAATAAGACATTTTTAAGTGTTTTCTGGCCATTGCGTTTTAGAAATAAGACATTTTTAAGTGTTTTGGGTGCATTGCGTTTTATAAAGTACACTTTCTTTTGTGTTTTTAGGCTATTGCGTTTTAGAAATAAGACATTTATTTGTGTTTTCTGGTCATTGTGATTTAGAAATAAGACATTTCTTTGTGTTTTTTGTGCGTTGCGTTTTAGAAAAAGTCATTTTTTTATGTTTTTTTTTCATTGCGTTTTACGCAACTGGGTTTTCAAAAAAAAAATTCGAAAATATAGCAATAGTATACTTGTTTTAAAGATAAAAAAACGCTGGTTTTTTTGGTGCAATTTTTATAAAAAAATAATGTCGTATGAAAAAGTTATTAACGTTTAAAAAATTGGGGGAATTGGAGGAGAGAGAAACTATTGTGCTGGATTGACTAGAATGCCCCAAACAAACCCACGCGCCTCTTTTTTTTTTTTTTTTTGCTTCAATTTCATTCATTTAATCTTAGCCTTTGATTAATTAAATAAATGGTCAAGATCACTTCCTAGCCTTTCTAGCCAAATAAACTTTCTATTGTATCTCCACCCTTATTTAAAGAGTTAAATCTGAATTATCACTGATATACATGCATGCTTTTTGGATGTGGCATACCCATGTAGTTTGTTAGAATGAAATCACCGCTACAAGCAGATTTAGGTGTTTCACAACTAACGTGTCACGTACCACCTTTTATTCGTGTATACACAAAATGTTTGCTTAAATTCTAATCAACATAATACATTGTTAAAACTTGTTAGGAACATGCTTTAGAAGACGACACTTAAAGAGTTATGTTTTCTTTAGAAGCTAAACTGGGTAAAACCAAATCCGGCATTAAAAAAATAAAAAAAAATGAAAAAAACCCTTGAAAATATAGGAAACATCGACCTGCGTTCGTGCTGTGACTTAAAGCAAAGAAAACATCCAAACCGACCATCAATTTTATTTAGTGGGCGGCTTTAAAAGAAATTATCTACCGATTTAGAAATCTTCAAACAACACAAGTAAGTTTGCTGTCCGAATAGGTAATATTTGTTTGAAAAAGTAAAAAAAAAAAAATAGCATTAATAGGTAAGTTTGTTGGTGGCACGATGATATTTCAAGGGTCCGTCAGTGATCCAAATTTGCTTTTCAAAAAAAATTATAATAATCAAAATATAAAGTAACGAAACATTCGTTATTCATAGGAAATATGATAATATTACAAAGCCATGAAAAATAAAGAGTAATTGCCATTTCAGTCCCTGAGTTTTTGTTCAAATTGTCATTTTAGTCCAAATAGTTTTTTTTCTCCTCTAGGCCTCTGGCTTTTCCTTTTTCTTGTTATTTTGATCACATTGACTAACTTAGTCTAAAAACCGGGTTATAATCAGGGGTATTTTTAGCATTAAATTGTTATAAGGTTTATAAATTATGTTGTAAACTACCCCTGGTTATCACTAAACAACAGTTATACCAAAAATACCCCTGCTTATAACCAGATTTTTAGACTGGGTTAGACAATGTGATCAAAATGACAAGAAAATGAAAAAGTTCTGGACCCAGAGAAGAAAAAAAAACATTTAGACTAAAATGGAAATTTGAACCAAAACTCAGTGACTAAAATGGCAATTTACTCAAAAATAAATATAAAATACAATTTTATATGTACTGAACGTGATTCAACCGTGTCTTTAGTAGGTTTACAAAATATACCTTTCTAATAGGCTTATTAGAAGATGTTAGTATTTCAAAAAACCACATTAAACATACATGTTATTTTGTATATGATTGGTTCAATAAAACCCATGAAACCATCATTTTGTAACACCATATTCAGATTAAAGATTATACTCCAATTATAAAATTAATCTGGACTCGTTTGTACTACATAAATATTTCCCAAAAGTCATTTACAAGATTCTAATAAAAATCTCAATTACTATTAAAACTTTTGTGAACCCAAAATCCATTATAAGAAGGTTTTTAAGATTGAATTAACAATCTTCATGAAAAGTTTGTTTTAAGATTGTAGGAAGTGGGTTCAATTTTATTAAAATAATGATCAAATATATAATAACAAGATTCTCGTTATTCGTAGAAATATCATAGTACAATCCGTATAAAGTTAAATGTAAAATAAATATAAGATATAAGATATAATTTTATATGTATCGAACGTGATTCAACTGTGTCTTTGGTGGGCGCATAAACGTCATTCATCTAGTGTTCATGACTCTAGCATTCATTAGTTGTGTCATGCTCCTTGACTGCACAAATTAGCATACTAAAATATTAACAGTTTTTGTTGAGGATCGTGTTTGACACGGGGCCCCTAAAATAGATTTTGCGCCTCCTCTAAGACGAATGTGTCTGTCTTCCAGGGTACTGTCACACCCCAACCGATGACGGAAACATCGGAGTGAGACGAAAACAAGATTGTTCGAAACATCATAACGCTAAATGTGACAATATTTAATTAATCACAATTTTATAAATACTAAAATGATTACATTGTTCAAAACACCAAATACATCAATGTAGCGACATAAAAACATGAAACCAAATAATTGTTTATCATTAAGGTGTGTATCTAAATCCACCCTAAACTTGTTTCTTCAATCCTCAACTATCAACCTGCAACATGTATTAAATATGATCAACAAAAATGTTGGCGAGTATACAAGTTTGAATACATAGCATCATAGGGAAAAATGTTTAATGGTGCTCGTATCCAAACATGATAAATTGCATACATTATTACTAACATACTACACAAGTGTAAGCTATATATCAAACCAGAGTTTAACGCAATCGTGATTACCCAACGTCGTCGAAACGAAGAGGGTGGAATGGTGTTTTACTTAACAATACCACTAGAATACGGGCGTGGCGTTAGTCCTATAGCGTTTTAATTGTTAAGGTAGGCTTGCAAAGTTAATGAGCATATAGACATGTGTAAACATAGCATTCGATGTTAACAAGTATAACAAGTCTCATGTTTAATAGTGGATAGAGGGTGATTTTGTAACAAGTTTAATAGTGTTGCGTGTTCTTGTATAGTTGTACATGTTGCACCCAAAGTATATAAAATGAAATAGGGATCGAGTATACTCATAGTTTTGCATAGATTTCCACGAAATTGGGAGCTGATTAGTTGAGGGTTGGCACACCAAGGTCACCTTGAAATGGGTAAACAAAGGTGTGAGTATTCTGATGTAACAAGGACTCAGATCAGACTTTAAAATACGAAAAAGTACGAAATAAATCAAGTACAGAACCCTTCATGCGAATGGGATGGCATTCGAGCGAATGGGCATCCATTCGTGCGAATGGGTCTGTCCTCTGTGCGACTAGTTCTGTTGTGTGCGGTTTGTGCGAAAAACTTAATTGTAAACTGATAAATCATAGTAATAGTTGTCATCAGAAGGTAAAACAGTTGATAAAACATTCAATTAGTCAAGTGAGGTGCTGGAACTAGATTAGAAAAGCAAAGCATCCACAGTTCATACTTCGGTCTCGACTCAGATTCATCCATATTGAAGATGGGGAATCTGATGTGACTTCTGATGGGAAAAACGCGAAACCCGGTCACAAACAGTAAACACAAACGCGGAAGCAAACTTCGTTTGACCAAGAGTTTTCCCAAACTTGAATGAACCTGTGAGGATGCAAACAAATAGAGTATACCAACTACAATCTAAACAACCCAAAAACAATAACAAGAACACCAAATTTTAGCGTGGAAAACCTCTTAAGACGAGAGTAAAAACCACGCGACTACTAGAGCCGCTTCAAATCCACTATCACAAATTAGAGCAATACAAAGTCTTCCCTAGGTATACTAGAGGCATACAATAATCATCATACACTTGGAATTAACAACTTCAAGCATATGGAATCAAATGCAAAGACAAAAGAAGGAATATCACCAAATTCTGCAGCAGCGAACAGAGGCTGTGCAGCTCGACTTCCAGACGTGATTCACACAAACCCACCGTTGGATAAGGTTGCCTAGATGTTTTTATGATTGTGTCCAAAAATCAGAGCGATCCAACGGTTTAATCTGCGGGAAATTGATGACCTCTGCAGCTGGGTATGAAAGTGACGGAAATTTTTCTTCTTCTTTTGTGATACTTTTTGTTGTGTTGTGTGGGTGTTCCCTGCTGAAACCCTTGCCCACTTCTTTTATCCATACACAAAAATAAGAATGGGCCATAAAAAGATTTGATGGGCTTCCTCATTGGCCCAAAACCCAACAATTCTCCCCCTTTTTGGCCTACCCTATTTGTTTGCATCCTCACAGGTTCACTTAAGTTTGGGAAAACTCTTGGTCAAACAAAGTTTGCTTCCGCGTTTGTGTTTACCATTTGTGACCGGGTTTCGCGTTTTTCCCATCATAGTGGTATCAGAGCCATTGGCTCTTGTTATTGGGTTGAAACTTGATTGAACGATGGAAGCTAATACAAATAGGATTGTGAATTTGAATGGTTCTAAATATCATTTTTGGAAAGGCAAGATGGAAGATCTCCTTTATGTGAAGGATTATTATATGCCTGTTTTTAATACCGACAAACCGGGTGATAAAATAGATGAAGAGTGGAATACATTGCACAGAAAGGTTTGTGGTTATATTCGCCAATGGGTTGATGATAATGTTTTGAACCATATTAGCCGGGAGACTCACGCTCGTACTTTGTGGAACAAGCTTGAGGAGTTGTATGCTAGGAAGACTGGAAACAATAAACTGTTCTTGATTAAACAGTTGATAAATTTGAAGTACAATGATGGAACTCCTGTTACTGATCATTTAAATGTATTTCAGGGTCTCATTAATCAGCTTGCAGGAATGGGTATTAAGTTTGAAGACGAGATACTAGGCTTATGGCTTCTTGGTACTTTACCGGACTCTTGGGAGACTTTTAGGACATCATTGTCCAACTCTGCACCTATTGGTATCATTACTATGGAATTGGCTAAAGGCAGTATTTTAAATGAAGAGATGAGAAGAAAATCACAGGGTTTCTCTTCACAATCAGATGTCTTGGTCACAGAGAGCAGGGGGTGTCACGGCCCCCGACCCGGTTTGACCCGTTTCAGGAGCCGCGGGACAGAAAATCCCGTGGTATTTATTTAATTGAGTTAACAGTGGAATATTTTAACAGGATCTTTTTAAAACTAAAACTTCCCGATTATTTCATTTCACAATTCGGGATAAACCCCGATAGTTTACAATCATAGGATTTCACTGAGAAATCTTTATTTTACAAAACATGTTTCTTTATTTTATATTGAGCCACTTCCTTAAGCTTGTAGTGCTTCTCGGCACTTTTCCTGGATCTTAACAGATCACCTGAAACATGTTTGAAAAAGGTTTTGTCAGCGGGAAATACTGGTGAATCATTCTATTTACTAAAATGACATGTTTGTTATAATTTACAGTATTAAGAGCGATTACAATGTTTCCAGATATCAACCAACTACCCACGGTATTTGTCACTCGACTCGTTTCTGTTACTATGGTCATATCACCCATTGGCTACCCCGTTGTCCAATGGTGAAGATTATCAAGTAATGTATACAAAACCCCACATACCGGCTGTAATTTGGTGATTACAAAGACTTAATCCCTGTAATTATAACTTTGAAAATATTTAAGAATTTATAAAGCACTTTGATAAAAAGAGAATGACTCACATTGTAGATTTAACACGAGTAGAGTCTAGTTTATGAATTAGCCTTGTTAACCTAGTTTAAATAACAATGCACACAAAACTAGGTTAGTAACTAATACAACATTTACGATAACTCACGAGATCAAACCCTCACAACGAATGACAAAGTGCAATACTTAAACATCCATCGAATTCACGACGAATGACAAAGCATAACCCTAATGTGGGCAGCACTTAAACATCCATTGGATAGTTTTAATCGATCGGACATTGAATCGTAGCACCGATCGAGTTATTACCCTGTTATCGTGGCAGCGTTCCGTGAATCGTGTGTGTTATAGGACTGTTTCTACAATATCTCAGTGTACAATTTGAATTTCTACGTCGAACCAACGCAAAATGTCAAGTCCCAAGCCCCTGTATTTATACTTAAAATTTGTTCCTCTCGCGTGTCGCGAGATGTTCTCTTGTGCGCGTCGCGTGGCGCGAGGGAAACCCTATTACCATAGGGTAGCCTCGTGTCCAGGTAGCTCAGGTGAGTTGGTCGCTCGTTAATTTTCGAATCACATGTAAAACTGTTTGGATATTATCAACTAGGGTTTACCCCCCCCCCCCTGAGTTTTAGGGGCCCTGATCCTGATTCTGATTGTTCTGAAAAATTTAGGGTTTATGCAGGATCACTTGGGGGTCTTAATTAGGGTTTCCTTTTGGATCAAATATAATAATAAATAATAGTTTTGAGGAGAGTTGTTACATCCTCCCCACCTTAATAAAAATCTCATCCTCGAGATTTATTGGAACAAGTGAGGATAATTTCTGATTCCAGCTCCCAAGTGTATTCAGGTCCTCGTTTTGAATCCCACTTGAATTTGACCAGTACTAGTCTCTTGTGCTTGAGAAACTTGATCTTTCTATCTTCTATTTGAAGAGGTTTCTCTACGAATTTCAACTTTTCATTTACCTCTACATCTTGAAGAGGTACTACCAGGGATTCGTCAGATAGACATTTCTTGAGGTTGGATACATGAAATACGTCATGTACTCCAGCTAACTCTTCTGGTAGTTGTAAACGATAAGCAACTGGTCCTATACGTTGGATAACTGAAAATGGTCCCACGTATCTTGGACTTAGTTTTCCTTTCTTTCCGAATCGAACTACTCATTTCCAAGGAGAAACTTTCAAAAGTACTTTATCTCCAACTTGAAACTCTAACGGCTTGCGTCGATTATCTACATAACTTTTCTGACGATCTCGAGCCGTCTTTAGTCTTTCCTTAATTTGAGTGATCTTGTCGGTAGTTTCTTGCACTATTTCAGGACCTGATAATTGACTTTCTCCTATTTCTGCCCAACAAACTGGAGTTCTGCATTTTCGTCCATACAGGGCTTCGAATGGGGCAGCTTCGATGCTTGAATGATAACTATTGTTATAGGAGAATTCAATTAAAGGTAAGTGGTCATCCCAGTTTCCACCAAAATCTATCACACATGCTCGGAGCATGTCTTCTAGGGTTTGTATCGTCCTTTCACTTTGCCCATCTGTTTGTGGATGATATGCAGTGCTCAAGGTCAGTTTAGTTCCCATAGCTTCTTGGAAACTTGTCCAGAAGTGAGAAGTGAAACGACTATCCCTATCTGATATAATGGAGAGTGGAACTCCATGTAGGGATACGACTTCATCTACATACAACTTTGACAACCTTTCCATGCTTAAGGTTTCTTTCATGGGTAGAAAATGAGCTGATTTGGTTAATCGATCCACAATTACCCAAATCGCATCATTACCTTTTCTGGTTTTGGGTAACTTAGTAACAAAATCCATTGTTATGAGTTCCCATTTCCATACTGGCATTTCTAATTGTTGTAGTAGACCTGAAGGTTTCTGGTGTTCTGCCTTAACTTGTGAACAAGTAAGACACTTAGAAACATATCTAGCTATATTCTTTTTCATGCCTATCCACCAGAAATTATTTCTTAAATCTTGGTACATCTTATTATTTCCAGGGTGCATGGTATACCTAGATTTATGGGCTTCTTCTAAAATTTTATCACTTAATTCTCCTTGCTTAGGTACCCAAATCCTTTTCTTATGGAATCTCCAAATTCCATCAGCTCCTTGTTCTAATTCTTTTATTCGTCCTTTCATTCCTTCAGCATTATCTTGGATTGCTGTTTCTTGAAAATGCTTTAGTTGTTCTATTAAATCTAACTGTAGATTTAATCTAAGAGCACGAACCCTTCGTTGTTTCTGATGATACTTACAACTTAAGGCATCTGCAACTACATTTGTCTTTCCTTCATGATAATGAATATCACAGTCGTAGTCACTTAAGATTTCCATCCATCTCCTTTGCCTCATGTTTAACTCTTTTTGCCCAAATATATATCTTAAACTCTTATGATCTGTATAGATAATAAACTTACTTCCATACAGATAATGTCTCCAAATTTTAAGGGCAAAAATTATGGCGCCTAATTCTAAGTCATGAGTTGTATAATTTTCTTCGTGCTTTTTCAATTGCCTTGATGCATACGCAATTACTTTCTTGTGTTGCATTAACATACATCCTAATCCTAGTTTTGAAGCATCACAGTAAACTTCAAAATCTTCAGTCCCTTCTGGTAAAGCTAGGATTGGGGCATTTGTTAACTTTTGCTTTAGAATCCTAAAAGCTTCTTCTTGTTTAGGTCCCCATTCAAACTTAACTGCTTTACAGGTTAGCTTAGTTAATGGTACAACTATCTTAGAAAAATCCTTAATAAATCGTCTATAGTATCCGGCTAAACCTATAAAACTTCTAATTTCCATTGCGGATTGCGGAACCTTCCATTTGGTAATTGCCTCTATTTTAGAGGGATCTACGTGAATACCTTCGTGATTCACCATGTGACCTAGAAATTGCACTTCCTTTAGCCAAAATTCACATTTCGAGAATTTGGCATAAAACTTTTCTTTTCTTAACAAAGTTAAGAGCGCATGCAAGTGCTGACAATGCTCTTCCTGGCTTTTGGTATAAATAAGTATATCGTCTATGAAGACAATTACGAATTTATCCAAATACGGTTTACAGATCCTATTCATCATGTCCATGAATGCGGCAGGTGCATTCGTTAATCCGAAGGGCATGACTGTAAACTCGTAATGACCATACCTAGTTCTAAAAGTAGTTTTAGGTATGTCTTCTTCTTGTACCTTCAATTGATGATATCCGGAGCGTAAATCGATCTTAGAAAAGTATCTAGCTCCTTGAAGTTGATCGAAAAGATCATCAATTCTAGGTAATGGGTATCGATTTTTAATTGTAACCTTATTCAATTCTCTATAATCAATACACATTCTCATTGAACCGTCCTTTTTCTTTACAAACAATACTAGCGCTCCCCACGGGGATGAACTAGGTTGTATGAAACCTTTACTTAGTAATTCATCTAATTGCTTTTCCAGTTCTAACATTTCTGTGGGTGCTAACCGATAAGGTGCCTTGGCTATCGGTGTAGTTCCGGGAATTAGATGGATTCTAAATTCTACTTCCCTATCTGGTGGTAATCCTGGTAACTCTTCTGGGAATACATCTGGGTATTCTGAGACTACAGGAATCTCCTTAAGTTCTTTATCCTTAGTACTAATGATTACTGAAATCATATATACTATTCCTTGCTTTCGTTCATAACTAGCAACTTTCATTACTGATATGAACTTCATGGGTTTACGTGGTTTATTTCCTGTAATCATGATTACTTCTCATGTGGGTGCCTGAATCTCTATAGAGTTCTTTTCACAAAGGATTCGAGCATGGTTGGCTACTAACCAATCCATTCCTAACACAACATCGAATTCAGCTAATTTCATAGGTAATAGGTTTGCAGAGAATTTATGACTTGAAAGTTCTATTTCTACATTTTGCAAAACCTTATCTATTTTAACTGAATTCCCATCCGCCGTTTCGACTGTAAAAATCTGCCTAAGGTTGGTTAAGGGTAAATTAAGAGCTTGGCAGAATGTAGTATTTATAAAACTTTGGTTCGCACCAGAGTCAAATAATACTTTTGCATAAACGTTGTGAACTAAGAACGTACCAGCTATCACATCTGGAATGAGCTCTGCTTCTTGAGTGGTCAATTGGAATGCTCTGGCATTCTTCTTAGTAGCTCCGTCGGCCGTCTTGGTTTTGTTGTCTGCTGGTTTGGCCAATTTAGGACATTTTGTTTTAAAATGCCCCGCTTCTCCACAGTTAAAGCAGATTATGGTTTTCTTTCTGCAGTTTTCTTCACGATGTCCTACAGCTTTGCAAAAGTTGCAGGTTATATTGCATCTTCCATAATGTTTCTTTTTGCAATTTCTGCAGAACTGAGGAGTTGAGGATTGCCCTGTTCCTCTTTTCTTGAAGTTACTACTATTACCCACACGAAATCCTTGGGTAATTTTCTGAGCCAGTTCCTTCTTTCTGTTTTCATCTCTTGTGCGTACCAGTTCGTCAGTTAGGGTATTAGTTAATTCTACCGCATCGTTAATAGTGCGAGGTCTCGCAGCTTTAACGATATTACGGATTTCGCTAATTAATCCCCAAATATAGCGAGAAATGAGTACCGGCTCTGGCGAAGCCAACGTTGGTACCACTCTAGCATATTCGAAGAATGTCGAAGTATATCCTCGACAGTCTATACCCATCATCTGATGGTTTAGGAATTTATTTTCCATTTGATCTTTTTCATACTCGGGACAGAATTTTCTTTCCACAAGACTCTTAAATTCTTCCCAGTTCATGGCATAGGCCACAGTTCTTCCTTTGGCTTGAAGTACTGTATTCCACCATTCTAGCGCCCCTTCTTTAAACAGATTTGACGCGTACATGACCTTATCGTCCTTGGCACATTTACTTATTGTAATCACTGCCTCGGTTTTCTCTAACCAACGCAGTGCAACAGTCGCTCCTTCATTTCCTGCAAATTCATTGGGTTTACAAGCAAGAAATTCTTTGTAAGTGCGACCAGGCGTTGCAGCTTTCATTTTCTTAGGGAGCGGAGCCTGCCGTGGATCAATATCGTGATTAGTATGATTACCGCCTTCATTTACGCTATTACTGAAGTTATCTTCAGAAATACGTTTGCTAGGAATGATTTGTTGAGGTTCAACGGGTTTCTGGGCAGCAGTAATTATTGCTGGAATAGCATTGGCTATCCCTTGAGCAACGATATTTTCTATATCTTGCCTAGTCATAAAGTGATCCTCTTGATGTTGCTCAGATTGATTTACCTCGTTAACTGGTTCATTATTAGCGTTTTCCATCTGACAATTAATATATATAATTTATTAGTATAGAATAAGAAACAACCAAATATAACAATTAAACTCACATAATCACGTAAACAATTATATAACCAACATTGTAAATTTCTAAATTTTCATTTGTTTATATATTATAATATGCTTCCGTACACACTTTTATCTTATAACCATTTTATTGTTTATTTTACACATACTGATTTTTATTACTATTATTATTATACAAACACAGATTCACAACCCACTTCTCCCTCGTCAACTTGCATTTTAAAAACGATGTTCCCTCTTATCATATTTCCATGAGATTTGTCCTCCTATCTCTCGGATCCTATTCCCAGCATCCATCAGCTCTTCGCCAAAATGGCGAAGTTCAGTCATATTCTCATTACTCATCAGTGGATTTGGTATAGGTTCTGGGTCAAACTGAGGGAAAAACCTATAAGGATTGTTGAGAAGGTTTTGGAACTGCCAATCATTAGTCCACCACTCGTCCATTCCTAGAGGTTGGGTGTGGATTATAGGTTCTGGGATTGCTGGTTCCAAGTTCATTGGAATTTGGGTTTCAATAGGATGAGTAAAAACATTTTCATTGACAGGCTTAATAGTATCACAGCTTGCCAATATAAAACCTAGCTCCTCCTGCAATGTCATTTCCTGGGTTTGCTTAGAGCTTTCTCCAATTTCCATCTTTATCTGCCTAGAATCTTCCTCAATCTCTAATTCCATCTGTCTAGAACTTTCCCTCATTTCAATTCCCTTTCCTTTCTCTAAGGGATTGTTTATTTTAGGAATCTTCCTAGTGGCTGGTTTCCTTCTACGCACACGCCTCCATCCTACCAATCTTCTCCTCTTCTTAGGCTTGGGTTTCTCCAGAGGTGGAGCGTTGAATTCTATAGGTTGTTCCACATCAGCAAAGTACCCAGTAAAATCTTTGGAAACTTCTATGTTTACAGGGTAGAGGTTGAGATTCTCTAGGGCTCCAGATAACTCATTCATGCTGTTTAGCATATATGTAAAAATAATAAGTTTAAAATTTTATAACAAATTTCACAGATAACCTTCAAATATTATTGCATACCGTATGACTTTAATTTAATACAGAAGACAAATAAAATTAAACATACTAGGTTTTATTGTAACTTTATTTATTTACTTGGTAACGTTTCTGGCTTGTAAGTGACTGGGTCATGGTATTTTTAAAGATTTACATTTACTGCTACAGTGGCTAGCATATAAAGATCCACCAATTTTTCATCTAACTTGTCTTCCCATGGTGGGTTACTATCTAGTTTCTGGATTTCCTGATTAACTCTCATTTCTTTTGATTGAGATTTCTTTATTTTCTCCTGACTTTTCTTAATAATCAGACTTCTTTTATTAGGAGAAAGTGGTTTCTCATAATGGGCTTTACGAACAAATATTCCCTCCTCAGTATCTACTGAGTATCTTGAGGATTGGGATGAACTTCCCTTCTCTTTTGGCAAACTATCTAGTTTAAGATAGATGTTCGAAAGCTTTTGCTTACCCATACTGTAACTAACAAATAGTCAGTTAATAAAACACATAATCACATAATGGCAACCAGGAAAATTAAGTATTTCTAAATACTTAATTAGCATAACTCAGTGGCTCTGATACCACCTTTTTCTGTCACGGCCCCCGACCCGGTTTGACCCGTTTCAGGAGCCGCGAGACAGAAAATCCCGTGGTATTTATTTAATTGAGTTAACAGCGGAAGATTTTAACAGGATCTTTTTAAAACTAAAATTTCCCGATTATTTCATTTCACAATTCGGGATAAACCCCGATAGTTTATAATTATATGATTTCACTGAGAAATCTTTATTTTACAAAACATGTTTCTTTATTTTATATTGAGCCACTTCCTTAAGCTTGTAGTGCTTCTCGGCACTTTTCCTGGATCACAACAGATCACTTGAAACATGTTTAAAAAAGGTTTTGTCAGCGGGAAATACTGGTGAATCATTCTATTTACTAAAATGACACGTTTGTTATAATTTACAGTATTAAGAGCGATTACAATGTTTCCAGATATCAACCAACTACCCACGGTATTTGTCACTCGACTCGTTTCTATGACTATGGTCATATCACCCATTGGCTACCCCGTTGTCCAATGGTGAAGATTATCAAGTAATGTATACAAAACCCCACATACCGGCTGTAATTTGGTGATTACAAAGACTTAATCCCTGGAATTATAACTTTGAAAATATTTAAGAATTTATAAAGCACTTTGATAAAAAGAGAATGACTCACATTGTAGATTTAACACGAGCAGAGTCTAGTTTATGAATTAGCCTTGTTAACCTAGTTTAAATAACAATGCACACAAAACTAGGTTAGTAACTAATACAGCATTTACGATAACTCACGAGATCAAACCCTCACAACGAATGACAAAGTGCAATACTTAAACATCCATCGAATTCACGACGAATGACAAAGCATAACCCTAATGTGGGCAGCACTTAAACATCCATTGGATAGTTTTAATCGACCGGACATTGAATCGTAGCAGCGATCGAGTTATTACCCTGTTATCGTGGCAACGTTCCGTGAATCGTGTGTGTTATAGGACTATTTCTACAATATCTCAGTGTACAATTTGAATTTCTACGTCGAACCAACGCAAAATGTGAAGTCCCAATCCCTTGTATTTATACTTAAAATTTGTTCATCTCGCGTGTCGCGAGAGGTTCTCTTGTACGCGTCGCGTGGCGCGAGGGAAACCCTATTACCATAGGGTAGCCTCGTGTCCAGGTAGCTCAGGTGAGTTGGTCACTCGTTAATTTTCGAATCACGCGTAAAACTGTTTGGATATTATCAACTAGGGTTTACCCCCCCTGAGTTTTAGGGGCCCTGATCCTGATTCCGATTGTTCTGAAAAATTTAGGGTTTATGCAGGATCACTTGGGGGTCTTAATTAGGGTTTCCTTTTGGATCAAATATAATAATAATAAATAATAGTTTTGAGGAGAGTTGTTACAGGGGGAGAGGTCAAAGTAGAGGTCCAAGTAACAAAGGGAAGCATCGTAGTAAGTCCAGAGGTAAGTTTGCTGATTATGAGTGTCATCAATGTGATAGGAAAGGACACACAATTAAATTCTGCAGACAATTAAAAAGGGAGAACAAGAAGGCTAATTACAACAATCAAAAGAATAATCATAAAAAGGATGATGGTGGCAATGATACTGTTGAAGTTAATACTGCTACCGAAGAGTTCTTCATTTGTTGTGATTATGATATGGTCAACATTGCATGTGATGATTCGAGTTGGGTTGTTGACAGTGGTGCTACATGTCATGTGACATCACAAAGGGAATTTTATTCATCTAACACACCTGGTGACTTTGGGGTTGTTAAGATGGGTAATAACTGGCTATCAAAGATTGTAGGTGTTGGGGATGTTTGCTTGAAGTTCGACACTGGGATGAAGTTGGTTTTACACAATGTTAAACATGTTCCAGATATTAGACTCAATTTGATCTCCGCAGGTTTACTTGATGATGATGGTTACCATAGTACCTTTGGTGATGGTGACTCGTGGTTCTTTGATCGTGGCAAAAGGTAAAAGAAGGTCAACGTTATACAGAACACATCCGAAGATCTCCAAAGACTCGGTCAATTTGTTAGTGAATGCCGATATGACCGACTTATGGCATAGGAGACTTGCTCACATGAGTGAAAAAGGGATGTCTATTTTGTTGAAGAAGAATGCCTTACCCAATTTGCATGATGTTCATTTGAAGAAGTGTTCTCATTGTCTGGCAGGTAAGCAAAAAAGAGTTTCTTTCAAGAGTCACCCTCCTCATAGGAGAGGCAATATACTTGATTTAATACATTCGGATATTTGTGGTCCTATGAAGACTAGAACACTTGGGGGCTGCTTGTACTTTGTCACTTTTATCGATGATCATTCGAGAAAAGTTTGGGCCTATACTTTCAAGTCTAAAGATCAAGTATTAGATGTGTGTAAGCTGTTTCATGCCTTAGTTGAGAGACAAACCGAATAGAATGGTCTAAAGATCAAGAGGCACCAAAAGACTCCTCCAAAGACACCATAGTTGAATGGTCTAGCAGAGCTCATGAATAGAACATTGGCTGAAAGGGTTAGATGTTTGTTGTCACATGCAGGGTTACCTAATTCCTTTTAGGGTGAAGCTTTGAACACCGTAGTAAATGTTATTAATCGTACTCCTTGTGTTCCTTTGTCTTTTGATGTTCCTGACAGGGTTTGGAGTGGCAAAGATGTTTCATACGATGATTTGCGGGTCTTTGGATGCAAGGCTTTTGTGCATATTCCCAAAGATGAAAGAACAAAGCTTGATGTAAAGACCAAGCCATGTATATTCCTTGGTTATAGGGGAGATGAGTTTGGATACAGGTTTTATGATCCAATCTCGAAGAAACTCATAAGAAGTTTCAATGCAGATTTTATTGAAGATCAAAGTTTGAAAGATCTTGGGAAGACAAAGATTGTTCCTCAATATACAGATGATCTTACTGATTTGGATCCAGTTCCTCCACAGCACTCTGAGCCACATAATGAAGATGATATTCAAAATGATGAACAACACGGTACTGATAATCATGATATTCCAGAGCAGCAAGAGTTAGATGAGGGTCCTCATCCAGAGTTACCAGTACCAGGTATGCCAACATTTGTGCCACTCAGACGGTCTATAAGAAATTGTCGTCCTTCCACCCGTTGTTCTGCTAATGAGTATGTCTTGCTCACTGATGGGGGGAGAGCCCGAGTATTATGAAGAGGCCATGGAAGATGAACACAAAAGGGAGTTGGTTGAAGCCATGCAAGATGAGATGAATTCCTTGTATGAGAACAATACCTTTGAGTTAGTAAAGTTGCCCAAGGGCAAAAGAGCTTTGAAGAACAAGTGGGTCTACAAAGTGAAGATTGAAGAACATACCTTATGGCCTAGGTACAAAGCCAGGTTGGTGGTCAAAGGGTTCAATCAGAGAAAGGGTATTGATTTTGATGAGATTTTCTCTCTAGTCGTGAAGATGAGTTCCATTCGGGTGATTCTTGGTTTGGCAGCTAGTCTTGATCTTGAGGTTGAGCAATTGGATGTCAAGACAGCTTTCCTTCACGGTGACTTGGATAAAGAAATCTATATGGAGCAACCTGAAGGTTTTTAGGTTAAAGGTAAAGAAGACTATGTCTGTAAGCTTCAGAAAAGTATTTATGGGTTGAAGAAAGCACCGAGACAGTGGTACACAAAATTTGAGTCTGTTATGGGGAAGCAAGGCTACCGAAAGACTACCTCAGATCATTGTGTTTTCTTTCAGAGGTTTAGTGATGATGGTTTTATCATTTTACTTCTTTATGTTGATGACATATTGATTGTTGGTAAGAATGCTGATATAATTGTGGAGCTGAAGAAAGAATTGAGCAAGTCGTTTTGTATGAAAGACTTGGGGCCAGCAAAACAAATTCTAGGTATTTGGATTACTAGAGATAGAGCTTCAAAGAAGTTGCACATTTCACAAGAGCAATACATTGAGAAGGTGCTTTGCAGGTTCAACATGGATAAAGCCAAATCGGTTAGTTCACCTCTTACTCCCAATTTTAAACTAACCGATAAAGATTGCCCTTCTTCGAATGAGGAGATTGAAGACATGGATAAAGTTCCTTATGCGTAAATAGTTGGAAGCTTGATGTATGCAATGGTGTGTACAAGACCTGATATTGCCCATGATGTAGGTGTTGTTAGTCGATTTCTGTCAAATCTAGGTAATAAGCATTGGGAATCAGTTAAGTGGGTTTTAGATATCTATGTGGTTCTTCCAAATTGGGTATTACATTTGCAAATGGAAAGCCCATGCTTATTGGTTATACAGATTCTGATATGGCGGGAAACAAAGACAACATGAAATCCACTTCTGGATATTTGATGACTTTTGCAGGGGGAGCTGTCTCATGGCAGTCAAGACTGCAAAAGTGTGTTGCTTTGTCTACAACTGAGGTTAAGTATATTGTAGCAACAGAAGCATGCAAGGAACTGTTGTGGTTGAAAAGGTTTATGCAGGAGTTTGGCTTTATGCAACAGTGCTACGTGGTTCTTTGTGATAATCAAAGTGCTATTCACCTTGCTATGAATTCTACGTTTCACAAGAGAACAAAACATAGTGATGTGAAGTATCATTGGATTAGAGATGCTTTTGAAGGCAAATTGTTTGAACTCGATAAAGTTCATACCGATGATAATGGTTCCGATATGTTGACTAAAGCTTTAGCAAAGGAAAAGTTGAAGGTTTGTTGCTCGATCGCCGGGATGGCGAACTCTTCCTCATAGGCCAAAAACCCAACAACTTCAACATTTGAAACACTGATGAACTTGGTCTGAACAGAAAGAAAACAAAAACGTAAAACATGTAAAAACAGTCCCTTCGTGCGGAGGGTACAAAACTCCATCAAAACGACTGTTTTTTTTTTCATCTAAATCAGATCATTTCTTGATGAAAATTAACCCTAACGCAAATCCACAACTATGAACTGAGTTGTGAGTCTGGTGAGTACCAGATTCTACCAAGTTTCTTAACAGAATATAAAACGAAAAGTTTTAAAATCAAAGTTTGTGTATCTTAGTTGGAATCTCCCATGTGGTGAGGTCTCATCATTAGTTTGCCAAGGCAAACACGTGAGAACCATCCAGGAGATGCATTTCAACAAGATGTTTTGAAGAAAAGTTAAGAAATGAGATAAAATGCAAGAAAATGTAAAGGAAATGAAAAGAAAAAGATAGAAACATTACTGAAAGCTTCTGATCACAAGCGAGAACTTCAGTGCGTTCACAAATTAACACGTTTACCTCCTTTATTTTATTTTATTTTATTAACAAAAAAATGTGGTTTAAGGCATAACTTAAATTAATTGTAGATTAACAAGTAATGACCATCATCTTCACATATTTTATGATCAAGACAATTAACACCACACACCATTCTCCAAAATACCAGGCTTTCCAGTATGTGTTTAAAACACCACGCTTTGAATCACAATACAATTAAAATACCACTGTATGAACATAGACAAAACATCTAATCGAGACATATTTTTTTCTCTATATAAGTATAGCAATATGGTATTATACATGATTTACATTATATTGTGTCAACTAGGATCAATTTCTTGGTATGGGGGACGTCTTATTTGTATATTCTTTGACTTGGTGTGTTGGTTTGTTGTTCGTTTTCGAGCCGAGGGTCTCTCTGGAAGCAGCCTCTCTATCCCTATGGATAGAGGCAAGGTTTGCCTACATCCCACCCTCCCCAGACCCTATAAGTAGCTTTGCTATTTGTGGGATTTACTAGGTATGGTTGTTGTTGTTGTAAGTATAGCAATATGGTACTCATATTAAAGATAAAAAACGCTCGTTATTATGGTGTATTTTTTTTAAAAAAAAGTTATTAACGTTTAAAAAAGACGGGGGGGGGGGGGGGAGTTGCATGTGCATTAATGTTAGTTTCTTAATTTAAAAATGTTAAATTTACATGTATACCCTTAATCTATAAAATTAATATGTTTAATAGTAAACATTATTTACAATTTTGCCATTATGACATTAGATCAAAGATCTAATGGTGTAGATTCTTTCTTACCTTTCTCACAAAAAACCACTTTTTTACGGAACCTCTACCTATATATATATATATATGTAGGGAAGGATGTATAGAAAACTTATTTGTGCTAAGAAATCCAATCTATAACCATTGATCAAGATCATCCAATGGCTCATAAATTTTAAAGCTTTTTTGAATTAAATTTAATAGAATGATGAGGTCAATAAGAGTACTTGAAGGATATTTAGGTAAAATCAACCATAATTATAGTACCTTATATATATTATAATATTATGTGATTTGACATGCATGGTAGACTATCAATCAAAACCCAACCCCAAATTTCATACCCCCCCCCCCATTTTCTTTCTACCTCAACTCTGTTTCTCTCTCAACATTCAAAACCCCCCAAAACACATCTGAGAAGAAAAAGAAAGCACTGCAGATCCAACCCCAACATTTCAAACAGTCCATTCTTCTTTTCTACCCAAAATCTCATTCTCACTCAACCATCATAACTCCCAAACCCACCGGAGAAGAAAGTGGCACCGGAGAAGAAGCTGTCACCGGAGAAGAAGCTGTCACCGGAGAAGAAACTCTAACCCGAGAAGAAGAAGAATCTGACTCGGTTTATTTTGGCGGATTTGACATAATCCAAGTTACCGGAGAAGAAGCTGTCACCGGAGAAGAAACTGTCACTGGAGAAGAGTGGTGAGTTCGAGAGTACGTCGGAAGGGGTTCTGGCAAACCAACAAACAATAGGTAAGGCCACTGCTTAAAAGAATGAATATTTATTATGTTTTGATTCTTTTTTTTTCGAAAAAAGCTACAGATTTTGAGGATTGGGACTCAGACACACTAATCGCTGAAATACAAAAAAAAGGAGATTTGGTTTGTTCTTTTTATATTGACTAGTGTTTTCGTAGGTAGTAAGTTGGGTTAATTAAAACATTTCCTAATTTTTTAATAGGAGTGGTGCATATTGATGTGAGCAGTGCAACTCCGCCGGCTATGGGGCGAAATGGTATGTATGTTATATTTTGTATATATGATAAGCTAGGTGACTGTACCTGGGAAAAAGGGGGTGGGCGGTTAGCATAAAATCATGTTACATGTTGGTGTAACACATGTAACAAGTGTCGGAACTCAAAATTAAATGCATATTCTTATTCCAGATACATGTCAGAATGCCTGTTGTTATTTGAAAAAGATAAACAATTTTAAGATGTGTAACACATGTTACAATTACCTATTGTTTTGAAGTAACAATGAAAAAAGATATCTTTACTGTTACTTCAAAACAAAAAGCAATTGTAACATGTGTTACATGTATTACACATGTTAGAATTGTCTTTTGTTTTGAATTAACAATAGGCATTATAGCAGGTCTGCATAATGTTCTAAAGTGTAACACATGTAATACGTCTTACGTTGGTTAAGAAAGATTGTAATATAAGCGCTACATGTCTAACACATGTTACAAATGCCTATTGTTTTGAAGTAACAATGAAGGAATCTTTTTTCACAACATTATGCAGATACATGTTAGAATGTCTATTGCTACTTCAAAACAATAGACATTTCTAACATGTGTAACACATCTTAGAATTCCCTATCGTTAACAATGAATTTATCTTTTTTCCCAAACCCCCTGGCATAAGGCCCACATGTGTAACACATGTAAATGTGTCAGAAATGTAAAAAATGCAGATCTGTAACACATGTTACAATTGCTTATTGTTTTGAAGTAACAGTAAAGATATCTTTCTTCACAACCATTTATCTTAATAGTTAGATGTGTAAGACATGTAATACGCCTTACGTTTGTTACAAAAGATTGTAACATAAGAGCTACATGTGTAACACATGTTACAACTGCCTATTGTTTTGAAATAAGAATAAAGGAATCTCTTTAAAATGCCTATTGTTACTTCAAAACAATGGACAACTCTAACATGTGTAACACATCTTAGAATTGCCTATCATTTTGAAGTAACAGTGAATTTATCTATTTCCCAAACCCCTTAGCATAAGGGCTACATGTGTAACACATGTACAACTGCCAGAAAATTAAAAAAAGGCAGATCTGTAACACATCTAACACATGTTACAAATTATTTTGAGGTAACAGAAAAGGTTGTAACATACGAGCTACATGTGTAACACATGTACAACATGTTTCATATATTAGGTGTAATATATCTACTAACTTGTTTGTCTGGTAAGTAGCATCGAACGCTAACACATCCCCAAAAGCCTTGTAGTTTAGCTTGGAGATCTCATTAGCCCAAAACACAGCATTCAATTTCCCATCAGATACAACAAAGTCGTAGTAGAAGTTTGGAAGACTTTCCCTTCGATCACGAAGGCGATCCATAAAACAAAAACAAAAACAAAAGCTATACGACGACAAACAAATACGAAAGGTTGTGCTAACATATGTTACATGTTTTTTTAGTGCTTGCAGGGAGGGAGTTGGTTCCACCGGATAATAGTTGTTTGAAGTGTATAGTAACTGTTTACATATGTAACCTTTTTTTTGGTGGTTTTACTTAGTTTTTTATGTGTGAAATGATGCAGATAAAAACTCAAAATTTGGGGAGACTTCAAGTTCAGGGGATAATTGGGCAGGGTAGCTAGTGTTAGTTATGTTACTATTATTTTTTTAATTAGTAGATTAATAATGCTGGACTGTAACTTGTGTTATTACGACTTGACCATAGCAGTTGCATCCAAACGAGAAGGGATCTTGGCAGGAAGAAAGAGAACCACAATATCGGATACGACAAAAGGTGGTCATAAAGCGAAAGAAGGTAGATGGAGAAACCGATGAAGAATGGGAACAATAAGTTGATGAAGGGCATGTGGTGGGTACCTTTGACGTTGTACAGAAGTTACCCTCTAGTGTAACACATGTTACAAACATGGGTTACATATGTTCAACCCCTTTGTTACCAAAAATCGGGGCTGCACATATGTAAGACATGTTTGTAACTAATGTTACACTAGAGGGTAACACATGTATGATCAGTTTTGGATCATTTGTATATATTTTAAGCTTGTATAAACCTACAACATCGAAACCCCCAAAAAGGTTACACATGTTACGACAGAATGGGAAATGTGTAGTAGCGTTCAATACTGTTGTTTCACTCTATAGTGTGTAACATGTGTGACATGGCGCTTGTCAGCAAAACATATTACTTGTAAGGTGATACGGTTGTATCTTTAAAATATGTTTACCTATAAGTACTTACATGTTACAGGTTGTATCTTTAAAACATGTTTAAACTGGAAACTAGAAACATTTACAAAATATAAAGCAGAGTTACACAAGATGTAATATGTGTAAGCTAGAAACACTTGTGTAACATTTCGGTGTAACACATGTTACATGTTGTATCTTTAAAACATGTTTACCTATAAGTACTTACAAAATATAAAGCAGAGTAGGAACACAACTTTTAAGGATGTTACACACGTTGTAGAGAAGATGTTACATGTGCACACACAATTAACATGTGTAACATGGCGACAAGTGTCATGTGTGATCTTTTTTTGTTACTCAAGGGTGCTAAACGTATTACAACGTTCATAACGCACGTAAACTTATACTAACATCCGTCCCTATGTCCATAGATGATCTAGAACATACTCCACGTTACCATCTTTAATGCAGGTTTTTTTATCTACTACTAACATTGTTAATAACAACTCTAGGTACATATGTAACATGAAGTGTATCGTTTGTCCCTTTAACTAATAACATTGTTAATAACAACTCTAGGTACATATGTAACATGAAGTGTATCGTTTGTCCCTTTAATTCGTTACACTAGTTACATATATTTATAGTTATATATATTACTTGTTTATAACATATGTAACACATGTTTATAACATATGTTACACTATGGGGTAACATATGTAACACGTGTATAACCATCTTACACATGTTACATATAGGTGTTACATGTGTTACAACGTCACGGTTACACATGTTACATATAGTTGTTGCATCAAAAAAAATTGCCTTCGCAACAACATCCGTATTCATCCAAAAATGGGCATACTAACAATGAAAATAAAAATGAATTTTATATCAATAGTTGTAATGCTTCTAAAAATGGTCTTCGCAACAACATCCATCTTCACAACACATAGCAGCCAACCAAAAAACCCACCATCGTCACCACGAAAACCTGATGATGCGTTGTAATCCTTCGGCGGGCTTCGCTTCTTGATAACCATCTTCATCTTGAACACAAAACATCTTTTCACCTATGAACAAAAAAAGTACATCAATATTAATCTTCTATAGTTAAAACTTATTAATCTCCTATGTAATATGTGTAACGTGGCTATACATGTGTTACCTCTCTAGTGTAACACATGTTACAAACATGTGTTACATATGTGCAACCCCCCTTTGTGTCTAAAAAAAGGGTTGGGGTAACTATAAGTAACCTGTGTAACGTTGTTACTACATATGTGGCTAATTATCCCACAAAAAACATGACCTTTTATTTGTAAAATAAACGAGATATTCCAAATAAATTATGAAGTTTATACATTTTGTATCATTTTTATATATTACCCTTTTAATGATGTTATGGGTAACATTTAATGTTATATTACCATTTTCTGACATTATGGTTTACGTGCTTCATGGAATGGTTTACAACAACATTTTTATGGTTTACTTTTCATGATGTTATGTGGTACATGTAATGTTATATTACGTTCAACAATACTCCTCTTTACGAGATGTAATACTTCTTCTGATTTTAAGAGAATCTATTTATGTTAACATATGTTACATCTTCAGGGTTTTGGTTCCTGGAAGTTGTAATGTAATACATAAGGTAACAAAAGTGGCAAAAGGGTTTTATATGAACTTAAATATATAAAAATGATCCAAAAACTATCATAAGTTAACAAAAATCTAGCTATGCTTTGCTTCTTGATAGCCATCTTCATTTTGAACACAAAACATCCATTCACCTACGAACAAAAAAAGTACATCAGTATTAATCTCCTATATGTTATAATTTGATTAAAATAAGACAGGTTTAACACATGTTACTCTAATATGTTTACCTAATAAGATAGGTTTAATACATGTTACCCTAATAAAGACAGGTTTACCTAATATGTTTTTGATAAAAATAATGCAGGTTTAATATATGTTACCTAATTTGATAAAAAAATAAGACAGGTTTAACACATGTTACCTAATCTGTTTTTCTGAGTTGAAATTGCACAGTCTCCTACACAGTTTATGGCCATTATTCTCAACATGTTTTGATCTAGCTTTTATTTTTCAAACAAAAAAGCAAACAAACCAACAGTTCATCAAACCAACCTTTTGTCCCCAAGAATATTGCATATAACAAAACTCGAATTCAGCATTATCTCAGCCAAGTGAACATCTCAATCCTAAATTTATAAAACCAACTCTCTAATAAACCAATTAAGCACATAATAGTTGTCATGGGATCCTACTTGAAATCTTATAAAAAATCACAACATCAGATATGAACAAGAAGACACATATTTCTACTCTCATTCAAAACAACTAACAATTTTGTATCAGATTAAAAGTCGCAAAAACACGAGACATTCGAAGTAAACACCTACCGATCGACGAGCTATGAGACAGATGGTTGTCTGTTCCGTCAATCATCAGAAAAAAAACCGTAATAGCTACATTTCTGGCGACATTTATCGGAAAAAAACGGAGGAAACTTACTTGGTTCTGCACTTACTTCTTGATTTCTTCCATTTCCGGCGACATTTACCGGATGATAACAACCGAAATGTGGCTCTCAAATCTAGGGTTTTCCTCCAAACGAAAACCACCATCGTTTTTTCTTGTTTCTCCAATGATCGCCGTACAATTTTGTGCTCAAATGACCGTCGGCAATGTTTGGATCTGCAGTGCTTTCTTCTTCTTCTTCTTCTTATTCTTCTCCGGTGGGTTTTGGGGTTTTGAATGTTGAGAGAGAAATAGTTGAGGTAGAAAGAAAATGGGGGGTTTGAAATTTGGGGTTGGGTTTTGACTAAAAAGGTGAGGGGTTGATGGCTGGAAAAGTTACCTTTGATGGGGTGGGGACAGAGTGAAGTGATAGCTTCAACAAAATGACCAAATTACCCTTTGAACATGTGTTTTAAAGAGATTATGTGGATGAATCTTGTCCACACAATCCAGGTTTCCCAAGTTTTCTTGATTAAATGGGTTTTCCCTATATACTTACATTATATATATATATATATATATATATATATATATATATATATATATATATATATATATGGGAAGGTTTATTTGAGAAGAAAATTTAATTGAGAAGAAAAAAAAGAAGGGTAATTTTGTAAAACATTAAATAGTTTTTTCACTTATCTCATTTATTATCATTTTTTACTAATTAATTAGTCATAAATGGTGGAGATACAATAGGAAGTTAATTTGGCTAGGAAGGCTAGGAAGTGATCTTGACCATCCATTTAGTTAATCAAGGGCTAAGATTAAATCAGGGAAATTGAAAAGAAGAAAAGAGGCGCGTGAGTTTGTTCAAGGGCATTCTAGTCAATCCAAGCCAATAGTTTCTCTCTCCTCCATTCCCCCCCCCCCCATTTTTTAAACGTTAATTACTCTTTCATACGACATTATTTTTTTATAAAAATTGCACCAAAAAAACGAGCGTTTTTTTATCTTTAAAACGAGTATACTATTGCTATATTTAAAAAAAAAATTTAACCCAGTTGTGTAAAACGCAATAGAAAAACCACCAGTTACGTAAAACGCAATAGAAAAACCAACAGTTACGTAAAACGCAATGAAAAAAAAAACCTAAAAAATGACATTTTTCTAAAACGCAATGCACCAAAAACACAAAGAAATGACTTATTTGTAAAATGCAATGGCCAGAAAACACAAAGAAATGTCTTATTTCTAAAACGCAATAGACTGAAAACACATAAAAAAATGTTTTACCTAAAACGCAATGCACAAAAAACACAAAGAAATGTCTTATTTGTAAAACGCAATGGCTAGAAAACACAAAGAAATGTTTTATTTGTAAAACGCAATGGCCAGAAAACACTTAAAAATGTCTCATTTCTAAAACGCAATGACCTAAAAAAACAAAAAAAAGTGTTCTCTGTAAAACGCAATGGACTGAAAACACCTAAAAATGTGTTTTACCTAAAACGCAATGACTAAAAACACTTCAAAAATGTGTTTTACCTAAAACGCAATGACTAAAGATACTTAAAAATGTGTTTTTTTCTAAAACGCAATAGCCAGAAAACACATAAAACTCTCTTATTTCTAAAACGCAATGGACACATAAAGCTGTTTCTGAACTGTTTGTGAATTATCTGTGAACTGTCTGAATTGTCTACGAATTACTGTCAACCCCAGCCAGGGGCTCTGCCCCTTGGACCCCGCCAGGGGCTGCCGCCCCTGGGACCCCGCTACCGGGGGCTGCCGCCCCCGGACCCCCGCCAAGATCGTAAAACGCAATGACTAAATAAAAACCCAGATCGTGAAAATG
This sequence comes from Helianthus tuberosus, assembly GCA_030545235.1. Classification (NCBI taxonomy): domain Eukaryota; kingdom Viridiplantae; phylum Streptophyta; class Magnoliopsida; order Asterales; family Asteraceae; genus Helianthus; species Helianthus tuberosus. The sequence continues at coordinate 105,473,439 of CM060361.1, read as the reverse complement.
AAATTAAAGAATTTCTTACGTGGATCGAAGCCGGTTTCTTTATCAATTGACGAAATTTGAAATGATAGAAACACTTATCAGCGATTTAATCGAACAAATCGAGTGATTATCTTCAAAATCACCGGAAAAAACGAGATTTTGTATGAAATTAAACTGGGTTTTCTTCAAAAAAACTGAAGAACACGTTGATCGGGGGTTTGAATCATTGATTGGTGATGAAAATCGCACTATAATGTAGTGATTATTGAGATAGAAAGTGAAGAAATGGTTGAAGATGGTGGGTTTTGAAAATGGTGGGTTTTGAAGTTACTGGGTTTTGAAAAAGGAAGAAGAAAGGGTTGGATTGACTAAAATACCCTTTTTCTTTATTTTAAATGTTGCCACATGTCATCCTCTTATTGCTTCCTATCCTTTCTAGCGAAATTAATCTTCCTATTTGATCTTTTCCCTAGTCATAAAAACTATTATCCTCCACACTAACTTTTTTGCCTACACACATCAAAAGTTATCCTACATATTTCGAAATTCATCCTACACGTTTGAATTTATCCTACACAACTCGTAATTTATCATACACATCTCGTAATTTATCCTACACTTTAAATTATTTTATTTTTGTGAAAAATATATATTTTGAATATAAGTTACAAATTATTTAATGTAGTTAGCTATTAAAGAGAAACTACAAATATATGACCTATGTAGATTTACCAATATACCCTTATAGTAACATTAAATAATTATATTAAGTAAAGTAAAATAAAGCTATTTTATTGATTAAAATTTCTTCTTACAAAAAATTTCTTCTAATTTGAACTCTCCACTATATATATATTATACAGGGTGGGGTTCTAGAGTGAACACTAGTGTATTTGCGAACTGAGTGAACAAATCCTGGCCATTGATCTACACACGTGTATGGCCAGGATCTCATCATCAAACGTAAAATACACTAGTGTATTTCAACATCAAATTCTAGCTATTGATCTACACACGTATATGAACAGGATTAGTTCACTCAGTTCGCAAGCTACAATAGTGTTCACTCTTGAACTTAATCATATATATATATATATATATATATATATATATATAAACGGGATCAGGAGAAAACGCTCAAAAGTGTGAGAACGGTGAGAATGCATCCTGGCCCAACACGTGTCCCGCGGCATAGAGAAGGGCGGAGGGGCTTTTTTGTCTTTTCATTCTTCTTTTATTTTCCCTACGCGGTATGATATTTTGTGGCGTCTAAGTTTTTTTTAGGCGTTAATTGTATTTTTTAAACTTTTTGGCGTTGAATTAATTGTTTTTGTGTCACATATATAACTTTTTGGCGTTAAAGCGTTTTCTGGTTAATTTTTTGGCGTTTTTGGCCTTTTGTGTAAAAAGTCACTACGAGTCATTAAAATTTGCATAAGATTACAGAAGACCAATTTTTTTTGGCGTTTAGTGAATTTTTTGGCGTTTAATACCCCTTTTTACAAGGTGCTTTGTGTCACACCCTGACTTTTGCGGAAGCTTGGTTATTTGGTGTGACTTCTTAATACCATAGCAACAATCATAACAATGCTATATGATAAAAACACGAGATGTTTATCCATTAAAAGAGTTTAGAAAATACCACAACAACATTATCTGAAAGCATCAATACCAAATTAAGTTACAAACTATGACGTGTTTAAACAAGTTCACAAGACTCAACAAAAGTACTTAAAGAAAACCCGAGTTTAGAATCATGTATCCCGTCCAGGATTAGGATACACCCTCTAAACTCAACAACCATGGATAACATCTTTTATTTCATTACGCAGCTTGACCACACATGCATACCCTGCCAGATCCACTAGTTTCCTGAAATGCATGTAGTTTGAAAAATCAACAAAAGTTGAGCGAGTTCATGTGTATGTGAGTATGTATAAACCTTTAAAGTATGTCTGTATGTATGAAAGTCCCTGGTATGTAGCAATAAGGAAAAAGAGATCACCAATGGGTTGCAAAGCCACTGATATGTGTGAAATGGTGCATGAAGTACTCAAACCAACAAAATTGTCTCCGGGAATAAGACATAGTCACCACATGGGCCACCCTGGTCCCCATGGGTGTGGGCTCGCTACACCCAAATAGATCTATCACTCATGTCCCTCGGTCCTATAACGAGGATTAATGGCCTTAAGTGTTATACCCACCTTTCACATGATCTAAGTAGTAAACCCTCCTTAAGCTAACCATACCATGTATAAAAATGTCTGTAATAATTGTAACATGTATTTCACCCCCGAAGTATAAAACTGAAAACAATTAAAAGAAAATGGGGACATGAACTCACTGTAGTGCGTCTTCAGTATCGTCAACTCAAATCTCCGCAGCTAATCACGACTACCTACAGTGTACCAACGTCTATTAGACGAACGGGCCATGCCTTGGCTTAGAGTTTAACGTTTTGAGTTGCGTTCTTAAGTTATTCCAAGTTATAATTATTTGTTAAAATAATAATTATTTTAACTTTAAATTATATTTAACTTTGGAATAATTGTTTAACCAATATTTTTGTATTAATACTTCTCAAGTATTTTAATTCTGTATTTCCTTCCCAAGGATGGGGGTATTTATACATGTATATTGTAGTTCCAAAATAATATATTTTTATGTCCCACTTAGAGAAGATATATACAACTTATTTGTCAAAAATAACGTATTCCGAAATATATATATATTTTTCCCAAAAATAATATATTTTTACTTCTTTTACCTCCAAAATAATGTTTACCAAAAATATATGTGTAAGAGTATTTTCCAGAATATTTCATAAGTTACGTTTTTGCGTTCGGTTTCACAATATCAAGTGTGTAACTTAAATATTTATTCCTTGTGATTTTTGGTATTATTGTGGAGTTGTAAATGTCATGGTAATTTGTAAGTTATATTATTTTACCCTAAAATAATATAACTAGTTCACAAATTATACAAGTATTCACACAAGCGTTTTAGTATATAAAATATATATTCTAAATATATATTTATCCATTTTATATGTAAAAATCAACCTCCGATACTTTGTATTTTTGTAACAAAACCTATGGCGAAGTTTATTTTGAAAAACAAAGCTAAAACATATTTGTAAACACTTGTTAGAAAATAATTTCTAAGTGTTGGAATTTTTTAGAAAATTTTGCCATAGTTTCCTTTGTAAATGGAGGTGTCCATGCTAATAAGCATATCATTTTCTTTTCGAAAAATCATTCAAATCAATCAACAACCATACTTTAAACAATATTACACTTACGAAGTGCGAAACTATTCTATTTATAACACAACATGAACTTGATTTTTATAAAAATGCGCAGTAACTCGGTGAAGTGTTTTAGTGGGTTTAGTTACCCTCCAAAGTGTGTTTACTTTTGTTAAAATCTCATTCTCGGGATTTTTAGATGTTCACAACTTGTGAACATATTTTACAAAAATATTTATTTACAACATTTTCATGTTTCACTAGCATCCGTATACTTATTTTATTTCTAAAAATAGTGTAAGTATATGTAAGAATCATGATCTTTCAAAAACCGTCTTTCAAACTTGGTTTGTTTAGAAAAATCATTCACAAGACTTGGATTTACAAGTTTACTAGTTCATTTGGTTGTTACTTTGCAAGAAAATCATTTTTACTTTCAAGTTCATGTTAGTCTAGAAGATGATTATTTCATGAAAGCACATAATCATCTCTAACTTATTAAACCATGTTTTTAATCATGCTCTAACAAGTTCCATATGATGATCAATCATCATATTACTAGAAATCAACAAGTATTCATCCACATATTCAAAACAACCACATTTTAACATTATTTCATCATGTTTCATCTTCTTTAAGCTCATGTTTCATGATTCAAGATTCAAGTCTTTTAGTGTTCTATTTATTTCATCATAATATATCTATTAACCACTAAGAATATGAAATAAACAAGGATCAGAGAAGTCTTGCAACTAGCTTAAAGCTAGGGAAGAAACAATGGAGAAAATGAGTGGATAAAAGCTTGTGGTGGTGGTCCTTCAAGATCCGTGAACACCGAGCTTCGTTAAACGCCTTGTAACACCTTGTAGTACACTTGGATTACTTGGATGGAAATCGAAAATGGGTGGTGTGTATAGGGTATGTTCGGCCGCAAGCTTTTGAGAGTGAGAATGTTGTGATGTCAGATGGTGAACTAGTGTACATATAATCTCTACTAATATATCCAATGGTTAATGTGTTGGTGGAAGTACAAACATAATCTACATAATCCCAATGAGATCATTAGGAAGATATGGAAGAAGATTTAAACAAATCTTTGGGGTGTGGGGCCACATGAGCCGAAAATCAGCCAAAAAAAAAGGGGGTTTAAGTGTAAATTAGATGGTAAGTAAGATGATTAGTAGGGTGTTAAGTGTAAGTCTTGAGTCTAGTATGTTACATGAATTATGTAGTGTGTTATAGTGCTCGGGAACCATAACTAGCTCAGAAAAAGTGAAACAATGTTTCTGGTAATATTTTAGTGTTCCGGGTAATGTCCGGTTGTTCGGTTAGATATCGTTCCATTAAAGTGCTAAGTTATTCCGTATAGTGTCTTTCACTTTTTGTGACACTTTCAATTCCCGACACTTAGGAAAGTATACAAGACCATTTTGCCATATTTTTGCACCTTACTAGCATGTTAAAATGCTGAATTTTGTTAATTAATGCAGAATTCTGCACTTAGAGTGGGTTTTAGGCACTTTCCGGCACCTAAACTATCACCTAGTGACGCAGTTTTATGGTCCTTACTTCCCTACACTCCCTATCAATGTAGTATCTTGACTTTGGCTCATATTGGGCCTCTATATATTTTCTGTCTATGTGCTGGCATTGTCAGCATGTTTCGGAGTTATCCGCTCACTGTGCTAACTGTGCTTTGTGCATCAAGGTTGTCACTAAAGTTTGTTTTTAATAAATGGTGTGACAGTATGAAATGTGATGCACATGTATGTATGATGCAGAAATTATAAAGCAGTTTATATCATCAGTTGTAATCAAGCACAATCATTAAGCACAAATTTAATATTAATTAATCGTACGGATACATGTAATTATGAGGGTTGTCACACTTTGCCAGCAGTTGTTCTCCCAGTTTTCATACTACCGGCGTTTTGGTGTTTGTAGTTTTTGGCGTTTTATATAATAATATATTTTATTTATATAACAAAACAACATATAACTTTATATCAAAACAATATAAAATGAAAACAAAAATAATACAAAATGGTAATCTAATTTTTCTTCCGAATCTTCAATGTCATCAGCCTCTTCTTTTCTTGAATTTGTTTTTGGCGTTTTGATCCTTTTTGAAATCTTTAGCTAGATGCCAACTTTCTTTCATAAAACCCGTTTTTTTTAGTTGTAGCTGCTTAGTGGCAACCTGTTTTTTGGTGTGATATTCTTGTTTGGTGGCATGTCATTAAAGATCAACTCTTGCTTGATGCTATTTGTAATAATGGAGTCCAAAATAGCATTTTATCCTTGTGTTGATCTCTTTATTCCATTCAAATAATCATCAAGAACATAGCTTACATGATGACATATCAATATCATCAGTCTCTTTTTCTTGAATATTTGTCATCTCATTTAGCAAAATATTATTGAGTTAACCCCCACAGAAAAAGGATGCATTTCAGTGAAAGCTTTGCTATCTGTGGCGTTTTAAAGGGAGTGGTTTCTAGAGGATATGGATGCCATCTTCTAAGTTTGGCGTTTTTTTTAAATGGCCTTATGCAGAACAACATGTCAAAATACAATAACAGAGTAAATAAATTTTTAAGCAAGAAAGATATTTTTTTGTTAATTTTGGCGTTTTGTTAGGGTTAACCATTTTTAGTATTTTTTTGGCGTTTTGCTAATAAAAGATAGAAATATATCATTTAATTATCTTAAAAAGAAAAAAGAAGATTACATTGAAGAAGAAAAAAAAGACGAAAAAAAATTAAAATCCTTCGTCAGAAGGTACTTTATCTGAATAGTATCCATCAGTTGTGTCATCTTCTTCCTCCTCGGAGTCTTCATCTTGATCTTCATCCATGTCATCATATTCACCTTCATCAGCTTCTTGTTCCTGAAGATTTTGAAGCCTCCACCTGAACATGTCTTGCATTAACTCCAATTTTGAGTCTATTTCTGGGTTGGTACAGGTGGCGTTATGCAATTCTTCCATGAAACCCAGTCGCTGCTTTGTCATGATGTTCTCTAGCCAGTTGACTTGTTGCTCTCCGCTGTCGAATGTAATCGTCACCATGTCTGTTTCATCATCAAAACGTCATGATGTCATGACAGGGTATGGCTTCACATTTCCTTTGATTAGTCCAAATTTGCTGGTTAATGCTTTCATAAGCATATGCGTTTCATGGCATTCGTTGTCTAGAGCGATGCCAATGGATAGGATTTGCCTCTGTATCTCTTCTTCCATCTTTAGAATAGCCCTGATTGTCTTAACATACACCCTCCTTCTGTTGTCAAAATGGATGACGTATCGCCTGATTCCCAGAGTGTATCTCCACGAAACGATTGTTGCCATTTTTGGCGTTTTGTTTAGTTTGGCGTTTTTTGGTTAAAGATATATTTTTTTTGCAGAAAATGGATAGATTGAAGTGATTATTGAAGCTTTGTTTTTACGTTTGTTTATATAATGATGTTTTTGGCGCGTAATTTAGGAGGGAATTTCTTCTAATAAATGTTAATAACTGTAATTCAGTTATTTGTGTTGTTTCATCTTCCTGTAATATTCAACGCGTTTTATTTATAATTTTTGGCGTTTTGTTTTTAATGACGTTTTATTTTTTTTATGGCGTTTTATCATATGATGGCGTTTTGAATATGAGGGGTAAAAAGACCCTTTTACCCTTAATGAAGCGCGTCCCACCTAATAATATTGATGTTATTTACGAAAACGCCACCGCGCAATCTAGTCCATGGATTGTTTTGATCGGACGATCCATAATCGTTCTCACCGTTCTCACACTTTTCACCGTTTTCTCTAAATCCCGACCATATATATATATATATATATATATATATATATATATATATATATATATATTGATATAGTATAGATTATACCAAAATTATAAATTTACATAATTAAAAAGGGAGTTATTAATTTTTCTAGTATTTTTGAAAGTTCTTACATCTGTATAAGTTCTACAAAATACAAATTTACTTTGATTTTTAATACTCACTAGCAGGAAAGTGAATTTCTGACATGTCAAAAAACACAAAATTTATTGATTTCGATTGTGCTAAACGGGGTCGAATGAGGTTCAGGTTAAACCTATGACCCCGTTTGGCCAAACAGTCCATGTGAAGTTCAACATGACGAGTTCACTAATTAACACGTCTACCTCCTTTATTTTATTTTATTAACAAAAGAAATATGTTTTAAGGCATAACTTAAATTAATTGTAGATTAACAATCATCATCTTCTAAATTAAGGCTGTGTCATGTTCACATATTTTATGATCAAGACAATTAACACCACACACCATTCTCCAAAAGTCCAACCTTGAGCCAATTAAAATATCAACGTCTTTACGCACAAATTCGGTATGTGTCGGCCAGGTTTCAATCTTATCTTAAACCTATAAAAATTGGTCCAACAACGTAGCGGCCGTGCCGACTCGACAGCATGTCCCATTAACAGCCGCCAACGCACACACCTTCCTCCTTAAATACCCACTCATCATCCTCAATTTCACCACCACCACCCAAAAAAAAAAAAACAAAAAAAAACGAACCACCACTATGGGTGCACAACACCACCACACCGCCCAAAACTCATCAACCCGAAAATCCCAAAACACAAAACCTTACCGAGGAATTCGCATGCGAAAGTGGGGCAAATGGGTTGCGGAGATACGTGAGCCGAACAAGCGCTCACGAATCTGGCTGGGTTCATACTCCTCGCCTGTAGCCGCAGCGCGGGCTTACGACACGGCCGTGTTTTATTTACGCGGCCCGTCGGCTCGGCTTAATTTTCCGGATAAGATCGGGGATGATGGGTGCGGGTTGTGTGATTTATCTGCGGCGGATATACGGAAGAAGGCGACCGAGGTTGGAGCGAAGGTGGACGCGCTGCAGAACGAAGGCGCGGGCGCTTGTCTAAAGTTATGTGAGACTGAAAGCTATTCGGGTCGGGTTTGTTTGAACACGGATTTGAATGAGTACCCGAGTCCGGAATCTTCGGATGAGAATGATGAGAATTAACGGTGTGATGATGAAGAAGGCTGGTTGTTGTTTATATGTGGGTTGACGGCGTTAGTTTCAGAGGGATGGACAGTCGGAAGGGTCATGTTTTTTTATTATTATTTGGTGGGTCGGGTCGGATCGGATCGGGTTAGGGGTTAGTTTATGCAGATGGGTAGATTGGAGAATCCGAAAGGGATGAATATGTTAATGTTTTATTTTCCGAAAACTGAAAAGGAATGGAAATTCTGGTACTTTTGTTGTTTTTTAGATTAAGAAACACAAAATTAGTATAAATCTGAATACATATGTATATGTATATGCATATGATTTAATGTTTTAATCTGAACTAATGTTCTGACAAGTTCATCTAATAATTAACCATTTGATTTCTCTTTTTGAGGTTCTAAATTTAACTCTAATTAGCATCGCTTTAAGGATATTGATGGTGGCAATACAGTTTAGAACTAGGCTTCTCTGGAGTTAGCCAATTCAAAACCGAGCCGTAGAGGGTTTTAACGCAATGGGCCTTCAGGAGAGCGGATTTTCCCAAGAACTGGTGGCTTGGTGGCTCGGGTATGCATCCAATTCTGGCTGTTATGGAGGAGGATATACATTTGCTCGATTGGGGCATTCTATGATGCTTATCCGGTGATTTAATTCGTCGTTCAAAAAAATAAATGATAAGACTACCTCCAATGCATCCTTAATACCCTTGCCCTTTGCAGGCCCTTACAAGCCCTTACCATTGGAGCAAGGGTGCCCTTTGAGGCCCTTACTAATGGAGCCCTTAATTATGGACGGGTGTTTGTATTGGTTTTGGTGATAAGTTGGGCCCAAACTATAAGAAAAATAAGGATATTTGTGTGTAGTTGATAGGTGATGAGGTGGAAATTAAGGATATTTGTAGGGTTGGAGATAAAATAAAGGTTTTAAGGATTTGTAAGGATATGATGTGGCAGACGACGTGGTAGCTAAGGATGCTTAAGGGCGTCCGTAGCATTGGAGATAGTCTAAGTGATGACTGAATGCAGGGGCGTAGCTTAGTTGATACCCGTGGGTGCACCCCCCCCCCCCCCCCCAATGTTTCAGTTAGAAGTGTAAAATTTTTGATTTTTCGTCCAAAATTTTAAAAATTATAAAGGATTGCCCCCTCCAATTATTTTTCCTAAATATTTTATATAATATATATATTGGGTTCCATAAATCCCCCCCCCCCCCCCCCCACACCACCACAAACACACACCACAGAACTTTTGGTTAAGCTCCGTCACTTGCTGAATGTCATACCATTACACCTTATGTTATTATATTCATACGTGAATATTTTCTTAAATCTATATTACGTCCAATATATTGTGTAAATATCTGGAATTATTAGTTGATTATTGACATAGATTGTAAGGACCTGCATAAATGTCCCCCAACACTCCGTAAGTGAAAACCCGGACCCCTAAAACCCTAATCCTTAAGAAAAACCAAGAAATTTGAAATTTTGGATCGCTCGCGGGCCGCGAAAAACTTAAGGATAGTCTACGCGGGCCGCAACAGCTAGGTGATGCGACCGGATAAGCTTTAGGCCACGTGGCGGGCCTACGCGTGACACGCTAGCCCTAGCCGTAGCTAGGGTGGCCCTCACGGGCCGCGTAAGATGTTGTTAGGGTTTACGCGAGCCGCGACAAACTCAAAATTCAGCTATAAACTGCTCGTGCATGGGGCATTCACCTGTGCTAAAAAATTTTACTCTAAAAACGTTCTGTGCTGCTCAAATTCATAAATTTCAGTAGGGAAACGCTGCTACGAGTACGGGGTATTAACTCGATTAGTGCTACGATACAATGTCCGATGGATGTTTAAGTGCTGCCCGAATCCGGGCTATACTTTGTCATTCGTCGTGAGGGTTTTGATTTCGTGAGTTTATCATAAATGTTGTATTAAGTTACTGACCTAGTTTCGTGTGCATTGTTATTTAACTAGGTTACAAGGATAAATCAGTAGGCAATGTTCTGTCCAATTAAACTTGCAATGTGAGTCATTATCTTTTTATCAAACTGCTTTACAAAACCCTAAATGTTTTCCAGTTATACTTTGCAGTGATTAAGTCTTTGCTAATCTTTAATTACTGGCAGTATGTGGGGGTTTTGTGCTGTCACACCCCGATATTTCCATGTATTACCGGTGGACCGAGTGGGGAGTATCGTGACGTAGTTGATATCATCATAGTCAAACAACACAATATTAAATGCACAGCAGAAGCAAAAGATAAATATATTACAATCCGATATAAAGTAATGTCAAAGTATTACAAACGGAAAGTAAAGGATCCACAGGCGGATCAATTAAAAGATAATTGTTCAACATATTTTGACATCTAAGCTTGCGAGACTCTTTATTGATGCTAGGAGTAGCCAGCCTATTCCGATTAGTACCTGCACTTAGCCTTTTTGGGAAAATACGTCAGTTTACACTGGTAAATACAATTAACTGACTCATTTTGAAAAGGTTTAATAAAAATTGATTTGAATGCATGTGGCACAAAAATATCTTTTATAACTTGAGATAATTATTTGAATATAATCTTGTAAAAGAGTTACATGTTTCTTATATGTTCAGTAGCTCGGTTTGTGCCGGGTTAAAGATCAATAGAGACACCACATTATTTATTTTGGCATTGACGGGTGTACGCCTACACCCCGTGCTTAGGTCGTGGCCATTTCGTAAAATGATGCCAAGGATATCCGGGACATGGTCATTAACCCCCCAAAGGCTTTAAGCAAACAAAACATTTCCAAATGGAGCATTTCAATGATTTAACCTCTATTCGATTAAAGATTCAATGCCCGACCAAACGGTATTTTATATACCATACCCCAAGCCCGTATAGGGAAAATAAGTTAAAAGCATTTACCTGAGCTAAATATAAATTCAATCCCAGCCGTATATCAAATCAGCAAGTACAGATAGCTTTTACTGGGCTCCTAAATCTGGAACGAAGGTTTTGAATAACCTATTAGAATCCTAACGGGTCTTTAATTAAGCCTATGCTTAGACCGGTTAGTTTTCAAAGGAAGATATGGTTCAAACGCATGATAAAGCGAAGACCGGTTTAGAATGTGGTTTTGACCCGACAAACTTGTATGCTTGTTTAATATGGGTAACTTAAACACATTCTGGATTTTGAGACAAATATGATATGGTTTGACCCGTTTCGGCTAATATATGCAAACTAGTTACATAAGCCGATCTGAACGCGAAAAGTGCGTAACGAGTAACCATAAGAGTCATATACAAGTTTCCTAAGTTAATATGCCTTAAATATGTTGTGACATCAGTAAGATATCTTCTATTATGCCCAAGATGATTTTAAACTCAAACTATGCCCCGTAAGGGCATTTTGGTCATTTTAAAAGTTATAAAAGAGTTTAAATAATAGTCTGAGTTACAGGCCTGATTTAATCAGTAAATATACTTAATTTAATAAGTTATAACAGTAGGGTATCATATATATGTGAAATTTATTAATTATAACCATACTATGCACCGTATGGGCATTTTGGTAATTTCACATAAGCTTAAAAGGTCAAAACTGGAATTCTGAGTTTAAAACTTTTGCTTACTGTTAAAATATAAAAATTTACTGAATATATCAGTAGGCATCAAACCTTATATGTTTAAAATAGTTTTAGTACATACTATGCGTTAAGAACGCTTAAAAAGGCTTAACGCTTAAAAAGGCGATTTGGAGCCATTCCCGGGTTTTCAAAGGAAATCTGATATTTTTATTATTCCCGAAGGCTCAAAATATGTTATTTATCATATTAGATCAGTAGAAAAAGGTTTGGTATCAAAAGGATTTGTAAAACTCATTTTATAAGCCAAATAGGGCAAAACCATCAATAACCGAATCAAGCTTAGAACTCTAAGTTATGCTCAGCCTAAAAAGAAATAAAAATTCCAAAAATTCCAAAATATTATTTTATATCAGTAGGTAAAAAGTTTGATATTAAAAATTAGGTTTAAATAGGCTATATGCTAATTATGTCGTTTAATTAACAAAAAGCTTCTTATTTACGCTAATGAGCATAACTCCTAATCTATACCTCAAAATGATGTCAAATTTTAGGGACAACTTTATAAATCAGTAGTGAAGGTTTCTATTCTTTCACTTTTTCAAAAATCACATTTTAAGGTGAAAAGGGCATAATAGTCAACATTTAAGCATTTAACGGAAACATGCATATGAATCGGATAACTAATGAACCAAGTTGTATAATCTCAGAGGGTTATACTTATAGGTAACTTGGTCCTAATGAAGCTCTAAGGAAATTCTAAACTATGCTCAAACGGGTCAGAACTGAAAGTCAAAGCAGAAGTCAAACTATGCGACTTTCGGTCCCGAACCGAGCCAAAACTGAAAATTGTCTAGTTGAACATGATTAGACACGTTCTTACATTAATTACCAAGTTATGTTAATGATAAAACAGGTTGCATAGCTTCTACATTGCTAATTATGCATTAATTTGAAAATAAGCTTTCTGTTGACTTTTTATAATTAACTTTGACCCGACAATTGACCTAGTTAGAGTGGGAATCAGAGGGTGCCCTTTTAAGAGTTTATTACCCACATAATTACCAACTCAAAGCTGCTTTTAATTCGAGAATTGACTGGACCATTAGTGATTAATCACTAAGTCAAACCTTAATTAAGACGGTTTGACTTTGGGCCATTAAACTAATCAAAACTGAATTAAGGAAGGTTAAGGACACTTACAATGGGTCCAATGAACTGAATGAAGGTTACTAAAAGCTCAAGATCCTTCTTGAATCAGGGACAAAGCAGGTTTGGAGAAAGGATGTGAAAAAGAACAAGTGAACCCACTCCTATATATAGGTTTTGGGACCTCGTATGATCATGACACTTGTCGGGAGGGGTAATCTGATCAAAACAGATGTCAAGTGGTCTTATAATTCTGTGGACAAGCCCGTAGTATTGAAAAAATGTGAGTATGGAGCCAGCTTGAATAGAATCCAGCAATAAACAGGCTGTTTGCAGCTGTTCTGCATTCTGTGCAGGTCTCGCGGCCCGCGTGAGTGTCTGTATGGCCTTACGCGGCCCGCCTGACAGTCCAGCCCAGCAACAGCAGTTTCAAATAATGACAGAAATGGTCCCTGTGAGCCTTTAAAGTCATTTTAGGCACGTTTAAGGCCCGTTAACCTTATTTTAAGGCTCCACTTTGATGTTTAAACATAGGGAATATGAAACATGTTCAAAAACATGTCGGATGTCGGTTCGTTTGGTCGTACGGTCACGTTGTTCGTCTAATTACGACGAAACACGAACGGACGCGAAAAACGATCCAAATAACGCGACGAATGGAATTTTATCAAGCCAAACACTAAAATAAAATATTTTAGTGCTTACATAAAATTTTGGGTGCCCGGGTACAATCAGAATGCGAGATATGCGCGAAAGTGCAAACTTGTGCACTTTTTGACACTTTTAGTCCCTGCATGACTTAAAAGTTTATTTTTGCTCACCAAACACCTCTAAGCCTACATCTAAGCTATATAAAGAATAATTAGGGCATGCTTAACTCATGGTTATATTCCGGAAGGTCCGTTACCATACGAATCGGCATACTTTAGCAGTTTGACGCAATTAGTCCTTTAATCGCACAAAGTAGCGCGAAATGTCGTTTACTGACATCCAAGCCTTCCATGACCCATAATGGGCATTCAGAAGCATATACTTAAATATTACTATGCTCCGGTTCGCTTAAATGGTCACTGAACGGCGTAGATTCAAAAGTTGACGCTTTAGGTCCCTCTATTGCGCAAACTTGCGCATCTCATCATTTAATATCATCGAAATTCTCATCTAATCAACATTAGGCATTCTTGGAAGTATTATTAATCATCACGATGCTTCGGGTTTGCTAAAAGGTCATTCAGAGGTGTAATTAAACATATTGACACTTTTAGCCCCTCTAACTTGCAAAGTTGCGCGTAACTTTACTTATAGGCATAAAAACCTTAGACGGCCAATCCTTGGCATTCCCGAGAGTATAAACAAATATCATGAAGCTCCTGGTTTGTCAAAGGTCACTCAGAGGTAAGAATTAACATGTTGACGCTTTTAACCCTTCATTGCGCAAACTTTCAATTAATTATGCAAACGGCTACACTCGATCAATAAGTGGCTCATTTGTGAATATAAACATCGTAAGAGGTTATTTAGAAACTTATTTTAGGTATGCTAACACTTCCAGTCCTTTCATAATCAAAGTTTTCGATTTTTTGAAAAATTAGTCCCTAAATTTCAATGTTTGACTTCATTAGGGTTTATTACACGTGTCAATACATCATTGGACGTGATTTTACGAGGTGTTACATCCTCACCCCCTTAAAAGAAATCTCGACCTCGAGATTTGCTAAATGCTGGAAGTACTTTCTGATGTATCATGGACTTAACTTCCACAGTATATGTTGGTCCCGTTGATACAGGATCTGATCGTAAGGAACAAGATGAATCGACTTCGTCTAATGTGCGGAATCCATTATGACGAATCACAGATTTGTTCAACACAGAATTCAACGTTTAACACTTGTATGTTCTTGCTATTGAGTGTTCTGAAAGTTACAAGGATCCGGTAGAAGTACAGACTATCCGTGCGAGTCAAAAGTTCTAACAAAGTTGCACCGGACCTCCTATTTATAGACAACCTCAGGAGACTAGAAGTGTTGTTCGTACGAGCGGGTTATCCGCGCGGATGACTTATCCGTGCGTATGACTTATCCGTGCGGATGACTTATCCGTGCGGATTGCCATCCGTGCGGATTGAACTTGTACCAACCAACACTTTTACATGCAAAACCTACTCCTGAGTTGTTGTGCTATCTACAAACATACATACAATAGATAAAAACACAGAATACAAAATATGACTACATGCTGACGGAAGCTACAGACGTTATGTACTAACAGACTCCCCCTCGGATGTAGCTGTAGTACCTTCCAGCATAGTCTTCAATTCTTCCTGTTGCGTCTTCGTTCACGCGCTTTCTCCCTTCTTTTCTGTGCCTTTTCCTCCAACATTTTTTTTCGTTTTTGTCTTCCTTCAGTCATCCACCAATTTCTGTATACAGGATCTCCATCACGCTTCCTTTCCCACTTTGGAATTTTGTTTTCTTCAGATTCAATTGGTGTTTGATCTGTTGGAGGAACAATCCCCAATTTTCGTCTTCCCAACTTAGCAGCATGCTCAGCAATCTTTTTGGAACGTTGTTCACGCTTGTATACTTTTAAGAACTCGTCAATCTCCAGATCTCTCCATTTAGTCTTCCAGTATCTTCCAGAGTTGATATCTTTTACGAAACAAACATCCACAATCTTTTGATATTGCATTGCTTGCTCTCTGTCAGGCCTCTCATAAACTATCTTGTTGTAGAACAGACAATCTATATCTTTCTTTGAGCAATTTACAAGCCACATAGGATCTAACACACAGATCCTTCTTGCTTCTCCAGTGGACTTGTTATGTAATGAGATTATTGCTTCAGCTGTAGATTGATTGTACAACCACCCTTCAAACTCTTCGTGGAAATCTTGCTCCATTGCCCGTAAAGGCATATTCTTCAAGCAACTAGGAGGCTTGACATCCAGAGTAATATCTTTTTCACCACTTTCTAAGATTCTGACAATTTGTTGTGGAAAGTGTGGTTTCCAATCAGGATATCTTTTCTGCGCTTGCAGCTTCACATAATTCCATAACCTTTGATCATGTTGCTTCACATCTAACCCATGGTAAAACTCTTTGATGTTCTTTGTTTTTACCAATTCATCTATATCCCACCATGGCAGAGTTTTGATATCAGCCAAGAACTCAAAGTACTGTACTCCTTGTTCTCTTCTGATTGCATAAACTTTTAAGTCTTCCAAATATCCCCAAGAGAGAATATCACCCCAAGAGAGTTCTTTGTCGTGTGTGAAGAATTGAAGTGCCCTGAGTTTCTTTCTCTCTTTTGGCATGACTTTGTACCATTTCTTTCTTTCTTCAACAAGATTTTCTCTCGGTATGGTATCTGGAATACCTTCTGTAGATACTTTCTCCACTATCTTTCTCCTGATTTCTTCTTCATTTCGATCTTTGAACATTTCCGACAATAAAGGAAATGTTTCATCAATTCCAGAATAATGAAAATCAACTTCATCATCAGATGAATCTGAAGCATCTTCAACAATTACTTCATTGTAATGATCGGCTTCAAAGGCATATCTAGATTCAAATACATCTTCAGAAGTCTCAGGAATTTCATCTTCAATATCGAATTTAAATTTCCCTTCTTGCAATCCCAATTCTTCTAACATCTCTTCCCTTGACCTTCTAACCTCAATCTCTTCCTGATTTTTATCATGTAAGAAAATGACGGTAGGATTTGTGAGGAATACCTGATCCATGTGATGCTTTCCAGAAGTAGAAGATTCTTGCTGATCATCATCTTCTTGTTCATTGATTTGATCATTCAGAAACTCCTCAATCTTTTGTTCATCAATAGGATTCTTCACAATCAATCCTGAAGCACCTTGATCATCGTCATCATTCTTCTTATCATCATCTTTCTCATCATTGTCATCTTTCTTTTCATCGTCTTCTTCATCTTCATCTGCTTCATCATCTCCAAGAAGTTCTTCATCAGAATCACTAACTTCCTCTCCACGAGCCTTCATTGCTTCTTTTCTCCTTTTCATAATTTTCATTCTGTAAAGAGCTTCTTTTACGTTGAGAGGCACAGTATATGCATCACCAATAAGTACAAATTGCTTTGTCTTGAATTCTAATAGCAACACTTCTTTGGCCTTTTTCTTCTTTTGTTCAACAGCAACTCTACGAATGATTTGATCAGAATCAATGATTTGAGAAGGTTCTCCAACTAACATGAAATCTTGACCATGTACAACTTGTTCTTGAGCACTTTCAGCATCAATCATTTCAGTATCAATTTGACTTGAAGAACCACCAGCTTCTTGAACATCTTCAACTATGCTTTTGTTCTTTTGTATCGCATCTTCAGCTAGTCTTCTTTCTCTTTCAAGTCTTCTTTCTTCAACTTTTCTTACTTCAATTTTATTGAAGGCAGCATGAACATCCTTTTTCAAAAGATTTTCCACAACAGAATATAGCATCTTAAGTTGTTCATCTTTCATCACTTTGTCTGCTTTCATGGCTTCCATCTCCAACTTCATAGCTTTTATTTCATTTGAAGTAGCTTCACTCATTTCACTGAGAAGCTGATTGAGTGTCTGATTTACATCTTGGAGATTCTTTGTTTTCTCATTCAATGAAGATATTTCTGCCGTAAGAACTTCAATCACTTTAGTATTATTATCACTATCTTCCTTTATTTTCTTCATGGTGTCTTCATCCTGGATTAACACCGATCTAAGTTGATCATGAGCTTTCATTATTTTATTAACTTGCTTTAACAAAAGATCACGTTCGTTTTCAGCCTTTTCTTTTTCTTTTTCAAGCTCTTTGACTTTCTTTGCCAGAACTCTCACTGCTTCATTGTTGAACAAGTCAACATCAAAATTCAGATCTTCTAACGGATCACCTGAAGCAGGTGGAATATTGCTAAAGAAATCATCTGAGTCTCTTGGACGTGAAGATTCTGGAATCTCTATATTTTCTGGTATTTTTGGGAACTTTGAATAAAAGACTCCACCCTCAGTAACTTCAACGTAGTCATCGTGACTAGTCTGCTTCTCAGCTTCTGTTTCTTGAGATTGGGATGATTCAACATGTTGTGTATCTTTACCATCTTGTTCCTTTTGAACTTGACTTTCACCTTTTCTTGCTCGTACATTTCTCGGAATGAAACCAGCTACAACTGCTTTTCTTTTCTTGATTTGTTTCTTTGGATTCTCAGGATCATAAGTTGAATCTTCTTCATCTGACCCTTTCCTTTTCTTTGGAGACCTTTTCTTTAACTGAGCTTTTCCTTTGCCAACAGTGATTGGATCAAGTTCAGATTCTGACAAAGTGGCTTCAGAATCATCATCACTTGATATTTCTTGAACAACACCTTCTTGATCTTCTACACCTTTAGCAGCATCCTCATTCTTCTTTAAGAAACTTTTCAGAGATTGTGATAACAATTCAGCTCCTTCTTTGATAACTTTTGATGGTTCCAAAACTTTTTCATCTATCAACTTTTGCTGCGGAACTCCAGAAGGCCCTGCAAAACAAACGTTGACAAATTTATAAAAGATTTTTCAATATAAAATTCTAATTTCCTTAAGACTCCCCCTTTCACAATACCCTTTTCTGCTTTCTTCGGAATAGAAACTACAGGGGACGTCTTTGGAGTTCTCTTTCTCTTCCCATCTTTGATGCACCACCATCTAGTATCTTTCTTAGAGAACAAGCTCATCCTGTCATCTTCATTATCAGAATTACTATCTTCATGTCTCCATGCATCATTTCCTGGAGCTACATAGTCTGGATTTGAAATTTTGCAGATCATTCTTTTTGCTCCTGGATTTGGACCCTTGATCAACCTGCTGATTGTGTCTGGTGACATATGCCTTAATCCCAAAATGTCGTTACTTCTCTTTTCTAAACCTTCAAACTGATCATCTATCAACATCTGGACAAACCTAGGATACAAAAGGAACCTCTTGCTTCCATCCTTTACATTCTCCGTCATGTAATAAAAAATTACTTGAGAGATATTGTACGGTCTGTTCAGGACAAGACAAGCAATGATATTCATGATATAATCTTGAGTTTCATCATATCCACCCTTTATGTGTGACAATGCATGAATAACACAATGAGCCATGAATTTGTAAGCGTGACTGAAACTTGTTTTCAGCATCTTTCCATTTATACTTCCAGCAAAACCCATTCTACACCACATCCCTTTTACAAGACGTTCAGAAACAATGGTTGGGTCACTATCAGTGTCTCCTAAATTCAAAACCCTCCTTACATCACCAACTGTCACTTTCATCTCCAAATCTATATCTTTTCCTTTTTCGTCCTTCTTTGATACAGCAGAATAAATAGTTTTCTCACTCTCCTCATATCTTGCAGCATTCCAAAATCGTTTAACATGAGATTCATATGCTACAGTCTTATCAGTTAAAGCCTTAGAGATTCTGCTTTCTCTCAAGAATTTCGCAATATCTTGAACTATTGTGTTTTCGGTAAACTCTTTATCCAACACACAATAAATATTATGAGATTTATCCCAATCCTGCAGAAATTTTATTCATTTAAGAAATATTTTTGGGATCTCAAAATGTTCTAACAAAGACAAACTTCCTATGCTTTGTGAAAGGTTATCCGTACGGGTTGACAATTTAAAGGTTATCCGCACGGATTGTCATTTAAGGAGTTATCCGCACGGATTGTCATCTAATGAGTTATCCGCACGGATTGTCATCCGAACGGATTGCCATCCGTCCTGACAAAGTGTCCTTCCGGATTGGTCAACTAAAGTCAACCCGGATGGTAGTGATGAGGATTGGCATTCATGCTGATAGAAAGATACCAAGACCTTGCCCTGATATGTTATCCGTGCGGACAACCTGTCTATGCCTCGGATTGCCATCCGTGCGGACAGCCTGTCATTGCCGCGGATTGCCATCCGTGCGGACAACATGTCTTTGCCCCGGATTGTCATCCGTGCGGACAACCTGACATTGCTGCGGATTGCCATCCGTGCGGACAACATGTCTTTGCCCCGGATTGTCATCCATGCGTACAAGTTATCCGTGCGGATTGCTATCCGTCGGATACAATTCACAGATGAAGAATAGTCTATAAACATCAAAAATTTTTCTAAGGCAAATCCTAAAATTGAACACAGATCTACACAGAGGATGTTAACGCGATCAAAACCCTATGTTCAATGATGTCTAAAACGTCCTATTCTCAGTTTAATTTCACATAAACCTAACCAACACTTCGTACCGTCTAAACATCAGATCTACAAGATTTAAACATGTTATAACAAAAATTAAACCGGTAAAACTCTAGATCTAAACATTCCGAACAAAACCCTATGATTTATTCATGACAAAACAGACTAACACAGGCTAGATCTAAGATAAGAACTCCGAAAGAAACGATACGAGATGAACAACGGATTATAGCAGATTTGAGTTAGAAAAACATACCTTTGCCATTGCTAATGTTGTGCAAACCAACGAAAACAAAGATCCGTGCAAAGAATTCCGAAATCAGAAAGTTGAAGTGTGAGTGAGAGAGAGAGAAAGAGTATTGTCCGTGCGGATAACATTGACTGACTCTTTGACCCTCTATTTATACTATCAACAGACACGGATTGTCACCCGTGCGGATTGCCATCCGTGCGGATTGCAATCCGACCGGATGAACATCCGAATGAGGCACACTTTAACCTTTTTAATGAAAACTTTGACTTTTCTCAAATTTTAGTCAATTTTTAGAAATCCACTCAAGTATCTTAGTTCAAATTAATGACCCAAGGTACTTAATTTGTTGTCCAAGTCCAACTTAATGACCTTGGATGACCTGAAACAAAACAAACTGACTTTTGGAATTTTTGTTCAATCATTTTTCTGAAAAATTACAAGTATCAACTTAATGAACTTGTTTTTGACTTTTCAATTTACAGATTAGACATGATTAGCTCCAAACTCATTTTCCATCCCAGAAAACTTCTTGCATCTTCTTTCAACTTTCGAATCCGAAGATCAACTCTCCACTTTGGTTTGTCGGAAAATAAAGCAGAAAAATAAAATCTTTTTGGGACTTTTAATGAAGCAATTAGACTAGAAATGAAAAACAGAATATAAGAATAGTAAAAATAAACTATTTACAAACATATTTTTGGTGAGCGTGTTAGGGAATCATATCAGCTTCCGACAAGTTACAAGCACCATTAAGCTTGATTTCATGCCAAACATTAAACAATTCACTTAGATTGTCGATATGCTGATCCTCTTAAATTCTTACACACATTTCACTCTGTTCAAGATACTGATTTAGTATTTTAGAGACTTAAACTTATACGCGTGTCCCACCTCTTGAATATACTCCCGTATCCAGATCTCGATATTCAGTCTTACAGGTAATTATAGCACAAATGATATCTGTAGGGGTTAATAATTTATGAAGAATCATGAGAGCTCAGGTCAGAACTACCGTTCAGCAGAGAGATCATGACTCAACCTTTGGGTGTGTCCCCTTTAGAGGATCTTTTTTACAACAGCATTGCTAAGCAATTTTATTGTCTTATCATATATGCTGAGGGTGATGCTATGTTTCAAGCATTTGCAGAAAGTATTATTCGAGGACTAGGTCAGAACTACCGTTCAGCAGAAGTCCTGGAATAATACCCCAGATATCACTGAGAATAAAGACCTAGTATATCAGAAAAAGAGATCTTTCAAATGAGATTTCAGGGGTTACCTATATATCCAAGTAGTGTTCCCCACGAAATAAGCAAGTAAGATTTTAGGTTTATATCTCGAACATACTTACTAAATGTGTAAAAACCTATCGGCACATCATCAGTGAGACTGTTTAACGCATTTGAACTTTCCATTTCTTTAGCGTACTGTAACCGTCTAGCTGATGTACTATCATTTTCCCTTTTTACACAAACTCTTTTTTTGAAATTTTATCATGTTTTTGGGTTTTTGAAATTTTCTAATGTTTTTGGATTTTCGAATTTTTTATTGTTTTTGAATTTTCTGAAAATAAACTACTATCTCCCCCTAAAAACCAAAACAAGTAAAAATTCGACAAACCATTGCAGATTGTTTTTCAACATCATCTACAGTGGTACCTTCATCAACGCCAACGATTTCCTCCGCATCCGATAGTAACTTCATACCATTAAGTTTCAAAAGATATTTAAAACGTGTTTTGTCAAATGCTTTGGTATGTAAGTCAGCTTTTTGTTCATCGGTGTGGATTTTCTCTATTCGTATCAACTTCTTTTCGAAACAGTCTCGGATGAAGTGATGACGAATTTCAATGTGTTTCGTTTTAGCGTGATGAACAGGATTTTTTGTTATGTTAATTGCTGCCTCATTATCAACAAAGATAGGGGAGTTAAGAAATTGCAAACCGTAGTCTCGCATCTGTTGCTGGATCCACAAGATCTGAGAGCAGCAGCTGCTAGCAGATACATATTCAGCTTCACAAGTGGATAAAGCGACAGAGGTCTGCTTCTAGCATTGCCAGGTGACCAATCGTGGTCCGAAAAACTGGCACCCCCGCTGTTGTTGATTTAGCATTCACTTTGCAGCATCCGAAATCAGAATCAGAGTATCCTTCGAGCGTGAAGTCGCCAACTTTTGGATACCACAACCCCAGAGATGGAGTTCCTTTCAGGTAGCGTAGAATCCTTTTCACAATTACCATGTGCGAAGCTCTAGGATTTGACTGAAATCGAGCTGCGAGGCAGGTTGGGTACATAATATCCGGTCTTGATGCCGTCAAATACATTAACGAGCCGATCATGGAGCGATATAATGTTTCATCTACCTTCTCTCCGGTGAGATCAGGGTCTATGCCATGGTTCGTCGCTAATGGGGTGGACATTGGTGACATTCCTGACATCCCGAATTTCTCCAGAACATCATAAACATATTTTGTTTGATGTATGAAAGTTCCCTCGGGAAGTTGATCCACTTGAAGTCCCAAGAAGAACTTCATCTCACCCATTGAAGACATTTCAAACTTCTGCTTCATAACTTGTTCAAAATCTTTGCAGAGTTGTTCATCTGTAGACCCGAAAATTATGTCGTCCACGTAAATTTGGACAATCAGAAGATGCCCGTCGACTTCTTTTGTGAACAGAGTGGCGTCTATCTTTCCTCGAATGAAGTGGTTGGCTAACAGATGTTGAGACAAGGTCTCATACCAGGCTCTCGGGGCCTGATGTAAGCCGTACAACGCCTTATCAAGAAGATAAACTTTGTCTTTGTGAATTGGGTCGGTGAAGCCCGGTGGTTGCCCGACATAAACCTCCTCTTTCACCTTGCCGTAGAGAAACGCCGACTTCACATCTAGCTGAAAAACTTTAAATCCTTTCCATGATGCGAATGCAAGGAAGATTCTGATTGCTTCAAGTCTTGCGACAGGGGCATATACTTCAGTGAAATCTATCCCCTCCTGCTGACTGAAGCCTTGGACAACAAGTCGAGCTTTGTTTCGAATGATAACTCCTCGATCATCCCTCTTGCATTTAAACACCCATTTGGTATTAATCTTCCGGTGACCATCGGGCAAATCTACTAGCTTCCATACACCTAACTTCTCGAATTGGCTTAACTCCTCCTGCATTGCATTTACCCACGAATCTTCAGTAAGCGCCTCTTTGTACGTCCTTGGTTCTAAGCAACTTAAAGAAAATTCAATTTGTAAAGGAGCAACTTTTGTATAAAAACATGTAAGCCCTTGATCAAGCTGTCTTCGAGTGCGGACGCCCGATTGCAGTTCTCCGATTATCAGTTCCTCTGGATGATAAGAAAGCGTTCTTGGCATCACCTCGCCTGAGACATCTACTTCACTCTCCAAATTTGTGACGTTTTGATTAGCAACTTGTTCACTGACTGGAATAGTTTGATTTGAAAACTGGATTAGCTCCCCCTCAGAATCTGAATCATCACGATCGAATATTGGTCTGTTTTCAGATTCTTGATTATCATTCTCTGCCGTCTGATCTTCTTGAGTAACTTCATTTTCAATATCGTCATGTTCTCCAGCATTGCTTGGACCCGCCTCATCATCATTTGAAGTTTGTCGTTTTCGATAAGTTTCTGCTGGAAATCTTTCATCTAAATCTTCATACTCTCTCAGAATATCCAACTCATCAAAGAACTCTGGTTCTTCCTCCATGTTGAAGGATTCCCACAAAGTATCATAATTAAAATGCCATGAGTCGCCAGGATTCTATGGAGGCATTGTATGACCTTGACACTCAACATTTTGAGCTTCAATAATCCGCTTTAGACTTGGAACGAAGACTCGTCGTAACGGACTTGAATATCCTATGAATATTCCTTCGATACTCTTCGGACCAAACTTTCCAAAAGGCTCTAGAACAGTACAGGGTGACCCGAACGGTTCAAGATACTTCAAATTCGGTTTTCGGTTATTGATCAACTCAAAGCATGTTTTGTTGAATTTCTTGACAGTGAGAACTCTGTTGAGCGTATAGCATGCGGCGGAAACTGCTTCTGCCCAGAAATTTATCGGTAACTTTGAATCAGCAAGCATTGTTCTGGCCGTTTCGATTAGCGTCCTGTTTTTACGTTCTGCGACTCCATTCTGTTGCGGAGTGTACGGAGCACTAAACTCATGCAAAATACCTCTTTCATCACAATATTCTTCCATCTTGTTGTTCTTGAACTCAGTACCATTATCACTTCTAATTCTTCTTATACGCCTTTGGTACAGATTTTCAATCTTTCTGAACAACCCCCTCAAACTATCAAACGTTTCCTCTTTTGACTTCAAGAATGATACCCATGAAAATCTAGAATAATCATCAGTAACCACAAGACAATAAAGTTCTCCTGTAATACTTTTGACATTCACAGGACCAAATAAATCCATGTGAAGTCTCTCCAAAGGTCTTGAGACTGAATTGTCTTGCTTTATGGGGTGTGACTTTTTCTTTTGCTTGCCTTTCATGCAACTAATGCACTCCTTTTCCAGATGAAAACCTTTAATGTGAACTCCCAGAACCAAATCATTATGCACCAGATGATTCATTTTACGAAGATGAATGTGGCCCATCTTACGATGCCACAACTTTGATTCTTTCTCCGTTGCTCTAGAAACAAAACAGTGTGCTTGACCAGTTGTTGTAGTTGCTACACTCATGTCTAAAACGTACAGATCATCCACTCTAGGAGCTCTCATGATAATCCATTCTTCAGGAATAACAAAGCCTGGTTTCAAAATCAAACACTCTTTGTCTGTGAAGTGAGTAGTATACATCCGGTCACAAATCTGCGAGATACTTAGCAGATTATTTTCCAGCTCAGCAATGTAGTTAACTCTTTCAAACGTGACGATCCCGTTGGATAACGTTCCTTCACCAACAATTCTACCACCTTGGTTACCAGCGAACCCTACATAACCTCCATTGATATTTCTAACATCATACAGCAGCGCTGTCTTTCCTGTCATGTGCCGAGAAGCTCCACTATCCATAATCCAACGTGAAACGGATCTTGGAAGCTCCTGCTCATATAAAAAACATTCAATGAGATTTTGATGCTACCCAAGCCTCTTTTGACTCGGGTAACTTGATATTAATGTGAGCTTTTGTAGTGTAAAGTGGTGGAAAGTTTTTATCATTTATTTTTAGGGTTTCAGCAGTCCCAACTTCAACTTCTTTGAATAAGAAAAATTCATCTTTTTGAGGTTGACCAGTTGGTTGGTTTTTCTTCACCACATACTTCTTTTCAGAAGTCGATTTTTGTTTCTCATAAAAATCCAAAGGTACATACATCTTCTTTGTTGAAGATGATGATTTTTCAGTTTCAGACACCTTTGGTGAATTTGCTTTCTTTTCAACAACTTTTGGCTTCCATGTTTGTTGAGGTGATGCAACCCGTTGATAAAATTTATCATTTTTAGATGTCGAATTCTTAACAGGTTCAGTTTTGA
The DNA here is from genome assembly GCA_030545235.1 of Helianthus tuberosus. NCBI lineage: Eukaryota > Viridiplantae > Streptophyta > Magnoliopsida > Asterales > Asteraceae > Helianthus > Helianthus tuberosus. Next base: position 105,447,514 of record CM060361.1, on the reverse strand, counting down.
TCTTGGTGTTTTCATTTTTCAAAACATTTTTCTCAACAATCAATGGAGCCTTTCCTTTCACAACATCTTTCTTGATAGAATTCTTCACAGCTTCAGTCTTAGGCTTCAAGTTGGTACACTTTCGTGCAATATGTCCAACTTGATTACATTTGAAGCATTTTCGGATGTCTACTACCCTACTTGAGCCTTCAGACTGAGGCTGTGAGGCCTTCTTTTCAAAGAACTCTTTGTTTGTTTTTGAAAAAATTTCAGACTCCTCATCAGAAAGTGAACTTGAACTGTTCACAAACACCTTTTTCACAACAAACTTCTTGTTTTGAACATTCTTTTTCTGATAATTCTTACCACCCTGATATCCTCCTGACCATTTATTTCGATTGTTGTTTGAAAAACGTGGTGGATTAACAGGTTTTTTTTATAGTAAGCTTTATCTTTATCAAAATTCATTTGCCTCTTTGTCTGTTTCAAACCTTCTACTTCAGACAAATCAATTTCAACCAGTTTGAAAACATTTTTCAATTTGTTCACATTAACATTCTCCAGAGGAAACTCAAAGTCTGAATACAACTTATCAGAACCAGGCATCTTGTACATCACAAGACCCGGCTCATCATCTAAGTTGTTTTTAGATTTTGGTTTCGGAATGTAATTGTTCAGAAAACATTCTTCATCTTCAGTCGAATCACTATCCAAGACACTTTCAGCCATGCCTTTAATGATCTCAGTTTGAACACTATCATCGGATGATGATGAAGAAAATGTCACATCAATTGACTCTGGCAGTTTTTTCTCATTTGTTTCAACTTCATCATTAACCAACCCTGATTGCTTCTTTGAAAAATTGTTTAGAACAGGTGGCGGAACTTGATGAAACCCCACCCCAGTTCCATCACAGTATACATCTTCGCCAGCTTTGTTTTTCCCAATGGGTTTTGGAACAATGTGTTGCAAAACAAAGCTTGCAGAGTTGTAACTGTTCAGTTTCAAATTAATACGCTCATTCTCAATTTTAGCTTCTTCAAACTGAAGCTTCAATTTCGCAATTTCATCAAGTTGTTGATTGATTAACTCTTCTTTTACTCTAAGAACCCCTGATAGTTGAAGATTTTCTTTCGTTGTTTTACCATTTCTGTCATCAGAATCTTTAACCGTTCGCTTTAGCTTCTCAAAGTTTTCAAAAATTTTACGATTTTCAAGAATCAACTTTTCGTTTTCTTTTCTTATTCTTTCTATGTCATTTTTATCATTTTCAATTTTCTCAGTTAATTCTTTTGATCTATCATTCGAAGCTTTTAGCATTTTGTCACGGTTTAAGATTTGATTTTCAACACTCTTGACTCTACTAGTCAATTCTTCAACCTTCTTACCATTGAGGTAAGTGATTGTACTACAAACTTTGCACTCTTTCATGCAATTTTTGCAGTCATTTTCAGATTTAACTTTCTTACCTGACTCAAGTGTATCATTTGAACTGACCTTGTTTTTGGACTCAGTTCCAGAACCAGAAACTACCTCAAGTTCTTTTGCTGCAAGAACTTTTTCAGCCATCTTCCTCAAGTTTTCAGCCGTTAACTCTTGTGATGTATCAATGATCCCATCATCAACATTCTTTGACTTTGGCTTCTGTTCTGCTTCTTTGACTTTTTCTTCTTTCTCTACTAGTTTCTCATCACCACCTCCCCACCATTCTCTTTGTCTAGCTTCTTCTTCCTCGGCAAATTGATGGGTGAGAGCATCAACGCTGATGGAATCTGGATTAACTGCAATGTTTCCTTGTGGATCAAGATAACATTCTCTGTCGGCATCCCATCTCTTAGCTCTTTTAGCTTCTTTGTATGTGTTATAGATTCTGCTCATCCTGGTTTGGGCTTTCATTCTTCGGTTGACAAACTTTTCTTCTTCATTTCTATTGTCTTTAAAAGGAACAATCTTCGTCACGAATGCATAACCCACCGCATCTTCCTCTGGTAACAGTTCGCTCCAATCATAACCTTCATCATCATGAATCACAGCAAGAGCTCTAGTTTTCTCTTTGTTGTCTTCAACCTGCTTTAATCTAGGCGGCTCAGATTTATTCTGGTGATAAATTGCTTTCTTGTAGTAATCATCTCTGAAAGGGTTCTCCGACTCATCAGCATATGCGTTTCTGCATTCTCGTTTGAAGTGACCTTTCTGCTTACATTTGAAGCACGTCACCTTGGACTTATCAAACCCCAGCTTGGTAGATGGACCACCAATTGTCTTTCTGCCAGTAATTTCCATGAAACGTTGTGCTCGACGAACAGCACTGGCCATAGCCCAACGAATATCGATCAACTCCATTTCCTCAGGATCAATCTGATCATAATCTTCTTTAGTCAGATTGGTATTACCTATCTTCCCAGCTACTAACCCTTCATATGACTCCAACACAGATGCTAGAAAGATCATCTGCTGTTTGGACGACTCCTCATTAAAATTCTGAGCATTCTTCAAATCCACCGCAATGTTGCATTGAAATACGTTCTTTGGAACAGATTGTTGTTGGCTTGAAGAATTTGAAGAAGATCCCTGGCTTGGAGTATTGGATGAAAAACCTCCATGAAAACCATTGCTTGAACTTGGACTTTCTTTACTTGAAGTGTTTGAATTTTCAGCGGAGAAAGCGGTTCTTGGAGAAACATTCTTGGGAATCATACTCTTTGGATAATACAGCTCCATGTTTTGTTGGTATGATGAATGATTTATCTTATGTGTTTTCTTTATCTCCAATTCATGACTCTCTAGTCTTTCAATCAGCAAGTCAACGGTCAGATCTTCAGCTTTGATTGTATTCTTCAACATTAATGCATAGTACTGCCAATCCATCTCCTCTGGTAGTGAATCGAACAGTTTGTCAACTAGCTCCTCTTGAGAATAGAGAATTCCGTGTCTTGCCAATTCCAACTTTAGGTGTCCAAATCTCTCAATCATTTTACAAACAGATTCATTTTTTAAACATCCAAACAAATCAAACTCTTTTCTCAACAGTTTCTTTTTGTTTTTGACTATTTCAGTACTTCCTACACATTTTATTTTTAACTTTTCCCATAAATCTTTTGCGTTTGTGTATTCAATTAGTGAAATAATGTCGTCTCTCATAGACTGATGAATCAAGGCCACGCACTTTTGTTCAGCAACAAAGTTTTCTATTTCTTCAGTCTCTTCCAGATTCTCACAATCTTGTCTACCACTTTTGAAACCGTTCTTTAAGCTTTTCCAGCTTGGATACGCGAATGCTTTCAGCCACTCATCAAATCTTTTTGCCCACCGATTATACTCTTCGATTGCCATTAGCTTTGGTGGTTTGTTATAAGTACCATATGCGCTTTCAACACTTAGGGCATCGGACAAAGTTTTCTTCGGGTTCGGATTATCATTTGAATGGTTGGAAGTATCGTCTCCAGAGTTACCCGCGAAAGCATACATCTCACTGAAGGGATTCATGAATTCTTCCATTTTCAAATACCTGGAAAAATTTTCAAACACTTAGACAATTTTTTCAAGTTTTAAAAATTTCAAGCAAATGAACCGGATGATGATCCGTCCGAGTAGTTATCCGGACGAATGACAGAGGTTATCCGCACGGATAATGATCCGCTCGGATGATTGTTCGTATGAATATCTTTGACTTTTGACTTTTCAGGTTATCCGCACGGGTTGTAATCCGTGCGTGTAACAATGATGATGTTAGCAAATCGTCAGCAAACAACTTGTAGTAACTAACTAATCCAATCCGTTCGGACAGTTGTCCGGACGAGTGGATGACGTCATCAAATACGAACAGCTAAACATGGTTTTTGATGAATTTGATCTAGTTTTAGGTTGAATCTGATTATGAAACTAAGTAGGATTATACTTTGAATGATTGCGAATCAAATGATATCAATTTTATCAAATTTTAACCGTAGATTCTTGCTCAATTTTAAGTTTTTCTGATTTTATGGTGACGAAAGAAGAACGAATGTAAAAACTAAGTAGAAGTAGAAGAAATCTGTCAAATTTCCGGTGAAATTTGAATCAAATCGGCAACAAATGTCAAATATCCGGTGAAATTTGACTTTGATCGGCGAATAAAACTTGAATTCCGGTGAATTCGGTGTTGTTGATCTCGATTCAGCTCCCTGGACGCTCTGATACCACTTGTTGGTCCCGTTGATACAGGATCTGATCGTAAGGAACAAGATGAATCGACTTCGTCTAATGTGTGGAATCCATTATGACGAATCACAGATTTGTTCAACACAGAATTCAACGTTTAACACTTGTCTGTTCTTGCTATTGAGTGTTCTGAAAGTTACAAGGATCCGGTAGAAGTACAGACTATCCGTGCGAGTCAAAAGTTCTAACAAAGTTGCACCGGACCTCCTATTTATAGACAACCTCAGGAGACTAGAAGTGTTGTTCGTACGAGCGGGTTATCCGCGCGGATGACTTATCCGCGCGTATGACTTATCCGTGTGGATTGCCATCCGTGCGGATTGAACTTGTACCAACCAACACTTTTACATGCAAAACCTACTCCTGAGTTGTTGTGCTATCTACAAACATACATACAATAGATAAAAACACAGAATACAAAATATGACTACATGCTGATGGAAGCTACAGACGTTATGTACTAACAGTATATTTGGGGCTTCTTCAAGCACCCAAGTTGACCTTTATAATAGGTACATGTATCCTTTCGGGGCTTCTTAACTTTGCTGATCCTTAATTGATACGGGTTTCTCATCAAACCAAAAATCTTCATTAATCTGCATATCATTAGGTGATACTGCTTCTTGATTTATTGGGGAAACATATCCTTAAATCATTAGTGTGCAATGCATTGCGAGCTCCGCCAAGCTCCTTAAATAGGTTTTAGCTTATAAGCTATTTGATCTTGATACATTCGATTACCTCTAATGATTCTATATATTCAGAACTTAATTAGCCTGATAATTAACAAATTGGCACACCCTTCCAGGGTGATATCTTTTGTTGAACCTTATTCCTTAACAAGAACTTAGGAGGGTTGCTACTATTATTAATCCTTGATTTTCTGCCGAATACTGGCAACTTACAGAAGATTATGGATTTGTATGATCTTATTCGTTGTTTCCAATACAACTTTCAGATCCTGATAATTAGACTTACTAATCTTTTATCAAACAATAAATGTTTAACATTCCATCTATACAAGGTCTCCAAAGGAGCAGCCTTGATATTTATATAACAACTATTATAGAAAAGATTATTTTAAGGTGAGATGGTTATTCCAACCACTGCTTAAAAAAATAATCTTAAGGAATAGCTAATCTTTGCCGTTAGTCGAACAAATCGACGATCCTGGGCAGCTGATGGCAAATTCTTAATTGTTGCCTAATTAAGGTTGTGGTAATCAATGCATAAGCAAAATGAACCGTCTTTTTTAATTATCTATACCGAATTCTCAGAATATTGAGTTAGGCTATATGAATCCTTTATTTTTAAAACTTACTTAATCAGGGTTTCGATTCTCCCAATGATGGTATTAGCCGTCTTGGAGATTTCATAATAAAACAGCCCTACATGGGATATAAATCTTAACTCTAGTGGCCTCTCAGGAGGTAAACAGGGTAATCTTAGGAGAAGATAATCAAGATACAAAGAGGTTACAGAGATTTTCCAAATCTCAGGCTCCAGTACTTCCACCATTGCTTGTGTCAATTAAGTGACACGTTTATGTTACAAGTCCACGAATTCCTTAATCGGAGACATTTACTTGGACAATTCAATTCTGGATATCTTCTTTGAATACCATTAGTTGACTTTAGTACCATATGACCATTAGAATATCCTTGCGGTTCCATGCATTAAACCTCCATACTGATCAGGCATGGAAGCAATCTATGGAACTTGTTGAGATACATCAATCCTCATATGGCGCTTTTATCATATTGTCTGGTATTCGCAATCGACAGAGATCAAAGAGATATCCACTATGTATGCTGACGCACTTCCCTTTAGAGAGAGGATACTTCTAAAATTCTATGACTGAAGGTTTCTTGACAGAGACAGAAGAAATGGTTCTATATGATTTTTGTCAGTAAGTTTTACCTTACACTTAATATCTGGGTTTCTTACGGGAAAATTTTCTAAAAGTTTGCTAAGCTTATGATCTTATGAGAGACTTAGCAGCACCTGAACCCAAACATAACTCTTAGCAATAAAATCACAATAAGGGATTTATCTGGTGTCATTATTAACGTGAACTGCCTCTAATCATTCATCAGGAGGGTTAAACGCCTCCATTCTTAATCCTTTTAGACTTAGCGGCAAAATCTTTGGCAAAATTTTAGGACAGTCTCGGCTGTGACTGGTTATTTCTTAATCTATATCACATGAGTAGCTGAGGTAGATCCATAATGGATTTATAATAAGTAGGCTTTGAAACCTTAATATGCCTTCTTATTGCTGATGCAAACCACCAGTAATTAATTGCATTACGCTTATATTTTGGGTAAATTGAATGGGCACTATCTTAGCCAATGAATTTAAAACTTGTAACATACTGTCGACAGTCTAGAACTTTTATAGTGAGAATCAGAAAATTCTTCTTCCATCTTTTTCTATTCCGTGATGTGGATAAAAGGTTTTTCTAATAAGGTCCTTAAAACTTGGTCCATCCCATATTGTATGAGAGGATCTTTCTTGTGGACTTCATTAATGTCATCACTAATTAAGGGTATTGTCATCGAACGACTGTGATGCATACCTCACTGTGTCCTTTCAAGCATAAATGCTGATACACCTAATGGTTTCTACTTCATCCAACAATTTCCTGCAATCGACGGCCCCTTTTTACAATTGAATTCTCTTGACTTCCAAGAGACGAAGTACTTTTAAGTACATCCTAAAAGAATGGAGCTCCCTGCCATGTATGGTTTTGTTTGGGTTATTCTTCGCATTTGAGGTATGAATAAAGCTCTTCTTATGAGCAGCAACATGTGTTTTTAGAGTAAGCAGTATTCAGCTTCTTGAACCTTTTCATGACTTTTCTCATAGCCCTTCTAACAGTTGCGTTAATTACAGTTCTGGAGATTAACTCCATTACATTGGGGTTCACATTTGACGCACCATTAACATTTGTCGCATCCCTAGCATCGCGACTGTTGTTTGCCTCCTCTGAGTTTTCCATACTCGAAGCTTTGGTATTAAATACCAAATTCAACAAGTGCTTAGGCAATCCACACTTAGTATCTCCTTGAACTGTCAAAGACTCATCATAAGGAGTCTTGATAACTACTTGCTTCTTATCACCCACAGTATGGGCTTGGTTACAAGACGACCAATCCATTCATATCACTATATCGAGTCCCTTTATTTTAACGGAAACAAGGACAGTGGAAAAGAATGGTTCCTGATGGATATAAAACATCCATCTAATATTGCCGAAGCAGTCTCTGAGGTACTATCGACCAATACTACTTCATACTTAACGCTTAGAGTTTTTAACAGGCAGATTTAATAGTTTACAAAATCTATTGTCTACGAAAGACTTATCTGAACCTGAATCAAATTACTCTAGTATGAATGTCACTGATAAGGAAAGTACCTGTTGTGACATTTTTATCCTGAACGGCCTCTTGAGTATTCATTTGAGAGCTTCCAGCTTTGGCCTTCCTAGCCTCCCCAGGCTTCTTGGTTTTATCTGGGCAATTAGTCTTGATGTGCCCTATTTCCTTACAACCATAGCAGGTTGCGTTCTTTATGTTTTGGCACTCCAAAGTTTTGTGCCCTTCCTTATTACAAATCCCACAAGGCCTAGCTTGTGACTCTAAAGTGTGTTTCCCTTTAGTCGCCTTCTTTGGGCAGCGGGTCTTTATGTGCCTCTTCTCGCCACAACCATAGCATGCGGCGTCCTTCAAGTCCTTGCATTCATGAGTCTTGTGATCCATCTCTTTATAGATGACACATCCCCTGGTCTGTTCATAGAAACATTTTCCGAAGTGCTTCTTCCCGCAGGTTTTATATTTGGGTTTTGCCTCCTTTGGCTTGGACTGGTTATAGTTTGAACCGGTCTTACCCTTTTTGTAACCCTTATTTGGGGTATTATCGCACTTTCGCTTACGATCCTTTAATACTCGGTCCACAGCTTTGTTTACGGCTGTACCTATCATAGCCTGTAACTTGGTGCCCGTTAAATTCAGTCTTGCATCATCATTCTGATCAACTGGATAATTGTGAGTTTCAGAGGAGTCAGCCATCGTAAAGCTTTGAAGGCTACTAACCAAGTAGTAATAATTTGCTTAATTGTAGAGAATTGTCGAACTTGATGATTAAATAGCCATGGTGCAAATAAACCATATAGGCCAATAGATAGTATTTAATTGATTTGATTATGTTTTGCCTAGGTTTTTAAATAAACCATCTTTGGCGTTTAAACGGAATATAATCCTTTATATTTATTAGATAGGGGACATAAGTCACGACTGTCAATGTCGTACCGACATTTTATATAGCACAAGGGCTCATTCCAAAGGACTTTTGATGGCACATAGGCCTTGTCACTAGGGAGATCTTAAAACATAATCAATGATCCTTTGGGTCGGAAAATTTCATAATTCATTGTCTTGACAAGAAGTTATGAAATGAAACTATCTTTTTCATGCATACATCTTTGCCTAAAGGTATTCATCCCAATGGATGTTTTGATGTGTTCATCATGTTCGACGTTTATTAGCCATGATTCCTCTTGATCATTTATGCTAAATAAGGGGTTTGGAAAATTCCTAATATAAGGATGACAAGTGTGATTTCATCGCATCACTGTTGTCAGGAGTGTTAGCATGTTTTCAGACGTTAACAAGGATCTGAATCTCTTTTAAACAGGTTTTACCATCGTAGCCAGGTCTTTAATGACATTCAGGCAAGGTTATACCCTTCAAGATTCTTTTTAATATATATACTGGCAGAAAAGAATGATATTTATTTTATTCAGGATTTTCATTATAATCATCCTAAATTTAATTAAAATATAATTATGGCACAAAAAGCCAAGTCACAAAGACAAAATTATAAGCCAAGATCTTATAGAATCGAGGCATTAAGGCTTGAATCAGAGTTCATTACCTTTTCTTGACAGGGAGTTGTAGGCTACGACTGTCTTTAGTCTCAGAGGACGTTAATTGTAGCCCGTAGGCATTTCCCTTCTAAGGGATGTTTATGGTATGATCATCTTTTCAGATGTTATTAGTCGAGATCGTATGGATCCTACCGACTATTATGCTTGGACGTAGTCCAACATCTTTAGACAGGGGTCAAAGACCACCACTGTCGTTGTCTTATCGGACAACAAGTTTAGCCCGTAGGCACTTTATCACTAACGGATGTTTATAATATGATCATCTTATGATATAAGCCATGATTTCTGGATCATTAGGCCAAATTAGGAAATTTGAAGAATTCCAATATAAGAATGACTGTTGTGATTTTCTCGAATCACATTTGTCAAGAGTGCTAACATGTTCTTAGGTGTTAACAAAGATCTGAATCTCTTGAATAGGTTTCATCATCTTGGCCATGTCTGAAATGTCATGTAGGCTAGGTTTTATCTTTAAGATTCTTTTTAATATTAAGCGCAGAACAATCCTAAATTGAGATGTTTAATAAGGATCTGAATCTAATTGAGGAACTACCATCTTGGCCCTATCTTAAAATAACACGTGGCTAGTTCTTGTCCTTTTTTAGATTTTGCCATTTTATTATAATGGTAGATCTTATAAAAAGGATGTTATTTTTCATTTATCTCATTTTTCATGTTTAGAATGAAAATCTAAATTTAATCATTCCACTATATAAAAATAAAAGTACAGATGTGCCCTAGACGGGACTTGAAAGGAACAATGTTGTCCTTGAAGGGACTGAAAGATAAATATGTCCTTATAAGGACTATTAAAGAAACGAAACTTTAGCAAAAGGAGTTTTCTTCTTCGCTTTACTTCTGAATGTCCTTTCCCTGGATGCTCGTTTCATTCTAGCCGCGGTACAAAGCTAAGCATTTCAAGGCTCCGGATGTGGAGAATTTCTAATACAGCCTCTTCGCTTGGCGACATATCCAATATATAAAAAAAATTGGAAGCAAAACTTACAGATTAGGATTGAGAGTATTCCTATGTTAAGTCTAGACTCAGAAGGTCGAGGAATGTGCTACTGTGTCATTGAGATTAAACACAAAAGGCTAGTGTTTAATTCACTCAATGTTGGCTCTGATACCAACCTGTCACACCCCGATATTTCCACGTATTACCGGTGGACCCGTGGGGAGTATCGTGACGTAGTTGATATCATCATAGTCAAACAACACAATATTAAATGCACAGCGGAAGCAAAAGATAAATATATTACAATCCGATATAAAGTAATGTCAAAGTATTACAAACGGAAAGTAAAGGATCCACAGGCGGATCAATTAAAAGATAATTGTTCAACAGATTTTGACATCTTAGCTTGCGAGACTCTTTATTGATGCTAGGAGTAGCCAGCCTATTCCGATTAGTACCTGCACTTAGCCTTTTTGGGAAAATACATCAGTTTACACTGGTAAATACAATTAACTGACTCATTTTGAAAAGGTTTAATAAAAATTGATTTGAATGCACGTGGCACAAAAATATCTTTTATAACTTGGGATAATTATTTGAATATAATCTTGTAAAAGAATTACATGTTTCTTATGCGTTCAGTAGCCCGGTTTGTGCCGGGTTAAAGATCAATAGACACATCACATTATTTATTTTGGCACTGACGGGTGTACGCCTACACCCCGTGCTTAGGTCATGGCCATTTCGTAAAATGATGCCAAGGATATCCGGGACATGGTCATTAACCCCCCAAAGGCTTTAAGCAAACAAAACATTTCCAAACAGAGCATTTCAATGATTTAACCTCTATTCGATTAAAGATTCAATGCCCGACCAAGCGGTATTTTATATACCATACCCCAAGCCCGTATAGGGAAAATAAGTTAAAAGTATTTACCTGAGCTAAATATAAATTCAATCCCAGCCGTATATCAAATCAGCAAGTACAGATAGCTTTTACTGGGCTCCTAAATCTGGAACGAAGGTTTTGAATAACCTATTAGAATCCTAACGGGTCTTTAATTAAGCCTATGCTTAGACCGGTTAGTTTTCAAAGGAAGATATGGTTCAAACGCATGATAAAGCGAAGACCGGTTTAGAATGTGGTTTTGACCCGACAAACTTGTATGCTTGTTTAATATGGGTAACTTAAACACATTTTGGATTTTGAGACGAATATGATATGGTTTGACCCGTTTCGGCTAATATATGCAAACTAGTTACATAAGCCGATTCGAACGCGAAAAGTGCGTAACGAGTAACCATAAGAGTCATATACAAGTTTCCTAAGTTAATATGCCTTAAATATGTTGTGACATCAGTAAGATATCTTCTATTATGCCCAATATGATTTTAAACTCAAACTATGCCCCGTAAGGGCATTTTGGTCATTTTAAAGGTTATAAAAGAGTTTAAATAATAGTCTGAGTTACAGGCCTGATTTAATCAGTAAATATACTTAATTTAATAAGTTATAACAGTAGGTTATCATATATATGTGAAATTTATTAATTATAACCATACTATGCACCGTAGGGGCATTTTGGTAATTTCACATAAGCCTAAAAGGTCAAAACTGGAATTCTGAGTTTAAAACTTTTGCTTACTGTTAAAATATAAAAATTTACTGAATATATCAGTAGGCATCAAACCTCATATGTTATAGTTTTAGTACATACTATGCGTTAAGAACGCTTAAAAAGGCGATTTGGAGCCATTCCCGGGTTTTCAAAGGAAAGCTGATATTTTATTATTACCGAAGGCTCAAAATATGTTATTTATCATATTAGATCAGTAGAAAAAGGTTTGGTATCAAAAGGATTTGTAAAACTCATTTTATAAGCCAAATAGGGCAAAACTGTCAATAACCGAATCAAGCTTAGAACTCTAAGTTATGCTCAGCCTAAAAATAAATAAAAATCTCCAAAAATTCCAAAATATTATTTTATATCATTAGGTAAAAAGTTTGATATTATAAATTAGGTTTAAATAGGCTATATGCTAATTATGCCGTTTAATTAACAAAAAGCTTCTTATTTACGCTAATGAGCATAACTCCTAATCTATACCTCAAACTGATGTCAAAGTTTAGGGACAACTTTATAAATCAGTAGTGAAGGTTTCTATTCTTTCACTTTTTCAAAAATCACATTTTAAGGTGAAAAGGGCATAATAGTCAACATTTTAGCATTTAACGGAAACATGCATATGAATCGGATAACTAATGAACCAAGTTGTATAATCTCAGAGGGTTATACTTATAGGTAACTTGGTCCTAATGAAGCTCTAAGGAAATTCTAAACTATGCTCAAACGGGTCAGAACTGAAAGTCAAAGCAGAAGTCAAACTATGCGACTTTCGGTCCCGAACCGAGCCAAAACTGAAAATTGTCTGGTTGAACATGATTAGACACGTTCTTACATTAATTACCAAGTTATGTTAATGATAAAACAGGTTGCATAGCTTCTACATTGCTAATTATGCATTAATTTGAAAATAAGCTTTCTGTTGACTTTTTATAATTAACTTTGACCCGACAATTGACCTAGTTAGAGTGGGAATCAGAGGGTGCCCTTTTAAGAGTTTATTACCCACATAATTACCAACTCAAAGCTGCTTTTAATTCGAGAATTTACTGGACCATTAGTGATTAATCACTAAGTCAAACCTTAATTACGACGATTTGACTTTGGGCCATTAAACTAATCAAAACTGAATTAAGGAAGGTTAAGGACACTTACAATGGGTCCAATGAACTGAATGAAGGTTACTAAAAGCTCAAGATCCTTCTTGAATCAGGGACAAAGCAGGTTTGGAGAAAGGATGTGAAAAAGAACAAGTGAACCCACTCCTATATATAGGTTTTGGGACCTCGTATGATCGTGACACTTGTCGGGAAGGGTAATCTGATCAAAACAGATGTCAAGTGGTCTTATAATTCTGTGGACAAGCCCCTAGTATTGAAAGAATGTGAGTATGGAGCCAGCTTGAACAGAATCCAGCAATAAACAGGCTGTTTGCAGCTGTTCTGCATTCTGTGCAGGTCTCGTGGCCCGCGTGAGTGTCTGTATGGCCTTACGCGGCCTGCCTGACAGTCCAACCCAGCAACAGCAGTTTCAAATAATGACAGAAATGGTCCCTGTGAGCCTTTAAAGTCATTTTAGGCACGTTTAAGGCCCGTTAACCTTATTTTAAGGCTCCACTCTGATGTTTAAACATAGGGAATATGAAACATGTTCAAAAACATGTCGGATGTCGGTTCGTTTGGTCGTATGGTCACGTTGTTTGTCTAATTACGACGAAACACGAACGGACGCGAAAAACGATCCAAATAATGCGACGAATGGAATTTTATCAAGCCAAACACTAAAATAAAATATTTTAGTGGTTACATAATTTTTGGGTGCCCGGGTACAATCAGAATGCGAGATATGCGCGAAAGTGCAAACTTGTGCACTTTTTGACACTTTTAGTCCCTGCATGACTTAAAAGTTTATTTTTGTGCACCAAACACCTCTAAGCCTACATCTAAGCTATATAAAGAATAATTAGGTCATGATTAACTCATGGTTATATTCCGAAAGGTCCGTTACCATACGAATCGGCATACTTTAGCAGTTTGACGCAATTAGTCCTTTAATCGCACAAAGTAGCGCGAAATGCCGTTTACTGACATCCAAGCCTTCCATGGCCCATAATGGGCATTCCCAAGCATATACTTAAATATTACTACTCTCCCGTTCGCTTAAATGGTCACTGAACAGTGTAGATTCAAAAGTTGACGCTTTAGGTCCCTCTATTGCGCAAACTTGCGCATCTCATCATTTAATATCATCGAAGTCTCATCTAATCAACATTAGGCATTCTTGGAAGTATTATTAATCATCAGTATGCTTCAGGTTTGCTAAAAGGTCATTCAGAGGTGTAATTAAACATATTGACACTTTTAGCCCCTCTAACTTGCAAAGTTGCGCGTAACTTTACTTATAGGCATAAAAACCTTAGACGGCCAATCCTTGGCATTCCCGAGAGTATAAAAAATATCATGAAGCTCCCGGTTTGTCAAAGGTCACTCAGAGGTAAGAATTAACATATTGACGATTTTAACCCTTCATTGCGCAAACTTTCAATTAATTATGCAAACAGCTAAACTCGATCAATAAGTGGCTCATTTGTGAATATAAACATCGTAAGAGGTTATTTAGAAACTTATTTTAGGTATGCTAACACTTCCAGTCCTTTCATAATCAAATTTTTCAATTTTTCGAAAAATTAGTCCCTAAATTTCAATGTTTGACTTCATTAGGGTTTATTACACGTGTCAATACATCATTGGACGTGATTTTACAAGGTGTTACATGTGCACATTACTACTAACGATTTATCACTTTAGGTGGGCGAGCCTAATTAGTGATATATCCACAGTCATAGATTCGGTCGAGTGACAGTTGAACCAGCTAATTATAAGATAGGGGCAAATATAAAAACCCTTAATGCTGTAAATTATAAAAATGTGTCATTTTGTATAAATGGAATGACTCGCCAGTATTTCCCCGCTGATAAAACCTTTCTAAACATGTTTCAGGTGATTTACTGTGAATCAAGGAAAAGTGCCGCGTAGCACAACCAGCTTGAAGAATGTGGCTCAATAAATAAATAAATGTGTTTTTGTAAATAGGGAATTTCTTCGCGAAATTCTTTTATTGTAAATTATGGGGGTTGTCCGAAAATGTGAAATAAAATAATTTGGCATTTTCAGTTTAAAAGATTCTGCTAAAATTTCCACTGCCAAAATGAACAATACCACGGGTTTCTGTCCCGCGGCTCCTGAAACGGGTAAAACCGGGTCGGGGGCCGTGGCATAGATGTAATTTCAGGGAGGAGAAGGTTTGTTCATGTAGGCTATGGTTTAAGTGTGATAAAGGAGAGAGAGAGAGTTGTGTGTGTGAATAGTGAAAGTGAGGTAAAATGGTAGGGTCCACGTATTAGGGTAGTGACGCCGCTAAATCGGATAGCTTAGAATAATGGATGAATTAAATGACATGTTGTAAGGAGATTAGAAGAAGTTAGGGTAAAGGGTATAGAGTCTAAACACCCCTTCCTCCTTGGGCCACCCGTAGTTAGGCTTCATATGACGGCAAAAACACCCATAGTGCCTTATAGCGCCACCGCACACCACTACGGCAGGCGCTATGGGCTGGTCAATCTGGTTCCTCGGGAAGAGCATAACGGGGTGATGGGCTCCTGATTTCAAAAATCCTACTGTTACATGGTTTGAGTGAGAGAGAGAAGCAAGAGGGAGTCGGCTGGTGTCACACCCCGGATTTCCACGTGTCACCGGTGGGCCCGGTGGGGAGTATCGTGACGTGGTTGGCAACACAGTAGTCAAACAACACAATATATAAATTCACAGCGGAAGCAAAAGATAAAATATATTGCAATCCGAAAATAAAGTAATATCCAGTATTACAACGGAAAGTAAAGGATCCACAGGTGGATCTTAAAACATAAATATTGTTCAACAGACTTTAGACGCCTAGAACTTGCAAGATTCCTTATTAACGTCCTGAGCAGCTTCCAGCCTATTACGTACTTGTACCTGTCACTTAGACTTTTGAAAATACGTCAGTTTTCACTGGTAAATACACTCAACCGATTCTTTTGAAAATGTCTATGAAAATTGGTTTAGGTGTTCAAGGCACGAAGATGTTTTGACACTTTGATTAAAATGCACAAGGCAATATTAATCTTTTATACTTGGGACAAACTATATCTCATGTTATCAGTTTTACATAACTTGCTCTACATACGGGGCCCGGTTCTATGCCGGTTCAAGATTTAACCGACACACCACTATTCCCTTATTGGGAATCCCTTATTGGGTATAATTAATTAATAAACATATGGCATCTGTCAGGTGTATGCCTACACCCCGTGCTTAGGTCGTGGCCATTGCATTTAATGAGTCAAGGATATCCAGGACACGGTCGCATTAATCCCCAATGTTTCAGTCAAGCAATACGAATTAAAAAAGGTTATTTGGATTTCCCGACTTATTGGTCTTTGAATCCCATACCTGACCATGCGGTATTTATATTACCGTATCCCAAGCCCGTAATAGGGAAAATAAGTTAAGAGTATTTACCTGAGCTAGCTCCTGTCTTAAATAGCAAGAATTATAATAACTCAGCCGTATTCACTTAAGTAAGCGTAGGTACAATTTACCGGAAGGCTCTAGTCTGGAATGATGGTATAAATAACCAATTAGAATGCTAACGGGTCTTTAATTAAGCCTAAGCTTAGACCGGTTAATTATACGGTTCAGACGCACGATTAGGCGAAGACCGGAATAGAATGTGATTTAGACCCGACAAGATTGAAGACTTGCCTTATATGGGTAATCTAGGCACATTCTGAATTTTGGGGTAAAACCGATAAGGTTTGACCCGTTTCGGCTAATTTATGTAAACTAGTTACATAAGCCGAACCGAACGCGAAAGAGGCCTAACAGGTAATCATAAGGGTCCTAACCAGGTTTCCTAAGTTAATATGCCTCAAATATGTTGTGATATCAGTAGGATACCTTCCATTATGCCCAAACGAGTTTAAACACAAACTATGCCCCGTAGGGGTTGTTTGGTCATTTACAAGGTTATAACAGGGTTTAAGTATTATCCTGAGTTACAGGTCTGATGTAATCAGCAAAAATACTCAAATTAATAAGTTATAACAGTAGGGTAAAGTATATATGTGAAAGTTATCAATTATAACCAAACTATGCACCGTAGGGGCATTTTGGTAATTTCACATAAGCCGAAAAGCTCAAAACTGAAGTCTGAGTTTAACAACTTTTGCTTACTGTTAAAATATTAAAATTTACCTAAAATATCAGTAGGTATCAACCCTTGTATGTTTAAAATAGTTCTAGTACATACTATGCGTTAAAAACGCTTAAAAAGGCGATTAGAAGCCATTTCCGGGTTCTATACATAAAGCTAATATTTTTATCATTCCAGAAGGCTTAAAATAATTTATTTATCATATCTAACCAGTAGCAAAAGGTTTGTAGTCGATTAGATATGTAAAACTCATTTTATAGCCCGTAAGGGCAAAACCGACAATTACCGGATTAAGCCTATGACTATAAGTTATGCTCAGCCTAAAATTAATTAAAAATCTTCAAAACTCCCAAAATAATATATTACATCAGTGGGTAAAGAGTTTGATATCAAAAAGTATGTTTAAATAGGCTAAACGCTAATTATGTCGTTTAATCGCTAATAACTTTCTAATTACGCTAATGAGCATAACTCTCAATCTACACCTCAAACTGATGTCAAATTTTGGGTGCAAGTTTATATATCAGTAATTAAAGTTTCTACTCTTTTACATTTTCAAAAATCACGTTTTAAGGTGAAAAGGGCATAATGGTCAACATATGGGCAATTAACGGAATCATGCATATTAATTGGATAACTAATGATCCGAGGTGTATAATCACTGAGGGTTATACTAGCATGTAACCTGGTCCAAATAAAGCTCTAAGGTATTTCTAAAACATAACCAAACGGGTCAGAACTGAAGTCAAAACAAAAGTCAAAGCTTTGCGACTTTCGGTTCCGAACCGGGTCTAAACTAGAAATTGTCGGGTTGAACATGTTTAGACATGTTCTTACACTAATTACCAAGTTATATTAATGATCAAACAGGTTGTATGTGTTCTACATTGCTAATCATGCATAAATTAGAAACTAAGTATCCTGTTGACTTTTTAAATGACAAGTTTGACCCTACATTTGACCTAGTTAGAGTGGGAATAAGGGGGAACCCTTTTAAGGGTTTATTACCCACATAATTACCAACTTATAACTACTTTCAATTCGACTAATCATTGGACCATTAGTGATTAATCGTTAAGTCAACCGTTAATTACGACGGTTTGACTTTTAAGCTAAAACTAAGCAAAAACTTAACTAAGAAAGGTTAAGCAAACTTACCAAGGTCCTAAGCACGATTAGTGATCACTTGAGAGAAGTCTTGAGCTCCAGAAATGGTCAGGAATGCAAGAGAAAGGTGTGAAGAACTTGTTGCAACTTAGTGGCCTTATATAGTGATCAAGAACCCACTAGATTGTTGACATGCAAGTCTACAACTGACCACAATTCATCCACAAGTGTCCCTAAGTGTCTAGGGGTTGCCTAGGGGTCGTCCAATATGAGGAAACTCGGATAAAAGTCGATTACAATGGCAAAGGCAGACAAGAACCCAAGAAAATCGGACCAGATAGGCCCTCGCGGCACGCGAAGACCCCCCCTGGGGCTTCGCCTCGCGCGACACCCTTTTGCACCAGATCTTATATTTTTTATTTTTGCGGTTTGATCCTTGGCTCTTCAAAACTTTGCTAAGACTTCATTTCTTGCACTTTGAACCCTCCAAATTGACATATAAGGGCTCTAAGACATATACCCACTTTGTTTAGTCCTCGGTTAACTTTATTGTTACCCAAAAAAGTCCTAAACTTCAACGTTGACGCTTTTAACCCCTCGCATACGAATTTGATCACAACTTGCTCATACGATAACGAAACTTTATGAAATTTATATCGTGTATTCTAGTGAGCATAATTAACCGTTACAAAGCTTCGGTTTTGTCAAAAGGTCACTCAAAGGTATAACTTAAACATATTGACACATTTAACCCCTGTAGTTTGTAATCTCTCACTTTCTTTCATATTTAGCTTCGTCTGATCCATGATTTATTCGTCTGATCTTGTAGGTTAATATACAATATATTTATTCACTGTTGACAGTTAGAACTCGTATATTCACATAATTTCCATGATTGTCAACTTTAGTCCTTTCAGAACATTATTTCACACGTTCAAACTTATGACACGTGTCAACACATTATAGGACGTGAATTTTCGAGGTGTTACATCCTCACCCCTTTAAAAGAAATCTCGACCTCAAGATTTGTTAAAGTACAGGAAGTATTTTCTACCTTATATTGGGCTAAATCTTCCCCAGTACCTTTGAGCCTCTAAGGCACTCCAATTGACCTTTATAGTAGGTACATGTATCTTTTTGGAGCTTCTAATCCTGTCGATCCTCAATCGACGTAGGTTGCTCATACAATCATAGATCTGCATATCATTATGTGATAGTGTTTTTCGGCTTATTGGCGAAACACATCCTTCAGTCACTAGTGTGTAATGTATTGCGAGCTCCGCCAAGCTCCTTAAATAGGTTTTAGCTTATAAGCTACTTGATCTTGATACATTCGATTTCCTTCGAATGATTCTATATATTCAGAGCTTAACTAGCCTGATAATTTAACAAATTCGGAACACCCTTCCTGGGTGATTTCTTTTGTTGAACCTTATTCTTTAACGAGAATTTAGGAGGGTTGCTACTTTCATTAATTCTTGATTTTCTACCGAATACTGGCAACTTATAGATGATTAGGGATTTGTATGATCTTATTTGTTGTTTCCAATGCAACTTTCAGATCCTGATAATTGGACTTACCAGTCTATTGTCCTAACAATAGGTGTTTAACATTCCACCAATACAAGGTCTCCAAAGGAGTAGCCTTGATACTTATATAATCATTGCTATAGAAAAACCTATTTTATGGTGAGATGGTTATTCCACCCACTGCTTAACTAATCTCAAAGAATAGCTAAACCTTACAGCTAGTCGAACCAATCTACGGTCCTGGGCAGGTAATAGCGATTCTTAATTGTTGCCTAAATAGGGTTGTGGAAATCAATGCATAAGCAAGGTGATCCGTCTTTCTTATTTATATAAATCGGAGTTCTTAGGACTTCGAATTTTGGCTTTATGAAATCTTCTCTAAAAGCTTATTGATTTGGCTCTTAGTTCTTCCTATTCCGTTGGTACTAACAGATATAAGGCTTTTACAATAATTGCAGCCCTAAGCGGGATGTTTGTCCTAACATCCACTTGCCTCTCAGAAGGTAAACATGGTAATTCTTATAAATAAGATAATCATGACACACACAGAGATGTTATAGATGTCTGTATTCTCAGGCTTTGGTTCATCTATCGATGTCGGTGTCAGATATATGACACATTCTCTTTACAAATGCAAGCATGCCCTAAGTAGAGATACTTATAAGGACAGTTTATATTGGATATCTTCTTTGAATATTACTAGTCGAATTTAGTACAATATGACCATTGGGATATCTCAGGGGTTCCATGCATTAAACCTCCATACTGATCAGGCATGGGAGCAATCTATGGGACACACTAGGATACGCCAATCCTCATATGGTACTCTTATCAAACATAGTTTGGCATTCGCAGGCGATATAAAATAATGAGAAAATAATAAAATAAAGTAATATATATTGTCGTACTCTTTTTTGGGAAGAGTACTCCAGATTCTTATGAAAGGATTATCTCCGAGGATGGGAGAGAGGGTTATTAAAGATTCCATTGGTAAATTATACCTTATTTTTAATATCTGAAGTTCTTATGAATGTAATCAAAAGTTTGCTAAGCTTATGGTTTACTAAAGGTTTATTATCCCTTGCTTTAACGTAAAATACTGAGCAGATACAATCGATGCTAAAAGGTGAAGACGTACCTAATGCTATTATTGATATGCACTGTCTCTGGCATTCAATCGTTAGCTTAGGCGTTTCCTTTCTTATCCATCCCAGACTTAGCTGCTCCTTCCTTGGCAGCCTCAGGGCAATTTGTACTGATGTGGCCCTTTTCGCCACAGCTGAAACAGTTTGCATTCTTCATGTCCCTACATTCGTGGGACTGGTGGCCAGTTCTCTTACAGATACCACATTGCTTTATCTTTTGGTTTGATCGACAGTGTCCCAAGTGTCTTCTTTTGCAGGCTTTGCATGTAGGTTTCTTGTTGGAATCCTGTTGGTTATTGTTGAACTCGGATTTGCTCTTCTTAGGATTCTGGGAGTTATCCTCCTCCCTTTTACGCTTCCCATCTTTAGAGGCCTTGGCAGCCTTGTTTCTAACCACATCGAGTGTGAGAGATAGCGACAGATCTGCCGCTGACCTGAATGTAGTAGGTCTCGATGCTTTCACACTTGCCTTTATTTCTGGGGCTAGATCCCCAATAAAGCGAGCTATTCGCTTTGGTTCCGGTGTGATCAAATAAGGAACCAATCGAGACTTGGTATTGAAACTTGTAAGGTATGCTTGACAATCTAAGTTCTCCATGACTAATGTCAAGAATTCAGTCTCGAACTTCTCAACTTCATGTTGAGGACAATAATTTTCTTTGATAAGAGCAACGAACTGATCCCAAGTCATGTTGTACAAAGGGATCTTCCCGGTGGCTTGAATCAACGATCTCCACCAGGCTAAGGCCTCACCCTTAAATGATTGCGACACAAACTTGACCACATCCCTCTCAGCGCATCCGCTGATATCCACAACCGTATCCATCTCATCTAACCACGTCATACAATCTACAGCTCCTTCCTCCCCAGTGAAATCTCGGGGTTTACATGAAACAAATTACTTGTAGGAGCAACCCTTATCACGGGGTCCTTGATTCAGTATGATCTGTTGAGACGGATCACTGTGATGATTAGAAGAGTGACGCTCGTCATCTTCCTTCTTGGGTTCATCCTTCTTGGAAGGAGGCTTCGAATGCGGTGTAGATAGGGTCCTACTCCGAGTCCCACTATATTCTTCGTACTGCCGCTCTAAGGCCTTTGTAACTGCGTCGTCTACTAACGCTTTTAGTTCAGCACTCGTTAAATTAATTCGGGCGTTATCATTGTTCTCCACTGGGTGGCTATTAATTTCATCTGAGCCAGCCATTTAATTGAACTGTTACATAAAACAAGGACAATAGTTTACTTGGGAGTTTATTATGGAATTGTCTTTTATGGAAATTCATTAACCATGGTAACGGAGACCATATTTGGTTAATTTATTAATCACATTTATTTAGGATTTATATTATAACTTATCCAAATTATAAAAAAAAAAACAATAACAGTTTTACTAGTGGCACGAAAGGCCTAGTCGCAAGGACATTTATGAATTATAAGCTATGATTCCAGAGAATCAAAGCATGAAGGTATATCAGCACAACAGGCCTAGTCACAAGGACATTTATGAATTATAAGCTATGATTTCAGAGAATCAAAGCATTTAGGTATATCAGCACAACAGGCCTAGTCATAAGGACATTTATGAATTATAAGCTATGATTTCAGAGAATCAAAGCATTTAGGTATATCAGCACAACAGGCCTAGTCACAAGGACATTTATGAATTATAAGCCATGATTTCAGAGAATCAAAGCATTTAGGTTTGAACATAGTTCATTACCTTTTTCGGACAGGGAGTCATCGCTACCACTGTCTCTTGGCTCATGTAGAAATGAGCAAGGCCCGTAGGCACTATATTACCAATGTATGGTCAAAATATGATCATCTTAATTGATGATTTAAACCCATGATTCAGAGATCATTAAGTTGGGTTAGGAATCTTTTGAAGAATCCTTATATAAGAATGACGTGTATGATTTTAATGAATCACGTCTGCCAGGAGTGTTAACATATTTTCAGATGTTAACAGGGATACAAATCTTTTAAACAGGTCTTACCATCTTGGCCAGGTCTTTATAATGACACTCAGGCTAGGTTTCACTCTTAAGATTCTTATTCATATGTATACTGGTAGAGAAGGGAGGATATTTATTTTATTCAGGATTTTTATCATAAATCCTAATTTACAAGTTAATAATAGCACAAATGGCCTAGTCGCGTAGACAAGTTTAATTTATAAGCCATGATTTCAGAGAATCGAGGCATTAAGGTTTGAATCAAGGTTCATTACCTTTTATTGACAGGGAGTTGTAGGCTACCACTGTCTTTAGTCTCAGAGGACAATAACTATAGCCCGTAGGCACTTCCCTTCTAAGGGATGTTTATAATATGATCATCTTATAGGATGATATAAGCCCTGATTTCAGAGAATCGAGGCATTAAGGTGTGGATCAGAGTTCATTACCTTTTCTTGACAGGGAGTTGTAGGCTACCACTGTCTTTAGTCTCAGAGGACGTTAACTATAGCCCGTAGGCACTTCCCTTCTAAGGGATGTTTATAATATGATCATCTTATAGGATGATATGAGCCATGATTTCAGATAATCGAGGCATTAAGGTTTGAATCATAGTTCATTACCTTTTCTTGACAGGGAGTTGTAGACTACCACTGTCTTTAGTCTCCGAGGACGTTAACTATAGCCCGTAGGCACTTCCCTTCTAAGGGATGTTTATAATATGATCATCTTCATTTGATGATATTAGTCAGGATCGCATTGATCATACAAACTATTATGCTTGGACGTTGTCCAACATCTTTAGACGGGGGTCAGAGACCACCACGGTCGTTGTCTTATCTGACAACAAGTTTGGCCCGTAGGCACTTCATCACTAATGGATGTTTATTTCAAATAAGGGAATTTAGATTAACCCCCTTTTTAAAGATGGCCTGTGTGACTTTAACGATTCACAGTTTACCAAAAATGTTAACATAATTACAGATGTTAACAGGGTTTGGAATCTTTTAGATAAGTTTTACCGTCTTGGCCATGTCCGCAAATGATATTTAGGCTAGGTTTTACCATCTTGGCCATGTCTGCATTGACATTTAGGCTAGGTTTTACCATCTTGGCCATGTCTGCATTGACATTTAGGCTAGGTTTTACCTTTAAGATTCTTTTTAATATTTAATGCAGAACAATCCTAATTTAAGGTGTTAACAAGGATCTGAATCTAATTGTGGAACTACCGTCTTGGCCCTGTCTTAAAATGACACATGAGCTGGGTCTTATCCTTTTTAGATATTGCCATTTTATTATAATGGTAGATCATATAATGTAGGAATGATATTTTAAACATAATCGTTCCATTACAATTTAAACAAGTATATGGTTGCCCTAAACGGGACTTCTACAGAAAATGACTTGCCCATGCAAGAGCTAATATGAAAATACCAAAGGAACCAAATAAGGACAAATAAAACGAATTAGAATTTGTCCTATGTTCTTGTCTAGACTCAAGAATGTGCAGCTGTGTAACTGAGATTAAACACGAAAGGTTAGCGTTTAATTCACTCAGTGTTGGCTCTGATACCAACCTGTCACACCCCGGATTTCCATGTGTCACCGGTGGGCCCGGTGGGGAGTATCGTGACGTGGTTGGCAACATAATAGTCAAACAACACAATATATAAATGCACAGCGGAAGCAAAAGATAAAATATATTACAATCCGAAAGTAAAGTAATATCTAGTATTACAACGGAAAGTAAAGGATCCACAGGTGGATCTTAAAACATAAATATTGTTCAACAGACTTTAGACGCCTAGAACTTGCAAGATTCCTTATTAACGTCCTGAGCAGCTTCCAGCCTATTACGTACTTGTACCTGTCACTTAGACTTTTGAAAATACGTCAGTTTTCACTGTTAAATACACTCAACCGACTCATTTGAAAATGTCTATGAAAATTGGTTTAGGTGTTCAAGGCACGAAGATGTTTTGACACTTTGATTAAAATGCACAAGGCAATATTAATCTTTTATACTTGGGACAAACTATATCTCATGTTATCAGTTTTACATAACTTGCTCTACATACGGGGTACGGTTCTATGCCGGTTCAAGATTTAACCGACACACCACTATTCCCTTATTGGGAATCCCTTATTGGGTATAATTAATTAATAAACATATGGCATCTGTCAGGTGTATGCCTACACCCCGTGCTTAGGTCGTGGCCATTGCATTTAATGAGTCAAGGATATCCAGGACACGGTCGCATTAATCCCCAATGTTTCAGTCAAGCAATACGAATTAAAACAGGTTATTTGGATTTCCCGACTTATTGGTCTTTGAATCCCATACCTGACCATGCGGTATTTATATTACCGTATCCCAAGCCCGTAATAGGGAAAATAAGTTAAGAGTATTTACCTGAGCTAGCTCCTGTCTTAAATAGCAAGAATTATAATAACTCAGCCGTATTCACTTAAGTAAGCGTAGGTACAATTTACCGGAAGGCTCTAGTCTGGAATGATGGTATAAATAACCAATTAGAAGGCTAACGGGTCTTTAATTAAGCCTAAGCTTAGACCGGTTAATTATACGGTTCAGACGCACGATTAGGCAAAGACCGGAATAGAATGTGATTTAGACCCGACAAGATTGAAGACTTGCCTTATATGGGTAATCTAGGCACATTCTGAATTTTGGGGTAAAACCGATAAGGTTTGACCCGTTTCGGCTAATTTATGTAAACTAGTTACATAAGCCGAACCGAACGCGAAAGAGGCGTAACGGGTAATCATGAGGGTCCTAACCAGGTTTCCTAAATTAATATGCCTCAAATATGTTGTGATATCAGTAGGATACCTTCCATTATGCCCAAAACGAGTTTAAACACAAACTATGCCCCGTAGGGGTTGTTTGGTCATTTACAAGGTTATAACAGGGTTTAAGTATTATCCTGAGTTACAGGTCTGATGTAATCAGCAAAAATACTCAAATTAATAAGTTATAACAGTAGGGTAAAGTATATATGTGAAAGTTATCAATTATAACCAAACTATGCACCGTAGGGGCATTTTGGTAATTTCACATAAGCCGAAAAGCTCAAAACTGAAGTCTGAGTTTAACAACTTTTGCTTACTGTTAAAATATTAAAATTTACCTAAAATATCAGTAGGTATCAACCCTTGTATGTTTAAAATAGTTCTAGTACATACTATGCGTTAAAAACGCTTAAAAAGGCGATTAGAAGCCATTTCCGGGTTCTATACATAAAGCTAATATTTTTATCATTCCAGAAGGCTTAAAATAATTTATTTATCATATCTAACCAGTAGCAAAAGGTTTGTAGTCGATTAGATATGTAAAACTCATTTTATAGCCCGTAAGGGCAAAACCGACAATTACCGGATTAAGCCTATGACTATAAGTTATGCTCAGCCTAAAATTAATTAAAAATCTTCAAAACTCCCAAAATAATATATTACATCAGTGGGTAAAGAGTTTGATATCAAAAAGTATGTTTAAATAGGCTAAACGCTAATTATGTCGTTTAATCGCTAATAACTTTCTAATTACGCTAATGAGCATAACTCTCAATCTACACCTCAAACTGATGTCAAATTTTGGGTGCAAGTTTATATATCAGTAATTAAAGTTTCTACTCTTTTACATTTTCAAAAATCACGTTTTAAGGTGAAAAGGGCATAATGGTCAACATATGGGCAATTAACGGAATCATGCATATTAATTGGATAACTAATGATCCGAGGTGTATAATCACTGAGGGTTATACTAGCATGTAACCTGGTCCAAATAAAGCTCTAAGGTATTTCTAAAACATAACCAAACGGGTCAGAACTGAAGTCAAAACAAAAGTCAAAGCTTTGCGACTTTCGGTTCCGAACCGGGTCTAAACTAGAAATTGTCGGGTTGAACATGTTTAGACATGTTCTTACACTAATTACCAAGTTATATTAATGATCAAACAGGTTGTATGTGTTCTACATTGCTAATCATGCATAAATTAGAAACTAAGTATCCTGTTGACTTTTTAAATGACAAGTTTGACCCTACATTTGACCTAGTTAGAGTGGGAATAAGGGGGAACCCTTTTAAGGGTTTATTACCCACATAATTACCAACTTATAACTACTTTCAATTCGACTAATCATTGGACCATTAGTGATTAATCGTTAAGTCAACCGTTAATTACGACGGTTTGACTTTTAAGCTAAAACTAAGCAAAAACTTAACTAAGAAAGGTTAAGCAAACTTACCAAGGTCCTAAGCACGATTAGTGATCACTTGAGAGAAGTCTTGAGCTCCAGAAATGGTCAGGAATGCAAGAGAAAGGTGTGAAGAACTTGTTGCAACTTAGTGGCCTTATATAGTGATCAAGAACCCACTAGATTGTTGACATGCAAGTCTACAACTGACCACAATTCATCCACAAGTGTCTCTAAGTGTCTAGGGGTTGCCTAGGGGTCGTCCAATATGAGGAAACTCGGATAAAAGTCGATTACAATGGCAAAGGCAGACAAGAACCCAAGAAAATCGGACCAGATAGGCCCTCGCGGCACGCGAAGACCCCCCCCCCCCCCCCCCCCCCAGGGGCTTCGCGTCGCGCGACACCCTTCTACACTAGATCTTATATTTTTTATTTTTGCGGTTTGATCCTTGGCTCTTCAAAACTTTGCTAAGACTTCATTTCTTGCACTTTGAACCCTCCAAATTGACATATAAGGGCTCTAAGACATATACCCACTTTGTTTAGTCCTCGGTTAACTTTATTGTTACCCGAAAAAGTCCTAAACTTCAACGTTGACGCTTTTAACCCCTCGCATACGAATTTGATCACAACTTGCTCATACGATAACGAAACTTTATGAAATTTATATCGTGTATTCTAGTGAGCATAATTAACCGTTACAAAGCGTCGGTTTTGTCAAAAGGTCACTCAGAGGTATAACTTAAACATGTTGACACATTTAACCCCTGTAGTTTGTAATCTCTCACTTTCTTTCATATTTAGCTTCATCTGATCCATGATTTATTCGTTTGAAGGTATGAGCATCTTGTAGGGTTAATATACAATATATTTATTCACTGTTGACAGTTAGAACCCGTATATTCACATATTTTCCATGATTGTCAACTTTAGTCCTTTCAGAACATTATTTCACACGTTCAAACTTATGACACGTGTCAACACATTATAGGACGTGAATTTTCGAGGTGTTACAACCTCACACCCTTAAAAGAAATCTCGACCTCGAGATTTGTTAAAGTACAGGAAGTATTTTCTACCTTATATTGGGCTAAATCTTCCCCAGTACCTTTGAGCCTCTAAGGCACTCCAATTGACCTTTATAGTAAGTACATGTATCTTTTTGGAGCTTCTAATCCTGTCGATCCTCAATCGACGTAGGTTGCTCATACAATCATAGATCTGCATATCATTATGTGATAGTGCTTTTCGGCTTATTGGCGAAACACATCCTTCAGTCACTAGTGTGTAATGTATTGCGAGCTCCGCCAAGCTCCTTAAATAGGTTTTAGCTTATAAGCTACTTGATCTTGATACATTCGATTTCCTTCGAATGATTCTATATATTCAGAGCTTAACTAGCCTGATAATTTAACAAATTCGGCACACCCTTCCTGGGTGATTTCTTTTGTTGAACCTTATTCTTTAACGAGAATTTAGGAGGGTTGCTACTTTCATTAATTCTTGATTTTCTGCCGAATACTGGCAACTTATAGATGATTAGGGATTTGTATGATCTTATTTGTTGTTTCCAATGCAACTTTCAGATCCTGATAATTGGACTTACCAATCTATTGTCCTAACAATAGGTGTTTAACATTCCACCAATACAAGGTCTCCAAAGGAGTAGCCTTGATACTTATATAATCATTGCTATAGAAAAACCTATTTTATGGTGAGATGGTTATTCCACCCACTGCTTAAC
The DNA here is from genome assembly GCA_030545235.1 of Helianthus tuberosus. Lineage (NCBI taxonomy): Eukaryota > Viridiplantae > Streptophyta > Magnoliopsida > Asterales > Asteraceae > Helianthus > Helianthus tuberosus. The sequence continues at coordinate 105,418,847 of CM060361.1, read as the reverse complement.
TAATCTCAAAGAATAGCTAAACCTTACAGCTAGTCGAACCAATCTACGGTCCTGGGCAGGTAATAGCGATTCTTAATTGTTGCCTAAATAGGGTTGCAGAAATCAATGCATAAGCAAGGTGATCCGTCTTTCTTATTTATATAAATCGGAGTTCTTAGGACTTCGAATTTTGGCTTTATGAAATCTTCTCTAAAAGCTTATCGATTTGGCTCTTAGTTCTTCCTATTCCGTTGGTACTAACAGATATAAGGCTTTTACAATAATTGCAGCCCTAAGCGGGATGTTTGTCCTAACATCCACTTGCATCTCAGAAGGTAAACATGGTAATTCTTATAAATAAGATAATCATGACACACACAGAGATGTTATAGATGTCTGTATTCTCAGGCTTTGGTTCATCTATCGATGTCGGTGTCAGATATATGACAGATTCTCTTTACAAATGCAAGGATGCCCTAAGTAGAGATACTTATAAGGACATTTTATATTGGATATCTTCTTTGAATATTACTAGTCGACTTTAGTACAATATGACCATTGGGATATCTCAGGGGTTCCATGCATTAAACCTCCATACTGATCAGGCATGGGAGCAATCTATGGGACACACTAGGATACGCCAATCCTCATATGGTACTCTTATCAAACATAGTTTGGCAGTCACAGGCGATATAAAATAATGAGAAAATAATAAAATAAAGTAATATATATTGTCGTACTCTTTTTGGGGAAGAGTACTCCAGATTCTTATGAAAGGATTATCTCCGAGGATGGGAGAGAGGGTCATTAAAGATTCCATTGGTAAATTGTACCTTATTTTTAATATCTGAAGTTCTTATGAATGTAATCAAAAGTTTGCTAAGCTTATGGTTTACTAAAGGTTTATTATCCCTTGCTTTAACGTAAAATACTGAGCAGATACAATCGATGCTAAAAGGTGAAGACGTACCTAATGCTATTATTGATATGCACTGTCTCTGGCATTCAACCGTTAGCTTAGGCGTTTCCTTTCTTATCCATCCCAGACTTAGCTGCTCCTTCCTTAGCAGCCTCAGGGCAATTTGTACTGATGTGGCCCTTTTCGCCACAGCTGAAACAGTTTGCATTCTTCATGTCCCTACATTCGTGGGACTGGTGGCCAGTTCTCTTACAGATACCACATTGCTTTATCTTTTGGTTTGATCGACACTGTCCCCAGTGTCTTCTTTTGCAGGCTTTGCATGTAGGCTTTTTGTTGGAATCCTGTTGGTTATTGTTGAACTCGGATTTGCTCTTCTTAGGATTCTGGGAGTTATCCTCCTCCCTTTTACACTTCCCATCTTCAGAGGCCTTGGCAGCCTTGTTTCTAACCACATCGAGTGTGAGAGATAGCGACAGATCTGCCGCTGACCTGAATGTAGTAGGTCTCGATGCTTTCACACTTGCCTTTATTTCTGGGGCTAGACCCCCAATAAAGCGAGTTATTCGCTTTGGTTCCGGTGTGATCAAATAAGGAACCAATCGAGACTTGGTATTGAAACTTGTAAGGTATGCTTGACAATCTAAGTTCTCCATGACTAATGTCAAGAATTCAGTCTCGATCTTCTCAACTTCATGTTGAGGACAATAATTTTCTTTGATAAGAGCAACGAACTGATCCCAAGTCATGTTGTACAAAGGGATCTTCCCGGTGGCTTGAATCAACGATCTCCACCAGGCTAAGGCCTCACCCTTAAATGATTGCGACACAAACTTGACCACATCCCTCTCAGCGCATCCGCTGATATCCACAACTGTATCCATCTCATCTAACCACGTCATACAATCTACAGCTCCTTCCTCCCCAGTGAAATCTCGGGGTTTACATGAAACAAATTACTTGTAGGAGCAACCCTTATCACGGGGTCCTTGATTCAGTATGATCTGTTGAGACGGATCACTGTGATGATTAGAAGAGTGACGCTCGTCATCTTCCTTCTTGGGTTCATCCTTCTTGGAAGGAGGCTTCGAATGCGGTGTAGATAGGGTCCTACTCCGAGTCCCACTATATTCTTCGTACTGCCGCTCTAAGGCCTTTGTAACTGCGTCGTCTACTAACGCTTTTAGTTCAGCACTCGTTAAATTAATTCGGGCGTTATCATTGTTCTCCACTGGGTGGCTATTAATTTCATCTGAGCCAGCCATTTAATTGAACTGTTACATAAAACAAGGACAATAGTTTACTTGGGAGTTTATTATGGAATTGTCTTTTATGGAAATTCATTAACCATGGTAACGGAGACCATATTTGGTTAATTTATTAATCACATTTATTTAGGATTTATATTATAACTTATCCAAATTATAAAAAAAAAAACAATAACAGTTTTACTAGTGGCACGAAAGGCCTAGTCGCAAGGACATTTATGAATTATAAGCTATGATTCCAGAGAATCAAAGCATGAAGGTATATCAGCACAACAGGCCTAGTCACAAGGACATTTATGAATTATAAGCTATGATTTCAGAGAATCAAAGCATTTAGGTATATCAGCACAACAGGCCTAGTCATAAGGACATTTATGAATTATAAGCTATGATTTCAGAGAATCAAAGCATTTAGGTATATCAGCACAACAGGCCTAGTCACAAGGACATTTATGAATTATAAGCCATGATTTCAGAGAATCAAAGCATTTAGGTTTGAACATAGTTCATTACCTTTTTCGGACAGGGAGTCGTCGCTGCCACTGTCTCTTGGCTCATGTAGAAATGAGCAAGGCCCGTAGGCACTATATTACCAATGTATGGTCAAAATATGATCATCTTAATTGATGATTTAAACCCATGATTCAGAGATCATTAAGTTGGGTTAGGAATCTTTTGAAGAATCCTTATATAAGAATGACGTGTGAGATTTTAATGAATCACGTCTGCCAGGAGTGTTAACATATTTTCAGATGTTAACAGGGATACGAATCTTTTAAACAGGTCTTACCATCTTGGCCAGGTCTTTATAATGACACTCAGGCTAGGTTTCACTCTTAAGATTATTATTCATATGTATACTGGCAGGGAAGGAAGGAAGGATATTTATTTTATTCAGGATTTTTATCATAAATCCTAATTTACAATTTAATAATAGCACAAATGGCCTAGTCGCGTAGACAAGTTTAATTTATAAGCCATGATTTCAGAGAATCGAGGCATTAAGGTTTGAATCAAGGTTCATTACCTTTTCTTGACAGGGAGTTGTAGGCTACCACTGTCTTTAGTCTCAGAGGACATTAACTATAGCCCGTAGGCACTTCCCTTCTAAGGGATGTTTATAATATGATCATCTTATAGAATGATATAAGCCCTGATTTCAGAGAATCGAGGCATTAAGGTGTGGATCAGAGTTCATTACCTTTTCTTGGCAGGGAGTTGTAGGCTACCACTGTCTTTAGTCTCAGAGGACGTTAACTATAGCCCGTAGGCACTTCCCTTCTAAGGGATGTTTATAATATGATCATCTTATAGGATGATATGAGCCATGATTTCAGAGAATCGAGGCATTAAGGTTTGAATCATAGTTCATTACCTTTTCTTGACAGGGAGTTGTAGACTACCACTGTCTTTAGTCTCAGAGGACGTTAACTATAGCCCGTAGGCACTTCCCTTCTAAGGGATGTTTATAATATGATCATCTTCATTTGATGATATTAGTCAGGATCGCATTGATCATACAAACTATTATGCTTGGACGTTGTCCAACATCTTTAGACGGGGGTCAGAGACCACCACGGTCGTTGTCTTATCTGACAACAAGTTTGGCCCGTAGGCACTTCATCACTAATGGATGTTTATTTCAAATAAGGGAATTTAGATTAACCCCCTTTTTAAAGATGGCCTGTGTGACTTTAACGATTCACAGTTTACCAAAAATGTTAACATAATTACAGATGTTAACAGGGTTTGGAATCTTTTAGATAAGTTTTACCGTCTTGGCCATGTCCGCAAATGACATTTAGGCTAGGTTTTACCATCTTGGCCATGTCTGCATTGACATTTAGGCTAGGTTTTACCATCTTGGCCATGTCTGCATTGACATTTAGGCTAGGTTTTACCTTTAAGATTCTTTTTAATATTTAATGCAGAACAATCCTAATTTGAGGTGTTAACAAGGATCTGAATCTAATTGTGGAACTACCGTCTTGGCCCTGTCTTAAAATGACACATGAGCTAGGTCTTATCCTTTTTAGATATTGCCATTTTATTATAATGGTAGATCTTATAATGTAGGAATGATATTTTAAACATAATCGTTCCATTACAATTTAAACAAGTATATGGTTGCCCTAAACGGGACTTCTACAGAAAATGACTTGCCCATGCAAGAGCTAATCTGAAAATAACAAAGGAACCAAATAAGGACAAATAAAACGAATTAGAATTTGTCCTATGTTCTTGTCTAGACTCAAGAATGTGCAACTGTGTAACTGAGATTAAACACGAAAGGCTAGCGTTTAATTCACTCAGTGTTGTCTCTGATACCAACCTGTCACACCCCGGATTTCCACGTGTCACCGGTGGGCCCGGTGGGGAGTATCGTGACGTGGTTGGCAACATAATAGTCAAACAACACAATATATAAATGCACAGCGGAAGCAAAAGATAAAATATATTACAATCCGAAAATAAAGTAATATCCAGTATTACAACGGAAAGTAAAGGATCCACAGGTGGATCTTAAAACATAAATATTGTTCAACAGACTTTAGACGCCTAGAACTTGCAAGATTCCTTATTAACGTCCTGAGCAGCTTCCAGCCTATTACGTAATTGTACCTGTCACTTAGACTTTTGAAAATACGTCAGTTTTCACTGGTAAATACACTCAACCGACTCATTTGAAAATGTCTATGAAAATTGGTTTAGGTGTTCAAGGCACGAAGATGTTTTGACACTTTGATTAAAATGCACAAGGCAATATTAATCTTTTATACTTGGGACAAACTATATCTCATGTTATCAGTTTTACATAACTTGCTCTACATACGGGGCCCGGTTCTATGCCGGTTCAAGATTTAACCAACACACCACTATTCCCTTATTGGGAATCCCTTATTGGGTATAATTAATTAATAAACATATGTCATCTGTCAGGTGTATGCCTACACCCCGTGCTTAGGTCGTGGCCATTGCATTTAATGAGACAAGGATATCCAGGACACGGTCGCATTAATCCCCAATGTTTCAGTCAAGCAATACGAATTAAAACAGGTTATTTGGATTTCCCGACTTATTGGTCTTTGAATCCCATACCTGACCATGCGGTATTTATATTACCGTATCCCAAGCCCGTAATAGGGAAAATAAGTTAAGAGTATTTATCTGAGCTAGCTCCTGTCTTAAATAGCAAGAATTATAATAACCCAGCCGTATTCATTTAAGTAAGCGTAGGTACAATTTACCGGAAGGCTCTAGTCTGGAATGATGGTATAAATAACAATTAGAATGCTAACGAGTCTTTAATTAAGCCTAAGCTTAGACCGGTTAATTATACGGTTCAAACGCACGATTAGGCGAAGACCGGAATAGAATGTGATTTAGACCCGACAAGATTGAAGACTTGCCTTATATGGGTAATCTAGGCACATTCTGAATTTTGGGGTAAAACCGATAAGGTTTGACCCGTTTCGGCTAATTTATGTAAACTAGTTACATAAGCCGAACCGAACGCGAAAGAGGCGTAACTAAGAGAATTTATGACTACACCCTCTTGTAATATAAATGTTTTCTCTTACACAATCCACAATTTATCGCATAACGCCTCACAAAAAAAGCTTTATGACTACAGAAGGTTTTATAATCTACTTTTCATAAAAGAAAAAATTAGAATTTACAAGAATTTAACAAAATTTATTATTGGTTGAAAGTTACGCCGCCATAATTGTTGTTACTTTAAAATATTAAATTTCATTTTCTTGACACGTAGTAGTTGGCATGATTTGGCAAACAATCTCGCTGTGAACGTGTCAGAATAATAGTCGTGCATTGACTTCAATCATAATAAACGCTTTGTAATGCAACATTTATCTTGAATGGATGGTCAAATACTCGAATGGCCAATTGATTAACTAGATCTTATAATATTGCACGTCTTGAATTTAACCATGTCCACTTGTTTCAAGAGAATTTGGCGTTTATACTTTCTCTTTTCCCCCTAAATTGGGGTGGAGCGGGTATTCTCGGAGTACTCCGTTAGTCCAGTGGGTTCTCCTAATGTGTTCGGGATTGATTCTGTTGGCTGTTAAAAAAAATTAGTAACATATTCATAATCTAGATAGTTTATAAACCACTAATACATGTGCCTCTCTACATTTAGAATTAAAGAAAGACAACTTAATACCATACCATATCTCTTGAGACATGTTTATGTTATTTTTAAGCACAAAGTTTCTAATAAATAAAACTATTGTTAAAGGATATTTCAAACTTGTTAAGTAGTTGCATAGTTTTATTTGTCAGTTGATAAAGAATAAGGCAATAAAGGGTTTGTAGTCTAGCGAATTTAAGTTATGTAGTAAAGGTGTTTATTCATAATTGGCGAAAAATGATATTTACATAAATCTAGAACAGATTAAGAGGGTATGTTAGGTAACTATTCTACATAAAGGTTTTTCCATCAATGGTTTTTCAAAACAGGCTGATTTATAAATGAAGCAATGTTATCAAAGGTTTGCAATTTTTTTTAGTTTATTTTGGTGTAACGTCACTAGATGATTCAACAATAAACAAGTCGTAGTTCAAGTTTCGTTTATACATAAACAGTGAAAGATCTATGTAGGTAATACCTGTGTCATATAAAACAGAAAAAGAAAAGTCTATAAGTTATGTATGCATAAATGTATCTAACACTTGAGTTTTTGATTCATCAAACATTTTCAAAGATCGATAATATTAAACATAATTTAGGAATTACTACTTACTATCACTACTAGAAATCTGGCAATTTCTGACCAAAATTTCCGACAAAACAAATTTGGTCGGACAATTCCGACCATTTTCCAACAAAATACCAACAAAAAGAATAAACAAATTTTACCGACTGCTTTCCGACAATTTACCGACCAATAATAATATGGTCGGAATTTTGTAGGAAAGTTCCGACGAAGTTCCGACAAAAAAAAAAGCAATAAAAGCAAAAAATAAGTGGTCGGAAAATGGTCGGAAAACTTAAATAAATAAAAAATAGAAAAACGTTTGTTATACTACCGATCCTAATAGTATACACATACGTCCGTATATGTATAGTACATATAAGTTGGTAAAATAAAAAAATGTTTCATGTATAGTTATGGTGCGCAAAGGGGGAACCAAAAAAATAACGTTTAAAACTCGAAAACGAAAATTAAAAAAAAACATTGGTCGGAAACTAGTCGGAAACTTCCGACCATTTTCCGACCAAACATTTATATTATTCTTAATTTTTGGTTTTTTTTATAATGATTGATCGTGATATCATACACATACCTACGTATATGTATTGTGTGTGAATGTGTGCACTTGTATCTATGTGTATGTGCGTGTGTGTATAGGTATGCATGTGTCTCAACGTATACACACATGTATAGTGAAACAGACAAGTTTAAGTAACTGATCCCGATAGTATACACATACGTTTGTATATATATAATACGTATAAGTTGGTAAAATAAAAAATATTTGATGTATAGTTATGGTGCGCAAAAGGGGGAACTGAAAAAAATAACCTTTAAAACTCGAAAACGAAAATTAAAAAGACAATGGTCGGAAACTAGTCGGAAACTTCCGACCATTTTCCGACCAAACATTTATATTATTCTTAATTTTTGTTTTTTTTATAATGATTGATCGTGATATCATACACATACCTACGTATATGTATTGTGTGTGAATGTGTGCACTTGTATCTATGTGTATGTGCGTGTGTGTATAGGTATGCATGTGTCTCAACGTATACAAACATGTATAGTGAAACAGGCAAGTTTAAGTAACTGATCCGGATAGTATACACATACGTTTGTATATGTATAATACGTATAAGTTGGTAAAAGAAAAAAAATTGATGTATAGTTAGGGTGCGCAAAAGGGGGAACCGAAAAAATAACGTTTAAAACTCGAAAATGAAAATTAAAAAAAAATGGTCGGAAACTAGTCGGAAACTTCCGACCAATTTCCGACCAAACATTTATATTATTCTTAATTTTTGGTTTTTTTTATAATGATTGATCGTGATATCATACACATACCTACGTATATGTATTGTGTGTGAATGTGTGCACTTGTATCTATGTGTATGTGCGTGTGTGTATAGGTATGCATGTGTCTCAACGTATACACACATGTATAGTGAAACAGGCAAGTTTAAGTAACTGATCCGGATAATATACACATACGTTTGTATATGTATAATACGTATAAGTTGGTAAAATAAAAAAAAATTGATGTATAGTTATGGTGCGCAAAAGGGGGAACCGAAAAAATAACTTTTAAAACTCCAAAACGAAAATTAAAAAAACAATGGTCGGAAACTAGTCGGAAACTTCCGACCAATTTCCGACCAAACATTTATATTATTCTTAATTTTTGGTTTTTTTATAATGATTGATCGTGATATCATACACATACCTACGTATATGTATTGTGTGTGAATGTGTGCACTTGTATCTATGTGTATGTGCGTGTGTGTATAGGTATGCATGTGTCTCAACGTATACACACATGTATAGTGAAACAGACAAGTTTAAGTAACTGATCCCGATAGTATACACATACGTTTGTATATATATAATACGTATAAGTTGGTAAAATAAAAAATATTTGATGTATAGTTATGGTGCGCAAAAGGGGGAACCAAAAAAACAACGTTTAAAACTCGAAAACGAAAATTAAAAAAACAATGGTCGGAAACTAGTCGGAAACTTCCGACCATTTTCCGACCAAACATTTATATTATTCTTAATTTTTGGTTTTTTTTTATAATGATTGATCGTGATATCATACACATACCTACGTATATGTATTGTGTGTGAATGTGTGCACTTGTATCTATGTGTATGTGCGTGTGTGTATAGGTATGCATGTGTCTCAACGTATACACACATGTATAGTGAAACAAACAAGTTTAAGTAACTGATCCCGATTGTATACACATACGTTTGTATATATATATAATACGTATAAGTTGGTAAAATAAAAAAATATTTGATGTATAGTTATGGTGCGCAAAAGGGGGAACCAAAAAAATAACGTTTAAATCTCGAAAACGAAAATTAAAAAAAGAATGGTCGGAAACTTCCGACCAATTTCCGACCAAACATTTATGTTATTCTTAATTTTTGGGCCGCTCAAAACACGCTAACAGCTCAACCCATTACATGAAAACCCTAGATATATATGTTTTGCTAACCTTATCTTTCATTTGAAACATCAAACCCAAAAACACACGCACACCACTAAAAAATTCCCTCTGCTCTCCTTCATCTTCTTCCTAGTGAAACCCTAACAATCTACTTTAAATCAACCACACCCACTTCTCTTTTGAACCTCTGTAATTAAATCAAACACCCACACATAAAAGAACATCAAACACTGTCCATCTCAGCCCTCACCCTCTCGGCTCCTCTCCTCTCACACGAAGGCGGCCGGCCACTACTTAGTGGTGGTGGCGCACGGCGTAAAACGGAGACAAGTTACAGAAGACGACCCCCACCGTCAGGTGGTGGTGGTGAGCGACGACGAGATGGAGCGGCGCCGCCGCTCATAGCGGTGGCAGTGGAGTCGACGGCGATGGTGCTTGTTCCTCCGACAAGGCTCCGGTAACACTTCCCTCTGTTTCCTTTAATATTGAAAATGATGTTGATTTTGGTTCGGCTAAGTTCGATTTTGCTTCAGTGGGTTCGGGTTCACGACACGGGACAGCTCGGTTCAGTTTGGAGCGACTCGGTTCACTCATTTCAGTTTCAGTTCACTGTCTCGAGTCACGGCTCATTTTTTTTCGGTTCAAGATTCGAGTCACGGTTCAGAATCAGGTTGCCTTGGTTCGGTACCCCGTTCCCGTACCCCGTTCCCGTACCCGTCCCAGTGCATCATAGGTCTGTAGTTGTCCCTAACTCCGCCGTTGGCGGTGGCGTTGATGACGTCTACGGCGAAGATCGTGCATCGGAGGACCAACTCATCACCCCGTGGACTGTCTCTGTCGCCAGGTATACCGTTGCATAACTGTATATATTTTGAGCTAATGATTTTGTGTATTATTATTATCTGAATTTAAGTATATTGATGTTTGATAATCTGTTCGGATAATATATAGATCGATCTCTTTGATTAATGTTAGTTATTTGTTGATTATTGATGTTGAATTGAACTTTGACCTAGATGATTTAGTGAGTTACAGTGTTTTCCTTTTGCTTGTTTGATTTGCATAAAGTTGTGCTGATTATTGTGGTGACAGATGGTGAGCGTATCTTGGGATTGGGAGATCTTGGGTGTCAGGTACGATAAGCTAATCTTCTTAACTTTACGATTACGTTTCATCGATGTTATAGAAGTTCTATCAGATGTAATATATTGTTGTCCAATAATGGAACTTTTAAAATTCGTACAGGGTATGGGAATTCCAGTTGGGAAACTTGCTTTATATACTGCACTTGGAGGAGTTAGGCCTTCTGCGGTAAGCCATATTAAATGAACTGTTTTTCAAATTTTGTACTCAGTTTAAAACTGGAAGCAGTTTTAAAAACTGATCCGTTGTAAATCTAAATATGGTCTTAACTTGTTATGTAGTGCTTGCCTGTTACCATTGATGTGGGGATGAACAATCAGAAGCTACTAGACGATGAGTTCTATATTGGTCTTAGACAAAAGAGGGCCACCGGAAAGGTACATTGAGACCGTTAAACTAAATTAGGGTCATTAAAGTTATATAGATTTATTGTTACTTTTATCATCTCTTTTTTTTTATATAGAGAAAAGCTTTAACATCTATTGTTTCTGCAGGAATATTATGACTTGCTTGAAGAGTTCATGTCTGCAGTCAAGCAAAACTACGGTGAAAAAAGTCCTCGTGCAGGTAATAATTCATACATCTTCTAAAAGATAAGAGTCAAAACTCATAAGCTCATCTTTACATGAACTCTTATGTTGGTACTGTCAAAATTTTGCAGTTTGAATACTTTGCTAACCACAACGCATTTGAGCTGTTGGCCAAATACAGAACCAGTCATTTGGTTTTCAATGACGATATACAGGGGACTGCATCGGTGGTTCTTGCTGGTCTTGTTGCATCACTGAAATTACTTGGCGGTAGCTTGGCTGATCACACGTTCTTGTTCCTTGGTGCTGGGGAAGTAAGACATTATATTACAATCTTTGTTATAATATTTCTTGTAATCATACGAATATCTTATGTAATATGCATCTTTGTATTTCAGGCAGGGACTGGTATAGCAGAGCTTATAGCTCTTGAAATATCAACAAAGGTAATAGCTTTATGTTGAAGATTACCTTTTAGTACTATCACATGCAATAATAATTGCTGCTTTTCTTAACATTTTGTTTTAACTTTTATAGACAAGTATTCCCGTTGAAGAGGCTCATAAGAAGATATGGCTGGTGTGCCATTAAACACCATCTTCATCGTCGGGGTCGGCGTTGTATGCGGACTACCAGCGCTCACAAGAGCAGGTATTATTAAATATTCTTTGTTCCCTGGTTTTAAGTTTTAACATTTAGTTTTCAGTCACGAACCACTGACCGTTCTTTTGTTACTTGGTTCGAACTAGGATTTCATTAATATGACACCTTATATGAGATGCACTGGTAATAAATTTAAAAGATGAGTATAAGAGATAAGAAAAACATACACTCTTTTTACCTTCATTCCCTGACTTTAGAAAACAAATAAAAATTATAGAAAATTGTATAAATTTATTGAAATAATGTATGTGCTGATTATTTTGGGCTGCAAAATAGATTGTTTTAACTTCATTCCCTGCAAAATACTTGGTTCGGAACAGACCATATTAAAACGATGATTATTTTCGGTTATACGTGTCAGACTAGTTTCAGGTCAGAAAGGGTTATATTGGGCTGCAAAATAGATTGTTTAGGAATTTTTTGTGGGTTATATTCGGTATGGGTTCGGTAATTTGGGTCGGGTTTGGTTATTGGGTTCGGCTGAAATCGGGCGGCCCTACCCCATCATGCGATACAGATTAAAAAACAAGACCCAATATTTGTTACTTGTGATTGTTTGGACATCTCAATTTGTTTACTAATATCATGTATACAAAACATTTTTTAGGTGAAAAACTTGCAAGCTCAAGTGGATATGTTGCAAAACCGTGTTGAAGAGGCTCAACAAGTGAGAGAAGAAATGAGAGAAGAAATGAAGGAAGAAGTGCAACGACAAATAACCGAGCTACTAAAAAAATTTGGTAATCCAGGCAATCCGTTGTAGTCTAGTTTAAGTTTATTATCTTTTGTGGTTGAACTTGTAGTTTGATAACTGTGTCGTATTTTTGTGGGAAACTTGTAATTTGACAACGGTATCATATTTTGTGGGTAAGCTCGTAATTTGATAACAGTGTTGTATTTTGTATTGAAACTTTTGAACGGAATGTGATAATCGTATCTTAGTTTGTAGATATATGTTTTAAACATGATTTTTATAGTTTTTTTCTGCATTTTTAGCAGATTTTTTTTGTAATTTTTTTATAATTAAAACTGTTTGGTCAGAAAATAGTAGGAAACGTAGCTCGGAAAATGGTTGGAAAAGTAGAAAAGAAATAAAAAACTAATTATTAAAATTACTCGGAATTTTGTCGGAACTCTGAACATCGTTTTTTGTCGGAAACTTGTAGGAAACAGTCATCGGAATGTTGTCGGAAAAATGTAGTCAGAATTTACTCGGAATTTCGTCGGAACTTCTAACATCTTTTTTTTGTCGGAAACATGTAGGAAATAGTCGTCGGAATGTTGTCGGAAAAATGTAGTCAGAATTTACTCGGAATTTCGTCGGAACTTCTAGTATCCTTTTTTGTCGGAAATATGTAGGAAATAATCATCGGAATGTTGTCGGAAAACTTTACCGACTAGATTTTTCCGAGAAAAGACAGTTAGTCGGAAATTGGTCGGTAACGCCGTTTTCCGACCAATTTCCGACAAAAAAGTTTGTCGGAAATAGGCGTGTTTTTTAGTAGTGTATGCATGGATGAATGTATTAAAAGTGAGTATATGTGTGTGTGCATATGGATAATACATATTATCATCATCATCATTCTCGGTAAATCACACTAATAGCAAAGCAAAGGTAGGGTCTGAAGAGGGTAAGATGTAGACAGCCTTACCTCTACCCCGTAGGAATAGAGAGGCTGCTTCCAGTGAGACCCCAGCTCGATAGTAGTTTTGCCTCAAGCCTTGGACATAAGGCACATAATACTCAGCACTCAGGACAAAGACCGATTAGTGAATGTGCCCTTTTGTCTTTCAGCTATCAACGCCACCACATGATGCATGATTAACTGTCCTCAGCTTTTAACGTTATTTTCACGAAAGTAGTAAAATAACGTTAAAATTAGTGCACTTTCACTTTTGCCTCCCGATGGCCTACACATATTATATTTATATACCGCAAGCAGAGCGTAATATGAATAACACAGATGTTCAGTATAAGTAGTTTTAAGTAAATAGCTGTAATAACTATATAAACATTATACTTATTGATTTAAATATGATGCATAAACTTTTAATCGAAATATCTTCCTTATCTCCTATTACATTCTCTCATTCAACACGTAAACTAGCTGCTTTTAAAAAAAAAAACACGTAAACTAGCTATATGATTTTTTTTTTTAAATTATTTACTTAAGATCTCTATTGTATCACACATATCTCATATGTCTTTCTCGTTCAATACACTCCTTGTTAGCATTTATAACTATGGGTGGAGATACAATAGGAAGTTAATTTGGCTAGGAAGGCTAGGAAGTGATCTTGACCATCCATTTAGTTAATCAAGGGCTAAGATTAAATCAGGGAAATTGAAAAGAAGAAAAGAGGCGCGTGAGTTTGTTTAGGGGCATTCTAGTCAATCCAAGTCAATAGTTTCTCTCTCCTCTAATTTCCCCCCCATTTTTTAAACGTTAATAACTTTTTCATACGACATTATTTTTTTATAAAAATTGCACAAAAAAACGAGCGTTTTTTTATCTTTAAAACGAGTATACTATTGCTATATTTAAAAAAAAAATTTAAAACCCAGTTGTGTAAAACGCAATAGAAAAACCCCCAGTTACGTAAAACGCAATGAAAAAAAAACCCTAAAAAATGACATTTTTCTAAAACGCAATGCACAAAACACAAAGAAATGACTTATTTGTAAAATTCAATGGCCAGACAACACAAAGAAATGTCTTATTTCTAAAACGCAATAGCCTAAAAACTCAAAAGAAAATGTACTTTCTAAAACGCAATGCACCAAAAACACAAAGAAACGTCTTATTTGTAAAATGCAATGGCCAGAAAACACTTAAAATGTCTGTTTTCTAAAACGCAATGGACTGAAAACACATAAAAAAGTGTTTTACCTAAAACGCAATGCACAAAAAACACAAAGAAATGTCTTATTTGTAAAATGCAATGGCCAGAAAACACTTAAAAATGACTCATTCTAAAACGCAATTGCCTAAAAAACAAAAGAAAGTGTTCTCTGTAAAACGCAATGGACTGAAAACATCTAAAAAAGTGTTTTACCTAAAACGCAATGCACCAAAAACACTTCAAGAATGTGTTTTTCTAAAACGCAATGGCCAGAAAACATCAAAGAAAGTGAATTGTCTGTGCTGTGAACTGTCTGGACCAATGCAGTTTCCAGAGGCAATTTACAGAAAATTAATTTTTCTGATGCATTTTTATTACAGGAATTTAATCGAATTTTTTTTTTCCGAGCCAACCCCAGCCAGGGGCTCTGCCCCTTGGACCCCGCTACCAGGGGCGCTGCCCCCAGACCCCCGCCAAGATCGTAAAACGCAATGACTAAATCAAAAACCCATATCGTAAAAATGAAATTAAAGAATTTCTTACCTGGATCGAAGTGATTTCTTCAACAATTGACGAATTTTGAATGATTGAAACACTTATCAGCGCTCGAATCGAACGGATCGAGTGATTATCTTCAAAATCACCGGAAAAAACGAGATTTTGTATGAAATTAAACTGGGTTTTCTTCAAAAAAGCTGAAGAACACGTTGATCGGGTGTTTGAATCATTGATTGGTGATGAAAATCGCACTATAATGTAGTGATTATTGAGATAGAAAGTGAAGAAATGGTTGAAGATGGTGGGTTTTGAAAATGGTGGGTTTAGAAGTTACTGGGTTTTGAAAAGGAAGAAGAAAGGGTTGGATTGACTAAAATACATTTTTCTTTATTTTAAATGTTGCCACATGTCATCCTCTTATTGCTTCCTATCCTTTCTAGCGAAATTAATCTTCCTATTTGATCTTTTGCCTTATAACTATTTTATTAAAAGCAACTAGGTTTTTAAATGTCAAGTACTCAAGTTGGACCTTACCACCCAAAATGATGCGAATCGTAATTTGTCACGTGGTATAGATTAAATGTATATGATTCAACCGACTCTTAATAATTTATTTTAACAAGTTGGTGAGAATTCACAATAAAGTCAAAATATCATTTAACACCTCCTTTTAATTTAGATATTTTATCATTAAAATTCCTAACCCTAATCTTCCACAAGCTACGCACGTGTCAATTTCAATGTCCACTTTCATCACAAGTTATTTAATATATTTTTCTAATGACCACTCCACTAGTGCACTAAATTGGGGTAATATGGATGTAAATAGGGGTGAGCAAATTTAGGTTCGGACCTAAAAGAACCTATGACTGGACCGATAATATACCTAACCCAACCCGAACCTAGGCATCTCGGTTACTTATTCGGTTCTGTTATTCATTGTGAAATCGGGTCGGGTCGGTTCTGGGTATTTTTTCCTTGAAAACCCGAACTGAAATTGGGAACCGAATGTCTAATATAACATGCAAATTCATTGGGCTTAGGCCAAATACCGAATGGAACTTTATATACCTAATTATAACATAACTTATAGAAACTTATGCACAACACGATCTGTATTGAGGAACGTTTGTATTCTTCTTCTTCTTCTTCTTCTTCTTCTTCTTCTAGGTTATGCTGCATCTTTGATTCATTCATCAATCTAGGGTTGTTCCTTGACGAGGTAAGCAATACAAATCCTAAATCAATAGAAGATACACATGTCATATTGTAATATACAATTGGTTATAAACGATAAAATGATCATTGATTGATATATTGAAAGACAACAAACATATAGTATCATATCATAAAAGTTCGTATTTTCTAGAACTTATCATGTTTTCTACAAATTTAATTTTGTGAAATTGCATTGTTGTTTATATTTAGATATATGGTTTGAAATCGAATTATTGTGAATACTAATGTTTGGGACAAGTTTGATAAGCTTGTTGATGAGGATGGTAATGCTAAGGCAAGATGCAAGCACTGTGCGATGGTTGTCGCTGCAGACAAGGTTAAAAACGGAAAAGTGGCAATGCTAAAACATATTAAAAGATGTTGAGAACGCCCTGGCACATGTTCAAGCCAATATACTTTACGTTATTCATTTAAGGTATATAAATTTTGTTATGTATATATTATTGCAGAAAATACAATTAGCGAGTGCGGTTATGGCTGAAGATGGAAAAAGAATCCAAAGACGAAGGCTTTATTTTTTGTTTGACATTGTTTTATTGTGTTCTTGAATTCAATGCATTTGATTCGGTTTCTATTAAGTTTTGAATTCTATGACATCGCATTTCAATTGTTTCTTTCCTAATTATAAAACATTGAAACTAACTTATTTTACTAACTTGAGAGTTGCGAGGGACTTTGAAATACGAATGTCGAGAAGATATAACAAAGCAAAAAAAAAAGTAAATTGTTTTCATATTTTCGAGTCAAAGGTAAGAAGTTCATAACAAATTAAACCGTATAACAAATTTAAATACGAATCGATATTCAATAACATGATGTTATCGGATACAACAACAACAACCATACCCAGTATAATCCCACATATAGCAAGCTATTGATAGGGTCTGGGGAGGGTAGGATGTAGGAACGCCTTACCTCTATCCCAGAGGATAGAGAGACTGCTTCCAGTGAGACCCCCGGCTCCAAAAACCATAACCAAGACATAAGCTTCTAAAAAAAACATATATAAGCACGTCACTACTACAAAAGATAGAAATAAAAATAATAATAAACGGATAAATAAGTAAGTGCTTGTTAGTAAAACTACAACACCGAGAATAGGTGAAAACATATATATATATAAATATAACTATATCACACCTAAGCTAAAAAACCAGGCCAAACTCCTAAAAATCTTTAACCTTAATCCTACGTCTCCACGAAGATCTGTCCTCGACCATGTCCTCAAAGAGGTGCAAATCTAGCAAATCTTGTCTAATCCGCTCATCCCACGTCATTTTCGGTCTGCCTCTACTCCTCCTTCCATCTACCGTGAGTGTTTCAACTATTCTAACCGGGTCTGTCGTCTGCCTCCTCCTGACATGCCCAAACCATCTCAGTCTCCCATCCCTTATCTTGTCTGAAATACTAGCAACTCCTAATCTTTCTCTAAAAACCTCATTTCTTATCTTGTCCAACCTAGTGTGCCCACACATCCATCTTAGCATCCTCATCTCTGCTACCTCTAGCTTTCGTGCATGAATTTTCTTGATGGCCCAACAATCTGTTCCGTATAACATAGAGGGTCTAATTGCAACCCTATAAAATTTCCCTTTTAATTTAACAGGGAACCTCTTGTCGCACAACACCCCTGTGGCTGCTCTCCACCTACACCATCCAGCCTGGATACGGTGAGCTACGTCACTGTCTATCTCTCCATTGCTCTGAACAAACGATCCTATATACTTGAACTTAGTTGCCTGTGGAACCACCTGGCCCTCAATGGTGATCTGGGTGTCGTGCTCATTTCCTGCTCCACTAAAATCACAGTAAAGGTATTCAGTCTTAGAGCGACTTATCCTCAAACCTTTGCATTCTAAGGCTACCCGCCAATCTTCTAACCTCGCATTCAAGCTCTGTTTACTTTCTTCAATCAACACAATATCGTCTGCGAAAAGCAAGCACCACGGAACTGACTCCTTAATCGACTTTGACAACTCATCTAGGACAATCGCAAATAGAAAAGGGCTCAACGCTGACCCTTGGTGGAGTCCTACTTCCACAGGAAAGAAATCAGTATCCCCTACCGGTGCACGAACACTAGTGTTAGTCTTAACATACATATCCTTAATTAAGTCTATATACTTACTAGGTACCCCTCTATCCTCTAAACTGTCCCATATCAATCTACGTGGCACACTGTCATACGCCTTTTCTAAATCAATGAACACCATATGTAGATCACGATTTTTCTCTTTATATTTTTCCATCAATCTCCTTAAAATGTGTATCGCTTCTGTAGTTGACCGCCCTGACATGAAACCAAATTGGTTTACCGTAACCTGTGTTTCTCTTCTAAGTCTAGTCTCAATCACCCTCCCCCATAACTTCATAGTATGGCTTAACAACTTAATCCCTCTATAACTACCACAACATTGGGCATCTCCTTTGTTCTTATATAAAGGCACTACAATACTACTCCTCCACTGGTCTGGCATTCTTCCAGATCTGAAAATGAGATTGAACAAATTAGTTAGCCATTGAACTCCAGCATGTCCCAAGCACTTCCACACCTCAATTGGTATGTTGTCCGGACCCACTGCCTTAGCCCTTCCCATCTTCTTAAGTGCTGCCATCACCTCTCCCTGTGTGATACGCCTACAATAGCAATTATTTCGTTGTTGTCTCTGTGTAATCGAGTTGTCGCGTTGTTGTTGGTAAGCCCCAGCGCCGTTGAAAAGCTTGTGGAAGTAAGTTTGCCATCTCGACTTTATGTCGTGTTCCTTGATCAACACACGCCCATCCTCTCCCTTTATAAACTTAACTACCCCTAGATCTTGCCTCCTGCGCTCCCTAGCTTTGGCAATCTTGAACATGTCATTTTCCCCCTCCTTTGTTATCGGATACAAGGGATAAATGAAAAAAGTTAAACCGTGTAACAATTTTGAATGTGATAATTAGGCTTTTAAAAGATTTAATAAAACCAAGTGATAAATGAAAAAAAATCTGTGAAAGCAAGCATAAGATATACTAAAACTAAGATATACTAAATCCAAGTGATAATTTTTGAAAATAAAAAATATACTAAAAACAATGCATGTGGCCACGAAATTCTTGTAAAAACGTGGGGCCCACACAACAACTCATGCAAAATTGCTTTCCTATTCTAAAACAAATCCCTACTGCAATCATCTTTCATCTATTCAACATCTGCGTATATATTATTATCTTTGAAATTAACCTAATTCATTGTTCATTCTACAAGGCAAAAAAGATCATCTTTGTACCATAAGACCAAAAAGATCAGAACAGAAGTTGTTGCGTAATACCAGGTATGTACGTTTATTCATGTATAGTGTATAATATATCACTAATCGTGTAGTGTATAATATAGTTTAGACCATGCAGGAATAAGTATATAAGATCATAGTGTTATTGTTATAGACTATAAGGGACGTTGTTGCTGGAATTTTTTGCAAAAATAGGTGGTTTGAACCACAAAAGAGTGTTATTAGGTGGGTTTGAATTATCTTTTCAGATTTAGGTAAGTTGTGAATTCAAACAACGATCTTCAATCACTTTTCTGCACAATTTCAGACCTTCTGCAAAAAGCTGCAACAAATGATTAAGATCGCAGAATGATACAGCGACCTTGTGAAGGTCGCTGTTTGAAGTACCAACCTTCTTAAAGGTCGCAGTTTCATGTACCAACCTTGGAGAAGGTCGCTGTTTCATGTTCAAACGTTGGAGAAGGTCGCTGTTTGAGGTTCAAACCTTGGAGAAGGTCGCAGTTTGGTGTCACAAGCCTATATAAGGTCGCTGTTTTGTCTCACAATGTTATTAAAGGTCTCTGTTTTGTCTCACAATGTTATTAAAGGTCGCAGATTCATATGGCAAGCTTAATAAATAACGACAAACTTTGCAGAATTTATGCAGCTTTCGGATGGTAGTGTAATAGGTGCCTGTTTGAGGTTTTTGTCCATTTGCTGCATGAAATGTGAGTGGTAAATGTGAAGGTGATATGACTTGACCCTAGCTCTCACATGAAACCTGCTAATTTGAATAGTTGTGTGTAAGAGAAAACCACTGTAGTGTAAGAAAAATTCGGCCAACACCATGAATTCGAAAATTGAGGCACAGAGTGAAGTATTTACATATGAACATAAAGCAAAGCAGTTGAGATACATTTTCAATATCAAACTCAATCCTTTCATTAACGAAAAATATTCAGTCAAGTTTTATAAGCCGAAGATGAATTTTGAATGTCATCCTGGTCCGATGAATGCATCGGTGTTGTTCTTGGGCAACAATCACCGTGCGTTTGAGGTGTTTAAAAATCCAACACCGTATGATAAGCCATTAGATATTAGACGATCAGATCGAACGTTCTGGCAACATATGAAAGAAAATCCGGTTAGTGGAAGGGTAGAAGGTTTAATACATGCAGCAGGATTCAGCGGGATACTGCAAATTGGGTACAAGTATGTTGACCACGCGTTAATAACTGCGTTGGTTGAGAGATGGAGGCCAGAAACTCACACGTTTCACCTTCCTTTTGGAGAAACGACCGTGACATTACAGGATGTCAACGTGTTGTGGGGGCTACCGATAGATGGGTTGCCTATTTCTGGGGCTGACACTGGTATGTCGATGTATACTGTACGAGACAAGTGTCAAACGGTGTTGGGGTTTACCCCTGACGAAGCTCATGTGAATGGCAAAAGGGTTAGGTCCTCCCGAGTTTTAGCACAAATAACGTCATCCTTTTCTGAAAATGAAGCATCAGATGAAGATTGCATTTTTCGTGCACGTCAAATAATATTTTATTTGATAGGGTGCACAATCTTTCCTGATAATGCAAACAACCTGATTGATGTCAAATTTTTAGAATTTCTGGTAGACTTGCCCGCATGTTCGGGATATAGTTGGGGCGGTGCTGTGTTAGCTCTCCTTTACAGAAACCTTTGTAATGCTACAGCACCTAATGCTATAGCCATTACTGGCCCAGTTGCGCTTCTACAAGTGTGGGCTTGGGAGAGGTTTCGTTGTTTTGCTCCTGCTGTTGCCCGGTTCCAGTACAATGCCCCGTTAGCTGCTCGGTAGTGTGAATTGGAAATAATTAAATTTATTATTTTGTATATATATACCTGACTTATGTTATTTTTTTATTTATCCTTTTAGGTGGAAGGGAAGCTTAACGTGTACAGATGTTTCCACACATTGCCTGAGAACATATAGATCTCAGCTGCAATCAATGACTGAGGCAACGGTATGGTTGTTAGTTGTTGACATATAAAATTTAAGTTTGTTTGAACACGTTTCTAATGAATGAATTTTTTTTGTTGCAGTTTAATTGAAGACCATACGACGACATTCTCGGTAGACTCCCCGATATATGTCGGAGTGGTATGGGAATTTGGCGGAGTTGTTGCCCTCTGCTATACTACTCGGTTGTGGAGCATCACTATCCTCAACGAGTGATGAGACAGTTTGGCATGTTCCAGTACATACCTAACCCAATTGCCATAGATCATAATGACCATGCCAGACTTCATTCCATGAACCGGAGTGGGAAAACCGGCTGGAACTGGTTAAGTCGTCACGCACCGTATGTTAGTCAGTGGGAGGCACGTCATCAGAACTTGGTGACGGGGGAACTCATGACATCTGTTGGAGTTGCCAATGATTACATGTCGTGGTACATGGAACATACGGTGTTATATGTGTCTAACCCACAGTTGTCAGCTGGCCCTACGAGCGGATTTCAAGACGAAGGAGCGAGGGTCCAAATGATGGTATATACAAGTTTAAAATTATTGAAAGTTACCATTATTATTGTTAGTAAAAAAATTAATTATTAATTATTTTTTTGCTACAATGAACTATTTAGCCGAAGTATCGGAAACGAACTTCATTGCCGAGATGTATGTTCAGTGGGAGGCAGTCAATCCTGTCCAACACATGAGTTTCACAAACCTTCTGCATGACATTACACAACGTCAGAATCTTGACACCCAAGATTCTGATGAAGAGGACGAGGGATACGGGCAAACAACTCAAGAACACCACTTGATGCCTCATGTTGATAACATAGTAGGTCCGTCCTCCCAGTTTCTGGTGGGTGACAACAATAATGACGGTTTTGATGATTCGGAAAGTTGCAGCACCGAAGAAAGTTCTGAAAGTGAAGAGGCACCACCATCCGAGGATGGTACTACTGACGACGAGGCTGCAGTCAACCAACACACTGAGTTGACCCTCGGTCAGCCGAGCCCAATCATTCCAGCGACACATGACGACCCAGACGAGGACGAGGAACTTAGGGATTACATGTGTCCGGATTATGAAGATAATCCAATGGACGTATGGAATCCAAAAGTAAAACAGATACGTCTGGGCATGTACTTCAAGTCAAAACAAGCGGTAGACCTTGCTATCCGAGAATGGAACATTCGCCGTGGAAGGGAAATTTTTGTGATGGATAGCAAACCAACTTTATACAAAGTTAAATGCTACACGAGAAACAAAAATTTTAAAAACCCTTTCCCTCATGCTCCTTTGTGTGAATGGCGTGCAACGGCATCAAAACAGAAACACCAACACCTTTGGCAAATTACCAACTGGGCGCCTGCCCACAGTTGTTATTCTACGGTGGTACGAAACAACAACAGGTGCCTTAGGTCTAAGGATATCGCTGCACACGTCCTGCCACAAATTCGTACAGACATTGCGTTGAAGGTGAAACACATCAGGACGCATATAAAGCAAGCGATGTCTGTCGATGTTACGTATACGAAGGCGTGGCGTGGACGAAGAAAGGCAATTGAGAGAATATATGGAACCTGGGAAAGCAACTTTCAGGAGCTACCAAAGTACGTGTTACGGCTTCAGTCTCGAAACCCTGGTACGGTGGTTTCATGGTTTCATCACCCGCACTCGGCTCCAGGACATCCAACATTCAAGTATGTTTTTTGGGCATTTGGTCCTTCTATTCGTGCGTTTCATCTTTGCCAGCCTGTCATCTCTGTGGACGGCACACACTTGAAAGGAGGGTACCGTGGTAAGTTGTTGGTTGCGGTAACCAAAAACGCCAACAACTACATAATGCCAGTGGCGTACGCTCTAGTTGACGAAGAGACGGTTCATAGTTGGTGTTGGTTTTTCCAAAATTTGAGAGAATACGTCACCAAATACTGTAACAGTAGAATTTGTGTTCTATCAGACCGTCATGCCGGGATAATTAATGCGATGGAGAACCTTCTGGATTGGAGGGAACCAAACGCCTACCACCGTTATTGTCTTCGGCATGTCAGAAGCAATTTTAGTGGTAGGTTCAAGACCAAATCTATTAGGAAGCTGTGTTGGATGATCGGGAGCACAAGTCAACGAAGAAAGTATCTTTGGGCTGTGAGGGAAATGCAGCTGTTAAATCGGGGTGCTTGGAACTACCTGAACGACATCGACAAAAGCAAGTGGACTATTGTTCATGACCGCGGAAACCGTCGTTGGGGTAACCTTACGACGAACATATCTGAGTCTATGAATAATGTCTTACGGGAAGCAAGACTGCTGCCAGTAAAAGCCTTGATTCATTATACGTTCACCAAGGACGTATCAGAGTATGCTCGCCACGCGCAGATGGCCCAAATCTGCAATACCCCTCTACCCCCTCGAATTTGGTCCAGGTTTAACAAGTTGCATTCCGTAGCCATGCAACATGAAGTGTCCGTCTACGATGTCAGAGAAGGTCGTTACGCGGTGGTTTCAAGGGAAGAAACCAATGATGACGGTGGAAACGAGTACACCGTTGAATACAGACGCCACCGGTGCTCATGCGGGAAATGGAAAATGCTTAGATTCCCTTGTTCCCATGCTATCTCCGTTTCCGCTTGGATGGGTGAGCAACCACATGACGTGACCCACTCCATATTCCACACCACCACCTATCAGGAACAGTATAGCGGTCATTTTTTCACCCTGGGACACAAAGATGAGTGGGAAGAAGCGGACTGGACAATTCAAGGGGACCCTTCGAGGGTCACAACACATCGAGGCAGGGTTCGTTCAAGAAGAATTCAAAACGAGATGGATGTTAACTACCACGATGAACCCCAGGCACGTCGATGCAGCAGATGCGGAGAAACCGGGCACAACAGGAAGACCTGTGGCCGACGTTAAGTTAGTATCTTTTTGTGGTTTTAATGTTAACATGAAGTGTATCCTCCTATGTTTTGTGTTTGGTATTTCTGTTTGAATTCTCAGTTGGTGTAATTTAAGAAAAATTCACAAACACAAAACACAAAATTCACAATCTTTTACATTGACAATCACAATAATATAAAGATCAAAGAACATTACACGGTTTATTTTAATTTAGGAGAATTCACGAACACACAATACATCTACCAATACAGGAACCCCTAAGTCACTAACGACGGCATCATCTGATAACGCATTCGAGTCATGCTCTGGAATCAAAAGGATGAATCAGAGTCGCTGTCAAACCTGCGATATTGTTCCCATGGATCATCACTAACGACGGCATCATCTGATAACGCATTAGAGTCACGATCACTGTCGTATTGGTGGTAGCACAAGCTATGGTAGATGCATCCAAACCTACATATCGGGGGGTATGGTTCTAAATCCCTTGACGATGCAGGGTTAGGGTTCTGCACAATCCAAGGACGTTGAGGTCGTTGCATAAAGGAGGTAGGATTTTGATTTTGATGTTCAACATATGGTGGTGGACGAGGATGTTGGTCCAGGGGTGAAGCGGCAGGACGGTTCGCCTGTTGTCCAGCGAAGAGCAAAGCACTATTGTCATTGGGAAGAGGATCACCGGAGTAACGGAGGGATTGTGGGGGGAGCGAGTTATTGTTGGGTTGTGGTACTACAGAGTTACGAATAGGTTGTCGTTCAACATTTGCAGGGTTTGGCTCCCCTTCATGTATATGCAAATGAAAATGAATGTGTAATTCGTTATCACCATCTGCCATCCGAATAACTAGTTGGGTGAGGTAAAGGTGTGAAGGCCAGAAATGGGTGATAGGTGGTATTTATAGACATGAGAAGTATAGGGGTGGGTAGTTATTATAATACTAGTAAAATAACCTACTGATACAATAAAGTATAATAACCTTCTTCCACTAAAGAGATACAAAACGACAAAAAACTTTCAAGTAAACACCACTACAACAAACATCATGATAGAAAAGGAACAACCCTATTTCCAATGGCAGTCACCTCTAGATGATAGTTCCGAGTCTGACTCTTCTCCAGAATATGGGTTGTGCCAAACACAGGACCAATCTTCTTCTTCTTCCTCATAGTTCCAAGCTTCCTTCAGGACTTCTGGGTCGTAATCCTCCTCCGGGCTAGGGTTGAAATCAAACTGTTGATTGTCATAGGTCCAAACTTTTTTAACAACGGGGATTTCTTCAACCTGTTTATTTCTTCCACGAACGTCCTTCTGTTTCGCCAGTTGTTGATTCACAACTGCACCGGAAGACGATCCTCCTTCCTCGACAGGTTCCGATGTTGTTGATTTCTGTCCTTCCTCCTGAACCGTAACCTTTGGGGGTAGTTCCCATTCCAATATAGCATTCATGTCTTCTTCAGTCAAGCAATTGTTTTGAAAGTGGGAGAAAGGAGGTAACCGTTTCTTACCATTGCGCTTATCCATTACTACGAAATGGTATTGCGAAGAAGAGTGATGAGGTGGTACCGATGGAGGGCCTTTTATAGATGAAAGAACGACCTACTAGAAGATCTCTGTATCAAACATCGACCTAGTATAACATCTCTGAATGAAACAGCGACCTAGTATAACATCTCTGAATGAAACAGCGACCTAGTATAACATCTCTGAATGAAACAGCGACCTAGTATAACATCTCTGGATAAATAGTCACTCATACCCCCATCTCGAATTGCACCAACGACACACAACAAATGGGGGACCCGGAAGACTCGTTATTGGAGCTGGAGGAAGTCCCTGATACCCCCCCTGAAAAGATCCCCAGAAAGACACGCTGGTATTATTACCCAACAGAAGAGTCTAGATCGTGGTCCAAAAATGTAATGGCTTTCTATCATAACGGAGATTCTTCTTTCTGTTATAGCGGATTCCTTGGAAGGAGACAACTCAGGTCCGAGTTTTGGGGTGCCCTACTTGGATACGAGAACTACGGTTACTTGTCGCCACTTGTAAGGAGTATAAATTATTAAAACCCTCCAAATATTTATTTTTATTCTTATGTTATAAAACTTTCACCGTTGTAGCATGTGTGTGGGTGGGTGACGAGAATGATGAGGTTCAGATGGATTTTAATAAAAAAATCCAAAAGACCAGAACAACTGTTTCCATGGACGATTCTCCCACCTCAATTTCTCGACCTTTTGGAAGAGAATCCTAACCATCGTGCGTTACCTTTTGCTATTGGATTAAAGGAACATTACCCTCCATTTTGGGACATCGATACGGTAACACTTACATCCCCCACTGTATATTTTAAACCAAATACGTTTAACTTATTTATTTTTGTCTCAGGTTTATATTCCAATATGTATTGACCTTCAAGACTGGTTCATGGTTCGTGTTGATATGGGGACACTTCACCTTACTTTGTATTTTACTGGGACGTGTACATCAAGTGTTTCTGATGGGTCAAGCTTGATTCAAGTTAGGGTATACCCAACCCTAATAAAATTTGAATCGTTATTCAAAAAATTTTTGGAAAAAATTGCATACTGGGAACATTCTGGACGCCCACATGTGGAAAACACAATGGTGACACATACAGAAGTTTGCCAACATCAAAAGGAAAACGCAGGACCAGATTCAGGGGTGTTAGTTTGTATGTTGTTAAGTAAACTGGTTAATGACGAGGACGTCGGGATTGGGGGAGATCTTGTCGAGGCTTGCGCGAAATACAGACGAGATATGGCGGATGAGTTTTATGCAGCTCGTTTTTCACCCCCAAAACGAAAGGAAACGACCTCTGGCGAGACAACGCCAATGCCCCAAGTCCTTATTCACCCTTAAATGTAATAAAACGTGTAATTGTTTATCGTACTTTTATTAAATTATTAAATATAAATTTCCACTATTTTAGATAATAAGCCAAAAATGCCTTTTTGGCCATTTTGCCCCCCCTCAAAACGAGAGGAAACGACCGCTGGCGATACAACGCCAATGCCCCAAGTCCTTATTCACCCTAGCTTCGTTTGATATTGAAAATGTATCTCGAGTGCTTTGCGTTATCTTCATATGTAAAGACTTCAACTTAGCAGGTTTTTTCGAATTCATGTGAGAGCCTAGGGTTTAGTCATTTCACCTTTACATTTACCACTCAAATTTCATACAGCAAAAGTACAACAAGGTGAAACAGTCACCTATTACACTATCAAACGAAACTTGCATGTTCGGTAAAGAGTTAATTAATAAGCTTGTGACACCATATTACGATCTTCAATAAGCTTGCAATATCATTCTGCGATCTTCATTAACTTTGTAGTATGAAACAGCAACCTTTATTAAGCTTGCAATATGATTCTGCGATCTTTAATAACATCGTAACATGAAACAGCAACCTTGAATAAGGTTGTTACATCAAACTGTGACCTTCAATAAGCATGTGAGATGATACAGCGATCTTGAATAACATTGCAACATGAAACAGCGACCTTCTCCAAGGTTGGTACATGAAACTGCGACCTTTAAGAAGGTTGGTACTTCAAACAGCGACCTTCACAAGGTCGCTGTATCATTTTGCGATCTTAATCATTTGTTGCAGCTTTTTGCAGAAGGTCTGAAATTGTGCAGAAAAGTGATTGAAGATCGCTGTTTGAATTCACAACTTACCTAAATCTGAAAATATATTTCAAACCCACCTAATAACACTCTTTTGTGGTTCAAACCACCTACTTATGCAAAAAATTCTTGTTGCTGCTACTAGTAATATAATATGGTTTTAATAAAAAAGTTGTCGACTGTCAGGTTATAGACTATAATAAAACAGTTGTAGACTAGCGGGTATGTATGCAGCCTGTTTGCGGGTCTGCATGCAGCCTGTCGATGGTTTGGGTTAAACATAAATGTAACTCAAATCAATCTGTTTAGTGTTTACAAGTATATAGATCATGGGAGAGAACCAAATGTCAAAACCGGACACAACAGGCCCTGGTTTGGTCCAGTCTAGTTTTGCTGGTTCAAACTGAAAACATGTTTTTGCACATTCAGGTTAGCTGGAGTTGGTAATAAAACAAAACAAAACAAACAAAACAAAACGCTTATGTAACAACCCGATATTTTGGATCGTTACCCACCGATTGTCCTTTCTCGTAATCGCTTGTACTCCCGAGATTTCGATTAACACAAAAGGGTTAAATTATATTTTCAACACGTTTTTAAACGCATATTACAACGCTTATTCAAAATGCAGTTATCGCATTTAAACGCTAACGCATGTTACTTAAGCGCATTTTATCGCAATTCACATCGCTTGTTTAGAGTGAACGCTATCGCAACGCAAACTCAACGCAACTCGAAACGCGGATTTATTTATGTTATGTGTGTTATTTGTGTGATTATTTGTTTAAATGTATTGTGGTAATTCAACGCAACGCTTATACGCTCAAACGCTCACTCGCAACTCATTAAACGCAACGCAACGCTTAACAAACGAAACGAAAGTTGGAAAACTAACAAACACAATCCGGCTGTCCGAAAGGACATCCGATCGAATGGACTTCCGTCCGGATGACCATCCGCTCGGATGACCATCCGACCAGATGGCCATTCGACCGGACAAGCCATCCGACACACACCCTCGCGCACCGACTTAACTCTCCACCCTTGCCATACAGTTTCTAAAAAGTAGGTTAAACAACCTCTTGTTCGACGAGAGATACTTACACATCCGATGTATGGCACACATAATCAATTAATCTGATTGTGAAAGACGGCTCGTGATGGGTCATTATGCATAAATCGTATTAGAGATGCAATTCGCTATATCTGATTGTCTCCTAATCGATTAGATACTTTCAAAAAGTGTGTGAAGGCAGAAAAGATCGAAAGCAAAACATTAATAGGTATAGATATGGCTACAAGATGGAACTCGACTTGGGAGATGTTAGACAAGGTAGAAAATTTGAGATGGCGTTTAACTGATAAGATCTAGATGATCCAAATTATGAAAATGATTTGGGTGATGATGCTCCTAGAGTTAGTGACTGGAGCTACGCGAGAGAATTGGCAAGTTTGTTAGAATTGTTTCAGCGTAAATCTGCCAACGCTTCTGCTACAAAAACAGTTACCGTTAATTTATTTTTTAACGAGATTATGGATATAGACAATCATTTAAGGAAGATGAAAGACGGAGCTGACTTGGAAGGTAAACTTATGGGTGCTAAGATGCACTAGAAGTTCGACAAGTACTGAAGAAATCTACCGACTAGCAGATCTATTAATTACATTCTGTATTTTGCTGCAATTTTAGATCCGAGGTTAAAGGTTCGTGTTATTCAGTTTGGATTTGAGAGAATATTCAGGGCTGAAAAAAAAAAGATGAAGAGACAGAATATAACTTGAAGAAATGAGTTCAAATTGTAGTTACAAATATAAAGAACGAATTGAAGCTTTTGTATGAGCATTATGCATCAAGCAGTGAAAAACAAGGTTCAGATAAAGTTTCACCAAGTCAGGAGAACTTTGAACCACAGCACAAGGAGAGAGTGGTTTTTTTATAGAATTTAAAGCGAATGGCGGTTCTACATCTTATGACACCAAGTCAGAACTTGAGAGGTACCTAGAAGACGGAGAGGAGGCCCATTACAAGGGATTTGATATTCTGCGTTGGTGGAAGGCTGCATCTTCAAAATACCATGTATTAGCAAAAATGGCGAAAGGTATGTTTATTAATTAGTAGTTTATTTATATTACTTATAATAATACGATAGTGTTAATTAGATTTTCTTCCTATCACTATAGACATATTGGCTATCCCGGTATCGAGTGTTGCTTCTGAGGTGGCGTTTAGTACAGGCGGAAGAGTTGTCGATACTTATCGAACTTCTTTATCAATTCTGATTGTCGAGGCATTAATATGTATAGAGGATTGGATTCGTGCATCAATTAAAAAGAAAATCTACATCGAATATTCGGTAGAGTTTGATGATATTGGAAAAAGGTAATTTTGACAGACATCGATACACATCCTTAGTTTGTTGTTTACGTTGTATTTATCATTATATATTTTTTTTCATGTAGAAATTTATGATAAAGTGGAACCGGATCACATGAATATCGATGTCGATTAACGGATTGCTGGAGATGGATACGGAAAAAGGAGAAAAGAGTTAAAGTAGTATCGGTTTCAGTTCGTTTGCTTTGGATTTGTTGGATTTTGTTTGGATTTCTTACATTTGTTTTGGATTATGTTTGAAGTTTGTTAATACTTTTTAATTTTTGGATGTTTGAATTATTAGTTTTTAATTACAATGTTTTATCTATGTTTTGGTAACACATTTCGTCAATTTTTTCACTCAGACATTTTATCGAACACTTGGCATGCAAGGAAATTAATCATGGATAGTAAACATTAGATTGAAGCATAAACACCCTATCAATCATGAAATAAATTCAATTTCGTATCAATTATAACATACCTACTTAATCTACAACAAACAATTATACTTGCATGATCAAATTAGTTCAAATTAGGCTTAATAATCAATAAATTTAACATTATGGATTGAAATAGAAACCTGGAAATTGGAGGTGTATCATCTCAAACCTGCTGTAAACGATAACAAGAACGAAGTGAAGGTGAATGCTCTGATTTTGATATCATCCCAAAGTAGCTGACAAAGTGATAAAGCAACTGAACTTCGTCGGGTCGGTGTTTGAAACCTGGACCGACATACCCGATTGTGCTAATACCCGGAATCGACCCTGTATTATAGGCAGTGTTGCAGAAATCGGCCTAGGCGGCCGATTAATCGGCGCCTAGGCGCTAGGCGGCCACTTACTGCCTAATTTTGAGCTAGTCGGTCAATTAATCGGCCATGGACAAAGTCGGTCAAAGGCGGTACCTAGGCGGTCCTAGGCGGTCAAAAATCGGATTAATCAGACTATATTAATCGGTCAAAATCGGTCCTAGGCGGTCAAAATCGAACCATACTATCTGAAACTTGAAGTATTTATGTGAATTTTGAAGTATTATTTTTATATTATTGGGTATATATATATAATTTTGAAAAAATACATATAAAAATCCCATTCCGATTAATCCCTAGGCGGTACCTCACCGCCCGACTAGCGCCTAGCGCCTTCTACAACATTGATTATAGGGTAGTGAATAGTGATTCGGTTCCATGGTTTATGGTTTTCCGGTTCTCGGGTCGGGTCGGGTTCTGATAGGGTCAGGTCGGGTATCGACTTATGCTCACCCCTAGATGTAAACGAGTTGATGTAAGTTTTGGTTCATCCAAGTTTAAGTTTAAGTTGTTTAATTAAAAAAAGTCAAGTTTGACTTATTTGATCTCTAGGTCTAAAACTCTTGCTTAAAAAGTTTATAAAATTTTAAATATTTAATTACTTAATTTGTTGACATATTTAATTACTTTTATATGTATTTATAAGTGTGTAAACTTACTGTATACTACTTTTTTTTTAACAATTTTAATAACATTCATTATGTAAACTGTATATACTTACAAGAATAAATTAAAACAACAGTTTTTATGAATGAGATGCTCCATTAGGCTAAAGTGTGTGAGGGTAATGGTTGAGACATGATTCGCCACATAATAACATGAATGGAAGGCTATACCATCCCTTGCCCAATCCACCATGGTTCGCATGGATTAAACCATAGCAAATATGGTGCTCCTTTCCATTTTTCAAGTAATCATTTTTTTAATATTAGACAAAGATAAATTAAAATAAGGGGATAGTGGTTTGGGTCATGATCACACCCTTAAGGTAGTGGTTTTGGATTGTGGATTAGAGGTGTGTGACATGACACTAACGTGGAGGGTCATGGTGGTCATGACCACACCCCATAGCCTTAGGCTATGGGGTGTGAGGGTCATGTAGGGCTGGCATATCGTGTATACACGTACACGATAAGACACGACACGATAAGACACGACACGATATACACGAAAATTACCTGTTAACACGACTGTTCGACTGTTATACACGAAAATTACATGTTAATACCTGTTAACACGAACAAAAACACGAACACGACATGCTATCTGAGAGTTACAGAGAGAGTTTAGGGTTTTTTTTTTTTTTTTTTTTTGAATTGAATGAGGAATGAAAATAGAAAGGAATTAAGGAACGCACACGCACATGGCTGATGAGTTTTATTTAATTTAATTTCTTATCGTGTACTAACGGGTATTAACAGGTAAATAGGTATTTAACCTGTTTATACACGAAAATTAACAGGTAATCTCGTGTCTACCTGTTTGGTACATGATACATGTTAAAGCCATACACGATACCTGTTAACTTCGTGTAGGTTTGTGTCGTGTATTCGTGTAAAATTGCTAGCCCTAGGGTCATGGATTGAAACATTATTTCCACATAGGACCATTAATTAAATGGTATACCCCCCCCCCCCCCCCCCCCTCTTAATTGATGGTGGTTCCCATAGATTAAACCACGATTACACCGACCCTCCCATTTGATGATTTTAAGACAAATAAATTAAAAAAATAAAGGGGATGGTGGTTTGGGTCATGACCACACACTTAGAGTAGTGCTTTTGAATTGTGGATTAAAGATGAATGACATGACGCCTATGTTGAGGATCATAGTGCTTATGACCACACCCTATAGCTTTATGTCCGTGAACCTAGTCAAACTCGACATATAATGTACGGTCTTAATTTCGTTTATTAAATGAGTTCCAGTTTAGACTCGAGCTCGTCTAGCTCGCTTGGTTCAAGTTTTTAATGAGTTAATCTAAAGTAGCTTACGAACGATAAGATTCGTTTCGTTTACAATAATGTATTATTAGTTCTTCACTTTTTTTTAACAAAAAATTATAACATTTTTTTTTAAATCTACTCATATATGCTTTAACTTCACATTAATTTAAAACCTTTACGATTAAAGATATTTCAGTATTTTGTAATACTTAAATGAAACTGAATAAAATATAGATGGTATCTAAAGCTTCAACTATATTTCAATATTTTTTTTCGGCATTTTGGCGAAGGGGTTCCAGCCACAAGCTTTTTAAACAACCTTAATGTCGCCACCACGACCACCCTCATGAAGGTTGTGCACAAAACAAAACACACAAAGCAATACCACAACGAAGAAGACGTCGGCCTTTGTCATCATGCCTGTTGTTCTGTAACCATTTCGTCGATAAAGTGAAGCGAAGCAAGTACACAAAGTCCAGCACTTGAATTAAAACAAAACAAAACCACACATCAAAAGCCATTCCACAAGAATCAAGATACCCTAATAATGTTCAGTCATCAAAAAACAAATCTAACAAAAACTCAGTACCCTAAACATCTACTGCCTTCAATTCAATTCAATTCATTCTAGCAAACCAAACACCCATCCCTCTTCAACCAAAAACAGAACACTCTTTAAGAAACAAGGTTTTCATTAAGAGAAAGTGCACCCATCTGAGCCGACGGACTGTTCGCCTGCTGCTGCACGTTTCTCAAAACCTCCATCGCCTCCGCAACTTTCGCTTTCAATGCATCTGGTGATTCCAGCAAATGCAACACCTCCGTTTGGTCCATCTCCAAAAGCATCCCTGTCACCTTAGCCGCATGCTCGTGCTCGAGCTGGTCCACCAACGGGTACAGATTCTCACCCAGCATCTAAAACATTTAAAAATTTTAATTAAAATAAACGTCAAAATAGTAAAGTCGAACTTGTAGTGGAGATATATACCGTCCTCTGTTGATCTGGTGATGCGTTAGCGAGAGCGGAAGCCAACGCTGTAATAGGCATTGGTTGTGGGATGGGAGCAGCGGCATCGCGTGGAAGCATGCCGCCAACGCCAGCCATGTCGTAAGGTACGGGAAGCATTCCGCTGCCGACACCCGCCGCCATATTTGCATCTGCCATGTTCCTAGCTGGTCCACGGTACATACGTCCTCTTGGAACCATCTGAGAAACGTCAATCAATCACCAAATTATTATCAAAACAATTAATGTTCACTCAACAGTAAAACTTAAAGTTTGTAGTTCTACAAGGCTGCAAACGAACCGAAGTGAACAGCTCTTGAACCGTTTGGCGGTGTGTTCGTTCGTTTAATAAAGGAACGAACATGGACAGGCGATTTCGTTCGTTTAGTTAAATGAATTGTACATGAGCAGAGTCCGCATTCGTTCCTTTATGTCCGTGAACGTTCGGTAACGTGTTCGTTTATGTTGGATGTTCATTAGTGTTTTTAGTTTTTATGCTTTATTTAAATACTTCAAAACTCCGACAAACAAAATATATAATAAGTATTAGTGTATTATATATTTTGTTCATGAACACTTGTTTGTGTTTGTTTGTTTCCATTTGCGTCCATGAACATTCGTTTACATCTGTTGCCTAAAATTAACAAACGACCACGAACACGTTCATTTCCTTGGCAAACATAAAATCTCCTTTGGTAAGTGTTCATGAACAGTTCGTGAACACATATATTTCCTTTAACAAACGAACACGAACAAGGTCTTGTTCGTATTTGTTCGATTTGTTTGCAGCCCTAATTCAGATCGAAGCATGTACCTGCGGCTGCATCATTGGAACCGACTGCTGATTTTGTTGGACGGGACCCGTTCCACGCCTTCCCCCTAAGCGCTGCCCTTGCTGTCCTTGTTGGACAACCGGTACAAAAAAGTTCGGCATAGGACCGCCACCTGGCCTCATACCAGGTACCAGCTGTTGCTGGTAACCAAATCCAGCCTAAACCAAAATAAATTAATAAATAAATAGTTAAATACTTAACTTAAAAAATGAAATTAAATAAAAGTACCTGTGGAGGAATTATAGCAGGAGGAGGTTGGCCATAGAATAGCTGCTGGCCCATTCCGGGAGCGCCAGGCGGATACATAGGCATACGAGGAGCCATCATCGATGGTGCCATTGCAACTGGCCTCATTTGTGAAAATTGTGCCTAATATTAACAAAGTTAAGATATAAATACTTATAAAAACCATCAAATTTATATCATTTATTCATGATGAGTGATTTGTAAAACTAAGAAGAGTAGAAGTATCTTTACCTGCAGCATTGCCCTTCGTTCTTCCTTGCGCTGTGCAAGTGCAACATACAACGGTTTGCTCACAATCATCTTCCCGTTCATCTCAGAAAGCTATAAATGTTACAAATTGAAAAAAAATCCCGTTAGTTCACTATTAAAATAACATAAATAAAGTTAAAGAGTAAAGTACATGAATAATCCATGTGGTTTTTCAAAATTTTCCCTAACTTCTCAAAAGTACACAAATAGTCATTGTGGTTTGTACTTTGTAACACATTTAGTCCCCAACCATCAAATCTAAATGTTTCAGTCCAAGTTAGAGACTAAATGCGTTACAAAGTGCAAATCACAAGGACCATCCATGTACTTTTGGCAAAAGTTGGGGACTAAATGTGTTACAAAGTGCAAAGCACTGAGACCATCCGTATACTTTTAAAAAGCTAGAGACCAAATCCAACATTTTATAAAACCACGACGACTATCCGTGTACTTTACTCTGAAATTAAACATGTTTCTTACAGCTCGAGAAGCTTCTTCAGAAGACGAAAACGCAACGAATCCAGAATCTCTACTAATTCCACTAGGATCACGCATAACCTATCAACACAAAACAATATGGATTAAATCCTAAAATATAAACAAAAAAAAGGTAAATAGAAATCAACTAAAAAGAGTCAAAACCTTGCATGAAGTGATTGTTCCATACTCAGAGAAAAGCTCCTTAAGTTTATCATCGTCAACAGAATCGTCCAAATTCTTGACGTACAAATTAACACCTTGAAACTTATCAACAGCTTCCTTAGCAGTCTGTTCAAACCGACTTTTCAACTCAAGCTCTCTTTCGGATTTCTTCTTCGCCTTTCCAACATACCATTCCTTTTCATCAATCTTCTTTCCATTCAACGCTTCAACAGCATTAGCAGCATCATCAGGATTCTCAAAGTTAACAAATCCAAAACACTTCGATTTCCCATCTGCATCCCTCATAACAACCGCACTTGTAATGGTTCCATATTCGCTGAAAATCTTTTTTAAATCTTCGTCGGTGGTTGATTCAGAAATATTTTTCACGTAGACGTTGTTGAACTTTGCGTTGCTTAATGACGAGTCGCGTTCTTGCTTACGGAGAAAATGTCCGACGTAAACTTGCTTGTCGTTGATCAGCATACCATTCAGCTTATCGATTGCGGTTTGTGCAGCTTCTTCGGTTTCGAACTGCACGAACCCGTAACCCTTTGACTGGCCCGTACCGTCTGTAGCTATCTTGCAAGAGAGTATGTTACCGAAGCTAGAAAATGTGTCGTGTAATGCCTTGTTGTCAATTGACTTATCCAAATTCTGCACACAAAAACAAACATAATTAAAAACAGAAAGAACATACTGAACGAAAGTGAGACATATTGACGATGGTTATACCTTGATGAATATATTTGCAGTTCCACTTTTACGAACGCTTGGGTCTCTATGAGAGTACATGATACGAATAGCTTTTCCATTTACCGCAGTGAAATTGAGTACGTCAATAGCCCTTGCAGCTGTAAAACACGTATAAGTATAAGGCACAAACAACTTGCAACCCAACTATGTGCAACAAAAATATAGTATAGACATAACAAATGCACCAGTTTAAATAACATCCACCAGTCACAGGTAAATTATACAAATATACATGTGAAAAGAATTGTATATATCACTTGCATCACTAAGCAAACACATAGGTAAATTATACAACAACCGAACAAAAAAAATTAAAACCAACAAACAAATTCTACACTCAAATACAAATAAATTCAAGAATTGCTGTGTTGAAACCAATCTAATCCGGTTTTCATT
Organism: Helianthus tuberosus; assembly: GCA_030545235.1. NCBI lineage: Eukaryota > Viridiplantae > Streptophyta > Magnoliopsida > Asterales > Asteraceae > Helianthus > Helianthus tuberosus. The sequence goes on along the minus strand of CM060361.1, from coordinate 105,381,527 downwards.
GATAAACAATACATCATTGAACTATAGTTTAACACTAAACAATACATCAACAAATTGGGGAAACACACATGAATAGCTTCAATCTTCATACACTTAATAGTGAAGATGACAACACAATCATTAACAAATGTTGCAGTTATAAGTTGATTAACAAAGATTGCAGTTAAATAAACAAATTTTCAAATGCATATAAACACAAAAACTAACAATAAATTACAATAAACAATGCATCAATAAATGCACAAGCAAATCAACAAATTGGGGAAACACACATGTATAACTTCCATTTCCATACACATAAACACTAATATTCAACAAATTGCAGTTATAAAAAGATACACTATACACACTGACCATCATTAGGGTTACTGTAATTAACATAACCATAACCAAGCGACCTCCGAGTACTCAAATCCCTACAAACCCTAACCGACACCACCTGCCCAACCTGATTAAACAGATCATACAACTGCGAATCCGTTACATTCGCCTCTAAGTCCCCAACATAAATCGACGTCGTTCCAAACGACTGATTCCCACCACCCGCCGCCCCCGCCGCCGTCGCTGCAGCATTCGCTGTCGCCGCCGCACCGTTGGGTCCAGAAACAACCGGAGATTGCACCTGAATCTGCGCCATTTTTGTTTTTTCTTTTTTCTGTCGTGAAGATAGTAATATGTAGAGATAATAATATGGATAAATGTGAAGATCAAACACAGAGAGAGAGAGAGAGAGGTTGTTTTCTTTTTTGTTTTTTGGAGGGCAGATGAAACTGCACTGCACCGGACGGTGAACGGTGAGGAGGTTATATATACGTTAGAGGAAACCCTAGGTTTGGATGATCTTCACCGTTGATTTTTGGCGTGTGATGTGATCGTGAGAGTGTGTGAAGATGGATTAATGTGGACGGTGAGGATGATGTCATGGGATGAGGAGTTTGATTTGGATAATGGGCCTGGTCGTAAAGTTGTAATTCAGAAAATTTACTTTTTTAGTCATTTTAGTTTAAAAACCGGCTTGGATTTTATCTGATCTGGATAAGTCACCTCTCAGACAAAACCGGTTTCAATAAAATGCGGATCGGATTTTATCCGAATCCAAGGTTCCAGAAGGTCGATCCTATAGCATCCGGATCGGATTGGAGAATTCGGATTGGGTAAATTACACTTTTCGTCCTTTATGTTTGTAGCGGGTTGCAACTGATGAAAATACATTCTAACCTTCAAAGTAGAAACCGTTTCCGATGAGCGGCGGAACAAATTGAACTCAGCTGTTAACTCTCAGGTTGGGGATCATCAATTTGACGGTTCCCTGTTTCTTTTCCCTTTTCTTATATTTATCTTTATTTTCTTATTCATATTGAAGTACATTATTGGTCTTTGTCCTATGTGGTTTATTTTCAGCTAGCGTTAGTGGTCAAACCTTGGATGAATTTGATTTGAAATTGGAGCTGAATGATCATGTTAATGATAATGTTAATGAGGATGAGTAATGTGTGTTAGGTCGTATAGTTTTTAATGTATATTTTAAGCCCTTTTTAATACTTTAGTCAAGTTTTAAATTTATAAAACACGATATTTACTAACACTAAACACACATATGGGCAAGTGCACCCATCGTGAGCGTAGTATAGTGTTGATAAGATACCGAGGTCGTCCAAGGACACAAGAGCTTTTAGTACCGGTTTATCCTCAACATCTAATCAAATAAAAAATTTAGAAAAAAAGGTTTTTAAACAAGAAAATAAAAACTAAAAAATGCTGAAAAATAAAAACAGATAGACAAGATGAATCACTTGGATCCGACTCGCATTTAGTGTAACCTTTGATTATTTTCGCATTTTTGCACTTTTTTAAGAGATTATCTTAGTTAGAGTAGTAGGCCCCTATTTTGAAGGTGACGTTACCCTCAACCCAGCAGTTTGAGTCAGCAAGGATACAATCCTAAAGGGTTGAATTATTGAAAGATAATTAATTAAGTTATTAATGCATAATGTGGTAGGCCCCTCTTTTGAAGGTGACGTTACCCTCGGCTAAGTAGTTTGAGTTAGCAGGGATACAATCCTAAATAGTCGGGTTAAAGTTTTAATAGTAGTTTACATATGAAGGGGTCAAGGAGTTCGGACCCCCGCCATCCAATACCAGTGGGTATTGAAGGAGGTCCTACTAAACTTGACCCAGGTCCTTGTAGGATCTATACACTGAACAAGGCAAGACTCTTACCAAACCATTCCTTTAACCCCCGACCAGGTAGCCAACATATCTCCATATAGACCGTGGAGATTTGAATGGTGAAAATCTTTTATTTTATATAGACAGTAAAATAATGCCAAGATACCACACACAAATGATAAGGAAGATTCACCTTCAACATAAGAAACTAGTTATTAAAGTCATTAATACATAACCAATAAAAAGTGCGAAAAAATTAAAAATAAAAAGTATTACACTAAACACTTGTCTTCACCAAGTGATGTAAGAGACTTAGGCAAACATGGCCTTTGATTGTCAAGAACTCTTACAATCAATCTTGGATCCCGAGACTACTCACACACTCTATGATGGATGATGGATGATGGTGGTGGATGTGGGTTGTGATGGTGGTGGTAGGTGGGTGAAGTATGAGAGAGGTGGTTTGCCAAGGGATGCCTTTGAAGTGAACCAAGCACCCCTATTTATAGCCTGCACAGAAGCCTGGACACGGCCCCGTGTCCACCATTTTCTCTTTCTTCATTAATTGCAGTTTGTCTGTATTAGCTCCACACGCCCTCGTGTCCGCTGGGCACGGGCCCGTGTGCAGAAGCGTATCTGTACTATCAAGATTTGCTTGGATTCTGCAAATCTTAGCGTTGACCACGGCCCCGTGTTGAGCTGGGCACACCCCCGTGTCGGGAATAAAAGCTTCTATAGCTTTGTCTTTTCTGCAGACAACTGGACACGACCCCGTGTCCGCTGGGCACGCCCCGTGTTGAGCTGAGCACAGCCCCATGCCCAGTTGGGCACATCCCCATACTCAACTTTTCTTCTTGTTTTTTGCTTTGGGAAATGCTGTCGAGGGGTCGGACATGCCACGTTTCTTCCTTTTCTTTGTATTTATGTTGGTTTTGGCTGTATATTTGTTCATTTTGTTCGTTTAAGCTCATTCGATCCTGTAAATTCAAAAGGAAGGCAAAAATACATTTTTTCCAATATTAGTACTAAAAAGGGTTAGTTTTATGCCTTATTTGATGTAATTTATATGTTACATTTTACACACATCAATGAGGATGATAAAATTATGGGGAATTCGAATGTGATTAGTTCTCTTGGAGAAGATGATGTTTATTTATTAATGAATATGAATATTTTAAACAAAAACATGAAATGACCAGAATACCCTTAAGTGGATAAAGACAACTGAAAATTTTAACTTGGTTAGTGTTAAAGGACGAAAAGTGTGATGCGTTTTCCAATTAAAGGATTGTGACTGTAATTATTGAAGTTAAAGGCTATCAATTGCAACTCGCTACAAACATAAAGGACGAAAAGTGTAATTTACCCATTCGGATTTTTTAAAAATCCAATAAAAATCCGGATTTCAGATATTTTAAAACTAAAAAAACACAGATTCATAAAAGAACATCAATATATTTTTCATTTGATATAAAATTCATAAAAACAAAGATTCGTCAAAAAACATCAATTCATTAAAAAACATAGAAAAAAGATAATAAAACCATAAATGTATTTTTTATTTGATACATAATTCATAAATGTCTTCGTTCTTTGTCTTTCATAGTAGTTGTCTTCATACTTGGCTCATTCTTCAAAAGCTTCATCGTAATCTTCTTCTTCGCCGGTGTAACGCCCTGCGTTTTCATACTTTCCATATTTAGAAACCATTGCTTGAAATTCTATTTTTGGAAATCTCGCGTTCTTGTAATCATTCTTTCATCAATACGGGACTTGGTTCATAAATAAAACTCGTATTTCTTTAAATTCGTGTTAAACCTACTTCTTACATATTCATACGTTTGATTTTGGTAAGCAATTGATTCATATTCGTAAATCTTGGAAACTATGTGCCAAACTTACAAATACGTGAAACTTATGCATAATACGTCTTTTTAGCACTTAAATACAACATTCATACGCCTAATTATACTTAGTTTATGTTCCTCATATTTAATTTATCCTTAAACTATGTTTAAATTTCATATAATACCCTAAAACCCTAAAATATAAACTCAATGGACCAAAGTGTCTTTTAAAAAACTTGAATTTAAGACCTGATGGTCTCTCGCACCCCGCCACCGCCCCTAGTTTCTCTCGCTCCCCGCCAGAAGGCGTAATCCGCAGCTAACATGTTTTAGCTTACGGGATTGGGCTATTTTGGTGGTTTTGTTGAGTTTCCAAGGTGTGTTTCTTGCATTAAAACTCACCTAACCCAACCCTAATCCTTCCTTATATAAACCAAGCCTAACCCAAGCATTTTACACTTTACAAATCACTACAAACTCCCTCAAATCCGTCTCCAAGCAGCTGCCAATCTGAAGTTCGAGTAGAATCACCTTCCTTCACTAAAACAAGCATAACTTTCTCATTTCTTGTCCGATTTACTCCATTCTTTTTCCTATGTGCTTGGAACTTCCTTAGCTTCGATTCCATGGCTTTTTTCACAACAAACTAGCCCCTGGAACATCGCCAAAAGGACTCAAAAGTTCACTGTTTGTTTTGTTTTGAATCAAACTTTACTTAACTTGTTCAAACTTGAGTCTAACTCATCTCAAACCTATGTCCTTATGCTTACAACCACTCCTATGGTTAGTTAGGCTTAAAAACAAGGTTGACACATCCAAAATCAGAGGATTAATCCTCACAAACTTGTTGTTTTGTCAAGGGTTTAACCCACAAGTGATGTTCAAGTCCAAGACTTGTTGTATGTGTGATTAAGGATTAACTTGGGTTGTCCTACATAAAATCCACACATTGCTTGATGATTTCTTATAGATTAGTGTTTAATATTACTGTATTACTTGTAGTTCGTAACCCTCCTTGTATGTTTTTACATTAAGTGTAGTGGTGAATACTTAGAGGTGCCTAAATGGAAGAACTTGTTCTTCCTACCTCCTACATGATTTCTATGATATTTAGAGGTACCTAAATGAAGATTTTAATCTTCTACCTCATGCTTGAACTATTAAACTATTGGACATATTAGTATATCTATATAATACATAAATATATTATCCGAATAATCGAATCTTTGATGATAAACTAGTGTTCATATGTCAAGGTACTAGATTATATCATCCTAGACTTTGATAGCTTGTCACGATTCTAATGGAACCTTGTTCCATGAAAACATTTAAACTCCTTAGAGTTTCCTAGTGTCAAGAACAAGTATCATATGTACTAGGTGCTTACTTTCATATGTTATAGTCTTATGTTTTAAATTCCGATCTTGACTCTAAGCATACCTTGAACTTTAACCCTTATACATTCGACCTCCTAATCCCATTACTCGTCAACAATTGGATAATCGGGAAGCATATGCAATTTTTGTGAGTACACTTGACCCATTTTTTTTCCCTTTTAATACACTTTGGGTGCAACATGTTTTACTTGTTAAAATGCACGATTCACAAACATGCTTTATTTATTCAATCCTTATACATGCTTTGTTATGCTTAGATTCATGCTAGAATTCATATTATTTGTTAACCCTTCTTAACAATTATAGCGCTATAAGAGTAGCACACCACCCGACGAGGTTTTGTTAAGTTATATTCTTTACGGTCTCGTTATTGCTATATCGAGGGATGCTATTATTCATACTTTACGGTCTCGATGTTGCTACACCGAGGGATGCTATTATACTAGTGGACACTTGGGTTTGACATATTGTTATGCATGATAGTTTGACCTTGTATACCAAATGCTACATTGGATTGAAAATACTTTTATACATATGCCATGAGTCCAAAACTAGTGTACTCGCCAATACCTTTGTATTGAACTATGCTTTTAAAACATGTTGCGGGTTTTGAGATGATGCATGGAACATAGTAGGATGCCTAGATACATATTTAAAATTTAGTGTTCTATTGTATTGTAATTCTTGTATTTCAAGTTGTTGTATTTAATTTCAATCTTTGTAATTGATTCTTTAGAAATGAAATGAAATGGAATTTTTTTTATTTAAACACTTATCACAAATAATGTTATGAAGTCTCTTGCAATCTATTTTGTCTCACTCCGATGTTTCCGCCATCGGTTGGGGTGTGACAGGCGGATAGTGGAGTCGTCGCTTCTTGATCTACTCCATACTCATGGATTTCTTGTTCAATGTTGAGTTCGCCTTCGAGCTTTGCAACATCTTGTACATGTCCCGCTGCATCCAAATGATCCTTCAAGAAAATGCACATTTCTATAGATTCAGGTGTGAGCCTCGTTCTTCGAATAGATAAAACCCTGCCACTAAGAGAAAAAACAGATTCCGAAGCTATTGTGGAAGCTTGGACGGTTAGTAGGTCACGGGTCATGGCTGCTAGAACGGGATATTGGGATGCCCTCCCTTGCCACCAAGCCAATATATTAAAGTTTTCAAATTCTTCTTGTTTTAAAGTGGAAATAAAGTCGGTTCCAATATACCTCCCGAGCTCACTACTTGGTGTGTTTCTCCGAGCCCGTTTACTATTTTCATTTCTTAAAGTATTATATAAATTTAGCATCGGGTTCCTACTTGTACTACCACTGCTTGAACTCGAAGTCATTGATTTGTGTATTTTTGATTTAGAACCATATTTACTTAAATAATGATCAAACATATTTTGAAAAGCCATGTTAAAATCTTTTTTTGCATTTCGAGAAAAGAAAGGGTCCTTCGCATGCAAATTTAAATCATCAACTATCGCTTCAATTAAAGTTTCAACTCCGGTAACATTAATGGTTGGATTTATGGCAGAAGCACAAGTAACAACGGGAGGTATTTCTTTAAAATATTTTTAATTTTTTCTCTTTTTGGTAAAATCATTTGTTCAAAAAGGGGGGCGGAATATTCAAATTCTTTTCACTTGTTACACATTAGATATATTTGTTGAAGTATCAAAGAAGGAGTGTGATGTGTGCAAAATGCAACATATAAATTACATCAAATGTGGCATAAAACTAACCCTTTTTTAGTACTAATGTTGGAAAAAGTGTGTTTTTGTCTTCCTTTTGTATTTTCAGAATTAAATGAGCTCAAATGAACAAAAGAAGCAAAAAGGCAGCTAAATCTAACATAAATACAAGAAAAAGAATAAACGTGGCATGCCCGACCCCTCGACAGCATCTCCCCAAGCAAAAACAAGAGAACAGAAGGCTGAACACGCCCCATGCTCATTGAGCACGGGGGCGTGCCCAAGTGTCTGCAGAAAAGACAAAGTTATAGAAACTTCTATCACCCACCACGGGGGCGTGTCCAGCAGACACGGGGCCGTGGTCAACTCTAAGATTCGCAAAATCTGGGAAAATCTTGATAGTACAGATACGCTTCTGCCCACGGGGTCGTGCCCAGCGGACACGGGGGCGAGGAAACTAATGCAGACAAACTGCATTTAATGAAGAAAGAGAAGACGGGTGGACACGGGGTCGTGCCCAATGGACACGGGGCCGTGTCCGGGCTTCTGTGCAGGCTATAAATAGGGATGCTTGGCTCATTTGCAAACCATCCCTTGGCAAACCACCTCTCTCACACTTCACCCACCCACCACCACCATCACAACCCACATCCACCACCATCATCCATCATAGAGTGTGTGAGTAGTCTCGGAATCCAAGATTGATCGTAAGAGTTCTTGACAATCAAATGTCATGTTTGCCTAAGTCTCTTACATCACTTGGTGAAGACAAGTGTCTAGTGTAATACTTTTTATTTTTAATCTTTTCGCACTTTTTATTTGGTTATGTATTAATGACTTTAATAACTAGTTTCTTATGTTAAAGCTGAGTCTTCCTTATCGTTTGTCCGTGGTGTCTTGGCATTATTTTACTGCCCATATAAAATAAAAGATTTTCACCATTCATATCTCCACGGTCTATATGGAGGTATGTTGGCTATCTGGTCAGGGGGTTAAGGGAACGGTTTGGTAAGAGTCTTGCCTTGTTCAGTGTATAGATCCTGCAAGGACCTGGATCAACTTTAGTAGGACCTCCTACAATACCCACTGGTATTGGATGGCGGGGGTTCGAACTCCTTGACCCCCTCATATGTAAACTACTATTAAAACTTTAACCCGGCTACTTAGGACTGTATCCCTACTGACTCAGACTACTTAGCCGAGGGTAACGTCACCTCCAGAAGAGGGGCCTACCACAATATGCATTAATAACTTAATTAATTATCTTTCAATAATCCAACCCTTTAGGATTGTATCCTTGCTGACTCAAACTACTGGGTTGAGGGTAACGTCACCTTCAGAAGAGGGGCCTACTACAATAACTAAGATAATCTCTTAAAAAGTGCAAAAGTGCGGAAATAATCAAAGGTTACACTAAATACGAGTCGGATCCAAGTGATTCATCTTGTCTATCTGTTTTTATTTTATTTTATTTTTCAGCATTTTAGTTAGTTTTATTTTTCTAGTTTAAAACTTTTTTCTAAACTTTTGATTTGATTAGACGTTGAGGATAAACCGGTATTAAAAGCTCTTGTGTCATTGGACGACCTCGGTATCTTACCAACACTATACTACGCTCACGATGGGTGCACTTGCCCATATGTGTGTTTAGTGTTAGTAAATATCGTGTTTTATAAATTTAAAACTTTGCTAAAAAGTGTTAAAGGGCTTAAAATATACATTAAAAACTATACGACACTTCACACGCATCAGAGTGTGATAATAAACTCCCGATAAACACGTAGTTATTGTCACACCCCAACCGATGGAGGAAATATCGGGGCGCGGCACTAAGCGAGTCAGATTACTCAAGAGAATTCACAACACTAATTTTTTCAATATAGTTTAATCAAAATTCATAAAATAAGTCTAGAGTGTCAAACATAAACCACAACCACAATAAGTTTTCAACATAACATAACGATTCAAATATTGTTCAAATTGTTTGATTAACTAAGATGTGTTTCTAAGCATCATCCTAGCTTGTTTTCTTGATTCCCAGCTACTATCAACCTGCAACATGTATTAAAATACAATCACCAAAAATGTTGGTGAGTATACAAGTTTGAATACGCAGCATAATAGTTTAAACGTTTAAAACTCATATCCAACATGAAAACATATAATAAGTTTCATCATGCTAGTTTACGCAGTCCAAGTGATAGCCCAAGTTTCCAACGCGTTAAAGTGCCTTTCCCAAAGAATAACGGGAGGTTTATGTCACATCCTAACAATACCCCAAAGACTAACGGGGAGGTGCGTTACCCCTATAGCGCTATAATTGTTAAGGCGGAACTACACACAAGTATTAAACGTTCACATAGCATAAAAGTCTCAAGTATCACAAGTTTCATGTTTCATGTTTAATGCGAATAGAGTATGTTTCAAATAAGTTTTAACTGTCAAGTGTCTTGATATAGAATACATGTTGCATCCTAAAAGTGTTTAAAACCAAAAAGGGATCGAGTATACTCACAGTGGGTGCTTAGAACCAAACACTATTAGATTGGATCGAAGGGAGCGCTGAATCAGCCTGCATGCAGGGAACAGAGCATAAGTCCTCTAAGAGCTGACCCGGTTGGGAACAGAGTGTCGAATGGTGCGAAAATCGAGTAAAAGTGTCTGACAGACTACCTGGCGAATGGTCATCCGGACGGATGACCATTCGAACGGATGGCCATTCGAACAGTGTAACACCCCGAAATTTATAAAACTTTAATCACATGTATAAAGTATTAATCAAACAAGAGCAAAATAACTAGGAATCGATAACCCAGTTAGTTTCGAATCTTGAGGTGATATATAATAAGGTTAAAACACCTAAACTATAAGTTAAACAAAATTCAAGGGACCAAATTTGTGAAACTTGAATGCTTAAAGTAGTAAATAACTCACCAAACACACACATGAGTGTGTGTCTGGATCGAACAGAACAAGAGGGCGACCAGGGGTTTCTCTACAAATCCTAATTCTCACAAAAACTCACAAATTGGAGGCCTAAATCAAGTTAGAATCGAAATCTGAACATAGATTCGTGATCACCTCGTTGAAGGGATCATAAGGTATGTCATATTGGGTTGTTTCGATTCAACTCAAATTTCTAGTATATGATAAAAATCGAATATTTAGCTTGATTATGTGTTGTATTGATGAAATTAGAAGTGATATGATGTCTAGAGATAAACCCAAGATGATTTCTTGTTAAAAACTTCCATGATACTTGTGAGGTTCATAATCACCATTGTAGGTGATTAATGAATTTGTAAAAAACTTGATAAACACTAGGATCATGATTCTTGTTATAGTGTAATCTGAAATTGTGAGGTAATTTATGAATTATTGATGTTAAAACATGTGTAGAATTACCTAATTGAAGTTGTTTTAGATGGAAATAACAAGTCATGAACTTGGTATAGATTATGTAAAAATATGACCCGCTAGGTGTTTGCTAAAATGCCTATGTGAGGATTAAAATGTTAAAAAATCGGATGAAAACGCAAAAATGATTATTGTAGCGAATGATGCGTTAATGATTATGAAAAGAGTTCTAAATTGATTGTGAATTGAACTCTCTAGGCAAAGAAACCGGATCGTCGAACGGACAAGTCGGAGGGAATACGCGTTGAAGGGTGTGCTCTAAAGGTACGTGCCTTGTCATCTCGTTACACTTATGTAGATAAACCTAGTCGTAGATATGTCTGATATTGATATAGCGTAAATGATTGCGTTTGGTATGTCAATGAAGTGATGTAACTCACTCGACAACCAAACGGGTCAAAATAGTTGAATGAATATGTTTGTTAATGATATTGTTTAAAATAGCTGTGTTGGGACGTCAATGAAGTGGTGTAACCCACTCGACAGACCAAACGGGTTAAATAATGATTGAATTGGTAGTTTGAAGTGACTTAAACATTACTCTTTAAGTTTGAGTAATAATAGCGTAAACATGGAATGGGCATGATACGCTAAGGTTGACGAGCCCGGGGATGGGTAATTATGGTGAGAAACTGGTGTTGATGAAATAGGTAAGTACGCGACCTATGGTTTCGATACATTACGTTTATTTATTTATTTATTTTAGCTTGTTATATTGAAATTTGGCGAAAGAGGAAACCCGTTAAGTCATGGAAGTGACGAAGCTCACAAGACAAACAAAACGGGTCAAAACATTTGTTAAAATAGAGTTTGGTATGTCTTTGAAATGGTGGTCTCCATTAGACATCCAAACGGATCAAAGCAATGTCGAGTTGTAAATGTAGAAGTGATTGACCATCACTCGTTGATTTGTTATAATTAAAGCGTAAGCCGTGAAGCGGACACGCTAAACTTGATGCAAAATGAACCCTTGGTATGGAGATTAAAGATCAGAAATTATGCTTGTCAAATTGTTAAGGAAAACATGTTTAAATCATTGAAAATAAGCATGACATTACTGCGTAAGAAATCCTCGGAAGGGGAGTGAAACGCTATGGTTGGTAATCCGGGGAATGGGTAAAATGGCTGAAAACATGAGAGGGTAACAGAACAAGTTGTAGAACTTGTAAACAAACGGGTCGAATAAACAAAGAGCCGAATTATAGGCCAATTGTGACCATCACTTGTTGATTGGTTATAATTAAAGCGTAAGCCGTGAAGCGGGCACGCTAAACTTGTTGCAAAATGAACCTTTGGTATAGGGATTAAAGTTCAGAAATTATGCTTGTCAAATTGTTAAGAAAAGCATGTTTAAATTCTTGAAAATAAGCATGACGTTACTGCGTAAGTAATCCTCAGAAGGGGAGTGAAACGCTATGGTTGGTAAACCCGTGAATGGGTAAAATGGCTGAAAACATGAGAGGATAACAAAACAAGTTGTAGAACTTGTAAACAAACGGGTCGAATAATCAAAAAGTGGAATTATAGGCTAGTTGTTCGTAAACTGAATTTTTATGTGATTTTTGTTGATAAACGGGTCCGTAATTTAATTACGGGCGCGTAGGAAAAAGAATCGGCCAAAACGGGCGCTCGAGTCAAAAGTTATGATAGTTTAAAGAGTTTGATATGAAAATGGTGAAGCTGGGCTGATATACAGCACCAGCTAACGAACTTACTGCCCAAAAAGTGGCGTCGCGCCACGCCACGACTAAACAACCTCATGGTCGCGTGACGCGACGGCGGTGGCGGGCTGCGAAGGCTTGGCTAGCCTCCGTCGCACGGCGCGACGACGTTAATAGCTGAAAATTTTGTTGTTTTGCAATATTTGAGCAATAGAATCTATATTTAATCAATTTTAAAGAGTCAAAACTAACCTTTTACGTGGTTTTGACCGTAGGTGAATATTGACTTAATCCGGATGGCGATCAAGCACAATTACAAGAACCGAACACGAACTTTTGAAGCTTCCGCATTGATCTATTTTGTTTTAGTTAATATGTAAACTTTTGGATATTACGTTTTGAAGGTTTAAAAAGTAGGATGATGTCTAGTATATGTTGTTCATGTACAATCGTAAACCCAACCAAAATTTTGTAAGCTCGCATTTTTGTGATAAATGCGTGTTAATATTATAAAATTCTGTTATATTAAGATGGATCTTACAAGTTGGTTATCAGAGCTCAAAGTTGTTAATAAAGTGTGTTCGGTTCAAGCTTGATCAAGCACCCGGTAAGAGCTAATTGTTTTAAGTAGACTTAGTAAATATAGAAAATGAATACGATTAGATGTGCATGGGAAGAATGCGTAATACACTCAAACCCGGAAAGTGCACCAAACATGAATGGTCTAAGCAAGTAGTGAACTTGGCTAAACCAAAGCGAAAGATGCAAATGATACAAAATGAAATGTTTAACAATTAATATAAACATCCAGATTCAAGATGACTGATGAAGGCAACGATAATGATACGGTGCCGAAGGTCGCCGAACAGATGAAAGAAATGTCCGGTGCAACCGGGGGCGAATTAGCATCTCAATTAACTAAAGAGATGGAAGCTAAAATTTCCGAGGAAGTCGGAAAGGCAATAGAAGCCAGTCTACTGCAGTTCGCCGAGAGACTACAAAACACAATTTTGCTAGCAGTAGAGGATATGATAACTGAATTAAAAGACAGTCTCTCACAAGAAAATGATGACGGGAGTGAGTCGGATGTGGACCCAAGACCCGTAAAGAAATCAAAGCCTTATACCCCGAAAGAGAAGCAAGGTCTTCCAACACGACAGCCGCGGAGGCTAAAGCTGAACCTGATGTCGTTTCAGGTATTCTTATTACAAATTTAATTTCGTTATAAATTTTATTCAATACTAGTGTGAACAATAGTTGCATAGGGACATACATGAGAAGTGAAACGGGCGAGTTATGTAAAAGAAATATATATGCATCAGAAAATAAACAATGGTGAGCGTGTGAAACCAAGGCAAAAGTAATCACGATCAATATTGTTGTGGGAAGGAGTGCGTGTACACTCGAACCCGGGAACTTAATAGAGTGAATAACTGACGTATTGTGAAGAAGGGTAATAACACCCGATGATCAAACCCGTATTAATCAAACCCTATGAGGAAGGACGATGATCACAGCGATGGATGTGATTATATAAAAGATTTGTAAAATAAACGTTATGAAAGTGTTAGAATAAGAACGGGTAAACCCCAAATGCCGAATAACAATAGCAGTAGTTTACCAAATAAGACTTGAGAAAAAGGCCCTCGGGACATTAGTAAAAGAAACAGACCTAAGGGTCGCTAACAAAAGAAAGGTGGTGTTCGGATTAAGTAAGTAAAGTGCTTGATAATAAAGGTAAACGGAAGCCGGATAATGGGAGCGTATTATGCTGAGATAATGAGCCCAAGGGAAGAAATAAGAATCAAGGTAATTAAAATTATAAAACCAACAAACAAGAATGTTAAGGCATAAGGGTAAAGTTCGACTATCATAAGTAATAAAGTTCACCAGAACAAGTCAAACAAAAATGAATGAAAGAATTAAGGACTTGGTGGAATAAAGGCGACGGGTTACGCTAATACTACCGAATAAATCAAAACAAAGTCTTAATGCATGTCGTAATGATGGCTTTGATAATGACTTCGGTAAAATGCCAATATATGGGTAGGATTATGGATATATGCGTAAACCAAGAGACGGTGACGCAGATTAAAAGTTAAAAGACCCGGATTAAGAGCTATGACTAAAAGAAGATAAAATTTCGCAAAACAGAAATTTTGATAGTTATGTTTGACTATCGTAATGCCAGACGGGCTGAATAAAGTATAATACCTGATATTTCAAGTAAGTGCAAAATGAATAATGGAAGTGCGAAATATTACTGAATCTATGTGATAAGTCGTAAAAGAGTATGGAAAGGAAAACGCAAACCAATAAAACTGGAATGCTAAAAACGTTAAGATAAAGAACCTGGGTAACGGATTGAAAGGAATAGTGGTGTAAATCAAATAACGGTATGGAAAAAAAATAAACCGACGCAGAAGTGACTTAAGATGTCATAGAGTCGGAAGGAAAACCTGAAATAGAGCGGGTGTAGCCTTGGCTACGGTCGAATCAATAAAATTCGAAAATAAATAAATTTTAGGCTTAAAAAGGGTGTCATGACACCAGGAATGTACTTCTAAGTATACAAAAATTCCCTTAAGCAAAGACGGTCTGCGAGATCGTCATAACCTTTGGAGTTATAAACAGAGTAAGGGTTTAAAGGACTAAATGAATCTAGCATCAGCAATAGAAAGAAATGAATCAAAAAGGGATGAAAGCCTAAGAAATAACTTAAGAGGCTAAGCAAAAGAACATTCGAGTCACTCGGGGTACAGTAAGATGACTGGATACGACCCCCCCCCCCCCCGCGTAATATAATAGCGGATAAGAATAAATTCTTGTCGTCAATTCCCGGATATGGGTAATTGACATAAGTTAAAAAGAGATAAACGATTAAACAGAAATTCAGTGTTAGTGAGGAACAACGTTTAACAAAAATGAATGTTATGAGACAAATTAAAAAACAGTTAATAAAAAAGGACATAGGTCTTAACACCGATAGGGTAAGGAGATACATTAGAAATAAGATAATGATAACGAAAAGATTATCTAAACTTAAACATGACGTGATGCGATCACGGGTAAGAAAAGTGATACAGAATATAGTCATGTTGTAGCATGAGTTATGGGATGGAAGATCATAAACTTACCTAAGTTTGATTATGGCAAAAGGGGGTAGACCCGAAATTAACGGCCATGAAGTAATGGTGACTAATCAGTCTAGCCAATGGGCCCTTATGAAGTCAAATTAGTGTTAGGATTTATGCAAAACCCTTGTCAAAATAGGGTTAGTATAGAATAAATATGTGGGCAACTCATACAATTGAGTGGTCAAATGATAATTGGGACAAGTAGGTGATAAGATAAGAAACACATGACACAAGTTAAAGTCCATGAGGACTTACATGTGGAAAATGCATGCGTTGAGGCAACGATAACTTTTAACTAAAAGAAATAAGGTCTGAAAACAAGACTAAGTTAGTTTGATCTAAACCAAAGAGCTATTTAACGAAGGTTTCGGGGACGAAACCCTTTTTAAGGGGGGGGGGGGTAGACTTGTAACACCCCGAAATCTATAAAACTTTAATCAGATTTATAAAGTATTAATCAAACAAGAGCAAGCTAACTAGGAATCGATAACCCAGTTAGTTTCGAATCTTGAGGTGACATATAATAAGGTTAAAACACCTAAACTATAAGTTAAACAAAAGTCAAGGGACCAAATTTGTGAAACTTGAACGCTTAAAGTAGTAAATAACTCACCAAACACACACATGAGTGTGTGTCTAGATCGAACAGAATAAGAGGGCGACCAGGGGTTTCTCTACAAATCCTAATTCTC
Source organism: Helianthus tuberosus (assembly GCA_030545235.1). Classification (NCBI taxonomy): domain Eukaryota; kingdom Viridiplantae; phylum Streptophyta; class Magnoliopsida; order Asterales; family Asteraceae; genus Helianthus; species Helianthus tuberosus. The sequence goes on along the minus strand of CM060361.1, from coordinate 105,365,520 downwards.
ATAAAAACTCACAAATTGGAGGCCCTAAATCAAGTCAGAATCGAAATTTGAACATAGATTCGTGATCACCTCGGTTAAGGGATCATAAGGTATGTCATATTGGGTTGTTTCGATTCAACTCAAATTTCTAGTATCTGATAAAAATCGAATATTTAGCTTGATTATGTGTTGTATTGATGAAATTAGAAGTGATATGATGTCTAGGGATAAAGCCTAGATGATTTCTTGTTAAAAACTTGCATGATACTTGTGAGGTTCATAATCACCATTGTAGGTGATTAATGAATTTGTAAAAAACTTGATAAACACTAGGATCATGATTCTTGTTCTAGTGTAATATGAAATTGTGAGGTAATTTCTGAACTATTGATGTTAAAACATGTGTAGAATTACCTAATTGAAGTTGTTTTAGATGGAAATAACAAGTCATGAACTTGGTATTGATTATGTAAAAATATGACCCGCTAGGTGTTTGTTAAAATGCCTATGTGAGGATTAAAATATTAAAAGAATCGGATGCAAATGTAGATTTGATTGTTGTAGCGAATTATGCGTTAATGATTATGAAAATAGTTCTAAATTGATTGTGAATTGAACTCTCTAGGCAAAGAATCCGGATCGTCGAACGGACAAGCCGGAGGGAATACGCGTTGAAGGGTGTGCTTAAAGGTACGTGCCTTGTCGTCTCGTTACGCTTATGTAGATAAACCTAGTCGTAGATATGTCTGATATTGATATAGCGTAAATGATTGTGTTTGGTATGTCAATGAAGTGATGTAACTCACTCGACAACCAATCGGGTTAAAATAGTTGAATGAATATGTTTGTTGAAGATATTGTTTAAAATAGCCTTGTTGGGACGTCAATGAAGTGGTGTAACCCACTCGACAGACCAAACGGGTTAAATAATGATCGAATTGGTAGTTTGAAGTGACTTAAACATTACTCTTTAAGTTTGAGTAATAATAGCGTAAACATGGAATGGGCGTGATACGCTAAGGTTGACGAGCCCGGGGATGGGTAATTATGGTGAGAAACCGGTGTTGATGAAATAGGTAAGTACGCGACCTATGGTTTCGATACATTACGTTTATTTATTTATTTTAGCTTGTTATATTGAAATTTGGCGAAAGAAGAAACCCATTAAGTCACGGAAGTGACGAAGCTCACAAGACAAATAAAATGGGTCAAAACATTTGTTAAAATAGAGTTTGGTATGTCTTTGAAATGGTTGTCTCCATTCGACATCCAAACGGATCAAAGCAATGTCGAGTTGTAAATGTAGAAGTGAATGACCATCACTCGTTGATTGGTTATAATTAAAGCGTAAGCCGTGAAGCGGACACGCTAAACTTGATGCAAAATGAACCCTTGGTTTGGGGATTAAAGATCAGAAATTATGCTTGTCAAATTGTTAAGGAAAACATGTTTAAATCCTTGAAAATAAGCATGACATTACTGCGTAAGAAATCCTCGGAAGGGGAGTGAAACGCTATGGTTGGTAAACCCGGGAATGGGTAAAATGGCTGAAAACATGAGAGGGTTACAAAACAAGTTGTAGAACTTGTAAACAAACGGGTCGAATAAACAAAGAGCCAAATTATAGGCCAATTGTGACCATCACTCATTGATTGGTTATAATTAAAGCGTAAGCCGTGAAGCGGGCACGCTAAACTTGTTGCAAAATGAACCTTTGGTATAGGGATTAAAGTTCAGAAATTATGCTTGTCAAATTGTTAAGAAAAGCATGTTTAAATCCTTGAAAATAAGCATGACGTTACTGCATAAGTAATCCTCGGAAAGGGAGCGAAACGCTATGGTTGGTAAACCCAGGAATCGGTAAAGTGGCTGAAAACATGAGAGGATAACAAAACAAGTTGTAGAACTTGTAAACAAACAGGTCGAATAACCAAAAAGTGGAATTATAGGCTAGTTGTTCGTAAACTGAAATTTTTATGTGATTTGTGTTGATAAACGGGTCTGTAATTTAATTACGGGCGCGTAGGAAAAAGAATCGGCCAAAACGGACGCTCGAGTCAAAAGTTATGATAGTTTAAAGAGTTTAATATGAAAATGGTGAAGCTGGGCTGATATACAGCACCAGCTAAGGGACTTACTGCCCAAAAAGCGGCGTCGCACCACGCCACAACGAAACAACCTCATGGTCGCGCGACGCGACGGCGGTGGCGGGCCGCGAAGGCGTCGCCAGCCTCCGTCGCGCGGCGCGACGACCTTAATAGCTGAAAATTTTGTTGTTTTGCAATATTTGAGCAATAGAATCTATATTTAATAAATTTTAAAGAGTCAAAACTAACCTTTTACGTGGTTTTGACCATAGGTGAAGACGAACTTAATCCGGATGGCGATCAAGCACAATTACAAGATCCGAACACGAACTTTTGAAGCTTCCGCATTGATTTTTTTTGTTTTAGTTAATATGTAAACTTTTGGATATTACGTTTTGAAGGTTTAATAAATAGGATGATGTCTAGTATATGTTGTTCATGTACAATCGTAAACCCAACCAAAATTTTGTAAGCTCGCATTTTTGTGATAAATGCGTGTTAATATTATAAAATTCTGTTATATTAAGATGGGTCTTACAAACAGTGGGTGTTTGTGAACTGTTAAGGTTTTCAATGTTTTGATCATAGTGTCCTGTAAAACAAACAATAAGTATCATCATAGTCCGATCCTCTCGTTGAATGGTCATCTGATCAGATGGCCATTCGGACAGACTGTCACACACCTTTCTAAGGCGGAAGCACGAGGTGTGATCTTGAAAGGTTCTCATTGCATACGAAAGGTAAACATACTACATGCTCGTAAAATAACTCCAAATACCATTACATAATTAAAACATAACGTAGCTTAAGTGTTTACATCACAAGACAGCATATTGTCTGAAAAGTTTACAACTTTATTTAAAAGACAAACATAAAGGTTTTGGTCCTTATATCACCACACGGAGTGGGACATAACAACCAAACCCAGCAAAACGGCATAGGAGTCTTGACACACATAGCTAACAACATAAACAACATCCAAGAGCAAGAGTAAGACCGCACGCACATCCACTTTAGTTACCTGAAATACATGTGAGTTTTTGAAAAATCATCAACATAATGTTGGTGTGAATTCATGCAGTTTTTGAATTGAACGTTTGTATACTTTGAATGAAAACATGGTATGTAATTTGTATGAATCAAGTATTTCTGTAAATATAAGGAAATCGAGATCGCTAATGGTTTGCAAGGCCATTAACATGTGACACGACATAGGAAGCATCCAAACCATAGGCATTTTTAGCTGTCGAATCCACGACTGTCGATTCACGACTAGAGACACAAAAGCACAGCTTGGTACTAGCATCACCAAGAGTGTGGCTGCCTGAAACCCATTAGATCTAACCTTTTGTTCCGCGGTCTTGGTATGTAACTGATTAATGGTGCTTATGACACCCTATTCGTAACATGATCTAAAGTATCATTCCTTAGTTTTTGTATCCAACATACCATAACACATTTATTTTCCCCAAGTTTAAAAAGCATGTAAAAGTTTAAAAGTGGGGACATGAACTCACAACTTTGCGTTTCCTGCGCCGTAAACTTCACCGGGTTTGCTTATATAGCGTCGTGACCTATACGTGTTTTATTAACGTTAGTCACTAGACTTGTATCGCACAAGTAAAAGTCACCATCTTTTATGTATGTGTTATTTGTTGTTAAAAATAATTTATATTTTTAACTATGTATCTTACTTATATTATTTCCTTAAAAATAAATATAAGTATCTCGTATTTTTCACCCGAGATATGTATTTTTGTCCAAAAATACATTTTAAGTTCACACTTGTCCAAGTTAAGTAATGTGTTAAGAAATATATTTTCATAAATATATCTTCTTGTATTTGTCTATGCATGTTGTATGTGTATTTTTGTATTTCTACTCCTTGGGAGTATTTAGTGTATTTTCAAGTCCTAATACACTATCACATACAATACATATTACATACACTTAGCACAAAATTTGGTGATCAATTAAATATATACATTTTCCTCAAAAACATACATACTTAATATAAATTTTTATCTTGAAGAAATCATCATTTCTTAACTTGAATTTACACAAAAATTAGGGAAACCTTGGTAAATATTTTTAGGTGAATTTTTAGGGAATAAGTTTCACCAAAACTTATATTTTTCTAAGTGTCAAAATTTTATAAAAAATTTGGCATGGTTTCCCCTAAAAATGGAGGTTTCCCATGTTTTCAAAACATGTGTTTATTTTCTTTTAAAATCATCACAAACAATCAACAACTCATTCAACACTTACCAAGTGCCAAAATCAAGTAATTTTTCCTAACAACATAAACTTGAACTTTCATAAAAACTTGTAGTAACTTGGTAGTGTGCTTAGTAGGTTTAGTTATCCTTAAAAACATATTTATTTGTTTCTAAATCACATTCTTGAATGATTTAGTCATTTACAATTTGTGAGATGATTTTTCTAAAAATATTTCTTTTGTATTTTTCTTGTTACAAACATGTTTCTAGACTTGTTTAAATATGGAAAATATGATTGGTTTACTTAGAAACCATGACTTTGTAAATCTTGAAAATAAACTTGGTTTCTTGAGAAAATTATTTTGTAATCATCTATTTACAAGACTTTTGACATGTATCAACCATCATCATACTCTAAATCATTCTTATTTTCAAGTTCATGCAAAACATAAAGCCTGATGATCTTGGTCTTTCACAAGATCACCACCTTAACTTACTAGATCATGTGTTTAATCACAATCTAGTAGGTTTCTTATGATGTCTAACATCACTAACACAAATCATCAATCATCAAGGAGCAAATCAACACAATCAACATGTATTCTTATGTTATTAAGCTTATGTTAAAGTATCATGATCATGTTCTTTAGTGTTCTTCAAGATTAACAATGTACAACATCTTTTAACCATCAAAATATGAAGTAATAAGAGATCATGAGGGCCTCACCACTAGCACAAGGTTAGGGAAGAACACAAGAAGTTGATGATGGCAAATGTGATGGATAAAAGCAATCGGGAGAGGTCATTCAAGATCCAAGACCACCAAGCTTGCTTAAACACCTTCTTGCACCTTGAAATGAACTTGGAATGATTGAACAATGGATGAAGGTAGTGGTGGTGTGGGGTGGTGATCTCGGTCGAGAATGGAGGAGAGGAGGGAGAGTAGTGTGTGTTAGAATGAGAGCTTTAGGACATCTTATAACCATCTAACTTCTTTATCCAATGGGTCTTGTGTTTGTAATAGTACATACATAATCTCTAATCAATCTTAGGAAGATTAAGGAGATCAAGTAAGATCTCACAAGATTAAAGGTGGGGCCACTAAGGTGACCGTCCACCATGGGGGGGGGGGGATCTTAGTTGGGTTTTAATGTTAAGTTAGGTAATTTAGTTAGATGTTAAGTGTGTAGGTTAGTGTTTAAGTGTATGATGTGCTATATAGTGTGTTAGGGTGTTCGGGGATCGTAACTAGCTCAGAAACATTAAAACAATGCTTCTAGTATAATTTTGATGTTTCAGGTAGTGTCCGGTTGTTCGGTTAGATACCGGTTCGTTAAAGTGCTAAATTGCACCGTTTAGTGTCCTTCAAGTACCCTTTTGTGACAGTTTTAATTCCCGACACTTAGGAAAGCATTCAGGACCATTTAGTCATATTTTGTCATGTTACTAACTTGTTACAATGCTGAATTTTGCTGAAATATATAAAATTCAGCATTTAAAGTGTGTTTCGGGTGCTTTTTAGTGCGTATTTTAGCTTCCGGAAGGTCTATATGTTAACCCTTGTATCCATACTTGGGTTTTAATGTATTGCAAATGTTGGACCTACTCCTTGGCCCTAATTCCATTATCTGACTGCTTTCTGCAGAGTTGCTGACACAGTGTGTCTTACCGGTGAGTTTACTAGTCTTTTTGACGCAACGCTAACATTAATGCATAAAGCCATATTTGAAGTATAAAAAGTGCATGAATTCACATGTATAGCATGAGATCAGACAATGTTGACATTTAAGCACATAATTGCAGACATTAAGTAATAATTAAACTGTACGGAAATTACCGGTTTGGTGCTAGTTGTCACACAGACGATCAGTGTGTGAATGTTTTGTGAAATTTTCTAAGCTTCGAGTTACGGTGACGATGCGACGACGTGTCAAACCATGTAAACATACCAAAGCCCAGCTCGTTAGGTCGGATGGGCATCACCCTTTTTCGAACTGGCGAACTGTGTCTGATGAAGTTTCATGTTTGGACCGTCAATCGGCCTGTTTTCTGGTGGAATTCAGTCTTCAAGCCGGCTTTTGACTAAGGAACGAGTCGGAAGTCTGTTTGAGTCCGATTTCACCCATGTTTTGTATTAAGTTTGAAGAGAAGTTCGAAAACCATTTGTAAATGTAGGATCGAGGTTTCAACCTAATGAGTCGATCAGAAGAGTTCTAATCTAAATCAAAGGCGGAATTCAATGATTCGGACATGATTGCAGCTTTTTTAACACTAGAAATCACTTTAACTGTCGTTTAGATTGATTTGAAAGCCATTACAGCTTGTTCGACAATTCGGCAGAGTTTCGCTACCGGAATCACAACTATTGCAAATGAAATCACAAGAGCTCCTATTTATAGGTGAGCCACTTCGCATGAACCAGCTTCACCAGTCCGTGCGAACTGGTCAGTTCGTACGAACTGGATCTGCCAGTTCGTGCGACCTGGTCCAACAACCCTAACATCCTATTTTCTAGGCTACTGAACTCCCGTTTATCCAATCTAGATACAAGACTCGATACAGACAGACATATGCACCAACAGATTCCCCCTTGGATGTTGACGAGTCTTTAGTGTATTGAGTCTTCAGTCTTGATTGGTCTTCTTGCTCTCTTTCCAAAATGTCTTACACTGTAAGTATCCTTCAATCTCTCTCTTTCACTTCCAAAATCTGAGTCTGGCTCTTTCAATATTCAAACTCTCCTTTGCTAACAGACTCCCCCTTAAGTTGTTCCGGGATCGCAATCTGACATAGCTTTCGTTCCAAGATCGTATCTTGGCTCAAACTCTGCTCAGGCTTAGACATGGGGATCTTCACAGGTTCAGAAACGTTTCCTGGCTCTCCGTAGCAACAGGATCTGGAACCTGACTTTAATCTGCACATACTCTACCACTTGTAAGATAGACAATTTTGACATTAATCAACTCTGCTGAACCACTTGTATTCAAAACACTCAAATTTGACATTTCATTAATTTGAAACCATTTAATTGTTTCAAAATCATTTCTCTTTTCAAAACAAACTCTCCCAACCCTGTTGTTCATCATGTTTAGCACTTGGAATTTTGAAAATCAGTTTTTCAACATCAGTTGTCGAAAATAAGATGAAATAAAATCTTTTTGATTTTTCAAAATTTTATGCTAAAACACATTCTTTTTGGTTTTTCTAAGATTTTCAGTGTGTAATAAATGCAATAAAGAAATATTTACAGACAATATTTTTGTGAGTTTGTGTAAGAGGATCATATCAGTTTATGACAAATCACTAGTACCGTTGAGCTTTAAACACTTTAAGTTCTAAACGATTCACTTAGATTGTTAGTATACTAATCCACTTAAATTTTCACACAAAGTTCAATTGATTCGAGATACGAGATTAGTGTTTTAATGACTTAAACTTATTCGCGTGTCCCATCTCAGAATATACTCCCGTATCCAGACTCCTATATTTAGTCTTACAGGTGAATGTACACTAATGATATCTGTAAACGGGTAATGCTAGACCATCTAGATATTCCGTTCAATCAGAGAGATGATGGCTCGTCTTTCGGTGTGTCCCGTTTGGGGATCTTTTCTTCAAGAACACATGATTAGCACTTTTCAATGTTTCATCATTTTTTATGCTGACGGTGAGCTTTATGATTAAAGCAGTGTAAAGTATTATACGAGGACTAGGCTATTTCTCCCGCAAAATCAGAAGTCCTGGTATAATACCCCAGATATCATCACGTACAAAGACCTAGTATGTCAGAAATAGAAATCCCTTCAAACAAGATTTCAGGGGTTACCTATATATCCGAGAGATGTTCCCCACGAAATAAGTAAGTAATGATATTTAGGTTTATACCTCGACAATAATCTACTAAGCATGTAAAAACCTACTGGCATATCATCAGTGAGACCGTTTATCACATTTTAACTTTCCAATTCTTTAGCGTACTGTGATTGTCTACTGATGTACTATCATTTCCTCTTTTTCACAACAAAACTCATTTTGAATTTTTCGATGTTTTTGGATTTTTCAAATTTTCAAAATTTCTAAATTTTTTACTCCCCCTAAAATCAAAAATAAGTTTCACTTTTTGATTTTCTGGGAAAATTTGAAAATGTGAACAATCAACTATACAAAGTAAAGTGACAAACTGATGTGAATTGCTTCAATTCGCCATCCACTTGGCTTAAACAATCAGAACTCCCCCTGACAACAAACTATTTTCCCATTATGATTTCAAAACACTTAAGTTTGTTTTAATCAAAATGGTTTTTCTGGAAAATTAGTTTTGTTTGTCATTTCACAAACAGGGGGTTTCATCACATTGTTCTTCCACCACTTGTAAGATCTAACACTTGTAGGTTTTTAACAAAAACATTTTTCAAGAATGATGCCGATTCATGCTCCACGATTACCAACTTGGGAGCTCCGGCTGTTAGGTCCCTTTGCACAGGATCTGATCTTTAGGAACAAGATGAATCGACTTTGTCTAATGTGCGGAATCCATTATGACAAATCACAGATAATCAACACAGAATTCAATGTTTAATCACGGTCTGTTCTTTCTATTGATTGTTCTGAAAGTACAAAGCTCCGGTAGAATACAGACACTGAACAGTTTCTCTCTAGAGAGTCAAAAGTGCCAAAAGTTACAAATGACCTAATCAGACAGGTATTTATAGGCAGAGTCAGGATAGAAGAAGTGCTGTCCGATCGGCTAGCATGTAATGCTGTCCGATCGGCTGGCATTGCTGTCCGATCGGCTGGGCTAACCGATCGAACGGCTGTCCGATCGGCTGGCATAGCCAACAAAATACAACACTTTTACAATGACGTCCCATATCCTGATCTGCTATTCTAACATACATACAAACATTACAAAAGACACAAATATACAAAACATGACTACATGCTGACGGAAGCTACAGACGTATGTACTAACAGACTCCCCCTCGGATGTAGCTGTAGTTCCTTCCAGCAAAGTCTTTAATTCTTCCTGTTGTGTCTTCGTTCTTTCGCTTTCTGTCTTCTCATCTCTGCTTTTTCTTCTAACATTCTTTTTCTTTTATGTCTTCCTTCGGTCAACCACCAATTTCTGTAAACAGGATCACCATCACGCTTCCGATCCCATTTAGGAATCTTGTTTTCCTCTGATTCAATTGGCGTTTGATCTGTTGGTGGCACAATTCCCAACTTTCGTTTGCCCAATTCAGCAGCTCTTTCAGCAATCTTTTTAGATCTTTGTTCTCGTTTGTACTTTTTCAGAAACTCATCAATCTCTAGATCTCTCCATTTTGTCTTCCAGTATCTTCCTGAATTGATGTCTTGAGCAAAACATACATCCACAATTGATTGATATTGCATTGCTTGCTCTCTGTCAGACCTTTCATAGACTATCTTGTTGTAAAACAGTCAATCTATGTCTTTCTTTGAGCAATTCACAGGCCACATGGGATCTAACACACAGATCCTTCTTGCTTCTCCAGTGGTCTTGTTGTGTAATGAAATTATTGACTCGGCCGTAGATTAATTGTATAACCAACCTTCAAATTCTTCATGGAAATCTTGCTCCATTGCCCGTAAAGGCATATTCTTCAAACAACGAGGAGGATTGATATCCAGAGTAATATCTTTTTCACCATTTTCTAAGATTCTAACAATTTGATATGGGAAATGTGGTTTCCAATCAGTGTACCTTTTCTTCGCTTGCAACTTCACATAGTTCCATAAATGTTGATCATGTTGCTTCACATCCAATCCATAGTAAAATTCTTTAATATTCTTTGTTTTAACCAATTCATCTATGTCCCACCATGGAAGAGTTTTGATATCAGCCAAAAACTCAAAGTACTGTACTCCCTGTTCTCGTCTGATTGCATAGACTTGTAAATCTTCCAGATAACCCCAAGAGAGAATGTCTCCCCAAGAAAGATCTTTGCTATGAGTAAAGAACTGAAGTGCCCTGAGTTTCTTTCTTTCTTTTGGCATGACTTTGAACCATTTCTTTCTTTCTTCAACCAGATTTTCTCTAGGTATAATTTCAGGAATACCCTCAGTAGATACTTTCTCTACTATCTTTCTTCTGATCTCCTCTTCATTTCTATCTTTGAACATTTCCGCAAATGATGGAAACGTTGCATCAACTCCAGAATAATGGAAATCAGTTTCCCCATTAGATGAATCTGAAGCATCTTCAACAATTACATCATTGTAATGATCAGCTTCAAAAGCATATCTTGGTTCAAATATATCTTCAGATGACTGAGGAATCTCGTCTTCAATATCAAATTTAAATTTCCCTTCTTCTAATCCCAATTCCTCCAACATCTCTTCTCTTGACCTCCTAACCTCAATCACTTCCTCATGTTTATCATGTAAGTAAATAACAGTAGGATTCGTGAGGAATACCTGATCTACGTGCTGTTTTCCAGATGTAGAAGTTTCTTGCTGATCATCATCTTCTTGTTCATTGATCTGATCATTCAGAAACTCCTCAATCTTCTGTTCGTCAATAGAATTCTCAACCAGCAATCCCGAAGTACCTTGATCATCATCATCATTTTTCTTATCATTTTTCTGAACAGACTCGTCTTCATCATCATTATCATCTTCATTCTCTTCATTATCACCAAGAATTTCAAGATCAGAATCACTAACTTCTTCTCCACGTGCCTTCTTTGCTTGTTTTCGCCTTCTATTAATTTTCATTCTGCGAACAACTTATTTTATGTTGTAAGGCACTGTAGAAGCATCACCAACAAGTACAAATTGCTGAGTCTTCCATTGTAGTAGCAACATTTCTTTTGCCTTTCTTTTTTCCTTTGTATGGCAACAACTCTACGAATAACTTCATCAGAATCAATGAATAGAGAAGGCTCACCAACTAACATGTAGTCTTGACCATGTTCATCTTGTTCTTGTTCTTGAATACGTTCATCAACTTGTTCTTCAGCAACTTGTTCTTGAACAACTTCAACATCAATCATTTCAACATCAATTTGACTTGAAGAACCACCAACTTCTTGAGTATCTACAATAACACTTTTGTTCTTTTGAATTGCATCTTCAGCTAGTCTTCTTTCTCTTTCCAGTCTTCTTTCGTCAACTCTTCTTACTTCAATATCATTGAATGCAGCATGAACATCCATTTTCAGATGACTTTCCATAACAGAGTATAACATTCAAAGTTGTTCATCCTTTACCACTTTATCTGCTTTCATAGCTTCCATCTCCAACTTCATTGCCTTCATTTCATTAGATGTAGCTTCACTCATTTCACTGAGAAGCTGATTGAGCGTCTGATTCACATCCTGAAGATTCTTTGTCTTCTCATTTAATGAAGAAATTTCTGCCGTTAGAACTTCAATCACTTTAGAATTATTATCGCCATCATCCTTTACTTTCTTCATTTCTTCTTCATGGTTGATCAGCACCATTCTGATTTGATCATGAGCTTTCATTAGCTTATTTACTTGCTCCAATAAGACATCACGTTCTTCTTCAGCCTTAACCTTTTCCTTCTCAAGCTCTTTAACTTTCTTTGCCAGAATCTTTACTGCTTCATTATTGAACAAATCATCTTCAAAATTCAAATCTTCTAAAGGATCCCCTGATGCAGGTGGAAGATTGCTAAAGAAATCATCTGTAACTTTTAGACGTGATGATTCTGGAATCTCAATATTTTCTGGAATTGACGGAAATTCTGAAGAAATGACTCCACCCTCAGTTACTTCAACATAGTCATCTTGACCAACTTTCTGTTGACTTTCCGGTCCTTTAGCCTTAGATGATTCAGGATGCTTCTTTCCTTTCCCTCCTTGATCCTTTTGAGCTTTAGCTTCACCTTTCTTTGCCCGCACACTTCTAGGAAGAACTCCAGTTTGAACAGCTTTTCGCTTCTTTATTTGTTTCTTTGGTTGATCTGGTTCAAAAGAAATGTCTTCCTCATCTGATGCTTTTTGTTTCTTTGACGGCTTTTTCTTGAGTTGTGCTTTGCCTCTGCCAAGAGTATTTGGATCAAGTTCTGATTCTGATTCTGTTGCTTCAGAATCTTCATCACTTGATACATCTTGAACAACACCTTCAGGTTCTTTGCTTTTAACACCTTTAGCAACGTCCTCATTTTTCTTTAAAAAGCTTTGAAGAGATTGTGATAATAACTCAGTTCCTTCTTGAATAACTGCTGATGGTTCCAAAACTGTTTCATCTATCAGCCTTTGTTGCGGTTCTCCAGAAGACCCTGCAAAACAAATTTTGACAGATTTATTAGAAACTTTTAACAATATAAAATTCTAATTAACTTATGACTCCCCCTTTCACTATACCCCTTTCTACATTCTTCGGAATAGAAACTGCAGGGGACGTCTTTGGAGTTCTCTTTCTCTTCCCATCTTTTACTTTCTCAACCCACCATCTAGTATTCTTTTCTTTCAGCTCACTCATCTTCTCATCTTCGTTATCTGAATCACTGTTCTCATGTCTCCATTTATCATTCTCAGGAGCAACATAGTCTGGATTCTTGATTTTGCATATCATTTGTTTTGTTTTTGCATCATTTTCTTTGGTGACTCTTGCAATGGTCTCAGTCATTATGTTTCTTATATCCATAATGTCACTCTTAATTTTCGGAAGATCTTTGAACTTATCATTTATCAACATCATTATGAACCTTGGATACATGATATACATGTCCCCTTTGTTTTGGCAGTTTTCCTTCATATATTCAAAGATCACTTGAGAAATGTTGTAACGTCTATTCAATACCAAACTTGTGATAATATTCATGATGTAATCTGATACTTCATCATATGCTCCTTTCCTGTGTGACAATGAATGAACCATGCAATGCAACAAAAATCTGTAGGCCTTCGAGAAACTTGTCTTAGTCATCTTTCCATTAATATGTCCAGTGAACCCCATTCTACACCACATTCCTTTAGCAAGACGCTCAGACATGATTGTTGGATCGTCGTCAGAATCTTTTAAGTCTAGAACCCTTCTAATGTCTCCAACACCAAACTTAAACTCTACATCTATATCTTTTCCCTTTTTATCCTTCTTTCTTAATACTGAGTGTATCATCATATCATTTTCTTCAGATCTAGCTGTGCTCCAAAAGGCTCTTACATGAGATTCATATATTGGAGTTCTGTCAGATAGAGCTTTTGCAACTCTGCTTTCTCTTAAGAATTTTGCCATTTTTTCAACCACCGTATTCTCTGTGTTAGCTTCATCAATTACACAGTATACATTGTGACCCTTATCCGTATCCTTTCCTCTTCCCTGTAAAGATATGCATTAATTATTTACACAGGTTTTGAGACATAAAGATGAAAGATGGAAATTTTGAGAAATTTTCTAACACTGAGAATCCCTTTGAACAAGCTGTTTGATCGGTTAGCAATGTTGTCCGATCGGCTGGAGATGCTATCCGATCGGCTAGCAATCTGACACTATGAACAGTTAACAAGGTATGATTGAATGCTGACTGATCGGCTGACATTGCTGTCCGATCGGCTGGCAATTGTCAATTCAGAGCAAATACAATGTTGTCCGATCGGCTGGCAATGCTGTCCGATCTGTTGGCAATGTTGTCCGATCGGCTAGCAATTGTTTTCAACACCAATGACATGTAGAGAAAGCTGTCCGATCGGTTGGCAAAGCTATCCGATCGGTTGGCAATTTTGCACAAATTTCAATGAATGCTATCCGATCGGCTGGCAATGCTGTCCGATCGGCTGGCAATGCCGTCCGATCGGCTAGCACAAAAACTCAATATGAATCAATTTAAACATTAATGACACAATTTGGCACAAACTCCAAGGCATGAGCTAACCTAACTAGCAACAATACACATGCACCCTTAATGATGGCTGTCCGATAACAGTTTCAGCTACGATCTTGAGATGACGGAGGCGATAGACATAAATGCACTAACACCGGCAAGTCAGGATTTTACTTTTTAAAGAATCTCACCCATGCCTGATCAATCATGGGTGAACCATCCTCATTTGGTTTAACAATTTTTTATTCATAAAATTCTTTCACTCCCTTCACCTTCCCATCAGCCATCTTACCAAAAATATGTAAAACTTTACCATTAAATGCTTTTTCAGCATCAAATTCTTTCTTATCAGAGAAAAAATGATCTGAAATCTCAATCTTACCAATTGATTTCAAGTTTCCGTTTGACAATGGTGGAAAATTTTCATCATCCATTGTTGGAACGGAATTTTCAGCATTTAGCACAACAAATGACTCCTCTGACTTTGACGAGTCAGATTCATTGCCAGAATCAACCTCTGATTTCTTAGCAATCCATTTTTGTTTGTTTAAATTGGCTCTTCTTTTTTAAAAATGTTTCGAACTTTCACCAACTTCGAAAGTCGAATTTTTGAACTCTTTAAATTTCTCTGTTGGTTGTTCCTTTTGATCAACACATTTTTCTTTCAATTTAGAGTTAGAAGAAACTCCTTGTTTTGTATTGGTGGACTTTGGGCAATCCCAAGCAATATGTCCAACCTCTTGGCATTTGAAACAGGTTCTTCTTTCAACTCTCGGTTCAGATTCTTTCAACATATTCTTTTGCTTTTCAGCGAGAAACACCTTGTTTGACTGTTTCCAGAAAGGTTTCTCCTTCTCCTCTTCTGAATTTGTTCCTGAAACAAATATAGTTTTTGGTTTATAAATTTTCTCATTTTTATGATTTTCGGGTGGAATAAAACCTAATCCTTTCTTTTTGAAATTACTGTTATGGTTTGGTTTCTTTCGATAACCCGAACCAGAACTGTAACCCTTTTTCTTGTTCAATATTTGTTGAACTCTTGAAGTGTACTTTTTAGGTTTTTTTAGTAAGATTTACATCTTTTATTTCAGAAATATTAATTTCTGTTAATTTGAAAACCTTGTTAATCATTTCAGTTTTAACACCTCTTATTGGAAATTCTTCATCAGAATATAATTTTTCAGAATCATTCAAAGTATATGCTACTTTGAATGTTTCATCATTCAAATTATTTTGTGACATCAGAAAATCTTTATTGTAAACCCTTTTGACCGGTGAACTCGAACTTCTGTCTGATGAACTCGAATTTTCAGATTTAGACTCTTACTTTGACTCTTCATCTTTATCCAACACCTGATCGACCACTTTCTTAATTAACTCAGACTTATGATCAGTGTCAGACGCTTTGAAGGTGACATAAATATCATCTGGCAATCCATCGATAGACTCGGATTTCAGATTTAGATTGAGTGCTTCAGCCACCTTTTCAAAGTGTCGGGGGGGGGGGGGGGTATATCCATCCCACATTGGATTTGGTACTCTGTTATACTTCAAACCAGTTTTCTTACCAGAATTTTTTTCATCATCTGCAAACTTATGAGCTGCAACGGCAGGATAGATGCGATCAATAACATACTCTGAACTTTGATAACTTCGAAGTAAATTGTTCACTCTTTCAGTTTCAATCTTCATTGCTGCCAATTCTTGTTTTAGCTCAGCATTCATCTCAATATATCCGTTGATTGCAGTTTGCTTTTGAAGAACTGTTGCTTTCAGAAGATTTTTCATCTGAATATATTCATCACAAGCTCCTTTGTACAAGTTCACTTTGCTGCTTAGGAGATCATATGACTCCTTTATGCCCCTCACATTGTGCAGTAAGTTCTCTTTGAGCTTTTCCAATTCAGCCAACTTTGTATTTTTCTCAGTACAATCTTTGCAAGATACTAAACACTTTGCACAAGGTTTTTCAACCTCTACAATCTTTTCAACTTCAACTATTTTCTCCACCACCTTTTCAATCACAATTGATTCTTTCGCAACTTCCATCTTCACTTCATTCTCTTCGTCCTCGACTTTCTCCATTGGTTTTTCTTCAGCTTTTGCCTTTTCTTCAGCAACCCTTCTTTCTTCCAATTCTCTCTTCAGTCTAGCAGCCCCTTTCTCTTTCAACATCTCGATTTTATCTGCAAAAAACAAATTAAAACTATAAGAATCCAATTGTTTTCTAGCTTTATTAATATACTCTTCCTCATCATCAGTGTCTTCATCACTTCCTGAAGACTTAAAAATCGGTTGTCTTCTAGGACGGTTCTTAGATTTAACTGATTCTTCTCCTGAAGTTGAGTCTTCAAAGATTCGAGCAACAAATGCTTTAGAAACTGAAGCTCAGGTAGGATCATAATTATCCCAATTAAAGCCTTCTGGAATTCTCTCATCGTCTTGATCTATCAAACCATAACAAGCTCTCTTCTTTCCATCTTCAATTTGAATAGTATTTGAGTGTGAAGATTGTTGTTGATATGGTTGTTGAGCAACCTGATGATAAATTGCTTTTCTATAATAATCGTTGTTTCCAAAAGGATCTTGTCTTCCGGTTGCTTCTCTGTTTGTACACTCTCGTTTAAAATGACCTTTTTCTCGGCAACGAAAACAAGTAACCTTCGATTTGTCAAAACCTAGCTGAGATGTTGCAGCTTCACGAAGATCATCTTTATCTGTGATCTGTTTAAACTTTTCTGCTCTTCTCAAGACGCTAGCTAAACACCACTTGATGTGCATCAACTCAAGTTCCTCAGAATCAATCTGGTCATAATCCTCTTTAGTGAGCATCGGATTGCCGATTAGTCCAGCAACCAAGCTTTCATACGACTCTAACACAGTGACAAGAGATGTCATGTGTTGCTTCACAATATCTGGAGAGAAATTTTAACCATTTTGAATGTTTAATGTAACATTGCATTGCAATACTTGACCTGTAGTATTTGTTGAACTTTGTTGTTGGGAACTCGGTGTTGAGAAATTTGGTTCAAAATTTGAATAACACGAAGAAAATCCACTGTTTAGATTTGTATTGCTTGCATTTGTTCCGGAAGTACCATCAGCACTAAATGCAGTTTGAATCTTCGGACTCGGAGTGGTCTCAACTTTGCTTCCACGACAGTATAGACTAACATCTTGTTGAGCACTTGGACTTCTCATTGTAGCAGTTTTTTTGCATTGCTAGCTCATGTTCTTCCAACTTCTGGATAAACTTACACAAATTCATATCTTCAAATTGTCGGTTATGCTTTAAAATCAACATATATGTTCCCCATTCATTTTGTGGTAACGCATCAGCTAGCTTATCAACCCATTCTTCATCTTCTTTCTTGATGTCTAATATTTTCATTTCCATGACTAGATGACAATATCTCTCGATAATCTTCCTAGTTGTCTCACCTTCAAAAGCTGTAAACATATCAAATGATTTTTTTAGTAATGCACGTTTATTTTTTATCATATCAGCACTTCCCTTAAACTTTTTAATCAACGCTAATCAAATTAATCTAGCAGTTCCCTCATGTTGAAGCAAAACGAAAATATCTTCTTTTACCGCTTGTTGGAGAATACTAATCATCATTTTTTCACTGGTGTATCTTAATTTTTCTTCCGGTGTAAATTGACTTAATGGTTTTTCATTTTCAAGATCATCTTTCGGTTTAGTGTAATATTTCTCTAACAAAACCCATGCATCAAACTTATTATCTTGCACCCAGTTTTCAAAACGATCTTGCCATCCTTTAAAGTCCTCAATATACATAAGCTTTGGAGGCTTTTGGAAAGTTCCCGTTTCATTTTCTATACCAACAGTCTCGGCAACTGTAACTGGAGCAGCTGGGGCAGTAGCAAACGCGTTGTAAAACTCGTTATCCATGTTTTTGTAGGATCGTGAAACGACCTAACGAGTCGATCAGAAGAGTGCTCAGACCGAATCAGAGGCGGAATTCATTGATTCGGTCTTCGTTTAGCTTGGATTCACTATTAAATGTCTCGTATATTGATTTCTGAACATTTACAGGACTGGAGACACTTCGACAGCACCTCGGCGTCGGAAACTAGAACGTTACAAATGAACTCATTTGAAGGCTATTTATAGGGAAGACCCTTCCGTTTGAAAATGACATGACCATTTCAAACGGAACCCTTCAAACAGTCACCTCCTAAATTGTTACACTTTCAAACGGTCATGCATATTTATACGGTTTTGACAAATTCAAACAATTACATCTTTTGTCTTCATGTGATGATGCATATGATGATGTCACATATATGATGTCATTATCATATATGATGACATCACTCTTGTTCAGCAACGCAACGAACCCGAGACTCGACATAAGACGAAGACGACAGATGAATGCACCAACAGACTCCCCCTCAGATGTTGACGAGTCTTAAGCGTCGAGTCTTCGCATCTTCAGTCTTTATCAGTCTCTTTTCTTTCTTGACATATACCAGGATCTTCTCTTTGGCTCTAACCTCGTCAGACTCCCCCTCTCATCATGATGGGATCGCTGTCTGGAATTAGCTGTCACCTTGAGATCAATTCCTGGTTTTAACTCTTGTTCAGCACATCTCCTGCATACTTCTCACCAAAACATAAGTTTTTACTTAAATCAATAAGAAAAACTTACTAGAAATAGTTACATCAAGTTCAAATTAATGATCTTGATTCACTAATCAAACATTCTTTCTCAAAATAAATTTTATCAATTCAGCACACACATTCCCAAACCTGTTCATCATATTCAGCACTTGGAATTTCGAAAATCAGCTCTTCATCATCAGTTGTCGAAAATCTTTTTGTATTTTTGATAACAAAGGAATGCAGTAAAGAAATATATACAAACAATATTTTTGTGAGTTTGTGTAAGAGGATCATATCAGTTTTTGTGACCAATCACTAGCACCGTTAAGCTTTAAACATTTTAAGCTCTAAACGATTCACGTAGATTGACAATATTGTTGTCCTCTTAAACTCAATCTAAAAACTTTCGAAATGCTTACCGATACGTTAAGGTATATTAATTTTGCACTAAATTCTTATGGACCCCACGATCTCAGCATATCCCCTCATCATGCAATACACTGACTCAAGTAATGCCTTTAAACTTTATCAACTGTGATTTGTGCGAAAACAAAGCAGAATGTTTAAACATTAACAATCAGGTCGATACTTCCGTATACGCAGAGAAAGTCCAATGTTTAAACAAAATAAGAAAAATAAAAATAAGTTGAAGTTGTTTAGGCTTTAACCACCAGGTCGATACTTCCGTATACGCAGAGGTGATCCAAAGCTTAAACGAAACACCAAAGAAAATAAAGCAGAACGTTTAGGCAACAACATCCAGGTCGATACTCACGTATACGCAGAGGATGTCCGATGCTTAAACAAAATAAAGAAATAAAACAAGTTTAAATCTTTGCAAAATAAAATGCACAATCACAGCGACTTTTCAGCAAAGTTGTGAAAGTTCACAAACTTAACCAGTTTTATGTCTTTCGACAATCAGCGATTACTGAGTAGGCACACAATCAAGAAGGACAAAACTAAGTACTATGCTTTTGACCATGTTTCCCACTAGAACTAGGCTTTATCATTTAAGTTTGTATCGTTATCGCAAATCTACTAGTCTAGCTGAGCCTACCGTCACATTGTTAGTGAGATCGTTTATCACATTTTGACTTTACATTTCTTTAGCATGCTGTGACAGTCCAACTGATCTACTATCATTTCCTCTTTTATGCAACAAAACTCATTTTTAAATTTTTCAATGTTTTTGACATTTTCAAATTTTCTAATTTTTTTAAAATTTTACTCCCCCTAAAATCAAAATATGTCTCAATTTTGATTTTCTGGGAAAATTTGAAAACAAGCTGTACAAGAAATATGACAACATGATGAGAATTACTTCAATTCTCCATTCACTTGGCTTGAACAATCAGAACTCCCCCTGACAACAAACTATTTTCCCATAATGATTTCAAAACACTTAAGTTTGTTTTAATCAAAATGGTTTTTCCGGAAAATAAGTTTTGTGTGTCTTTTCACTAATTCGGGGATCTTTCATCACTTTGTTTTCTTCAATCATTTGTAAAGATTTAACATTTTCAGATTTTAAACAACAAAACCACTTGTAGAAAATCAAGTACAACTTAATGTCCCTGATTTACCACTTGTAAGACGAAATATCACTTTCGTGAATTTCTCAAGAAATATGCCGATTCATGTTCCACGCTTACCAACCTGGGAACTCCGGCAAGTCAGGTTTTTCATTTGAACAGATTCACCCAAGCCTGACGGTCCTTGGGTGATTTTGAATTCTTGTTCAACAATGGTGGAAAATTTGCATCATCCATTGTTATACCAGAATTCTCTACTTTTACCTCAACACATGGCTCTTCTGGTTTTACCATACCAGAATCATTGCCTGAATGTGGCTTGTCTGACTTTGATGAGCCAGATTCATCGCCTGAAGGTGGCTTGTCTGACTTCGACATGTCAGATTCATCGCCGACCATTTTCTTCTTCTTCTTTTCTTCTTTCGTCCTCAGATTTGTATCTGATGAATTCGTCTTGCTTGACTTTGTAGTCGAGAGAGGCGATTTATCAGAACTCTTATTTGATCCAACCGGTGAACCCGATGACAAAATCTTCTCGAGATACTCTCTCGCCTTCTTTCTCTTCTTCCTCAGTCTGTCTTTTTGCCCTTGAGAAAGCTTCACTTTCGTTTCTTGAACTTTAGGTTCTTGAACCTTCTGTTCTTTAGGCTTGACAGAGACTGGTTTCTTCACCTGCTTCTGAGATTCAGCCCTCGATCTTCTCATTGATCTCATTGAGCAATCTCTAGCAATGTGGCCAATGATGTTGCAATTAAAACATCTCCTTGAATCAAACCTCCAACTCTGGCAGTTAACAGCAATGTGTCCTTGATAACTGCATCGGTAACACACTCTGTTATCGTACCAATCACCATTTTCAGTCCAAACATTCAAATCATAGCACTGTTTGGCTTGGTGATATCCATCTCTCCTCTTGTATGCTGGATTTGACTTTTGAGCACTGTGGTCCAACCTGCACCACTTATTACCAACTATTTTTGAGTTTTCATTTTTCGATTTTTTTAATTTTTCATTGCGATTGGATGATCGATCTGATGAACTTTTATTATCTTTTTGAACATTTTTCAAAATTTTCTCTTTTTGTTTTTGTTCAACTTTCTTCTTCAAAGGTTTTTGCTTAGTGCATTCTCCCTTTTCAGTTGATTGTGGAACAGTTTCTTGAAACTTTTCTTTTAATTTCAAAAACAATTTTTGTTTTTCGAATTTTTTATTTTCATCATCAGATTTCTCATCACAATCTTCAACTTTGACTTTGTCAAAGTTTGTGACATTGTCACTTATTGGAACAGAATTGATCGGTTTTGGACAAGGAAAATTCAAACTATCTGATGAAGTCACAAAACCTTTCAATTTCCTTTCAAGTTCATCAATCTTGTTTCTTGAATTCTCAGCTTCGTTTTCAAGCTGAGAGATTCTTTCAAGATGAAACTTGATTGATTTTTCATTCTCATTCTTCATGTTTTCAAGAACAGACTTTTCATTTTCCAAAACATTTATCTGTTCTTGAAATTTTGTCTCATTTGCTTTCAGATTTTTGTTCTCAAGCTTTATCCAGAAATCTTCATTTTCTGAATTCGACTCCTTTTCTTCTAACTCTTTGATTTTCTTTCGAGCACATTCACATTCTTTTTCAAGTTTGATAATTTTCTGAAAATGGGAATTTATCATTTTTTGCTTTTCGATGTTGTTTTTGCTAAACACATCTCTTCCATCTTCAAGAATTTTTATTTGATTTTGAAAATCTTTTTCAATTCTTGATTTTTCATTTTCAAAACTTTTCTCTTTCTCTTCAAAAACATTTGCTTTTTCTTTCAATTTCTGATTTTCCAATGTCAAACTGTTCAATTTACTTAACAGTTTGTCATTTTCAGAGTTCAGCTTTACACATGTTTCTTTCAAACCAAGAATCTGCTTATCATCAGCTTGCTTTTCATTGTTCAACTTCTTGATCTCCAATGCCAAACTTTCCACATCTTTCACAAGTTTGTCATTGTCATCCTTAAAGTTGTCACATTTGGTGCACACTGATTCAGAATTTGAAGATCCAATTTTCACAAATTCTTCATTTTTTGAAACTTCTTCCTCATTTGTCATGAATGTACCTGCACAAAAAATTTTAACGAAATCAAGACAATTTGCATTCTCATCAATATAACAATCTCTCTTGATATCATATTTCATCACATATTTTGCTCTAATACATTCAACAATCCTTTTGTTCGTCTCATCAATTACATCTAATCCCATATCCACCAAATGATTTTCTAAAACCTTTATCATTTCTTTCTTTTTCTTTCCGTTTTCAAATTCATGAGTTTTAAGTATGCTGATGAATCTTTTTAGATGTAATTTTGAAAAATTTGAATCCTTTCTAAACTTTTTCAAAAATTCACTCCATTCAATAGGTAATGCATCTGCAAACTTTTCTATTTTTTCAGCATCTGATGGAAATATCTCATGATTTTTTAAGTAACCAAGTAAGACTCTATATCGGTTCTCTAAATTTTCCAATGTTTCATTTTTCAAACATGCAAAATATGTAAACCTTTTGACCCAAATATCCTTTTTCACATTTCTATAACTATTGTCCAAATACCCCATATACCAATCATTTAACCTTTCAAGATCATGGTTTTCCATCTCATCAAACATCTTGTCCATTTTTTCAAACAATCCCGACAAATCTCACTCAAAACACACTATTTGAACCTTCAAAACTTGGGCTGCTCAAAATCACTAAGCCAACATCTTTTAAAAATACAATTTTCAATTTTGATTGGTAAAAACAATGTCACATGAGCCTTTAATTTTTTCACATGCCCCTGACAACAACTTTATCAATTGATTAGTGATTGGGCCTATGACATGTTCACATGGGCTCACAAATTACAAACGATTTGATTATCCAGCACTTATCCACTTATCCGACAATTTCAAGTAACAATACACGTTGATTGGACCTAAAAATCCACTATGTATATATCAAGAAGTATGGCAGACAATTGTTTGAAATATGCGATGAGCTGATAATGTGTAAGATAATTGAGCCGACAAAAACTTGAATTCTTTAATGTAAACTGTCACGAACACATGTGATTCCTATTCCCAACCAACTGATCACTTCGATTAAAGTATCACACAATCGATGCACTTTTAATCGGTTCACATTACTCAATGCACTTTCGATAATATCACATGAACTGACACTCTCGTAAACTGTTATACATAATTCGATGAACACACTTTCAAACAGTAAGATCAATTTTCAAACAGTCACGATGACAACTTTCAAACGGTGATCATGTTTCCAACTGTCATGTTGTCAACTTTCAAACGGTAATCATGTTTCAAACGATAAGTTCAAACGTGAACTCTCAAACAAAGTGTGGCTTTCAAACGGACAGTTTCACACAGAATACTTTCAAACGGTAGTGATCAATTTCAAACGATATGTTCAAACGGAACACAAGTTTCAAACGTAATAGTCCTGTCACGTTTGAAACTACACCATTTTCAAACGTAATGTCAAGCTTCAAACGGTATATTCAAACGTAATAGCCTATGACATCAGCATATTACGAACATTTTCAAACATAATGGATTTTTCGATCAGTTTTAAGTCAAGTTTTATTCTCAAATTTTCAAGGATTCGTTAACTATCAATTCCGAACATAGTATGCAAATTTGAGCCAATTCTGACCGTGAAAAGTTTTGATTTTGTGAAAGAAGGTGTAGAAAAACAGAATTTTCTAGCAAAAACGAGCTAAACGGTAAGAACTCTTCCTCCTGAGCTCTGATACCACTTGTAGGATCGTGAAACGACCTAACGAGTCGATCAGAAGAGTGCTCAGACCGAATCAGAGGCGGAATTCATTGATTCGGTCTTCGTTTAGCTTGGATTCACTATTAAATGTCTCGTATATTGATTTCTGAACGTTTACAGGACTGGAGACACTTCGACAGCACCTCGGCGTCGGAAACTAGAACGTTACAAATGAACTCATTTGAAGGCTATTTATAGGGAAGACCCTTCCGTTTGAAAATGACATGACCATTTCAAACGGAACCCTTCAAACAGTCACCTCCTAAATTGTTACACTTTCAAACGGTCATGCATATTTATACGGTTTTGACAAATTCAAACAATTACATCTTTTGTCTTCATGTGATGATGCATATAATGATGTCACATATATGATGTCATCATCATATATGATGACATCACTCTTGTTCAGCAACGCAACGAACCCGAGACTCGACATACGACGAAGACGACAGATGAATGCACCAACAGTTTTGATGCGAAAGATTTCACAAACACAATGTTCAAGCGAGATGGAGTTTCACACGATCTGATACAAACGAACTGGTTCAAACGAACTGGAAATGTTTCACACGACCTGGTAAACTTTCAAGTGAGATGATTGATCGGAGTGTCGCGCTCCGGTCAAAGATAATATTTATATGCCCTAATTACCCTTAACAAATAGCTAGTGGTAGCAAGGGGTCGAACCACGAAGAGTATGTGGTTTGTGTGTGGATTCGATTGAATTATCAAGAATGTCACGTATTATGAAGCTTACTAGAATTTCTTTGTGTTTTTCTTTAATTGAGAGATGTGAGTTTAAACTAAGTGAATAGATTGAATTGATTAACAACTAAAGGTTAAGGATTAAGAGAAAATTTGATTACTAGAACAATAATAAGAAAGAGGAATCACACCCGGTTTTGGTAATTGCTAACCTAGGATTTCTACAAGTTTTAGATTCAACTCAAATGCATTCGATTAACGGATTTAGTGTACGTGACTTAGGTGCTAATAACTATCAACGTCCCGAAGAACGGACAAGAATACACTTTCTAATCAACACAAGTAAATCCTAACCACGACAATGCACAATTACATATCACCATTTCGCAAAGTCATAACTTTTAACATCGTTCGACAATTTACGAATTCACAACAAATGTAACACTATTGTCAAAAGTTTCAAAAATCAAACACAAATTGTCACTAAGTTGAAACAAGAACAATTCGAAACCCTAAAATTAACAACTACCTACACCGGGGTGATACCGAGATGATTAGCCGCTCATGGTTGAAGAAGCTTGATCACCGGATGATTGGAACGTGAATTAAGTCATCTCGAAGCTTGAACAATGGAGGATTGTTGGATGTTGAAGGTTTGGTGAAGGATAATGGTGGAAAAATTGATGGTGTTAGTTAGGGTTTGTATGGATTCGTGATTGTGGATGATGATGGTTGTTCTTGATTCGGATGATGATTCGGGTCGTGAGTGTTGTAGAGATGGAATAGAGATGAATGGTAGGTGAATTAAGCTCCAAGAACAAGTTTCAAACTCAAAAAACAAGTGCAACTTGCGAATTGAATGCCCCAAGACCAATCAGAATCTTTCCTATATCAAAGATACCCAATTTTCGCATTTCAGGAAACCACAACCCGTCGCCGACGGCCTGGGACCCGTCGGCGACGGCCTCCCCATTTGCTGAAATCACCCGACGGCTTGTTTGGCTGTTTACGGGCACTTTTTTGACGACGGGACTTTCTAGAGCCCGTCGGCGACGGCCTAGAACCCGTCCCCGACGGCCTCTAGTTTTTCCTGTTTTGTCCGAAACTGTTTTCTTCATAACTTCTTCGTTATAGCTCCGTTTTACTCACCGTTTTCACCTACGTACTCGGAATTCAGCCCTCTATCATGCCATCTTCCAATATATTCATTTTAACTCCATTAACATTCCCAAAACACATCCAATCTTCGTGATTAACCTGGTTTTGTTCATTTCACATCCCCGGTTGATCCGATTCACGTCCTGGTGCTCAGTTTAGCTCCTGATTAGCTCCTTAAACTCTTTTAGACCTGTAAAACATGAATCCCATTAAAAGTAGGCTATTCAAGATTAAAAGCTATGTAAAAACATCAACTTAAGCACAAACAATAACCAGTTTTCGACCACGTATCACATCCCCACACTTGTCTTTTGCTTGCCCTCATGCAAATATGTTTTTCGCTTTCACGTGGGTCGAACAACGAATACACTCCCCATTCCCGAGACGAAGGTTAAGGTCAATTGTCATACTAAAGTTCAAACTCTTTACAATTTTCAACATATTTAACGGTGAAGTGACTAATCACAAAAAAAAAAAAATGGTTATCCAAGATTAACCTGCCCGTAAAACTAACAAGTCATGCACATCCCTCACAATGTTCTCTCCACTCGACTTATAAATTGGCTAATATGTATAATGTATTAGCACTTCAACAATTAATCGCTCAAAACCGATTAGAACACGTACCCGCATAAGCTTGCAAGTCAATCATTCTCCACCACCGAACACGAATACTAAGCACAAGTCATAAGGTCTTTGTAAGGGTTGTAACGGGGCTAGGCTAAGGGTAGGAAATAGAATATTTTAAAGTGGCTAAGGTGATGAAAATTCGACTTTTATTACAAGACAACTATTCTAAACAACTAAACTAGACTTCAACTTCGAGGCAATGATTTTCGCCTTTTATTCAACAACTAGAAATACATATTTTTGTTCTTTTCTCAATGGCTTTCTATTCTTTTTCGCAACATTTTCTAATTTTTCTCTGTTTTTTATGCAAACAAACAATTCACAACTATACAAACTTGACTCCTATAATCGAATTTCCATCACACGGGTTTAAAAGAAAAAGGTTTAAGGTTATAGGCTATAGGGTGGTCAAACGAAAGGATTAGGCTCAAAATTGGCTACTAGATGATACTTTTTGGGTAAGGATATAAAAATGGTGTAAAAAGGAAAAGGTTTACCTAATGCCTTAATCATTCTCGTGCTTGTATTCGGTCTATGGTCTCGAACGTATCAAAAGATGCAAGTTCTACAATACATGACTAATGGTCCACTCAAACAAAGAAACATAAATATGTAATTCTATGATGTAAAAGTGGCTCAAAACCTCACATATATGAAGGGTATGGTATGTGACATGCATGATATGCTAGGTTTTTAGGCGGATTATTCCCAAATAACCACCCGCTAAATACCCGTCATGCTATTAATTTGAACTTGACCATGACAAAAGACCAAATGGGTTGTGCCATCCCTCGTTGACTTAGTTACTTGTGCTTTCAAGATCGCTTTTGAAACAAGAAATTTTTGAAAATTTTTTGAAATTTTCCCCCATCCCCACACTTGAGGTAAACATTGTCCTCAATGTGTAGTATTTAAATGAACCGGTCAAAATGGAGAACTTTTACTACTCCCCCATCCCCACACTTGAGGTAAACATTGTCCTCAATGTGTAAGAACTAGAGTTTTAAAACGCACAAGGGATGTGACATGACTAACCTCCCCAAAAATTCCACCCCGGAAAAATAACATACAATATACAATCCACTTATTACTAAACTAAGAATCAAGGTAAAAAGGAAACGCATGCACCTGATTTCTTTTCGCTTGATGTCCATATCTTCTTCTTCTCTTCATAAAAACGGTTGTCTCGCGAACATGGTGTACCTACAAATCTAAACCCTTGTGTAGAAGCATGCTTCTCACAACCATTAAAATTTGTTAGCTACTTAGTTCTACCATTTTTATGAAATTGTTACCAAGTTATGCGTTAGTTTACCTTGATTTATGTGGAAAATAATTTACAACAATAACAATCCTAACTCACTTTCGTAGGAATCACGGCGGCATTTAGCATATGCACGCAAGCCCTTTAAACCTCCCGATAGCTCGGGAGGACGAGAAGGTCTCGTGAGGTTATATAGGGAACACACCCACAACGTTCATTTAACTACTAAAATGAAATAACAGCATCATACAACAACAACAACAACAAAACTACAAAGAAAAACTAAAACTAATTGTGAAAGAAAATATACAACAATAATTGACTTACCACCTCATGGTGGTCGAATGGCGTGCTTGCCGCCTAGGAACTCCTTGAAATCACCCACCGGTGATTCATACCATTTGTTGCCAAACGGTCCAAACTTCCTCACCTCCTCTTCCTTTTTCTTTTCTAGAGGTGGTTTCTTTGCCTTCTTTTTCTTGACTGTCTTCTTTTTTGTTTCTCCAAACCTACCAACCATATCACATACCTTTTTGTTTGGATTCATATCCTTTTTAGGACACTTATCCTCACCAAGCGGGTTAGTGAAATTTGGAAAAACATTTAAATTTAATTCCCGGTCCCCAAACTTCATGCTTACCGTTCCCGTTGCACAATTTATTATGGCATTAGCTGTTGCAAGGAACGGTCTACCCAGTATGACTATCAGTTGGGTGTCCTCAACACACCCAACATAGTCTACTACCAAAAAGTCAACTGGGTAGTAACAATCATCCACTTTAACAATCACATCCTCCACCATCCCCCGTGGATGCGTGGGAGTCTGATCGGCCAATACTACGGGAGTATCAAACTTTTTTAATGGACCAAAATCATATTGGTCATACAAACTCCTGGGCAAAATGCTCACACAAGCTCCAAGATCTAGGAGCGCCCTCTCAATTTTAAATGTTCCAATTTGAATTGGAATAAGAGGATCTCCCAGATCTTGAGCTTTTTGGGGGAGCGCACTTGATAAAACGGCACTAACATGTGATACCAAATCAACCGATTCGGGTAATTTATTGTGCCGTTTTTCAATGCTCAACTCTTTCAAGCATTCCACATGAGCCGGAACCTTTTTAATGTCATCAAGTAACGGCAAATTAATTTTAGCTTGTTTAAAAATTTCCCACCTCTCGTCCTTTGGTGGGCACCGTTCTTCACTTTTCGATGCATTAAGCGGGTTAAGTTGATTTAAACAATTTTCACAAAAAGCATTTTTAGTTGTGTTTTCAATTTTACTTTGTGAAATCGTTTCTTGTTCATTTTCACTTCCCGTCTCATCACTTATATTCTCCACTACACCATCAATGAATTGTGGTGGTGGAATGCTTTCAACACTACAATTTTCATCATTTGGAAGAATACTTACCGCGCTAACGCGTGCATTCCTCATGTTGCTTGTGCTAGAACCTTGATGCTTCGGGTTCATTGTAGTGTCAATTGGAAGCTTTCCCGTGCTTCCCCTCATTTGAGCCATTTCCTCCGCAAGTTGGCCCACTTGCTTTGCCAATGCCTCATGTGCTTTGTCCCGAATCTCGTTTGTCTTCTTTATCTCCTTAATGTCATTGTTAGATTCTTTGGCCATATTTAACAAAGCGTCCATTTTGGCACTCAAATCATCACCACCGGTTTGATTACTCGACCCGCTTCCATTACCACCTTGATTATTGTAATTCCTTTGGTAACCCCCTTGGTTACCTCCTTGGCAAGTTTGGTGCGAATACCCACCTTGATTTCCCGATTGGAAATTCGGGTTCATTTGATTGGAGGCATTACCATACCTAAAGTTAGGATGGTTCCTCAACCCGGGGTGGTAAGTGTTGGAGTTCATATCGTATTGGCTCCGGTCTCCATACACTTGATTCACATCCGCGGTGGCTTGGCAATTCTCGGTCCGGTGACCGATGTCACCACATTCTTCACATACGCTATATTGTACCGCACCCACTTCTTTCTTCTTCATGCGGGCCAATTCCCGCTCCAACGTATCAATCCGATCCTTAGAACTTGCATCACGATCGGGCCAAGACCTTGAGGTAGGGTGCTTTTTCGCTCGGTCGGCCGACTCTTTCGCCTTTGATCTTTCGCTCATTCTTTCTAGGAACTCCCAATCGTCGTCCTCGTGATTGCTTAACAAGGTTCCATTGCTGGTCGATTCAAGTCGGTTCCATGTCTCATCATCCAAACCCCTTACGAAGCATTTGACCAACTCCCATTTTTCAATTTGATGATGCGGGCACTTCTGGATCAATTCCTTGAATCGAGTAAATGCTTCATGTAACGGTTCACTCGAAAGTTGGCGAAAAGACCGAATTTCATCTCTAGCATCGTCGGTCTTTGCCATCGAATAATACTCGTCAAGGAAGGCTTGTTGCATCTCACCCCATGCTCGAATGCTATTTGCTGGAAGTGTAAGGAACCATTGCTTCGCTTTGTCCTTTAACGAGAATTGAAATAATCGAAGCTTGACTTCCTCCAATGCGAAATTGTGCCCCCCGATCGTGTTACATATAGATGAGAATTCCGCCAAATGTGTGTATGGTTCATCATTAGACCTCCTGTTGAAGTGGGGAAGTATATTGATGTAATGGGGCTTGCAATCGAACATTCTCCTTTCGCACACTATTGGAGAATCATTTTCGATGACTACCGGCCTAAAACGGTCGTTCACTACCCTTGGAGGTTGTTGATGACGTTGTGGACCGTTAACTTCTTGATCGATTGGTCTTCGATTGTCTCTTCTATCCCCACCTTGATTTCTACCTTGGTTACCTTTTTGATTTCCTCCTCCCACGAACCGAGGAATCCGGTTAGGGTTAGCGTTGTTGTTGTTGTTGTTGTAAAACCCATCATTCTGGTTCCTTTGGTTGTTGTTTCGTGGTTGACGGTTGTTCTCATAACCATCATTTCTCGCATTCCCGTACCCATAGTCATCGTTCCCCACAAAATTGGCGTTTTGATAACCAAACTCATCATCTTCGTAAACTCTCGCATTATAGACGTTCCCCCTATTCACATATCCCCAATCTCCGTCATCATTAGCTCGATCGTCGTAATATCCCCCATCATCCGAATTTTCCGTGTGAGCACTCACATGTTCCGGAGATTGATAACCGGGAACACTAAATGGTTCATCATCGGGGATGGCGTCTCTCAAGTCGTCGATGTTGAAGAACGGTTCTTCGTTCGCGGGATTGCCACGATCTCGATTACCTCTACGGTCAGAATTAACATTCCGGTCATCAAGGTTGGTAGGTAAAGGGTTTTGTCGGTTGAGGTTTTGATGTGGAGGTGTTCTTTGATTGTTATTTGAGCCACGGGTTTGGAAAGGTGGTGTGGGTGGTCTAGAGTTGTTGCCACCCGGTTGTTCTTGAGGTATAGGTTGAACGTTTGGGGCGGGATTAAAGGTTCCTCGGTATTGAAATTGGTTGGAATTCTGGTTTTGGTTTGCCATTGAGTCGGTTTCAATGGATTGAGTGAATTATAGTGTTTGAGTGGTTTTATTAGAAGCAAGAGTTGCTTCTAACCGGCTTGCTAAGTTTCTTCTTGCTACCCTTTCGATTTCCGGCTCGTAGACTAACGGTGAAGTCCTCCCGGAGTTTCGCGTATGCATGCACTACCTGTAACCTACACAAGTAACACAACCCGCGTAACAAAGAAAAAGACAAGGTACAAAAAGAAGCTAAGCAACTTAAACAGATAATCACACAGATTCAAGCAATATCCAAACACAAAGCGCACGCACTCCCCGGCAACGGCGCCAAAATTTGATCGGAGTGTCGCGCTCCGGTCAAAGATAATATTTATATGCCCTAATTACCCTTAACAAATAGCTAGTGGTAGCAAGGGGTCGAACCACGAAGAGTATGTGGTTTGTGTGTGGATTCGATTGAATTATCAGGAATGTCACGTATTATGAAGCTTACTAGAATTTCTTTGTGTTTTTCTTTAATTAAGAGATGTGAGTTTAAACTAAGTGAATAGATTGAATTGATTAACAACTAAAGGTTAAGGATTAAGAGAAAATTTGATTACTAGAACAATAATAAGAAAGAGGAATCACACCCGGTTTCGGTAATTGCTAACCTAGGATTTCTACAAGTTTTAGATTCAACTCAAATGCATTCGATTAACGGATTTAGTGTACCGTGACTTAGGTGCTAATAACTATCAACGTCCCGAAGAACGGACAAGAATACACTTTCTAATCAACACAAGTAAATCCTAACCACGACAATGCACAATTACATATCACCATTTCGCAAAGTCATAACTTTTAACATCGTTCGACAATTTACGAATTCACAACAAATGTAACACTATTGTCAAAAGTTTCAAAAATCAAACACAAATTGTCACTAAGTTGAAACAAGAACAATTCGAAACCCTAAAATTAACAACTACCTACACCGGGGTGATACCGAGATGATTAGCCGCTCATGGTTGAAGAAGCTTGATCACCGGATGATTGGAACGTGAATGAAGTCATCTCGAAGCTTGAACAATGGAGGATTGTTGGATGTTGAAGGTTTGGTGAAGGATAATGGTGGAAAGATTGATGGTGTTGGTTAGGGTTTGTATGGATTCGTGATTGTGGATGATGATGGTTGTTCTTGATTCGGATGGTGATTCGGGTCGTGAGTGTTGTAGAGATGGAATAGAGATGAATGGTAGGTGAATTAAGCTCCAAGAACAAGTTTCAAACTCAAAAATAAGTGCAACTTGCGAATTGAATGCCCCAAGACCAATTAGAATCTTTCCTATATCAAAGATACCAAATTTTCGCGTTTCAGGAAACCACAACCCGTCGCCGACGGCCTGGGACCCGTCGCCGACGACCTCCCCATTTGCTGAAATTACCCGACGGCTTGTTTGGCTGTTTACGGGCACTTTTTTGACGACGGGACTTTCTAGAGCCCGTCGGCGACGGCCTAGAACCCGTCCCCGACGGCCTCTAGTTTTTCCTGTTTTGTCCGAAACTGTTTTCTTCATAAGTTCTTCGTTATAGCTCCGTTTTACTCACCGTTTTCGCCTACGTACTCGTAATTCAGCCCTCTATCATGCCATCTTCCAATATATTCATTTTAACTCCATTAACATTCACAAAACACATCCAATCTTCGTGATTAACCTGGTTTTGTTCATTTCACATCCCCGGTTGATCCGATTCACGTCCCGGTGCTCCGTTTAGCTCCCGATTAGCTCCTTAAACACTTTTAGACCTGTAAAACATGAATCCCATTAAAAGTAGGCTATTCAAGATTAAAAGCTATGTAAAAACATCAACTTAAGCACAAACGATAACCAGTTTTCGACCACGTATCAATGATCACACTTCGTGCGAACTGAGGACCTTTCAAACGACCTGAACTGGTTTTTACTCAAATCGTGCGAACTGGAGGTCACTTCGCACGACCTGGGGTTAAACTTCACTCCGTGCGACCTAAATTTAGTTCACACCTTGCGAACTGATGTAATTTCAAGCGAACTGACAACCTCGTGCGAGCTGGTTCACTAACTGATCAAACCGTGCGACTTGGCTTGATCAACTCGTACGAACTGGACACTTTTTCACACGAACTGAATGAATCTCGAACGATCTGACATGATTTTCATGCGGTTTGGTCCATTTTATCAAGTTTTAAGTTGATTCTAGGTCTGATTTGTTCAAGGATTGATTAAAACTATGTTTTACGTGTTATATCACAAAATCAGTCCATTTTATCCGTGAAATCTTGGAAATTTTGATGAAAAAGTCCAAAAGAATGAGTAGAAGTCAGAATTTTCGGTGAAAACAAGCTGAAATGGTAAGAACTCTTCCTCCTGAGCTCTGATACCACTTGTAGGATCGAGGTTTTGACCTAATGAGTCTATCAGAAGAGTTCTAATCCAAATCAAAGGCGGAATTCAATGATTCAGACATGATTGCAGCTTATTTAACACTAGAAATCACTTTAACTGTCGTTTAGATTGATTTGAAAGCGATTACAGCTTGTTCGACACTTCGGCAGAGCTTCGCTACCGGAATCACAACTGTTGCAAATGAAATCACAAGAGCTCCTATTAATAGGTGAGCCACTTCGCATGAATCAGCTTCACCAGTCCGTGCGAACTGGTCAGTTCGTACGAACTGGATCTGCCAGTTCGTGCGACCTGGTCCAACAACCCTAACATCCTATTTTCTAGGCTACTGAACTCCCGTTTATCCAATCTAGATACAAGACTTGATACAAGACGAAGTCGACAGACATATGCACCAACAGTAAAACGTGATGTTCATCAGATCTGAGCCAGAAACATGTGAAATTCCATTAGATCTGGTGTAAAAGTGTGAGATTCCTTTAGATGTTTGTATAAAAGCTGTGAAAATCCTTTAGATTTGGGGTTGATCTTGATTAAATGATGCTCCACCACAGTTTGTACAAACATTTGAGTGGAAACATCTTCAAGATACCCAAATCAGTTGGTTTTCATGAAAAAGTTGAAGTGTTCGTGTGGCTTTGATGAAGAATATGGTGTAGAAGTGTTAAATGATGAAAGTTGTACAATGATTTAGGAGAAATACTTACGTAATGGGCTTAAATCTTGATTAAGGTGACTGAGAGTGCGTGTGGTCGAATGGCAGAGACAAATGTGTGAAATGAAGGGTTAAGGGGTGTATTTATAGGTGATAGTGACAGCTAGGTCGGTGTAAGTGTGCGAGGGGATCAGATGTGTAGCAACCCGCGTTTTGAAGTCAAAGTCAAAGGAAGAAAAGATTGCTAATTGCGATCTGTCACTCCTTGCTTAACTATTGATTGTACTCCTTGACTTGTTAATCGATACTTTAGTTTTGTTTACTTTAGTTGTATTATGTAGAGTATCTATAATAAATCACAGTTTAATCGCTAATCGACTTATCGCTAATCGTGTCGCTATCGCATCGTAACCCGAATTATAGGTTATGGATATTGTTTTACATGTGTGTGCTATTATGTGTTAAGTGTGCATGTTTATATTTGTTTTGAGGTGATTATTTGCTAACGCAATCGCAACTCTATCACAACGCAATCTCATCGCGACACAAAACGCAGAATGAGTATGTTTAGGTTTATGACTGTTAGTTAGGTTATTTGGGTAATTAATGTGAATTACTATCGCATCGCTTACTCGCATTGCATCGCAACGCTCAACACACGAAACGAAACACCGAAAACCAACTCACCAAACTCATCCGATCGAATGAGCATTCGATCGAATGGTCATTCGTCTGGATGACCATCCGATCGGATGGACATCCGATCGAACCGCCCTTCGATCCGTCTTCTACACCGCCTTTCTCCTCCCTTTGCCTATAAATAGCACCTGTCACATCACATGAACAGTGATGTGACAGCTCTCGTTCGATCAGCACGTTACAGCCCTCTTTTCCCTCAATTTCTCACGATTCTTGTAAGTTTTCAACCAAAATCTTGTACTTCTATGATCTACACACATTTCTCCATCATTTGCACCATTAAATCGTAACTTTTCACCATGAAATCCACCTGATTTGGGGTGTTCTAGGGTGATGTCATCATGAGCTCTCATGAACTTCAAAGAGTGATCTCATTCCACCAATAACAACTCAGATCTAAGAGATTTCAACATGATTAAACATAAATTTTCACCTAAATCTAAACATAATCAAAGTGTTTCAAACTTTTCTTCAATAATCTCAACTTTTCATATAAAAGTGATAGAATCTGAGCTCGTTCAGGCCTTCTACTCTTTCTCATGTGAAGTGTCGGTTCAAGAACGGATTTCTATCAAAAGAGACAATCGACTCACGGGTTGAACATGAATGATCGTCAAGAATAGTTAGCTGATCGAACGGGGTGATTCCCATCCGAACGGGTGACTTGGACTCGATAGGGTTCCATTGCTTGACACGTTGTCAAACCGTCTCGGTGCAAACGCAAAAATTCACAAATTTTACAAGTTTTCAAATGAACAAGTTTACTGAACAGATCACCGTCCGATAGGATAGCCATCCGATCGAACGGCAATCCGACCGGACGACCTATGGTGATTCAACACTTAAAAATTTTCACAAAATATCAAGAAGATCAGTTTCAGCGAACTGCCATCCGAACGGACAGCCATCCGTCCGGATAACCTGAATGGTAGAAACATTTCCTTATTTTGAAAATGCTACAACGAAAACTTCAAAGTCACATCATACACAAACACATCCATCCCAAACTGATCACCCTCCGACCGAATGGCCATCCGTTTGGAAGGTCATCCGATCGGATGACTATCTGTCACTTGTCTGACTCGCCTCGTTTTACGCACTATTCATCGCTTATGCTATCATTCTGTATTCAGGCTAATCTCTCAGCGCTCCCTTCAATCCAAGTGTGTGTTTATTTATTAAACACTATCTGTGAGTATACTCGATCCCTTTTTGCTTTAAGCACTTTTGGGTGTTACATACGTTACTTATATCAAAATCACAATCGACACACAACGCAAACACTTTTATACGCTAACCGTTGCTGCATGTTATACGTGTTACTCGATGAATGCTTGTATGTTATGTTTACACAGTGATTGTTGCCTGACACCTTAGCAACGATAGTACTATAGTTTGGACTCAGCACCTGTCGTGGACGGGGGTTGCTAAGGGCATTTCTTCATGTGTCACAATGGTGATATGTGTTTCGCACTCTACAACTCGCAGTCACGTCTGTGCATATTTCATTGTTGATAACCTACTTGCTTCACATTATACATGTTACATGCTGGTTATGCGTAACTCGCTTTCGCTACTATTATACTATTAAACTTGTATGCTCACCTTTACACTATGTGTATTGACCTCTATTTTAACGTATGTGATAGGTGTTTGAGATGCTAGGATACTTGTTATGTGGAATCAAGTTAGGAAGAGTCTAGAAACCAAACAATTTAAATTTTGAGTTGTCGAAACAATTTATTTGTCTATGAGATATCTATGTCTGTAATAACTGCTTTACTTGATGAGTTATGGTATGGGACATAATGTTAATTATCCGGTAATTTAGTTGTTATGGATTTCTCCTGGACAATCTGTTTCGCTCAGTGCCGTGCCCCGATGTTTCCGCCATCGGTTAGGGTGTGACAAGATGGTTGTTCGATCGAGTGACCATCCGATCGGATGGTCATCCGATCAGATGCCCATTCGGACAGCCAAATCCCGTTTTCTAGTTTTCCGAATTTGGTTCGTTTTGTGAGCTAGATTATGCGTTGCGTTGCATATTATTATGAGTAACCATTACATGGCATTATTATACAGTTAACACAAAAGTTTCCGTGTTTCAAGTCTCCATTTAAGCTAGTTTTCCGTTCAATAAGTATCAAGTTTCTCGTTCAATAAGTATCAAGTGTCAAGTTTCTAGTATCACAAGAGTCAAGATTCACATTGTTTACATATAAAACATCACAAGATTCAAGAGTCAAGAATCATATTGTTCACACATAAAAGTATCATAGAGGTACCACATAGAGTAAAAGTTTCATATATTTTATCGCGATTAAGATTCAAATAGTTTTATTAAGCATCACAAGGTAGGAAGTATGACGAGGCTTGCCAAATCTATAAGTTTCGAAACGCAGGGCGTTACAGTCTCCCCTCCTTTATAAGATTTTGTCCCCGAAATCTAAGAGGAAGACTGCTCGAAGAACTGTTGATACTTGGTTTTCATTTCACTCTCGAGTTCCCAAGTGAATTTGGTGCCACGCTTTCCTTCCCATCGCACCTTAACTATGGAAATTTTGCTACGCCTCAGCCGCTTGGTACCTCGGTCCATGATTTCGACCGGTTTCTCCACAAAATGAAGGGTTTCGTTTATTTGAAAGTCTTCGATGGGAACGCGAAGTTCCTCATCTGCTAAGCACTTCCTGAGATTAGAAACATGGAATGTCGGATGTACGTTGCTAAGCTCTTAAGGCAAATCTAGTCGGTAAGCCACCTTGCCAATCTTCTCGAGTATCTTGAAAGGACCCACATAGCAAGGGGCAAGCTTTCCCTTTTTACCGAAACATATTACTCCCTTCCAAGGAGATACTTTGAGTAGAACGTGATCTCCAATATTGAATTCCAAGGGCTTACACCTTTTGTCAGCATAGCTCTTTTGTCTGCTCCTAGCCTTGATCAAGTTATCGCAGATTTGAAGAATCTTATCCGTCATCTCTTGAATGATTTTAGGGCCAGTAAGTTGCTTCTCACCAATCTCATGCCAACTGAGATGAGATCGGCACTTGCGACTGTATAAAGCTTCGAAAGGAGCCATCTGAATACTGGAATGATAGCTGTTGTTGTACGAGAACTCGATCAATGGTAAATGTACATCCCAATTACCACCAAAGTCGATGACACAAGAACGGAGCATATCCTCTAGGGTTTGAATAGTGCGTTCAGTCTGTCCCTCCGTTTGAGGATGAAATGCTGTACTAAGATTCAAGTGAGAACCCATAGCGGACTAAAACGTTTGCCAAAGACGGGACGTAAAGCGACCATCACGGTCAGAGATTATGTCAATAGGTATACCATGACGACATATGATTTCATCAGTGTAGATTCGAGCTACTCTCTCCACTTTGAAATCTTCGTGAATGGGAAAAAAGTGGGCTGATTTGGTCAAACGGTCAATGATTACCCATATACTATCATGACCTGAAGGTGTTCGAGGTAGTTTAGTTATAAAATCCATAGCGATGCTATCCCATTTCCAAACAAGGATTTCAGTTCAAGAAGACCTGAAGGACATTGATGTTCGGCTTTAGCCTTTGAGTAAGTAAGACACTTTGAGAGATGGAAGATCCTTATGAAGAACAATCTAGGCGATTGATGTTAGTTCTATAGCTTATAGTGTGTAGAGTTGTGGCCTTGTCTAGTTTGGTCGGGTCTTGGTTGTGTGTTCTGTGTCGGGTTTTGTTTTGTGGAGTCCTAGGCTTGGTATGTCAAGTCTAGTTCTGTGTGTCGTTGGTTGTTGACACACCCTGTTCTTCATTATTCATTTATAAAATTTCACAGGGTAACCCTTTACCCAAAAAAAAAAAAAATCTTGATACAAGAATTTTAAATATTGGACGTTTCTTGTTAAAAGAACTAAATAGCTATTTTTGGACACCTAAACAGATTTTAATGTTTAAATACAATCACAGCTCAAAAGATGTTAATAAAGTTTCTACGAGTTTTTTACCAAACTAGTGTAGGTGGAAAACATATTTACCAAAATGGGTGAATTGAAAAATATTTACCAAAATAGGTATTTTTTAAAAACTTCATTTTTCTCACTCTTAATCTTATTGAATAAAAACTAATTTGATTGTAGGAATTATTCTTTTAAAAAACATAAGAAAAGAGTTTTACAATAAATAACAAAATGTTGTAAAACAACATTCTATTAGCAACCAATATATAAGTATATAAACATGAGAACAAAACTATAAAATCATGTAGAGAATAGAACATGGAGAATTCTTATTCATTAATCTATATCCACCGTATACAAATGTCTCTATATATATAGGCACATATATTAATACAAAATAAATTGAAGAGATATGAGTTATGTATGTGGAGAGTCACCATATAAATGATACATTCATAACACTCCCCCTTGACTATCCACATACCTTTAATACAGTTGGTGATGCCGCCTCGTTAAAAACCTTGCTAGGAAAACCCAGTGGGACAAAACCTCAGCTAAGGGAAAAAGAGTGCAGCGCGTATTTTCTTATTCTGATACTTCTGGATCAGGTATGTTGGCTCGTTAAAAACCTTACTAAGAAAACCCAATGGGACAAAACTTAGTTAAGGGAAAAAGAGTGCAACTTGAATAAGTCCCCCCCCCTCATTTTAACACGTATCCTTTAAGTGACGTGTGTCGATCTTCCTTGAAAGTCGAATAAAGCCTTTGTAGCGAATGATTTGTCGCTTGGTCCCTTAATGTGCAATCCTTTATGTTGAGCAATGTTGTATAATCTTCTAACGAGACTTTAGGTGCCTCCTTGCAAAAATTATCATATGTCCACGACTGTGTTTCGTAACATTCCTGCATCTACAAGACTAACCAAACTTGTTTTGGCGGGTTAGTAAAATATAATCAAATATCGTTTATACCTGAAATATTTCTTTGAACTCATTCTAATGTCACTTCACTTGGCAAAGGTTATATCATGACAATAAGCTCAAGTGAAAGATATTATAACCATACATAGCTACCAAAACATGTTAATGCACTTATGCATTTAACGATGGTACTTCTAGAATGAGAATCTCTACTTTGGTAGGAGATGATAATAGACATTTCTTATAACAAATGACTTAACAACTTTTAACATACTTTAAGGTTCAACTATGTCCATACTAAAATATCCAAACATCATCTTCTAGATGTACTTGAGGGATTAGTAAAATATAATTACATATATACTCGAACTGCAGTTCGAGTAATAATTAGACCGTGCCAAGGTCATTCAAAAATTCTCCCTCTAAAAGCTCGACAATTTCTCTCAATGATGCCTAGACATAATTACTGTAAATTGCGATTATAGTGAACTTTTAAAAGTAGAATGCTCATAGAGCATGGCTAATTTAATCAAACCTATATCCCTCTTTATGCGAATATCTCGAGTTGTACATCACTCGTTTCGACTATTTAGTCCATACGTATTTTGTCAACTTCATATAATACGTTCTTGAGGTTTTGACATCATTAATGCTTCTAGCATTATCAATCCATGAGGGAATTCTTTCCATCTTATCCAAATATGCATGTGCATTCACTCTTTAGAAGTTTTGCTACATAAATTTGTCCATTTAACACATAGATATCTATATCATATGCAAAAATGTCATGAATACTTGCTTTTATCTTCAAAATCCATATTGTACCATGCGTGAGCACTATTTATTGAGATAATCACTGGGTACAAGTTTCTATGTACGTTTCGTGGTGCACAAGTATTACATCGATAAGATGTTTCAATTAACCTTTTAAGCACCCAATTGCTTTAGAATCTCATCAGGAGTTTCAATTATATCCAACATGTAAAAATCATAACCTATTCAAAATACACATATGTATACAATGATCACATTGTTCTCGAGAACTTACTTTACATGACCTACATAATTTAATCCTTCAGGACTTTCATGTAAACTCTCAGTATCAAATGATACATAACATTCATAAGACGAATATCAATTCTCTCTTTATGTTACCAGACTAATAAAATATTGGAAAGTCAATGCATCCACCACTGGAGAATACGTCTCCTCATAATCAATCATAGGTCTTTGTGAAAATTCTTGTGCCACCAATTTTTCTTTATATCACTCAATTTGATTTTCACATAATTCGCATAAAAGACCCGTTTATGTCCAACATATTTTACAACTTCAGTTGTATGTACTGTTGGTCTAGATACTTTCCATGTCATTAGAGAATTCAGCTTTGCCTTATTTGCGTCTTTCCATTTTGGCCAATCATTTCTTAATATTCATTCATAGGCAGATCTTAAATCTTAATCCTCATCATTTAATCATTTTAAGCGCTATATTATATACAAAAGTATAACGACGTCGATTTTTATTTCGATTCCATACATATCTTAGACATGATACAACTTATCGAGATCTCTTTATTTTCAGGTACCAGAGGTTCTTCTTGAACCATCATGTCTATTGTCTCTTCAGGAGATCTTATTACTATAACCTCGACTTGACCATCTTAATTACTTGCTCCAATTTTTGAGGAATTTTATTATTGGAATCAACTAGTCTACCACGCTTTAGGCATGCAGTAGACTCATTACAAAAATATGTTATGTTCTCTTGGGACACAAATATAACTGGAGCATAAGCAGTTGATTACGTGACTTACTTAGTAACTCTATTTAGGTCAGTGAACTTGTCTGGTAATTTGTTCTTTAATATTGGTAAATGAATTATACTTTAAACTTCTAGTTCATAGTTTATAGTCAGAGGATCAAGATGACATGATAATTCATTTCACTTTTCACTTTCCAACTGCTTGTTATCTCCCCTTAATGTTGGGAACATTCATTCATTAAAGTGAAAACCAATGAGCCATAAACGAATTTCTCACTAATAGCTTTAAGTATTTAATCATAGACGATTATATATACCCAACATATTCTCAAACATTTTAAAAATCCCATCTTTGTGCGGTGTGGTGGATGAGTTTCAATATATGTTGCACAACCAAAATTTTTGATGAGACATCTTTGGTTCCTGACCAAAAACCAACTGTATGGGGAGAACTATAACTTATTGGCTTGATGTGAATTGATGGTACTATATATAAAATTACATGTACCTAAATGAACTTTTGCTCCTCTCATGATTATTGGCTTTGTAACCAATAGTAGACGTTTGGTGATCACAATAACACTTATTCCAATGATCGTTAATAACTTGGGAATCAAATTCACTATTATCAAATAAATATATTAATCTGGATTAATATGCTTGCTATCACATTAGCTAAGCCACAATCACACAAGCTTCAGGTTGTGGATTTGATAACCATTTAGACGATGCATCGATTTAAAAAAAAAAAAAAAAACTAAATGGTATCATGTTGGGATATGCATATCCTTCAATCGCTTCCAGAATATTTAGGTATACTCGTTTATTGTGCAAGTATATAACTTCCCTTGAGAGCAAACGTTACATGCTAATTATTATCTTGAAGAATCTTCTAGTTCTTCACTATGTTTCACATCATCAGTGACTCAGTGTGGTCTTACCGGTCATGCCAACTAATTAAATAATTGTGATCCATAAACTTATAGTTTATGATCGTATGTGTATTACTTGCTCGTATGTAATACAAAACGTATGATACGAGAGAATATATTATAACTTTAAAGTTAAAACCATCACGTAATGAATCACTCCTTAGTTTGCCACTTTTGGTGGTCCATCTCATTATTAAAATTGGCATCATTACAATTCTTATAGTCAATCTCATCATTACAAGTGTCTCAATTAGGTCCATCATTATATTTACAATGATTAATATATAATCACATTCACTTTTGTGAATGGAGTAGAACTAAAACAAGCTTCATAGCTTTTCATTATTTACTCGGTCACATGAGTATAAAATCATTTCTTTTTTTCATATAATGATATTGCTACTTTAGGAGCATATGTCTCAAGTGTGACAAATGAAAAGAATTTAATCGATTTTTCGTTGTAAACAATGTTCTCTTTACTTACCATCAACCGAGAAGTAGTTGATTCGTATAAGATTTATCAATCTTATATCTTACGACCTTTATAATGATCATTGTATAGTCATCACCTTATTAACATGGTTGATCTCATTACATGAGCATCACAACAATTTCTTCAATTACCATGATTATGAACTTTACACCAATTATTATATTCAGTTTAAGGAATGGATTA
The DNA here is from genome assembly GCA_030545235.1 of Helianthus tuberosus. Classification (NCBI taxonomy): domain Eukaryota; kingdom Viridiplantae; phylum Streptophyta; class Magnoliopsida; order Asterales; family Asteraceae; genus Helianthus; species Helianthus tuberosus. The sequence goes on along the minus strand of CM060361.1, from coordinate 105,322,177 downwards.
TACCCAAACAACTATCATGGTGACATCATTACAATTTTCTTAGTTGTGTACATGATCTTCACCTTTACACTGGTCATTATCTCATCACATTCACTTCATGAATGGATTAGAATCACACAACTTTCATGGTGTTCGTTTCAAACCTTACATATTCTTTAACAATCTTTGTAACACCCGTCTAATTATACTTGAATTAATAATAATTCATACCATTTTTGATAAAAGATGTCTAGTTATAACATAGATTCCATAAGTAAAGTTCATAAGTAACAAAAACATAGTCAACTAACGACTAAGTTAAAACATTCAAAAGTTGTTTAACAATTTGTTTACATCCCATAAACATAGTCTATTAAAGATTTAAATGTAGCGGAAGCTTCAAAAGTCGTGTTCGGTTCTTCAAAAGGTAGCTTGACCGCCATCCGTAAGATCCCCTTTATCACCTAGGGTCAAAACCACTTTAAAAGTTAGTATTAACATGATTATAAGACATGTAAACAAGTTCTAGTATCAAACCATCAAAAATAAAATAAAATTTCGGATTCCCTTCTGTCGCGTGGCGCGACAGGTCTTCGCGTGGCGCGAGGACTTCTTGCGTGTCGCGACAGTTTCAAGTCGTCCCTCCGAGTGGCGTGGGGGAGACGGTTTTCCAGCAGGTTGTTTTTGGTGAGCTGCATTTTCTACCAGCTCCGGAAAACTCAGATTTTAACTTCAAATGAGCATATCTTTTGACTCGTAAGTCCGTTTTAGGTGATTCTTTTTCCTATACGTCTGTAAATTCATTATCGACCTGCCTATTACAAATTATCATACCGAAAATTTAATTTACGGACCGAAAGACTATATGTCATTATACATTTATTCAACCCATTCAACTTTGCTTAATTTGCTACTATTTAACTAGTAAACCTAAGGCGCTTATTACCCCAACTTCCGGGGCTGATTATCACCGGCATTTCAATACCAAACCTATGGCTTCATGCTCTTGTGACCATTTCCGCCGTTGCTTTCTATTTAAAATATTAACACTACTATGTACACCATTATTCGACCCGTTTGGCTTATCTACGGAATCCTCCATTTTGATGACTACCAAACGGCTACGAACAAATCTTTAACCTACGGATTTAAGTAACGAACATGGTCGCTACATTCAACCCAACTTTATTCTACAATGTAACCGTACATAATTAAATAGCGATTCGCATAATGTAACGGGTCAAGTTACATACCTTCAAAGTAGGCCTTTTAAGCGTGATTCGCCACCTGCTTGTCCGCTTGACGCTCCTGCGTCCTTTCCTATAGAGTTCATTTATGACATGTTTAGAACTCTCTTTTAACCATATATCGCATAATACACCGAAACATCATAATTATGCGTTTAAACTTTAAATTTCAGTTTTAAGCCTTCTTTGAGGCATTTTCACAAACACCTTAAGGGCATATTTTTACATGATTAAATATCAAGCCTCTAGCTTATCACTTAGACCTAATTTCACATCAATCAACCATTTTACATAATTGTTAGCTTCTATAATTCTGAAGTTACTTCACAATTGTCAATTTACACTAGAACAACACCCAAATTCCTAGTGTTCATCAAATTATACAAAATCCACTAATCACCTACAATGGTGTTCATAGGTTTCACTAAAATTTCACATGATCTCAACTTGTATTTGTCTAGGGTTTGTCCCTAGACTCTATATTGTTCCTAATCCATCATAAAACAGACATGCAACCACAAATATCAGATTTTCCCAATTTCATGAGAATTTCAAGTTGAGAGTTTTCATCAAATTTTACATACCTTGTAATCCTCTTGTGATGAGGATCAGTAATCTATGCTCGATTTTCGTTTTTGATCAGATTTGGACCTTCAATTTTGTGAATTAAGTGATGAACTAGGGCTTGGTGAGGTCTCCTGGTCGCCCCCCTGCGTCCTATGTACGACCAGACACACTTTTGTGTGTCTGGTCCTTGTATTTTTTTTATCTAAGTTTGGTTATTTTTAACCCTATTATAAGTTACTTCTAGAAATTAGCTAACTAGGTTAAAATTCCTAGTTAGTAAATTCTTGTTTATTTATGCTTTATAATTCTAATATAAAGTTCTATATTTTCGGGGTGTTACAAGTCCACCCCCCTTAAAAAGGGTTTCGTCCCCGAAACCAAAGTACGTACCAAATAATGTAGGGTGGAGACGTCGCATCTCCTCTTCGGACTCCCACGTAGTGTCCGAACCTTTCCTATGCTCCCATTTAACCTTGACTTGCTTAATCACTTTGTTCCTCAAAATCTTCTCTTTACAATCTAAAATCGCAATTGGTTTTACTGCATAATTGAGGCTGTTATCCACCTCGATATCATCGTAGTGGATACGAGCAGTTTCGTCTGCTAAACATTTTCGAATATGTGACACGTGGAATGTGCTATGTATCTCACTCAACTCCTCGGGTAGTTCGAGACGATATGCTATTTTGCCAACCCTCTCGGTGATTCTGAATGGCCCAATAAATCTTGGGCTCAACTTTCCTCTTTTTCTGAACCGTATTATTCCTTTCCATGGCGATACTTTCAGCATTACTTTATCGCCCACTTGAAATTAAATCGGCCTCTTTCGTTTATCCGCGTACGACTTTTGTCGATCCTGAGCCGCTTTTAGGTGCGTTCGAACCATGTCAATCTTTTCATTCGTAGTTCGGATTATATCAGTAGGTGCTAGTCCTCGTGGACCCACTTCTCCCCAACATACCGGGGTTCAGCACTTTCTTCCATATAACATTTCATACGGGGCCATTTTAATGCTCGCATGACTATTGTTATATGAAAATTCGACCAAGGGTAGTGTCACACCCCTACTTTCCACGTATTACCGGTGGGCCCGGTGGGGAGTATCGTGACGTAGTTGATATCATCATAGTCAAACAACACAATATATATGAATGCACAGCGGAAGCAAAAGATGAATATATTACAATCCGAATATAAAGTAATATCCAGTATTACAACGGAAAGTAAAGGATCCACAGGCGGATCTTAAAACATAAACATTGATCAACAGACTTTAGACGCCTAGAACTTGCAAGATTCCTTATTAACGCCCTGAGCTTCCAGCCAATAAGTTAAGAGTATTTACCTGAGCTAGCTCCTGTCTTAAATAGTAAGAATTTAATAACTCATCCGTATTCACTTAAGTAAGCGTAGGTACCATTTACCGGAAGGCTCTAGTCTGGAATGATGGTATAAATAACCAATTAGAATGCTAACGGGTCTTTAATTAAGCCCTAGCTTAGACCGGTTAGTCTTACAGAAGGATACGGTTCAAACGCATGATAAGGCGAAGACCGGATTAGAATGTGGTTTAGACCCGACAAGTTTGAATACTTGTATAATATGGGTATACTAAATACATTCTGGATTTTGAGACAAAGATGATAAGGTTTGACCCGTTTCGGTCAATTTATGCAAACTAGTTACATAAACCGAATCGAACGCGAAAATGGCGTCACGGGTAACCATAAGAGTCATATGCAAGTTCCCTGAGTTAATATGCCTTAAACATGTTGTGATATCAGTAAGGTATCTTCTATTATGCCCAAAACGGATTTAAACACAAATTATGCCTCATAAGGGCATTTTGGTCATTTAAAAGATTATAAAAGAGTTTAATTAGTAATCTGAGTTACAGGTATGATTTATACAGTAAATACACTTAATTTAATAAGTTATAAGAGTAGGGTATGACCTATATGTGAAATTTATCATTTAAAACCAAACTATGCACCTTAGGGGTATTTTGGTAATTTCACTTAGGCTTAAAAGGTCAAAACTGGAAACCTGAGTTTAAAAACTTTTACTTACTGTTATTATATAAAAATATACTAAAAATATCAGTAGGTATCAACCTTATATGTTTAGTATTGTTTTAGTACATACTATGCGTTAAAAACGCTTAAAAAGGCGATTTGGAGCCATTTCCGGGTTTTCAAAGGAAAGCTGATATTTTTATAATTCCAGAAAGCTCAAAATATTTTATTTATCAAATAAAATCAGTACAAAAAGGTTTGGGGTCAAAAGGATTTGTAAAACTCATTTTATGGCTAAAAAGGGCAAAACCGACATTAACCGAATTAAACTTAGAGACCTATGTTATGCTCAGCCAAAAAATAAATAAAAATCTTTAAAAATCCCAAAATATTATATTACATCAGTGGGTAAAAATTTTTGGTATCAAAAGTGGGTTTAGATAGGCTATATACTAATTACGCGATTTAATTACTAAAAGCTTTCAAATTACGCTAACGAGCATAACTCTTAATCTAGACCTCAAACTGATGTCAAATTTTAGGAGCAAGTTTATAAATCATTAACTAAGGTTTCTACTCTTTTACTTTTTCAAAAATATCATTTTAAGGTCAAAAGGGCATAATAGTCAACATTTAAGCATTTAACGGAATCATGCATATGAATCGGATAACTAATGAACCAAGTTGTATAATCACAGAGGGTTATACTTATAGGTAACTTGGTCCTAATAAAGCTCTAAGACATTTCTAAACTATGCTTAAACGGGCCAGAACTGAAAGTCAAAGTATAAGTCAAACTATGCGACTTTCGATTCCGAACCGAGCCTAAACTGAAAATTGTCGAGTTGAGCATGTTGGGACATCTTCTTACATTAATTACCAAGTGACATTAATGATCAAACAGGTTACATGTATCCTACATTGCTAATTATGCTTTAATTTGGAAATAAACATTCTGTTGACTTTTTAAAGTAAGCTTTGACTCGACAATTAACATATTTAGAGTGGGAATCTGGAAATACCCTTTTAAGGGTTTATTACCCACATAATTACCAACTCATAGGTACTTTCAATTTGAATTTTGACTGAAGGGATTAAGATTAATGACGAAGTCAAATCTTAATTACGACGGTTTGACTTTACGCTAATTAACTAAGCAAAACTGGATTAAAGGAGGTTAAGCATACTTACAATAGTCCTAAGCACGACTAATGATCACTAGGAATGATCCTTGAGCTCCAGGTACCTCCAAGAAGTGAGTTGTGGAGTTAACAAGTGAATGAGCAATGAAGACCCAAGATCATGGCCTTTATATAGGTTTCTAAGATCAATTTGATCATGCCAAACAAGTCTAGGATTGTTTCCAGATGATTACAAGTGTCCCTAGACCTTTTAAAACCATCAAACAAGCTCCAGGTATTGAAAACAACATTCTTAAGTCTGTTAAATGGCTGGAACAGGCAGCTGTCATGAATTTTCGCATCTGGTGTCCTAAGGTGGCCCGCGTAAGGATCCATAGGGACCTTACGCGCCCCGCGTGAGTTGTCTGATCCGGTTACATAGTTTCAAATATTGCACATTCGGTCCCTGGTCCTTCCAAACTTGATTTTAAGCTCCTTTCTTGCACTTTAAACCCCCAAACTTGACTTTTAAGGACCCCAAGTCATAAACCAACTTTGTTTAGTCCCCGGTTATTCATACGTTCACCGAAAAGTCCTAAATTTCATTGTTGACGCTTTTAACCCCTCTTATACAAATATTGTCATAACTTTCTCACACTTTATCGAAACCTTGTGAAATTTTTATCACACATTCTCATGAGTATAATTTATCATTACAAAGCTTCGGGTTTGCTAAAAGGTCACTCAGAGGTATACTTTAAACATGTTGACACCTTTAACCCCTGTAGTTTGTAATTCCTCACTTTCTTTTACAATTCGCTTCGTATGATCCATGATTCATTCGTTTAAGGGTATAAACATCTTGCAGGGCTATTTTAAAGTATATTTATTCATTGTTGACATTTTGAATCCTTTTATACTCATAGATTCCATGTTTGCCAACTTTAGTCCCTCTAGAGTATACTTTCACACGTTCAAGCTTGTGACACGTGTCAATACATTATAGGACGTGAATTTTCGAGGTGTTACATCCTCACCCCCTTAAAATAAATCTCGACCTCGAGATTTGCTAAAATGCTGGAAGTTCTTTTTTTTTCGCATAATGGACTTAACTTCCATAGCGTATCAGGAGTCTCTCCAAGCTCCCAAGTTGACCTCTATAATAGGTACATATATCATTTTTGAAGCTTCTTAACCTGTCGATCCCCAATCGATATAAGTTGCTCATTATATCATAAATCTGCATATCATTATGTGATAATGCTTCTCGACTTATTGGTGATACACATCCTTACATCATTAGTGTGAAATGTATTGCGAGTTCCGTCCAACTTCTTAAATGGGTTTTTGCTTTAAGCTATCTGATCTTGGTACATTCAATTCCTTCGAATGATTTTATATATTCAGAGCTTATCTAGTCTGAAAATTAACAAATTGGCACACCCTTCTAGGGTGATATCTTTTGTTGAACCTTATTCTTTAACAAGAACTTAGGAGGGTCGCTACTCTCATAAATCCTTGATTTTCTGCCAAATCTTACAGATGATTAGGGATTTGTATGACCTTATTTGTTGTTTCCAACGCAACTATCAGATCCTGATAATTGGACTTACCAATCTATTGTCCTAACAATAGATGTTTAACATTCCATCTTTACAAGGTCCCCAAAGGAGCAGCCTTGATACTTATATATCAACTATTATAGAAACGCTTATCTTAAGGTGGGATGGTTATTCCAACCATTGCTCAAAACTAATCTTAAGGAGTAGCTAATCCTTGTTGTTAGTCGATCAAATCGACGATCCTGGCGGCTGATGGAAATTCTTAATTGTTGCCTAATTGGTTGTGGTAATCAACTGCATAAGCAAAATGAACCGTCTTTCTAATTTAACTCTCGGAATATCGAGTTAGACTATATGAACCTCTTATCTTAAAGTTTACTTAATCAGGGTTTCGATTATTCCATAATCAATCATGGAGTTCTACAACACTCCAACCCAAAGCGGGATGTTAATCTTAACTCTACTTGCCTCTCAGGGGTAAACAGGGTAATCTTAGGAGAAGATAATTAAGGTACAAGGAGGTTACAGAGATTTCCAAATCCCGGGCTTCAGTTCATCAATCATATTCTGTATCAGATAAGTGACACATTTATGTTACGAGTCCATGAATTCCTTAATCGGGAACATTTACTTGGACAATTCCATTTTGGATATCTTCTTTGAATACCAATAGTTGACCTTAGCACCATATGACCATTGAGATATCCTTGTGGTCCCATGCATTAAACCTCCATACTGATCATGCATGGAAGCAATCTATGGGACATATTAAGATACACCAATCCTCATATGACGCTTCTATCATACCGTCTGGTATCCGCAATCATTAGAGATTAAAGAGATATCAATTCTAAGTGTTGACGCATTACACCTAGAAAGAGGATACTTCTAAAATTTTACGACTGAAGGTTCTTGACAAGAACAGAAGAAATAGTTCTTATGATTCCTGCCTTCACTTAATAACTATGGTTCTTAAGAAAGATTTTAAAAGTTTGTTGTACTTATATTTTACGAAGGATTTGAAGCAAGTAGCATTCGGCTCTTTGAACCTTTTCATGATCTTCTTCACAGCTTTTCCCACAGCTGCGTCTTATCATAGTTTGAAGAACATCCTTGGACTTTTTCAGGTTTACAATTGTAGTATCATTAGCATGTGCCACCTCATCAATGGCTGATGTCTTATCCGAGTTTGTCATACTCAAGATTTGGTTCCTATTACTAAATGAATCAATCTCTTGGTTGTGATCCGACAACTGCTATTCATCATCCTTATGGTCTTATATACTAACCATGGTTTCATTAAACCATACCGGCCAATATAGAATTAACATTCTTAATGAACGCTATATAATATATATGAATTTTACTTAGCCTAGGTCACAAAAGACCTTTAATGGCATTTAAAGTTTGGTCCTAATCCATCACCTTTTTTACAGGGGATCAAAATGTCACATCTGTCTTTATTATAGTGATGAATTTGGATAGCTTGAAAGCTTGCCATAAGGATATCAGAAAAGAGTGATTCTTAATAGATATAAAATATCAATATAAGATTTGTTAGAGCATTTTCTATAGTGTCATCGGCCAATTTCTATCTCGCGTTAAATGACCGGAGTCCTAATCAGCGGAGACAACAGTTCACAACATTTATTGTTCTATATAGAATTATATGTGCCAGTAACAAATAAATTTCTGTATAAACTGCTTGATAAGGAAGGGTACCTGCTATATAGTCGTCATTCTGCACTATCTCCTGGGCATTCATCATGCGTTTGTTTTCTTGGCTTCTTCGGGCTTCTTCTGATTCCTAGGGCAGTTGGTCTTGATATGCCCCTTTTCGTTGCAACCATAACAGGTTGCGTCTTTCAACTTCTTGCAATCCAGGGTTTTATGTTCCCTAGACTTGCAAATTCCACACGGTAGAGGCTGAGATTCAAATCTGCATTTCCCGAGGTGGTATTTCCTACAGGTTTCGCACCTGGTTTTCTCACCCGACTGCTGGCTGTCTCTCTTAAACCCGGAACTCTTCTTATCCTCAGAGTTCCTCTTCCTATCGGAGCGATGAGAATCCTCATCCTCCCTTTTACGCTTTCCATCTTCAGAGGCTTTGGCAGCCTTGTTTCTGACTACATCGAGTGTAAGAGATAGCGACAAATCTGCCGCTGACCTAAATGTAGTAGGTCTTGAAGCCTTAACACTGGCTTTGATTTCTGGGGCTAAACCCCCAATGAAGCGAGCAATTCTCTTGGGTTCTGGTGTTACTAGGTAAGGAACCAGTCTGGACAGGGTATTGAAACTGGTGAGGTAAGCTTGACAATCTAAGTTTGTCATCACCAATGATAAGAAATCTGACTCAATCCTCTCAACCTCGTGTTGAGGGCAGTAGTTCTCCATAATGAGAGCAACAAACTGTTCCCATGACATGTTGTAAAGTGGGATCTTCCCAGCAGGTTGAATGAGAGCCTTCCACCATGCTAGTGCCTCTCCCTTGAACGATTGGGATACATACTTTACTACATCCCTCTCAGCACAACCGCTGATATCGACGACTGTGTCCATTTCATCCAACCAGGTCATACAATCAATTGCCCCTTTTTCCCCAGTGAAATCTCGGGGTTTGCAGGAAACAAAGTATTTATAGGTACAGGACTTGGTACGTGGTTCGTTATCGAATACTATCCTCTTGGATGGAACACTGTGTTCATTAGATGAACGTCGATCATCATCTTTCTTTGGCTCGTCTTTCTTTGAGGGTGGCTTGCTATGAGCCTCAGAATGAGTCTTGGGGACAGACTTGGAGTGGGGTACAAATGAGGTTTTACTATAAGTTTCACTATACACCCTAAATTGCTCCTCTACAGCTTTAGATACAGCTGTATCAATCAGTGTACGAAGCTCTCCTCTGGTTATATTAACCCTTTCATCATCGTGGTTTTCCAGGGGATGACTGTTTACTTCTTCTGACCTAGCCATGTAGCTTTAATTGCTACATAAAATCAAACACGGACAAGGTTTATACGGAAGCTTATACAATTTTATCGTTTTAAATGATTTATTAACCATGTTTTTAATACACATATTAGTTAATTTGCTATATATATAATTGTTCAGGATTTTTATCATAATCCTAAATTATAAGTTAATGATAGCACAAAAGGCCTAGTCACGTAGACAAGTTTAATTTATAAGCCCAGAATTTATGGAATCAAGGCATTAAGGTTTGAATCAAAGTTCATTACCTTTTCTTGACAGGGAGTTGTAGGCTACCACTGTCTTTAGTCCAGAGGACGTTAATTATAGCCTGTGGGCACTTCATCCATAAGGGATGATTATATAAATAAGGGAATTTAGAATAACCCATTTAATAATGACTTATGTGATTTTATCGTGTCACATCTTGTCAAGCATGATAATATGCTTTTAGATATTAAGAAAAAGATTTGAATCTCTTGAATAGGACCTACCATCTTGGCCTTGTCCGCAGTGACATTTAGGCTAGGTTTTACCCTTAAGATTCTTTTCAATATTTAACGCAGAACAATCCTAAATTGAAATGCTAACAAGGATCTGAGCCTAATTGTGGAACTACCATCTTGGCCCTGTCTTAAGGTGACATATGAGCTAGGTTTTGTCCTTTTTAGGTTTTGCCATTTTATTGTAATGGTAGATCTTATAAAAAGGAATGTTATTTTAAATCTAACCGTTCCTATTAAAATTAAAAAAAAAATACATAGTTGCCCAAAACGGGACTTCTAACTGAAATGACTCGCCCATGCAAGGGCTAGTCAGAAAATAACAAAAGAAACAAATAAAACGAATTAGGATTAGTCCTATGTTCTTGTCTAGACTCAAGAATGTGCAACTGTGTAACTGAGATTAAACACAAAAGACTAGTGTTTAATTCACTCAGTGTTGGCTCTGATACCAACCTGTCACACCCCTACTTTCCACGTATTACCGGTGGGCCCGGTGGGGAGTATCGTGACGTAGTTGATATCATCATAGTCAAACAACACAATATATATGAATGCACAGCGGAAGCAAAAGATGAATATATTACAATCCGAATATAAAGTAATATCCAGTATTACAACGGAAAGTAAAGGATCCACAGGCGGATCTTAAAACATAAACATTGATCAACAGACTTTAGACGCCTAGAACTTGCAAGATTCCTTATTAACGCCCTGAGCTTCCAGCCAATTACGTTCAGTACCTGTCACTTAACCTTTTTGAAAAAATACGTCAGTTTACACTGGTAAATACACTCAACCGACTCATTTTGAAAAGGTTTAATAAAAATTGATTTGAATGCACGTGGCACAAACTCTTTATAACTTGGGACAATTATATTTATAATCTTGTATACATATTTACATGTTCGTTATACGTTCAGGGCCCGATGTAGAAACCGAGTCAGATTAACAGACACGCCACAAGTATAGGCCCACAAGAGAGTGAGATACCGTTTTTCCTTAAACAACTGTCAGGTGTATGCCTACACCCCGTGTATAAGGCGTGGCCATTTTATAACACAATGATGTCAAGGATATCCGGGACATGGTCATTAACCCCTAAAGGTCTTTATTTCAAACAATACAGATTAAACCGGGTTACCTCAATAATTTAACCATAATAAGATTAAATATTCAATACCCGACCAAGCGGTATTATTATAATACCGTATCCCAAGCCCGTATAGGGAAAATAAGTTAAGAGTATTTACCTGAGCTAGCTCCTGTCTTAAATAGTAAGAATTTAATAACTCAGCCGTATTCACTTAAGTAAGCGTAGGTACCATTTACCGGAAGGCTCTAGTCTAGAATGATGGTATAAATAACCAATTAGAATGCTAACGGGTCTTTAATTAAGCCCTAGCTTAGACCGGTTAGTCTTACAGAAGGATACGGTTCAAACGCATGATAAGGCGAAGACCGGATTAGAATGTGGTTTAGACCCGACAAGTTTGAATACTTGTATAATATGGGTATACTAAATACATTCTGGATTTTGAGACAAAGATGATAAGGTTTGACCCGTTTCGGTCAATTTATACAAACTAGTTACATAAACCGAATCGAACGCGAAAAGGGCGTCACGGGTAACCATAAGAGTCATATGCAAGTTCCCTGAGTTAATATGCCTTAAACATGTTGTGATATCAGTAAGGTATCTTCTATTATGCCCAAAACGGATCTAAGCACGACTAATGATCACTAGGAATGATCCTTGAGCTCCAGGAACCTCCAAGAAGTGAGTTGTGGAGTTAACAAGTGAATGAGCAATGAAGACCCAAGATCATGGCCTTTATATAGGTTTCTAAGATCAATTTGATCATGCCAAACAAGTCTAGGATTGTTTCCAGATGATTACAAGTGTCCCTAGACCTTTTAAAACCATCAAACAAGCTCCAGGTATTGAAAACAACCTTCTTAAGTCGGTTAAATGGCTGGAACAGGCAGCTGTCATGAATTTTCGCATCTGGTGTCCTAAGGCGTCCCGCGTAAGGATCCATAGGGACCTTACGCGCCCCGCGTGAGTTGTCTGATCCGGTTACATAGTTTCAAATATTGCACATTCGGTCCCTGGTCCTTCCAAACTTGATTTTAAGCTCCTTTCTTGCACTTTAAACCCCCAAACTTGACTTTTAAGGACCCCAAGTCATAAACCAACTTTGTTTAGTCCCCGGTTATTCATACGTTCACCGAAAAGTCCTAAATTTCATCGTTGACGCTTTTAACCCCTCTTATACGAATATTATCATAACTTTCTCACACTTTATCGAAACCTTGTGAAATTTTTATCACAGATTCTCATGAGTATAATTTATCATTACAAAGCTTCGGGTTTGCTAAAAGGTCACTCAGAGGTATACTTTAAACATGTTGACACCTTTAACCCCTGTAGTTTGTAATTCCTCACTTTCTTTTACAATTCGCTTCGTATGATCCATGATTCATTCGTTTAAGGGTATAAACATCTTGTAGGGCTATTTTAAAGTATATTTATTCATTGTTGAAATTTTGAATCCTTTTATACTCATAGATTCCATGTTTGCCAACTTTAGTCCCTCTAGAGTATACTTTCACACGTTCAAGCTTGTGACACGTGTCAATACATTATAGGAGGTGAATTTTCGAGGTGTTACAGGTAGATAGACATCCCAACTACCCCCGAAGTCAATAATGCAAGCCCGCAGCATATCACCCAACGTTTGTATTGTTCTTTCACTCTGCCCATCCGTTTGTGGATGGTAAGCGGTGCTAATGAACAATTTAGTTGCCATTTGTTCTTGGAATTCACGCCAAAAATTTGAAGTAAACCGAGTATCTCTGTCTGACACAATGGATATAGGTACCCTATGACGTGCTATGATTTCATTGGTGTACACCTCTGACATCTTCTCGGATGTATAAGTCTCACGAATCGGAATGAAGTGAGCACTTTTCGTCAATCTATCCACGACTACCCATATAGCATCAAACCCGCAGTTAGTTTTGGGCAATTTGGTCAACAAATCCATGGTGATTTGTTCCCATTTCCAAACTGGGATGTCCAATGGTTGTAACTTACCGTATGGTTTCTGATGCTCCGCTTTGACTTGCAAGCAGGTCAAACACTTCTCCACATATTTCACAATATCTCTTTTCATCCCGGGCCACCAATAATTTTGTTTTAAATCATTATACATCTTGGTCGCTCCCGGATGGATAGAATAACGAGACTTGTGAGCTTCATCTAGTAGGAGCTTTTTAACTTCACATGTGTTAGGAACCCAAATTCTATTGAAACGTGTTTTCAAACCGTGAGTGTCTTCTTCGAGATCTTTAACTTGACCAACAATCCTTTCCTTTTTCCAGTTTTCCGTCTTTACTGCTTCATCTTGTGCCTCTCGGATTCGTTCAAGTAAGCCCGAGGTCACAATGAGTTGCAATGATTGTACTCGTATCGGGACATAATCTGTCTTTCTACTTAGGGCATCCGCCACCACGTTTGCCCTTCCAGGGTGATAGTGTATTTCACAGTCGAAATCTTTCACCGTTTCTAACCATCGCCTTTGTCGCGTATTTAACTCCTTCTGATCGAAGAAGTATTTCAAGCTCTTGTGATCGGTGAATATAGTGCACTTTACCCCATATAAGTAGTGCCTCCATATTTTTAATGCAAATACCACCGCAACCAACTCAAGATCGTGTGTGGGATATTTCTTCTCGTGTATCTTCAATGGCCTCGAGGCTTAAGCTATAACTTTTCCCCGTTGCATCAAAACGCATCCGAGTCCCGATAGTGAAGCATCCGAATAAACCACCAAGTCTTCGACCCCGTCCGGCAATGTCAGTACCGGAGCTTGAGTTAACTTCTCTTTTAGCGTTTGAAATGCTCTTTCTTGATCAACACCACAAATGAACTTTTCTTCCTTCCGGGTTAGTTTTGTTAGCGGTGACGCAATCTTGGAGAAATCTTGAATGAATCTCCTATAGTATCCCGCAAGCCCCAAAACGCTTCTAATTTCCGAAGGGTTCTTCGGGGGATTCCATTTTGACACGGCCTCGATCTTTGACGGGTCTACTAATACTCCATCGGCACTTATGATGTGGCCAAGAAATTGCACCTCTCGTAACCAAAAGGCACACTTAGAGAATTTCGCATACAACCTTTCTCGTCTAAGTGTCTCTAACACCTCTTGTAAGTGGTGTGCATGTTCAGCTTCACTTTTTGAATACACCAAAATATCATCGATAAACACGATGACTGACTTATCCAACATTGGCTTGCAAACCCGGTTCATGAGGTCCATGAAAGCCGCGGGTGCATTTGTCAGCCCAAACGACATCACAAGGAATTCGTAATGCCCGTATCGCGTGCGGAAAGCCGTCTTCGGCACATCTTCCTCCTTGACCTTTAGTTGGTGATACCCCGATCTAAGGTCAAATTTTGAAAACCAATTCGCACCTTGTAATTGGTCGAATAAATCATCTATTCTCGGAAGCAGGTATCGATTCTTAACCGTGAGTTTGTTCAACTCCCGGTAATCGATACACATACGCATGCTTCCGTCTTTCTTTTTCATGAACAGTACCGGTGCGCCCCAAGGAGACACGCTCGGCCTTATGAATCCTTTATCAAGCAGGTCTTGAATTTGGGACATCAACTCTTGTAATTCCGACGGTGCGAGTCAGTATGGTGCTTTAGCTATAGGTTTTGCGCCCGGAATCAATTCGATCCCGAACTCTACTTCCCGTTCAGGCGGTATCCCCGGTAAATCCTCCGGAAACACATCTTCATAGTCTCGTACTACCGGTACATCTTCAATCTTTCGTGATTCTTTCTCAGGCACATTTGCGTATATCATGAATGCCTTGCATCCTCGCTTCATAAGCTTGTGAGCTTTCAACATTGAGCATACTACAGGGTTGCCTCCTTTTTCGCCATAGATAGTGACGTGTTTCCCGCTCGGAGATATTAACTTTATCTCCTTACGAAAACACACGACCTTCGTGTGGTGCTGAGATAGCCAATCCATCCCAACGACTACTTGAAATTCCCCCATTGACATCGGGATTAGATCTATCAAGTATTCCTCATCGTCTATGCTTAATTTGAAGCTTCGACAAACGTCACAAACTATGAAACCTTTGTTGTCCCCTATTTCTACTTCTAAGGGCACAGATAACTTCGTTAATACAAATGAAGGATGTCGAATAAATCCATGCGAAATGAAGGATTTATTCGCACCCTTATCAAACAATACACGTGCTGGAATTGAGTTAATTGTGAATATACCGGAAACCACATCGGGTTCTGTTTTTGCTTCAGCCGCGGTAAGTTGGAAGGACCTAGCCTTCGCTTTGGGAGCTTCTGCTGAAGACTCTTTTGTGTCTCTCTTTCCAACCAACTCGGGATATTCAGACTTTTTGTGGCCGGGTTGATAACATTTGTAACAAACGGAAACTTTTCCGGGACATAGCGATGCAGTGTGCCCCGTCTTCCCACATACCGGACACGGCTTGTCTTTGAAGCGACACTCACCCTTGTGCCCCTTTCCACATACTTTGCAACTTGGCGACCCGCCTTTAGCCTCCACTTTCTTCCCCGATTCAGTAGTTCTAGCTTTCTTTGTAGGGCTTGGATTCATATCCTGTGCCCTTCGCTCACCCCTTTCAACTTGTTTCTTTAACTCGATTTCCCGCTCCCGGGCGGTGTTGATGATTTCTGTCAGAGTTTCATATTTTGAGGGAGTCATAAACTCCCGGTATTCAGCACTCAACATGTTGTAATAGTAGTATATCTTCTGCTCTTCAGTGGTGACTAACTCGTCACAAAATCTCAGCTTATCCATGAAGATGCCCGTGATCTTATCAATTGATTCTCCCTTTTGTCTTAACTGGATAAATTCCTCTTTGATCCTGTTGATAACTGCTTTGGGACTATGGTGTTTAAGGAACGGCACCTTAAACTCATCCCAAGTCATGACCCTTGCCGCTTCGGCTCCCATTTCCTTCTTTTTATTGTCCCACCAATCCTTGGCTTGATTTCTCAATTGACCCGTTCCGTAAGCAACAAAGTCACCTACGTCGCAGTGGGTTCGTTCAAACACTCCTTCGACGTCACTTATCCATCTTTGGCAGATTATCGGGTCAACTTCCCCGTTATAGATTGGCGGTTTGCACGCCATAAATTCTTTATATCAAGCCTCTAGCTTATCACTTAGACCTAATTTCACATCAATCAACCATTTTACATAATTGTTAGCTTCTATAATTCTGAAGTTACTTCACAATTGTCAATTTACACTAGAACAACACCCAAATTCCTAGTGTTCATCAAATTATACAAAACCCACTAATCACCTACAATGGTGTTCATAGGTTTCACTAAAATTTCACATGATCTCAACTTGTATTTGTCTAGGGTTTGTCCCTAGACTCTATATTGTTCCTAATCCATCATAAAACAGACATGCAACCACAAATATCAGATTTTCCCAATTTCATGAGAATTTCAAGTTGAGAGTTTTCATCAAATTTTACATACCTTTTAATCCTCTTATGATGAGGATCAGTAATCTATGCTCGATTTTCGTTTTTGATCAGATTTGGACCTTCAATTTTGTGAATTAAGTGATGAACTAGGGCTTGGTGAGGTCTCCTGGTCGCCCCCTGCGTCCCATGTACGACCAGACACACTTTTGTGTGTTTGGTCCTTGTATTTTTTTTTATCTAATTAAGTTTCAGATTCTACAAGACAAGCCCCTCCACTTTTGCTTAACTTAAGTTTGGTTATTTTTAACCCTATTATAAGTTACTTCTAGAAACTACCTAACTAGGTTAAAATTCCTAGCTAGTAAATTCTTGTTTATTTATGCTTTATAATTCTAATATAAAGTTCTATATTTTCGGGGTGTTACAATCTTACTTCTTCAAGAGCATATTTGAGGTTTGACAATGGAACTTGTTTTATTCCACATGTATAACTAATCTTTTCACCACATAATATCAATTATATGATCGAATCATTAAGATTTATCAGTCCAAAATCTTATAAGCATCAATAAATTTTCAATAAGCTTTAATGAGTTTGAAACCTCGAATGTCATATTATAAATGAATCTTGATTACTATTCAATCATGTTTATAACGTGTGATCATATACACAACTTTAATTTAGTTGCTTCATTGAAGACTGTCTATATACATAAACAATGGCATATGAAATATAATGTACAAAGTCAAATTGTATAATATATAATTGATATAAGGTGCCTTCTTATCAAGTGTAATAAAATACATATAATTAATTTGACTTACTGTCATGATTGAATATTAAAATATATCAAGAACACTATTAAAAATGTTTATGGTAATATGTAAAGGTGATGATTATACAATGCATCACTTTATATTATGTTACTAGGAGAAATGACTTATGACACAACCTTATGATATAACATGTGTTCATCAGTTTTATGAAATATGTATTTATTTTTGAAACATGAATATATGTAGTAACTCATCGCGATATAACCAATCACAAATATCCATATAAATGGTTTTGTCACTCTAACTTAAAAAATAAACAAATATATCCATGAATTTATTTTAGGTTATTTTTTTAAGATTGGAGATTATAATATCATAAAGGAACATATATACCAAAAATTATATAACCCCAACATTATAACAAATAATATTCTCAAATCTACTCATTTATATTTGAATGAATCCCTCTAATTTAGTTTAATCATAAACCTTGTTTACATGTAAGTATTTAACCACATACATATCCTTATAGCATGAATAAACAAAAGTTATCTTCCGTGTTAATAGTATTTGAATATACATTTATTCATTGAATATACATTTATTCAATACCATAAACTTATTTTTCAACAAAAAACATATTATTAGGAAAAAATTAAAAAATAAACTCAACAGTCAACATTGAATTTAATTATAAATATAGTTTATCGATACAAATTTCAATAAAATTACTTTCAATTAATAACAATATAATATTACATATCAATATCATGCGACATTGGTTTTATTTAAATCTGTTATCAAACTTGTGACATCAAAATCTATGATCTAAAAGATGTACATCGACATAAACCTTTTGTTATTCATTAGGGAATATAGCATACCTAAATAACCATATTGTATTATTATACGCAGGACATGGTAAAAGACAATATTTATAGTAACACTATTAACTACACGATCTTTTTGACTAAATAAACAGATGAACTTAGACTTCAAAGTTTATTACTAATTCGATGGATGAAGAAACAATAAGATAACAATATTAAGCTCATACAGTATTCTAAAAACAATTCAATCTAAAAACAAATTATATAAACATTTAGTTGATACAATCTAGAGTAGCACAATATAGAATACATACATATGCACAACTAACAATTTGTTTTAAACAAGTACCAACTTAAAGTGAGTTTACAACAAACAAATGTTAGTATAAAGAAATAGTAGCAGATTTATTAAAACAAAAATAATAAACAGATTTACAAACACATAATAAAATAATTGTTACACAAATGAAACACAATGAAATATTATTTAAACAGAACAAGACACAACTCACTAAAACAATATGAACACATCAATTAAATATTTGGCTTACACTTCAGTTGAAATTATTTTAGCAAAACAAACAACTACATAGTAACATATGATTCATAAAGGTTTATAGGAATAGTTTATTTACCTGGTTTGGTAAAGAGACCCGTAACTTCTCGTGAGGCCTTCACCATTAGTGGTTCATTAACGATGACGTAACGCCATAGGGGACACGTTGCGTCGTGCTGATAACGTGTTGTAAAACAACAGTCTATTAGCAACCAATATATAAGTATATAAACATGAGAATAAAACTATAAAATCATGCAGAGAATAGAACATGGAGAATTCTTATTCATTAATCTATATCCACCGTATACAAATGACTCTATATATATAGGCACATACATTAATACAAAATAAATTGAAGAGATATGAGTTATGTATGTGGAGAGTCACCATATAAATGATACATTCATAACACAAAAATATATATATATTTTTTGTTGGATCATGATAGTTTGGAAAAAAAAATTAATGCATCTTTAATTCTGTTATTAATATTTTGTTTTAACTCTTTTAAAATAGAGAAATCTTATATTTTCATATACACTTTTTTATGTTGTAACCTGAATTAACAATATAAAAAAATGTGTCTCAATGGGGCTTAGAAAATTTAGAAACTATATTGTTGAATTATGATATTGTATAAAAAGTTTTTTTTGTATGAGCTTTATTTAACTTTTCATAAAATATAAACATTATTGTCTTTCATAAATATTTTGTAATCTTTTTACGTATATATTTATAAATATGTTTCCTTTTAATTTCTCAAAAAAAGTATTTATATCCTTTTTTTTTTTTGAAATGATTTTACCTGTGGGTTGTATTGTTCATTGGATTTTATGTGGGATGAGTATTTTATAAAATAGACTTACTATTAAATTTTCTAAGCCCCATGGACGTACTTTTTGTTATATTGTTAATTCAGGTTACCACATAAAAAAGTGTAGATGAAAATATAAGATTTCTTTTTTTAAGTAAAATAAATTTTTAAAAGAAACTAGTTAAAAGTGCCATTATTTTTTCAAATTCAGTACACATACTTATATTTTTTTATCACATTATATATAGTTAAATCTCAAAAAAAGGTATTTTATTACCACATGTAGAGTTACTGGGTTGAAAAAAAACTTTATAAATAAGTATTTATAAAATAAGTAGAAATTTTTTATCAAAGACTAAATATATTTCTATTTTAAAAGAGTTAAAACAAAATATTAATAACAGAATTAAAGAAGCATTAATTTTTTTTTCCAAACTATCACGATCCAACAAAAAAAAAAATATATTTTTGTTATTTATTGTAAAACTCTTTTCTTATGTTTTTTAAAAGAATAATTCCTACAATCAAATTAGTTTTTATTCAATAAGATTAAGAGTGAGAAAAATGAAGTTTTTAAAATAACACCTATTTTGGTAAATATTTTTCAAATGGTCATTGCTCTTAACATTTTTTTTCCCTAAACTGTTAAAATAAAAAATTATCATTCACTTTACTTGCTAAAACAGTAAATCTTCTGCTGAAAGTGTCTTCCTCTCAACGCTGAACCCTATCACAAATTCTCGACTTGAAACCACCCTTTATTTCTTCTTAATCTTCTGTTGCAAGTGTCTTCGTCTCAACGATGCACGTAAAGGAAACCGGAATGATATGTGTAACACCGACTGCTTGATGTAAATCATGATCATAGGCTTTTGTTTTGTTTGAATCAAAAGAGACGCAAAAGGAAGTTAAAGCATGAGAAGACGCACGACGATCACTAAAGGATACGGGTCCCTCTTTCATTGCCTTAAGCTTGTGCTTATCGAGTATTAATTTGAGTGTGTTTCTTCTTGACTTAGAAACGATGATTACAATTAGTATTGTGATTAAATTTTGTAAAAAACTTGGAAATAGTTAGAAGAGTTAAACAGTTTTTTTATTTGCAAAGCACAATGTTTTTTTCTTTTCTAGAAGTTAAAATCAAGTGCAAATGAGCAAGAGATACATATATCAGGGTACTATGGTGGTTTAAGTTATTTAGATTCATACACGTTATAAGATAAGTCCACTAACACCCTTTCAGAGACGGAATGAAATGCCTCAAACCGCTCCAAAAAGACTTAGGGGCTGTTTGGCAATTTCTGAATGTTTAAGTGCTGAACCAGTAAGAGGTCTAAACCATTAAGAGCCAGTATAATGATTTACCCTTCATATGCAAATGCATGACCAATTCAGATTAGAGGTCTTAACCATTCAGACTCTGAATAATACTTAATCATTCAGAGGCAAATGAAATGTCTGAACCATTCAGACATTTGCTCACGAAACAAATAGTCTGAACCAGTAAGTGTTAAACCAGTAAGATGTCTGAACCATTAAGAGACTCATTAAGAGGTAAACGAACAGCCCCTTAGGGGTTGGAGTGGCTTTTGTTTTACGTTAACATCTTAAAATAACATAACCCAAATAATCATTTACTCATGGGAAAATGACATATTCCTTTGATTTTGGTGGTGCTTAAGTGTGTGTTATATGTGAATGTCGTTCTTCTTGGCTATTTTTATTTGGAAAAAAAGTTATGGTAATTCTTGAAAATGAGTATAGTTGGTAAATTTTGTAAATATCTTAGAACATGCGGTATGAGGGTCGGCTCTCCCCCGTCCCGGGTCGTCTGGCTCGTCCCACACCGCCCCCTCCGGGGTCGTCGCGTCGGCCGTGTCATCTGCAAGACCGAGGCGACGAGGTGGAATGGTGGCCCCCCCCTCTGACTTCTCTCTCTCTCCCCTCTGACTTCTCTCTCTCCTCTTTATTATATATTATATATTATATTATATTATGTTGGGTAGTCTTTCACACCCTTAGGTAGTCCCCAAAGAGATGGTCCTCCATCCTTGGTGAGGTGGCGCCTACGTTGCGGGTAGTATTTTTGGGGACTAACCAAACCATACCGGGTAGTCTTAAGAGTAGTAAATTTGTAATCCGATTTTTTTTCTTCTAAACTACTAATAAAAGTTAGTTACACGTGTCACCAAAGTCTAAACACCCCTCAACACGTGTCACTTATATTTGGGCTATAAACTTTCTGGGTTGTTTATTTTGCTCG
Source organism: Helianthus tuberosus (assembly GCA_030545235.1). Taxonomy (NCBI): domain Eukaryota; kingdom Viridiplantae; phylum Streptophyta; class Magnoliopsida; order Asterales; family Asteraceae; genus Helianthus; species Helianthus tuberosus. The sequence continues at coordinate 105,300,460 of CM060361.1, read as the reverse complement.
ATTTTAAAAGTTTGGGCTGGTTTAATCCTGGTTGGTGGGCTGCTAATCTCTTTTGGAGGCTGTGTTCTTTTTTGGTGGACCGAATTATATGTCTGCTGGGTATTATCTTCATTGTGGGCTCCTGTGCTAATTTTGGTTTTTGGTTTAAGAATAGGCCCACTGGGATTTGTTTGAATGGGCCGCTAGTAGGAGGGGGTTTTCATTTTTGGGCTTGGCGCTGGCCCAGCTACACCGCAGGCCCCTTGGGCAGTCATCTCTTGATTTGTTGTGGTGGGCTTCGGATGACTTACACCATCAGTTCTATGTTTAGCGATAGGCCCATCAGGCCGGCCTGCTTTGCTGCTCCCCCTTGTAGGCCCAACGTGCCTGGTTGGGTTTGTTTCTTGGTCTCTTGTTCCAGCCGAAGCCCAATCAGAGATGGATTTATTTTTGTGAAGGCCCAATTTTTTGGGATATTTTTTACGGCTAGCTAGTTTCATTGTATTTCGATTAGTGTTTCTTTGTTGTTTGGTCCTAGTCTAGTGGTAGTGTCGCTTTATGTTATCCTACTAAGCTATTGTTTTGATAGCCTAGTCGGGTTCTATAAAGTTGTCTCGTTGTGGAGGTTCCCGATGCCTGTTTTTCGGGGTGTCCTCTTTTAGGAGTCTCGGGGGTATGCCCCTTTAAACCTGTAACACGTTTCTTTAGGAATATATTTGCCGGGCTAATGCTCACTTATCCAAAAAAAAAAAAAAAAAAGTCTAAACACCCCTATAAGAGACAAATGAAATGTATGGGTTTCAAACAAACTACTCCAAAGAAAATTAGGGATGGTTGTTAGGGATGGTTGTTTTGTGTTAAAGGGTTTATAGATGGGTTAAAACTAAGGGAAAATGTCAAAGAAATGTAATCAAGTTGGGAAGTTGTTTTTGTGACAACCGGTAGTTTACGCCCTTGATTTCGTGATCAACAGGCGATTAACGCGACAATAAATAGTGTTTACAGCACAAATTAACTTTCATTAGGCCTTTGGAGTGCCTAGGAACGCTTATCCGACTCTACAGTACGCGTATGAAGATTCGAGTGGAATCTGCGGAACAACAAATGACAACGGACTGATACCGTACGAAATACTGACAACACCGACAAATATGGATGTTACACGGATATTTTATGCTCGTGGAGTTTGGGTCGCGATATCGGGTCTTGTAGAAATTACGGGCCACTTACACACGAGATGGGCTTGTGGGCCCTGGGCCCAAGCCCAAGCCCAAAACCCACAAGCCTAAACCCGTGCATAATGCACAAGAGCTACAGAATCTTTTGAGATCTAACAAAATATTACCAAATCTATATTAGATCCTACAAGATTTAGAAATCTTTACAAAATCCATCTAAAATATACTCAAGATTGTAAAAATCTACATAAATCTCTTCATGAGATCTTGTTTCAATGGACATATGTTTTGACCTGCATGTAAATTGTCTAATTAAAAGACAATAACCATCCCTCCATTCTATTAATACACATACCTGGCTCATGACCCACATCACACACAAACAAACACAGGAAGCATCTTCTCCAAATCAAACCCTAACCTAAACACACACACACCGGATCCCTCTCGGCGAACACCCGGCAGAGCCGGTCGGAGCCACGGCGGCGCCGCCGTCTGTGGCGTTAACGATGATTATCCGGCGAACCTCCCTCCCCTGATCGTCTTCAACCAACCACACCCCCTTCTGTTAATCGGCCGACCACCACCATCTTATGGTGGTGGCGGATTTCAGCAGCAGCAACACCACCACAGGCGGCGGCGCTGTGGTGGGTGGTGTCGATCGATGATTCAGGCAGAGAGAGAGTGAGAGCCGAGCAGAGAGAGATGAGGCGGAGAAGGAGCGGCTCCGCCGCAGGCGGCGGCGGTAGCAGCGGCAGTGGCGGGATGGCGGTGGTTCGAGACCCGGTCCGGCGGTCGGCATCAAGGACCGGCGGTCCATATCTTTATCCGGCGGGTTTCACCGATTCGGTTCGGCAAGTTTGGTTCGAGTTCAGGTCGCGGCTCAGTCAGCGGCTCGGTTCGGATTGGTTCAAGTTCAGGTTAGATCTTCACAGTTTTGGGTACGGTTCACTGAGTCAACTCAGCTCGGGGCGAGTCAACACAGATGGGTTCGGGTCAGATTTCGGGTCAGTTGCGGGTTTTCGGCTCGGTTCTGGGTCCTGGTCAAAGGCAGTCAACCAGGTCAATGGTTCGGGCCTTATTACATTCAGGTTCGGGTTTCGAGTTAACGGTCAAAAGCGGTCCGACTCGGTCAACCGAGTTAACTCGGTCAACTCAGTCTCGGTCAACATCACGACGCGAAAGAGCGGTAAAGATTTAATGGTGTGAATTGTTTCGTTAATTTTAATTATTTCATGAACGAGCTCGACCCGAATAGATTTGATAAAAGTTTACTTTTGATATATTTGACAAGAATCATATACATATTGTTTGTTTGTTGAATAAATTGCTGATTTTGAAAATATAAAGACAACTTGTGTTGTCGGGGCGTCCAAAAACAGAAGAAACTCTGCCCGTTTTTCGAGAAAAACCGTAAAACAAAACACGTTTTATTATCAAACAAACCATCGGTTTCAAATGAACTTTTATAGAAACAAATACAAACGTATAAATTTCTTCGACATACAAGAAATAACGATGACACAGAATTCTTTTTCGAAAAATAAATATAGTTATATATATTTATTTCTGATAACCAACGAAAACGACCATTCTTTTATAAAATAAATATATTTTATATATTTATTTCAAGCGTCAAACAACACGATCTTGTTTTATAAAATAAATATAGATGTATATTTATTTCAAACACACGAATTCTTTTACAAAATAGATACAGTTTATCTATTCAACGACTCGATGAAGTTCTTATAAATATAATATTTTATATTTATTACAAACGCCGAAACGGCATATACATATATTTTGGCAAAAATATACAAGACGCAATATATATAATACAAGTTTATTATATATTACTTTCATACGAATATTCCTACATACACAAACGACTTCTCACGGCAGTTTAACTTAGTCATTTTCATTAAGTTAACTATTTTACCGTCAAATCGTTCGATCAACGATTCGGTAGAGCTCAGTAACACGTAGATTAGTTACCACATTATTCGAAACTTATTAGATATTCCGTGTTAGGAATATTGTAGAATGCACGATAGCGAGTCACGTCTTGGAAACGACATCGCGAAGTCGTAATTAGCTAGCTTTGCACAGGAATATTCAGGTGAGTTCATAACCCCACCTTTTATGGTTTTACATTTTTCTAAATGTTTTCGGGGTGGAAAGACATGCACTTTTTGCAAAGCATACAAGAATTACATATTTATAAACCATTTTACAAGCAAGATTTATCTGACACAAATGGTTTACGAAAAGCTTATGTTTTATACCGGTTTTTCAAACAAGCGTTTACACACGAATTCTAGTTTTCTAAACTACGAGAAAATACAAGAGTATACAAACACATGAGAATTGATACTTGACATAAAGAATACAAGAACTGAAAATTGATACTTGATATGATACGAGAAATGATACAAGAATTGATACGAGAAATGATACAAGAATGATACGAGAAATCGTGTCACGAATAGGGTACCATAAGCACCATTAATCGTGTACATACTTAGACCGCAGAACAAAAGGTTAGATCTAACGGGTTCCGGGCAGCCCCACTCTTGGCCACTCTTTTACCAAGCAGTGTTTTTGTGTCTCAGTCGTGAATCGACTACAGAAAAATGCCTATGGTTTGGTGACTTCCTATGTCGTGTCACATGTTAATGGCCTTGCAACCCATTAACAACAAGATACATACAGAATACTTGATTTATACAAGAAAACATGATACATACAAGAATACATGATACATACAGAAATACTCGAATTATACAAGATACATACCATGTTTTCATACAAAGTTTCTGTATAACTTGACAAGAAAATGATTTTAAATTCGTTTTCTCAACAATACATCAAAAACCGGTTATTCAAAAAGATTTATTTCAAATCTTTTACAAACAAACTATGAACTCGCTCAACTTTATGTTGACTTTTTCGCATGTTTCTTTCTCAGGTTACTTTACAGAAACAATGGAACGGTTGGAATAAGAGAACCATCTGGAGTCGAGTACTTAGTGGCGTTCATTTTCTAAAAGACTTAGCTTTTGCTTCCGCTGTGCAATGAAGATACCAGTCCAGTCACGCCAACGCTCTGATATTTCGGGGTGTGACAGATTGGTATCAGAGCTATAGGTTACAGCGAATAGGGTTCTCTGTAGAGATACCTAGGCTCTAACCTCATATTTCTCTGGGGACTTAGACTATTAAAACTTTGAATACTTACAGAACGCCTAGTACTCGAATATGGTCTCCAACCGTTGCCGAAAAACAAACAGTCAAAATTTTGATTTCAAACATACGCTATAGTGGTGTTTTATACACGGTACACAAAACAGTCGCATACAGTACACAAAACCCTGAGATCTTAGGAAACATGCATTTAAGACCTTCGGAAACTTATGTTAAAGTTCATTAAAGGTCATCACGTAGGAGCTGCAAATATTAATTCGGGCACACACAATTATACATATTGTCTATGATGTCTTAACTTCCCGAGCAGGCAACCTACGCATAATGAAACGCTAGCGCACGAGAATACATAGAACTCAAAATTTTACGTCAACAGATGTCGGAGTGCATCACATTCTACGCAAAACGAAACGCTAGCGCACAGGTATACGTGAGACTTAAGCTATACATCAACGGAGGTTGAAGTACGTCACATGCGACTATCGACCAGGAAGCGGCAGTTGGCACGCGGTCCTGCAAACGACACGAGTCATGCTAAGGAAAAGACGCAAGTCACCGTATTCCCCCTATTTCAGCTAACGACGAGTACGCTATATTCGACATTCTATGGTAATGTCACCTAACAACCAGTTATCACATGCAACCCCAGGTAAAGTCCTCAAATTTCTTTTATTGAAATTTCGACTTTCACATTTACTGAGTAGATTTTCGTATCTCTACTCCTCTTAATGGTCAACGTGTCACGATCATTTCTTTCAGTATAGCGAATATTCATTTGCTTCATTTCTTGAAAATTCATATGTTACGCATGCATCGTTTGTTACGCATGAGGTTTCGTTTCGAATAAAGCGTTTCATCAAAGCTCAAATATTATTTCGCTAAATCTAATTAGTGATTTGTGATTCGAATAACCCGCATTATTGAATTTTTTGGCTTCTTTGTTATCAAGTGAACACATTTTCTTGAAATTTCCTTTCTTTTCAAGTTACAGACATGGTTTTTCGTTGTGACCATGCAACTTTCTTGTCGATACATGTATTTATTGTCGGCTTGCGCCGAAACCAAATCCAATTGTTTGAACTTGTTCATTACACATATTCAATTCAAGACACCATATGATGTATTGGAAACATCATATTCGAATTCGTTTTAACAAGCGTTTCATTGTTCTAAGTCGTAGTAGATTTGTTTGGTCTACGACTCCATTAAGTCGTTTGTTAATTTCGACACCTTGAGGTGTCAATACAAACTTGTAGCTTGGGCTAATCATGATTGAGCATTTTATGCAAAACACAGGTGATACTTGTTCGATCACCGCTATATTTGAGTTGTTCCATTCACTACGACACCTTGTGGCATCGGTATAACTTGCAGCTTACGCTGATCACGATCGAGCGTTTCATGCAAACTATTACATTTGAGCTTGTTGAAATCTAAGTTCATTTATTGGATGCGATCATTTCTAGAAATCATTTGCATCTTGTGATACGTCCTTGAATTCACATTATTCGAATAAGTCTTGATTCGATTTCATGATCGTTCACTTTGGTACTATTCGTATTTTCTACGCATAACGTAACTCTAAGGAGTTAACGTAGTCTAAATTTCGAGGACAAAATTTTATTAACAGGGGGAGAATGTGACAACCGGTAGTTTACGCCCTTGATTTCGTGATCAACAGGCGATTAACGCGACAATAAATAGTGTTTACAGCACAAATTAACTTTCATTAGGCCTTTGGAGTGCCTAGGAACGCTTATCCGACTCTACAGTACGCGTATGAAGATTCGAGTGGAATCTGCGGAACAACAAATGACAACGGACTGATACCGTACGAAATACTGACAACACCGACAAATATGGATGTTACACGGATATTTTATGCTCGTGGAGTTTGGGTCGCGATATCGGGTCTTGTAGAAATTACGGGCCACTTACACACGAGATGGGCTTGTGGGCCCTGGGCCCAAGCCCAAGCCCAAAACCCACAAGCCTAAACCCGTGCATAATGCACAAGAGCTACAGAATCTTTTGAGATCTAACAAAATATTACCAAATCTATATTAGATCCTACAAGATTTAGAAATCTTTACAAAATCCATCTAAAATATACTCAAGATTGTAAAAATCTACATAAATCTCTTCATGAGATCTTGTTTCAATGGACATATGTTTTGACCTGCATGTAAATTGTCTAATTAAAAGACAATAACCATCCCTCCATTCTATTAATACACATACCTGGCTCATGACCCACATCACACACAAACAAACACAGGAAGCATCTTCTCCAAATCAAACCCTAACCTAAACACACACACACCGGATCCCTCTCGGCGAACACCCGGCAGAGCCGGTCGGAGCCACGGCGGCGCCGCCGTCTGTGGCGTTAACGATGATTATCCGGCGAACCCCCCTCCCCTGATCGTCTTCAACCAACCACACCACCCCTTCTGTTAATCGGCCGACCACCACCATCTTATGGTGGTGGCGGATTCCAGCAGCAGCAACACCACCACAGGCGGCGACGCTGTGGTGGGTGGTGTCGATCGGTGATTCAGGCAGAGAGAGAGTGAGAGCCGAGCAGAGAGAGATGAGGCGGAGAAGGAGCGGCTCCGCCGCAGGCGGCGGCGGTAGCAGCGGCAGTGGCGGGATGGCGGTGGTTCGAGACCCGGTCCGGCGGTCGGCATCAAGGACCGGCGGTCCATATCTTTATCCGGCGGGTTTCACCGATTCGGTTCGGCAAGTTTGGTTCGAGTTCAGGTCGCGGCTCAGTCAGCGGCTCGGTTCGGATTGGTTCAAGTTCAGGTTAGATCTTCTCAGTTTTGGGTACGGTTCACTGAGTCAACTCAGCTCGGGGCGAGTCAACACAGATGGGTTCGGGTCATATTTCGGGTCAGTTGCGGGTTTTCGGCTCGGTTCTGGGTCCTGGTCAAAGGCAGTCAACCAGGTCAATGGTTCGGGCCTTATTACATTCAGGTTCGGGTTTCGAGTTAACGGTCAAAAGCGGTCCGACTCGGTCAACCGAGTTAACTCGGTTAACTCAGACAACGCGAGTCAACCCGGTTGACTCGGTCAACTGGTCAACTCAGTCTCGGTCAACATCACGAACGAGCTCGACCCGAATAGATTTGATAAAAGTTTACTTTTGATATATTTGACAAGAATCATATACATATTGTTTGTTTGTTGAATAAATTGCTGATTTTGAAAATATAAAGACAACTTGTGTTGTCGGGGCGTCCAAAAACAGAAGAAACTCTGCCCGTTTTTCGAGAAAAACCGTAAAACAAAACACGTTTTATTATCAAACAAACCATCGGTTTCAAATGAACTTTTATAGAAACAAATACAAACGTATAAATTTCTTCGACATACAAGAAATAACGATGACACAGAATTCTTTTTAGAAAAATAAATATAGTTATATATATTTATTTCTGATAACCAACGAAAACGACCATTCTTTTATAAAATAACTATATTTTATATATTTATTTCAAGCGTCAAACAACACGATCTTGTTTTATAAAATAAATATAGATGTATATTTATTTCAAACACACGAATTCTTTTACAAAATAGATACAGTATATCTATTCAACGACTCGATGAAGTTCTTATAAATATAATATTTTATATTTATTACAAACGCCGAAACGGCATATACATATATTTTGGCAAAAATATACAAGACGCAATATATATAATACAAGTTTATTATATATTACTTTCATACGAATATTCCTACATACACAAACGACTTCTCACGTCAGTTTAACTTAGTCATTTTCATTAAGTTAACTATTTTACCGTCAAATCGTTCGATCAACGATTCGGTAGAGCTCAGTAACACGTAGATTAGTTACCACATTATTCGAAACTTATTAGATATTCCGTGTTAGGAATATTGCAGAATGCACGATAGCGAGTCACGTCTTGGAAACGACATCGCGAAGTCGTAATTAGCTAGCTTTGCACAGGAATATTCAGGTGAGTTCATAACCCCACCTTTTATGGTTTTACATTTTTCTAAATGTTTTCGGGGTGGAAAGACATGCACTTTTTGCAAAGCATACAAGAATTACATATTTATAAACCATTTTACAAGCAAGATTTATCTGACACAAATGGTTTACGAAAAGCTTATGTTTTATACCGGTTTTTCAAACAAGCGTTTACACACGAATTCTAGTTTTCTAAACTACGAGAAAATACAAGAGTATACAAACACATGAGAATTGATACTTGACATAAAGAATACAAGAACTGAAAATTGATACTTGATATGATACGAGAAATGATACAAGAATTGATACGAGAAATGATACAAGAATGATACGAGAAATCGTGTCACGAATAGGGTACCATAAGCACCATTAATCGTGTACATACTTAGACCGCAGAACAAAAGGTTAGATCTAACGGGTTCCGGGCAGCCCCACTCTTGGCCACTCTTTTACCAAGCAGTGTTTTTGTGTCTCAGTCGTGAATCGACTACAGAAAAATGCCTATGGTTTGGTGACTTCCTATGTCGTGTCACATGTTAATGGCCTTGCAACCCATTAACAACAAGATACATACAGAATACTTGATTTATACAAGAAAACATGATACATACAAGAATACGTGATTTATACAAGAATACATGATACATACAGAAATACTCGAATTATACAAGATACATACCATGTTTTCATACAAAGTTTCCGTATAACTTGACAAGAAAATGATTTTAAATTCGTTTTCTCAACAATACATCAAAAACCGGTTATTCAAAAAGATTTATTTCAAATCTTTTACAAACAAACTATGAACTCGCTCAACTTTATGTTGACTTTTTCGCATGTTTCTTTCTCAGGTTACTTTACAGAAACAATGGAACGGTTGGAATAAGAGAACCATCTGGAGTCGAGTACTTAGTGGCGTTCATTTTCTAAAAGACTTAGCTTTTGCTTCCGCTGTGCAATGAAGATACCAGTCCAGTCACGCCAACGCTCTGATATTTCGGGGTGTGACAGTTTTAATTAAGTCATTCAAATTTTTTTTTATCTTTTTTAAAACAACCAAACTTTTATCTAGTGTTCTAATATTGTGTAATTACCAGGTCATCAGGTAATAATTTTTTTCTATTATTATTTTATTTTTTAAATGCCTATGTGGATATTATGTGGGTCAAGAAAACCCTTCGACACTTTCATCCTTTGAATTCCTCCCAACCAAAACCCATGACGGCTACGAGGATGACCACCATGACACAACCCATGTGCAGACCCAATGGCGACGACCCAAACCATGGGCAGATCCAGCCACGACCCTTCGACGGCGACAACCAGCAGCCACGACCCTTCGACGGTGACGACCAATCACGCTATTCAACCATCCACGGCGACGTCGACATGTTTGCAATAATGCTTCATTGTATGCATTTGTCCCTTTCGCCTTCGACACCTTTGGCTCCCTAGCTCCAGAAGCTATCCGTTTGTTGACTAGGGTCCAAAAGGTTGTCCACAACAGTTGCTCATCAACAGGGGGCAGGGGTTTGTCTTTAATAGGCTAGGGTTTGCTATTCAGAAATGGGTAGCGGCGCAGCTTGTTGCTCGCTTACCTGCGATATTGATGTAACTCGGCCAGTATTTTATATAATAGATAATTCTGAAGAGCTTAAAAAAAATTTCTGGATGACAACAAATTGTCTTTTTATGTTTTTGTTTCAGAAGAGATGGCATTTTGTGATATTGGTTTTTTTTTTGTATGAAACCATGAATGGTTCATTGTTGCCTTTTTAATTTGTTTTTTTTTTTTGGTTATTTATATTCAAAAATGAATTGCACAGAAGCTGGGTCTCAATAGCATTACAACATGAAGATGATGATATTGAAGATTGGAGTGTGAATGAGAAAGATGATGACCGTAAATCAGTAATGGTGTTGAAAATATGGAGGGTGATGTATATTCGAGCTATTGAGATATTTGGTTTAAGCTAATGATGATATTGAAGATTGTATATTGACACTTAAAACTAGTTATTTTTATTAGAATTAGAAATTATTTTTTATTGGAAAATCCATGTCATTAATTTTATTTTCCACATGATATTAAAGATTAAAAAAATTTATAAAACCCGACACATCATCATTGGTAACCTGGTAATCTGATAATTACATAATACTAGAACAACAAATGAAACTTAAGTGACTTTATAGATACACAAAAAGTTTCAGTTATTTAACTAGAACAGTTGTCAAACTTGGTAATATTTCTATAAGGTTACCCCTAAAACTAATAATAGATGCGAACATGATTCATAAATATTCACGCTATAGTTTACCAAAAAAAAAGATAGAAATTAGATGAAGTTTTAGAGGGAGTTTGGGTTTGAGTTTTGAAAATAGATTATGCGTTTTGAATAATCAGAATCAGATAATTAGCTGTAACAAAACGTGCTGCAGAAATATAGTATTTGGATTTGATTATGTTGTTTGATATCACAATAATCAGATAATCAACTATTTGAGGGTTTATCATATATTCATATATTTTAAAAAATAAATAAGTGAAATGACAAAAAATAACAGATAATCAACTATTTGTGGAATCTCGTTTTTCTGCAGTAAGGGTTACCTACTTTTGGATTATCATGTTTTGATCTCTACAAAACGTAAAAAAATCAGTTTTTGTTAATTTTTTACCAAACACTAAAAATGAATTTTTTTGCGATTTCAAAACACAATAATAAAAAAATCAGATTGAAAAAGCAATCCCAAACACCCTCTTAAAATTATAGTAAAGCCCCTATAGCTCCAAAAGGTGTTTTTATTTTTCTTTTACGACAAACTAATATACTCATAAAATACATATATACTAGGATTTGAACCCTTTATAGCTTGGATATAGGCTACCTTACAACCATACTATTTCCACTGGGTATTTTTAAATTGATCAAACTTTTACAAGTGGCTGAGTTACGTACATATTATGAACTTTAATATTTGATCTTTCTAGACTATCAATGTAAAATACATGACGATATCATTTTGGACATATAGCAAAATTATTTTTCGGGTTTTCTTTTTCGGTTGCAGTAACAGGTGCTAGTATCGTAACAGACTAAAGCGATACTGACCTAATTCCCGCTTCGTAGAGCGAGGGATTCCCACTATAATATTTTAGTTCTAAGTACAATTTCCCCTGGATTAGTTAACAAAATTCTTCTCCCTCACACAATCACTATTCAATTTTCCTTTGATATCATTGGTTTAAAAAATAGACCCTGTTTTGTGAGGCCCCGACCAAGCCCTACCTTTACACAATAAGCCTGTTAGACTGGCCTTGCCTACGTGGATAGCAGGATTTCAACCTAGATTTCGATATTTGATTTTCAAGGAAGAGTGAAACGAGATTTTCTATTTTAAATCTTAACACTTTTCCACTTTCAAATTTGGTCCCTGTACTTCACACCTTTTACAAATTTGTCGTTTTACGATTCGTTCCAAATTTTGCGAGTTAGCATGCAGCAATGCGTGCGTGTGATACAACATTTTTACGTCTATTTTTAGGGTTTAACGACTCCGTCGAAACTCGCGGGTCCTAAGATGACTTAGTTATTCTTTTCCTTATTTTAGCTTTTCGGTCATTTTTTTGCGGGTTAACATGTCGTAACATGTATGCCTGACTCATTGTTATTTTTACGTTTACTATTTGCTTGGCTTTACGGTCCCGTCACAAAACGCGGATCCTATATAACAATATTATTCTTCTATACTTTCCAACCATAATTATATCTATTTTTTGAAACACTTAAAAAACTATAAGAAAATAACTTAGGGGCTGTTTGACAACTTTTGAATGGTTAAGTGCTGAACCAGTAAGAGGTCAGAACCATTAAGTGTTGAATTAGTAAGAGGTCTGAACCATTAAGAGCCACTATAATGCTTAACCGTTCAGAGACAAATGTCTGACCAATTCAGATCGGAGATCTTAACCATTCAGACTCAATATAATGCTTAACCATTCAGACGGAAATGTCTGAACCATTAAGATATCTGCCCGCGAAACAAACATTATAAACCATTAAGCGCTGAACCAGTAATAGGTCTGAATCATTAAGAGCTCCATTAAGAGCTAAACAAACAACCCCTTAGAGAATACACATTCGATCCTCCTTCATAGTTATGTTAGTGGGTTCTCTATATTGTATAAAGTGGTTGTGAATGGAGAAGAGATAAAATGTTACTGTTCATCAGTAAATTTGGTAAGACATTGTTCACCCTCTATAATTTATTAATATTTTTTGAAAGTAGTTGTGAGTGAAGGAGAGAAAGATAAAAAGCTACTGTTAATCGGTAAATTTGGTAAGACAATGTTCATCCTCTATATTTTTTTTTAAAGTGGTTATGAGTGAAGGAACGAAAAAATTTAATTATAAAAGTATAAAACATATTATTTAATAGAAAAAAGAGAAAAGTTAGTGACTTTTAGTGTAATTATAAATATGGAGATTAAGGGGTTGTTTGTTTTTTCTTAAAAGTTCTTCCTGGTCTCTTTTGTCTGCGCGACGCAGACACGCACATACCTTTTGTTTTGCAGAGTGTTTGTTTTTAAGAAGTGATTTCACTTAAAAACATCTGCCTGTCCTCTTCTTCCGGCAGGCAGACCTGGACTTCCCCTTTCTAACCTCTTCATACCACTTTCAAACCCTAATTCTCCTCCCCTTCTCACCATTCACCTCTCACCCCTCTCCTCCCAAAACGGCTTCCACCTATCCCCTCCACCCTACAGCGCCGACACCACCCTTGCCTCCACCCCACAGCGCTGCCGCCACCCTCTCCTCTTCTCCACTACCCTCTGGCGCCACCCTTTGTTGGCCTCCTCACCTCTCCTAACCGCCACAACTCTCTCAGATTCCCCGGAACGGACTCCTCGCCGCTCGCCACCGTTGTTAACTCCACTCCGCCTGCCTCTCCCTAGGTCAATCGTCCTTTCTGTCGTTCCCTTACTTTCACGATTGGAAGTTCCAGTATGATTCCGATCTTAAACCTAAGGTATTTCTGTGTTTTTGTAAGATCAAATGTTGAAAATTTAATTGCTATTTGCTAGTGAAGTGATCTGAGTTTTAAGTTAGTTTGGGAGAATGTTGAAATGATGTTTGGATTTGAGTGATGAATTAGGTTTTAGATGTATGAATCTGAAAGTGAAAGTTTGGTGTTAATTTCATATAAGTTTTGATGTTATTTTTCTGAATTTTGGTGTCTGTTATTAGAATTTTAGTTTATTTTACCATTTTGCAGATGTTAAAAAACAAACAGTGTTTCTCTTACAGACTGCAGAGGTTTAGTCCAAATCTTCTGCTTCAGATGTCTGCAGATGTGGTTTGCAGACTGCAGACATTTTACCTCTGAAAAAACAAACAACACCTAAGAATCGATTGTGAAGCTCCTAACTACAATACATTACAATTGATTTTGCTTAAGAGACTACCACTTTACTTTTATCCTCTACTACCTTAACCCCTTAATCAATGTAGCACTATTCTTAAGTACTCTAAAACTTTCTTTTTTTTAAATAAATTATACAATTAAACACACAAAAATAACAAGAATTTTATTTAAATTAAAAAATTATATAATTATAAAAACAACAAAATAAGAAAAAAATACATGAATATAAAATTAAACTATCCCTCGGTTGTATGTACGGTTGCGTTTGAGTTTCTATTTAAATTTTGTTAAAAATCGGTCTGCCCGCCACAAAGCAAGGGTGAACGTGAACCCACTAGAGGATTGATAGACTAACAGAAAACGAGTACAACGTTGTTTATTATTGTCATCACCCCATCACATGGGTTTCCTACTAGTAATATATGTGTTATGATTTGTAATAAAAGAAAAGTTTTAAAGATATTAAATGACGTGTTTTTATATTAATGAAAAGAAGGTTTTAAGTAGAGACAAAATTAGTTTCACACAAGTAAGGCGACCATGGTTGTATGAATTCAACATCAAATCAACAATTGCGATTTCAATAAATGGGGAGTTGCTTTCAAATCCACAATTAATCGAGACATAATGAACATTTTATAGGAGGCCTTTCCCACCCACCCAACATTTTACCTATAGGGTGCTTTCAAAGAGATTAAATCGTTCAAACACAAGCCGTTTGATCGGTTTGAAACATATATGGTTCGGTTTTGACGATTTGATGACCTAACGGTCTTGCAGACTAGGCCTTGCCCTTGAACTAGCTTGAAAACCAAACAAGTTGTTTAATCTAATTTATACTAGAATACTAGAAAACTGCTACTATTCCTACCAAAATTTCCTACATATTTCATACAAACGAAAATGCCGACACTTTTCTCATGAAATCCCTACGAACAAGAACGAGTCTTAGTTTTGTGACAAAAAAGTGACAAAACAGCGACATAAAAGCCACAAATTGTTATATGTAGGAAAAGTGTTAGAAATTTCCCACGTTTTTCCGACGGAAAACGTTTTCATTTTAAGCATTTGTTGGAAATTTCAGCCTCCCATTAGTGATTAGCCATAGTTTTTTAATTATTCCGGATAACAATGGTGGTTTTGTGATTGAAACAGACTAAGAATTTTTGTTATTTATTTCGGATCTTTATGTTTAATAATGGATGATTTTGTAATTTAAACGTGCTCAAAATTTATGTTTTTTTATTTTTGTTAAATTCATGTTCCGAATCATACTTATCAATATGCATCATTCAGTAGGAAAAAGCAAGTACTTTTTGTTTTTTCTTTTATTTTTTAAATGTATCCGTAAGAAATGTGTAGGAAAAAGACTAAACAGGTTTAGTCAGATTCCGTTAGAATTATGTAGGAAAAAAGATAGTTTCATAGAAAATGCGTAAGAAAAAAAGAATATATTTTGTTAGAATTGTGTAGGAAAAAAAACTAATTTTATAATAAAAGCGTAGAAAAAATGAATATATTCAGTTGGAAGTTGGAATTATGTAGAAAGAAAAATATTTTCGTAGGAACTATAGAGAAACGAATACATTCCTTTTGATTGTATAATAAGAAAAAAATTCGTAGGACACTACAAGAAATTACCACTTTTAGCGGCAACACCATTAACGGCGATAGGCCAAATGTCGCCGTTATTGGTCAATCCGCGTCCCGGAGTTTGAAACCAAACCCCAACCGTTGATCCTTATCCTGATCTAACGGTTGGGGATTTAAAAGGCATTAGTGGCGACAACACGCAGGTCATTAGCGGCGACATCGGTCTCCGCTAAAAGTATGTATCCCACATTAATCCTCAGCCACACATATCTTATCCTGGTTAACCCTGGTTAACCTAATAGTGGCGACAACCCTTAGCGACCATCGTTAATACCGACGACCATTTAGCGGCCACACGTCGTCGCTAAAAGTCAAAGGTCAATAGCGACGACAATGACCTTACTGGCGACACTATGGGCAATAACGGCCCATCAATACCGACGACCCTTTAGCGGCCACACGTCGCCGCTAAAAGCTAATAGTGGCGACAAAACAGGGAAATATCGGCGAGAGCTGTCGCCGCTAAAGGTGCCAGTTTTTTGCAGTGGGAATTGAGTAAGAAAATATAAATATAATAAATATTATATAATAAATATAAATATAATTGAATTAAACAAAAAAAATTTAAAAATATATATTCTGTGAGAAATACGTTGGAAAGTTAAGAAAATTAATTACTTGAGAAATAAGTAGGAGAATTCCAACGAAACATTTGTGTGGGAAAGAAGTAGGAAAATCCGTAGGAAATGCGTCAAAAAAGGATTAACCACGAGTATAATTCCTACAACCCGTTTTCGTGGAAAATATGTGGTTAACACCAGGTTCTCATGGATTTCCCATATAAATTGACGTGAGAATAATAGCAGTTTTCTAGTAGGAATAAAAAGGACGGTTAATACCACAAAACCCAACATTTTAGTAGCAAAAATCGACAAGTGCAGAAAGAAAAGGTTAATATACTAATTAATTAATAGTTTTGGGTGCAAATTAAGTAAAACAGTTTTGATGGGCTTGTTGTGCTGGAAAAAATATTGAATTCAGAAAATAGTGTTAGAATTGGAATCAGATTGAAAAACCAAAAATCTCGGCAATGATGGGATTAATATTAGTTGAACTGGAATAGGATTAAAAAACCAAAAATATCGGTGGTGATTGCTATAAAAGAGCATAACAACTAACAAGATCTCTACTCCGTACCTGTGATTTGAAGTTCTAATAGCAAGATGGAAACAACAAAGATGTTGGAGCAATACCAAGAGATAATGAAAAGGTTAGATAGCCATGATGAAACCATGAAGTCGATACATATCAGCATTCAGGAGTTAATGGATGGAGTCAAGTTTCTTGTCAGTAAAACCGACAAGAAAGAGCCATCAGACGATGATTCCTATGTTGTGTTCATGAGTTTGGAGACTGATACCACCGCAAGTCTCAACAACAATGAAGGCAAGGGAACCTCGGTTTACCATACACAGGAGGGTGCCGAGCCAATGCCTATTATAGAATTGGTTTCAGCCCTTGATGATGCATCACATTACCAGCACAAAACAAAGGTTGAAGATCAACTAGTCTTTAGAAACGTTGAGGCGATCAAACGATTCATCCGCTCAAGTCGAAAGAATCCTCTTGCAGTTTGCTAGAGTTAGTTACTCATAATAAATTTTAAGTAGCTTTATAGTTTCATACTTGGTTCATATCTAAAATTTGATGATTTTAAGAGAAAACTAGCTAAAACAAAGTATTTTTTACTAAAGTTGTGACTAACGAGCATATCTTAAAATGATCTTATTATATTTATAACTAGTCTAAGTACCCGTGTGTTACATGGGTGGCCTCACAATAATCTATATCATCATTAACAATGTTTACATAAACTTTTTAACGAAAGAAACGTTCCATTCCTTGATGAAGGCGACACACTTGCTCTTCTTTGCAAGTATCCCATCCGGTCCAGTTTATTTAACACTGTTGACATAAACTTTGAATGAAAGAAACATTCCGTAACTTATGTAAAGATCAAATACAATGAACCGAAAAAAAATGAAAATAATCAAACAACGCGTTGTTACGAAAACATTTTGTCATGTTTGTTGTTGTCCGAACAACATATACCTCTTTATTTTTATACTTTAACTTAGTAATTCATTAAATATTTCTTGCTTTTATACAAGTTGTTTTGAGCAATTAATCCAAGAAAAAAATAGTTTTAAATGGAACCGAGTCAGATGGGTAAATAGTAGTCTGTCTTATTTTGTTCCAAAGTTGGATTATTACCGAATAACATAACTTTAATACTCAAATTTCACTCTAAATATATTTAAATTAAAACTTAGTAACTTTCGACAAAAACATTTAATAGTCAACTCGACATTTACCAAGCTTAACCATCTGACCCGTTACCCAACCGTGCCTATTTAGCCACATATTTCTAACCATAACAACTCACACTATCAACAACAATGTTAGAAGCATAGGTATTTCAAAACCATATAATTGTTTGTTAATTTAAATGTTCAAAATCTATATTATAATATAACATAATTAAGTTGTAAATGATTAGGAATTACCAATTTAACAAAGGAAACACAGTAAGAAAACTTTGTAATTAATGTATTAACCACTGAAACAACATTGTAATGTTGATTGCCTCCATAGTTTCTATTCCATTCCTTATTAACTGAGGGGGTCATCAATGGGCTTTCCCTTGTTAAAAGCCTTGAGTAGGTAGACCGTAGAATCTCTCTGCATGACTTGTAAACATTTAGGAGACTTTGAAAATTAAATAAATAAAAGTGGAAAAATATTAGCAACTGAGATATAATAATTAAAAATAACTAATTGTAAGTCTAAATATCTTTCTCCTTTAAGAATTGTACAAATCTTTATCTTAATATATAACACAATTACTACCTGTGACTTTGCTGTCCAAGCACAAAATACGCCGCTGGACTGGCCATCTGAATATATATAATTCATTAGAATAGGAAAAAGGTATATATCTAATAAAGGCACTTGACATACTTGTATCATTTTTGTTCATACAGGTTGTTAATAAATCAGTTTTGCATCATTATTAAGGTTATTATAAAGCCATTAAATGGTGCACAGATCCGAAATGTGTACAAAAAATCAAATCTTGATAACAAACTACATGATCATTGCTGATGATAATTTCTAGGAGTGGCAATCGTGTCAGGTTATTTACCATTTTAAAGCCATCAAGGCATCAACCATATCCAGACACACTTAGTATCGGTTAAATGGGCTATAAACGAATTCAGTTTCTTGCAAACAGGTTCACCTTAAAAAATATATATTTATGATAACAATGTTAAACGGGCCAGTTATAAACATGTTAACCCAAACATAACCCGTTTCCTAAACGGGTTAGAAATGATGACCAAAACTTGAAAATTTGCAACATACCTTCATGTCACCAGCTCCCCTCCCAAACTTCTAAGTCAACAAAACTAATATTAGCAACTCATTATGATAATTAAAAATTCCTAATTCTTAGTTATTAGTTATTACCCCGTCATCAGACTGAGAAGGTGTGTTCAACGCTTGACAATTGGAATCTTTGAATATTGTAAAGCTCCATTACTGGGTCGGAGTTTTCGCCCCACCACCAGTGGCGAATTCAGAAACTTTTTTGACGGCCGCGGGGCGCACAATTCAAATGGGTTAAAAGAAAGCGGGTCAAAATGGGTCAAGTAAAACCAATTCATACTTATCCACATAATGATATTTTAAAAGTATTCACACTTATTTAGTTAACCACTCAATCACTCATATAAGGTAACTTAAATGATGAAACCAAAAGCTTTATGTTAGGCTAGAGGGTATGGAGATGGTCCTCTAAGGGAGGATGATCCGCCACGTAGGCGCCATGTCATAGTACTCCCAAGGATGGTCCATCCCACAAAACTAGAGGGTACGGAGGATGGTCCTAGATGATCCTACCCCACCACTTTTATGTTTTTTATTTTTTTAATCTTCTACTTTTTTTTAACATTTAACAAATAAACTAAGAAAATATTTTCATTAATATTATAAAAAATTACATAAACTTAAAAAAAAAAAAAAAACTTAAAAAACATTAAAACTTAAGTTCAAGTTGTTTTTATAATAACATGAAACCACAGGGACCATTGTTGTAAATAAGCAAAACATTGAGAATCATTCAGATTTCAAAGACATCTTCTCTCTCCCTCTCACTCATTTTCTCCAAATTCATCACACCCTCTCTCTCTCTAAAACCAGACATTCTCTCTCTATCTCTTGAAAAAAAAACTAACAAAAAGTGAAGGGGGCCCACCAATTTAGGATCGTCCCCAACGTCCAGCACAAGACGCTGAGGACGGGACGGAGCTCGACGGGGGTGGGGACGGGATGGGTTGCCGGCGTCGTCGGATCTCTACGGGGGTGGGGACGAACCCCATACCCTCTAGCCTTAGAGGGTCAAATGATATTATTTTGTTAAACTGTTTTAAAGTAACGTAGTTAGAATCTTGACATTTTATTAAACTAAATTTAATGAACTGATAAAGTAAAAATACTTAAAAACTAAAATGTCTAACTAAATAAAAGAATGATTTTAAACTATTAATATCAAGCATTTCAAGTTTATATCTTGAAAAATGAAGTTTAAACACATCTGACAAGAAAGTTCTCATGTTAACTACAAACTGATTTTAACCACACTTTTATATTGGCAAAATTCCAAGAATACCCATCATTTTTAGGCTTTTACTATTAACCCATCATCTCCTTAAATAACCCACCAAAACTCCACTTTCTGTTTCTGTAACTTCGCCACTGAAAGACGGCGATGTTGCATGGCTACGTAGGCTGGAATATGGACGGTGGGCATGTGCCCACCCTCCCATACAAGTAAATCCGCCACTGCCCACCACCTCTGAGCTTGCCATTTGTTGAACATTTCTCGGCTTTCATGTTTTAGAAATAAGTTAAGTTTCATGAGTTTTTATGTCTATATACACGGAATAAAAAAAGAATTGGAAATAAGTTCTTACTTGAATCGAATACATTTAAGGTCATTTCAACCATTAGGTAAAGAAACAAAAGTGATTTGAACCCCGGTATCGACCTACACCATCCATTATTTAGGTTCATCATCCTCCAATACTATATGACCAGATTTTCTAGGTGGCTCATACCCTCCACTTGTGTGATGAGGATCACTGCTAGCGAAGTGCCAAGCTGGAGTAGAACTCAACCACCACTATTAACACTTCGTCTAATTAATCACAGAGAGCAAAACAAAACAAACCAAAAACGAAAATACCATGTTACCTACTACAGCAACTAACGAATAATTGTATTCTGCAATAGATTAACTCCTTACATAGATCTTTAATAGTCTACTTTATCGGTTGGTCATGTCAAATTGCACTATGCATAATTTTCTAAAGTGATGATCCTACAATAGATCAAAATCTTTACATGGATCTTTTGAAATATTTCTTTATCGGTTGGTTAAGAACATTCCAAATAAGAAAGATTCCAAACTTGTGTTTAAAAGTTTAAAAATTTTCTAACAACCATGAATCATAACATAAAATTCTTATAGTTAGGCTCAAATTAGGGATGAGCATCTGGTACAGGGTACCGGTACCGAACTTCCGTTACCGATTTTTTTCTTTTAGTAACGTTATTAGTACCCATTTTTTGACATTTGCGGTACCCGTATTTTCGGTACCGATACCGGTAAAATACCGATTTTTACCTTCAAATACCGGTACCGTACCTAACATTTTTGGTACCGTTCCCCAGTTTTGTCGATTTTCAGTACATGTATTTTTGGTACCGGTACCGGTTTGGTACGATACCGGTACCACACTCATCCCTAGCTCAGATATACCAATATCTACATAGAAAAGGTAATATCGTTTTTAGATTAACATGTGGAAGCATTATCTATTAATTAGTTACTTGTTGATCAAGAACAACATCATAACATAACTCTTGCTTTTTAACATAAGAGCTCAGGCTAACCTTTAACAATGTCATAAATTAGTGTTTTTTTCCTTTCGAATTTTAAAGTAACTGATTAACTTTAACGTAAGATATGTGCAAGATTAAGCTTGGGTTAATGAAAGGTTAGACCATTGTCACACACTTACAACATCATCCTCTCCTTGCAAGCAATTTCCATCTTATTTAGTCTGTCACCTCTTCTACCAATTAGGTAGGATGCCGTAGTCATTGTGGAGCGAGGGCACCTAAAATACACAAAATTTGTAAACCACTTCAGGAATATGTGACAAAAGATTCTACACTTAAAAGAAAGTGTTAAAGATTATTGAATGATCTTAGAACCCAAAGGAGATTAAGTATCAAAGGAGTGAAGTAGCTAACTATTATAATAAATAAATTAGGGTAATTAAGAGAGGAGCATCGCTAATTACAACCAACCAATCACTTTAACTTTTTCACTTTATAATCTTTTTGAAGGAGTTTCAGCAAATTGTTAATTCTTGTGTATACTTTACGTTTTCCCTTTGTAATTTGTTTGCAGGGGTGTCTCCAAAGCTCTTAAACATCAATTATTTCATTCATCTTATTCCGATTCTTCTTGTGTTATGACTGAGGTGAGTGAAACATCATCTCTGATTTCCACAATAAGGTGAATCACCAAAATAAAAAAAGCTTAATCTTGCACTGTAGTTTTCAAATAGATGAATTTTGACACCTAAGGCACTGATTCATACACAAAATAGTTTAAATTGTTTGACTTTTCGAGCACTTTATATCACAATAATTTATAATTTAGTAGAACACACATCCATATACACAAAATACAGATTGATTGACACTATAAGTTAAAAATCCTTTATTCTAGTTTATGCGTAGACTTAAGAATAGAACTTACATCGCAACATTTGCAATAGAAGATATGACTTGTGTCTTCCCTATCCAGCCTACACCTGCAGCAAATCAAACAGTTTGTAGAAACCCCACTGCAGCCCAACTCCATTTTGGCAGCCAACTGACCCTCAACAGCCTTCCAACCATATAGAAAAATACAGCAATATAGAAAAACTAAATTAATTGGTTTAACACCAACAGTTTGTGAGTTACTGATGAGGGCAAGTGCAAGCTATAATATGCTAGAAGAAAAGTACAAACTCATTATCATACAACTGCTATATCAGAAAAAAAACATACTTACAACTCGAGCGGAGACAGGTTGTTGCGGTGCCGCTGTGATGCTATTGTCAAAACCCTAACAAAGGACAAATATGAATGGGAAAAAATTTATTTAGAAACAATTGAAAAGTAAGAAATCTAATAGCATACGAATACAAAATGAGAGACAAAGTGTTTTCCAATGGCGCCGCCAAGAACAAAATAGAGGAAGAATCCAACCAGAATGGTGGCGGTGTAGCATAGGAGCAACCAAGGCACCGACATCGAAACTCCAATCGCCGTTGGAGTTAATTTGCAAGAAAACAGATAAAGATTCGAAAGAATTGCAAATTTACATACCCATTCTCAGTTTCAGATAAACATAGAAGCTTTGAAATAATAAATACAGGTTAAAAATTTTAGAAACAAGAAACGCGATTCAAAAAATAGAAATCACTATTCAAATTTATAGAAACGATTGGAGATTTTAAACATTAAAAAGATAAGCAAACACAAAAACCTAAGTAAAAAATGAAACATGCCGCACATAAATAAAAAAACAAACAACTAAATTTCAGAAATCCAAAAAAGGTGTTTGGAGTTTAATGATGTTTACCTTCCTTCTAATCTGAAACTTTTGAGCCCTACCTTCAATCCCTGAAACAGAGAATTTCGCCAAGTGAAGATTGGGGGCGCTAGGGTTTGCAGATGTGAATTGTGATTCGTCTAAGAAACGAATGGATATGGACCGGACCTTCGGTTTCCGTGTACGTAAACAATTTTAGGCGGCAAATGATAAATACCGGATTACATAAACATCGAAGAAAACATACGTGCAGAGAGTTCTTATGCTTGAGATCCAGGGATTTCTTAAGTTCTTATGCGACTGGAATTCAAAGAAACACCAGTTAGAGATGGAGCGATGGAACATGCAAGATATATGAGATTGGAATTAGGGTTTTAAGGATTGATTGAAGAGATGACGTATTGGAGAAGATTTCTAACTGATTGATTGAGAATTGAGTGGGTTTTCATATAAACCATTTTGTCGCTTAAAAACCAATTATCTGGCCAAAGACCATTGCCACATCATGGTCAAATGGTCAACATTATTTTGCTTTAATATAAAACATAGATTTATAAGTGATAACATGCATAAGATACGCTCGCATTTCTCAAAACAAAGGTGAATTAGTAATCAAAATAATTGGTCAAAGTATTTTAACTGATCTAATGTGGGTTGAAAATTCAAATGTACGAAGGAACGATGTTTTTAAAGTTGGGTATTGTAATCGGCCTTCAACAACTATCCTAATTAGGCTTGAAATTAAATCTAGTATGGTTAAATGTGGATCAACTAAATTAGAGGATGGGCCTGATATAGCTGGTAAAGGGAGCCCATAAGAGAAATTAATTAAAAGAACATAAAGAAGATCTTTTCTGTAAAAGAACATAAAGAAGATCTTTTCTGTACCTTTGATTTGAAGTTGGGATTGAAACAACAAAGATGATGAAGCAATACCAAGACATAATGAAAAGGTTAGATATCCATGAAGAAACCATGAAGTCAATGCAACTAAGCATTCAGGAATTGACGGAGGGAGTCAAGGTTCTAGTCAGTAAAACCGACAAAGAAGAGCCATCAGATGAAGATTCCTACGTCTTCATGAGTTTGGAGACCGATACAGTGAGTCTGAACAGCCGGGAAGGAGATGGAACTTTCATATCACCAACGCCACAAAACTGTTAAAAATAATATAACATATGTTATATTATATGGTCATTCAAATAATATACTTTTTTATTTATTATTCTCATATATCGTTGAGTGTTGTAAGAGGTTATGGAAAGTTGAGGGACTGATATGCAACTTGGTCTGTACAATGAGGACTGCGATCATTTCTGTTGGTTGTTGGAGGGTCTGGGTGAAAACTTTCACTCAGCTGTTATAAAAGGAGTGAACCAGTGTTCACTGTGCATTATTGTTAGTTGTTAGTCTGTTCATTCTCTTTTTTCTGTTGGTTAGGGTTTGTTAGAGATTTCTTGGTGTTGATCCTGTGAGATATGTATTTCTTCTTCGTTGTTGTTGTATTCACTTGATGGTTTGATCAGTTGATTGTATTGAAGATTTGTTCATAAAGATCTTACTGATTCACAATAAGATCTAGGGTATTTGGGGGTATTTTTTGGTTTAGGTTAAATACGATTTTCCGTCATGTTTTGTCGCCATTTCTTGTTGGTCTGAGTTGATTATACCATTCTTGATTGTTGTTTTTCCACTGTGATTTTTTGATTTGTTTGTTGTTGTTTTGTGTTTAGGGTTTCTATACTCGAAAACCAGTTGTTGGAGGATCTATGGTTCAGATTTGTTTGGATCTTTAGTGTGCATGACATGTGATATCTTGGAGATCAAGAGCCGAAACCCTAATCTAGGGTTGTTATTACTTGGAGGAATCTTTTCTCTCAGATCTGTGTTAGTCTCTGTTTTACAGGGCAAACTAGCCAGTCTGTGTGCTTGGAGTTATACGCTTCTGTGAGATTGTTCCTTTAATTTACTAGTTATTTTCTGTTCTTTGTATTCATTGTTGTTGTGTCTAGGCACATCTGTTGCCGGCCTAGTCAGAACGGTCTTGATCGAGTCTACTTATTATTTTTCACATTAATTTGTGCATCTTGTTCTTGTTGTGTTGTTGGTTGTTATTATTACTTCTTGTAGTTCGCATCTGTGTTAAGACTTGTCCAGGCACCTATTGAGTGATGAACCTGGAATCTGGCCCCTAACACAGTTTGCTTTTAGGGTTATTATTTGTTTGTTTGTATTGTATCTGATCTGTATTGTTGTTTGTGTTTCTTGTTTGTGTTCTGTTAAATTGGGTGATAGTGGTAGTACTTCACAAACTCTCATTAGTAAACTTGATATAGGAGATCCATTATACGTACATCCCAGTGATTCTAGTAATCTTACCATTGTTAGTATAACACTTAAAGGAACAGAAAACTATTCTGTTTGGTCTAGTGCTATAAAACTTACTTTAGAAGCAAAGCACAAGTTTGGTTTTATTAGTGGAAAATGTGAAAATCCTAAAGATGATGATGTGCTAGCTAATCAATGGGATATGTGTTATTCAGTTGTTCTTACTAGGTTGTTAAATTCTGTCTCAGAAGAACTATTTCTAGGACAAGTTTTTTCAAAACTTGCTTCTGAAGTGTGGGTTGATTTAAAGGAAACTTATGATAAAGTAGACGGTTCTTTTGTTTATGATCTTTATAAAAAGATAAATAGTATTTCTCAAAATGCCAGTACGGTTGCAGAATATTATAATAAATTGACAACTATGTGAAAGCAGGTTGATGCTATGTTGCATTTACCTTCCTGTTCTTGTAAACCTGCCAAAGATTATATAATGATTTCACTACTTTAATAAAACTAATGCAATTTCTTATGGGGTTAGATGATGTTTATCAATCTGTAATAACAAATCTGTTGACAAGAGAACCATTTCCTACTGTCAAAGTTGTCTTTTCTATTATTTCTTGAGAAGAGTCACATAGGTTAGCTAGTAATAGTACTAAAGGTCAAAATGTGTCTTTCTTAACTAAATCAAATCAGTCTTTTGATTATAGAAGAAGAGTCTTTAGGGGACCTAATCCAAATTTAAAGTGCACACATTGTAATATGATAGGTCATACTGTTGACAGATGTTTTGAATTAATTGGTTTTCCTCCTGGTGTTAAGAAGTGTCACACCCCAACCGATGGCGGAAACATCGGGATGAGACGAACAAATCGCTCAAAAGCATCATAACACTAATTGTGACAATATAGATTAAATCAAATTTCATAAATGACTAAATTCAAATACATTGTTTCAAATAAAGACAAATTGCAACAAACATGGTTTATTATTAAAATGGGAATCTAGTCCATCCTAACTTGATTCCTTTATCATCTTGACTATCAACCTGCAACATGTATTAAAATAACATCAACAAAAAGTTGGCGAGTATACAACTTTGGTACGTAGCATAATAGAATAAAATAGTTTAACGTGCTCATATCCAACATGAATAATATGAGAAAAGTTAACAGTTATGCCGAAACGATGTTACTCTATATACTCAAACCCAAGAATACAACGCAATTAATGTTGCCTATCCCAAAAGTTTAGCAGGAGGTTAATATGTTCAACTTAACAATACCCAAAAGAATAGCGGGCGGGGCGTTACAACCTATAACATATGCATAGTACCATAATTGTTAAGGTAGGCTTGATCGAAGTTAATGAGCATATAGTCATGAAGTGTTTACATTAGCATCACATGTATAACAAGAATCAAACATTTCATGTGTAATTTGGATAGAGTGTGAATAAATAAAGTTTAACGTGATTGTGAATTTGAATAGGAATACCAGTTGCACCCAAAAGTGTTTAAAATGAAAATGAGATCATGTATATTCACATTGGTTGCGTTGCGATTTCTTGTAAGTACCGCACGAGTAAAGATTGGAAATCCAAAAGAACGAACAGAAGTGATTAACCTAGGTAATTAGAATGTCACACGTGAATGATCCAATTATCATATGTAAGTTAATAAAATCCTATCGTTTATTGTTCAAACTTTAATTAATTAACTTACTAATTACTTGGGTTAAATCATAATAACACATCATTAATTAATTAGATTTTATAAATAAATCATAATCTTAAATTAAATAAATCAGTAATTTAGGATAAAACTCATAAGGAAAATACATCGGTTAATTACACACGATTTATTTTATAAATTATGACTTTGTATTATGTGACAACTCGAAATTTAGAACCTTCCGTGCATCTTAACACAACCTACTTGTAATGTTATGTGACTAGTTAACGTGATTGATTTAATAAAATAAGTGAACATCCTATGTGACAACGTGTTATATTTATGTGTCGTGCTTGTACGTATGTGTATATTTATATGAACCGAGACAACAAGGACCCGACTCGAGACCATGAGGTCTCGAGTGAACAGTGTAACATTGGGCCGGTTGGGCCACACACACACTTAGCCTATCCGAAACCCATTAGGGTGCACAAGGTGAAGCGAGCATATAACCTTAGTGATAGTCACACTTGGCATTTTTGGGCAAACAACACTCATAATCCTCTAACACATACTCTCCACTCTCCCTCACTAAAACCCTAAACCACAACATTTCCTCTCCTTCATTCTCGGATTCAAACCGGCCGAACGCAAGAGGGTTCTCGGACTAGCTTGTGCTCACCAAGAAAAGCTTCATCTTTCACCACTAATTCTCGAGCCGGTTAGTATCTTTATGATGTTTGGTGTTGTTAAATGATAGTATAAATGATATGATTAAACTAGTGTAGTGGTATGCTTGATAGTGTTTTGTGAATCGGATATGTATGTTGTTGATAATCGGATAACATGTTTTGATTTCGGATATGTTGCATAATGAGCACACGATATCTTATGTCTAAATGTGATTCAAACCATTGAATATTGATGTTCATGAAACCGGCTTGCATATGTGAATAGAAAGCATCATGTTAATCGGATTAGGGTAGATTTTGGAGATGTTATGTGATGACTTGAAACCATTAAATGAGTATGATCGAGTGTTTGATTGTTGTTCATGATTATGTTTGTGATTGATGCTAGAAACAGGAAAAATGATGAATAAGTTTGAATAATCAACATGAACATGACTTGAAGTTATGAAGAACAACTTGAATGTGATATGAACATGCTTGAATATTTGAAATCTGATATGTTTGATCCAATTTGGTAAGTTACTAGACAAATAAACATGTTTAAGTGGATAGTACAAACTGTTTCATGAAATCGATTTTCCATTGGGTAGTACACTGTACAAAATCAGCTTATGTCCAGTCGAGACCTTCGGTTGCGACTCGAGACCACCGCATGATGAGTCGAAATCCCCCGGTTGCGACATCGGTTGCGAGTCGCAAACACCTGGTTGCGACTCGAAACCACACATGATCAGCACACAAACCTTATGACTCGAAATCTCAGTTACGAGTCCGGTTGCGACTCGAGACCAAAACAGCATGAACCGAGTCCATGGTTGCGAGTCCAGTTGCGACTCGAGACCAGAACCATGATAACCCGAGACCGTGTTTGCGAGTCCGGTTGCGACTCGAGACCAGAACCTACATCAGTTGCGACTCGAGACCATGTGCATGTACACACTGTTTGGACTCTCACTGTTACGGGCCGAAGTGCTTGGGCCGGACTGTTGGGCTTTGTTCGCTTGTATACTTGAACTCATAGGTGTCTTTGTGAACCGTTATGTTTATGCGTGTATGCCACAAATTATACCTGCATGCTACTTGCTAGTATACGTGTAGAACATACGTGCACAACTTGGATACGAACCTGACTTGTATGGTACAACTATGTTAGGACGCGAGTGACCACAATATTGCTTGTTTGACTTTTCTGTGTATCTACCGAGCAAACCAAGGTGAGTTCACACCCTTTACAAAGCATGGGATTCCCAGGGGTCGGGAATCGGGGTTAAGGAACATGGGTTCCTCGTCCTCCTTGGGTAGGACAACAATGGTTCAGGAATGTAATTCCTCGTCCTCACGGACAGATAACTCGTACTAGACCAAAACTCTATCATGAAGTCCCTCATTTTTGTATCGACTTAATCGCCGGGCCAATGGCGAGCGGGTCATTAGTTAGATAGCGCTATTTAGGTCTGACAAACCTCACACCGTGCCGCAGAGGACGGGCGTGAACTAATGGATCTGGGGCACGTCAATGATGATAGACATTGACAGTTTCAGGGCACTTAAACATGACTACAGTCAGCAGTCGATATGGTAACGAGTCTAGTGTATACATGGGGTAGCCCCCACGGCCGAAATGCCAGATAACTAACACGGGGTAGCCCCCACGGCTGGATTGCCAGAGTAACCGGGAATAAACAAGTCACGTTTTTAACTATGGGGTAACCCCCACGGCAGGATGCCAGCTAAAGGAAACTGTTTTCGAAACAACTTAAAAAAAAAAAAAAAAAACAAACACCCAACCGTGAACTCACTCAACTTGTTGTTGACTCGTTACTACATGCTTTGCAGGTCCTTAGATTCTTAGCTGGAGCTTGCATGGAGGGGGATCGTTGTGGGACATGGACGGCTGTGTGCCATGTTAACTTTGAAACAATTAAACTTATGTTTTGATTTAAGACTTATGCTTCCGCTTGCAACTTAACTATGTTTTGTTGAACACCAATTGTATTGGTTGAACTTTTATAACTATGTGTTTGCTTGTTCAATATGATTGGTGGCTGGATCCTGGTCAGTCACGCCTCCAAGCGGTAGTACTCCGCAGGTGGGTTTTGGGGGTGTTACATATTATTTATAGTAGTCATATAAGAACAATAATGATAATGGTTTTAAAAGTTATAGATTATACCAAATTTAGTACTTTATATTACCCCATATTTAAAACTATACATATTCAATTAAGTGGCATAGGTTTTGATTAGATTAAACAGTAAAAAAATTAAAATCCCATAAAAAATGAAGTGGCATGGGTTTTGACAGTAAGTCACCTTCTTCCATTATAAATAAAAAAAACGTAGGCATTAATTTTGAATAATGCATGGTAAAATTCAACCATTAACTTCCATATATCATTACTATTACTATATATAACATTTTGGGTACGCCTTATCTACAATGCTAGTCTAATTACCTAAATTGCCCTTTCCTATGAAATTACATAATTGCTTTCGCCTGGTGTACAATTATAAAATGAGGGGCGTTTTGTCATGGGTATTCTTGGAAAAGCAATTACCTTGGCAAAGACAGTTTTCACATTTTATATTATAGTTCATTTTACTATTTTTCAAAAAAGAAAGAGTTAATTGCCCGGATGGTTCCTGTGGTTTCATGTTTTTTTCACGTTTAGTCCTCATCTTTTGGAAATAGCAGGTATGCTACCTATGGTTTGTCATTTTGTTACTCGGATAGTGTAACACCACGTAAAAACGTGTCCAATTATGTATAGACACGTGTCCTAAACCCAAGATATGTGAAAGATTGAGTTTGAAGGACTAAAGTTGACAAATAGCGAAAATATGAAACCACAAGGACTAAAGTGTCAACATGCCAAACTTGTGCCTCTGAATGACCATACGTGATGAATATATTCTTAAACGAGTGATGAATTTGATATAAGAAGCCGTTTGTGAAAATAATCGGAAGATTATAAAACTACGAGGGTTAAACGTGTCAACATGTTAATTTTGACCTCTGAGTGACCTTTTAACGAATCAGAGGCTTCGAAATGTTCAAATATACTCTCAAGAATAAGTGGTATGAATTTCACGAGGTTTTGAGATCGTTAAACATGTTTTCAAGACTTTGGGCTATAAGTGTCAACTTGACGAAACTTGCATTTATAGTGATAATTAACAAACCCGAGCCTACCGACGTTTGTTTATACATCCTTGAGCCTCAACAAACTAACTACGAGGACCAAAGGTGCCTAAAACTAAAGTTACAAGGCTCATATAAGTGCAGGGACTGAATATGTCAACAAAGAAACTTGTTTGGCTAGTTAGCCAGATGGTCGCGTCGCGCGACCTTGATGTCAGCCAACCGTCGCGCAACGCGACGACACTCAGTTCACAGCAACTTGCTGCCAGGTGCGGGTTTCAGTCTTGCACCCCCTCAAACTCGATTGTAACGATCCCATGGGCTCTTAAACGGTTTTATAAATCTACTAGGACACCTGGAGTGATCCTAGGATGTCCCATAACAGTTGGAAGTGATCCAAACACTTGGGAATTGCTATATAAGAGGCTCTAGTCTTATGTTCATATGCACATAAGTTGCAACAACTTCAAAGGGACTTGTCTCTGGAGCTTGCAAGGATTGGGAGAAGATTTGGAAGTGTAGAAAAGATAGCAAGGACCATTAGTAAGAGTCTTAACCCCTGTTTAGTCATCTTAATTAGCATAATTACCGAAAAGTCAAACTTAACGTAATTTAGCTTTGACTTTCGATTTAATCACCTATGGTCCAACCACTGACCAAAACGAAAGTGGTTATGGAACCATATTAAGGTAGGTGATTAACCCTTAAAAGGGCACCTCCTAATTATTTCGTTTGACTAGTTAATTGTCCGGTCAAACTAGTTTGACAAAAAGTCAAACTGGACAAAAAGTTTAAAAATGGATTTAATTGATTAAACAGAGGTCCTAAATTATATTTTAACATTCTAATAACTTGGTAATTAATATTAGAACATATTTTATCAGTCCTAACCCGACAATTATCAGTCTAAGGTCAAATTATAACCGAAAGTCACAAAAGCTTGACTTTTGCTTTGACTTTCAGTTCTGACCTGTTCAAGCTTAATTCTCCCTTGTTTTAAGCTTCCATTAGGACCACATTACTCAGTAGTATAACCCTCTGGAGTTATAGTGCATGGTTCTTAGTGGTTTGAATTATATGGTCTTGATCGTTAATATGCTTATAAATGCCATAAACGCCCTTTTGAGACACAAATGAGATTTTTAGAAATGTGGGAGGACAAAAACCTTTGTTACTGATTTATAAACTTGTCCTAAAAAATTTGACATCAGTTTGAGGTCTAGATTAGGAGTTATGCTCAATAGCGTAATTAGAAAGCATTTTATTAATTAAACGGCGTAATTAGCATAAAGTCTATCTAAACCCAAATTTTAACACCAAAATATTTACCCACTGATGTAATATAATATTTTGGGATTTTTGAAGATTTTTAATTATTTTAAACTGATCATATCATAGGGTTCTAGCTTTAATTCGGTAATTGTCGGTTATACCCTTTTCTTGAATAAAATGAGTTTTACATAATATTTGGATACCAAGCATTTTGCTACTGATTCTATATGATAAATAAAATATTTTAAACTTTATAAACTGATCAAAAACTCAGATTTCCTATTATGACCCGAAAATCGCTTAAAACCGACTTTTACGCGTTTTAAGCGCATAGTATGGGTTAAAACTATTTTTAACATATAAGACTTGATACCTAGTGATGTTTTTAATAAATTTCTATAATTTAACAGTAAGCAAAAGTTTTAAACTAAGATTTCCAAAATTTACCATTAAAGCTTATGTGAAATTACCAAAATGCCCTTTCGGTGCATAAATTGGTTATAAAGGATACAATTCACATATAGGCAATACCCTACTGATGTAACTTATTAAATTAAATATTTTTACTGATTTCAAAAGATCAGAACTTCAGTTTATTATAAAATCTCTTTTATAAGTATTAAAATTACCAAAATGCCCTTTCGGGACTTAAATTGGTTTAAATTACTTTTTGGGCGTATATGTTAACATCCTACTGATGTATTAACATATTTTAAGCATAATAACAATTAAGACCTGTATATAATTTATTTGGTTACCCATTACGCGTTTACGCGTTCGGATCGGTTTATGTGACTAGGTTACGTATAATAGCCGAAACGGGTTTTACCTTATCATTAAATCCTCAAATTCCAGAATGTGATTAGTTTACCCATATTATACAAGTATCCAAGCTTGTCGGGTTTAAAACACATTCTATTCCGGTCTCCGCTTAATCTAGCGTTTAGAACCATAAAGTTTCTTTCTAGCTAGCCGGTCTAAGTACTTGACTTAACTAAAGGCCCGTTAGCACCCTAATAGGTTATTAAACCTTCTATACAGATTAAGTAGCATCCAGTAGAAGGTATCATTATACAGCTTTAGGATTTACGGCTGAGTTACTTTCACCTTCGAGCTCAGGTAAATACCTTTAACTTATTTTCCCTATACGAGCTTGCGATATGGTATTATAATAATACCACTTGGTCGGTATGAAATCATTTAATCGAATTGTGATTAATAAATTTTACATAATCCGTTTTAATCTCTCTTGTTTGATAACATAAGCGTTGGGGGTTAACGACCGTGTCCTGGATATCCTCGGCTCATTTCATTTGAAAATGGCCACGACCTATGCACGGGGTGTAGGCATACACCTGACAGATGCAAATGCTAAAATATAAACCCACATGTTAGGGATAACTCCTTTGTGGGTTCTATAAGTGGTGAGTCGGTTAATCACGACCGGCTTCCAACCGGCTCCAATTGTATGACAAACTTGTAAATCTGTATACAAGATTATCTTTAAATAATTGTCCCAAGTTATAAAAGATTTGTGCCATGTGCACTTAAATCAATTTTCATAAATGTTTTCAAAAGAGTCAGTTAATTGTATTTACCAGTGTAAACTGACGTATTTTTCTAAAGACTGATATACAAGTACCTCTCGTAAATAGGCTGGAGCTATTAGGTGTTTAATAAGAGGATCTTGCAAATCCCTAAGATACCTGAAGTCTGTTATTTTGTTTCTTTGTATTTTTATGATCCGCCTGTGGATCTAATTACATTCCAGTCTGTATATTCTTTCACTCGAACACTCAGACATTATGGTTTGTAATAGTTTATTCACCAAGCCTTCCGCTGTGCTATTATATTGTGTATATTAACTATGATGATATCAACTACGTCACAATACTCCCCGCCGGGCCCACCGGTAATATGTGGAAATATCGGGGTATGACAGGTTGGTATCAGAGCCAACATTGAGTGAATTAAACACTAACCTTTGGTGTTTAATCTCAATGACACAATAAGCACATTCCTTAGACTTCCGAGTCTAGGCTAATGACCTAGGATTTATTCTTAACTTTCCTTTTTATTGTTTAAATTATATTTACTTGTTTTGACAGGTTAACTTCTCAGAAAATGCCGCCACGAGTGAGGGGAAAAGGACCAATGCGAGGAGGGCCATCAGGTCACGCGGGACCCTCCCACCGTCGTACCCCATCCGATACTATCTCTAGCTCTGACTCACGGGACCATTGGATTCATAACTTTGAGCCAGCGAGGCATTCTGTCTCACTAGGGTCCTCACCATCCGATCCTCCATACTTTGGGTTGCCCATTCTTAATGAACCCCAACATTCCCATCATTCACTGGGATCACATCACTCGAACCAATCTCACCACTCCTTTCACTCTCATCCTTTTCATCACTCGGATTCCACCTACTCTCCAGCTCAGTTTAATCCCAATGACTACGTTAACGACTTTTTGGGTTTCAATCCTCTTGGACCCGAGGATCATTTCTCTCAGGAGATGGAAATGAACAATGACCCGTACCCTGAAATGCAAACCGGAACACCGGGCCACCCTATTAGCATCTCGAGCGGTTCACCATATCAAGGTTCGCCGTACCGAGGGCCTGATTCGTATGCTGAGAGGATGGCTCAATATGATTGGTTCTTTACCCCATCATACGATAACTCTCCTGTTCAACCTCCTTTGGTTAAACCACAGCTTCTAGCTGTTACCCCACCACCTTTACCAGTTGAGGAACCACCTCAACAGCCTCCCGAGCCGCCAAGGCAAAAGAGGAAAGCCTCGAATGTCTGTACGTGGGGGACCACGGTTCGCATCCCCTCATGGTTCAAGTTCTTACCCTCCTATTCCCGAGGACCCCCAAATGGGTGGACCCTCACACACGGTGCCGGAAGTCAACCCTCCGCTAGTTTCTCATGCACCACCGCAGCCGCCATTGGGTTTCGACAACCCAATCCCGACATACCCAGGTTCATATGGGTATAATCCGTCTGGATACCCATCGGATTATGGAAACCATGATCCATACCTTATAGCTGCTCAGTACAATGCACTTTATCCTTCTTCTTACCCTCCAGTTTACCCAACTGGATATTCGGTGTAGGGATACCAATACCCACCTTACCAGCAACCACCTCCTCACCAACAGGAACAAACTCAGGAGATTCTGCAGAGGTTAGACCGGGTTGAGCGTGAAGCCAATGAAACTAAGAAGAAACATAATGGCTTTCTCAAGGGCCTTGCGAACCTTATTAAAGGCAAGAAGAAATAGGAAGTTGCTTAATTTATCTTGTATTGTCTTTTAAACAAGTACCTGCGAGGACATTTTCTTTATTTTTGTACCAAGTCCCTGCGTGAACTTATTTTTCTATTTCTGTAGCCCCTGCGTGGGCAGTGTGTTGTTTCAAGTCCCGTTTAGGGCATCGTTGTACTAGCTTCGTGGTTTAATGAAGTTATTTTCGATTTTAAATATGTATTTTATTACATCATGCTACTTCATTTCAAATTTTATTTGATCTGCCAACGAGTTTTTCTTAGAGGTATAACCTAGTCAAATTATTAAATGACTATGATGGTATAACCTTTTTAAGACAATAAATCTCTGTTAACATCTGAAAACATGTTAAAATTCCTGACTGTGCGGCACGAGAAACCACACAAGCTTCCAAATGTACTTGGATCCTTCCAAGTCACTTATATATAGCCTATATGATCAACGTGAATCATGGCTAATAAACATCAATATGATGTATACACCAAAACATCCATTTTGAGATGTATGCTTATAAGCAAAGGTGTAATAAAGACAATAAAAGTTTTATTTTATAAACTTCTTATCAAAAAGGCGATGAACTTTGTTCGACCCTCAAAAGAGATCACTGATCCAAGAGATCAATGATTATAATTGTCATTGTGACAAGGCTTTTGTGCCATCTAAATGTCCTTCGAGACAAGCCTTGTGCTATATGAAAATGTCTTTCGTGACATTGACAGTTGTGATTCATATCCCCTGTCTAATAAATATCAAGGATTATATCCTATTAATTGCTTATTATGGTTCTATTTTAACCTAGGCAAATCATGATTTAATTAAATTTTTATATTTTAAATGGTCTATATGGCTTAATAATACCATGACCATCTAATCATCAATACGATGATTCATTATATAATTTAAATATATCATTATTGTTTGATATAGTATACGAAAAATGGCTGGCTCGGATGAAGCAAACAATCATCTCGCAGAAGGAAACAATACCAGGATCAATATCACTGTTGCTGAATTGCAAGCAATGATAACCACAGCAGCAGCTCAGGCTGTGGATGATAAGTTTAAGGATCCGAGTAATGTTCGGTCCAAAACTCATTCAAAGTCCCATTCTCATACACAGAAGAAGAGTGAGTCTCAACACTTGTCTAATCAGAGAAGTGAACCACAGAGGCAAGTTGTCCTCGAACCGACTCCCAGGTACACCAAGGGTTGTACCTATAAATACTTTGTCTCCTGTAAACCGAGGGATTTCACAGGAGAAAAGGGAGCGATATACTGTATGAAGTGGTTAGACGAAATGGAGACTGTGATAGACATCAGCGGATGTGCTAAGGAAGACATAGTGAAATTTGTGTCTCAATCTTTCAAGGGCGATGCCCTCACTTGGTGGAAAGCATTAGTGCAAGCCACTGGAAAGGTTCATTTGTATAACCTTTCGTGGAACAAGTTTGTTGATTTGGTGAAGGACACTTATTGTCCTCAACATGAGGTTGAAAGGATAAAGACTGATTTCCATACCCTGGTAATGAAGGACCTGGATTGTAGATCCTATGTAACTAGCTTCAACTCGATGTCGAGGCTTGTACCATATTTGATCACCCCTGAACCCAAACGCATTGTGCGTTTCATCGGTGGTTTGGCCCCTGAAGTGAAAGGGAATGTTAAGGCTTCTAAGCCAGCCACATATAGATCTGCTGTGGATCTATCTTTGTCTCTCACTCTTGATGTTGTGAGGAGCAGGGCAAAGAAAGCTACTGATGATGGGAAGAGGAAGAGGGAGGAAGAAAAGTCTCCTCTGTTAAACAAGAAGAGTAAAGGAAACTTTAATTTCAAGAAGGGGCAGTCAAGTGACAAGCCCAGATGCAAAACCTGCAATAAGAGGCACTTTGGAAGGTGCAACCAGGACCCACAAGCCAAACCATGTGGGATTTGCAAAAAGAAAGGGCACAAATCTGTAGAGTGCCGGAATATTAAGGATGCAACCTGTTACGGTTGCAATGAAAAGGGGCACATCAACACCAATTGCCCCAAGAATACAAAGAAGCCCGAGGAGGCAAAGAAAACCAATGCAAGGGTTTTCCAAATGAATGCTAGGGAAGTGGTGAACGACGAGAACGTAATAACAGGTACCTTCCTCATTAATAATAATTATGATAGAGTCTTATTTGATTCAGGTGCTGATAAGTCTTTTGTAGACCATAAGTTTTGTAAGTCACTGAATTTGCCTATTAAGACTCTAGACATAAAATATGAGGTAGAGCTTGCCGATGGTACCTTAGAAACAACTTCAACTCTTCTTGATGGATGCTTTATGTCCATCAAGAATCATTCTATCCCGCTATCCCTCTTGCCAATGAAATTGGCTAGGTTTGATATAGTTTTGGGCATGGATTGGTTGTCGCATAACCAAGCCCAAATTGTCTATGATAAAAAGCTAGTTATTATCAAAACCCCTTCTGGTGAATCCGTCACCATTCAAGGAGATACACAATACGGGTTGCCCAACATAGTGTCTATTCTCAAGGTATCGCAATGTTTAAAGAACGGATGTGTCATCTACATGGCACAAGTGACTGTGAATGATCCGAAGCCTAAGATTGAAGACATCCCAATCATCTCTGAGTATCCTGATGTCTTTCCTGACGAGTTACCTGGATTACCTCCTGAGAGGCAGGTAAAGTTCAGGATAGACATTCTGCCAGGAGCTGCACCTATTGCATGAGCTCCTTATCGCCTAGCACCTACTGAAATGAAAGAGCCCAGGACTCAGTTAGATGACTTACTGGAAAAGAGTTTTATACAACCCAGCTCTTAGCCTTGGGGAGCTCTAATATTATTCGTGAAAAAAGAAAGATGGATCAATGCGTTTATGTATTGATTACCGTGAACTAAATAAGGTAACGATCAAGAATCGTTATCCCTTACCCAGGATCGACGACTTATTTGATCAGCTCCAAGGAGCGAGCTTCTTCTCTAAGATTGATTTGAGATCCGGATATCATCAACTTAAGGTCCGAAGTGAAGATGTGCCTAAGACGACATTTAGAACGAGGTATGGACATTTTGAGTTTCTAGTGATGCCTTTCGGGCTCACTAATGCACCCGCAACATTCATGGACCTCATGAATAGAGTCTGCAAACCATACTTAGATAAGTTTGTCATCGTTTCATTGATGACATACTTATCTACTCTCGTAATCAAGTTGATCATGAGAAGCATCTTCGATGTATCTTAGAATTGCTTCGACAGGAGAAGCTGTATGCTAAATTCTCCAAGTGCGAGTTCTGGCTTCGCGAAGTCCAATTCCTTGGACATGTTGTTAGTGAGCGTGGTATCCAAGTTGATCTCGCTAAGGTAGAAGTCGTAATGAATTGGGAAGCACCAAAGACTCCAACCGAAATTCATAGTTTTCTGGGTCTTGCTGGTTATTATAGAAGATTCATTGAGAACTTCTCAAGAATAGCTGCACCATTGACTTCTTTAACCCGTAAGAATGTAAAATTTGATTGGAGTCCGAAACAAAAAGAATCCTTTGAGATTCTTAAACAGAAATTGATCAATGCTCCTGTATTGACATTACCCGAAGGAATTGAAGAGTTTGTCGTATACTGTGATGCTTCGCACACCGGTATAGGTTGTGTGCTTATGCAGCAAGGCAAGGTGATTGCCTATGCATCACGACAAGTAAAAGTGCATGAAAAGAATTACACCACCCACGATTTAGAATTGGGTGCCGTTGTATTTGCACTCAAGTTATGTAGACATTATTTGTATGGAACAATGTGTGTGATCTATTCAGATCACAAAAGTCTCCAACACTTATTTAATAAAAAAGAGCTCAATATGAGACAGCGCCGTTGGATGGAAACTTTAAATGACTATGATTGTGAAATTCGCTACCATCCTGGTAAAGCGAATGTGGTCGCAGATGCTCTAAGTTGAAAGGAAAGAGTTAAACCTATCAGGATTAATGCTAAGGGCATTGAATTGAAGAATAGCCTGAATGAAAGGCTGTTAGCTGCACAGAAAGATGTTGTTTTGGAAACTAACCTTCCAGATGAAAAGTTAGGTGTAACTGCGGAACAGTTAACATCTGGCAAGGATGGAATTCTCAGACTCAATGGAAGAATCTGGGTTCCCATTCATGGAAGACTTCGAGATGTAATCCTCCAGGAAGCTCACAACTCTAAATATTCAGTTCACCCTAGAGGTGACAATATGTATCAGGATTTGAAAGCTATTTATTGGTGGATAGGTTTGAAGAAATCTATTGCCACACATGTAGCTAAGTGCCTGACTTATGCTCAAATTAAAGCTGAACATCAAAAGCCATCAGGTCTGCTTCAACAGCCAGAACTTCCCACATGGAAGTGGGAGATGGTAACTATGGACTTTATAACCAAGTTACCTAAAATAAGACATGGAAATGATACCATATGGGTTATCGTTGATAGACTGACTAAGTCAGCACACTTCTTACCCATTAAAGAGACTCATAGCTCTGACAAGCTAGCTCAGCTTTACGTGGATAAGATTGTATCTCTCCACTGAGTGCCGGTGTCTATTATATCTGATAGAGAAACTAGATATACCTCTCACTTTTGGAAAAGTTTCCAACAATCCTTGGGCACTCGTTTGAATTTTAGTACTGCTTATCATCCTCAGACGGATGGACAGAGTCAACGTACAATTCAAACTATGGAAGACATGCTTCGGGCATGTGTTATTGATTTAGGAGGTAGTTGGGATGACCACCTACCCTTGATCGAGTTCTCCTATAACAATAACTATCATACAAGCATTCAGGCTGCGCCTTTTGAGGCATTATATGGTAGGAAATGCAGAACGCCTGTTTGTTGGGCAGAAGTAGGAGAAGCTCAGCTATCAGGACCTGATATAGTCCTTGAAACGACGGACAAGATTGTCCAGATTTGTGATCACCTGAAAGCTGACAAGGATAGGCAGAAAAGTTATGCTGACAAAAGGCGAAAACCTCTAAAGTTTGAGGTTGGTGACAAAGTCTTACTGAAAGTATCACCCTGGAAAGGTGTGATGCGTTTCGGTAAGAAGGGCAAGTTAAGCCCAAGGTATATTAGACCATTCGAGATTATCGAATTCGTCGGCAGTGTAGCTTATAAGCTAAACTTGCCTGAGGAGCTGAGAGGAATCCATAACGTGTTCCACATCTGTAATCTCAAGAAGTATCTAGCTGATGAATCGCTAGCCATGTCTCATAAGGACGTACAGATTGATGAAAGCCTGAGATTTGTTGAAAGACCTATATCGATCGAGGATCGTTAGGTTAAAAAGCTTCGAAGGAAGCATGTGCCTATAGTAAAGGTCAAATGGGATGCCCGTAGAGGTCCCGAATATACGTGGGAAGTTGAGTCCACTATGTAACAGAAGTACCCTCACTTATTCCAGTAAATCTCGGGGTCGAGATTTCTTTTAAGGGGGTGAGGATGTAACACCACGTAAAAACGTGTCCAATTATGTAGAGACACGTGTCCTAAACCTAAGATATGTGAAAGATTGAGTTTGAAGGACTAAAGTTGACAAACAGTGAAAATATGAAACCACAAGGACTAAAAGTGTCAACATGCCAAACTTGTGCCTCTGATTGACCATACGTGATGAATATATTCTTAAACGAGTGATGAATTGGATATAAGAAGCCGTTTGTGAAAATAATCGGAAGATTATAAAACTACGAGGGTTAAACGTGTCAACATATTAATTTTGACCTCTAAGTGACCTTTTGACGAATCTGAGGCTTCAAAATGTTCAAATATACTCTCAAGAATAAGTGGTATGAATTTCACGAGGTTTCGAGATCGTTAAGCATGTTTTCAAGACTTTGGGCTATAAGTGTCAACTTGACGAAACTTGCATTTATAGTGATAATTAACAAACCCAAGCCTAACGACATTTGTTTATACATCCTTAAGCCTCAACAAACTAACTACGAGGAACAAAGGTGCCTAAAATTAAAGTTACAAGGCTCATATAAGTGCAGGGACTGAATATGTCAACAAAGAAACTTGTTTGGCTGGTTAGCCAGATGGTCGCGTCGCGCGACCTTGATGTTAGCCAACCGTCGTGCAGCGCGACGGCACTCAGTTCACAGCAACTTGCTGCTAGGTGCGGGTTTCAGTCTTGCACCGCCTCAAACTCGATTGTAACGATCCCATGGGCTCTTAAACGGTTTTATAAATCTACTAGGACACCTGGAGTGATCCTAGGATGTCCCATAACAGCTGGAAGTGATCCAAACACTTGGGAATTGCTATATAAGAGGCTCTAGTCTTATGTTCATATGCACATAAGTTGCAACAACTTGAAAGGGACTTGTCTCTGGAGCTTGCAAGGAATGGGAGAAGATTTGGAAGTGTAGAAAAGATAGCAAGGACCATTAGTAAGAGTCTTAACCCCTGTTTAGTCGTCTTAATTAGCTTAATTACCAAAAAGTCAAACTTAACGTAATTAGCTTTGACTTTCGATTTAATCACATATGGTCCAGCCACTGACCAAAACGAAAGTGGTTATAGAACCATATTAAGGTAGGTGATTAACCCTTAAAAGGGCACCTCCTAATTATTTCGTTTGACTAGTTAATTGTCGGGTCAAACTAGTTTGACAAAAAGTCAAACTGGACAGAAATTTTAAAAATGGATTTAATTGATTAAACAGAGGTTCTAAATTATATTTTAACATTCTAATGACTTGGTAATTAATATTAGAACATGTTTTATCAGTCTAAGGTCAAATTATAACCGAAAGTCACAAAAGCTTGACTTTTGCTTTGACTTTCAGTTCTGACCTATTCAAGCTTAATTCTCCCATGTTTTAAGCTTCCATTAGGACCACATTACTCAGTAGTATAACCCTCTGAGTTATAGTGCATGGTTCTTAGTGGTTTAATTATATGCTCTTGATCGTTAATATGCTTATAAATGCCATAAACGCCCTTTTGAGACACAAATGAGATTTTTAGATATGTGGGAGGACAAAAACCTTTGTTACTGATTTATAAACTTTTTCTAAAAAAATTGACATCAGTTTGAGGTCTAGATTAGGAGTTATGCTCAATAGCGTAATTAGAAAGCTTTTTATTAATTAAACGGCGTAATTAGCATAAAGCCTATCTAGACCCAAATTTTGACACCAAACTTTTTACCCACTGATGTAATATAATATTTTGGGATTTTTGAAGATTTTTAATTATTTTTAAACTGATCATATCATAGGGTTCTAGCTTTAATTCGGTAATTGTCGGTTATACCCTTTTCTTGAATAAAATGAGTTTTACATAATATTTGGATACCAAACTTTTTGCTATTGATTCTATATGATAAATAAAATATTTTGAACTTTATAAACTGATCCAAAACTCAGATTTCCTATTATGA
The DNA here is from genome assembly GCA_030545235.1 of Helianthus tuberosus. Classification (NCBI taxonomy): domain Eukaryota; kingdom Viridiplantae; phylum Streptophyta; class Magnoliopsida; order Asterales; family Asteraceae; genus Helianthus; species Helianthus tuberosus. The sequence goes on along the minus strand of CM060361.1, from coordinate 105,257,515 downwards.
CCCGAAAATCGCTTAAAACCGACTTTTACGTGTTTTAAGCGCATAGTATGGGTTAAAACTATTTTTAACATATAAGACTTGATACCTACTGATGTTTTTAATAAATTTCTATACTTTAAGAGTAAGCAAAAGTTTTAAACTAAGATTTCCAAAATTTACCTTTAAAGCTTATGTGACATTACCAAAATGCCCTTCGGTGCATAAATTGGTTATAAAGGATAAAATTCACATATAGGCAATACCCTACTGATGTAACTTATTAAATTAAATATTTTTACTGATTTCAAAAGATCAGAACTTCAGTTTATTATAAAATCTCTTTTATAAGTATTAAGATTACCAAAATGCCCTTTCGGGACTTAAATTGGTTTAAATTACCTTTTGGGCATATATGTTAACATCCTACTGATGTGTTAACATATTTTAAGCATAATAACAATTAAGACCTGTTACGCGTTACGCGTTCGTTAAATCCTCAAATTCCAGAATGTGATTAGTTTAACGGGTTTTACCTTATCATTAAATCCTCAAATTCCAGAATGTGATTAGTTTACCCATATTATACAAGAATCCAAGCTTGTCGGGTTTAAAACACATTCTATTCTGGTCTCCGCTTAATCTAGCGTTTAGAACCGTAAAGTTTCTTTCTAGCTAGCCGGTCTAAGTCCTTGACTTAATTAAAGGCCCGTTAGCACCCTAATAGGTTATTAAACCTTCTATACAGATTAAGTAGCATCCAGTAGAAGGTATCATTATACAGCTTTAGGATTTATGGCTGAGTTACTTTCACCTTCGAGCTCAGGTAAATACTTTTAATTTATTTTCCCTATACGGGCTTGGGATATGGTATTATAATAATACCACTTGGTTCGGTATGAAATCATTTAATCGGATTGTGATTAATAAATTTTACATAACCCGTTCTAATCTGTCTTGTTTGATAACATAAGCATTGGGAGTTAACGACCGTGTCCTGGATATCCTCGGCTCATTTCATTTGAAAATGGCCACGACCTATGCACGAGGTGTAGGCATACACCTGACAGATGCAAATGCTAAAATATAAACCCACATGTTGGGGATAACTCCTTTGTGGGTTCTATAAGTGGTGAGTCGGTTAATCACGACCGGCTTCCAACCGGCCCCAATTGTATGACAAACATGTAAATCTGTATACAAGATTATCTTTAAATAATTGTCCCAAGTTATAAAAGATTTGTGCCATGTGCACTTAAATCAATTTTCATAAATGTTTTCAAAAGAGTCAGTTAATTGTATTTACCAGTGTAAACTGACGTATTTTTCTAAAGACTGATATACAGGTACCTCTCGTAAATAGGCTGGAGCTATTAGGTGTTGAATAAGAGGATCTTGTAAATCCCTAAGATACCTGAAGTCTGTTATTTTGTTTCTTTGTATTTTTATGGTCCGCCTGTGGATCTTATTACATTCCAGTCTGTATATTCTTTCACTCGAACACTCAGACATTATGGTTTGTTGTAGTTTATTCACCAAGCCTTCCGCTGTGCTATTATATTGTGTATATTGACTATGATGATATCAACTACGTCACAATACTCCACGCCGGGCCCACCGGTAATATGTGGAAATATCGGGGTGTGACAGATAGTCCCCTGATATTTACCCCGGGGACTATCCGAGTAACAAAATGACAAACCATAGGGAGCATACCTGATATTTCCAAACTAACTGGTATCTACTCCGGGGATTATCCGAGTAACAAAATAATATACCATAGGGAGCATACCAGCTATTTTCAAAAGGTGGGGACTAAATGTGAAAAAACGTGAAACCACAGGGATCATCCGGGCAATTAACTCAAAAAAGAAATATTCAAATCACTTTAGTTTTACATGAAGTTCATGTCTATAAATTGTCAGATCTCAACTTTGATACATGCATATATGATGATTTAATTAGATAGACTAAAGGGTGTGATCATGATCATCTATATAGGTTTTATGTCACGTAACTCTAATCCATCATTCAAAACCACTACCTTAATGCTATTGAGTGTAGAGGAGGGTAGTCCTCAAAGGAAGATCCGTCACGTAGACGTCCACGTCAGAGGGTGTGGGAGATGAGCCTCAATAAAAGGAAAGATCCCCGTCGCAGGCGGCTAGCTCCGGACGATGGCAACGATGACGGGACCAAGCGGGTGTTCTTGCTGGTTTGCGCCGGAGGTCGGTGGGCAGAGGACAAGCCCCACACCTTGTAGTGTAAGGGTGTGGTCATGAACCAAACCACTATCCCTTTCATTATATTTAATATATTTTTGTCACAAAAATTTCAAATGTGAGGGGCGTGGTAATCGTGGTTCAATCCACACCAACCACCATTAATGAAGGAGAGGGATGGTATAACTTTCTATTAATTTTCCTACGTGATGAATCATATTCCAACCATGATCCCCACACCCTTCAGCCTACTGTGTGTAAGGGGTTAAATGGCAACACGAACCAACCTTTTTTACACGAACGTGTCACGTACACATAAAACATTAAAACAAGACACGACTAGAGTATTCACAATTAACAAAAACAATCACTGAATTAACTTTATTCAAACTTTTCCCAATTTCAAAAAAAAAAAAAAAAAAAAAAAACAGGTTATTAATTATGCATCTTTTGATAATTCTTATTTTATAAAAGGGTGGAGTTCTAGAGTGTTTGTTAATTGAGTGAACAACTGATTTACATCATTAAATCGTAAAATACATCACACTATTATTATATATTTTAAATAATTACAATAAACGATGAAGATATAGCTACTATCCTATATTATTTTAATTAATCACAATAAAATGAAATATCAAAGTGAACTCTAGATTTTAAGTTAATAATACGGTAAAAAGTAGATTTGAGTAAAGGTGATAAAAGTGTGTTATTGAAATATTGACATCGAGTTAAACATCTAGAATAAGATATTTAACTAAAAAAAGTTAAAACTATGTGTTAAACCTTTATGAGTAGTTAAAATTTTGTTTAAAACTTATTTTCGGTTTAAATCGGCGCAACGCGCCGGACGTATTTCTACTTCATAATGTTTTTAAACAGTTTGATAAATATTCAAACATTAACTTTGCAAATAGCTTGATGAAAGAAAACAAGTTTAAACCGTTTAACAACAAACAGTTTTCGGTCTTTAATCTCAAAGTTTATCAAACAGTTTTGCCTTTGAAAACAATAAATAGCATAATATTTCAAAAAGGATTTACAAAGAAAACTACTTTGAATAAGAACGGTATACCTAACAGTGATGGAGTAAACTCCGGCGAGTTGTGGTGGTTGTTTCCGGTGATCTTCGTGTTACAGCCACTCCAATTTCCGGCAAACGACTTCGTAATTCTGATACGTCGCGGATATGTGTCTGCCGATTAGACGAAGGAGAGGGGTTGTTTCTGTGGTGAAAGGTGTCTGAAACCGAAGAAGGGTCGGGGTTCCCGTCGGACCTCCGATCGTCTTCTCCGGCGACGACGGTGACATGAACTCCGATGAGTTTTCTTTGGTTCCATTGTTACCGACTGTGAGAAAAGGGGCCGTGCATCTTGTTACGGGTTGAAAGGTTCCGTTTTATAGGCTTCACGGCTCTCGCAAGGTTTGGAAATAAGTTGTGTATGGGTGTTGTAATGAGTCTAGATTCATGTTGGTGCATACGTCTGTCGACTTCGTCTTGTATCGAGTCTTGTAATAGAAATGTTAGATCAGGGCACGTAGTACGAGAAATCTAGGGTTTGTGTGTGAAAGGTTAATTTCGCACGAAATAGCATCTAGCTATTTCGCACGAAATAGCAATCTGCTATTTCGCACGAAATAGCAGTTGTTAATTCCGTGCGAAATTACAAGCCCTATATATACCCTAGTTGTGATTTCATTTGTAACGATCATGATTCCGGTACTGAAGTGCTGCCGGCGTGTCATTTGATCTGTAAACGTGTTATATCAATAAAACAAGACAATTAAGAGTGAATCAAGCTGTTACAAAGTCTAATCAATGAATTCCGCCTCTGATTAGACCGAGAACTCTTCTGATAGACTCGTTTCGATCGTCTCTCGATCCTACATGTGGTATTAGAGCTCAGGAGGAATAGTTCTTACCAAAATCAGCTTGTTTTCTTCAAAAATCTGACTTCTACACCTTCTTTTACAAAATTCACAAGATTTCACAGTTAAAATGGATTGAATTTTAAATATATCATGCGAAACTGTGTTTTAATGAATCCTTGAGAGAATTGGACTTAAATTCGATCTAAAATTGGTAAAATTTGCAATTTCGCTTGAAAATCAGATCGAACATGATGACGTCAACAATATTTCGCGTGAAATAGCTGATTTCGTGTGAATTTGTTATCTAATTTCACGCGAAATTAACTGGTTGAGTTTCATTTCACACGAAATTACATAATTCCGCACGAAATTAGCACTAATTTCGCACCAAAGTGTGATTTCGTTTGAAAATATTATTTCGTGTGAAGCATACATCTAATTTTGTACGAAATCAAATTACAGATTTCGTTTGAAAGTGGTATTTTCGTTTGAAAGGCTATTTCGCACCAAATCGTTCTTCCGAACCAAGCTGATTTCGTATCACTGTGTTATTTTGTTTGAACTCATATTTCGTGTGAACCTTCATTGTTGTTTGAACATTGTTGACTTTGTGATACAGATTACTGAATCATGGAAGGGGAATTCTACAATGTGTTTGCTACACCAGTTGCTCCTGTTACAGCTACTAAAACTCTTTACAGTGAGAATGAAACGGGAACTTATCAAAAACCGCCGAAGCTTATGTACATTGAACATTTTAGAGGATGGCAAAATCGATTTGAGAACTGGGTGCAAGCTTATAAGTTTGATGCATGGTGTTCATTAGAAAAAGATTACGAGAAACCGAAAAATGAACGTGGGATTGAAAAAGCTTTCAGTGACTATTCAGAGATTGAAAATTTGAAATATACTAGTGAAAAAAATGATGATCAGTATTCTACAACAAGCAGTTAAAGAGGATATCTTTGTTTTGCTCCAACATGAGGGTACTGCTAGATCAATTTGGACGACATTGATTCAAAAGTTTAAAGGAAGTGCAGATATGATCAAAAACAAAAAGGCTTTACTAAAGAATTCATTTGATATGTTTGTAGCCTTAGAAGGTGAAACAACAAAAAAGACCATTGATAGATATTGTCATTTGGTTTTGGAAATGGGAAGATGGGATATAAAGAAAGATGACGAAGAATGGGTAGATAAGTTAGCCGATGCATTACCACAGCAGAAATGGGGAACTTATTTGTTGATCTTAAAGCACATGAGAAAGTCTGAAAATATGAATCTGGAAAAGTTTATTCAGAAGATTGAAGAGCATGAGTTGGATATCCAGAAAACGACAATCATGAATAATCCAAATGCTCAACAAGACGTCAGTTTATACTATAGAGAAAATAAATTTGAAACTACTCCGAGTCCAAAGATTCAGACTGGTTTCAGTGCTGATAGTTCTTCTGGAACAAAGGGTAGTACTGTGACTTAAAGTGATGGACATTCATCTTCGTATTTAAGCTTTGATCCAAATTATACAACACCAAGTCCTCAACGACCGAATTCAACGAATCTGCAATACAATGTCACCTTGAACATTCAAAATGGTCAAAATCTTTCTCCGGAAATAGCTAAGCAACACATGACATCACTTGTTGCTATGTTGGAATCATATGAAAGTTTAATTGCTGGCAGAATTGGAAATCCGATGCTCACAAAAGAGGATTATGACCAAATTGATGCGGAGGAACTTGAATTGATGGATGTCAAATGGTGTTTAGCCAGTGCGGTTAGAAGGGCAGAAACATTTCAACAAATCACTGGTAGAGATGAGTTTAGTGAATTGTCTAAATCTCCGATAGGGTTTGACAAATCAAAGGTTACATGTTTCCGTTGTCGAGAAAAAGGTCATTTTAAGCGTGAATGCAAAAACAAAGAAGCAAATGGAAGACAAGACCAGTCTGGAAAAAAAATTATTATCAAAAATCAATTTTTCATCAGATTGCTCAACAACCACAAACTGCACATGCACGTGCCATTGAAGAAAAAGAGAAAAGAGCGTGTTATGGTATAATTGACCAAGACGATGAAAAGGTTGCAGAGGGATTTAGCTGGGATAAATACATTCCACCTAATTCAGGACTTGTTGCTAGAATCTTGGAAGAACAAGAAGTCAAAAGAACGAAGATCTTGAGATCATCAGAAAGTGATGATGGTACTGATGACGAGGAAGAGTACATTAACAATGCAAGAAAAAGTTTAGACTCATTTAGTTTTAATTTTTTTTTTGCAGATAAAATTGAAAAATTGAAAGCGAAAAGAGCTGCTCGATTGAAAACAGAATTGGAAGAATTTGAAATCAGAAAATTTGCTGAAGAAAAGGTGAAATTGGAAGCTGAAAAAACAGAAGTTGAAGAAAATTTGAAAGAAAAGGTCGAAGCTGAGGGATGGGAAAAAGAGTTAGAATTCAATGAAGAAACAGACATTGTTGAAAAGATAGTGGAGAAAGTAGTGGAGAAAATTGTCGAGGTCGAAAAATAGTCGAAGTTGAGAAGGTTGTCGAGGTTGAAAAGATAGTTGAGGTCATCAAACCTTGTCAGAAATGTTTGGAATCTTGCAAACATTGTGAGGAAAAAGACAAGAAGATTCGTGAACTGGAAGAGTTGAAAGAAAATTTGTTGTCTGATTTGAAGTATGTAAAGGAATCATATGATGTGCTGAACAGAACAGTTGATGGCCTGAAAAAGACAAATTTAGAAGTTGATGCTGCTATGACAATGATGAGTTCCACATTAATGACAAAGCAGAAGGTCATCAATGAGTATATTGAAGACTGTGCAAAGCTGAAGCAGGATTTGGAACTCGAAAAGACTGATAGTGAAAGAATCAAACGTTTGTTGTTGAGTTATACAACGTGTGATTATTTGATTGATCGAGTTTATCCTACTGTTGCAGGTCATGAAGCTTTCCAAGATAAGGAGAATGAAGAGGATACTGGTAAGAAACAAAGTGTAAAATATAACTAGTGTCTGCCCCCGATTTGGAATAGTTATTCTCCCAGAAAGCCAAATGAGGAACGTTTAAATAAGTCTCTCAACATAAAGTTAAAGTCTGAAACCATTGATGAGTTACCAGACAATATTGATGTCACATTCACAACGTCTGACATTGATCATGAGTCTGAGTTATTAAAGAAAGTGGTTGATCAGGTGTTGGATATGGATGAAGAGTCAAAGTCGGAGTCAAAATCTGAAAGTTCGAGTTCGTCAGAAAAGAGTCCGAGTTCACCGGTTAAATGAGTTTACAATAAAGAATTTCTATTATCAAAATCTAATTTGAATGACGAACCAATCAAAGTGGCATATACTTTGAATGATTCAGACAAATTATATTCTGATGAGGAATTTCCAATAAGAAGTGTAAAAACTGAAATGATCAAACAGATTTTCAAATTAACAGAAATTAATATTTCTAAAATAAAAGATTCAAATCTTTATGAAAAACCTAAAAAATACACTTCAAGAGTTCAACAGAGATTGAACAAAAAAAGGGTTACAATTCTGGTTCAGGTTATCGAAAGAAACCAAACCATAACGGTAATTTCAAAAAGCAGGGATTAGGTTTCATTCCCCCGGAAAATTATAAAAATGAGAAAAATTATAAATTAAAAACAAAATTTGTTGCAGGAGGAAGTTCTGAAGAAGAGCAGAAGAAACCATTCTGGAGACAGTCAAACCGAGAGTTTATAGCTGAAAGGAAGAAGAATATGAAAAAAATTATTCCAAGAGTTGACAAAAGAATCTGTTTTAAATGTCAAAAAGCTGGACACATTGCTTGGAATTGCCACGAGTCCACTTATTCAAAACAGAGAGTTTCTTATAACTTTGAAATGAAAAAGAAATGTGTTGATGAAAAGAAACAACAAACTAAAAATTTTAAAAAGTTCAAAGATTCAACTTTCGAAGAAGGTGAAAGTTCGAAATGTTTTTACAAAAGAAAAGTTGATTTGAACAAACAAAGATGGGTTGTAAAATCTGAGAGTAGTTCTGACAATGAATCTGATTCCATAAAATCAGAGGAGTCATATGTTGAGAAAAAGAATGAGAATTCCGTTCCAAAGTTGAACGATGAACATTTTCCGCCATTGTCAAACGAAAACTTGAAGTTGAAAGTTGGTAAAGTTGAAATTTCAGATCAATTCATTGCTGGTAAAGGAGAATTTAATGCTGAAAAGGCTTTCAATGGGAAAGTCAAACATATATTTGGGAAGATGGTAGATGGGAAAGTGAAAAGTGCAAAAGATTTTTATAACTTGAAAGGAGGTTGGGATAGAATTGATTCAAAATCACCCAAGGCTGGTCAGGCTTGGGTGACAGCGTTTTCTAACTGAAATCCTGACTTGCCGGAGCTCCCAAGTGGGTAATCGTGGAGCATGTATCGGCATCATTCTTTAAAATTTTTGTGTAACATTTAAAAAATTGTTAAAATTCTACAGGTTGTGGACTTGCCGGAGCTCCCAGGTTGGTAAGTGTGGAGCAGGAATCGACATTTTTTCTTGAGAAATTCACTTTGGTGATATTTCGATCTTCAAGATTAATCAGGGACATTAAGTTGTACTTGATTTATCTATCTTACAAGTGGTGTTGTTGTTAGAATCTAAAAATGTTAAATTTTTAAAATGGTATTTTGAAAAAAACAAAGTGATGAATGAATCCCCGATCTTACTAGTGGTAAATTCAACAAAACTTATTTTCCGAAAAAAAACCATTTGATTAAAACAAACTTAAGTGTTTTGAAATCATAATGGGAAAATAGTTTGTTGTCAGGGGGAGTTCTGATTGTTTATGCCAAGTGAATGGCGATTTGAAGCAATTCACAACAGTTGTCATTTTATGTGTACAGTTTGTTTTCAAATTTCCTTTAAATGATTTTGAATTTTAGGGGGAGTAAGAATTTTTTTTTGGAAAATCCAAAAACATTAGAAAATTTGAAAAGTTCAAAAACATGATAAAATCAAAAATGAGTTTCGTTGTGAAAAAGAGGAAATGATAGTACATCAGTGAACAATCACAACATGCTAAAGAATTGGAAAGTCAAATGTGATAAACGGTCTCACTGATGATGTGCCAGTAGGTTTTTGCACATTTAGTAAATTGTGACGAGATATAAACCTAAATATCAAACTTACTTATATCGTAGGGAACATCTCTCGGATATATGGGTAACCCCCGAAATCTTGTTTGAAAGACCCCTCTTTCTGAGATACTAGGTCTTTATGCTTAGTGATATCTGGGGTATTATCCTGGGACTTCTGATTTTGCGGAAGCAATGGCCTAGTCCTCGTATAATACTTTTCGCTTGCTTGAAATATAGCACCGCCCTCAGCATAAAAATGATGAAACATTGCAAAATGCTAATCATGTGCTGTTGAAGAAAAGATTCTCTAAAGTCGAAGCCATCATCTCTCTGATTTTGCGGAAGCAATAGCCTGAGCTCTCATGGCCCTCGCATTTAACCCTTTACAGATATCATCTAGGTATACTCACCTGTAAGACTGAATATTGGGATCAGGATACGGGAGTATATTCTGAGGTGGGACACGCGAATAAGTTTAAGTCTCTAAAACATTAATCTCGTATCTCGAAACAATTGAACTTTGTGTGAAAATTTAAGTGGATCAGTATACTGACAATCTAAGTGAATTGTTTAGAACTTAAAATGTTTAAAGCTTAACGGTGTTGGTGATTTGTCTCAAAAACTGATGTGATCCTCTTCCACAAACTCACAAAAACATAAAAATATTGTTTGTAAATATTTCTTTACAGCAATTCATTAATATCATCCAAAAAGATTTTCGGAGTGTTTTAGCATAAATTTTGAAAAATACAAAAAGATTTTAGACAACTGATGTTGAAATGATTTTCAAAATTCCGAGTGCTAAACATGATGAACAAATGGTTTGGGAGAATTTGATTGAAATGAAATTTGATTTTAAAAGGATTATAGGTTCATTAAATTGAAACCAATCTGAAATGTTTTGATTACAAGTGGTTAAGCAGAGACTAAAATTGTTATAAATAAAAATACCCAAAACATAAGTTTTTGAAAAATGATGTCAAATGTTTGAGATGATTTGAAAATATCTACAAGTGGTTTCTAAATTTGTTAAAAAGTTAAAAATTGTGAAACTTACTTTTGGGTAGAGACTGTGCAGGTTAACCAGGTTTCGAATCCGGAATAGATGTAGAATAGAGCCAGGAATCGATCTTGAACCTGTGACCCTGTGAAAGCAAAAGACAGATTCGATTCAAGAAGTTCACGCTAACTGCTGATGCTGATGAACTTAAAGAATCAAGAGATCTGATCAAGAGAATGTGAAGAGAAGACTGAGAATGCTTACACTGTTAGATACTTTGGAGAAAGCCCGAAGACTGATCAAGACTGAAGATTGTGAAGACTCGACACTGAAGACTTCGTTAACATCCGAGGGGGAGTCTGTTGGTGCATACGTCTGTCGACTTCATCTTGTATCGAGTCTTGTACTAGAAATGTTAGATCAGGGCACGTAGCACGAGAAATCTAGGGTTTGTGTGTGAAAGGTTAATTTCGCACGAAATAGCATCTAGCTATTTCGCACGAAATAGCAATCTGCTATTTCGCACGAAATAGCAATTGTTAATTCCGTGCGAAATTACAACCCCTATATATACCCTAGTTGTGATTTCATTTGTAACGATCATGATTCCAGTACCGAAGTGCTGCCGACGTGTCATTTGATCTGTAAACGTGTTATATCAATAAAACAAAACAAATAAGAGTGAATCAAGCTGTTACAAAGTCTAATCAATGAATTATGCCTCTGATTAGACCGAGAACTCTTCTGATAGACTCGTTTCGATCGTCTCACGATCCTACAATTCATCCATCACGAAAATGGAAACGCGTAACTTATTGAAATCCCGGAAAATCAGCGACATTTAGAAGGCAATCAAGGCTATACGCCTCATTCGTTTTTGGGCGACAATTTTATTAACTGTAAGGTTTTAGTTTTGTTCGAATGAGAGGTTGTCAATATAAATGTCGAGGGTTAGGATCAAATACAAAGGATAAAATAAATAAGTAGGGTAGTTGTAGGGAAAAGAAGATAATAGAAGGGCATAAAGGGAATCCTATATTTATGGATTTTCTCTCTCCACATGCAAGACACATGCCAATTCCCTCATCGATTTAAAACGTCCATAACTTTTTCATACGACATTTTTTTTTTTAAATTTCACCATAATAACGAGCGTATTTTTATCTTTAATATGAGTACCATATTATCATATAAAAATAAAATAAAAAATTTCATTTTTACTTGTTTTTTTTTGCATAGTGTTAAAGGTTCAGGTCATTGTGTCTTTTAACTGGGTTTTGGTCTGTGGAGTTTCTATACATTGTGTTATTATCAAAACCTATAACACAATGTTAATTTGGGTTCTATCCATTGCGTTTTTATAAGAACCTATAACACAATAAATGACACAATGAAGGTGGTGTTATATCTGGATTTTCTATAAATTGTGTTATTAGTTCAGGTCATTGTGTTTAATATGTTATTCATTGTGTTTTAATATGTTGTCCATTGTGTTTTAATAATTTGTTCAATTTTTTTATTATCTTTGTTCATTGTGTTTTAGTTTGTTGTGTATTGTGTTTTTAGTTTGTTTTCCATTATGTCTTCATATGCTTTCTATTGTGTCTTTTATCTGTTGTCATTAATTGTGTCTTCTATCTGTTGTCATCAATTGTGTTTTTATTTAGTCTGATACTTATTGTGTTATATGTTATCGCCATTGTGTTATACGTTATGGTCATTGTGTTTTAGTATGTTGTCCATTGTGTCTTTATCTGTTGTCATTGATTGTGTTTTTGATCTACTTTACATTGTGTTTTACATCATGTCCATTGTGTTATTATCAAAACCTATAACACAATGTTAATTTGGGTTCTATCCATTGCGTTTTTATAAGAACCTATAACACAATATATGACCCAATGAAGATGGTGTTATATCTGGGTTTTCTATAAATTGTGTTATTAGTTCAGGTCATTGTGTTTAATATGTTATTCATTGTGTTTTAATATGTTGTCCATTGTGTTTTAATAATTTGTTCAATTTTTTTTATCATCTTTCTTCATTGTGTTTTAGTTTGTTGTGTATTGTGTTTTTAGTTTGTTTTCCATTGTGTCTTTATCTGCTCTCCATTGTGTATTTTATTTGCTGTCATTAATTGTGTCTTTTATCTGTTGTCATCAATTGTGTTTTTATTTAGTCTGATACTTATTGTGTTATATGTTATCGTCATTGTGTTATACGTTATGGTCATTGTGTTTTAGTATGTTGTCCATTGTGTCTTTATCTGTTGTCATTGATTGTGTTTTTTATCTACTTTATATTGTGTTTTACATCATGTCCATTGTGTTATTATCAAAACCTATAACACAATGTTAATTTGGGTTCTATCCATTGCGTTTTTATAAGAACCTATAACACAATATATGACCTAATGAAGATGGTGTTATATCTGGGTTTTCTATAAATTGTGTTATTAGTTCAGGTCATTGTGTTTAATATGTTATTCATTGTGTTTTAATATGTTGTCCATTGTGTTTTAATAATTTGTTCAATTTTTTTTATCATCTTTCTTCATTGTGTTTTAGTTTGTTGTGTATTGTGTTTTTAGTTTGTTTTCCATTGTGTCTTTATCTGCTCTCCATTGTGTATTTTATTTGCTGTCATTAATTGTGTCTTTTATCTGTTGTCATCAATTGTGTTTTTATTTAGTCTGATACTTATTGTGTTATATGTTATCGCCATTGTGTTATACGTTATGGTCATTGTGTTTTAGTATGTTGTCCATTGTGTCTTTATCTGTTGTCATTGATTGTGTTTTTGATCTACTTTACATTGTGTTTTACATCATGTCCATTGTGTTATTATCAAAACCTATAACACAATGTTAATTTGGGTTCTATCCATTGCGTTTTTATAAGAACCTATAACCCAATATATGACACAATGAAGATGGTGTTATATCTGGGTTTTCTATAAATTGTGTTATTAGTTCAGGTCATTGTATTTAATATGTTATTCATTGTGTTTTAATATGTTGTCCATTGTGTTTTAATAATTTATTCACTTTTTTTATCATCTTTGTTCATTGTGTTTTAGTTTGTTGTATATTGTGTTTTTAGTTTGTTTTCCATTGTGTCTTTATCTGCTATCCATTGTGTCTTTTATCTGCTGTCATTAATTGTGTTTTTTATTTGTTGTCATCAATTGTGTTTTTATTTAGTCTGATACTTATTGTGTTATATGTTATCGCCATTGTGTTATAAGTTATGGTCATTGTGTTTTAGTATGTTGTCCATTGTGTCTTTATCTGTTGTCATTGATTGTGTTTTTGATCTACTTTACGTTGTGTTTTACATCATGTCCATTGTGTTATTACCAAAACCTATAACACAATGTTAATTAGGGTTCTATCCATTGCGTTTTTATAAGAACCTATAACACAATATATGACACAATGAAGATGATGTTATATTTGAGTTTTCTATAAATTGTGTTATTAGTTAAGGTTATTGTGTTTAATATGTTATTCATTGTGTTTTAATAATTTGTTTAATTTTTTTATTATCTTTGTTCATTGTGTTTTAGTTTGTTGTGTATTGTGTTTTTTGTTTGTTTTCCATTGTGTCTTCATCTGGTCTGCATTGTTTCTTTTATCTGCTGTCATTAATTGTGTTTTTTATATGTTGTCATCAATTGTGTTTTTATTTAGTCTGATACTTATTGTGTTATATTTTATCGCCATTGTGTTATACGTTAGGGTCATTTTGTTTTAGTATGTTGTCCATTGTGTCTTTATCTGTTGTCATTGATTGTGTTTTTGATCTACTTTACATTGTGTTTTACATCATGTACATTGTGTAATATGCAACTGAGTTTTTGAATTTTTTTTTTAAAATATAACAATATGGTACTCATATTAAAGATAAAAAAAACGTTCGATTTTATGGTATATTTTTCTTTTAAAAACAAATGTTGTATAAAAAAGTTACGGACGTTTAAAAAATTGGGGGAGAAATAACATGTGACTTGCATGTACATATTCTCTTTCCTTTTGTAGACAAAATTACCCTTTCCATTTAATTCCTCCTAGGACACTTGTCATTCTCTGGTGGGTTCTTACCCTTCTTATTTTTAAATACTTTGTATTATAACTCAACCCTAAATGTGGATATGTGCTCAATCAATGTATATTAGATAGTCCATGTTAATGAAAAACATATATTTTATGTTCAAATTTTGAAAACAGGCCAGGAGTATATTGTAAATATAATATAATACATTTTATTTTAAACAATATGCCTACTAGTTAAGTAGAAAGTATATTGTAAACTTTAGTTTATAATTAATATTCACAATTATATATTTAGTTGAATTAAATAATTAAGTAATTAGCTAACTAACTAAATAAATATATAGTTTAATCGATGGTTTATTTTGCGAGAAAGAAATTTCGGTGTTAAATGTTCATATCTAAATTTTCAAAACGGGTCGGATTTTTTTTGGAATCCATTTTGACGAATGTTACAAGAAGAGACCCAGGGGACAGTTTGTAAAGAATAATGTGTCTAATAATAAAACTAATATGACTGCTGCTAGTTCTTCTTTACATTCTGCGCAGATTACTAGGTTATTAAGTCTTGTTGGGGATAAACCTGAAACAGGGTAGTCAAAGTCTAATATGGGAGGTAAATTGTCTAGTTCATGTAGTCTTATTAACAATTTTGTTAGTTGTTCTAGTTCTGTAAACCATTGGTATGAATATAACTGGGTTGTTGATTCTGGTGCAAATCAACACATGATTAAAACTGATAGAGACATGTTTAATTGTGTTGATGTTTCAGAATTTGATTTAAAAGTTAGTCACCTAAATGGAACAAGTGTTAAAGTTTTAAAAATTGGTGAACTAAAACTAATAAATAATGTTGTGTTGCAAGATGTGTTCTATGTCCCTGACTACAGTGTAAATTTATTGTCTGTTTATAAACTAGCTAGAGATAATAAGATTACTGTAGTTTTTAATGAAGATAGATGTATATTACAAGATTCGAAATCAAAGAGAGTTCCAGTGACTAGTAGTCAAGATAATGGTCTATACCTTATAGGAAAACATGGTAATTCTTTTAATATGAGTTTTAATAGTGTGTTAAAGTCTAGTATATGGCATTGCAGGTTAGGTTACCCTTCAGATCAAGTCCTGGCTGTTTTAAAAGAAAGTTTAGATATAAATAAAACTGATCATAGTCTATGTGAAATTTGTCATAAGGCTTAGCAAGTTAGGGTTCTGATGTGTGCAAAATGCAACATATAAATTACATCAAATGTGGCATGAAACTCTTTTTTAGTATTAATGTTGGAAAAAATGTGTTTTTGTCTTCCTTTTGTATTTTCAGGGTTAAAAGAGCTTAAATGGACAAAAGAAGCAAAAATGTAGCTAAATCTAATAATAATACAAGAAAAGGAATAAACGTGGCATGCCCGACCCCTCGACAGCATCTCCCCAAACAAAGACAAGAGAACAGAAGGCTGAACACGCCCCGTGCTCAGTGAGCACGGGGGCGTGCCCAAGTGTCTGCAGAAAAGACAAAGCAGTAGAAGCTTCTATCACCCACCACGGGGGCGTGCCCAGCGGATACGGGGCCGTGGTCAACGCAAAGATTCGCAGAATCTAGGCAAATCTTGATAGTACAGATACGCTTCTGCACACGGGGTCGTGCCCAGCGGACATGGGGGTATGGTCAACTAATGCAGACAAAATGCATTTAATGAAGAAAGAGAAGATGGGTGGATAAGGGGCCATGCCCAATGGACACGGGGCCGTGTCCGGGATTCTGTGCAGGCTATAAATAGGGGTGCTTGGTTCACTTGCAAACCATCTCTTGGCAAACCACCTCTCTCACACTTCACCCACCCAACACCACCATCACAACCCACATCCACCACCATCATCCATCATCCATCATCCATCATCCATCATAGAGTGTGTGAGTAGTCTCGGGATCCAAGATTGATCGTAAGAGTTCTTGACAATCAAAGGCCATGTTTGCCTAAGTCTCTTACATCACTTGGTGAAGACAAGCATTTAGTGTAATACTTTTTATTTTTAATCTTTTTGCACTTTTTATTTGGCTATGTATTAATGACTTTAATAACTAGTTTCTTATGTTGAAGGTGAATCTTCCTTATCATTTGTCCGTGGTGTCTTGGCGTTATTTTACTGTCTATATATAATAAAATATTTACACCATTCATATCTCCACAGTCTATATGGAGATATGTTGGCTACCTGGTCGGGGGTTAAGGGAACGGTTTGGTAAGAGTCTTGCCTTGTTCAGTGTATAGATCCTGCAAGGACCTGGGTCAATTTTTGTAAGACCTCCTTCAATACCCACTGGTATTGGATGGCGGGCGTCCGAACTCCTTGATCCCCTCATATGTAAGCTACTATTAAAACATTAACGCGGCTACTTAGGATTGTATCCCTGCTAACTCAAACTACTTAGCCGAGGGTAACGTCACCTTCAAAAGAGTAGTTTGAGTCAGCAAGGATACAAAAGTGCGGAAATAATCAAAGTTTACACTAAAGGCGAGTCGGATCTAAGTGATTCATCTTGTCTATCTGTTTTTATTTTTATTTTTATTTTTCAGCATTTTTTATTTTCTAGTTTAAAACCTTTTTCTAAACTTTTGATTTGATTAGACGTTGAGGATAAACCGGTATTAAAAGCTCTTGTGTCCTTGGACGACCTCGGTATCTTACCAACACTATACTACGCTCATGATGGGTGCACTTGCCCATATGCGTGTGTGGTGTTAGTAAAATATCGTGTTTTATAAATTTAAAACTTGACTAACGTGTTAAAAAGGGTGAAAATATACATAAAAATATATAACACCGCACACACATCAAGTTTTTGGCGCCGTTGCCGGGGACACAAGGATTTTAAGAAAGTTAGGAATCAACGGCCTAATCGTTTTTTTTTTTCTGTTCTTTTTAGGATTTTTCTTAGATTTTCATTTTCTGCACAGCTCAGCACGGGCCGTGCCTGGTCGGACACGGGCCGTGCCCAGCATTGTTACTGGCAGTTTTTATTTTCTGAGTTACAGAGAGTTTAGCACGGGGCCGTGTCGGTGCAGCACGGGGCCGTGTCAAGCTCCTCAGTAACAGGGATCCAGAAAACAACTACTGTACCTCCGACCACGGGCTGTGTTCACCTGAGCACGGGGCCGTGGTGAACCTTCTGACCAACGTTCTTCTCTGTTTTTATTGCAGGACTTGGAACCCAGGCGCCACATCTGAACTTTCTACGTAGTGTATGAGCTCCAGTTCTAGTAGAGACATAAAAGAACCTCTAGACGAACCCGAACGCTTTCTGAGAAAAAGACTTAAAGCTAAAAACCAAGAGAAAGTTTCTGGGGACCCACTTCTGATGGCGGATAACGAACCCTCATGGATTACCTACGACCCACCGTGGGTAATCTTGGCGCCGCTATCAATGCACCGAATGTCGAAGCCAACAACTTCAAACTTCGGCCGCATTTGATACAAATGCTCCAAAACTCCGCAACCTTTCATGGGCTCGTGGACGAAGATCCTCATTTGCATATCCCTAACTTCCTAGAAATATGTGATACATTTCAGATCAATGGAGCATCAAACAACGCCATCCGCCTTCGAATGTTTCCATTTTCACTAAAAGACCGAGCTAAGGCTTGGCTTAATACCCTCCCAGTTGGCTCGGTAAACACCTGGGATGAACTAGCCCAAAAGTTTCTATATAAGTATTTCCCACCTGCTAAAACGACTAAATTAATGACTGAAATTAATACATATTCACAAGAGGACGGGGAATCCTTGTATGAAACTTGGGAAAGATTCAAGGTGCTACTGAGAAAGTGTCCTTATCATGGTCTTGCAGTGTGGCAACAAGTATCCCCTTTCTACAATGGGTTGTTGCCACATACAAGACAAACACTTGACTCTAGCTCCGGGGGACTTTTAGGTAATCGTCGCCCAAATGAAATTTACAATCAAATTGAGGAAATTACTCAAACCAATTTTCAGTGGCACACTCCCCGAGGCAACAAATCTATTGCCTCGGGCGCCCATAAGGTTGATGAAAGCACCTCCTTGAAAGCCCAAATCGAGGCCCTTTCTTCTATAATCAAAAAGTTAGAAATGGCAAAAACGGTCTCGGTTATGGCTTGCGAGGGGTGTGGTGGGCCACATGAAAGTTGGAGTTGTATGAAAGAAATGGATAATCAAACAGAATCGGTAAACTACATTGATAATAGACCTAGGCCGTCGGGTCCTCCATCGGGTACCTACAACCAAGGATGGCGTAACCCCCCTAACCTTGGTTGTAGAGAACCCGACAATAGTAGTAACCAGCAAAATCTAAACCAACGAACAAACTTTCAACAACCAAGAAACGAGTCATAAAATTTCTCTCAACAACAACAAGGGGGACGAGAGAGGCTTGAAGATACTATATCTCGCCTCATCTTTGACTCCGAAAAGAAAAACTCGGATCGATTTCAACAACTGGAATCGAACTATAAAAATCAACAAGCTAGTATCCAAAACATTGAAAAACAAGTAAATCAACTTGCTCAAAATTTCTCCGAGAGACCTCAAGGCGCGTTACCAAGCAATACCGAAACCAACCCAAGGCGCAAGTACATCTCATCACATTGAGAACCGTACCGTGGATCCTGAGGAGGCTCCGCTACCCCCAGTTGAAAAGAGCCGATCTAGCCAAACCACAACTCCACCAACACCCGAACAAGAGGCGACTCCTACACCAAATCAAGAGCCCCCCAATAATCCTCCGGTTCCATACCCCGGTCGGTTAATTCGCCAAAAGACCGATGAGCAATTCACAAAATTCGTAAATTTACTAAAACAATTGCATGTTAATATTCCATTTGTTGAAGTCCTAACCCAAATGCCTAAATATTCAAAATTTATGAGGGACTTCCTCACTCACAAAAGGAAAATTGAATCATTGCAATTAGTTAATTTAAGTGAAGAATTCTCCGCCTTGCTACTCAACAAACTCCCGCAAAAGAAGATTGATCCTGGAAGCTTCACAATCCCTTGATCGATTGGGGAATCACCCATACGCAATGCACTAGCCGATCTTGGGGCTAGCATCAACCTCATGCCGGCATCAATGTTCGACCGACTCGGCCTAGGGAAAACAAGCCCTACAAAAATGAGCATACAACTCGTCGATAGGTCCGTTAAATATCCACAAGGTGTCGCCGAAAATCTATTGGTTAAAGTCGGAGAATTTGTCTTCCCGGCTGACTTTGTCATAATAGATATGGAGGAAGATACCGAAGTACCACTCATCTTAGGGAGGTCATTCCTAGCTATGGCCCACGTAGTAGTAGACATGAATGGTGGAACACTAACATTGAGGGTTGGGGACAAGGAAATGAAGTTCGGAGTTGGTAAGAGAATAGAAGACGATGACCCGGTCAATTACATGAAGGTCATAGACTCAAGTTTGGATGATGCTCTCCGACGGTGAAACATGGGATGCAAAACATCCCACTTGGGTAACATATGACTGGCTTTGGGTCTAGCCAAGGACCCTAATAAACATGGCGCACCATGGAGGCATTCCGCGGAACTATCCTTAGTTAAGTTTAGATTAATTTTAGGTTTTCTAGTTTAGTTTAAATTTTCAGGAATAAAACACACTCGGGATGGTGAAGGATACCAGGGGAAACTTGAACCAGCACCCCATGCACAAAAATAGAGCCTCCCGCAAAATTTTCTTCATTACAGCAAGCTCAGCATGGGCCGTGTCCAGCCAACACGGCCCCGTGCTGAACAGTCTCCAGGAAATCGCCCAGTTCAGGTAACTGGACACGGGGCGTGTTCACTGAACATGCCCCCGTGCCCAAGCTTCTGTTTCTTTTTAATTATTTCTGTTACTGGTAACCTGAACATGGGGCAGTGCCCGGACACCACGGGCCCGTGTCCAGATGCCCAGTAACATAAAATTTTGTTTTTAACACACCTTTTACACATTCAATCAACCTAAAAACTTATTTTTGGGACACATTGAGAACAATGTGTAATTTAAGTGTGGGGGGATGCTAAAACCTTGAATTTTGCAAGTCCTAATTATAAGTCTTACACAAAACTCTATTGGAACCACTAAACACCCCAATTTTTTTTTCAAAATCTTTTCATTTTTTACTTGTCTTGGTTTAATTTGGGAATTACAAATTCTAAAAATGTTACATTTTTACAAATTTACAACTGATAGCGTCGTGATAAAAAGAACCAACATAAGAAAATTATGAAACGGCATGACAAATCTAGTTAAAATTTGATTATATATACTTAATCACATAAAAACCCATTCCCTCAAAAAAGTGAGTTTTGAGCCTTTATTGAGCATAAAATTATACATCTTTAAACTAAATGCTCATTTTTCATTTCTTGTGTGAATAGCCGCTTGGTTCTTACAACTCTAGAACTTGCCATGACAATACATTCCCGGTCCTTACCAACTTAAATCCAAGTAAGTAAATGATGGAGGCATTAGGACTAACCCTTTTTCTTTCAACACCATTTTTTTACACCTACCCAAAATCCCCCTAGTAAAACATTTCTTAACCCAAAATCAAAACACCCTTTTTACCCACCAAAACCCTTTTTCATTTTAAACCCTTTATTTTAGTAACAAAGCTCGGTTTTCATGTGACATTCCTTATAAAAAAATGATGATGAAGCCAAAATGTTTGAATAATTTCTTCATTAAAATAAAAAGTCACAGAAACAAAATGTTTTACGAAAACCGACGCTTTTTACGACTTTCACCCTTTTCTACTAACCACTAACCCATCCACCTACCTTTAACCCAAGCCTAACCCTTCCCCCAAAAGTCCTCTTGATATTTACAAAGGTTTATAGTTAAAAAGGAGGAGGATTGATTGTTTGGCAAGCATATGGTAGAAGTAAGTTCCATTCCGCTCTCGAGTGTTTCACAAAAATACATCTTCGGCCGAGTGTTGAGTGATCCCCCGTGAGGTATGTGAACTTGTATATAAATGAAATTTTAAAAAGGCATGTTATGCCCTAATAAGTAATTTATCTTATGTAATTTTCTAAATAAATCATGACGAATAGGATTATAAATAAAATAAAAATAAAACCTAATAAAGAATCTTGGAATCCCGACACTCTATGACAAGCCCAAAAACCTTCTCTTCTACCCGTTCCATTTGGGAGTGTTAAAGCCACATTATAAAGAGTTTTGCTTGAGGACAATCAAAGATTCAAGTGTGGGGGTATTTGATGTGTGCAAATGCAACATATAAATTACATTAAATGTGGCATGAAACAAACCCTTTATAGTACTAATGTTGGAAAAAGTGTGTTTTTGTCTTCCTTTTGTATTTTCAGGGTTAAAAGAGCTTAAATGGACAAAAGAAGCAAAAATGCAACTAAATCTAACAATAATACAAGAAACGGAATAAACGTGGCTTGCCCGACCCCTCGACAGCATCTCCCCAAACAAAGACATGAGAACAGAAGGCTAAACACGCCCCGTGCTTAGGGAGCACGGGGGCGTGCCCAAGTGTCTGCTGATAAGACAAAGCTGTAGAAGCTTCTATCACCCACCATGGGGGCGTACCCAGCGGACACGGGGCCGTGGTCAACGCAAAGATTCACTGAATCTAGGCAAATCTTGATAGTACAGATACGCTTCTGCACACGGGGTCGTGCCCAGCGGACACGGGGGCGTGGTCAACTAATGTAGACAAAATGCATTTAACGAAGAAATAGAAGATGGGTGGACACGGGGCCATGCCCAATGGACACGGGGCCATGTCCGGACTTCTGTGCGGGCTATAAATAAAGGTGATTGGCTCACTTGCAAACCATCCCTTGGCAAACCACCTCTCTCACACTTCACCCACCCACCACCACCATCACAACCCCCATCCACCACCATCATCTATCATCCATCATAGAGTGTGTGAGTAGTCTAGGGATCCAAGATTGATCGTAAGAGTTCTTGACAATCAAAGGCCATGTTTGCCTAAGTCTCCTACATCACTTGGTGAAGACAAGCATTTAGTGTAATACTTTTTATTTTTAATCTTTTCGCACTTTTTATTTGGTTATGTATTAATGACTTTAATAACTAGTTTCTTATGTTGAAGGTGAATCTTCCTTATCATTTGTCTTTGGTGTCTTGGCGTTATTTTACTGTCTATATAAAATAAAACATTTACACCATTCATATCTCCACGGTCTATATGGAGATATGTTGGCTACCTGGTCGGGGGTTAAGGGAACGGTTTGGTAAGAGTCTTGCCTTGTTCAGTGTATAGATCCTGCAAGGACCTGGGTCAATTTTAGTAGGACCTCCCTCAATACCCACTGGTATTGGATGGCGGGGGTTCGAACTCCTTGATCCCCTCATATGTAAGCAACTATTAAAATATTAACCCGGCTACTTAGGATTGTAACACGTGTTGTAAATAGGTAAAAGGCTGTATTTTGACTGGTTATGATGTTTATGTGTGGAATTTAATGAGTTGGTAAATTTAATCCTTGGTAAAAATTATGTTGGCAACGATAAGTTAAACGCTTATCGCGTAACGGTTAAAATGCAAAACGAACGTCGGTGACCACCCGATCAGTGTTCAAATCCTAAAAATAGTCTGTTATGATTAGAATAGTAATTTTAATCATATTCTTGAGGAAAAATAAATTAAAATGCTAAGAAACTCTATTTTTCGAGTTTGAGCGCGTACCGCGCTATACTGCGCGCATTAGACAAAATACCGTCAACGCAGCCAGTCAAGGCAAATGGTAATTATTTCAGTAATAATTCAGTGTGATTATTTTACAGAATGATAAAAATAATTTAAAACGCACTAAAACGGGATTAAAACGCTAGATAAAACACCCGATATCCAGTAAAATTCATGTTTTTACACTAAATTATATATATAAGTGTATGTATATGAATTGTGTGTGTATTAGGAGAGAGAGAGGACAAGGTGGCGGCCTTGGAGGCCACCTTTCTCTTGGTCTTGCCACTTGTTGGATATTGGAACTAGAGAATGATGATTAAGCTTGATATAACACTCAAACTACATCTAATCAAAGACATAACTTTACAAATTCACTCTCTCTCTTCCTCTCTTGTATATCTCGGCCGAACACTCCCTTATACGTACACATTCAAAATTTTCAAATCATTCCATGAAGATTCAAAGGCCTTTCATGGTGATTTCAAGCTTGTAAGGAGGTTTGGAAGTGATTTCAAGAAGATTCAAGCAAGAACAAGCCTCATATCACCATCTTTTCTCAAAAACCCACTTAGAAATCTTGAAGGTATAAACTTATTTTTAAAACCACATTCTTGATTTTTAGTGATGATGGAGATGTTAGATGGTTTCTCTTGAACTTGGAATAAATCACAAACTTGTAACAAACAAAGAATAAGATTTCAAACAAAGTAAAAATGAGTGTGTATATGTATGTATGTATGGCCGAAAATTTGTGAGTGTGTGTGTCTTTAGTTGTGTTTTGATTTTGTAAAATGATTCTTATTTGATTTGATGCTTGAAAGATGGATTACATGCATGTGTTAAAAAGATGTCATAAAAGAATGTTCTAAAAGGGTCATGTGATTTGAAGATGAATATTATGAAAAGTGAACTTTTGGAAGTTCATATATGTGTATATATATGACGTATATATGTATATATGTATGAATGTATGTAAGTTTTTGTCACATGTACTTAAATGAAAGAATGTTTGCATTATGTGAAAATGATTAGATAATAATGGAGTGGATATGTTTTGATTTACATGAACATGACATAAATATGTTCTTTGGCGCATTTAAGATCATTTTGGATGATGATGTTATGTTATGGGTGCACTAGATGCATATACTTAGATATGCATGATGATATGTGATCATAAAAAGGTGATTTGAGTATGAATTAGTAAAAATCAGTTTTAATCAGATTATAAACACTAAAATAAAGTTATTTTAAAGTTTTTAGTGACATATAACTTTGTCATAATGTTTACTAGCTTTGCATGTTGTACTTGGTGCATTAAAAGTTGTAAAATACGCGAAATCGCATGATTTATGTGACTTACACAAAAACTGCACTAATCTGATTATAAACACTATTTTAACCAGTAAATAATATGTATTGTGTTAAAATATCAAGTCATTCCGAGTTGGGATGATTATAGAAGCGTTTAACTCAAAACTATGCGTTAAAACGGTCAAAAATCGGCTTTTCGAGTGATTTTTATAAAACTGATTTAGATCAGTAAGTAAACTGATATTTTTAGTTTAAAAATAAGTATTTTAATAATTTTAAGTTTACTTGGTGTTTGGTTGGACATACGTGACTTCCGACGCCCGAAAATGTTACCGAATCGCTAAAATACACATTTTTCAATGAACACTAGTATGGGTAATTTTGGGTGAACCTTATGTGTTAAGACGTGTTATGTGATTTAAATAGATGAATGTGAAAATATGTTAAGTTTTAACATGATATTAGAAATTTAGCTTACGCATGTATGCTTGTGCGTTTTGTGCGGTAGAAACGGTAAAAATCGCGTTAAACGTGTAACTTGTTTGTCGAGCATGAAAATTGGTACATATGAGATATTTTATGTATACTTGATTTAAAAATGACAAAATAGATAAGTTAACGAAATTACGCGTGTATCGATAATAAATTATGTGAACGTTTATGTATATATATTACGACGTGCAAATCGTAGATATATTGCGTATAAACGGGAGTGTTAACGGATTTACATGATAATGGTCACCAATAAAATCGTTCAAGTCGCAAAAATATTAAAAATATATATATGGACTCATATATATATTAACGTGCCAACATAATAAAAAATGATAACTTTTCGAGAAAATCTCAAAGTTATGTGACAATTCTAAGAAACAGAGAAACTTAGGATTTTTGTGATGTATAAATGTATATTGATTTAAAATCGTTCCAATATATATAATAGGACGTGTAGAAATCAATCTCTGGGATTGCGCTATCTAAAATACGCACCAAAGGTGAGTGTCACTAAACCCCTCTTTTACTGCTTTGTACAGTAGAAACTCGATAAATTAATACTCGATTATTTAATAAACTCTCTAAGATAATATTTTTTGCCGGTCCCGACTCGGGGATAGAGGTGCTAAATTAATAATTCGCTAAAATTATAAGATAATACATTTTTGATAATTTCTTTAGACCCCATATAAAATATAAATTAATAATTTCTTATATATAGCATATTACATGAATGATTGAGACTTGGATTTTGAGTGAGACTTGGATTATCCTTGTTGTGCTTGCATAGTGCTCTTCGAATCTCGTCTGTCATTGTTATTTTTTTCACACCTTTAAGATGGGAAGCCATGTTGTGTGTATGATTTGTTTGTGTTAACCTATTTTGATCTTGTATTTATATAGAAAATATTTTTAATGTCCATAAAGTGATACATTGAACACAAGAAGCATAATAAGGTGGGAGATTGAAGGTTTCTTTCAAATTGGTCCGTTCATTTGATATACATCCATTGTATACAATAATTAAGTGGAAGCTTGAAAGGTGTTTGTAAACTAAGTATTCTACTATAAATTAATAAAATATTAATTAGTATATAAATTAATAATTATTAATTTATCGATTAATTAATAACTCTTTTAATTAATAAATTTTGGTGGTCCCAAGTGTATTATTTGATAGAGTTTCTACTGTATATGTTTTGGGGGTAGAACACGAACACGCCAATAAAAGGGTTTAATAATGTTTTTGGATTAAAACATACGTTTTTATATACAAATTGTATATTTTCGTTGAAAATATATGGAGTTTGATAAATCATACGTTTTGAGGTAAAACGTTTTTGATGAATATATGTTTGGAGGAAAGGTTGGGATGGTACAGTGTTTCTGAGGAAAAACCGACCATGATGTTGGAACGAATATTGCTTGGTCTCAAGAGAGTAAGTATCAGCATAGGCTTACATTTTGGTGGGGATTTCAGGGGATTCGTACAACATCATATATTAAATTTGTCATATTAGTGGGATATATATATTGTACATGAGGCACACATCATTTATGGTCTCAATATGGACCCTGCGCCTATGATGTCGTTTAATCAATTAAGTATTGCACGCGATGAATTGTTGGTAGATATCGGGTTGAATACCCCGTCGTGACCGGTCGCCCCGTGTCAAGTCAAGCGACGAATATAAATTCTGGTTATTGTCTAGCATTGATTATCCCTGCATGGTAAATATATAGTTCATATTGTCTAGCTAACATACGAGTCTGAAAGTTGACGCTATGAATTTAATATACAAAACTTGGGAAAATGCCTTAATGTCGGGTTTTGAACTTACGACGGATGACCCATGGATTTTATTAAGGGAGTAAATGGACTTTCTAAAATTATATGGATGTTTTAAAATAAACACATCATTAGAAAATTTTCCTTTGGATCAAATTTTTAGTTTTGAATATGTGAACTCGTTGACACTTGAATTTAAACGTGTTCTACAGGTACTTGAGTTCGGCTTCGGGAATTATGGCGTATCTTGTGTTTGATGATGCATGTTGTGTTATTTGAAAATGTTGGACAAACTTTTAAACTTTCCGGGACGTAGGTAATAAGATCCGCGAGGATCAAAGATGACTTAACTATGTGGTTGTGTCGTGTCTTAAAACGTAATGTTTAATAACTTAAGTTTAAAATAAAGCCATATGTCCAACAAATAAAATGCATCGTTCAACAATATATATATATGGGCACCAACTTCCGTTACCACTACGTTTTATATTCCGCTGCGACGTTTTTGGGGTGTGACAATTAGAACCCTCTACATCTGCCACTTCCAGTAGTGTTGAACAAAGTCAACATTTAGAATTTAGAATTGTGAGTAGTAGTTGTCAGGGTAGTAGTGGCAAGGCAGAGGACACTGGATTATCAAATGATGAGACCAACATATCTGAGGGTGTAAATCTAAGTCTTAAAAGGTCTTCTAGAGTAATATCTGTTCCAAAAAGATTTGATGGATTTGTGTTAAATAGTAAAGCTAAATATGATATAGGTAATGTAGTTAATTATTCTTGTTTGCCTGTTGAGAACATTTGTTTTGTTAGTAGTCTAAATAAAGTTGTTGAACCCATTTCTTATAGTGAAGCTTCTAAAGATCCTAGGAGGGTAGACGCTATGAATTTAGAAATGGAAGTCTTAAACAATAAGAATACCTGGGTTTTAACTGATTTACCTGTTGGCAGAAAAGCTATAGGTTGTAAATGGGTTTATAGAGTTAAATATAAATCTAACGGGGAAATTGAAAGATTCAAGGCAAGACTAGTTACCAAAGGGTATAACCAACGAGAAGGTATTGATTTTGGTGAAACATTTTCACATGTGGTAAAAATGGTTACTGTTAGAACAATTATTAGTATAGCAGTTGAAAACAAGCGGAAACTTTTCAACTTGATATTAATAATGACTTCTTGTATGGTTCTATTTCTAAGGATGTTTACATGGCATTACCTCATGGTTATTACTCACAGAATGCAACCAAAGTCTGCAAATAAATTAAGCCTTTATATGGTTTAAAACAAGCACCAAGAAAGTGGAATGAAAAGCTTGTAGAAGTTTTACTTAGTATTAGTTTTAAGAGAAGCATGTGTGATCATTCATTGGTTGTGTTAATTATTCTTGTTTGTCTGTTGAGAACATTTGTTTTGTTAGTAGTCTAAATAAAGTTGTTGAACCCAGTTCTTATAGTGAAGCTTCTAAAGATCCTAGGTGGGTAGAAGCTATGAATTTAGAAATGGAAGTCTTAAACAATAATAATACATGGGTTTTAACTGATTTACCTGTTGGCAGAAAAGCTATAGGTTGTAAATGGGTTTATAGAGTTAAATATAAATCTAATGGGGAAATTGAAAGATTCAAGGCAAGACTAGTTACCAAAGGGTATAACCAACGAGAAGGTATTGATTTTGGTGAAACATTTTGTAGGAACCGTTCGCATAAATAAATAAAATAAACAAATTTTAATATACGATTACAATTCAGAAATAAAGAAAACAACGACAATTACAATTACAACTGAAATAAACCAAATTACAAGAAGGAGTAGAAACAGAGTGGCTGAGACACGTGTCTACACGCTTCTCTTAAAACAAATTCCGAGTCTCCCAAGAGTACTCGTTTTGTTTCCTAGGGTACAACAGCCGTAGTAGCGTACTGCCGGAGATGACCTACAACCCGAAGGCTACCTTGAACAATGCTGGAAGAAGATCAGTTGCAAGTGCTGTTGTGTAGCTGGTCACTCTCTGTAGTGGGTATGGAGCTGTATTTATACAGCTCCTAAGTCGAAACAGTCAAAAGGAATTAAGGAGAGGTATAAATTGCATTAAACGTCTTCAATGCAATTTAATACGTCATTTAATTCGCTGTTATAACCATTTGACTCGTCAGTTTCGAATGCAGAACTGAAACTGCTTCGTCATTAAATGTTGGAGGCTTCTGCACGGCAGGTCTGCACGCTCATGCGTGCTGCGTCCATTTGGCTCACTGCCATGCGTGCGTGCGCCACGTCACCTGTGAGCCTCTACGAGCACGCCACACAGTCGCGCCATTTTGGCTCACTTTGGTGCGCCGCGCACGTCACATCAGGACCCATGCACCATGCGCAACCGCGCGCCTTCGTGTACTCGCGCGCGGACTGCCACATCACGCGCTTCGAACCTACACGCCACTTCACCATTTGGTCCTTGCAGCCTCTGTGATCCACCACGCGCACGTGGTCAAAAATACAAAGGCGGCTCTCAAGCGGCTCGTGGCGATGCGAGCGTGCGAAGTGCGCCATCAAAGAGCCACATTGAGCCTCATTGCCCACGCCACGCACGCGCGCGCGTGTTTGAGTGCGAGTTACCCTTCGCGAGTACACTTAGTGTGTGCTTCCAGGAAACAATAAGGGTGGATAGTTCCCACTTAAATACCCATTTAAGTTCCATCTCTCCTCCGATGTGGGACAAGGTGCTACTTCACCTTTTGTTTCAGCATTCAATGTTCCAAACACCCAACTTTGAGCATCGATATCTCATTCATCTTAGCTCCGTTTTGGACGTGGTTTAGTTCGTTGCGAAGGTCTTTCAACATAGAAAACAAACCCACAAATAAATATATAAAACCCGCTCGTTTTCTTATATTTATTTATAGTCCAAAATAGGAAAAAAATCATTTTCTTATATTTGTGAAAAATGCTATTTTCAGCTATTTTTCCAACAATCCCCCACATGAAAAATGCTATTTTCATCAAATTTCCAACAATCCCCCACATGTATGGAAATCGATCTTTTCCTTACACTATTCAACGACAAACTTTGACAGTTGAGTATTGCAAGATAGGTAGGTTGTAACCTTTGAACCTTCTTTTGTGAAGCATACTTAGCTTACTAGCGTTTGTAGACGCGATGTCCTTGAACATACCCCCATTTGTGTAAACGACAATACACTTCACACAATACTCTCCCTGGTTTGGCCAACCCCTTATTGTCGTGTCCTATTATGGTCCTGGAACACTAGCCTGGTTCTGCGAGAGCTCTAGGATTTGCGCGCCCCACAAATCCATTCGAAACGACCCTACTTCTCTCTAACATAGGTGATTCCCATGAATCATTAAAAGCATCATGGTTATTTGATTTCCCGAAATCGTTAACCCTAATATGCTTAGCCTCACTTCAATGTCACTGATTGGAATGGACTAGGAAGTATATATAACTCCCTTTTTATTAGTTTAGGGTACTCCCCCACAGTGACTCCGTTTTGGTAATATGATTAAGTTGTCCTATTAAACTTAGATCTTGGGATCTCCAGTCAACTAAGTTAGGTTTCCCTCATATTCCCATTTTTCACGGGCTTTAGTCCCATTCCTCTTGACGACGTTTCTACTAACTCTCTGCTTAAGCCTTTTGTAAAGAGGTCTGCAATGTTATCCTTTGATCTCACATAATCAATTGTGATAACACCCGTTGAGAGTAGTTGTCGTACCGTGTTATGTCTACGTCGCATATGCCTTGATCTGCCATTGTACATCAAGCTTTGAGCTCTACCAATCGCTGATTGGCTATCACAATGTACACATATGGCTGGCAAAGGCTTTGGCCATCTTGGAATATATTCCACGAATTGACGTAGCCATTCCGCCTCCTCGCCTGACTTATCCAAGGCGATAAATTCGGATTCCATTGTGGATCTCGCTATGACCGTTTGCTTAGAAGACTTCCAAGCAATAGCAGCTCCTCCAAGTGTAAACACGTAACCACTTGTTGATTTGGAATCTTTATTATCCGATATCCAGTTTACATCAGTGTATCCTTCGATCACTGCTGGTTGTCGGGTATAATGCAGTCCATAATCTCTTGTGTATCTACTTAGCCTACTCACCGCGTAAGCCAAGTCGAGTCTAGTACATGTCATTAGATAAATTAGACTGCCAATAATTCTTGAATACTCTAACTGAGCAACTCCATCTCCTTTATTTTTCTTGAGATGTTGGGAGGTATCAACTGGAGTTCGAGCTACACTCGTATCTCCCGAGTTGAATTTTTCAAGAATTTTATCCACAAAGTGAGATTGACTTAACACAAGACCATCTTGGGTTCTTATGACCTTTACTCCAAGAATCACATCCGCTAAACCCATGTCTTTCATGTCAAATCTCGCTTTCAACATGCTTTTAGTAGCTTTGATAATTTTATCATTACTCCCAATGATAAGCATATCGTCTACATAAAGGCATAAAATCACATAACCTTCATTTGTGTCTTTGAAATAAACACATTTGTCGCACTCATTTATTTTGAAACCATTGTCAATCATGACATGATCAAACTTTTGGTGCCATTGTTTTGGTGCTTGCTTCAAGCCATACAAAGACTTTACGAGTTTACATACTTTACCCTCTTGACCTGGGGCGGAGAAACCTTCAGGTTGCTCCATGTAAATCTCTTCTTCTAAATCGCCATTTAGAAATGCGGTTTTGACATCCATTTGGTGAACTTCCAAATTTCTTAAAGCCGCTATAGCAAGAACCAATCTAATCGAGATTATGCGCGTCACAGGCGAGTAGGTATCAAAGTAATCTAGACCTTCCTTTTGTCTAAATCCTTTAATCACCAACCTAGCCTTGTATTTATCAATACTTCCATCAGTTTTCATCTTCCTTTTGAATATGCAACGATATCTAAGTGGTTTGCAACCAGGTGGAAGATCTACTAACTCCCAAGTATGATTTTGCAACATAGAATCAATTTCGTTCCTTATTGCTTCTTTCCATTGAGGTCCTTCTGAAGAGGAAACCGCTTCGCGATATGTATTGGGCTCGCCCTCAACCATATAGCTAACGAAGTCTAGACCGAAAGATTTTTCAACCCTTGGCCTTTTACTTCGCCTACGATCATTTTCTTCAACCTCAGGTCGTTCATGTGTCTTATCATGAACTATCTCATCAACTGGCGTATATGAGCTTTCACCTACTTCAAAATTAGGTGTTGATGATGTTGCATGTGTTTGTCTTCTCAAAGGAAACACATTTTCAAAGTAAGACACAACGTTAGGATTCACCTCCATGATAGTGTTTACGTGTACATCAGGATTCTTGGACTCATGTACAAGAAACCGATGTGCACTACTTTGATGCGCATACCCAATAAATATGCAATCAACAGTCTTGGGTCCTATCCTAAGAGCCTTAGGAGGTGGTACAATCACCTTTGCTAGGCACCCCCACACTTTCAAGTATTTGTATGAAGGCTTCTTCTTTTTCCATAACTCATATGGAGTTTCGTCTCTCTTTTTGAGTGGTATCTTATTAAAAAGATAATTAGCCGAGAGTATGGCTTCCCCCCACATTTCCTGGCTCACCCCGAAACTTATCAACATGGCGTTCATCATTTCTTTCAATGTACGGTTCTTTCGTTCCGCCACGCCATTTGATTGTGGAGAATAAGGAGGTGTACACTCATGTACAATGCCACTTTTTGCGCATAAATCGGCAAAAGGTGTAACATATTCACCTCCTCGGTCGCTTCGCAAAGCTTTTATCTTCTTTTGAAGTTGATTCTCAACTTCATTTTTATACAAGATAAATTTACTTATTGCTTCATCTTTACTTTTTAGTAAATATACATAGCAATATTTTGTACTATCATCAATAAACGTGATGAAGTACTTATTTCTACCTCTTGTGGGTACCGCTTTTAAATCACAAATATCGGTGTGAATTAAATCAAGGGGTTCGGTTATCGTTCAACCGATTTCGATGATGATCTTGTAAGTTTGGATTCTATGCAAGTTTCACATTTATAATGTGAATCAATATGGAATGTTGGTATACAATTTAAATTGATTAAACGGCATATTGAATTAAAATTTACGTGACCTAATCTACCATGCCATTTATTCGAATCAGAAAACTCAAGCATATAAGTAGAAGTAGTAGCAATTCTATTCATGTTCTTTTTTACAGCCATTACATTCAATTTGAACATACCATTTTGGGCATGGCCCTTGCCAACATACATTCCTCGTTTAGTAAGTACAAATTGATCGCTCTAAAAAACTAAACGAAATCCAAACTTATTAAGAAACCATCCCGAGACTAGGCTCTTGCGCAAGTCTGGGACGTATAACACGTTGCTTAAAGTGAGCTCCTTCCCTGAAGTCCACTTCAAAATCACCGTTCCTTCACCCTTGATGTCTGCGGTGGCTGCATTCCCCATGTACAACTTCTCGTCTCCCGCAAGGTCTTTGAAGGTGGTAAAGAGGCTCCTGTCTGGGCACACATGACGGGTCGCGCCCATATCAATCCACCATCCTTTTGGAGTGTTAGTCACAGCATTGACCTCATCCAACATTGCGGTTTTGTCGGAAATCATTGCCACCAAAGGCATTCCGTCTTCATCCACCATGTGCACGCGCTCACGCTTTGGTTTCTTGCATTGGTTAGCCCGATGCCCGGCTCGTCACAGTTGTAACAAGTCCCTTGGAACGTTTGAGGTTTCTTTTTCACAACCCTTTTCTTCGGTCCAAGTTTACTAGCCTTTGCTTTCTCTTTGTCCTTTTTCCCCTTGCCCTTATTGACCTTAGAAGGTTGCCCATGCTCAACCAAATTTGCGCTAGCAGAAGTTTGCGCATGGCTGCCTTTTAGAGCAATTCTATCGTCCTCTTTAATCTGAAGACGAACAATAAGATCCTCTATAGTCATCTCCTTCCGTTTGTGTTTAAGACAATTCTTAAAATCCACCCAACCAGGAGGTAACTTCTCAATCATCGCTGCCACTTGAAATGTCTCGCTAAGTGTCACGCCTTCCGCAAGGATGTCATGTAGTATAAATTACAATTCTTGGACTTGATTCATAACTGTTTTAGAATCAACCATTTTGAAATCCAAGAAACGGGCTACCACAAATTTCTTTGTGCCAGCATCCTCCGTTTTCTACTTCTTGTCCAAGGTATCCCTAATGTCTTTGGAAGTCTTGACGTTGTAGTACACATTATACAATGCATCCGACATGCCGTTTAACACATAGCCACGACATATGAAATACGAATGCTTCCACGCATCTACCGCGCTCAGAGCCTAAGCGTCGGTCTCCCCTTCCGCAGGTTAGGGAGCGGTTTCAGTTAAAAACCTCGCAAGGTTCATGGTGGTCAAGTAGAAGAACATCTTCTGTTGCCACCTTTTGAAGTGGAGACCCGAGAACTTCTCGGGTCTTTCAGCATGATTTGCCACTATGGACGCTCCCACAGTGTTGGCAGGGCGTCCAACAACAACATTAGTGTTGTTGTTAACGTTGACATTATCGGTCGACATTCTGAAAAAAAAATTAAAATTTAAAGTTTTAGTCAAAAGGTCTGATTTACGCAAAAACCAGAAGAAAACTAGTAAATTTTAATTTTACCACAAAATTACTGTTTCGGCTTCTAAGTCCAACTTTGAAGACCAAAAACAGAGATTTAATAATTTTTAGAACTTACTGTTTGGCTTCTAAGTCCAACTTTGAAGACCAAGACAAAAAGTTTTAGCAATTTTTAGGACAATTCTGAAGTAATCAAATTGTTTTCAACCAAAGTCGCACATTTGAAGAAGAAAACAAAAAAAAAATGTTTTTAAAACACAAACTGAGTGAATCAAAACTGATTTGAGTCACAAAACAGAATGGTTTTGATTACACGAACGGTTTTAAAAGTTTATTTTAAGATTGTAGGAACCGTTCGCATAAATAAATAAAATAAACTAATTTTAATATACGATTACAATTTAGAAATAAAGAAAACAACGACAATTACAATTACAACTGAAATAAACCAAATTACAAGAAGGAGTAGAAACAGAGTGGCTGAGGCACGTGTCTACACGCTTCCCTTAAAACAAATTCCGAGTCTCCCAAGAGTACTCGTTTTGTTTCCCAGGGTACAACAGCCGGAGCAACGTATTGCCGGAGATGACCTACAACCCGAAGGCTACCTTGAACAATGCTGGAAGAAGATCAGAAGAATGTTGGAGAAAAGTTGCAAGTGCTGTTGTGTAGCTAGTCACTCTCTGCAGTGGGTATGGAGCTGTATTTATGCAGCTCCTAAGTCGAAACAGTCAAAAGGAATTAAGGAGAGGTATAAATTGCATTAAAGGTCTTCAATGCAATTTAATACGTCATTTAATTCGTTGTTATAACCGTTTGACTCCTCAGTTTCGAATGCAAAACTGAAACTGCTTCGTCATTAAATGCTGGAGGCTTCTGCGCGCGCAGGTCTGCACGCTCATGCGCGCTGCGTCCATTTGGCTCACTGCCATGCGCGCGTACGCCACGTCACCTGTGAGCCTCTACGAGCACGCCACACAGTCGAGCCGTTTTGGCTCACTTTGGTGCGCCACGCACGTCACATCAGGACCCACGTCACGCGCTTCGAACCTGCACGCCACTTCACCACTTGGACCTTGCAGCCTCTGTGATCCACCACGCGCACGTGGTCAAAAATACAAAGGCGGCTCTCAAGCGATGCGAAGTGCAAAGTGCGCCATCAAAGCGCCACATTGGCCTCATCGCCTACGCCGCGCGCGCGTGTGCGAGTTAGGGTGCTCTGCACCCTTCGCGAGTACATTTAGTATGTGCTTCCATGAAACAATAAGGGTGGAGAGTTCCCACTTAAATACCCATTTAAGTTCCAACTCTCCTCTGATGTGGGACAAGGTGCTACTTTCCCTTTTGTTTCAGTATTCAATGTTCCACACACCCAACTTTGAGCATCGATATCTCATTCATCTTAGCTCCGTTTTGGACGTGGTTTAGTTTGTTACGAAGGTCTTCCAACATAGAACACAAACCCACAAATAAATATATAAAACCCGCTCGTTTTCTTATATTTATTTATAGTCCAAAATAGGAAAAAAAATCATTTTCCTATATTTGTGAAAAATGCTATTTTCACCTATTTTTCCAACACATTTTCACTTGTGGTAAAACTGGTTACTGTTAGAACTATTATTAGTATAGGAGTTGAAAACAAGTGGAAACTTTTCAACTTGATATTAATAATGACTTCTTGTATGGTTCTATTTCTAAGGATGTTTACATGACATTACCTCATAGTTATTTCTCACAGAATGCAACCAACGTCTCCATATTAATTAAGCGTTTATATGGTTTAAAACAAGCACCAAGAAAGTGGAATGAAAAGCTTGTAGAAGTTTTACTTAGTATTAGTTTTAAGAGAAGCATGTGTGATCATTCATTGGTTGTGTTAAAAATGGTTACTGTTAGAACTATTATTAGTATTGCAATTGAAAACAAGTGGAAACTTTTCCAACTTGATATTAATAATGCCTTCTTGTATGGTTCTATTTCTGAGGAAGTTTACATGACATTACCTCAGGGTTATTACTCACAAAATGAAACCAAAGTCTACAGATTAATTAAGTCTTTATATGGTTTAAAACAAGCACCAAGAAAGTGGAATGAAAAGCTTGTAGAAGTTTTACTTAGTATTGGTTTTAAGAGAAGCATGTGTGATCATTCATTGGTTGTGTTAAAAATGGTTACTGTTAGAACTATTATTAGTAAGCAATTGAAAACAAGTGGAAACTTTTCCTACTTGATATTAATAATGCCTTCTTTTATGGTTCTATTTCTGAGGATGTTTACATGACATTACCTCAGGGTTATTACTAACAATACGAAACCAAAGTCTACAAATTACTTAAGTCTTTATATGGTTTAAACAAGCACCAAGAAGGTGGAATGAAAAGCTTGTAGAAGTTTTACTTAGTATTGGTTTGAGAAGCATGTGTGATCATTCATTGTTTGTGTTAAAAACTGATGTTGTATTTGTTGTTATGTTAGTATATGTTGATGATATTGTGATAACTAGAAACAATGAAAATAAGATAGTTAAAATTAAACATATATTGAGTGAAAGTTTTAAAATAAAAGACTTTGGTATATTAAAGTATTTTTTTTAGGTATTGAGGTCTTGTATGATAAGGATAATATAAATTTAGGGTCAAGTTATTCTATAAAGGCTTCTAATTGTAAAAGTGTAAGAAGGATTTATAGAGTGACAAGTGTCCAATAACCTAAAACTAAACCCACTACATCACCACCAAAAACCTAAACACCCACCCCCACCCCACCCCACCCCCCACCCACCCAAAAACCTAAACCCCCCCACCCCCCCCCCCCCCCGCAAAAAAAAAAAAAAAAAAAAAAAAAAAAACTATACCTCACCAAAAAAATCCCCGAAAAACCTACCCCCCCCCCCCACCTCCACCCCCCAAAAACCTAAAAAATACCTAACCCCCCCCCCCCCACCCCCCAAAAACCTAAAAACACCTACCCCCACCCCCCAAAAACCTAAAAAAAATATAAAAAAAACTAAACACCCACCCCCACCCCCACCCAAAAATCTAAACCCCCACCCCCACCCCCTCGGCAAAAAAAAAAAAAAAATTTTTTTTGGGTAGGTGATGTGGGGGGGGGGGGGGGGTGGGGGTTTTTGGTGTTGGTGGATGTTTAAGGTTTTTTTTTTAGTGGGTTTTTTTGTGTAGTGGGTTTTTTTAGGTTATTGGACACTTGTCACTCTATAAATCCTTCTTACAATTAGTATCCTTTGTATTTGATCCTAATCCTATAAATCTAAATCAAAGAAAATGTTGTTTGGAACTCTTAAATGAATTTGGTTACTTAGGTTGTAAGCCTGTGAATACTCCTATTGAGTTAAATCATGTTATTAATGGCTGTGATAACAAAGCTCAAAAGGAATTAAAAGATGTTACTGGTTTTCAAAAATTAATAGGAAAACTGATATACTTATTATTAACAAGACCCGATATTAGCTATCATGTGCAGTATCTAGGTCAGTTTATGCATAAATCCTTAGAAATGCACTTAAAAGTTACCTTGAGGTTGCTTAGGTACTTAAAGCAATCTTGAGGAAAAGGTCTAATGTTTAAAAGAGGTTCCGTGTCTAAGTTGGAGAGTTATGTGGATTCTGACTAGGCAAAGTGTAATATGAGTTTTAAATATGTGTACTGGATTCTGTGTTTTTTGGGAAATTCTTTGATTTCCTGGAAGAGCAAGAAGCAGAGTGTTGTTGCCAGGTCAACTTGTGAAGCTGAATATAGAGCAATGTGCTTATCTGCTTGTGAGTTATTGTGGTTAAAAAACATTTTGAGTAAACTTGATGTGGTTTGTGAATTACCTCTGAAACTTTATTGTGATAGTAAAGCTACAATCTCAATCTCGTTGAATCCTGTCTTTCATGAGAGGACAAAACATTTTGAGATTCACTTGCATTTTCTAAGAGAAAAAACATCTTGTGATTTAATTTCTTCAGAAAAGGTTGACTTAGAAAGTCAACTTGCTGATATATTTACTAAAGGTCTTAGTGTTTCACAACATGAGATCTTATTTAAAAAACTACGTTTAGTTGACTTGTATAATATATGAATGATGGGGGGATGCTAAAAATAATATAACATATGTTATATTATAAAGTCATTCATATAATATACTTTTTTATTTATTATTCTCATATATTGTTGAGTGTTGTAACATGTTATGGAAAGTTGAAGGGCTGATATGCAACTTGGTCTGTACAGACTGCGATCATTTCT
Source organism: Helianthus tuberosus (assembly GCA_030545235.1). Taxonomy (NCBI): domain Eukaryota; kingdom Viridiplantae; phylum Streptophyta; class Magnoliopsida; order Asterales; family Asteraceae; genus Helianthus; species Helianthus tuberosus. The sequence continues at coordinate 105,219,104 of CM060361.1, read as the reverse complement.
GTTGGTTGTTGGAAGGTCTGAGTGAAACTTTTCACTCAGCTGGTATAAAAGGAGTGAACCAGTGTTCACTGTGCATTATTGTTAGTTGTTAGTCTGTTCATTCTCTCTTATCTGTTGGTTAGGGTTTGTTAGAGATTTTTTGGTGTTGATCCTGCGAGATCTGTATTTCTTCTTCGTTGTTGTTGTACTCAACTGATGGTTTCATCAGTTGATTGTATTGAACATTTGTTCATAAAGAGCTTACTGATTCACAGTAAGATCTTGGGTATTTAGGGCAATTTTTTGGTTTGGGTTAAATAAGATTTTCTGTCACGTTTTGTCGCTATTTCTTGTTGTTCTGAGTTGATTATACCATTCTTAACAAAAATCATGATTACCAAGTACACAAGGTTGTTGAGCGAATGCCTGTTATGACGTTGGCTTCTGCCCTTGCTGATGCGTCACGTGACCAGCATGAGACAAAGGTTGCAAATCAACCGATCCTTAGAAACATCGAGGCGATCAAACGGTTCATCCGCGCAAGTCGAAAGAATTCTCTCATGGTTTGCTAGAATAAGGGGAATAAAGTTGTCTAGCTAGATGAGGCTTTTTTATTAATTTTTCATTTAAGTATATTTGACGTTTGGAAACATTATTAGGGTTTAAGATGCCTTAGTTCTTAGGAATTTTCATATTGATCTGGGCTTTTTAATTGATCTTTTCATGTCTTTTGATGTTATGCTATTGTTAAGACAATGGAAAATAAATTAATTATGATTTTAGGTTAACATCAAATACTTTGTAAAACGTCTTGGAGAAAATATCTACAACTAATCTTATCTTAACTAGAGAGAAGGCCAGGGCTTCGCGGGGGAAGACGAACTCTAATCTTCAAAAACCTCATACCTTCCACGCTTATACCATCCGGATCCTCACTTTCATCAACTCCTTGACACACAGTCCCACCTCCCTTTAGCCCCACTCTCAACACCACCAGAATTCTACACAACATAATCTCATTCAGGTCACACCCGGGCAAAATGGTAATTCGTTTATGGTTCGCGAATATTTATTTTTGAATATTATACTATACATGACTTTATAAAAAGTCATAGTTTTGGGTAAATATATTATTTTATTATAATAAACAACTAAAAATTCATTTGAAAGTTATTTGTTCACTCAACTCAAATGCATACAGATTCAGCTTCATACCAAAAAGATACATATAAAATTACAAACACATACTATCCCACTTCATTCAGACCTCTAGGCCCCAAGGGGGTACTATTGGCATAAAGATGTGATAACAATCTGCATCAAAAAATTGGGGAGGGCACTACATATAGACATAAGAAAAAAAACTATTATAAAAAAATTAGGAAAAATATGTTTTTAATAGTGAAAAATTGAATAATAAACCTAAGGAGCCATGGTGGTTTGAAAACTTTGAACATATTCTGCAGCTCACCATTGATATAATGCATGCTACATTGTAACATGGGTTCACTTCTCTTTCATTCCCGTCAGCTGGTTTTGCCTTCAGAAACCAACATAATTTTTTATGGAACAACCATCTATCAATTTTGACCAATTTACTTGCTTAATACCCAATTTAAGTCTTAATCTGATACACATCAATGTAAAATATTTAGGTTCAGGTTTTGCCCTTACTTCCTGAAGAAAGATTGATGTGTCGAGTTTAATTTAAGTGAGGAATTGGTCTACGGTAGTTTTCAGGAGCTCAAACATGTGATGCACTGGGATTCACCTTCAGATAGCATTTCATTCATTTGATCAATTTGCATAAGATGTTTTATTTTCTACAAACATATTAAAAATTAATTGTCCAAAGCAACAATAACACAGTTCTTGATCTTCAATAGAGGTTAGATCAATTTAAGATCAGCAAAATGACTAATTATCTTTATAATTATTTCTACATAAATGGTTACCATTTTTCACAAAAAGAAAAGTATTCATTTTTATACGAATTCTATTACAATGCACAACATAAAACTTACCCAAAGAGGTTCTCTTGCTTTTAAAGCTGAATTATTATTTTTCCTAGTTTCTGGCATATGTATTTATTTTTTTCATTTCTCTAGCCTATTCTTATATATTTTAAAACGCTACCAACAACAATAACTATACTTATATTACTTAAGTTCTATTTTATAAGAAAACAGGAATAGGTGAACAAATTATCTTATCTAGTACAGAGAATTAGTTGTGAGTATACCTTTGCTACATAATCTTGTTCCACTTCTTTACCTGCTGAGCTTCTTGTTGGGTTGTCACTTTATAAGCCCTTCAACCTACAACATACAAAAGATTATACACTCATATATAAGAAAATTGCACATGACCTATCATTAATGAAAATTGCATATGACCTATCATTAATGAAAGGGTAAGGAAGAATTCAAATTATACGATTAATGATCAAGATGGAACAACAATTCGGATCAAATTGTACACAAAAAGCTATCAAGAAAGTCTTAACAAATGTCAACAAAGGCATGAAATTTTGATGTTTTCACTCAAACCCCAGAAAGAATTTGGGAAGAAAGTGGAAAATAGATGAGGGTTCATATACAATTAAACGAAAAGCGAAGTTTAATCAAGAAATTGCGTTCTTGTAGATTAGGGTTACAGAGAACCTCAGTGTTTGCGGATCTACACCGAAACGGAACATGCACGACAGATATGACTCGCCGGAGTTCTGCTAGAACCCTAGGCGCTACCGGTAACGTCGCCACCATCCTGGTATCAACAACACACGTCGTCGATGGAAGGGGGGAGCGACATGGATGGTCACCGAAACAGGGTGGCCGGCCGGATCCCTTCCGTTCACGTTCTCTCTCTCTCTGTTGCTCCCATTGTCTCTCTTTCTTCTTCGCTTTCTCTAGTCGATTCTCTAGTCCACTCCCTCTTGGACCAAAAAGGAGTGTGGCAGTTCTGTAAATAATATACCAAATTTGGTCAATTGTTGTACTGTTCACAAATTCCTACGGCAATTGCTATTGGGTCGTAATATTAACACATGGGAAAAACTTATTTACACATGATGTATATGGGCCGTATACTGTTATACGGCCCGTATAGAATAAAAAAACAACAAAATCTGTGCCAGCAGACTTTGTCAGTTTTTTTTTATTCCATACGGGCCGTATAATAGTATACGGCCCGTATACACCATGTGTAAATAAGTTTGCCTGGTCGTATACAATGTATACGAACGTGTATACGGGCCGTATACTCTTATATGGCCCGTATGTAACGAAAATTTGATTTTTCTCAAAGTATTTAAGGGATTTAAGGTGTAAATCACACTAGATATTTTACAGTCGTGAGGTGCTCAAACATTTCTAAAAGTAGAAAAAATAAAACATTAACAAGTAACAAAGATTGAAGAACAAGAAAACGTGTCGTATGACTGTAATAAAACGAAAGCTATTAACATGGGATTATGGGCATGGTGTTATTTTTTATTTAATATTTATAGAATAAAAGGAAGGGTGAGGCATTTGATGAGAGTTGTAAGGAGTCTGAATCTTCGGTTTCATCAGCCTGTACCGAGGAAACCAAATTCGCAACAATGAGTGTGAGTCCATTGTTGTTCGTGAATGTTTCGAATCATCATAGAAGACGTGTCGGGTTCTTCTGCTAGTGGTCGGGCTTACAATGCTCACACAGGGTGATAAACAACGTTGGTTTATTCTCTTTAATCTATTAGAACGATCCTTGTTTTGTCACGTACATGCGTTTAATTCCCAACATACTTGTTTTGTCACGTACATTTCATAAGAAACTTTTCGTGCACTGAACCTTCACCTCCAATCATTTCCTGGTCAAATCACACACTATAAAGTTTAAACTTATCGTGTGTTGCAGTTTGGAAAGATGACCGAATAGAGATCTGAATAACAAACTGTGGAGAACTTGTTTGCGTTATCCACCAACAATCCGTTCATTATCTGTTGTTGTCTAAAACAATATCAATTAACGTTCAGTTGTGTACACAAATTCATCACCGGTTTCTACAGCACAAGCACATATACAGGGAGAATGTTCTCAAAATTGAAGGAAAAGAAAAAATGGTTGCTGATGTTTTTCACTATCAGGATTTTGTTGGTTTGTTTGAGAACCTGATTCCAATGTCCTACTACTTCAATCCTTCCTACATTATTGAAAATTACTATATCACCCGCCATTCTCTTGCACCTGTGTACATTGATTGTGGATTTTCTTGAGTCGTCAGGAAAACTTTCCCTCAGGGGAGGGTGAGTAGTATGAGTCTGAGTCCATTGTGGTTCGTGAGTGTTTCGAATCATCATAGAAGACGTGTCGGGTTCTGCTAGAAGACTATCAGGATTTTGTTGGTTTGTTTCGAGGTAGGGTTTAGACTGTTTGAAGTATTCTTGGCTCAATACCAACTCTTCTGAAAGACAAGAATACAACGTTCGTGTATCACAAGGAATGACCGATCTAAGGTAGAGAACCTGATTTAGATACACATATTCATCACCGATTTCTACAGCACAAGCACATACACAATTTGTTGGAAGAACCCGACACGTCTTCTGCTAGTTACTCTTTTCTTCGATTTCAACAAATCTTTCAAGGTCTTAAGTGATCGACAATTGGTTTAAAGATGTAGAAGAGTTTGTGTAGAGATCTTTACGTACAAATTTGCATCATCCTTACGGTTACAAATGAAGCGTTGGGATTTAAGGGTTTATGAGTAAAAGATGTTAGTTTCTTGACAGTATGGTTTCTCGATAAATGAAGTATTATCTGTCCTTGCTGCCTCTTCGGATGGTTTCTAATACAGGCTCTTTGTCAGTTGTGGTTGATTTATAGGAGGAGGTTATGAAACGAATATATGTTTATGCCAACATCCTTATTTTGTCATGTACATGCGTTTAATTCCCAACATCCTTATTATATCAGACTCTCTCCCCTCCTTTTCTCTCTCTGACAACCCTAGACCCAAACCACCGCAATCCACCACGTTCTGCGAAAAAAAACATCATCTGTTCATCATTGTTCTTGAAGATGAAGATGAAGAAACGAGGTATTATTCTCTTTAATCTATTAGAACGATCCTTGACTTGAATTTGTGGATTTCGGTTGGGTCAGAAACTTAACAAGAGAAGCAACTAAAAAAATACAATTGAATACTCGGTCGAATAATGGGTCCGTTCAAGTTGAGCTTCCTGATGCAATTTTCACAGTGGTACCAATGTCCTACTACTACAATCCTTCCAACGCCTGATTCCGATACAACCCTTGATGTTGAAACCGGTTTTACCTCATGAAAAGGAAAGAAAGAAATTTTTTACCATATGTATATGGGCCGTATACCGTTTATACGACCGTATACTCTCGGTAAAAAACAAATTTACCTATCGTATACAATGTATACGATGATTGTATACGGGCCGTATATTCTGATACGACTCGTATACTATGGGTAATATACGGCCCGTATACTATGGGTAAAAAATGGTTTATTCTCTTTAATCTATTAGAACGATCATTGTCTTGAGAACCTGATTCTGATTTAAACAATGGAATTTGTGGATCAACAGAAATAACTGAAAATAACTCGCCATTCTCTTGCACCTGTATACGTTGATTGTGGATTTAACTTGCAAGAATTGTGTCCGTCGCATGATAGAAGACGTGTCGGGTTCTGCTAGAAGACTATCAGGATTTTGTTGGTTTGTTTCCAGGTAGGGTTTAGAATGTTTGAAGTATTCTTGGTTCAATACAAACTCTTCTGAAAGACAAGAATACAACGTTCATGTATCACAAGGAATGACCGATCTAAGGCAGAGAACCTGATTTAGATACACAAATTCATCACCGGTTTCTACAGCACAAGCACATACGCAATGAAGTATTAAAAGATGTTAGTTTCTTGACAGTATGGTTTCTCGACAAATGAAGTATTATCTGACATCATCTATTCATCATTGTTCTTGAAGATGAAGATGAAGAAACGAGAGTTAACATTCTGATTCAGATTCAGGAAGCAGATGATTTTGTAGTGTTTGTTTGAGAAACTAACAAGGTAAACCTGAATTTTCAGATTTTTAGACACTTACTTGAACACTTAGTAATGCTAGATGTAATTTTGGCTGAACCACTACCTATTACAGCACTGTATGAACCTGTGTTTTGAAAATATGCTTTGTTCTTCGTTTATTGGATCGTTCTAATAGATTAAAGAGGTTTTTACCATTTTTTACCATATGTATACGGGCGGTATACTCTCGGTAAAAAAACAAATTTACCGATCGTATACAATGTATACGATGATTGTATACGGTCCGTATATTCTGATACGGCTCGTATACTATGGGTAAAAAATGGTAAAAAATGGTTTATTCTCTTTAATCTATTAGAACGATCCTTGTCTTGAGAACCGGATTCTCATTTAAACAATGGTTCAGATCTCGGAAGTACTAGCAGAAGAACCCGACATGTTTTCTGTGATAATTCGAAACATTCCGAATAACTAGCAGAAGAACCCGACACGTCTTCTGTGATGATTCGAAACATTCCGAATAACTAGCAGAAGAACCCGACACGTATTCTTCATAGCCATATTCCCAGTCACAAGTTGTTGATACATATCGTCCGTTCAAGTTGAGCTTCAGTTGTGTACCCTTCAATCTTCTTGAGTATTTTTCTAACTTTATGCTTGCATCCACCACAGTGAATATTAACTTTGAGTGAAAGAGTTTGGAAACCGGACGGAATCTACGAAGAAACTGTTGGAATTTGTGAATTTCGGTTGGTTCAGAAACTTAACAAGAGAAGCAACTAAAAAAATACAATTGATTACTCGGTCGAATAATGGCCAATAATCCGTTCATAATCGTCGACGACGTCACTGGGGTTTTTTCTCTTCCAGTTACCAGGCCTATCATCTCCGTCTACGTTGGGTTTCCTCAACGAAGAACCATCAGCCATTATCAGCCATTTTTCCTTTGGTTTCTGGTTGATTTTGAGGGTGAGGGTTTTGAATTGATTCATGCGCTCAAGTTTCAACTAGAGTGAAATATTTGTTGGAATTTGTGGATCAACAGAAATAATGGGTAAAATTTGGTAAAAAATGGTTTATTCTCTTTAATCTATTAGAACGATCCTTGTAACCATCAACCGTTCAAGTTTTTTTTTTTTTTTTGGGTAAAGGATCAACCGTTCAAGTTGATATAGGAGAGTTGATGCAAATTTTCCAAGCATTTTATCGTGTGTTGTAAATGCAATTTTCCAAGCATTTTATCGTGTGTTGTAATTTTAATGAAGCAATGAAGATTGAATATGCAAACCGCATCCTTCTTCTGTTATGATTCGAAACATTCCGAATAACTAGCAGAACCCGACACGTCTTCTGTGATTATTCGAAACATTCCGAATAACTAGCAGAACCCGACAATCACAAGTTTTTGATCTTTGGGTGGTGATTTACTCCCGAACAAACCATGCCCACCTTGACCAGGATAGATAAGCGTATCACTCGATCCACTTACATTCGAATAACGTCGAGAATCCACAACGCTTATGTCCAGATTCTTTCCTTCAATCTTGGCAAAATCAATGCCTGCTTGTTTTATTATCACGAAAGTACTGAACAACCGAGATAACAACTCCGGTATTTATCACCAACTCATCTTTAGTAGTGTTTGTTTGAGAACCTGATTCAGATACACAACGGTCTCTTTGCTTCGTCCACAAGAACTATTTGTGTATGCATTCTTTTGGTAGTTAACAACGCTAATTAGAAAAAAATCTGTAAAATTAATCATATCGATTGCTATAACAGGATGGATGTGACACACATAGATATATAAGCTGTCACAGTTGTCAAGACTGTTTGTCAGGTTTCCAATGCTCACACAGGGTGATAAACAACGCTGATACACATAACATCTAGTTATATTCAGATTTATACAATGCCCACCTCAACTGAGATAACAGACATCCATCAAGCTCAAAAAGAAAACTTGTGTTTCCCATAGTCACAAAAGATTGCGGTTTGTATTTCGCATAGCCACCGTTTCCGTAGTAAAAAACGGTTGGGTTGCAACATTCAATCTTCAATACTTCATTAAAATACAATAGAAGAACCCGACACGTCTTCATGTAACGGAGAATGTTCTAGAAATTGAAGGAAAAGGAAAAGATTTGTTGAAATCGAATTTGACAACTATGGTAGCTTATTAAAAGTAGCAATCACCTCCAATCATTTTCTGTTCAAATCACACACTATAAAGTTTAAAGTTATCGTGTGTTGTAGTTTGGAAAGATGACTGAACAGAGATCTGAATAACAAACTGTGGAGAACTTGTTTGTGTCGGGTTCTTCTGCTAGTTACTCGATCAACGGACTGATCGGTAACGTTACTCTACTTGTGCTTCGATTTAAGCGGCGTGTTCCGATCAATGTTGTTAAAGATGATGAAGAGTTTAGAAACCCTAGAATGATGGTGTTTTTACTGGAAAAAACGTGATATTTGAAAAAACATCCTTATATACGGGCCGTATACAATTATACGGCCCGTATACATTTGGTAATATCAAAAACCTACCAAATTAATTCCATTGAGCCGTATACGTTTTACAAATCGTATAAACGTGTATACGGCTCGTATAACTATATACGAGCCGTATATAGTAAAATCAAAAAAACATTCTCTGCGCATTTTCCTATTCAAAAACATTCTATACGGGCCATATAAGTGTATACGGCCCGTATACACTAGGGGACGTGTAAATAAGATATAGGGGGTGTGGGAACAAGACACCCCTTGTTATTATAGATAATTATCCCCTCGAAAGTCTAATGAGACTCGATGTTGGGAAACCAGTTAAAAAGTAAATAGTACTCGGTTGTTGAATTTTATGCAACACTTGAATTCTTATAAACGTTGAAGAAATCAAATTCTGTCGTAGTAAAGAAATAAAGTGGAGAGTTTTGTAACTTAAAAAATTGGCTACAAAGAAAGTAGAGATACCAAATATTAAACTTTATGATATATATTTGTTTCAAAGAGTTTCATATCACTTTAGATTCACGATTAACTTAAAAAATGGCTACAAAGAAAAGAGAGATACCAAATATTAAACTTTATGATATATATTAGTTTTCAGAGAGTTTCATATAGGGATCTCAATTGAACCCGAATCCGATGGATAAATCCGAAACCCGACACATTTGGGATAGGTTTGGGGTCTGTTAATCGGGTTTGGGACAGGTTTGGGAATAGTTTTTATTTTTTTTCGCGGGTTTGGGATGTGGTGATACACCCGTTTACCTGACCCAATTACCCGATAAAGTGTACCCGTTTACCCGATTGTATACCCCATATAATTTCTTTAATATTATTAAATATGAAGGGTCAGGATTTAGGGAAAACGGTGAAAAGTGTGAGAACAGTGAGAACGCTTTTGGATCGTCAGATCAAAACAATCTATGGACTATATTGGCGCGATGGCGTTTTCGTAAATAACATCAGTTTATTACGTGGACACGCTTTATTAAGGGTAAAAAGGTCTTTTGACTTCTCTACAGAAAACACCAAACTCATGAATAAAATGCCATTAAATTCCCGTCTTAAATACAAAGCACACATCATCCTAATCTAAACGCCATTAAATATAAAAAGTCAAACTTTGTTTTTAAACGATAAAGCTGAACAAACAGTAACCGAAACGACAGAACTTAATTACTAGCATTTATTAGGCCGGAGGGTAGGGGGCTCCATCGTGCCACATCACCGCCTATAGCGCCCCCCTCGGCGCCACCATCCACACTAAGCAAGTTAAACCGGGGCGCCATTGATGGGGCTTTATCATGGTAACGAGGAAGAAGGGCTTTATCAGGTGGGGCCCACATCTTTGCAGCCAATAATTTTTTTTTAATTTTGTTTAATAGGGGGCTCCATCCCTCACCCTACAAGTTAAAGTGGGGCGTGATAAAGCCACCTGGCTGACGTGGATTCTACGTGTCACTGACGTGTCTTAATAAAGCCCCTATGGGCTCCATCCCACACCCTCTAGCCTTATAATAAAATCTCGCCTAAAATAAGCGCCAAAAACATCCTATATAAACAACATCTCAGACCTTCCATTAAACACAACAAACCAAAATGCCATATTTTACTATATACCAACAACTTTTAGAAAAACTCTCAACAACCAAATATACGTATTCGCAGTTTCTGACGCCAATAATGTAGCACCAAATGTAACATTGTAGTGGTGATTGTCTATACCAGTGAACGGTACAAACACCATAGCGTATATGCATATGAAAACGCCATGAGAAATGAAACGATAATAAAAACTTCATTGCATGTTAACTCATAAAACGCCAATGCATGTAACCAATGAAAACGCCAAAAGAACAGGAAAGGTTGAATTATAAAATATTACTTGTTGGAACGATACATGGCGTCAAACGAAATCACATCACCAAACACGTGGTAATTACGTTTGGCTTGATCATCACACCAAAAAAGTCCCATCAAACGATTGTCTTCGTCTGTGAAGTAATCGTACGAGAAATTAGGCTAGAACTGTTTTTTTCATCCAAATGTCTCACAACCATCTCAGCGTCGTGTTCCCCTATAAAAAAATTAATTTGCCTCTTGTAGTTCTTAAATTCAACTTTACTTGCATCAACGTCTTCAAAACCGCCAAAACAAATCTTCATAACATTAAGCGCCTTAACTGGACCCAAATTCAAATTAGACATGTTGTGTATAACATGCTTCTGGAGCTGAGTGAGGTGTTGTTTAGTTGGAAGAAAATGCTTATCAAGACGTTCAACAAGATCATAGTTGTGCTCCTCAACAAACTTATAGACCTTCCACGATCCAGCCTAAAAAATTACACATAACAGTGCACCACAATCAGTCCTCTTTGAAAAGTTGGATCACACTAACAGTTCCTTTTGATTGGGGTCCAACGTATCAACCTTCTTGTCCTTATATACCCCAGCTCTCGTACACATGTAATACTTAATATGTATTACACCTTTGGCGTTTATCTTTTCAGTCCCTTTGCTGACTAAAAACCACAAGCCTTGGCATACGTAACATACATTGAATAACAATCATCGACGCTTGTGAATATCATGTCCTTTTTTGGCTTTATTTCTTCACTAACGTCAGGAATGATAAATGGTAAACCAGTTTTGGGGCAAAATCTTTCATTCGAAGAACCACCTTCGTCTGAGAAAACACAGTGAAGAATAAATTTTAGAAAAAAATGCCATTAAAAATAGAAAATGTCTCCTGATAACATTATCGATAAAAACGACATCAATTGAATAATAAACAAGACATAATAAACACATAATTTGAAAACGCCATAATACAAACACCATAACTTGATTGATTAACAAATATGATGAATTAACAATACTAATGCAACGTGATAATCAAAACGCCATGACATGAATAATTAAAAACAATTAACAACATGAATAATTAACAAATATAACATGATAGTGAAAACGACATAGTTAACAAAACTGATATTTACACAAATTAACAAATAGTAATAGCTGATGTTTACAAATACTACTAAATAATATTCAAAACGAATCAGGTGTAAAACGCCAATGATCGTAAAAACATAAGAAAAATACTAGATCAACGAGAAATAAAATTAATAATGAAAACTCCAATTATTAGTTCTTACTAATTGTTTAACTACCTATAAAAACGCGAATAAATTGGATACATGAACAACGCCATTGAAAGCATACAACACATTATGAAAATATTAATTTGAAAAAAAAAAAAACAATGAAACAAGCATAAAAGAACAAAATGCCATATCTGTTTCATATGTGTTGCATGATTTGCTGGAACAAAAATATGAAACGTCATCAAATATTACTTTGTCGAACAGAATTCATGTTAGACGCCATAGATCTGAGAAAGTTTGTAAAGGAGGTAACAGCTAATACGAAATCTTTAGAGTTTTATTTTGAAACAGATTTATAACGCGAATAAGGAGGGAACGTACAAAAGGACAATCGTACCCCTGCATGTCATTTAGCGCCCCCTGCCACGTGTTGGGCCAGGATCCGTTCTCACCGTTCTCACATTTTAGGGCGTTTTCTCCTGATCTCATACCTAAATATGCATATATATGATACATACATACAGGGGAAGGATGTATAGAAAACCCACTTTAATTTAGAAAACCCGGGAAACTCAAAGCTCCCGATGTTTTTTTTTTTTTGAAAAAATTTATACATGTTATATACATATTTTTAAGGGTTTTGGGCAAAAAAAATAAAAAAAGCGCCTAGTAGATATTTTTTAAAAAAATAAACAAGTTTTGGTGTAACACGTGTTACATTCATCTGACATATTTGTAACACGTGTTACACCAAAACTTGTTTATTTTTTTTTTTTAAATATCTACTCGGCGCTTTTTTGATTTTTTTTTTTTTGCCCAAAACCCTTAAAAACATGTATATAACATGTGTAAATTTTTTTTTTAAAAAAAAGTTCGGGAGGTTAGAGTTTCCCAAGTTTTCTAAATTATAAGGGTTTTCTATAGATACTTACATCATACATACATATATACATACATATATACATACACACACACACATATATATATATATATATGTACTTTATTCTATATACATTGTAGTTATTTGACATAGTTTTATAGTGATAGTACTAAATGTAATTGATTAGTAATGTTACCCGATAGGTTTTGGGTCAGGTGTACCCAAAGGGTAAGGTTTTTAAATTAACAGGTTTACCCGAAACCCGCAGACATACCCAATATCCGATGTGTATCTACCCGCTAGAAATCCGACGGAGTTTGAGATGAGTTTGAATATAAGCTTTTCTAACTGAGTTTGGGGTTGGATTACCTAAACCCGACCCAAACCTGACCTATTATCATCCCTAGTGTCATATCACTTTATTTTGATTGACTTTCTGGATTAATAATGAAGATACGGATTACTATTAGGTATTCGGTGATATATTCCCAATATAAAAACCTTTAGCAACATAAGATAGGAGACATACAAAGTTTTAAAACCATGAAGAACCTGAATCGTGGATCCATTTGCAAGAAACTACAAAAGATGTTTAAAGGTTCAATATTTGAAGCACGGTGGTTGACCACTATTGACAACAAAGTAATAATAGAAAGTTAGAGGTTAATTGTGTAAAAATATTAAAGGTAGGATCTAACTTCGTACGGATGTAACACATGACTTTGGAGAAGACGAGAGGTCGAGAGGGGTTCGTACGGATGTAACTTCGTAGGACATAACTTCGTACGGATGTAACACATTCCTGCGGATGTAACTCATCCGTACGGACCAGCTCATCCGCACGGAAGTGCTTGTCCATCCCAACCTCATGTGTATATATATATATATATATATAGGGGATGGTTCAAATGAAAACCACTTTTATTGTGAAAACTAACTAAAAAAAGGCTAAAAAACACACCAAATTTTTTTTGGAAAAATTACACGTTTTGTCCTTTATCTTTATACCCTTTTGCAGGCGGTGTCCTTTTCAACGAATGTTGACAGGTTTTGCCCTTTATAGGGAATTTTGTTACACGTTTTGTCCTTTAACCTTAACCCAGTCAGATTTTTCTGTTAACTCTGATCATGTGACTGGCATGTGAGGGGTATTTTTGTCATTTCACCTTAATGGACTAAATATGTAAACAACTTCTCTCCACCACCACAAAATTAATCACAGATCAAATCAATTTGAAATCAAATTACAAGGAATTGATTCAAGTTGAAGCAAACACAAATAAATCTAATCTAAATGCATCAAAAATCACAGATCAATTTCTAAATATGTACAGAACATAACCTAACTTAAACTTTTGTAATCAATAATTAACATCCTGAATCAAAATCCCATTATCCAACAAAATCACTTCGCAAAATGTGGATCTCGGTCACAAAATCACGACGAAAATAAAGTCGATTCTTAAGAGTTATGGCTGAAAAAGGGGATTTTCGTAAATACTCGTTATACCATATTTAACTAGACTGAAGGACGATGTAACACCATAAACCAGCATCGGCGGTGTCGCCACTGCCACTTGCGCCACCGCCGGATGAATTGAGATTTAAAGTCGAATCTTCGTCTTCTTCATTGACTTCGGTTTCTGGATGATTTGGTCAGTGATTTTGGATCGGATTGTGAGTGATTGTGTAGAGATTCAGTGGATCATCTGATAGTATAGATCTGAAGAAATCCATTCATGATTGAAGTGATTTGAGAACTGATTATCAGCCGGCGAATGTTGAACGAGATGATGCTTCAACAAATCCTAGACCCCAAAACGATTTAGGGTTTTGTACTTGATGGTTGGTGAAACTGCCACTGATTTTTGGCGAACGTTTGAACAGGGTAAATCCAGTCCGTTGAACAACAATAAATCCAGCCAGTTGAACATATTTGGTTATGAGCGAACGATTGAACATATATGATTGCGGTGAACCATGGCAAATTTTGTCGGTTGAACAATGAACAGATCTGTTCGACTTTATGGTGGTTTGTGGTGGGGGAGATGGTGGTGTAGTTTGGTGGCGGAGGGTGGTGGTTAATGGTGGCGGTGGTAGGTATCAAGAACATGAATAGATAACAAAGAGAGAAGGGGGTAGAGAGGGTGAAGAGAGAGAGAGAGTTCTTTACATAATAAATACTAGGTTAATGCTCGCGCGATGCGCGGCTTCATCCAAAACCATATTATTTACTTTGAAATATAATATTTTGTACAAACGCATACATTGGAAGAAAATTTGACTAACATTAGTATTCAGTAAACAAAAGTACATAAATAACACTTTGAACCTCTTAAGTATCCTCTTTCCCTTCTCCACCACAAGTTTTTAGTTCGGTTTCATAAGTATCCCAACTTTGCCTCCATATGCATTCAAAGTTTTCATGTAAAGCTAATTCCTTTTTAATTGATAGTGCGATCTGGATATAAGAATGTTTTCTAAACACAACTGGTTTTTGACCTCCTTCCAACATGAGCTCCAAATCTAAATGAGAACGATAAAACATTAGATGAGTTGAAAGCGGGCCTCCATTCTTGGAGCATACTTCATTACTACCACATAATAAATAGTTTCTTCAAAAGTCTTACAGTAGGACTGGACTGCACATAGATTACAAGAACCGAACCACACTTTTAATTGGCTAGTGGTTTTGCAATGGATTGCCTGACTGCATAGTATGTGTTGGTAGGTAAGTGTGGATTCAAGCAAGTCCCAAAGTGATTTCTTTGGATGCCAACATGTGCCATTCAAACATTTACAAACGATTATTATAAATAAACATTTGCAAGTCAGCCAAAACCAGTCTGCTAATTTTGACCCGTTAACCAAACCGCCCATCAAACCACGTACAAAAACTATAATACCATTTATGAACAATTACTCCAGTTTGGGCCCATTAGGCAACCCACCCATCTTACTACATCATCCTTAAACCATCCTAATAATACCATTCATGAATCATTACTGTCATAACCAACCCACTTGAGCCGCCCCAATTCACGACGTCAAAAAAATAATATTACCACTCATGATACATTACTACTCCATCAACACTCCCAAACTTGATTAGTAAGTGATGTCAGTCAAGATAATGCACCTACCCAAAAAATAAAATTGTTTTTTCTTATACATGACTGTAAAAATAAAAATCTGATTATGTTAGGATCCACCTTCCATATAATCAAATCAACTTAATCTTGTTATATTACTTGAGTTTTTAGATACTAAAGTGTGATTTATACATTTTAATGTGATACATCTTAAACTTCAAGACTTCAGTTTTCAGTTGGAACAAATTATACCTAATTTCAGAGTGGTTAAAAGTTGGTATCGATTCAACTAATTTCATTTTGGGATGTATGGTGACGGTAGTGAGTAGTGACAGTTACAATACAACCCTTTTGTTTCAATCAAATATTACCATTTTGCCCAGGGCCTTCATGCAAAAAGTATTTTACACTTTATTGAATAATATTTAAAAATCAAACTTGCTTCAAGAACTAAAATCCATAATTTGACTATCTAGAAAAAGAAACACACCTCATTAACAGAACATAACCACCAGCTTCGAATGTAGACTTATCTAGAACATCATAAAATGTCGACTACTTGAAGAATCTCATCCATTGATGATGCTCATTTCCAGGTAACAGGTTCTCCGCTGGCGTTCAAGAACTTAACCATAAGCTGCAAATTGCTAATTAAGATATTAGTTCATCACCAACATTGAACATCTTTTTAATGTGTCCCTTTTGTATCCCCAAGTTTTCATCCATTACTTCCATCAGTTTCTCAGCCAGTTTCTTTAGTTCGGCCCGGTATTCAGTCTTTGTTTCCCTATAGTTTATTTAACTCACAAGTTAGAATAAACTTTTTGACTTCAAAAACCTTTTTTTCCTGTACAAACCGGCCTTTGGGCCAAGTAAAAGGACAGGTGCCCCAATTATCCCACCAACCAACAGGTCAAGCATATTATTTGAGTACTTATTGGCACCAATTAAAACAGGAATTTTTTTGGGAGTTAATATTCACAAACGCCTCCCCTTTATCTCTCTCTATACATACATAGATATATATATATATATATATAGAGAGAGAGAGAGAGAGAGAGATAGAGTGAAAAGGGATATCACAATAAGATGTGGAAAGCAGACCGAGTCACTAATTAGTAAAATAGATTCACAATCTGCTAAAATATGTAAAACTGTGAATCATAAAAAAATTAGTGAATCGATCTGCTTCTCACATCTCAGTAATAATTTAAAATTTTCAATTGAGTAAAATGCCATTTTCGTCCCTAAGGTTTGGTCACTTTACTATTGTGGCCGGTTTTGTTGAGTTCAAAAAATAAGTCAAACTCTTCCTTGGACTGAAAATTGTGCATGTCTGACTCATGGGACAGGTCGCCCATTACCTTCTGAACTGAGCATTGCTTCTGGTTGAAAACCGTCTCGTTGCGGCCCTTCCAAGTGCACCATCTCGACGTGAGACAAATTGCATAAAAGGCCTTCTTCGCTTGTGTCGACAACCCTATGTATTGGTGCAACTCCAGGACATCTTTAAACTTAGACGCAAAAAAATTGCCCACTTTGCACCATTGTGTTACCCGTTGCCAAATGGATTGTGCGAACCCGCATGAAATAAAAATGTGCTCTACAGTTTCCGGGAACTCGCCACAAATGGGACAAAACTCTGAACTCACACTAATGTTCTCCTAGCCAAAACGCACCTTGTCGGAATGTGATTCAAGCTAGCACGCCACGCCAAAATTTCCACTTTTTTAGGAACCCAGCCATTTCTTTTGCATACAAAAGGAGTTGGAGTAGATCGAGTAACCTGAAGCCGCTGTTTCACACTCCAAACAATGCTGAGACTCTATATAGATCTCATATTTGGAAATGCCAGACAAAGTTTAACCTGATCCAGTTCGATTTTCATTGTAGCAAGAGTTAGATCATCTGCCAACAACACTCTCCTATTTCACTGCAAGCAGAGAATTTAGAATCACTTGATTTCGAGTCAGAATACTTCACCTCAGAAGTTTGTGATCAACTCGTTCCACCTGAAAAGAACAAAAAAAATCTACCACGAACAACCTGATACTAACATACCGACAACGTTACATTAAGCCCGTTAGACATTTTTAACTCTACAGAACTTGTAAACAGGAAGAACGATGAATTACAAACTTTTTATTTCATTTCTTATAAGAGAAATGGTTAATAAAAGCCAAAGAACAAACCGTAATAGTTCAGACTCTTGCCTAGTGCGCTACACACATTTATAGTCGCTCTTCGGATAATCATTTATTCTACACTTTAACTTAACTATTTTTGTTTGTTACCCCTGAAAAATTCAAGCTTGCACTTTAGTATTTAGATTGATAAACCGAGTTGACTTTAGAAAGGCAAACTCTGCAAGAAATTTTTTGCTGATATTGACTGTAGAAAGTCAAACTATCACAAATTTCTTTGGGATTGAGGTGAAGGCTATAGGGAATGTAGAAGAGGTGGTAGAGAATATCATGCATTTAACTGGGAACCTTAAGGGGGTGATGCTTAGAACAGATGATAACGCAAAGGCTTTATCTCTATTGATCTTATCGGTTCAGATATATCTAAGACTTTTACTCTTAGGGGAAGGTAACCTCCCCAAACCTCCTTTTCTACCCTATTAGCATCAAACGTCACGGTCATTTGCAAACAAAAACAGCCAGAGATGACATCTTAACACCCATCACTTAACGGTTATTAAAATTCCAAAATCAGCGGTTCGCCAACATAAGGAATGATTATTATGTATTCTTGGCCTCATCTTCCAAAGGATCACGAAAGGTACCAAACATCTAGTCTATCCAAACGGTATAATGACCATAGTTAGGACTCTATGTGGTGTGATGAATTGTGTGGTACCATGCACCTTTTTAGGACTGAACAGGATATTGAACCGACCGTTTAATCAGTCAACTAGACATACCTGTATGTAGCTCTAATCGGCTTCTTCCAAAAATGCACATGTTACCCGATCCGAACCCAATAGCGGCACTCTTTATCCATTAAATTAAAATTTGCCAACACTCAAATAGTTCTCTCCTATAGCGGCATTTCAAGCTCATAACCTTAAGTTTTAAAATAAATAGAAAGGGTTCCATCACATATCAATAGAAAATGTAACGATAACCTTTCAAGCTCATAACCTTAAATTTCCACTCTTGATCTGCAGTATGAAGATCTCGAGCAATTTCTTCAAGGAACAGCTAATCAAGCCAACAACATAGTATAGATAAAAATTCAAGTTACAATTAAGTAAATAATAAAGATCACGCGTTGTAAATAATTGCATAATTTTATTAAGATATATTTAAAGAAACCAAAAAAACATTGCAATTAAATTCCGTGAACCTAACTCGTTCAACCTATCGTCTCTAGACAATCCTGAAACATATCAGCAACAAATCCGGTAAACAAACATCACTAACGTAAAACATTTGACGTAATTTTGATCTATAAAAAAGAACAGTTTAGATTCAGGTATAAATTTTCCGATCAAATGCAAAACGCAAAACGCACAATGAAAACATAACCGATTGATTGAGACTTGTTGAGATCAATTTTAAACAAATCAACAACACATTAGGTCAATAACATCACTAACGCAAAACATTTGACGTGAATTTGATCTATCAAGCAAAAAAACAGTTCAGATTCCTGTATAGTTTTTCCGATCAAACGCAAAACATTCATTCAAATCTAGCCGGTAGATTGAGATCATCGGAATACTTAACTCTGTGTAATCACTGCGTGTATGTGTATATATATAGAGAGAGAGAGTAGAGAGAGAAAACTTACTTTCTAAACAAAACAGTAATGAAGATCAAATCCAGTATAATTAAAAGCCCCAATCGTCCCTGAGATTAAACAGTTGGTGGGCATGAGTGTGTTAACAAATTAAATGTAATATTAGATGCATAGTACAGAAAAATTTACCCTAATTGTTCAAGAATATGAAGAAATTTGAATGAGGGGCGGCAGATTCCTATAGCGATTTGTGGGTTTCATCAGTTTATCATCGATTAGATGAAGGGATCTTAAAGAAGATGATGTTGCAATGATCAAAATCGTCGATTAGATTATCAGATCTTCAAGAAGATGATGTCGCCTATCATATTGAGAGCGAGAGATAGAGAGGCAGAGGATATATTTTTTAGAATAATCGAACCACAAGATAGAGATTACCGTTGATTTAGAGGGTTGAAATCCGAGGAATGTTGATCGAAACTCTTGAATTGATCTTCGTCGCCGTGTTCGCCAGAGAGAGAGAGAGAGGGGGAATATTAGTGTTTTCTGTTAGAAGAGGAAAGATGAATGATGAGAGAGAGTATAATTGAAGCGTACAAAAGAAGCCTCTCCAATCCTGGCATTAGAGACATGCCACATGTATGATGAGTTGTCATCTTATTTGGCATCAACCATAGGGTGACATGTGTCCCCCAATGGTTTGTTTTGTTATATTAGTTTTTAAATTTAAGTATTTAAGTTATTTACATATATTTAGTCTTTTGACAAAAATGCCCTCACATGATTAGATTTAACAAAAAAAATTAACTGGGTTAGGGTCAAAGGACAATACGTGTAACAAAATTCCTTATAAAGGGCAAAACCTGTAAACATTCGTTGAAAAGGACACTGCCTGCAAAAAGTTATAAAGATAAAGGACAAAACTTCTAATTTTTCCAAATTTTTTTTCAATTTTTTTTAAAAAATCGCAGGTTTTTTTATATAATTTTTTTTTTTCAAAAAAAAGAGAAGAATTTTTTTTAGTACACATGTGTAATAATACACATGTGTAGTACACATACACATGTGCAGTACAATTTTTTTTAATTTTTTTTATATACAAAAAACTAAGAAAATTGTTATAAAAAATTGGTATGTTTTTTTGGCTTTTTAATTAGTTTTCGAGTTTTCACAATAACTAGTGGTTTTTATTTGAATCTTCCCCTATATATATATATATATATATATATATATATATATATATATATATATATAGGGAGATCATCATGAGAAAACTACATATAAATGAGAAAACTAGAAAATTAACTAAAAAAACCTAAAAAACATACCAAAATTTTTTTTTACAATTTTTTATAAAAAAATCACTAGTTTTTATATACAAAAAAAAATTAAAAAAAAATTGTTGTACTGCACATGTGCATTATATGTGTACTACACATGTGCACTATATCCGTAATAGTGCACATGTGCAATACAACAAAAAAAAAATTTCTTAATTTTTTTTTGAATTTTTTTCTAGGCATAAAAACCTGTGATTTTTTATAAAAATAAAAAAAGAAAATTTAGTTATGTTTTTTTAGGCTTTTTTAGTTAATTTTTTTGGTTTTCTCATTTAAACTAGTTTTCTCATGATCTATCCCATATATATATAGGGGACCGCTAAAATGAAAACCACCTCTAGTTATGAGAACCATGAGAACCACTTATTAGCCCTTAGATCAACTTGATGGATAGATGAGATTAAAAGTAACAAAAATTAATATTAAATGGTTTTGTCTTATTATGTCTTTAATATTATAATACAAAAGGGTATTTAAGTAATTTTTTTTTTGTCTTATTAAGTTTATTGTTTTTTATTACAATTTTGTCCTATTACATTAATTATTTTTTTTTCTAAAATCAGATTTCTTTATTAAACAAAATATTTTGAAATCAGATTTTTTATATAAAAAAAATTTATGCGCGTTTTTTACCACCCGTTTTTTACGCGCGTTTTTTTACGACCCGTTTTACGCTCCGTTTTTTCACGCCGATTTTGCGACCGTAGTTTTTAAGTGCCGGTTTTAGGCGCCGTTTTTTGCCGCGCCGTTTTTTAGGTCACATTTTTTACAAGCCGTTTTTGCGCTCCATTTTGTACGTCCCGTTTTAACGCGCCGTTTTAGCGCCCCGTTTTTATGTCCCGTTTTTACGCGCCGTTTATACGGCCCGTTTTACGCGCCGTTTATACTGCCCGTTTTACGCGCCGTTTTTCTACGCCCCGTTTTTTCACGCCGTTTTTTTTTGCGACCGGATTTTTACGTGTGGTTTTTTATTCCCGGTTTTACGCGCCGTTTAGTTTTACGTTAAAATTTTTAGGTTTTACGTTAAAATTTTTACGTTTTACGTTAAAACTTTTTACTTTTTACGGTAAAACTTTTTACTTTTTAGGTTTTACGTTAAAACTTTTTACTTTTTACGTTTTACGTAAAACTTTTTACTTTTTACGTAAACCTTTTTACTTTTTACGTTTTACGTTTCACGTAAAACCATTTACGATTTACGTTTTTTAACGCGCCGTTTTTTACGCGCCGTTTTTTCAAGCGTCGTTTTTCCACGTTTTTTAACGCGCCGATTTTTTCACGTTTTACGTAACACTTTTTACGTTTTACGTTTTTAGGTAAAACTTTTTACGTTTTACGTAAAACTTTTTACGTTTTACGACTAACGTAAAACTTTTTACGTGTTGCGTAAACCTTTTAACGTTTTACGTAAAACCTTTTACGTTTTACGTTTTACGCGCCGGTTTTTTACGTTAACGTTTTTTACGTTTTTACATTTTACGCGCCGGGTTTTTACGTTAATGTTTTTTACGTTTTTACATTTTACGCGCCGGGTTTTTACGTTAACGTTTTTTACGTTAAGATTTTTAAATTCAGGTTTTTTACGTTAACATTTTTTACGTTAACGGTTTTTTTACGTTAACGGTTTTTACGTTAACGGTTTTTTACGTTAACGTTTTTTTCGTTTTAGTAAAAAAAAAAAATTTACGTTTTTACGTTTAACTAAACCTTTTTACGTTTTACGTTAAAAAGTTTACGGTTACGGTTTAATTTTTTTTTACAAAAACTTTTTTACGCAAACTCGGTGAAGCGTCTCAGATATATTGTTATCATCATCGACGCTTAGAATTAAAAAAAAAAAAAACCTAACAAACCAAAATCAAAAGAACGAGTGGATTCTAGAAAAAAAAACGAAGTTTTGGCTCAGATTTTCCGATAATCAGAGGCTGCAAAATGGGGTTGCAAGTTCAAAAACCTACCCTCCGCCGTCCTTGCCGCGCCATTGTCAGTTTTTTTTTACATCATCACTGCCGATTCAAATGAGGCACCATATTCAACTGATTTAAACATTCAAAAAGGGACAAGAACATCATTCAAACATATTTCAAACCCAGATTCAACATTCAAACATATTCAAACGATTTGAACATTCAAAAGGGACAAGAACATCATTCAAACATATTCAAACGATTTGAACATTCAAAAGGAAACAAGAACATCATTCAAACATATTTCAAACCCAGATTCAACCTGAAACCCAGATTCAACATCAAACCCATATTCAAACATCAAACCCATATTCAAACCCAGATTCAACATGAAACCCAGATTCAACATGAAACCCAGATTCAACATCAAACCCATATTCAAACATCAAACCCATATTCAAACCCAGATTCAACATCAAACCCAGATTCAACATTAAACCCATATTCAAACATCAAACCCATATTCAAACCCAGATTCAACATCAAACCCAGATTCAACATCAAACCCACCAAAATAATCAAAAAACCCAAACTTTTTGAATCAAAGAACCCAATCAAAATAGAAACAACAAATCAAAAGAACCCAATCAAACCAACAATCAACAACCGAAAAACAAACCTGACCCCGTTTAAACCAGGAGGAGACCTGGACCTCCGCCGCTCACGGCGGCGCTGCCGCCGGCCCACCACCCAGCCATCGAACCGCCACCACCGCTCACGGCGGCGCTACACCACCGTCATCGAGCACCCACCATTTCCGATTCAACATCAAATCGGAGCTTGGAATTGTTCACACATCTCGTTTCCCCAAATCGGAGCTCAATACCCCAAATCGGATCTTTGGGCGGTGGTTTTGATTTTGATTTGGGTTTTTCCAAATGCAGAATCAATCGAACCCAGTTTCAAGAGAGAGAGAATGAGACACAAATGGAAGATAAATGAAGATGAAGCTGACAAATAATGAAAGAGGAGAGAGAAAGTGATTTAAATGAGGAGAGATAATGGGATTTGATGTTTTGCGTAAATGACTAATATACCCTTTCTGTTGGCATGTTCTGATTGGTTGAAAGTGGTTCTCGCGGTTCTTATAACTGGGAGTGGTTCTTATTTTAGCGGCTCCCTATATATATATATATATATATATATATAGGGTCAGGATTTAGAGAAAACGGTGAAAAGTGTGAGAACAGTGAGAATGATTATGGGTCGTCTGATCAAAACAATCCATGGACTAGATTGCGCGGTGGCGTTTTCGTAAATAACATCAATTTTATTATGTGGGACGCGCTTCATTAAGGGTAAAAGGGTCTTTTACCACTCATATTCAAAACACCATCAAATGATAACACGCCATTCAAAAAAAATAAAACACCATTAAAAATAAAACGCCAAAAATTAGTGTTAAAACGCGTTGAATATTACAGGAAGATGAAACAACACAGTAACTAAATTTTAGATATTAACATTTATTAGAAGAAATTCCATCCTATATTACGTGCCAAAAACATCATTATATAAACAAGGTAAAACATAGCTTCTATAATCACTCAAATTTGTCCATTTCTGCAAAAAACATCTTTAACCAAAAATGCTAACTTAACCAAAACGCCAAAAATGGCAACAATCGTTTCGTGGAGATACACTCTGGCAATTAGGCGATTCGTCCTCTGTTTTGACAACAGAAGGAGGGTGTATGTTAAGACGGTCATGACAATTTTGAAGATGGGAGAAGAGGTACAGAGGGGTATCTTATCCCTTGACATCGCTCTAGACAACGAATGCCATGAAACACAAATGCTTATGAAAGCATTAACTAGGAAATTTGGACCAATCAAAGTAGATGTGAAGCCGGACCCTATCATGACATCATGGCATTTTGATGATGAAACAGACATGGTGACCGTTATATACGACAGCGGAGAACAGGATGTCTACTGGCTTGAAAACATCATGACAAAGCAAGGTCTTGGTTTCATGGAAGAATTGCATAACGCCACTTGTACGAACACAGAAATAGACTCAAAATTGGAGTTAATGCAAGACATGTTCAAGTGGAGGGAAGAAGCCGATGAAGGTGAAGGTGATGACATGGATGAAGATCCAGATGAAGACTCCGAGGAAGAAGATGACGCAAGTGATGGATATTTTTCGGATAAAGTACCTTCTGACGAAGGGTTTTAATTTTTTTCCTCTTTTTTTTTCTTCTGTGTAATCTTTATTTTTTTAAGATAATTAAATGATATATTTCTCTCTTTATTAGCAAAATGCCAAAAAAATACTAAAAAAGGTTATTCCTTACAAAACGCTAAAAATAACAAAAAATATTTTTCCTGCTTAATATTTTATTTTCTCCGTTATTGTATTTTGTCATCTTGGTCAGCATAACGCCATTTAAAAAAACGACAAACTTACAAGATGCCTCTATCACTTATAAAATTGATAAAAGCTTATCAAAACAGTAAATAAAAAACAGTAACTGAAAATACAGTTACTTTATTACTATCATTTATTACAATAAAAAAGTTTCGCCTAAACTACGCGCCAAAAAACTCATATAAGAGAGGGGTCTATACACAATGAATTGATGACAAAAACAAACGCCATATCCTCTAGAAACCACTCACTTTAAAACGCCAAATAATGTTAGTTAAAATAACCACAGATGGCAAATCTTTCACTGAATGGATTCTTCTTCTGGGGGGTTATCTCAATAATATTTTGCTGAATGAGATGTACAAATATTCAAGAAAAAGAGAATGATGACAGTGATATTTTATCATGTGAGCTTTGTTCTTGATGACTATATGCATGGAAAAAAGGGATCAACACAATAGTAAAATGCCATTTTGGACACCATTATTATAAATAGCATCAAGCAAGAGTTGATCTTCAATGACATGCCACCAAACAAGAATATCACACCAAAACACGGGATGCCACTAAGCAGCTTCTTCTGAAAAAGACGAAGTTTATGTAGGAAAGTTGGTGTCTAGCTAAGGTATTCAAAGGGTTCAAAATGCCAAAACAAATTCAAGAAGAATGAGCTGATGACAGTGAAGATTCGGAAGAGAAATTAGATTACCATTTTTAATTTTTTTCTTTTTCATTTTATATTGTTTTATTATCAAGTTATCTGTTGTTTTGTTATCTAATTCTCTACAAATAAAATACATTATTATATAAAACACCAAAAAATACAAACACCAAAACGCTTGTAGTGTTTAAACTATGAGAACGGGTGCTGGCAAAGCAACTTGTCAAATGTATTAAACGCCAAAAAATTCACTAAACGCAAAAAAAAAAAAAAAAACCATTTGGTCTTATTGTTAACTTATGAAAATATTAATGACTCGTAGTGAATTATTATACAAACCGCCACAAAACGGCAAAAAAATTGACCAGAAAACGCTATAATGCCAAAAAATTATCTATGTGACACAAAAAGAATTAATTCAACGCCAAAAAAAACTTAGATGCCAGAAAATATTATACCGCGTTGGGAAAATAAAAGAAGACTGAAAAGACAAAAATACCCCTCGGGACCCTGATCATGTCCCACGCCACATGTTGGGCCAAGATGCGTTCTCACACTTTAGGGCGTTTTCTCCTGATTTCGTTCCTATATATATATAGTGTCGTGTGTTCGTTAGTTGTTAAGTTTTGGGAGTTTGGCTGGAGAGATTGCTGATGCTCTCTCCAGCTGGTCAATGATGTACACTCTTTCAGTATGAATGGAATAATTCAACTTATGACTAATCTTAGGGGAATTCTACTGAATTAGTACTATCCTACCCAAACTTCCGTCTAAACCCGCCGGATCCAGAACTCACAACTGGTATCAGAGCTATGATACTGATTCAATTGATCTAACAGTTGACTGAAACACCTACGCTCATGAATTATGGACCTTTAGGGGATTTCAGACGTAAAACATCAAATAAATGATCTATTCATGGATAAAAAGTAAAATTGAGACCATAAGATTGCTTAATATTGAATTTCGACCTAGTTTGTGAAAGAATCATCATGAAATGGAAGAAATAAAGATTTTGGATTGAAAGTGTTCAAACGGAAGAACTACATCCGTAGGAAAGTATTCCATTCACACGAATGTAGTTCATCCACACAAGATAGTGTTCTTCCGCACGCATGTAGATACATCCGCACGAAAGGTTCTCATCCACACAAACATGCCTATTTCGTTCCAAAAATCAATCAGTTTATCCACACGAAGGATGCATTCGCACAAATGAAGATTTCTCATCCACGCAAATGAGTCAAAGTGCTTAAAAAACACATTTTTTTTATCGTGGTGATGAGACGAGTGTTTAGAAAAAAATTGGTGATTAAATTTTTTTTCGGGATTTTAACGTCAAATACGGGCTGTTTAGGGACACCGTCGGAGGCTTCGGAGGTTGATTGAGATGGTGAGATCACAGAGTGGTGAAGTTAATGGGGTATTCATTGATACCTATGCAGAATGTTTATCATTTAGAGTAGTGACTATTAATGAGCCAAATAGAAAAATCCGCAATGATGAAAAAGCACTTTTGTGGACCAAAATGACATATTTCCACATAGTTGAGTTTTTATGTGAATAGAGAGGACTGAATTTGCTAAGTTTGAGGGGGTAATTCTGTGATAAGTTTTAGAGAGGTCAGAATTAGCAAAAATGAGGGGGAATAAAAATTTCATTAGAATATATTAAAATTCCGGCACTTTTAAAAATTCAGACGTGTAACATCATTCGGTTGGTTCCGACTTCAGATTGTCCATGGATGCATAAAATATGGATTCGTTAATTCGTGTTCATAGGAAGTTCGGATTCTTCAGATCATGACCAGATTGATGTCTTAGAGTTTGAGTCCCGAGTATTCGTCAAGCCGATTAGCAGAATTAGCGTCAGGAGTGATGCATCAGTAGTGTCGATACTTAAAAGATATATCGGAACTGATAATTCTGTGATAGTCTAAAATGTCAGATTGGCTAATCTTCAAGCAGATGAGTTATTTTCTAGACTAACCGTCGGGAAGTGATGATGTTTGTTGATTAAGTTGTTGTCGGGACTAACGGAGAAGAATATGCATCTATTATCGTGACTGAAGAGGAAGAATGTGAATATGATCGTGAAAGAATGTTTCTTAGATCGCAATGTGTTACCAGATGATTTGTTATACGATGAAGATTTGCTTATTGTGAAGATTATCGTTTACACCGATCAATTATTCAAAAGTGTGCTTAAAGGTGATAACCGAAAACGGGATTTTAGATTTCCGTCGTTATTCACCGACTTGAAATTTACCGGTGTGGTGTTTTGAAGTTTCTATAAATTTTCGGTTAGGTTTTTGAAGATTTAAAGATTGAGCTGAGTGGTAGATCAAAAACCGAACTTGAATGTGATTACCGTTGAAATGGAGATGCTGCATTCATTATATTCAAGTTGATTCTTATTCGTGAAGATTGCAGTTAAGCAAATCAGAGGAGGTTGGGAACCGTGCAAACTAAGACTTGAAGATTCATTTAAGGGGGAATGTATTGAGGATAATGCAAGCCAAATCATCAATCAAGGGGGAATTATCTGTAGATATCAAATGCTTGGTTGAAGTTGCAAATATTCAAACACGGCTCATTTTTCAAGATCAAGATTTGAAGTGACGGCCAAGGGGGAATTTGTTGGTGCATATTATGTATGTCCGCCACTGTGCGAGTATGCTAGATAGAGCATGTGTTGAATATTGTATAGTTGAGATACGAACACATGACTTTAGAGGAGGCGAGAGAGGTTCATACGAATGTAACTTCGTATGGATGTAAAACATTCCTGCAGATGTAACTCATTCGTGCAGATGTAACACATCCGCACGGACAAGCTCATCCGCACATAAGTGCTCGTCCGTCCCAACCTCATGTATATATATAGTGTCGTGTGTTCGTTAGTTGTTAATTTTTGGGAGTTTGGCTGGAGAGATTGCTGATACTCTCTCCGCCCGGTCAACGATGTAAACTCTTTCGGTATAACTGGAATCATTCGACTTTTGACTAATCTAATGGGAATTCTACCGAATTAGTACTATCCTATCCAAATTTCCGTCTAAACCCGCCGGATCCGGAACTTACAGTGTTGGTTAAATTACG
Source organism: Helianthus tuberosus (assembly GCA_030545235.1). Taxonomy (NCBI): domain Eukaryota; kingdom Viridiplantae; phylum Streptophyta; class Magnoliopsida; order Asterales; family Asteraceae; genus Helianthus; species Helianthus tuberosus. Next base: position 105,190,292 of record CM060361.1, on the reverse strand, counting down.
GTCAGTGACGCATCTCCTTTTTGTTTATGCTTTTTTTTGCCCTTTTTATTCACAAGTCACAACGATTGCCGCAAGAATCATACAATTACGTCGCAATTTTACCTAAATTTTGCTTTTTCTTTGCTTCAAATATGATTTGATTAGATAAGGTAGACGAAGAGGCTAATTGTAACATTAGGTTTTGGTGTGTTAAATCTGCCGACCAGTAAAGCATCTTGATTTTGCAGTTCATCTATCCGTCGTTTTCGTTTTTCTAGTTAAGGAATTGATAGATAGTTGTGAAAGTTTTAGTTTTGTTAGATTGAAATGTGATATATGTTGTTGATTACTATCGTTGTGGAGTCAATCTCCTACCCCAATAGAATCAAAACCCCAGAACATGAGTGTATAGGTAACTGTAGTAGCCATTACTAGAATTTGCTTTGGTTGCCAATGCTTCAATTTGGAGATTAGTTGTTCTGTAGAATTACTCTTTTCTTCTGGGTTTCAATACGTTTAATATTTCTATTTAGTGTGACTGGGTAAGAAAACAATCTATAATCCTTAATAGATTAGTCATCGTATAAACCTACCAAAGTTTTGTGTGGTTGATGATGCATTCTATATTTATTAAATATCTTGAAATATATCAAAAGATGCATACTCTGTTTTGTGATCTTAATAACTGAAGAGGTATGGTCCCAATTCCATGCACATATGGAAGGGACCACACCACTTTCTTCGTCCTACATGGCGCTTACATCAGCAAAAAAATCCAAAAGCTTCTGGAAGCTTCTGGAAGACGTCAAGGTGGCACCGAAGATGCTCCTCCAGACAAAAAGGACGACACGTGTCACCATTAATCAGGCGCCATGTAGACCTGTAACAAATCTGGGGGCAGACCGACAGAAGCTGCACGATTTCTCCAGCATGGACAAATATTGGTGCACCACGTGGACCACTATCCTAACCACAGCAGAGGAGACCAAGAGGATATTCCCCTTGGTCGGACACCTGGTGCCCAATAGCAGCTGGCAAGGTGGCTCCTCCCTCCTTCAACCTCCGGCTATAAATAGGACCCTTCATCATTCAGGTTATCCATTCTGTTCTCCTTACTTTCACCCACAACACACACTCTTTATCCCTCAGAACAGTACTTATTCTCACGCCAGAGTCCGGTTAAGAGGGAAACCCCCATATTCCCCTCTTAACGAGCTAATGGTTTGCTATTTTGCAGGACCATGGTCACAAGCGAGCAGAGAAGGAGATTGAACCCACGTAAGAAACGATCCAGCTAGTTAACCATCGGTGTTAACCAGTGTTTCATCATTGGTGCCCACCGCATTTTTTTGCAAACCATTTTCATCTCCTTTTTTCTTCAAAAAGCTCTCTAAATGACTGAACCAAACCCTTCACCTCACGTGGACGGAGAAATCTCTTCTTTTGAACTACTTTCGGACACCGCTCACGTCCAAAGGTTCCATGGGAACGAGACTATCCGAGAAGGGCAAGTAAACAATGAGATACCCGATATCTTTGGAAGCACTTCCAGAGTTATCAATCAAAGAAATAACAGAGCTACTTTTCAACCTCCACTCGGGGTAGTTAACCAAGCACCTCCGAAAGTCTCAACGTACGAATGGGATAGCTACAATGAAGAAGATGATACAATGAAGAAGATGATACAACGTACAACGAATGGCCGCGTAATATAAACGACGAATGGGATAGCTACAATGAAGAAGATGATACAACGTACAAAAGAGAAAGCACGGTGTTTAGCAGATTACCACCTGAACACGAGGCGTATAAACCCCACAACCACACGGGGTATAATCCAAACGCAGAACATGATTACTCGTTGAGGTATCGCCCAGAAGGCATGGCTGAAAAATCTAAGTTCATCAGAGAGATCGCAACAGCCGATATCGATAAGACAAAACTGCCACATAATGTGGGCAAATACAATGGCTTATCAGATCCCGACGACCACCTCCAAGTATTCAGCGGCGCAGGGTTAACAGGTGGGTGGACATTACCAACTTGGTGTCATCTTCTCGCACAAACCTTTATCGGCCCAGCGCGCGTCTGGTTTGATAGCCTGCCAGCAAGAAGAATTAAATCCTGGATCAATTTTCGAGACAAGTTCCTCGCGCACTTCTCCCAACAACGCAGGCATACTAGATATCCAGCTGATTGCTTAAACATATGGAGGAATGAGCATGAAAGCATATAAGATTTCATTACCAGATATAAAAAGGAATGTCTGGAAATCGGAGATGTAGGCGAGAAGATGATGCGTGCACATTTCATGAGGGCAGTAAAATGTGACGATCTGATCAAACGGTTGAAAGGAAGAGACAGTGGCCCCAAATATTGGGACACCTTCATCGAAGCAGCAAAAATAATTGCGCGAACCGATAAACAATTGACCGGCGATGACAGCCGTCAATACAATCACAGCCAACATGACCGACGCAACAAGAAAGGCAAAGGCCAGTCATGGAGATTATCAGGCTACAGAGAAAGAAGCCCGATAAGAGAAGATGCGCACGCTACGATCAATCAGATCAGCCATCGCAAAGAGGTCAAGAGAGAAAACAGGGAAAAGTAGTGGACACCCTTGACAGAGACCCCTTCTGAGGTCCTGTCAATCGAAAACCACTAGTTCAATCCTCCTCTACCGATGCGAAACAAAAGAGACCATGGCCCAAACCTCTTCTACGAGTTCCACAAAGATACAGGTCACTTGACCGATGACTGTTTCAGCCTAAAGCAGGAGATAGGGAGTGCTTTGAAAGATGGAAGGCTCACCCATCTGGTAAAAGTAGGAAAGTGTGATAATTGCCAAATCCAAAGAAGAGAAGAAGGCCCAGACACAAAAAGCTTCGAAAGTTAGAAACTCACATGATCCAAGGGGGGCCACGAAGACCGAGAAATAACTATAACAAGCGCGCCCAAGATGATTCTTGTCGCGAAAAACAAGTTGTTTTCCCTGTGGTGCGAGGGGGTCCAAGAGAGAGAAGACCCATAGTCATTTATGGCGTGATCGGCGATTACCAGACTGACTACATTTTCATTGACCCAGGGAGCATGGTAGACATCATCTACGAACAATGCTTTAATCAATTCGACCAGGAGGATAAAGAGCGCTTAGAACCAGTAGATTACCCACTAACTGGTTTCTACAACGAATTCGTTTTTCCTCTCGGTCAGATATCGTTCCCAGTGCTACTCTCAGATGGAAGGAACTCAAGAACAGAAGAAGTCACATTCATGGTATTGTCAGCAAGCTCAAGACATGATATACTCCTGGGAAGAGAGTCCCAAGGAGATTTTAGTATGATCTATGCAGGGCCGCATTCAGCTGTTGGGTTTCCAACAGAGACAGGGATAGCAATAATTTACGCAAGCAAAGAAGTCCTCGCAACTAATAATATCAGACCAGCAAAAGCAAGCAAATACACACCGCGCGCAGAAGCCGAAAAGTGGATACTGAACAACAAATATCCAAAATAAACTGTCACCTTGGGCACAACAATGTCAGATCTAACGCGCGCGGCGCTAAAAAAGTTGCTATTCGAGAACATGGACGTGTTCGCCTCGACACCGGATGATATGGTTGGTGTCCCACGTCACATAGCAGAGCATAGACTGAATGTTTCTGAAAATGATAAACCTGTGATCCATACGAAACGTCATCTGGGAGACATAAAGCACGATGCCATGCAAGAACATATCACCGAATTTCTAAACGCTGGTATCATCAAAGAAGTTCGTTACCAAACCTGGGTAGCCTGCCCAGTGATGGTCCCTAAAGGAAATGGTGGTTGGCGAATGTGCGTGGATCTAAACAAAGCATGCCCGCGTGACTGTTATGCTTTACCAGAAATTGACGAAAAAATCAATTCATTGGTGTCGTTCAGATGGAAATGCTTCCTTGATTGTTATAAAGGATACCATCAGGTGCAGATGGCCATCCAAGATGAAGACAAGACTGCATTCTGCACGCCAACATGGTTGTATTGCTATACGAAAATGCCCTTTGGACTAAAGAACGCAGGTGCAGCTTATCAGAGATTAATGAACGAAACATTCAGCGATGCAATCCGCAAATACATCGAGGTATACATAGACGATTCGGTCATAATGAGCAAGGAAGAGAGTATGATGTTGGTGAACATCCAAAAAACGTTCGATACGTTGTACGGAGTGAACATTAAACCGAACCCAGTGAAATGTTCCTTCGAAATGGTAGAAGGGAAGCTTTTAGGTTTCATCGTCACGAAGGACGAGTTCAAGGTCAATCCAGAAAAAGTTCAAGCAATAGAATGGATGCCTTCACCATCAACGATAAAGGAAATTTAGAAGTTGGCCGGACGATTAGCAGCTCTCAATCGTTTCCTCGCCAACCATGCAGCAAAATCTTTTCCATTCATCAAAATACTCCGCAATTGTGTGAAGAAAAACAAGTTCCAATGGACGCCTGAAGCCGAACACGCATTCCGAGAAATGAAAGACTGCCTCATATGGTTACCAACGCTGACTGCACCAATGAAAGGCGAACCCCTGGTAATGTACCTGTCCGCATCGGAAAGAACGGTAGGAGCAGTTCTACTGGTAGACAGACAAGGCATACAAATGCCAGTATACTACGTGTCTCGCACCTTGAATGACCCAGAAACGAGATATGCCATAATGGAAAAGCTGGTCCTCGCATTGATTAACGCGTCCAGGCGATTGCGCAGGTATTTTGCTAATCATGTCATTCATTTCTTAACGAACTATAACATCGGCAATATCCTCGCAAGACCTGAGATATCCAGAAGATTAGCAAAATGGGCCATAGAACTGGGAGGCCACAACGTGGTTTTTAGGCCAAGGCCAGCGATCAAGGGTCAGGTATTGGCAGATTTCTTGACAGAGGTTCCAGATGATAAAGACAGAGAGTGCAAGCCAATGGAAAGAGCTGAAAGGCAACATTCGGAAGAACCATGGCTACTGTATACAGATGGTGCATCTAACGAGGATGGCGTAGGCGCAGGACTTAGATTAGTAAGTCTAGAAAAAGATGAGTTCACATACGCCATCCGGTTAGACTTCAAGAGCACAAATAATGAAGCCGAATATGAAGCTTTTCTTGCTGGTTTGAGGTTAGCAATCAAGATGGGAGTCAAACACATAGAGGCGCATGTAGACTCCATGCTCGTGGCAGGGCAAATCAATGGCCAGTATGACGCCAAAGGAAATGTGATGGCGCTATACCTAGACCAAGCAAAAACATTGCTACATAACTTCAGTTCCTACAAAGTGCACCACATTAACCGGAGCGAGAATAAACCAGCAGATGCACTGAGCAAACTCGTGTCCACCAGCTTCCAGCACCTGGCCAAAGACGTGCGCATTGAAGTTCTAAGCAATCCATCAGTACCGCTAAGGCAAGTGAGCGTCATCCAACTGGGAGCAACGTCCTGGATGACTCCGATTATCATGCATCTCCAGTCTGGAATACTACCCGAAAGCAAAGCCAAAGCACGAAAAGTACAATACAAGTCCGAACATTACCAAATGGTTGATGGTATTTTATACAGGAAATCGTACCTCGGACCGTTGCTAAGATGTGTTGACCCAGAAGACGCAAATTACTTGATCCGCGAAGTACATGAGGGCATATGTGGCATTCATGCCGGCCCAAGAATGGTGGTAGCAAAAGTAATGAACGCATGATACTACTGGCCAGGGATGCACATGGATGCAGTCAAAGTCCTGAGAAAATGCAGTGGTTGTCAGAGGCACGCCCTGAAAACAATGCGCCCAAAAAATGAGCTGGTCCCCGTAACAATGGCCTGGCCGTTCCAGCAATGGGGCATAGATATGGCTGGTCCTTTTCCTGAAGCTCCAGGAGCAGTGAAGTTCATCATAGTCGTAGTAGACTACTTAACGAAATGGGTAGAAGCGAAGGCGCTAGCATCAACCACATCTACTATGGTGCGAAGGTTCATTTGGGAACATATAATTTGTCGGTTCGGACTGCCTCTGACAATCATAACCGATAACGGAACAAATTTTGCTGCTGAAGATCTCCAAAATTGGTTCAAGGAGCTGAACATAGAACACACCTTTTCCTCGGTGGCACACCCGCAAGGAAATGGTCAAGTCGAAGCAGTGAACAAAAGTATCGTGGACGGTATCAAGGCCCTGTGGGCCCATAGGACTATGCCAAAGACATGCAACGGGGAAACACCGTTCAGTCTAGTCTATGGGTCAGAAGCAGTGATACCGACGGAGATTGGCCTGCCATCTCCAAGGATGCTCTCTATGAATATGATTAACAATGAGGAAAAAAGAAGGTTGGATTTAGACCTTCTAGAAGAAAGAAGAGATATGACAGCAATCAACGAGGCAAAATACAAAACCAAGCTGGAAAAATACTATAACAGCAAGGTCAGAATTTGCACTTTCAACCCCGGAGACTACGTCTTGAGAGACAACGAGGCGTCCAATGCCGAAAGACCGGGAAAACTAGCTCCCAAGTGGGAGGGGCCTTATGTCATAGATGAAGTCCTCGGGAAAGGAGCGTACAAGTAGCGTACACTCGAAAACAATGAAGTCCCCAGGACTTGGAATGCCCAGCAACTCAGGAAATGTTATATGTAGACAATCATAGTCTTATTTTTTCTTGTAACGAACAGTCGTGGGCCCAACACAGTTAACCTTAATACAAGAAGTGTTGGCTATTTTATCTTGTGTGAATTTCTGTTACAACTGCATATATTACTTCGGGCATACACGAAAACATCAATGGCCCAGACATAGGAAACGTTGTAGACCTCCAAGGCTCGTCACAACTAAGTGCACACCCGGGTCAAAAACACAACCAAAGCCTATCACGCCAAACACCACTTCGTGCCCATCTACACACAAAAGCATCGTAAACACGGTAATACGAACATTGTAAGACCCCCAAAGCTGAGCACAGCAGGGTCAACACAATAACCTGTAAAATGATCACTTCGTATATACGAATCAAACTACGCGCTTAACGACAGAACACACGTCGTAGAGTTTCCTAAGCATAACACAATACAGTGTATAGCTAGGATAACCAGCACAGTCTAACCTGTCTCACCCATCAGTCATTCGTGATACCTAATCAAAGTAATTACACATGCACATATTGTAACGATAATAAATCCACAACAAATAAAAACCAAAAACCCACAGTTAGCATAAAACATGTCAAGTGTACCAAATATACCAACAGACATAGCAACAGAAAGTAAAATTGTTTACAAAGCATAAGGTAAATTGTTAAAGGAAATTGTCAGACGATTACAAGGCTATCAGGCCTATACACGGCACGCAGGCCGGAAACCTTCAATCGTGACAACTAGTACCAGCACCCCAGCTTCGCGATCTTAATCACCAAGAGCTTTCTTCAGCAACGCAATTCCATCAGGTTTTCGGGATAATTTTCCAGCAGCCTTGACGATAGCAAATTCAAGAGATTCGAACTCTTGCCGCTTCTCCGCGTAACGAGCCTTGCAGTTAGTTTTATATAAATCAAAACTCTTCAATGCTTCCTTCGCCTCAGCAGCCGATCTACCCTCAGTATAACCTTCTTTACCGCCATGATCGTACGCAGCTTCACCAAGTTCATACATATACTTGGCTAGCTCCTCTGACCCGGCGATACGTTCAGAAATCTGCAGAAAGTAATGGAAACGTTAGAGAAGCAACAATGGCCAACTAAACACAAGCAAACACAAAAGAAATTACCAGAGGCACTGCGCGTGCAAGCAGACACTTGCAATCAGAGGTAACCTCTTCAACCAAGATTTCAGAAGCTCTGCTCTCAGCCTCCTTCTCAGCAGCAAACTTCTCCAACTTGGCTATGCGTTGGATATATTCTGGTTCTCTCTTCCGATGCGTGGCGCGCTCCTGCTCAGCCCCATCACTTATTTTAGTCTTCTCTCCCGAAAACCTCACAATGGTATCGCACTGGGTTTGCATCTCCTTGTTTGTTCGCTCACAAGCAGCTTCCCAGTCTTTCTGCTTGTCAGCGTTCAACTATCTTTCCTTGGCAAGCTTCTCCTCTGCATCAGCAACCCTCCATGCCAAACCCTTCTTCTCAGCATTGAATTTTTCTCTCTCTTCAGCAAACGCCTTCTTGGCAGCCTCAAACTCCAACGTGTCCTCCCCCATTAACTGCCATTCCCGCGCAATCTCCTGGGAGATAGCAAAAAAGTTGACCCCAGCATGGATGTGATCGTCCAAAAGATCCATCTGATTGCGTTTCTTTTGAAACAATCTTTCTGCAGGGGGAAGGACAGGGAAAAGAACTCTCGGCAGTTGTTCAGGTCAGTCATCCGAGACACTTGAGTCAGGTTCCAGCTAGGGGCATGGGGGAGATCAGCACAAGCAGGATTATGGGTATCCCAAGACCCACCCTGAACATGTTCGTACTCTGGGACATGATGACTCCCTGAAGCGCCACCTTCCCCAGAGCCCCGAACAACCCTGGTGTAAATGGTATGGTGAGGAGTAGCCTCACTTGATTCTACTTCAAAATCAGGATCTACACCACAACCACCATCACCACCATCACAACCATCAGCACCTGCACCACCACCCTTGATGCGGGTTGGTGTGTATATGGAATTAAGTATATTTTAAGCCCTTTTTACACGTTAGTCAAGTTTTAAATTTATAAAACACGTTATTTTACTAACACCAAACACACATATGGGCAAGTGCACCCATCGTGAGCGTAGTATAGTGTTGGCAAGATACCGAGGTCGACCAAGGACACAAGAGCTTTTAGTACCGGTTTATCCTCAACGTCTAATCAAATCAAAAGTTTAGAAAAAGGTTTTAAACAAGAAAAATAAAAACAAATTAAAATGCTGAAAAATAAAATAAAAATAAAAACAGATAGACAAGATGAATCACTTGGCTCCGACTCGTGTTTAGTGTAACCTTTGATTATTTTCGCACTTTTGCACTATTTAAGAGATTATCTTAGTTATTGTAGTAGGCCCTCTTTTGAAGGTGACGTTACCCTTAACTCAGTAGTTTGAGTCAGCAAGGATACAATCCTAAAGGGTCGGATTATTGAAAGATAATTAATTAAGTTATTAATGCGTATTATGGTAGGCCCCTCTTTTGAAGGTGACGTCTCGGCTAAGTAGTCTGAGTCAGCAGGGATACAGTCCTAAGTAGTCGGGTTAAAGTATTAATAGTAGTTTACATATGAGGGGATCAAAGAGTTTGGACCCCCGCCATCCAATACCGGTAAGTATTGAAGGAGGTCCTACTAAATTTGACCCAGGTCCTTGCAGGATCTATACACTGAACAAGGCAAGACTCTTACCAAACCGTTCCCTTAACCCCCGACCAGGTAGCCAACATACCTTCATATAGACCGTGGAGATATGAATGGTGAAAATCTTTTATTTTATATAGACAGTAAAATAATGCCAAGACACCATTGACAAACGATAAGGAAGAATCACCTTCAACATAAGAAACTAGTTATAAAAGTCATTAATACATAACCAAGTAAAAAGCGCAAAAAGATTAAAAATAAAAAAGTATTACACTAGACACTTGTCTTCACCAAGTGATGTAAGAGACTTAGGCAAACATGGCCTTTGATTGTCAAGAACTCTTACGATCAATCTTGGATCCCGAGACGACTTACACACTCTATGATGGACAATGGATGATGGTGGTGGATGATGGTGTTGTGATGGTGGTGGGTGGTGGGTGAAGTGTGAGAGTGGTGGTGTGCCAAGGGATGGTTTGCAAATGAGCCAAGCACCCCTATTTATAGCCTGAACAGTAGCTCGGGCACGGCCCCGTGTCCAGTGGGCACGGCCCCGTGTCCATCCTCCTTCTCTGTCTTCATTAATTGCTCTTGTCTGCATTAGTTGACCACTGCCCCGTGTCCGTTGGGCACGACCCCGTGTGCATAAGCGTATCTGTACTATCAAGATTTGCCTGGATTCTGCGAATCTTATAGTTGACCACGGCCCCGTGTCCGCTGAGCACGGCCCCGTGGTGGGCGATAGAAGCTTCTACAACTTTGTCTTTTATGATGACACTTGGGCACGCCCCCGTGTTCACTGAGCACGGGGCGTGTTCAGCCTTCTGTTCTTTTGTTTTGCTTGGGAAGATGCTTTCGGGGAGGTCGGGCATGCCGCGTTTGTTCCTTTTCTTGAATTTATGTTAGATTTAGCTGCCTTTTTGCTTCTTTTGTTAATTTGAGCTCATTTAATCCTGAAAATACAAAAGGAAGACAAAAGCACACTTTTTCCAACATTAGTACTAAAAAATGGTTAGTTTTATGCCACAATTATGTAATTTATATGTTGCATTTTGCACACATCAAATACCCCCACACTTGAATCTTTGCTTGTCCTCAAGCAAAACTCTTTATAATGTGGCTTTACACTCCCAAATGGAATGGGTAGAAGAGAAGGTTTTTGGGCTTTTCATAGAGTGTCGGGATTTCCAAGATTCTTTATTAAGTTTTATTTTTATTTATTTACAATCCTATTCGTCATGATTTATTTAAAACTTTTCATAAGATAAATTACTTATTAGGGCATAACATGCCTCTTTAAAATTCCATTTATATACAAGTTCACATACCTCACGGGGGATCACTCAACACTCGGCCGAAGATGTATTCTAGTGAATCACTCGAGAGCGGCATGGAACTTACTCCTACCATAGGCTTGCCAAGCAATCAATTCTCCTCCTTTTTAACTATAAACCTTTGTAAATATCAAGAGGACTTTTGGGTGAAGGGTTAGGCTTGGGTTAAAAGTAGGTGGTTGGGTTAGTGGTTAGTAGAAAATGGCGAACAGCGTAAAAAACATCGGTTTTTCGTAAGACTTTATATTTTTGCACTTTTTATTTTGATGAAGCTATTATTCAAACAAAGTTATTTTTGATGAACTTGCTTGTTTATTTCTTTTGTTTCATCATCAATATTTTTTTTTTTGAAAAAAAAGCCATAAGAAAAACCGAGCTTGGTACTAAAACAAAGGGTTAAAAATAAAAAGGGTTTTGGTGGGTGAAAGGGTGTTTGTTTTTTGGTTAAGAAATGAAAAGGTTTAGGCTCAAAGGGGTTAACTAGGGGGATTTTGGGTAGGTGGTAAAAAAAAAAGAAAAATAACGGTGTAGAAGTAAAAAGGGTTAGTCCTAATGCCTCCATCATTTACTTACTCGGGTTTAAGTTGGTAAGGACCGGAAACGTATCGTCGTGGCAAGTTCTAGAGTTGTAAGAACCAAGTAGCTATTCACACAAGAAACGAAAAATGAGCATTTAGTTTAAAGATATGTATTTGTATGCTCAATAAATGCTCAAAACTCACTTTTGTGGGAATGGGTTTTTATGTGATCAAGTATATATAATCAAATTTTAACTAAACTTGTTATGCCTTTTCATAGTTTTCTTATGTTGGTTCTTTTTATCACGACGCTATCAGTTGTAAATTTGTAAAAATATAACCTTTTTAGAACTTGAATTTCCCAAACTAAACCTAGACAAGTAAAAAAAATAAAAATTTTTTGAGAAAAAATTTGGGGTGATTAGCGGTTTCAATAGAGTTTTGTGTAAGGCTTGTGATTAGGACTTGCGAGATTCAAAGTTTTAGCATCCCCCCCCCCCCCACACTTAAATTACACATTGTCCTCAATGTGTCCCAAAAATAAGTTTTTAGGTTGATTGAATGTGTAAAAAGGTGTGAAAAAGCAAAATTTTATGTTACTGGGCGTCTGGACACGGCCCTGTGTTGTCCGGGCATGGCCCCGTGTTCAGATTGCCAGTAACATAAATAAATAAAGAGGAACAGAAGCCTGGACACGGGGGCGTGTTGGGTGAACACGGCCCGTGTCCAGTTTACCTGAACTGGGCATTTTCTGCAGACTGTGCAGCACGGGGCCGTGTTGGGTGGACACGGCCCGTGCTGAACTTGCTGTAATGAAGAAAATTTCGTCAGATGGCCCTGTTTTCGTGCATGGGGTGCTGGTTCAAGTTTCCCTTGTTATCCTTCACCATCACGAGTGTGTTTTATTCCTGAAAATTAAAATTAAACTAGAAAACATAAAGATTATTCTAAGCTAAACTAAGGATAGTTTCGCGGAATGCCTCAGTGGTGCGCCACGTTTATAAGGGTCCTTGGCTAGACCCAAAGCCTGGTCATATGTTACCCAAGTGGGATGTTTTGCATCCCATGCTACACCGTCGGAGAGCGTCATCCAAGCTTGAGTCTATGACCTTCATGTAGTTGACCGGGTCTTCATCTTCTACTCTTTTTCCGACTCCAAACTTCACTTCCTCGTCCCCAAACTTCAATGTTAGTGTTCCGTCATTCATGTCTACCACTGCTAGGGTAGTGGCTAGAAATGGCCTCCCTAGGATGAGAGGGACTTCGGTGTCTTCTTCCATGTCTAGGATGACAAAGTCGGCCGGGAAGACGAAATTGTCGACTTTGACTAATAGATTTTTAGCAACACCTTGTGGATATTTGACGGATCTATCGGCAAGTTGTATGCTCATCTTTGTAGGGCTTGTTTTTCCTAGGCTGAGTCGTTTGAACATTGATGCGGGCATGAGGTTGATGCTAGCCCCAAGATCGGCTAGTGCATTGCGAATGGGGGATTCCCCAATCGAGCAAGGAATCGTGAAGCTTCCAGGATCAATCTTCTTTTGTGGGAGTTTGTTGAGTAGTAAGGCGGAACATTCTTCGCCTAAGTTAACTAATTGCAATGATTCAATTTTCCATTTATGAGTGAGGAAGTCCCTCATAAATTTTGAATATTTTGGCATTTGGGTTAGGACTTCGATAAATGGAATATTAACATGCAATTGTTTTAGTAAATTTTCGAACCTTGTGAATTGCTCATCGGTCTTTTGACGAATTAACCGACCGTGGTATGGAACCGGAGGAGTCTTAGTAGGCTCTTGAATTGGTGAAGAAGCCTTCTCTTGTTGGGGCGCGGGTGGAGTTGTGGTTTGGCTAGATTGGCTTCTTTCAGTTGGTGGAAGTGGAGCCTCTTCGGGACCCACGGTACGGTTTCTCAATGTTATGAGGTGTACTTGTGCCTTTGGGTTGGTCTCGGTATTACTTGGTAACGCGCCTTGTGGTCTCTCGGAGAAATTTTGAGCTATTTGATTTAATTGTTTTTCAATGTTTTGAATGCTAGCTTGTTGATTTCTAAAATTCGATTCCAATTGCTGAAATCGATCCGAGTTTTTCTTTTCGGTGTCGGAGATGAGGCGAGATACAGTATCTTCAAGCCTTTCTCGTCCACCTTGTTGTTGAGAAAAAAATTATGTTTGTTGAAAGTTAGTTCGTTGGTTTTGTTGGTTACTACTATTGTCGGGATCTCTCCAACCAAGATTGGGGTGGTTACGCCATCCTTGGTTGTAGGTACCCGTTGGAGGACCCGACGGCCTAGGTCTATTATCAATGTAGTTTACTATTTCTGTTTGATCATCAACTTGTTTCATACAACTCCAATTTTCATGTGGCCCACCACACCCCTCAGAAGCCATTACCGAGACCGTTTTTTTCATTTCTAACTTTTTTATTTTTGAAGAAAGGGCCTCGATTTGAGCTTGCAAAGAAGTGCTTTCATCAACCTTATGGGCACCCGGGGCAATTGATTTATTGCCTCGGGGAGTGTGCCACTGAAAATTGGTTTGAGCAATTTCCTCAATTTGATTATATATTTCATTTGGGCGACGATTACCTAAAAGTCCCCCGGAGCTAGAATCAAGTGTTTGTCTTGTGTGTGGCAACAACCCATTGTAGAACGTGGATACTTGTTGCCATACCGCAAGACCGTGATGAGGACACTTTCTTAGTAGCTCCTTGAACCATTCCCAAGTTTCATATAAGGATTCTCCATCTTCTTGTGAATTTGTATTAATTTCAGTCATTAATTTAGCCGTTTTAGCAGGAGGGAAATACTTATATAGAAACTTTTGGGCTAGTTCATCCCAGGTGTTTACTGAACCAACTGGGAGGGTGTTAAGCCAAGCCTTAGCTCGGTCTTTTAGTGAGAATGGAAACATACGAAGGCGGATGGCATCGTTTGATGCTCCATTGATCCGGAAGGTATCACATATTTCTAAGAAATTAGTAATATGTAGATGAGGATCCTCGTCCGCAATCCCATGGAAGGTTGTGGAGATTTGAAGCATTTGTATCAAATGTGGCCGAAGTTCGAATTTGTTGGCTTCGACATTCTGTGCATTGATAGCGGCGCCGAGATTACCTACGGTGGGTCGTAGGTAATCCATGAGGGTACGTTGGTCCGACATTGGAAGTGGGTCCCCCGAGACTTTCTCTTGGTTTTTAGCTTTAAGTCTTTTTCTGAGAAAGCGTTCGGGTTCTTCAAGAGGTTCTTTTATGTCTCTACTAGAACTGGAGCTCATGCACTACGTGGAAAGTTCAGATGTGGCGCCTGGGTTCCAAGTCCTGCAATAAAAACAGAAAAGAACGTTGGTCAGAAGGTTCACCACGGCCCCGTGTTCAGGTGAACACGGCCCGTGGTTGGAGATGCAGTGATTGCTTTCCGGATCCCTATTACTGGAGAGTTGGACACGGCCCCGTGTTGCACCGACACGGCCCCGTGCTCAGCTCTCTGTAACTCAAAAAATAAAAATTGCTAGTAACAATGCTGGGCACGGCCCGTGTCCGACCAGGCACGACCCGTGCTGAGCGTCTGCAGAAACTGACAAACTACGAAAAATCTAAAAAAACAGAAAAATTAGAAAAACGATCAGGCCGTTGATTCCTAACTTTCTTAAAATCCTTGTGTCCCCGGCAACGGCGCCAAAAACTTGATGCAGGTTGGTGTGTATATGGAATTAAGTATATTTTAAGCACTTTTTACACGTTAGTCAACTTTTAAATTTATAAAACACGATATTTTACTAACACCAAACACACATATGGGCAAGTGCACCCATCGTGAGCGTAGTATAGTGTTGGCAAGATACCGAGGTCGTCCAAGGACACAAGAGCTTTTAGTACCGGTTTATCCTCAACGTCTAATCAAATCAAAAGTTTAGAAAAAGGTTTTAATCAAGAAAAATAAAAACTAACTAAAATGCTAAAAAATAAAATAAAAATAAAAACAGATAGACAAGATGAATCACTTGGCTCCGACTCGTGTTTAGTGTAACCTTTGATTATTTCCTCACTTTTGCACTATTTAAGAGATTATCTTAGTTATTGTAGTAGGCCCCTCTTTTGAAGGTGACGTTACCCTCAACCTAGTAGTTTGAGTCAGCAAGGATACAATCCTAAAGGGTCGGAATATTGAAAGATAATTAGTTAAGTTATTAATGCGTATTATGGTATGCCCCTCTTTTGAGGGTGACGTTACCCTCGGCTAAGTAGTCTGAGTCAGCAGGGATACAGTCCTAAGTAGCCGAGATAAAGTATTAATAGTAGCTTACATATGAGGGGATCAAAGAGTTTGGACCCCCGCCATCCAATACCGGTAAGTATTGAAAGAGGTCCTACTAAATTTGACCCAGGTCCTTGCAGGATCTATACACTGAACAAGGCAAGACTCTTACCAAACCGTTCCCTTAACCCCCGACCAGGTAGCCAACATACCTCCATATAGACCGTGGAGATATGAATGGTGAAAATCTTTTATTTCATATTGACAGTAAAATAATGCCAAGACAGCACGGACAAACGATAAGGAAGAATCACCTTCAACATAAGAAACTAGTTATTAAAGTCATTAATACATAACCAAGTAAAAAGTGCGAAAAGATTAAAAATAAAAAAGTATTACACTAGACACTTGTCTTCACCAAGTGATGTAAGAGACTTAGGCAAACATGGCCTTTGATTGTCAAGAACTCTTACGATCAATCTTGGATCCCGAGACGACTCACACACTTTATGATGGACAATGGATGATGGTGGTGGATGATGGTGTTGTGATGGTGGTGGGTGAAGTGTAAGATAGGTTGTGTGCCAAGGAATGGTTTGCAAATGAGCCAAGAACCCCTATTTATAGCATGAACAGTAGCTCGGGCACGGCACCGTGTCTAGTGGGCACGACCCCGTGTCCATCCTCCTTCTCTGTCTTCATTAATTGCTCTTCTCTGCATTAAGTTGACCACGGCCCTGTGTCTGCTGGGCACGACCCCGTGTGCAGAAGCGTATCTGTACTATCAAGATTTACCTGGATTCTGTGAATCTTATAGTTGACCACGGCCCCGTGTCTGCTGAGCACGGCCCCGTGGTGGGCGATAGAAGCTTCTACAGCTTTGTCTTTTATGCTAACACTTGGCCACGCCCCCGTGTTCACTGAACACGGGGCGTGTTCAGCCTTCTGTTCTTTTGTTTTGTTTGGGAAGATGCTTTCGGGGAGGTCGGGCATGCCACATTTGTTCCTTTTCTTGTATTTATGTTAGATTTAGCTGCCTTTTTGCTTCTTTTGTTAATTTGAGCTCATTTAATCCTGAAAATACAAAAGGAAGACAAAAGCACACTTTTTCCAACATTAGTACTAAAAAGGGTTAGTTTTATGCCACAATTGATGTAATTTATATGTTGCATTTTGCACACATCAACCCTCTCCAATTTCCTCAACCTCCACTTCATCTTCTCCCCTTTTTCCCGGATCAGCATGCGGAGGAGACAAGCCAAAGGTCCTAGACGGTGGTGAGGCAGGAGGGGTAATCTTAGAAATATCGAACTTACGAGTACCCTTACCTGATTTCGCACCTGTGTTAAGACAAGCATGATAGTCAAAAGGAAGAATGAAAAGTAAAAAACAACACATACAAACATAAATCTCTTACCCTGAGAACCAGAAGAAGCTGCATATATCTTCTCCAGAAGGTTACCATGTTTTGCACTAAAAACACCCAGGTCAATCTCTGATTCTGAAGGTGCAGGAGGAGTCTCATTCTGAAGCTTAGATTTTTTTGCTGCAAGCGCAGCGGCAGCCTGCTCGTCAAGCTCCTTCTTCTTGTCTTCAAAAACTTTCTTCTTTTTCATGATATCTGTCAGGGTGGCATCGTCATCAGGAACACGCTCAACGCGCTTATCTCCTGCGTCTAAACCAGAGAGCGTGTCAGAAACGACAACATAGTCCAGAAGGGAGAAGTTAGAAGGTCGCTTACGAGGTGCTCCAGTCACAGATTCCTCGACCTTCTTCTTCTTCTTCTTCTTCTTCTTCTTCTTCTTCTCAGACGTATCTACCTTTTTCTTCTTTCGGCTTTCAAGCTGTTCAGCAGCATCAGTGGGAACATCAACATCATTGCCAGCAGGTTCATTTACAGGCTCGTTCATAACACCCTGCGATGGACCTGCACGCGGGGAACGAAGGATTAGACCTTCACGCGATCTATCAGAACCCTCACTCGAAAGGACGATAACCTCCTCTCGAGTAGGACTAAGTACATCGTCAAGATCATCCCCACCATCTTCACCTAAAACGGTGTTAGCATAAGCAGCAAGGCTTTCGCTGGTAGGGTGCAAGAAGCGATCTCTTATCTAATCTAACCAAACAGGCCTCCCCTTGGGCAAATATGCAACGATCATAGCTCCACCGGCTTTAGGATCAAGCACGTTCATCAAACTATACCCAACTGTATAATACAACAAACATGAGGAAGTACACAACAAATAAGGAAGAATATAACAATAAATCAAAAACAGCAATACCTTTTCCTTGATAGCCAAAGACAGGAACCCCCCTAGGGTTCTGAAGGGCCCATAACATACTCATCCCTGCTGCCACCAGTGCCCTCTCCTCAAGCTGGGCGATAGAAGTAACCTTCCGAGTCAACATTTTGTACCACTCCTGCTCAGCAAAATCTATAGACACATTCACGCGAGGAACTCCTTCACTATCCGCCCGGTAATGCATATCGACCGGAATGACTCCACGATGAATATAGAAAAACTTCTGCTTCCAATCATGTAGACTCTTCGGTGGGTTAATATTACAAGGACTAACCCCACTGGTTCGGGAGTTGAAGGAGTAGAAGCCACTAGTATAACTCACAAAATAAAACACGTTAAACATCTCGAAAGTTGGCTCAATACGGTTGGCCCTAAATATGAATTCGAAATGAGTAAGCCGAGGTAACCCTAGAGCGTTAATCTGAGAAATATGTAGCCCATAGTTTGTCAAAACTTCTGTAGTGAACTTCGTCATAGGAAGATGAAAGTTACCCTCCCGGAAGTAAGCATCATACAATGCTATATAGCCCGGAGGAGCATCCAAAGCGGTGGAATTCGGGGTTGGAAACTGAGTACCCCACTCCGATCGGAAGCCCATGTCATGAACAAGATTCTGGAATTCCTCCTCTTTCCAGTTAATCTCCGCCCGGTCCTGACCAGGAGGATTTCGGGGCTTATACTTCCTTTTCCTCGAAGGATTTTCTCCTGTAGACATAATTATGAAAGATGACAAGAAGAAATTGGAGGTTAGAAACACAAGATAAGTGGAAGAAGATGAGAGGAAATGGGAGTTTGAATTTTGAAAAGTTAAGAAATAGGATGAATCATCACCTATTTATTCCCATCGCATTAAATGCGATGGGTAGTGGACCGTCAGGAAGACAGACGGACAACCAATAGGGAGAGGACACGCCAAAGGAGTGAGAAACCGTCGCCTCGGTTTAAGGGTGCGTAGCCGCCACGCACCTGACACACGGAGGAAAAGTAACTGACGGTTCTTAAAAAGGTAACTGTTCACCTCCGAAAAGACAGCAACACTCCAATCATGTCAGTTGTCCTCATCCCAATAAAAGAAGCTTCTCTTAGAAGAAACCGCTAATACTGCAAGATTACCACCATGCGCCGTGCGGCCATTTAGCTCAACTTTTCAAGGTTACCACCATGCGCCGTGCGTCCTCTTGGCTCAATTTTGCAAAGTTACCACCATGCGCCGCGGGGCCTCTTGGCTCAACTTTGCAAAATTACCACCATGCGCCGCGCGGCCTCTTGGCTCAACTTTGCAAGGTTACCACCATGTGCCGTGCGGCCTCTTGGCTCAACTTTGCAAGGTTACCACCATGCGCCGTGCGGCCTTTTGGCTCAACTTTGCAAGGTTACCATCATGCGTCGTGTGGTCTCTTGGCCTAACTTTGCAGGGTTACCATCATGCGCCACGCGCCGTTTTGGATCAACTTCGCAAGGTTGCCACCATGCGCCATTTTGGCTCAACTTCGCAAGATGCCAACATGCGCCGTGCGCCCTTATAGATCAACTTCGTACGGCCATCGTCATGCGCCTTACAAAGGCAAACAACAAAAACGACACCCTTATTAGTCCAGAATCCCTCCTAGACGATCAACTCAACTAGAAGACACACTGGACTGGGGGGACTTGAAGAGGTATGGTCCCAATTCCATGCATACATGGCAGGGACCACACCACTTTCTTCGTCCTACATGGCGCTTACATCAACAAACAAATCCAGAAGCTTCTGGAAGACGTCAAGGTGGCACCGAAGATGCTCCTCCAGACAAAAAGGACGACACGTGTCACCATTAATCAGGCACCATATAGACCTGTAACAAATCTGGGGGCAGACCGACAGCAGCTGCACGATTTCTCCAGCATGGACAAATATTGGTGTGCCACGTGGACCACTATCCTGACCACAACAGAGGAGACCAAGAGGATATTCCCCTTGGTCGGACAGCTGGCGCCCAATAGCAGCTGGCAAGGTTGCTCCTCCCTCCTTCACACTCCGGCTATAAATAGGACCCTTCATCATTCAGGTTTTCCATTTTGTTCTCCTTACTTTCACCCACAACACACACTTTTTATCCCTCAGAACAGTACTTATTCTCACGCCGAAGCCCGGCTAAGAGGGAAACCCCCATATTCCCCTCTTAACGAGCCAACAGTTTGCTGTTTTGTAGGACCATAGTCGCAAGCAAGCAGAGAAGGAGATTGAACTCACGTAAAAAACGATCCAGCTAGTTAACCATCGGTGTTAACCAGTGTTTCATCAATAACCTACTACTATTTTCCATTAGGCTCTCATCATGAAAGCTCTAATAATGTTACTATCTTAACTAATTCCATAAAACGCAATGATAGAGCACTTTAGTTTAGTTTTTTGTATTAACAGGCTACTTATCATTGTACACCCTATACGATGACGTGATTGGATATCTTCTTTTTTTGTCTATGGAGGTAAGCTGTGGTCTAAAGCGCAATGTCTACTTTCTGTATTGATAGGCTAATGGAAGTGAGCTTTAATATGCATGTCATATGGAGGTAGCCATTACTACATAAACTGCAAAGTCCAAACCAATATATATCGATATGACAATATATTAGATCCATGGTTTGGTTAGTTTAGTTCTTATCCCTAAAATCCTATTTCAGCGTGATCTCTAATTATAATAAATAAATAGGATTTGGTTTGTTTAACTAAAACTATAATGATAAAATTTTCATTAAAACAGAAAGGAACCATCCAACACGCACCACGGACTAAAGGGTAATTGCACGGTACCCCTGACCGCGGAAGGGATCTCCCTTCCCAGTTCACCACCCGACAAGGATCCCTGGCGGCAAATACCCATAGCCATCAAAGAGGGGTAAGAAACATGTTTCGAACCCGAGACCTCGAGTGTCCTCGGTCCGGCTTTAAAGCGGGTGTCGGTGGCCACCAAAGTGGCACTAATGGGAATTGAACTTGGGTCTCCATTGGAGAACCCAAGTCACTCCACCACTAGGCCACTTGTGGTGGTTCGCACCACGGACTAGGGGAGCTCTTTCAAGGTACTTCACACTTTCTTTGGTAGAGTTCGTAAGCTCACAATCGATATAAGTAAGATAATGTAGAAATTGAAAAAATACCAGCAACACCACTTTGACCAGATTCGCACTAGACTTTATTTAAACGTTGTGTACGGGTGTCAGCTAACATTTTCGGACCAGACTGATATGTGTCAACATAAATTAGTATGATTAGGATGCTATGTATACATGTTCTTAATAGATTAATTGCCATCAAAGTTCAGTGTTGCTCTCATAATTAAGGTTGTTAGTGGTAGTGGTGGCTCTTTGGAATCTATTGCGGCTTTGAAAGCACGTGGCATTGATATGACAAGTTGATGGAGGATATGATGAAACAACTTGGTATTAATACATATTAAGAAGGTATAGTGGTTCCACATCGTCATCCTTGGTAACCGTTTTGGCTTTTCTTGGACTTTGTATTTAGGGGTTAACCAGGTGTGTTGCCGGACTGATAGATAACCAAAATGGAGAGTTAAGGCATTCAAAATACAAGCTTTTATAGATTTTCATTTACTTTAAATCACATGTTATATATTGTGTGTTTCGTTTAAGATCAAATAGCGTCGGCTAAGGTTTATTTATTGCTTTGTGTACATATGATGTTTCCGCTGCAACACGTGGACGGATAAAAACCTAGTTTCTTAATAATAAAACATGTAAAGGAAAGGTGAATCACGTTCATTATATTATATTTGAAGTCTTTCACTCTAAATTATGTCGTAGTTTAAAATAATCATCGACCATTTGAATAGAAACTTGAATTTGTCTGTTGATCAGTTCTGTTTATAGGGTGGCATATCGTGTATATCTCTACACAATAATACACGAACACGAAAATATACGACACACGAAATCCAATACACGAACACGACACGATAAGGTTTCGTGTCCAATTTTTCATACACAAACACGAAATATTTTTTAACAGGTATACACGATAATTACCTGTTAATACCTGTTTGCAAATGTTTAAATAATTACATATCTAGAACTTGTTTAGTGAAACAAAAGTTGCCAAAAGTTGACAGTATGCTTAAATAATGCATAAATTCATAATCCGTAACAAGTTTGAAACAAAATCCATAAATGACAAATCATAAAAGGCTTAAATAATTCGTAACATCAATTCAAAACAATGTAAAGTTCATTGGAATCGGAACGGGAAGAGTTAGGGAGACTAGAAAGATAAGTGATAAAATCAGGTTTTCAAATCACATGGTCACACTAAATTATATTTTTTATTATATTAAAATTGTTAACATGTATTACCATGTACTAAACAGGTATTTTACTTGTTTAGACACAAAAATTAACAGGTATTTTTGTGTCTACTTGTTTAGTACCTGTTACCTGTTAAAGCCATACACGATACCTGTTAACTTCGTGTAGGTTCGTGTCATGTATTCGTGTACGTGTCTAAAATTGCCAGCCCTATCTGTTAAAACATAATAGAAAACATGAATACATACCCTTGATTGCAGACAGGCCATCAGAGAATCCAGTGAGTGATGCAACCATCAAAGTTGACATGCTTGTCAAGGTTATCCGGTTCCTCCTTAGGGTGCAATCTAATGATGGTGGTGATGAAAACCGAAAAGGGTATCGACTGAGGAGAGGGAGGCCGATTTGATGTTTGAGTCCAGTGGTCAGATTCCTAAGCAACATTCCATGACAGGTTGCATTATAAACAACAATGTACTCTGCCATCATTGTGGAAGTTGTGGTCAACTGTTGTTTATGACTCTTCCATGAGATGGGTCCGTCGGCGAACATTAAGATATAGCCCGAAGTGGATTTCTTGCCATCTTTGCATTTGGAAAAGTTAGAATCAGAATAGCCTACCACTTGTAAATGATCACTCCTTCTATAAGTCAGTTTATAGTCTTTCGTCCCTTGAAGATATCAAAGTAACTTCTTAGCTGCTTTCCAGTGATCTAGGCCAGGATTAGTCTGATAACGGCCTAGCACTCTAGCAATATAAGCGATATCTAGGCGAGTATAGACTTGAGCATACATCAGGCTCCCAACTACTGACGCGTAAGGTATCTGCCTCATTTGCTCCTTCTCAACCTCTGTTGTCGGACATTAGAATGAACCGAAAACATCTCCCTTAACTACTGGAGCGACGGAGGGTTTGCACTGTTGCGTGTTATAATGTGTAAGGATACGCTATGTAAGCCTTTTGAGACAATCCTAAGACCCCTTTGTGTCTAGCTCGGTGAATTTCGATGCCAATGACGTAAGAAGCATCTCCGAGATCCTTCATGTCGAAGTTATGCGAGAGTAACCGCTTCGACTCATGCAACATGTCTTAACTATTACTTGCCAATAGAATATCATCAACGTAAATGATAAGTATAGTAAAGTTGCTCCCATGCATCTTGAGGTAGGTGCATTGGTCCACTTGATTCTTTATAAAACCTTGTTTCTTCATGACTTCATCAAACTTGAGATACCATTGACGTGATGCTTGTTTTAACCCGTAAATGGATTTCTTCAACTTACAGACCAGATGCTCCTGACCATCAAGTTTAAAGCCTTCAGTTGTTTCATGTAAACATCTTCGTCTAAGTCCCCCTTAAAGAAAGCGATTTTAACGTCTATCTAATGCAGCTCTAAATCAAAATGAGCTACTAAGGCCATGACGATTCTTAATGAATCTTTGCAAGAGACAGGGGAAAACTTCTCTTGATAATCAATTCCCTCTTTCTGAGTGTAGCCCTTTGCAACCAATCTCGCTTTGTAGCGTTCAACGTTACCATTCGGATCTAGTTTTGTTTTGAACACCCATTTACATCCTATGGTTTTGACACCGTTGGGTAATTCTACCAAATCCGAAACGTCATTTTTCTTCATGGATTCAAGCTCACAATCATTGCTTTATTCCATTCAGAAGACTAATCACTGCTAATGGCTTCATTATAAGAGAAAGGATCATTGAGCTTTTCGGGATCCATTTCACTCAGGTAGGTAACATAATCATCCTAATTAGTGGGCCTTCTGGACCTAGATGACCTCCTGAGTTGATTATCAGGTTCAGCGTTGTCTTGGTTTTGAGCGTTTGATGTGCCTTTGTTATGAGGTATGATGGGTTTTGATTATGGAGGTATATTTGGAGTTAATACAGTAGCTTCAGGTGCAATAGTTGCATTAGGTACAAGAGGAGTAAACGGAGTAATGGTAAGCGACGAGTCCCCCCCCCCCCGTGTCTTGTACTTCTTGCAATTCTTCGTAAGGGTTGGTACTACTCCCACTGACCTTGAAATCATCCAGGAACGCAGCACGCTTTGTTTCAATAATACGGGTGACATGGGAAGGACAATAGAAATGATAACCCTTTCAGTGATCAGGATACCCGATAAAGAAACAGGTAACTGTTTTAGGGTCAAGTTTCCTTAGGAAAGGATTATAAAGTTTTGCTTCAGCAATGCAGCCCCATACTTTCATATATCTAAGACTCAGTTTCCTTCTTGTCCAAAGTTCATAAGGAGTTTTAGGGACAGACTTAGAAGGAACTCTATTGAGTATATGAATATCTGCTTTTAATGCTTCAGTCCAGAGGAATAATGGTAAATTAGTGTTGGCTAACATACTGCATACCATGTTCACAAGGGTATGGTTTCTTCGTTCAGCGACACCATTCTGCTGAGGTGTACCGGGCATGGTGTATTGGTTCACAATCCCCTGGCCTTTACAAAACTCATAAAATGGACTAGGAGCTTGACCCACATCAGTATGTCTTCCATAATATTTCCCGCCTTTATCTGATCTCACAACTTTAATCTAATGATCTAGTTATTTTTCAACTTCAGCTTTATAATCTTTAAAAGTTGTTAAAGATTCATATTTCTCCTTAATAAGATACAAGTACATGTAACGAAAATAATCATCAATGAAAGTGATAAATGAAGTATGTCCTTTTATGCCAGCGATTTGGTAGGGACCACTAATGTTAGTGTGAATGAGTTCTAATAAATTAGAGCTCCTAGTGACACCTTTCTTACTCGCTTATATCATTTTACCTTTAAGACATTTGACACATGTTCCAAAATCAGAGAAATCGAGGGGAGGTAAGACTTCATTCTTTATGAGACGATTTAATCATTCTCTTGAGATGTGGCCTAAACGTTAATGCCACGACATGGATGAAGTCTCTAAGTCTCGTTTCTCTTTCATCTTTGTGAGTGATTCATTAATATTATATGACAACAAAGACTTGGAAAAGTCATCATCTAGTTCTAATCTATAGAGACCACCATCCAGAATGCCAGTACCAAAAAGAACGGAATCATAGAGGATAGAGAGTTTGCGATGCCCATGGGAAACAACAAAACCGTCTATGTCTAACTTTTGTCCTGATACAAGGTTCCGAGTTACCTCAGCAACATATAAGGTATCATAATGTTTAATACATAAACCAATTTTCATAAATAATTGTAATGTTCCAATGGCGTTCACTTCTAATTCTCGATCATCCCCAACCTTAAGTGTTCTTAGGTTTCTTCCCAGCTTCCGAATTGAAAGGAATCCCTTAGTAGGGTTGGTAACATGAACCATAGAACCAGAATCAAACCACCAAGAATTAGCAGGAACATTTAAATTATAGGACTCAAGTATCATGAAAAAATCGTTACCTTTCTTAGCCAGCCACTCCTTAAAGTCAGGGCATTCCTTCTGCATATGTCCTGTCTTTTTACAAAACTTGTTGTGGATTTTGCCTAAGGAGTTCTTAGAGCTGAAATGTGCACTTGTATTAGGATTGGGCATTTGGACTTTAGAAGCATCCTTTCTATAATAATTGTTCTTCCTCTTCTTAGAGTTGGAGGTGGTGAAGTTAGAAACATCATTAGTGCGATCCATCTTCATATGCTCTTCCTCCTGTATGCACATAGTGACCAACTCACTCATCGTCCATTTATCCTTCTGAGTGTTGTAGTTGATCTTGAATGCTTCATAGGACGAAGGAAGCGAAGTAATGATGAAGGGGACAAGGAAACCATCACTAATTTCCATGTCTGGCTCCTTCAGCTTATTGGCCATGCCATTCATCATCATGATGTGTTCACGAATACCGCTCCTCCCATCATACTTAGTTGTCACCAGCTTGAGGATAAGAGTACTAGTGTGTGCTTTAGATGTCCCTTTGAATTGCGCCTCCATAGAAGCGAGGTAGGTTTTAGCATCATCAGAATCAGGAATGGCTCCTCTGATTGCATTGTTTATGGACTGCTTCATAAACCTGAAAGACATGCGGTTAGACCTAGTCCACTTTTCATGAATCATCTGCTCAGCAGTAGTACTTTGAGGAGTAAGGTCCGTTGGCTTATTCTCTCTTAGAGCATAATCGAAGTCCAACAATCCAAGCGTAAGCATGAGAGAGTCCTTCCATGCAGCAAAGTTTTCACCAGTCAAAAGTGGAATCCCTTATTTGGGTGCTGATAGTGGAAATAAGAATGAGCAAATTATGATACTAATCAAGAAGTCCTAATGTTATCAATGGTCATGTTATACTAAGGCAGACATAAATAATGACCATTTTAATTATGAAGCTGTGATATTGTCTATTAATAACATCAAAATAATAGACTTAGTTAAAATTCTACTTAAACGAAGACAAATCAGCTTTGGCCAGAAGTGCAATCATTTAAGCATGTGTGCAAAGTGATTGTGACAAATCAGCTTTGGCCAGAAATGACACAAACACTTTAGTTATGCACTTGTTAAGTATGCTATACATGAAAAAAATTAAATCAGCTTTGGCCAGATATTAAGACATTCACGTTTGTAATGCATACTCAACATAGCTTTCGTAATACTTGAACGATAAATAGATGTATCAAATCAGCTTTAGCCAGAAATGATACATCAGAAGCTCATTCAAGTTAAGCCATTTTGGTTTTTCGTAAAACATTATCTGATTCTGATTAATTAACTAAGTATTTACAAAGCCACTTATTTAATAGCAAACCACCTGTTAGCGTTAAATTTTAATTCACATTAACAGCTTAATAAGGTAATGAGATTTCGAGTGAGATTTCGAGTTAACCTTAGATTTCGAGTGAGATCTCGACTCAACTTGAGATTTCGAGTGAGGTTTTGAGTAAGATTTCAACTCCCCATGAGTTCCTTTATGATTTCGAGTGGCCCTTTAATCTCGAAACCTTGAGATTTCGAGTCCCTTAATGCCAGTCGCAACCTCACTCGAAACCTCGAGGTTTCGAGTTGTAGGACTGGTTTTGACTCCGAAACGATTGCGAAACGAACGTATGACGCGCGGAATCCGTACACGAACGCGACCTAACACACACGATGTAATATAAACGTGATTCTATATAAAATTTGATAAAGTACAGCACCTTGAATCACTTTCTCTCTCTAGAATCTCTCTCTAGATCTAGAGTTCTTCTAAACACAAATAAGCCAAAAGTCTAAATTCTAATACTAAAGCCCCTATTTATAGGCCTTGGCTTTTAATGAGATTTCTCATTATTACAATTATGCCACCTTGCCTTTTTGTCTAGCTATCACTAATATAACGACTCGTTTTCTTCTGTTTCTCGCTACTGTTCGGATTGACGAAGGCGATAGACAAAAATGCACTAACAGACTCCCCCTTGGATATTGCCGCAGTCAATCTCGCAGCGTCTTGTCTTTCTCTCTCACTTTGAGTCTTCTTGAAACTTTAACACGTTTTCATCAACGTAGACTCTCTCTTTTCATGAACAGAATCCCCGTGGATCTTTCTTCAGCTTCAGCTTCTCCTTTTTGTAAACTCTTTTCTTCATCAGGCTCCCCCTTTCATCAAGCTTCCGTGCTTTGGGATCGACACCTTGCTTTCCGTATACAAGCTCCTTTAGGATAGTTACATGGCTCCTTGAATCCACGCTTCCTTTTGCGTTGAGCTCGTCTTCAAACTCGCCCTTAGACTCGGATTTCGGGATCGTAGTCTGGACTCTTACCTGCAATCACTCATCCATTTATAAGTAAAAGCATTTCAAATTTCAGCTATCTAGGAATTGTAACCTGGCTCTATTCAACTTTCTAAATCACTCCCCCTATTAACAATCTTTACAGATTTGGCAGTGTTAAGTATCCAAAATCCCTCACAGTTAATCATCCAAGTCCAAACTAATGACCTTGGAGATATCACAAACTGTTTTTGATTTTTGATTTTTAATTCAAGTTTCAAATTAATGAACTTGTTTTATTTTCAGAAACACAATCAGCTTACTTAGATTTTGAAACTCAACATTTCAGACATCGGTTGTCGAAAATAAAGCAGAATCAAAAATCTTTTTGTATTTTCTGAAATATAAAGCAGTAAAGAAATATGTACAAACATATTTACAGACAATATTTTTGTTTGAGTATGCGTCAGAGGATCATATCAGTTTCTGACAAGTCACAAGTACCGTTGAGCTTAGTTACACATTAAGAATTAAACAATTCACTTAGATTGTCGATATATTGATCCACTTAAATTTTCACACAAACTTCAACTGATTCAGGATACGAATTAGATGTATTAAGAACTTAAACTCATTCATGTATCCCACCTCTTGAATATACTCCCGTATCCAGATCCCAATATTCAGTCTTACAGGTGAGTATACCTAGATGATATCTGTAAGGGGTTAGATGCGAAACCATGAGAGCTCAGGTCAGAACTTCCGTTCAGCAGAGAGATGACGGTTCGACTTTAGGTGTGTCCCCTTTAGAGGATATTTTCTTCAACAGCAATGATTATCAATTTTATTGTTTCATCATTTTTGCTGAGGGCGACGCTATATTTCAAGCAATGCAGAAAGTATTATACGGGGACTAGGCCATTGCTTCCGCAAAATCAAAAGTCCCGGGATAATACCCCAAATATCACTAAGCATAAAGACCTAGTATCTCAGAAAGAGGGGTCCTTCAAACGAGATTTCAGGGGTTACCTATATATCCAAGTAGTGTTCCCCACGAAATACGCAAGTTTGAATTTAGGTTTATATCCCGAAAAAGTTTACTAAATGTATAAAAATCTACCGACACATCCACAGTGAGATCGTTTAACACATTTTGACTTTCCAATTCTTTAGCGTACTGTAACTGTCTACTGATGTACTATCATTTCCTCTTTTTACACAAAAACTCAATTTTCAGTTTTAATGTTTTTGACTTTTTGCCAATAGGTTTTTATCATGTTTTTTGTCATTTTCAAATATCATTTCCTCTTTTTACACAAAAACTCAATTTTCATTTTTAATGTTTTTGACTTTTTTCCAATAGGTTTTTATCATGTTTTTGTCATTTTCAAATTTTCAAATGTTTTTGGATTTTTTGACAATTTTTCTCCCCCTAAAATGCAAAACCATTTAAAGAAAATTTGACAACCAACAATGATAGCTTCGTCTCGCCATTCATTTTCTGCTTAAAGTGTACTGATTTGCAGAAAATCTAACGTACCCCCATGATTTACAACACATTGATATTTACAGTTTGAAACCCGTTTTTCAATCTTGTGAAATTAATCATGTTTGTTCAGCCGTGAGGGTTTCGGCATATTCAATCAACACATTTTTTTTTTGTAATTTTATATTTTTGACAAAAATTAAAAACAAACATATTTTAGGTTTTTAATTTTTCAAATTTTTAGGGTTTTTGAAAATATTGTTTATTTATGTACAGAAAACAATCAAACTCCCTGTTCAACCAAACCAGGGTCCAGCAGCTTCTTCCTCCTTTCCATGTGCCAGGCTGCTCCAGTTTTCATTTTTCTTGAGCACCTGCACATTCAACTAATTCTATTACTTGAACAATTTAGCCCAGGCCTGCTTGACCTTAGGCATTTCAACACAATAAACTTCATTCAATGCCGGAAAGTCTTTGTCATCTTTCACAAAGACCTTATCAACTTTGACTTCAACTTTTTCATTTTTTACAAAAGTCATCGGTTTCTTAATACTCCATGTTTATCCTTTCGGAGTACCTCTTTTGTAAAAATGTGAATCTTTTTAAACATTTTGATTTTGAACAACAACTTTTGGTTTCCAAAACTCTTGGGGTTTTGTCATATCAACAGTTGTTTTCCAACTTTGAGTTGTTCTGACTCTGGGTGTGTGAGAATTCCAGGTCTGTTTTGAATCGAACCTATTCGGGTTTGACTTCCAATTTTGATTTGCAAACAAACTTGTTTGTATTGTACCTCCAAGTTTGTTTTGAATCAAATCTGGTTGACCTGTGTTTCTCATCCTCAGATTTTTGTTTCTCAACATTTTCAGACTTCTTTTTGTCAACATCCACAGGTTTCAGATTCGGACACTTTCGTGCAAGATGTCCAATTTGATCACATTTAAAACATGTTCTTTTAGACACATCTTTGACCTGTGGTTGTTGCTTTTTCTTTTGAGCTAAGAACTCATCATTAGACTGTCTTAATTTGAGTTCTTTTTCTTCTGCTAAACTTTTTCCTTGAATAAAACTCATTTTTGCCTGATAATTTGGCACCTCATTTTTCTTCCCATTTTGTTTCTTTTTATAACCCAACCCAGCCTTCATGTTTTTCTTCTTGAAACCAGGTTTGTTATAAAAAGTTTTATGACCTTTACCAGCAAACTTTGAAATATCAGACTTTTCAATTTCAACCATCTTGAAAACTTTGTCCACCTTTTCTGAAATCACATTCTGAATCGGGAATACAACATCTAAGAATAATTTGTCTGATCCAATCATGGTATAAACCAATCCCTTTGAATCATCATTCAAATTCTTCTCGGATTTTGAGTTTTTCAGATATCCATCATGAAAATTACCTTCATTTTCATCCTGTGATTCAGATTTACCTGTATCAACTGACTCTTCTTTCAACACACTTTCAACAACTTTACCTACCACCTCTGAATCACTAGAATCATCAGATTTGGAATAGGTTACGTCAATGTTGTCTGGCAATTGATCTACCATGTTGAAAGCTTTTTCGAACTTTTCATCATCATAAAAGACAAACTTTTCCGGTGGTGGAACTTGATGAAACTCTGAGCCAATACCTTTCGTGTTTTGCTCAGAATCTTTCCCATCCGGTTTTATGTTGAAAATACGTTCAAGCACATATGACGACGCATGATAACTTTTTAATCTGTTGTTATCCTGTTCTAAATCAGCAATCTTACGCTTAAGTTTAGCAACATCTTCAATATAAGAATTTACAATTTGTTGTTTTATTTCATACATTCGTTTTAGTTCATTTGATGTTTCAGAACAATATTTCAATCTTGATTGAACAAGTTTCATTTCACTTTTTACTTTTTCACATGATTCTTTTGTAATGTGATAAGCCAATTTTATTGAATCATACTCCTTTTTCATTTCTTGGCAAATATTTTCTTTTTGAAAACATTCTTCTGTCATTTTAAAAACATTTTCTTTCAAAACTTCATATTCTTTTCTAATTTTTTATATTTTTCTGAAAGCGTGTCATTATTTTCTTTTAAAACCTTTTCATTTTCAAACATTTCTTTGCACTTGTTTTTGAAAACTTCTTCAAGTTTTGTGAAATCAAGATCTCTTTTTCTGATCTTTTCGTCTTTTTCAGTACAAGCACTGCACGTTTCCATGCATTTATTGCACTGTTCAACAATTTCAGTCAAGATGTTAGAATCAGAATTTACCTCAGTGATTGGCACCTTGGTGTTTGTTGCAGTCTCTGTCTGATCAGCTTCTTTCTGCGGCTTCTCTTCAACAACATCACCACCAACATCTGTTGAACTTTCAACCTTCACTTCTATCGAATTTTCCTTCTCCTTCTTGGCCTCTTCAACTTGCTGTTCTTCAGTAACAACCTTTTCTTTCTCAACTACCTTCTCTTCAACTTTCTCAACTCCTTCTTTCACCTTTTCTTCAACCTTGACCTCCTCAGCAACCTTCTTCGAATCATCAACTAAATTCTCAATGTTTTTCTTCATTCTTTCTTCATTCCTCTTCCTCAGTTTTGTTGTCATAGCATCCCTGATGATTTTATCCATCCTTTTCACATATGTCTTGTCTTTTGCAACATTGGAATAATATTCGCCGGATCGAGGAATAACAAGGAGAACATCATCATGAACTATGTCACTTCTTGGAACAACCGGTTCACCTTGTTTGTTGACATAACATTCTTGTTTCTTATCCCATCTTTTATTCGCAACAGCATTCTCATATTCTTCCTGCATTTTCTCCATTCTGCACCCCACAATGAATCTTTCTCTTTGAGTTTTCTCTTTCAAAATCACTTCTCTGGTTTTCTCTTTGATTTCAGCCATGATACTATCTCCTTGAATCACCTTGAATCAAACAGACAACAAGATTAGTTCAATCACTAACAATCAACTAAATCGACAGTTATCTGATCGAGTGAGTCAACAAAAGTCAACAAAATGAATATGTGACAATGGATCGGGTGGGGATCTGCTTGGACAAGAATCCGACGCTTTGACCTGAATCACAACAACAACAAATGAAATGATTAGGATCGGGGTGATAATCCGTTCGGATTGCCACTCGATTTGTTGCACTTTAAACTTGAACAAACAAAATCCTTTAACTCGAATTGTGACCCTATCGGGTAAGTCAACGGGGTCAAACTTTTTAATGAAATATAATGTCACATTCAATCCTGATTCATTCAATTAACACATGACCGACACAAAGATCACTTTTAACACATGCAAACTATTTATGCGGTTGACAATCAATTCAATATGACCTCTACACTTTATCTATTCATGTTTGCTAACATATCACATGTAAACTATTATCATGAATCAACAAATTTAATGCCCTTCACATGTAACAATGTCAGATTTTAAAAATGATTTTTGGCCGACAAAAAATGTTGCACTATCAAATAACTGAATCAAAATAATACTTGAACTGGTCAATATTCTGTGCGGATTGAATGTTGACAAACTGTGCGGACTGCTATGACCCGGATCAAAATCCAATGACCTGAGTCACTACGTGCAGACTGAGTTCACTCTCAATTGACCTGGTTCACAAAGACACGACCTGAACTGTTTCAAGCGATTTGACTGAACTGCTTTGAACCGTATGACTTTGATGTGATGAATCTTGACTTTCAATCCATGCAAACTGACATATCTCATACACACACTAATCAATGCCGACAATTCAGAAAACAACTTTGATTGGACCTAGATGATAACATGTGCTGAGGATATAATGAGCCGACAAAATGTGAATGCGATCTTAAACACAATTAAATCTGATTGGACCGAACAATCACATGCAAAATGATTAACAATCTGTAAATGGCCGACAACAATTAAAGATGACACAATCTAATTGGACCTTAAACAAAGTAGTAGAAATGAGGGTTCTTGGGCCGATGAATATATATCAGACAACAACTTTTGACATTACATGATGATTGGGCCGAAAACAAACAATGAACAATCCATCACATGTATTCCTTGGACCACTCAAAGGTATCACTTTTATTGGGTCAAGAATCCTATTCAATTACTTATTACTTTTGTTCTCGTGAATATAAAAGACCGATTAATTTGACTTTAATTTTGATTCACATATGCCGATACTATCATTACCAATCAAAAATTCTCATTGGGCCACACATTAAATCTGAGTCTTATTAATGGTATGATTGGGCCGCTATTCAATGTAATCTATGACTATATGTAACCAAAGTCCAACACGTTTGATTCTTCACATGCAACCGACAAACACTTTGATAGAACCGTCCAACTTAATCACGTGAACCGCTGAGACACTTTCAAACGGAAATAGATGAATAACACTTTCAAACGGAACCACAGATTTCAAACGAAATCACCAAACGAAATTACAATTTCACACGGAATCTTCAAACGAAATAAGCACACTCCAAACGGAAAATGTCCTTTCAAACGGAATCAGATGTGATTCTCAAACGAAATTACTATTTTCAAACGGAATGAGATCGATTTTCAAACGGAATTAGGATTTTTCAAACGGAATGAGGTTGTTTCAAACGAAATGAGGCTGTTTTCAAACAGAATTAAGCTGATGACGCGAAATCGGACCTAAAAACTCAGATTTCTCCTAAACGGCTAGGAATTAGGATCTGTAACTTGGTAGGGTTATTGATCAGGTGTTTTCGCACAACATATCAAAAAATCAGCCGATTTGGACCGTAAAAACCCGTTCAATTTGACGAAAATCAGTTAAAAACGTGAAAAATATGAAGAAATAGATGAAATCCGGATCTGAAATCGATGAAATCACGAGCGGAATTGTGTGTTGGATCAGTGCAATCGAGCTCCTGCTCTGATACCACTTGTAGGACCGGTTTTGACTCTGAAACGATTGCGAAACGAACGTATAAGTTGCGGAATCCGTACACGAACGCGACCTAACACACACGATGTAATATAAACATGATTCTATATAAAATTTGATAAAGTACAGCACCTTGAATCACTTTCTCTCTCTAGAATCTCTCTCTAGATCTAGAGTTCTCCTAAACACAAATAAGCCAAAAGTCTAAATTCTAATACTAAAGCCCCTATTTATAGGCCTTGGCTTTTAATAAGATTTCTCATTATTACAATTATCCCACCTTGCCTTTTTGTCTAGCTATCACTAATATAACGACTCGTTTTCTTCTGTTTTTCGTTACTGCTCGGATTGACGAAGGCGATAGACAAAAATGCACTAACACGAGTGATGAAGATTAATGCCTTAATGAGATTTCGACTTCTTTATGAGGTTTCGAGTCGCAATCACCAGATTGCGAGTCGCAATCTCAGATGCCTTGATGAGATTCCGAGTTCGTTATGAGGTTTCGAGTCGCAACCACCAGATTGCGAGTCGAAATCTCAGTCAGAACCTTAGTCGAAACCACCTAATCTCAAAACTTATTCTCCAAGTCTTGAAACCTACTCATCAACAGCTCTCAGTGAAGATAAAACTGAAAATTCAATTTTTTTTGGGATTTCGAGATACGATTTCCTGTTTTAGTGATGATCTAATTTGATTAAAATATTTTGAAAATTATATATGATTATCTATTAACAGATTTCGAAAATCTTTAGAAGGCAAAATAGATCAAAACAGGAAAAAACATTCAAAAATCCAAATTATATTCCAAAACATAAAGGAATTTCGAATTTTCCTAAGAACACATGATGAACCCTAAAATAAAACTATAATTTCTAGAACCCGAAACCAGAATTTTTCATGTTTTGTAAACAGATTTCGGACATTAATATTAACCACATGATTTCGAGTTATTTAAAAAACACATTCTTTTCCCGAAACGGTGGACTCGGAACATATGACTCGAAATCGGCTGTTAGTTTTATTAGGTTTTCAAAACTCTGTTTTCCAGATTTCAATCATAGTATTAATGGATACGAAAACAGAACTGATTTATCAACATATGCTCTGATACCACATGTTGATCAGTTCAGTTTAAACATAATGGAAAACATGAATTGATGTCGGGTCAAAATATACGTATTTTGTATTAGTTAGCGTTGAGTTTTAGTATGTTAAACGTGTCAATCCGTGTGAGATTATATACTTAGTATTTATTGGTGCTTTTGTCTAAACAGGTACGAAACGAAATTAAATGATAGAACCGAGCTCAAAAATGGATTCTACGGATTAACACAGGACGAGACACGGATTAAATGAGATTAAGGTGCTATTTGTTTTTTCAGAGGTAAAACATCTGCAGTCTGCGGACCACATCTGCAGACATCTGTAGCAGAAGTGCTGGACCAAATGTCTGTAGTCTGCAAGAAGAAGACTGTTTGTTTTTTTTTTACTTCAGCAAACTGCTGAAATAAACTGAAATATAAATAAACTGATTTATTAAACTTAAAAGAGTTTTTCAACATTCAAACTTAAATAATAGTTATACAATAGTTAAATAATATTCATAAAAAAGACAATAACATTTTTTAAAGCATTGTATCCGTGCTTTGCATTAACTGCTCAGCAATCTCATCTCGTAACTGATTCATATATTCTCAATCCGATGCAGTACCATGTGCTTCAACCTCGTCTTCACCAGCATTAACGTGCACTTGCCTATTATGCACCGAAACATTGGGTTGATCGTATTCTGTAAACAATTCATCGCTCAAACCCTCTTTCCTTATAAAATTATGTAGCGCGAAACATGCAATGGTAATGTTCCTTTGTGTAACCAATGGAAATGGTGCCATCCTCTTCAAAATAGGGAATCTTGCTTTCAAGACACCAAAAGCACGCTCAATTACGTTCCGAAGTTTTGCATGAGCATGGTTAAATTTCTCTTTATTAGTCAATGCACGTCTTCGGGGAAAATCTCCTAGCCAATACCTCACATTACGATATGGAGCCATAAATCCCCGTATGTGTGCATACGCGGCATCACAAAGATAATACTTGTCTGTAAAGATATACAATTATTTTAGAAAAGTAAACCAAGTGATAAATATCTAAAAGAACATAAACATACCTTGTGGTGGAAACGGGAATGGTGCATCTGGATCTGATAATGCCTCTGATAATATTCTTGCATCATGTGCTACACCTTCCCAGCCGGCCACGACGAACGTAAAAATCATGTTGAAGTCACAAATTGCTAATACGTTTTGATAACAATCTCCTTTTCCTCTTCCTCTATATAAATCTTGTTTACTAATAGGGACAACAGCATGTATTAAAGTTCCATCTAGTGCACCAACCGCTCATTTAAAAACTCGTCGTAGTCGCTTGTTATGTCCCGGTATGTTTGGATTAGGATTGAAAGAAGTTGGTACTATCATTTCTTTGGCAAAAAGCATCATTTTATCCAACACTTCATAAAAATATTTATGAATTGTTTGCTTTGAGTGTTGAAATCTACGCTTGATAACTACATATCGTTGATTATGACCGATTATCATAAAAAACATAGCCATCTTCTCCTCAACCGATACATGTTTACTATCCTCTAATGAATAATTTACTCTAAAATGTGCACATAGTCGGACAAATGATTCACGAGACATACGTAGAAGATCAATGCATTGTTTGGGATTTCCTGTCAATAACTCTAACGTGTATTTATGTCCCTTCATACGCGAATCATTGTCTCGCACTCGTTTTAAACCTCTCTTCCAAAAAAACCGGACATACAAGTACATAAGAATAACGAGAAGTAATTTCTTATTATAATCCATTATGAACCTGTTTTAACAATTATAAACAACCAAAAGCATAAGCATAAACCAAAGGATACAATCATCAACCAAAAGCATACAATGTCAAACATAAAAACATACAATGTCTAAAACATAAACGAAAAGCATACAATGTCAAACATAAATCAAAAGCATAAAATGTCTCAAACATAAACCTAGCAGTCGTGTTAAGCATATAAGGTCTTTACTACTTTATCAGGCCTAAATTTTTTGCAGTCATTCCGATCCACCCTTTTTGGCGGAATTTATACATTTGTTACGAAAACTTTCATACGAAAATTATACATTTGTTATAATAACTTCAGCCAATATATTAGCAAGAACAAATCACACATTTGTTATGAATAAATTCAGATCTTGTTAGCAAGAACAAATCACACATTACTTATAATAAATTCAGATCTTGATAACTTTAACTTTTAACATATACACACACAATCAAACCAAACCCTTTACACAACAGATCTGAAATTATAAAAAGATGCAACAAGATCCAAAAAAGATAAATGAAAAGAAAATTTAAGGGGTTGATGAAAAGGATAAAAAAGATTGAAGCTTTACCTCATAAACCAAGTCTGAGTTAAATCGGAGATCAGGCGAGAGGCGGAAGGGGTTGTGGTTGGAGGATGAGTGGAGATACAAGGGGAACGACTGCGGTGGTGCTCGGCTCGGTGGTGCTCGACTCTGTGGTGCTCGGCTCTGTGGTGCTCGGCTCTGTGGTGCTCCGCTCGGTGGTGTTCGGCGGTGGTGCTCGGCGTGAGGTGGAGGAGGAGGGGAGGTCGGCGTGAGGTGGAGGAGCAGGGGAGGTCGGCGGCGTGAGGTGGAGGAGCAGGGGAGGTCGCGTGAATGGAGAAGGGATAGGGTTTCTTGAGTTGTGTCTTTGGAAGAGGAGAAGAGATATTGTGAAGAGGTAAATCAACATCTGCCCGAGGAAGAGTTTATGAAGTGCTTTTTTAATGAATTGTCTTCTGAAAAACAAACAAGCTTCAGAGCCCTATGTCTGCGCGTGGTCTGCTTGGTGAAGACAAAAGAGGTTCTGAAACTCTTTTAACAAAAAACAAACAACACCTAAATGAGAGAACCGTGTTAGATTATATACTTAGTGTGTATTGGTGTATCTTAAGCGACACGCGGTAATCGCTGTATCACCTTCTACGACCCGTTGGAGCTTCTCGAATCATGTCGACCTACATATATTCTCAAAAATTAAATATCAACATCACGAGAATATTATTTTGTTTTAGTGATTTGATAAGTAGGCATTTGATGGCAATTATGGGGATTCGAAACTTACTGTTACAAAAGCATGAAAGAAAAAAAGAGAATAGATATAGAATTATTGGAAGGCAAGGTAAAAAAGGAAAGCAATTGAGTGGGCCGTAAGTTAGGGCCAAAAGAAAAGAAGGAAGGGTTTTAATTTGTACCATACTATTATGAGTATATGTGTGTTACACGGGTGGACCAACAATAATTAATATTATTCAACACCATCTAA
The DNA here is from genome assembly GCA_030545235.1 of Helianthus tuberosus. Taxonomy (NCBI): domain Eukaryota; kingdom Viridiplantae; phylum Streptophyta; class Magnoliopsida; order Asterales; family Asteraceae; genus Helianthus; species Helianthus tuberosus. The sequence continues at coordinate 105,151,779 of CM060361.1, read as the reverse complement.
GTAAACATCTTAATTAAATAAACGTTGAACTACAAACATCTTTATCAACATTACACGTAATTGAAAACAAACAAAGAACACAAAGTTCACAATTTGTTAAACACTTCCTTATAAACGACATTTGATGTTTTATCGGTAGGTTTGCCGTCCTTGTTCACAATTTTTGAATCAATTTACACAAAAAAAAAAAAAAGCAAACCTTTGCTTAAACTGATTACTCTCATCAATATCCTTGTTGATGAAGACACTAGTAACTGTATACAGGTTGGAGACGTACACAAAACCTGTATGTAACCAAATTCACATACTCAGTTAAAAGTTATTCCAAAAGATATTAGTTAGACATATATGTTATACCTTGCCAAAACCTATGCTTTGCAAACTGAAGAACGATGACAACATTCTTTCCATCTTTGTTGTTCCTTTCAAATTCCAAGATTTGCTCGGCATATCCATCCGATAGTGTGACATAGATTTGCTTATGACTGAACAATATAATAAACATAATATGTTAATGTAAACATAAAAACCACTGTTAAAATAAAAGACAGAAATCCCTTAAATATAACTTACCTCAAATCTTCAAGCATAAACGTTAGCTTCTTTTCCTCTTTACCATTGTTATTGTTATCTTTAAGTTCAAACGGAAAGCTTCTAACAACATAGCCAATTACGTCTAAGAAAAAGTATAGAAGAAAGTTGAATCCAAAAAGGTTTATAACATATAGCTATACAGTGTAGCATATCATAAGAATATTCCAACTTAAATATTTATGTATACATATATCTATTATATAGTTGTACTTTTGGGGAATTAAGAAAATAAAGAAAATACCAATCGAAGATCTGAATGAATTGCTGTCATCTTCAGGGTCCTCTACTAAAGAGTCAAATGGAACAAACTCAAATCCCCACTCAGAGCCAACAGCCTCGTTGCAAGCAGTAACAACCGTATTATCATTCAGATTAATCTTCAATGCCGACGAAACGTACTTAACTTTTTGCCGATTTTCGCCCAACGATGGATTACGAATAACCAAACAGTGGTTTTCCTTTGGCATATGTTCATACTCTCGCGCATTTTTTGCTAAAACAAACGCCTGCATTTTAGTACCCTGCATTTGTCCATGAAAAATAAATTGTTACATACGCAATAATGAAACAAATAAATTTACACTATCAACGCTCTTTATTTTAAAGAGGTAAATATAATAAATAGAATTTATGTTTGGAAAACCTACATCTTGGTCCATAATGATCATGTCATAGCAGTAGACCTGTCTTGGATTGTTGAACGATGGTCTTGACCATAATCGGACAATGCGAACCTTGATAGTGTAGTTATCTTGGTTCAAATCCAAATCATTTAGCAATGTGATTGGTTGTTGTTCCATTTCTAAATGGTGTCAAACAAAACAGTTAGTATGATCAACGACAAAAATTAAAAACAACACATATCGATGGTAAGTAAAAAATGCATTGTATAATTAAGAAACACGAATAAAGTTCGATGACATTTGAAACACCTACGTATGTCTTTTGTGATGTTGACACAGGAAAATGATATGTTTGAATGACATACAACATAAAGTATATATAATGCATGAAGTGATTATATAATTTTGGAAATGATGTAACTAATTGATGTAATGGTGGTAACGTTAACAAAAAATGAAATGATTTACATATTTAAGGAAGTGATTTATATAAATTACTAATACCTTTCCAAATTCATTTAAAATCATTGACCAAAATACCATGATAACTTAGAATTTTAGTTTATTTGATATGACATAATTGAATTATTTAGGGTAGTGATTAGAATTGATTGAATTCTTTAAATCACATCCTTAAATACCGCTTTCCATATATTAATATATACAATTATATAACAGCAGAAAATGGATTTAATTACTGAAAAAGATCTAAAAGCAATTTCCAACATGTTTATATTTATAAGACTTATAAGTCTGAACAGTTGGCTACGAATAACATATTTAACAAATCACATAAAACAATCCCTTCCATATCACATAAACAGAGTGTCTAATGCTCAGATTTGAATGTCAGAAATAAAGGCCAAATAAATTCGTTTGACAAATCAATTGACAGCCAAATCGATGTGAAGAAACAGAGGATGATTGATAAATCGATTAACAACCGAATCGATGTGAAGAAACGACTGAATACATATGGATTTATAGATCTAGGGTTTATGCAACCAATGATCCTTAAATATGGAAACTCATTCATATTTTGGAAGATGATCATAGAAAAAGATGGAATTCGGATCTCTGGTAGGATTATTTGAGATAATATGAGAGAAGGATGGAAACTGATATATGCGTATAGATTTAGGAAAATATTAGTTTGTCAATTGAAAGTGAAAAGCGGGATGCCAAAAGACCTCCAATACATTGCCGCTCAAAAGAAAAATCAGACATACAATAAATGTATTATGTTTATAATCTAAAAAACAAAATTAAATTAAAATAATTGATTGATTAATTACCGTGATGACCCATACCCATTTGACCCGTTAAAAAAGAAAAAGTATCAAGCTTTCAGGTATATTATTCAAGTTACCTTGCATTTCAATTGGTTGAAGTGGCAAGGAGGTGATCCACTAATCCATCATACTACTATGGATGTGTGTACTTATATTGAAGTACGGCAGTTACCTGATGCTTTAGCCTAGTTGGTGATTTCAGCTCTGGTAGTATGATCAGTGGATCGTTGTCATCTGCTTCATCTGAGGGCGGAAGCGCTTTCAACCTGACAGGAAAGGAATTTAATACTCAGTTTGGGCGGTGTAAACATAGATATTCAGAACAGCACATATTCAATAATTTGAAGGCATCTTTACCCGTATCTCCCTCCCTGAATGTATCGCCAGAAACCTAAATTGATAGGGTTGACTCTTGCAATCGAAAAAATTATAGCAGTTATAGACTTACAGTTTTATAGACTGGCTGCGTAAATAAGAAGTGAAAAACAAATGAGATGCTCATAATGGTGGTTGTAGTTCACGATTAGTTCCAGCTTAGAGATTTAGAAGTTACTATGAATATGTCAAAGAAATTTACCAAGATCCAAGGACAGAAAAGATCAAAGATGTTAATGTCAATGAATTTTCCCGTGGTATGACGCACACCGGCTAGTCTGGTTGGTGATTTCCTTTGTTTAATTTCAAATCTACCTAATTTGACCCATTAAAAAAAACCTACCGTTCAAGACATGGTCGTCTAGGTGGTTTTCTTGGCATATATCATACGGCAGGGGGAGTTTTATAGAGATCTTCTTGGGCAGACGACAAGAACAGTGGGACGCACGGAGAAGGCAGCCGCTTTCGGGCTGTTGTATACGGTTCAAGACATGGTCATCTAGGTGGTTTTCTTCAAGTGAACGGTTCGTAGGGTTTGACAATTTTCTCAGTTTTATTTATATTTGCATTTGTTTTGAAATTGACAACGTCGTATAAACAATTTGATGAGTTAGTTATTTTAAACTATTTGTATGTGTTTGAGTTCTTGCTTTACAACTTGCTCGGTTGATGACAAGACCTTGTAGCTTGTTGGGTAAGATAGAGTAGGTTGACTCACATTAGTAAATAGGGTAATTGAATTCTAAAAGATCTGATGACAAAGACCTGTTTTTGATTACCACTTAAATTAACCGACTTTTCAGCACCATGTCTATGTGGTGTCCAATTAATGATTAAACTGAGTTTGGTGTGAACCTAGAATCTGAAACTTGGAGGCCTTTACCTTTATCTTATGTGACTTTCCCCGGATGATTGATTTCTAGATTTTCACATTAAATTTTGTTTTCTGATTCTTATTAACTGGTAAATTTTGACCACTTGTGTTGATTTTGTGAAACGTTTATTATATTTGAATTGTTTGTCGTTTATCAAGCGTATTGGCAACATACTTGCGTTGTTAGCGGGTTGGTAAACTGGTGGGTAATTGGTATAATTAAACGGGTTATTAGGTTGTATGGTGAATTTTAAAAACTATCCCTAATAATTAATCAAAGTCATTAATTCCAAGGCCATGTCTATGTGGTGTTATGAATCTGTAAACGGATTTTTGTGTTAAACTTGCAATCGGGATCCTGGGTGGGAGTTGCTTTTCTTTAATATATAATAATTTTCTAGTTAAACACTAACCACAAATTCCTCGTGGATACGATACCCTACTTACGCTATCTACGTAGTTTAATTAGGTTTTTGATTGACTCTGACGACAGTCGTCATAAATACATACCCGTGTGATTGCAGACAGGCCAGCAGAGAATACAGTGAGTGATGCAACCATCGTAGTTGGCATGCTTGTCAAGGTGATCTGGTTACTCCTTAGGGTGCAATCTAATGATGGTGGTGATGGAAACCGAAAAGGGTATCGGTTGAGGAGAGGGATGCCGTTTTGATGTTATGAGTAAACACAAGATGTCTAACCTTATAAACTCAAAATTAGTCTCCTTATATATGCACCCAAGAAGAAACCTAATTACTACCTCCGTCCCATTAAAAATGTCATATTTTGAATTTTCAAAGTCTTTATTTATAAACTTTGACTTTAATTATGTATTTTTTGTGTAATATAAAACTTGATGAAAATTAACCCGATAAAAACACTTGTAAAACACACTCAAATCATATAACTTTCATCAAGTATTATCTAACGCAAACAAAATTATTTAAGCTCAAAGTTTATAAATAAAGACTTTGAAAATTCAAAATATGACACTTTTAATGGGACGGAGGGAGTAGTTAATAAGGTAATATGTTTCATCAACAATTACCAACTAATTATTTAATATGTTATTATATATTTTAATCTATATAATGTAAATGATTATAATCGCTACTATATTAAATATTACATTATTATATATTTAATCTTACATTTTCCACTTTAAAAGTTCCGGTTTTTGTTCAATGGATTAGAAGAAAAAAAAATGATTTTATTGGGTGTATAATTCCTAGCTTGTCGGTGCTTCTATGCATCTAGCTCCCTCATGGAAAGTAGTTGTATTGATTTTTCATCTTATAATATTGCGCCGCCAAATAAATATAAGAGTTAATTGCCATTTTCGCCCCTGAGGTTTGCGCACACTTGCCATTTTCGTCCAAAATGAAGGTTTTGTACCATTTTGCCCCCAACGTTTGTAACTTTTTGCCATTTTCATCCAAATACCTAACCAAGTTACTTTATATTTTATTATGGGTTATTTTTAACCTAACCAAGTTAGTTTATACCTTATTATTGGGTATTTTTGAAATTTATCAATTATAAGGGGGTAATTTATAAATTATCTTCTAGTTATTATTTATCAGCCTTTATAAATTATCTTCTAGTAATAAATTAAATTTTGACTACTTTTGTGTCATAATAAATAAGTTTAAAAATAAGAATACACAATTTAAGAATGATTGCTTAAAAACTAAAATGATATGTACATTTATGATTAAAGCATTAACATGCAAACAATATTAAAATAAAAATTTTCGGGTTAAAATGGTTGTTTTTGCATTAATTCGGGAATATACGTGTCGTGTTTGGGTTTATGTATGTGACATCACGACCAGTTTAGTAACCCTAATAAAATCAATATGTGATTTTGGTTCAATAATTTTAGTGAAAGTTCTAGGTTGAATTGTTAATTGTGATCTGTAAAATTACATTTTAATTACAAGACTTTTAACGTTTAATTTTTTTTTTTTTTTTTGTAAAACTGTAAATGCAAACATATTAAAGTAAAAATGCTTATATTATTAATGTAAAAAAATATATACACAGCTAAAAATCGTGTTATATTATAAAAATGTTAACACCAATGTGATCTTATTTAGGTATACAAACATAGAAATAGATAAAAGCGTAACAATGAACAAAGCATATGTTATCATATGAATTGTATTTTTATAATTCGAATCTTTAATAATAGACCATCTCCAATATATATGCATTAATTAAAGTAAAATTTAAAATTTAATGCTGGATCGTCTTTTTCAAAAATAATAACTAGAAGATAATTTATAAATTACCCCCTTATAATTGATAAATTTCAAAAATACCCATAATAAGGTATAAACTAACTTGGTTAGGTTAAAAATAACCCATAATAAGATATAAAGTAACTTAGTTAGGTATTTGGATGAAAATGACAAAAAGTTACAAACGTTGGGGGCAAAATGATACAAAACCTTCATTTTGGACGAAAATGGCAAGTGTGCCCAAACCTCAGGGGCGAAAATGACAATTAACTCTAAATATAAAGTTCAAATAAAAATCCGTCACTAGTATAACTCATCATTATTAAATTTCTTGACTATTCTGAAAGATATTAAGGGGATGTTTGTTTACCTCTTAACGAGTCTCTTAATGGTTCAAACCTTATATTGGTTCAACAATTAATGGTTCAGACTATTTGTTTTATGAGCAAATGTCTGAATGGTTCAAACAATTGCCTCTGAATGGATTTATACAGAGTCTGAATGGTTTTAGATCTCTAATCTGAATGGATCAGACATTTGCCTCTAAACGGTTAAGCATTATACAGGCTCTTAATGGTTTAGACCTCTTACTGGTTCAGCACTTAATGGTTCAGACCTCTTACTGGTTCAGTAGTTAACCATTCAGATATTGCCAAACAACCCCTAAAGTAATGTACAACTTTGAATATGTTTCGACTACTAGAGGCACAAATAAAAATGATGGCTGGTGGAGTGCTAAATGAGAAACCTGGTATTTTAAGTGATAAAGGTTTAATTCCTGACCTTAGTATTTTGTTACTGCAACACCTAGTGATGATGGGAGATTAGGCGACTAAGCGGCGATCGCTAGTTCGATCCTTAAATTGAGCGGGTTTTAACTCACCGCACTCTCGTGCATTCGGCCGAGTGTTCATGGGTTTCGACCCTAGGTGAGGGTTTTATCCGGTTCAGAAGACGAGTGTATTCCGATATGGTGAATTTCGCAAATAACACATTTGGATAATTCGTTAGCCGTTAAAAAACCAAAAAAAATCATATGTAAACTTATTTTTCAAAAAAAAAAAAGAAAAAGAAAAAAAAACTTATTTACTCTTGAAATATTTCTTCAATCCATATATACCAATATTTTATAGGATTTAAATTCATCCTTTAATTCTAAAATAGAGCTAAAACAACTTATTCCAAACCTTTTCTTTTGAAAGAACATTATTATAATGTTCTATGCAAATTACTCATAAGCTCCCAGCCACATCAGTTGGGTGACACCCCTTAACACCACCCCTCCTTTGCGAAGGGGGAGCTATCCTTGGCTTCGACATTTTCTTTACGAGTGCTAAATTTAGAAAAGGGAGGTCCACATGTAAGTTATCCAATCAAATTCCTTTGTTTAGCATTTTTGTAAAATTTATTTAAACTGAGACCGTTATTGGGGGTTTATCACACCACCTTGATATTAAGGGGCGTTATTACATTTTTTTTGGCGTTATTACTACTCTAAAACCTACGTGACACCTAAGATGCGGCGTGACTTTATCACACACCGGATAGCGTATATAATTTAATAATTGGGATTTTCTAGGTACTCTCATTTCTCCTTTATTTTAAGTTGACCCCACCATATTCAAGTATTCAACTCTACAATAAAGTCTAGCATTTATAAATCCCCAATAATAATGCAATATATGACATAAATCCCAACATCAACTTAGTCTAGCATTTACCAATCCTCAATAATGCAATATATGACATAAATCCCAACATCAACTTCAAACAAAGTCACCATCATCATCTCCATCTTCTTCAATGGAGTCTGCAAATGTTAAAACCATTTCAGACTGTTTCATCAAACCAAAATTCATAACCGAACAAGCCAAAAAACCAACTTACTTCTCCCCATGGGACCTAGCCATGATCAACGTAAACTACATCCAAAAGGGTCTCCTATACACTTTGCCAGATGATCAAAATTTCTCCATAACCACCTTCTTGGACGACCTCAAAGACTCGCTTTCCGCCACACTTACTCACTTCCACCCGCTTGCGGCCCGTCTAGCCACCGTAAAACAACAAAACCCGCCTTCTTTAGCCATCTTTATCAACCCGGACAACAGCCCGGGAGCAAGATTCATACATTCCTCCGTTAACTTAACCGTGGACGATATCCTTACACCAAATGATGTCCCGTTGATTGTGCAATCGTTTTTTGATCATCATAAAGCTATTGATCATGATGGGCATGAACAGTCGTTGTTGTCTGTTCAGGTGACCGAGCTTATTGATGGAATCTTTATCGGGTGTTCGATTAATCATATGGTGGTTGACGGAACTTCGTTTTGGCATTTTTTTAACTCTTGGTCAGAGATGTTTCGATCCAAAAGGGGAAATGATCTTTTGGATCCTATCTCGCGGCCTCCGGTTATTGAAAGATGGGTTCCGCTAGGATCCGAACCGATACTGACCCTACCATTTACGCATGAGGATGAGTTTATTGATAGACCAAATCCACCAGTGTTGAGAGAGCGCATATTTCGGTTCTCGTCGGATTCTCTGGCTAAACTCAAAGCAAAGGTGAATTCGGAATGTAATACTACAAAGATATCCACTTTGCAGTCGCTTTCAGCTCTTGTGTGGCGGTGCATGACGCGTGCCAGGCGGTTTCCGGCGGATAAAGAAACCGGTTGCAGGTATGGCTCTTTCACGAGTTAAGATGTGAGCCGAGCCAATGCATCTTGGGCTCGGCTCAAATTTTGAAACCGAGCAGGCTCTGATTTAAAACCAAGCTGAAAAAGTTAATCTGGATTTGGTTCAGTTTAATCCAAGTTGTCTTGACTCGGCTTGGTTTAGCTTAGCTTTTTAGAATTCAATATTTAAAGCCGAAATAGAGCCAAACTCAGTCTTGGCTCAAAATTTAGTTTCAGCTCGGCACCAAGCTGAAAATTGAGCTCAAAATAGGCTTTATTATCCGAATTAACCTGCCATAGCCTCAATGCATGTTAGTGCAAAAGAAATTCTTAGTGAAGTTTGTGATTGAAAATTGCAGGTTGGCTGTGAACAACAGAAGAAGGCTATCCCCACCTTTACCCGACAATTACTTCGGTAATTGTATTCAATTGTTGAGGGTAACAACAACCGCAGGGGAGCTGCTCGATCAAGGTATCGGGTGGACAGCATGGCGGTTGCATGAGGCGGTGATTAACCATGGTGATAAGGAGATCAGGGAGTATATAGATTCGTGGGTAAAGAGCCCGTTTGTGTATAAAATGGGTGTGTTTTTGGATGGAGATAGTATACAGATGGGGAGTTCACCTAGGTTTGACGTGTATGGAAACGAATTTGGATTGGGGAAAGGATTAGCGGTTTTGAGTGGGTATGCTAATAAGTTTGATGGGAAGGTGACATTGTATGCTGGACAGAAGGGTGGAGGAAGCATGGATTTAGAAGTGTGCATGTTGCCCGAAAACATGGCGGCTTTTGAATCTGATGAAGAATTTATGAGTGTCGTTAGAGGTGAAAATGGGTCTTAAGGCTATTAATGTGTTTAGTGATTTAATAAATCTTGTTTTCATTTGATAAAGAAAAAATATAACTTAAGTGTGTTACGTATAACCAACATGCGATTAAGATCATCGATTGAACCAATTTTAACTTGACCGCCGAGGTCGATCCATCCACACTTTTGTGAATGTTGAGAAGATCCGGGACAGAGAACCCAAAAAATCGGCGAGATACGGCACCATGGTCCATGTAGATACCCTTTTCCAAATAATCGCCGATACATAGCATGCTGTCATAATGAATTCACACCAATCCCTCTTCTAACAAGCGCCACTCTAGTTGATAAACGATTAAGGGCAAGCTTCCACCTAAAGATGTTTACTTTTTATTGCAACCAGCAATTCTACTTAGCAGCACAACCTCTTGTGACGAGGCCAGAGTTGATATTTGATAAAAGAGTGCGAAGCGACCTAACATAGAACCAGCCATCCGCAAAAACAGACCACTTTCATGAATCCGTTTTGTCACTCAACCTTACTGAATTGATCATGTTAGTACAACCATGAAGTTCCTCAATCTACACCAATCCCATTGGCAAATTGTTAAGCCATCAAGATTAACAAACCTTTGATCGATTGTGCACGGCTTTGACTTTTCAAGTCTGAAAAGAGTCAGGAAAAACACCTTCAGACTAGAACGTCCCACCCATAAATTTACCCGAAATCGAATGGACGCACCCATGCCAGGAGCCACCTGAATAAGATTCCATAAAATGATCGCTTTCAGCTATTAATACTCCTCCAGATGCCGGACCAGCCAGTTTTTAATGGGAGAAATTCCCATCAGCATGGCGAATGATGCAAAGCTTGTACCACACGTCTCCAAAGCCTATTATGCTTAGTCATAAACCTCCATGCACATTGAACTAATAAACTGTGGTTGAAGTCGCACCCCTTGATCATAATAAACTCCCGTGTCGGGGGAGCCATTTACTAGAACCGAAGAGTGGAGGGAGGAGAAGATATCTTTAACCCAAAGTGTCCACTTCAATTAGAAGTTCATTTGATTTAATAAGAAGGCTTTTGATCTGGATTTCTTAACCCATGATAAGACCTCATTTATGATCATCGAACCGTCCAAGATGTTCCGATTAGCTGAGAAAGCTGATAGCTATTCTGATAAGACCCAAATGATGACCATTTTTAAGTGGTTTGCTAACACTTTCGCAATTACTTTACTTATGTTTCAAATTAGAGTAATCTATCAAAAACCTGTTGGAATCGATTGAATTTCTCTAGGGTTTCGATGAAGAATGCAGAGTAAGAAATATTGTTCGTATTAGAATTGGTAAAGAATGATTGTATGATAATACAAGGCATATATACGAGTTATGAAGCGGACCTCATAACCGTCGTTACTTAGGAAATATAATACATAATTAAAAAACCAAATAATACTAAGTATATAATGTATATCTAATCTAGCATAAGATCTAACTTATATCTCTTCTACTAATACCCTCCCTTAAGTTAGATCTCTCCCACATTTATAAGATACTTTTGTTGTGATAGAGCAATGTTCCCTTCGTTATAATTGACTTCCATTCCCAAGAAGTAGTGAAGTATTCCAAGATCGGTCATCTCAAATTCATTTTCCATAGACTCCTTTAATTGTCGGATTTGATCTAGTGAGTCACTAGCAATAATAAGATCATCCACATATAGGCATATTATGATTCTTGTATCCTTGGAGTGTTTGAAATACGTGTGTTCATAAACACACTTATCATACCCATGTGACAGAAAATATCCGTCTATCCTACTATACCATGCCCTTGGGGCTTGTTTTAATCCATATAATGCTTTCTTAAGTTGACAAACTTTATGTTCTTCACCCTTCTTGATATATCCCATTGGTTGTTCTATATACACATTTTCATTTAGCTTTCCATTCAGAAAAGCAGTCTTAACATCCATTTGATGTAAGTGCCATTTGAAGTGGACCGCTAGAGCAAGTACAAGTCTTAATGTATCAAATCTAACTACAGGAGCGAATACCTCTTGATAATCGATTCCATACTTCTGATTATACCCTTTTATTACTAGGCGTGCTTTGTACTTGCTCACATTTCCATGTTCATCATACTTAGTTTTAAAAATCCATTTCACTTCGATAGGTTTTTGATTTCTTGGAGGTTCCACTAATATCCATGTTTTGTTTTTCTCTATGGATTCCATCTCTTTGTCCATTGCATCCTTCCACTTCACTTCCTTACATGCTTCATCATAAGTAGTGGGGTCCGCATCTGCATAAAGAACGAAGTTGGCCACGGTATTATTATGCAGAGCCTGGTCCCTCTCGTACAGGTCATTCACTTGTGCTTCTGTAAGTTGTTGTGACTGCTGATATATGTCAGCAATACTTTTAGTTCTCAGTTCTTTGTTTTCGGATGAAGATGAGTGTTCTTCATCTCCTTGTTCATTCACTGTCGTTTCAATGTCTATGTCATTTGTTGGGTTATTATCTTCTGGTACTGTTCCACCATTGTATCTCGGCTTCTCGTGATCATTATAATCTACATCATTCACCTGAATGTGTGTTCCCTGTTCATGTGACTCGGCTTCGTTCTATGCTTGATTTTCATCAAATACAACATCTCTACTAACAATGACTTTGTTTGTTATTGGATTATAGAGTTTATAGGCTTTACTTTGCTCACTGTACCCAACGAAAATTGCCTTTTCAGTCTTATCATCCAACTTTCTGCGTTTTTGTTTTGGAACTTGAGCATATGCAATGCATCCAAATATTTTGAGATGAATTATATTTGGCTTATTTCTGCTCCAAGTCTCCTCAGGGGTTATATTTGGAATTTTCTTTGTCACCGTTCGGTTTAAAAGGTAGGTTGCACATGCTACTGTTTCGGCCCATAGGTTATTAGATATGTTCATCATTTTCATCATGCTTCTTCCTAGTTCCATAATTGTTCTGTTTTTTCATCCGGCTACCCCATTCTGTTGAGGGGTGTAGCTCGTTGTAAGTTGATGTTGGATTCCTTTTTCTCTAAGAAACTCTTGAAATTCATTACCACAATATTCACCTCCCCTATCTGTTCTTAAGCATTTTATTTTCTGATCCATTTGATTTTCGACAAGGCTTTCGAATGTTTTGAAATGATAAAGTGCTTCGGACTTGATTTTCAGGAAATACACCCATCTTTTCCTTGAATAATCATCGATGAACGTTATGAAGTACCTACACCCTCCAATCGATAAAGTCTGCACGGGGCCACAAATGTCTGAATGTATAAGTTGGAGTGGTTTGATGGCATGCCATGTTGACTTCTTCGGAAATGATTTCCTTGCATGCTTCCCTAGCATGCAACCTTCACATATTTTATGTTGTTGCTTCGGCATCTTAGGTAAACCTCTGACCACTTCGTTTGTTCCCATATCATATAAGGTATCAAAATTAATATGTCCGTATCTTTGATGCCATAATGCTGATACGTCTTGTGTGATCATACTGTATACACGAGGTATTATATCCTGACTTAGGTTTAACGGAAACATCTTGTTTCCTGTCATGTTGACGACACCTATAGTTTCTCCTGTTTTGTCTTTGATCCTGCATTCTCGGTTGCTGAACTTCACCTCATATCCCTTTTGGACTAGTTGCCCTACACTTAGCAAATTATGCTTTAACCCTTCCACATAAAACACATTCGGAACCCTTTTTTCCTGTTCCCTTTATTGATATGGCTACATCTCCACATCCCAGTACTTCGAGTTTTTTATTATCCTAGTTCTCACTTCCCTTCTCTCGGACTCATTAAGTGTGATAAAGAGACTTTTATCTCCTGTCATATGATTGTTGCATCCACTATCTAGATACCAGCAATCGTTCTTCGTTACCTCTTCTACATTGAATATCATAAACATCGTATCATCATTCTTTTCGTTCATTCTTTCTTCTTTGTGCAGGAGAGCACTACCCATTTTGTCATTTTCATCCTTTCTCTGATTACAGAAACATGCAGTGTGCCCTAATTTCTGACAATTATAACATCTAATTTGACCATTAGTCCTACCTCTTCCTCTGCCTCGTCCTCTTCCATTGTTTTCATATCTGAATTGTCTTGTATGTTCGTAATTCTGTACTTGAAATTCTTGTTCCATCGGCACATCATCATATTGTTTTAAACGTAGTTCGTGTGATTGAAGAATACCGAGTAGTTCTTCAACAGACATAGTGTTTAAATCTTTTGATTCTTCAACAGCGACAACGACATATTCATATTTTCGTGTCAAGGTTCTTAAGAGTTTTTCTACTATTCATTGTTCACTTACGTTTTCTTCATTTTGTCGTAACTGATTTACTATCACTATCGTTCTATTTACAAAATCTTCTATAGATTCATTATCTTTCATACGCAGGGCATCAAACTCACATCTTAGGGTTTGGAGTTTTACCATTTTTACTCTTTGTTCGCCTTTGTACGTTTTGTGCAGGACGTTCCATGCTTCCTTGGATGTTTGACAAGTTGCAATTCATTCAAACACCATGTCGTTTGCCGCTTGAAAGATGATGTGCAGTGCTTTCTTACACTACTAGAAAATCCAAAATTTTCTACACCGTTTTTCGTAGGAAATGCGTCACAAATCGCGATTTCCGACGGATTTATGACGAAATGCATATGTAGGAAAACCACTCGTAGGAAAGTGGTTTGTTACACATTTCCTATGCAACTTACGACGAATTTCTAACCAAAATTTGGTGTCAAAAATTCCTACGCATTTTCTACACATTATTACTATTAATAATAATAATAGAATTATTATTTTTGGTTTTGTTACCCAATTCCCACACAATTTTCCGACCCATTTCCTACACTCTCCTTTTTGACGAATTTCCGACACTCTCCTTTCTGACGCATTTCTGACACTCTTTTCCTACGCATTTCTGACACTCCTTTCCTACGCATTTCTGACGACATTAAATAAAATTTAAAAAAAAAATATAGTTATTTGTTTTGTAACTTCCTACGCATTTGTGACGGAACATTTAAAAAAAGAAAAAAATATTTTTTCTATCTTTTGCAGTTTTATATATTTAAAAACAAATCAAGAATAACAATCAAACCTCTGAAATTTATTAATTATTCTTATTACTTGAGTTTAGTTCCTTTCAAAATGCTACAACACTAAACTGGAAATAACATAACAAAGTGGACAAACAAAACAAGTTAATTTGCTTCAAACTTACTCCCACAAACATCAAATCACCACCCTTGTCCCCAAAGGTAAGCACATACTCTGATCCTTGCAATATATTCCTCAACTTGCTCACACTTGAACTTTTCCTTTTTGGAGCTTCATGTGATCCACATTGACCTATGCCATGAAAAAAATCACTTGTAATAATCAGGGATGCCTCAAGCGTTTTAGAGGCCTAAAGCAAAATGAATTAAACAAAGAGTTTTAGAGGCCTAAAGCAAAAAAATCACTTTTAATAATCAGGGATGCCTCAAGCGTAAATGACATTTTACTCTTTCCCGAACCCATATCATCCTAGTGAATAAAATGTAATATGTTTGACCTTAAAAGTCAAAGTGCATGAATTCGAAAGAGAGAAGATATAAGAAAACTTAAACTTATTATTGAACCTACCTGGATGCATAAAATATCCTCCTGTGAGTTGACAGCCGCATTCTAGCAGGTGTCCAGCCAAAGAGCCCTGGGCTAGCAGCGAGAAGTCATCCCAGTTCCACCCGAGCTCATAGACCTTGAAAAACACCGACAAAAGACGATGATTTATTTTAATCTGAACATCCCATATTCTCTTTAGTTGTGTATTACAAAATTCACAAATTATTAAGTGCAAATTTCTTGATAAACATGTCATATATGAGGAAAAATTCGTTTTATACCATTGGAGCTAGAAATAAGGAAGCATCAGCAACCCGAGAAGTGATGACAACATCCGGATTGTACTTCTCAAGAAACTCCACAATAGGAGCTGCCCCTAGATACATGCTTATACCATGTATGCATTATCCAATGTGAAAGAGGGAAATCATTCTAATTATCAATGTGGCAACAAATAAATAATAGTTTCGTCGGAAATGCGTAGCAAGTTACTACACATTTCCGACGCAATAGTTAATAACGATAATAATTAAACGTTTAAATATAAATCAAATACAAATATAATGCATCTGTCGTAAGTGCGTAGCAAGTTGCTACGCATTTCTGACGCAATACTTAGAATTAGTATTTATGTCGCTATTGCGTCACAAATTGGCCAAAAAAATCAAGGCTTTCTTTCTGTAGGAAAATGCGTAGTAAATGTGTTAGAATTTGTGACACATTTTTTTTGCGTAGGAAAATTCTGTAGCAAAATGAACACTTTTCTAGTAGTGTTATCTTTCTTAATATTCTCTTTTTATGCATTCTGATCGCTTTCGGGTGCCCCAGACGCCGGTTGATTGTATCCTTCTTCGACTATGGACCATAAATATTGTGACTCCAATAATACTTTCATTTGTATATGCCAATGAAAGTAATTTTGTCCCTGTAATTTTGGAATCTGTGTTTGTATTCCACCATTTGATGCCATGTTTTTGTCTCTCCTGTGATTCGAGATTGTATATTAATTAGATTGATTCGAATGAATGAAGGATGTGGATCGGTGATGGCTCTGATACCACTTGTTGGAATCGATTGAATTTCTCTAGGGTTTCGATGAAGAATGCAGAGTAAGAAATATTTTTCGTATTAGAATTGGTAAAGAATGATTGTATGATAATACAAGGCATATATACGAGTTATGAAGCGGACCTCATAACCGTCGTTACTTAGGAAATATAATACATAATTAAAAAAACAAATATTACTAAGTATATAATGTATATCTAATCTAGCATAAGATCTAACTTATATATCTTCTACTAATAAAACTGTTGGGACTAGACACATTATTCGACTTACGAATTAAGGAAATGTAAGAGGATGCACACCCGTGACTAATTATCCCTGTATCATGAAAACGTTGCAACACTTTGTAGTAATCCTCACCAAAGTATTCCCAAAAGTGTTTAATGAATTTAAAATTAAAGTCGTCCGGGCTAGGTGCTCGATCATCGTCACAATCTCAGACAACGTTTTTAACTTCCACCCTACTTAAAGGCTCGATAAGATATCTACCTTCCATTTTAGATAATGTCTTGACATGGTGACAATGAAATTCTGGTATTTTCCTCATCGGCACTTTAAACTTAAGAGCAAAGAATTTTTTTACCTCGTTCTTAAAAGTAACCAGATTAATACATTTTGAGATTGGCACAGAATTATCAAACCATGAATATTTTCTGTATTGAGGTTGGTTCGTAAAGAATACAATGATACAACTATATACGGGGTGGTCCACATTCTGCTCCACCAATTAAGTCATGCAAAAAAGGAAAATATAGTAATACAGTAAATGCAAGGTGTCAAGGTATCAAATTGGTAAGTCGGTGATACTTAATATTCAATACTCCCCCTCAAGGTGGTGTGTGTAGGTCCCAAACACCCATCATGCCAAGATGGAAACGAAGTTGATCACCGTTAAGAGCCTTGGTGAACATGTCAGTGAGTTGCATTGAGGAGGCAATCGGGCAGGGATAATCTCATTTGAATCAACTCTTTCTCAAACGAAATAACAACTCATCTCCATGTGTTTAGTTCTTTCATGAAACACAGGGTTGTTCGCAATGTGACGGGTTGCTTGGTTGTCACAAAACAACGGTGTTGGACTTGTTTGTGTGATACCAAATTCCTTAAGAAGCCACTGCAACCATAATACTTCACTCACAGTGACAGCCATAGCATGGTATTCTGCTGTAGTGGAAGAGCGGGAGACAACCGAATGTTTCTTTGTTTGCCAAGAGATAGGGGAGCCACCTAGAGATATAAAATATCCCTTCGAGATCGGCGTGTCATCGGATATCCTAGCCAATCAGCGCCACAATAGACTTCCAGTTTGAAAGAGTTGTTGTTTGAGAGTAAAATGCATCGGTCGTGTGTAGCTTTCAAGTATTGTAACACTCGAATGACACCATTCTTGTGAGATTTACATGGTTGTATATTGGGTCGTGTGACCGTTAAGTACATTAGTTTTCCCACCAAGCGACGATACCGAGTAGTTTCAACAGGAGGGTCATCATCTTTGGTGTCGCCATTCACATTGGGTTCCATAGAAAACGTACTCAGGCGAATTCCTAGAAGTCCGCTTTCTTCTAAAATGTCAAGGGTATATTTCCTTTGACTAAACTAGACCATCCTTGGTTCGTGCCCCTTCGATCCTTGACCGTTAAGTACAATAGTTTTCCCACTAAGCGACGATATATGAGTGCCACCAAAAAATTCTCTCCTTGACAGATGGTAAATAATGAATGATCAGCGTTTGATTGTTTCAATCCAATAGACGTGAGTGCATGAGTGAACTTGTGGTACAATTTCGGGATGCTTGGTGTAACCCATAAATTGACGCAAAATCGAGCATCACCGTTGTTAGAGAAACCTTGTGGAATTCTCATGTAGACTTCTTCATCTAAATCCCCATGAAAGAACGCGTTGTTAACACCAAGTTCGTGGATAAACCAATTGCATTTAGTGGCAATGGCTAATAGAGTCCTAACGGTTACAAGTTTGGCAACCGGTGCAACATTTCACGGAAATCAACTCCTTCTATAAGTGGATCCTTTAATTACCAATCGCGCCTTAAAATGTTCGATATCTCCATTTGGTTTGTACTTTACCTTATAGACCCATTTTGAGTCAACAACCTCCTTTCCTGGTGGTAGTTGTTCCAAGGTCCAAGTTTCGCTGGATTCTAAGGCGTGAAGTTCGTATCTCATGGCTTCTCGCCAACTTGGATCTTTTACCGCCTGTGAGAAATGTTTGGCTCATCATGGGAAGTGATTGCCGCAAGATAAACTTTGTGGTTAGCTGAAAATATATCATAGGAAATATAATTAGCAAGTGGATGTACCGTCGAGGTTTCTGATCTGGGAATGGGTCGCAAATGGTCTAGAGAGTCGAGAATATCTACTTGGTAATAATCAAGGTGTTTTGGCCTTTCTTTTTCTCTGGTGCTTCTTCAAGTATCATTGGGATGCACTTGATTTTGAGTTGCTCCTTGTTCATCTTGCTGTTGATTTGTTTCTGATTGGAGATTCTCAGAAGGATGATTTTCTTCATCAACTTGTATCTCTTGGTCACTTTGGTTCATGACTTTCTGTAGGAAACATGTTTCTATTTTCTTGATTGCTATCTTGTTGTTCATCATGGTTTATTTGGACACTATCACAGGTTTGAGGTACTGGAGCTTCCCATTCTTCTATATATTCTCATGCACAATTTGGTTTATCATGTTTTGTCTTGATATCACCAGTAGTGGAAAACCGAAATATGTACTCAAAGAACTTTACGTCTCTAGGTGTGTATATTTTATTTAGCTACAAATCATATACTTTATATCCTTTTTATCCTTGAGGGTACCCAACAAAAATACATGGTCTACCGTGTTCATCGAATTACTTTTGTGCAATCGTAAGTGGGCGCCTTTTTTTAGCAAAACTTCATATCTCGTGGTTCCGTTTATAACTGTGGAAGGTAAGTGCTTTATAATATATGCGGCCGTTAAAATGTATTCCCCCAAAATTTATTGGTTAGTTGGCTTGAAATCCCAACACTCTAGTGGTATCCAATATGTGTCTATGCTTTCTTTCAACCAATCCGTTTTGTCGGGGTGTGTCTGTGCATGAAGTTTCCAAAACAATTCCATTTTTGTGATAAAAATCAGAAACATCCCGCCCCATTGTGTGCCCTAATTCTCTTTATGGTCTTCCCATATTGGGTTTTGACCATGTTATAGAAGATGATAAGCAATTGCGCCACCTCGGACTTGTACTTCATAGGAATCACCCAAACTCCTCGACTATAATCGTCAACGATTGTTAAAAAATAATGCGCACCTGTGAAAGATGTTGTTTTGTGTCCTCCCAGATATCACAATGAATTAACTCAAAACAATTGGATGTTTTTATTGAACTAGTAGGAAAAGGAGAGCGTGTTTGTTTTGCTCTTATAAAAGAATCACAAAAATTGTTAAAAGAACAAACTTGTCGGAGTTTCTCTTTGGATGCATGACCGAACCGTGTATGCCATGTTTCTGGATCTGTTAATGCCACCAAAGCCAACTTTACTTTCTGAATCGGCCCTAGCCAATATAGACCATCGCGTTCTTTACCATTCCAATTAGTTTCCTCGAGCATAAGTGCTGCATGTAACGGAAACTCGGATAAACGTGAAAGATGAGTTTAGACGTTTAGTCAATTTGCTTGCATTTGAAATCCGATATTTTAAAAACCATATTGATATTTAAACCATTCTGCAAAATAACATGATCAACTAAACTAAAGACATGTTGAAAGCGAGGTTTGACATGAAAGACATGGGTCTAGCGAATGTGATTCTTGGGGTAAAAATCACTAGATCCCAAAATGGTCTTGTATTGAGTCAATCTCACTACGTGGACAAGATCCTTGGGAAATTCAATTCGGACGATACGAGTATAGCTCGAATTCCAATTGATAACACCTAACGTCTAAGGAAAACCAGAGACGAGAGTGTTGCTCAGTAAGAGTACTCAAGGATCATTGGTAGTCTCATGTATCTAATTATATGTACTAGACTTGACTTAGCATATGTTGTGAGCAGGCTAAGTAGATACACCGGTAATGCAAGTGCGGGTCAATGGAAAGCTATCACAAGGGTGCTTAGATACATAAGATACACAAGAGATTACGGATTACATTATACCCGTGATCTAGCAGTGATCGAAGGATACACTGATGCAAACTGGATATCAGATATAAAAGATCACAAATCGACAAGTGGATATGTGTTTACACTTGCGGGAGCGGCTATAGCTTGGAAGTCTTCCCAGCAAACTATTATAGCTAGATCCATGATGGAATCTGAGTTCGTCGCTTTGGATAAAAGCGGGGAAGAGGCAGAGTGGCTACGTCAATTTGTGGAAGATATTCCAAGATGGCCAAAGCTTTTGGAGGAGATTTGCAAACATTGTGACAATTAATCGGCGATTGTTAGAGCTCAAAGCTCAATGTACAATGGCAGATCAAGGCACATTCGCCGTAGACACAACACGGTACGACAACTAATCTCAACGGGTGTTATCTCAGTTGACTATGTGAGGTTTAAAGAGAACATTGCAGACCCGTTAACAAAAGGCTTAAGCAGAGATTTAGTTTATAAGTCATCAAGAGGAATGGGACTAAAGCCCATAGAAGAAGGGAATCTGAGGGAAACCTAACCTAGTTGACTTGAGATCCCAAGATCTAAGTTCAATAGGACAACTTAATCATAAACCCAAAGGGAGTCATTGTGGGGGGTGCCCCAAAATCAATAAACGGAGTTATATACCATCTAGTCCATTCTAATCAGTGACATGAAGGAAGGTTAAGCATGTTGAGGTTAAGGATTTTGAGAAAATCCAAATTAACCATGATGCTTTTAATGGTTCAGAGGAATCACCTATTTTAGAGAGAAGTGTGGTCGCTTCGAATGGATTTGTGGGGAGGCGCAAATCCTAGAGCTCTCGCAGAACCAGGAAAGTGTTCCATGACCATAAACAGACACAACCATGAGGACTTGACTGAACTAGGGAGAGTATTGTGTGAATGTATATTTTCGCCTACATAAATGGGGGATTGTTCAAAGACACCGCGTTTACAAGACCCGAGGAGGCTAAGTATGTTTCATGAAAGAAGGTTCAAAGGTTACACCTACCTATCTTGCAATACTCAACTATTGAACGTGTATCGTTGAAACTTGATAGATCGATTTCTATTCATGTGGGGGATTGTTGGAAATTTGTGAAAATAGCACTTTTCATAAATATAGGAAAATGTTTTTTTTTTCCTATTTTTGGACTAGAAATAAATATAAGAAACTAAGTAGGTTTTATATATTTATTTCCGGGTTTGTGTTCTATGTTGGAAGAGCCTTGCAACGAACTAAACCACGTCCAAAACGGAGCTAAGATGAATGAGATATCGATGCTCAAAGTTAGGTGTTTCATACATAGAATGCTGAAAAGTTGGGAAAGTGGCACCTTGTCCCACATAGGAGGAGAGATGAAACTAAAAGGGGTATTTAAGTGGGAACTCTCCATCCTTATTGTTTCATGGAAGCACTCACTAGTGTACTCGTGAAGGGTGCAGAGCACCCTAACTCGCACTCGCACGTGTGCTTGGCGTGGGCGATGAGCAGTGTTGCAAAAATCGCGATTACTCGGCGATTAATCACCGACTAGTCGCTAGTCGGCCTCCTACTGAGTAATTTCTCACTAATCAGTCAAAAAATCGCTAGTCGGTCAAAGCCGCCCTAGTCGGCCCTAGTCGACCCAAGTCGCCCTAGTCGGCCCATTTGAAATCCTTACAAAACAGGCCCAAGATTACAACTTTAGCCCATTTTCCTTATCGCTTACCCTAATATGACGAAGAATTTGAGTCGGAGAAAGAGGATGAAGTAGACGAGGAAATTGAATACGAGTCGGATGGTGTCGAAATCATTGAACACTACGGGGATGACGATTACATTTGAGCTATTTGTTAATGTTTGAATTTTAAGTACTGAGACTTGTTATGTTATTACTTATATGTAAGTTTAGTTTGTATTTTGAACTACTTTTACCTTTTTAAGTATTATATTGATATGAATGTGTGAGTATATATATACATATTTATAAAAATTATAAAATTTACATATAAAGTTCCGATCCGACTAATCCCGAGTAATCCTGAGTAATCCCGAGTAGTCGCTAGTCCCCACCTCACCGGCCGACTAGCGACTAGCGAGTTCTCCAACCTTGGCGATGAGGCGCAATGTGGAGCTTTGATGGCGCACTTCGCACACTCGCATTGCCGCGAGCCGCTTGAGAGCCGCTTTTGTATTTTTTACCACGCGCGCGTGGTGAAACATGGGCTACAAGGACTAGGTGGCAGGTAGACCTTGGACGGTGACGTGGCAGCGGCGCACGAGTACACGTGGCAGGTTGGCGTGTACTCGCGCATGGAGCATGGGCACTGAAGACGCGCGCGGGCGCATCAAAGTGAGCCAATATGACGCGACTGTGTGGCGTGCTCGTATAGGCTCACTGGTGGCTGGCGCATGCGCGTGCAGACATGCAAGCGCATGAAAGTGAGCCAAAATGGCGCACGCCCGCGTGAGTGTGCAAGACGTGCGCTCGCATGAGCTAGAAGGGCGCGCACGCACCATTCTATCTTGCGCATGCGCGCAGAAGCTTCCAGACATTAATGACAACAATTACATTTCAGCATTTGAAACTGACGAGTCAATGATTTTGACTGAGAATTAAATGATGAATTAAAGTGCATTGAAGACATTTAATTCAATTTAATTCCCCCATTTAATTCTTTTTTCAGTTTCATCCCAACATCTGCAGTATAAATAGGAGGCTACCCCGCTGCAGAAGAGACATCGAGCAGCACTACTCTTCTTGCAACTTCCCCTCCCCTGAATTTTCATCTTTTTCTGTCTAGTAACAAGGTATACCTTCGGGTTTTTCGTCAAGTCTGGCAGTGTAACTGCTTAGGCTGTTGTATCCTGGAAACAAACGAGTTTTCCTAGGAGACTCGAAATTTGTTTTAACACGATCCTCACCTAAGAACTACTTTAATTTCTTTAATTTTGTTCTTGTTTTTCTTTTCATTTCAGTTGTAACAGCATTGTAATTCTGCGTTCCTTATTTCAGTTGTAATTCAAGTTAATAATAAAATTATTTATTTATTTTGCACGAACGGATTCCTACAAAGTTTTAGTTTGGTTAGTTTGAAATGTGATTTATGTTATTGAATATTATGGTTGTCGAGTTAATCTCCTGCCCTCAATAGAATCAAAACCCCAAAACATGAGTGTAGTAACTGTAGTAGCCATTACTAGAATATGCTTTGGTTGTCAATGCTTCAATTTGGAGATCGGTTTTTCTCTAGAATAACTCTCTTCTTCTGGGTTACAATGTTGAAAATTTATGAAAATAGCATTTTTCACAAATATAGGAAAAATGATTTTTTTTTCCAATTTTGGACTAGAAATACATATAATAAAATGAGTGGGTTTTATATATTTATTTGTGGGTTTGTGTTCTGTGTTGGAAGAGCTTCGCAACGAACTAAACCACGTCTAAAACGGAGCTAAGATGAATGAGATATCGATGCTCAAAGTTTGGTGTTTGAAACTTGAATGCTGAAAATGTGGGAAAGTGGTAAATTCTCCCACATAGGAGGAGAGATGAAACTTAAAGGGGTATTTAAATGGGAACTTTCCATTCTTATTGTTTCATGGAAGCACTCACTAAGTGTACTCGCGAAGGGTGCGGAGCACCCTAACTCGCACTCGCGAGCGCGCGTGGCGTGGGCGATGAGGCGTTTTGATGGCGCACTTTGCACTTCGCACGCTCGCATCACCGCGAGCCACCTTTGTATTTTTGACCGCGTACGCGTGGTGGAGCACAAGGGTTGCAAGGACCAAGTGGTTGGTGATGTGGCATGCAGGTGTGTGACCCTGGTGGGTCTGCGCGCAGTGGCGCATGACGTGGAAGTCATGCGCGTACGCACGAGAGTACACATGGCATGGTGCGCGCAGGTGCGCATGGGATTGAGCCAAGGTGGCGCACACGTGCATGGAAGTGAGCCAAAATGGCGCACGCGCGCGCGCGCAGAAGCTTCCAGCAGCATTTATGATAGTGCAGTTACACTGTGCAGTTACATTTCAGCATTTGAAACTGATGAGTCAAACGGTTTTGACTTAGAATTAAATAAGGAATTAAAGTGCATTGAAGACGTTTAATGCAATGTAATTCTCTTTTTAATTCTTTTTCCGTTTAGAGTTCAGACATGTAGTATAAATAGGGTGGTACTCCTTTTGAAGAACTACACCAAAAACACACAGCTAACAATCTTCTCTCTGAATTCTTCTCTACTCTTCAAGCATTCAAGGTACACCTTCGGGTTGGAGTCAAGACCGGCAGTGCAACTGCTTCGGGTTGTGTATCCTGGAAAAAAACTTGAACTCCTGGGAGACACGGAATTTGTTTTAAGGGACTCGTGTCTAACACGATCCTCAGCCAAGAATTTTTTAATTTTCTGTAATTCTGTTCTTGTATTTTCCTTTCAATTGTAACCGTATTGTTATTTCTGCTTTCCATTCCAGTTGTAATTCAAGTTCATTATTATTTTATTTAATTTTACACGAACGGATTCCTACAATCTTAAAACAAATTTTAAAACACCGTTCGTGTAAGACACAAACAATTCTGCTATGATTCTAAAAAAAATTTTCTCATAGCAGGTTGTGTTTTAAAAAGATTTTTCCCTGTTTTGGTTCAAAGTAGCGACTTTGTCAAAGCAGCTTCTGCTTCTTCTCCTTTATACTTTTGAGTTCTAAAAATCTACTATTGTAGTCTTCAAAGTTAGACTTAGAAGCTACACGGCTGGTTTTGTGTACTCATAAAAAATAATAAATTAGCACATTTATTATTTGAAAACATTTTTATTAACTTGTTTTCTTTGAACTTTTCAAAATGTCGACTGAAAACGTGAAAACCAGCAACACTAATGTTTGTCGTTGGAACCCTTGCCAACACTGTTGGAGCGTCCACAATGGTGAATCATGCTGAAAGACCCGAGAAGTTCTCGGGTCTCCACTTCAAAAGGTGGCAACAGAAGATGTTCTTCTACTTGACCACCATGAACCTTGCGAGGTTCTTGAATGAAACCGCTCCCCAACCTACGGAAGGGGGGACCGACGCTCAGGCTCTGAGCGTGGTAGAGGCTTGGAAGCAGTCGGATTTCATTTGTCAAGGCTATGTACTCAACAGTCTCTCGGATGCCTTGTATAATGTGTACTACAATATCAAGACTTCCAAAGAATTATGGGAGTCTTTGGATAAGAAATACAAAACGGAGGATGCGGGAACAAAGAAATTTGTTGTCGCCCGTTTCTTGGACTACAAAATGGTTGATAACAAGACTGTTATGAACCAAGTGCAAGAGTTACAAATTATACTTCATGACATCCATGCTAAGGGAATGGTACTTAGCGAGACATTTCAAGTGGCAGCCATGATCAAAAAATTACATCCTGCTTGGTTGGATTTTAAGAATTATCTTAAGCACAAGCGAAATGAAATGATGATTGAGGAACTTGTCGTCCGTCTTCGTATAGAAGAGGACAACAGGGTGGCCCAAAAAGGCACCATTTTGCAAGCTTCGGCTAAGGCAAACATGGTGGAAGTTGGGGAGTCCTCAAAAGGCAATTAGGGCAAACGGGGTAAAAAGGACAACAAAGGGAAAGCAAAGTTTAACAACCTTGGACCGAAAAAGGGGGCTGTGAAAAAGAAGTCTACGCCTTTCCAAGGTACTTGTTACAATTGTAACGAGACGGGGCACCGTGCTAACCAATGTCAAAAACCTAAGCGTGAGCGTGCGCATATGGTTGATGAGGATGGTATGCCTCTGATTGCAATGATAACCGAGGAAGCGTCTATGATTGAAGAAGTCAACGCCATGTTTGTGGAGACAAGGCTCTTTTCTCTACATTCAAGGAAGCGTCGGGTGAAGAAAAGCTTTATATGGGAAATAAAGCTACCGCAAGCATCAAGGGGGAAGGCACTGTCATCCTGAAGATGACGTCTGGCAAGGAGCTTACTTTGACCAATGTGCTTTATGTCCCAAAGATAAGGAAGAATCTCGTGTCAGGATGGATGCTCAACAAGTTTGGATTTCGTCTAGTGTTTGAATCGGGCAATTTTGTTCTTTCTAAACATGGTATGTTTGTTGGAAAGGGCTATGCCCTAAATGGGATTTTAAAATGTCTGTAATGGTTGTGAAAAACAACAAAAATATGAATGAAAATGCTTCTTCAACTTACATTATTGAGTCTTATAATGTTTAGCATGGTAGACTAGGACATGTAAATTTTAATTCTTTACAATGTTTAATTAATTTAAATTTGATACCAACATTCCATATCGAGTCCAATTACAAATGCGAGACATGTATCGAACCCAAACTTACGAGATCATCATTTAAATCGGTTGAACGAATAACCGAACCCCTTGATTTAATTCATACCGATGTGTGTGATTTAAAAGCGGTTCCCACGTGTGGAGGAAACAAGTACTTCATCACGTTTATTGATGATTGTACTAAATATTGCTATGTGTATTTACTTAAAAGTAAAGACGAAGCAATAGAGAAGTTTATCTTGTACAAAAATGAAGTTGAGAATCAACGTAAAAAGAAGATAAAAGCTGTGAGAAGCGATCGAGGAGGTGAATATGTTGCACCTTTTGCGGATTTATGCACAAAAAATGGCATTATACATGAGTGTACACCTCCTTATTCTCCACAATCAATTGGTGTGGCGGAACAAAAGAACCGCACATTGAAAGAAATGATGAACGCCAAGTTGATAAGCTCGGGAGTGAACCCAGAAATGTGGGGGGTGCCATTCTCTCAGCAAACTATCTTTTGAACAAGATACCTTTGAAAAATAGGGACGAAACTCCATATGAGTTATGGAGAAAAAAGAAGCCTTCATACAAATACTTGAAAGTGTGGGGGTGCCTAACAAAGGTGATTGTACCACCTCCTAAGGCTCTTAGGATAGGACCTAAAACTGTTGATTGCATTTTCATAGGATATGCATATCAAAGTAGTGCACATCGTTTTCTTGTACATGAGTCCAAGAATCCCGATATACACAAACACACTATCATCGAAGCAAATTCCAATATCGTCTCATATTTAGAGAATGTGTTTCCTATGTTAGGACAAACACATGCGACTTCATCAATAGTGGCTGATGAAGCAGGTCCAAGTTCATCTACATGGCTAGATGAAGCAGGTCCGAGTTCATCTTCGAGGATAGTTGAAAGACATGAATGACCTGAGGTCGAGGAGGGTGAGCTTAGACGAAGTAAATGACAAAGGGTTTAAAAATCATTTGGTCCAGACTTCATGAGCTATATGGTTGAGGGTGAGCCCAATACCTACCGCGAAGCGGTTACCTCCACAGAAGGACCTCAATGGCAAAAAGCAATTAAGAATGAAATTGATTCTATATTGCAAAATCATACTTGGGAGTTAGTAGATCTTCCACCTGGTTGTAAACCACTTGGATATCGTTGGATATTCAAAAGGAAGATGAAAGCTGACGGAAGTATTGATAAATACAAGGCAAGGTTAGTGATCAAAGGATTTAGACAAAAGGAGGGTCTAGACTACTTTGATACTTACTCGCCAGTAACACGAATAACCTCTATACGATTGGTTCTTGCAATTGCGGCTCTAATAAATTTGGAAGTTCACCAAATGGATGTAAAGACCGCATTTCTAAATGGCGATTTAGAAGAAGAAATTAACATGGAACAATCTGAGGGTTTTTCCGCCCCAGAAAACGAGGGCAAAGTATGTAAATTGGTCAAGTCTTTGTATGGCTTGAAGCAAGCTCCAAAACAATGGCACCAAAAGTTTGATCATGTCATGATTGACAATGGTTTCAAAATAACGAGTGCGACAAGTGTGTTTATCTTAAAGACACAACAAGAGGTTATGTAATCTTGTGTCTTTATGTAGATGATATGCTTATCATTGGGAGTGATGATAACATGATCAACTCAACGAAAGACATGTTGAAAATGAGGTTTGACATGAAAGCTATGGGTCTCGTGGATATGATTCTTGGAGTAAAAATCACTAGAACCCAAAATGGTCTTGTGTTGAGTCAATCTCACTACGTGGACAAGATCCTTGGGAAATTCATTTCGGACGATATGAGTATAGCTCGAACGCCAATTGATAATACCTAACACCTAAGGAAGAATAGAGGCGAGAGTGTTGCTCAGTTAGAGTACTCAAGGATCATTGGTAGTCTCATGTATCTAATGACATGTACTAGACCCGACTTAGCATATGTTGTTAGCAGGCTGAGTAGATACACCAGTAATCCGTGCGCTGAACATTGGAAAGCTATCACGAGGGTCCTCAGATACATAAGATACACGAGAGACTATGGATTGCATTATACCCGTGATCCAGCAGTGATCGAAGGATACACTTATTCGAACTGGATATCGGATATAAAAGATCATAGATCGACAAGTGGATATGTGTTTACACTTGCGGGAGCAGCTATAGCTTGGAAGTCTTCCAAGCAAATGGTTATAGCTAGATCCACGATGGAATCAGAATTCATCGCTTTAGATAAAAGCGAGGAAGAGGCGGAGTGGCTACGTCAATTTGTGGAAGATATTCCAAGATGGCTAAAGCCGTTGATGGCGATCTGCATACATTGTTACAATCAATCTGTGCTTGTTAGAGCACAAAGCGCAATGTACAACGGCAGATCAAGGCACATTCGACGTAGACACAACACGGTATGACAACTTATCTCAACGGGTGTTATCTCAGTTGACTAGGTTAGGTCAAAAGAGAACATTGCTGACCCGTTAACAAAAGGCTTAAGCAAAGATAAGGTGTATAAGTCATCAAGAGGAATGGGACTAAAGCCCATAGGCGAAGGGAATATGAGGGAAACCTAACCTAGTTGACTGGAGATCCCAAGATCTCGGTTCAATAGGCCAACTTAATCATAAACCCAAAGGGTGTCACTGTGAGGGGTGCCCAAAAATTAATTAAGGGAGCAGAGCCGGCCCAACAGGCTTATCACTCTAGGCCCAAGCCTAGGGCCACCAAATTTGAAGGGCCACCAGTTTTCTAATAGACCCATTTTAGCAGATAGGCCCAAATCGCTAATCTTAAACCTAATAACCCAATGGGCGGCATATCTCATCTGAGAACATTGAAAGCGCAGAAGCCAAAGCGGTGATATCAGACAGATACGTGAGGAATTGAGCAATCAAAGTATCAGAGACGACTACAAGAGACGTTTGAGTGTACGGTATGGAATCAAGCAATGAGAAATCAAAGTATCAGACAGGTAATAATCATGGCATCAGGAGAAGTTTAGTCCCTTCAGAAGAAGGTATTGGAATTGTTGTTGTTGTTGCTTCCAAATCGTTGGCTCATGATGACTGGCTGGTAAGTCTCACCAAATATACACCTGCCATATATTTATTTGGATTGACAGATAAAGGGGTTGGGCTTTTTGGATGAAAATGTAACCTAAAAACAACTAACTTTCAAAATTATCAAGTAATGGATTTGTAAATTGTCAAATCTGTGTCTTTGTTCCTCTTTTATATAGTACCCACTATGCTCAGTTTTGCGATTTTTAGTTTTGTGATTTTACAATTTTGAACATGGAACACACTGCTCACTCTGCTCAGTTTTTCGGTTTTCAGTTTTGCGATTTCCACTGGCTTGGAACACATAACACATTGGTACTCGGACTCTTTTTTTGCGATTTAATTTTATGGTTAGCAATTTAATCTTGTGGCTCTCACTCAAGTTAGACATTCACATCTCCTCATTTGTTGAATAGGGAACTAGGGTATATTTGCCAATTTGAATCTCTTGTCTAGGGATTATGCTTATTTCATTATTTTCTGATTTTAAGTTGTTAAATTAGGGCTAATTTGCTGATTTAAGTTTGTTAGTTAGGCCTTTAGGGCTTATTTGATTATTTTAAATTGTTTTTATGGCTCATTGTTAATCTCCTAAAAAGATTTATATTTTAGCAATGTCAAATCAAATTCGAACTTCTGAATCCGAACTTTTTAGTTTATAATTGCCGGTCCCAAACCCAGATAAATGAGAAGGGTTTTGTTACTAAATATGTTGAAAATGATAATTTTGAAAAAGGGCCACAACTTTGTATTTCGATTAGGGCCTCTGAAAACATAGGAAAGGCACTGAAAGGGAGTTGTGTACTTCCTAGTCCATTCCAATCAGTGACATGAAGGAAAGGTTAAGCATGTTGAGGTTAAGGATTTTGAGGAAATCCAAAATTAACCATGATGCTTTTAATGATTCAGGGGAATCACCTATGTTAAAGAGAAGTGGGGTCGCTTCGAATAGATTTGTGGGGAGGCGCAAATCCTAGAGCTCTGGAAGAACCAGGAACGTGTTCCATGACCATAAACGGATACAACCATGAGGACTTGACTTGACTAGGGAGAGTATTGTGTGAATGTATATTGTCGCCTACATAAATGGGGGATTGTTCAAGGACACCGCGTCTACAAGACCCTAGGAGGCTAAGTATGCTTCACAAAAGAAGGTTCAAAGGTTACACCTACCTATCTTGCAATACACAACTGTTGAACGTGTATCGTTGAAACTTAATAGATCGATTTCTATTCATGTAGGGGATTGTTGGAAATTTGTGAAAATAGCATTTTTCACAAATATAAGAAAATGATTTTTTCCTATTTTGGACTAGAAATAAATATAAGAAAATGAGCGGGTTTTATATATTTATTTGTGGGTTTGTGTTCTATGTTGGAAGAGCTTCGCAACGAACTAAACCACGTCTAAAACGGAGCTAAGATGAATGAGATATTGATGCTCAAAGTTTGGTGTTTGAAACTTGAAAGCTGAAAATCTGGAAAAGTGGCACATTGTCCCACATAGCAGGAGAGATGAAACTTAAAGGGGTATTTAAGTGGGAACTCTCCATCCTTATTGTTTCATGGAAGCACTCACTAAGTGTACTCGCGAAGGGTGCGGAGCACCCTAACTCGCAGTCGCACTCGCACACGTGCGCGCGCGTGGCGTGGGCGACTAGGCGCAATGTGGCGCTTTGATGGTGCACTTTGCACTTCGCCCGCTTGAGAGCCGCCTTTGTATTTTTGACCGCGTACGCGTGGTGGAGCACAAGGGTTGCAAGGACCAAGTGGTTGGTGATGTGGCATGCAGGTGTATGACCCTGGTGGGTCCGCGCGCAGTGGCGCATGACGTGGCAGTCATGTGCGTACGCGCACGAGTACACATGCCATGGCGGCGCGCACTCGCTCTTGGAGCATGGGCACTGAAGTGACGTGCGCGGCGCATCAAAGTGAGCCAAAACGGCGCGACTGTGTGGCGTGCTCGTAGAGGCTCACAAGTGACGTGGCGCACGCGCGCAGGTGCGCCGTGCGCATGGGATTGAGCCAAGGTGGCGCACACGCGCATGGAAGTGAGCCAAAATGGCGCACGCGCGCGCAGAATCTTCCAACAGCATATATGACAGTGCAGTTACATTTCAGCATTTGAAACTGACGAGTCAAACGGTTTTGACTGAGAATTAAATGAGGAATTAAAGTGCATTGAAGACGTTTAATGCAATGTAATTCTCTATTTAATTCTTTTTCGGTTTGGAGTTCAGACATGTAGTATAAATAGGGTGGTACCCCTGTTGAAGAACTACACCAAAAACACACAGCTAACAATCTTCTCTCTGAATTCTTCTCTACTCTTCAAGCATTCAAGGTACACCTTCGGGTTGGAGTTAAGACCGGCAGTGCAACTGATTCGGGCTGTTGTATCCTGGAAACAAACGTGATCTCCTGGAAGACACGAAATTTGTTTTAAGGGACCCGTGTCTAACACGATCCTCAGCCAAGAATTTTTTAATTTTCTGTAATTCTGTTCTTTTATTTTTCTTTCAGTTGTAACTGTATTGTTACTTCTGCTTTCCATTCCAGTTGTGATTCAAGGTAATTATTATTTTATTTAATTTTACATGAACGAATTCCTACATACAATAAGTTTAATATTTCTATTTAATGTGACTGGGTAAAAACAATCTTTAATCCTCAATAGAATAGTCATCGTATAAACCTACCAAAGTTTTGTGTGGTTGATGATGCATTCTATGTTTATTAAATACCTTGAAATATATCAAAAGATGCATACTCTATTTTGTGATCTTAATAGGCTACCACTATTTAGTTTAATTCTTAACTAATTCTATAAAACACAATGACAGAGCACTTTAGTTTAATTTTTTGTATTAACAGGCTAATGGAGGTAAGCTTTAGTTTCTAAACTACTTATGATTATACACCCTATATGATGACGTGATTGGATATCTTCTTTTTTTTTTTTTTTTTTTTTGTCTATGGATCGAGGTAAGCTATGGTTTAAAGCGCAATGTCTACTTTCTGTATTAATAGGCTAATGGAGGTAAGCTTTAATATGCATGTCATATGGAGGTAACCATTTCTACATAAACTGAAAAGTCCAAACTAATATATATCCATATGACAATATATTAGTTTAATGCAGAGCTTCAGAGCAGGCACAAAAAGGAACCATCCAACGCGCAGCACGGACTAGGGGAGCTCTTTCAAGGTACTTCACACTTTCTTTGGTAGAGTTCTTAAGCTCACAATCGACTTTGACCAGATTCGCACAAGACTTTATTTAAACGTTGTATACGGGTGTCAGATAACATTTTCGGATCAGACTGAAATGTGTCAACACAAATTAGTATGATTAGGATGCTATGTATACATGTTCTTAATAGATTAATTGCCATCAAAGTTCAGTGTTGTTCTCATAATTAAGGTTGTTAGTGGTAGTGGTAGCACTTTGGAATCTATTGCGGCTTTGAAAGCACATGGCATTCATATGACAAGTTGATGGAGGATATGATGAAACAACTTGGTATTAATACATATTAAGAAACTATAGCGCGGTTCCACATCGTCATCCTTGGTAACAGTTTGGCTTTTTTAGGGGTTTTCCAGGTGTGTTGCCATTCACGGCTCTGGACGTAGGTGCGTACGAGTTCAATCTCTGCAGCTCTAAAGTTGTTATGCACAAAAGAAGGTGCAACATGCTACAAGAGATCTGACCTTTAGCGACGACATTTGCTGGCCAAAAACGTCGCTAAAAGGCAATAGCGACGACATGTCGCGTTAATGTGTCGTCGCTATTGGTTGGCCGCTAATGCTTAAAAATCGTCACTATTGCCCTGTCGTCGCAATTACTCTATCGTCGCTGATGCTTAAAAATCGTTTTTTTTTTCTTGTTTTCTCATACTAAAACCTGCCAATTTCCGGTTCACGACACACAAAAACTAAATAAACATAAACTACATAAGCATAAACGTAAGGATAAATGGTTGCCTTTCAAAAAAAAAAAACATAAGCATAAACGTCACAATCCTGTTTCGTTTCAAGTCACAATTCACAAAAACGTCATAAAACTACCTAACATAAAAAATGTAATAATTCTACGTCATATCCGTGTCATCATCCGTTTTTCATCAGTATCTTCGTTTCAAAACTTAGTCGGGTAACTTGAACTCAAGTGGTAGAAAAGGCTCATTTACATCAAATACTTTGTAAGATAATAGTAGATGTTCTTGCAAGTTTAACAACACAATGAGAACCCATTATAAGCCAATACAATCATAGTTGTCAAATATTTACACTTACCAAACATTTAGTATAATTATAGTTGTCAAATATCTACAGTTACCAAGTCTAACCTCACTAAGTAAACCTAAGTATAATACTAGTAATGCCAAATAGGTCAACATCCAAATGTGTTATTTGCGAAATTCACCATATCGGAATACACTCGTCTTCTGAACCGGATAAAACCTCACTTAGGGTCGAAACCCATGAACACTCGGCCGAAGGCACGACAGTGCGGTGAGTTAAAACCCGCTCAATTTAAGGATCGAACTAGCGATCGCCGCTTAGTCGCCTAATCTCCCATCATCACTAGGTGTTGCACTAAAAAAATACTAAGGTCAGGAATTAAACCTGAATCACTTAAAATACCAGGTTTCTCATTTAGCACTCCACCAGCCATCATTTTTATTTGTGCCTCTAGTAGTCGAAACATATTCAAAGTTGTACAGTAATTTAGGGGTTGTTTGGCAACATCTGAATGGTTAACTACTGAACCAGTAAGAGGTCTGAACCATTAAGTGTTGAACCAGTAAGAGGTCTAAACCATTAAAAGCCTGTATAATGCTTAACCGTTTAGAGGCAAATGTCTGATCAATTCAGATTAGAGGTCTAAAACCATTCAGACTATGTATAAATCCATTCAGAGGCAAATGTCTGAACCATTCAGACATCTGCTCATGAAAACAAACAGTCTGAACCATTAAGTGTTGAACCAATATAAGGTTTGAACCATTAAAAGACTCATTAAGAGGTAAACAAACAGCCTCTTAATATCATCTATCAGAATAGTCAAGAAATTTAATAATGATGAGTTATGCTAGTGACAGATTTTTGTTTGAACTTTATATTTATTTGGCGGCGCAATATTATAAGATGAAAAATCAATACAACTGCTTTCCATGAGGTAGCTAGATGCATAGAAGCACCGACAAGCTAGGAATTATACACCCAATAAAATCATTTTTTTCTAATCCATTGAACAAAAACCGGAACTTTTAAAGTGGAAAATGTAATATTAAATATATAATAATGTAATGAGTAAATTGTCATTTTAGTCCATGAGGTTTGTCCAAATTTGTCATTTTAGTCTAAATATTTTTTTTTCTCCTCTGGGTCCCTGACTTTTCCCTTTTGTTGCTATTTTGATCATACTGCCTAACTTCATCCAAAAACCTCATTTTTAATAAGGGGTATTTTGTGGATTTTCAATTTAAATCTTTTAAATTGCCATTTTGATCCATTTTTTATATTAAAAAATATAAAAATATCTTATTAGTGGGACCCACCCCTACCTCTCCTCCCCCTCTCTCTCTAACCCACCACCACCTCCACCTTCAACCCACCGTCACTACCACCTCCTCCACCTACACCTTCAATCTCGTGACCAGTTTTCTCCTTCTTGTTTGTCCACCTACACCTTCAATCTTGTGACCAGTTTTCTCTCTTTCCAACCCACCTCCACCTTCAACCCACCATCACTACCTCCTCCTCCACCTACGCCTTCAATCTCGCTTATCGAGCATTAATATAGTTTGACGTTGAATTGTGTACATGTCAAGAAGAGCCTGAGTAGGATGCTGACCGAGACCGTCACCGACATTAATTACAGGAATGTTAGCTGTCATCGCTGCTCTTTTAGCAGCACCACTTTCAAAGTGCCTCATCACAATAATATCTGAATACCCCTCCATAGTTCTACTTGTATCTGAAAATTTTAAAAAAAGAAGTCAACATCAAAGTCAAACAATTCAATATTGTTACTGAAATGACCTTCAAGTGTCTCTCCTTTAGCAGCAGAAGAAAACTTGCGTGCGTTTTCTGTTGTTAAGACTTCTCCACCAAAGCGTTTCATTGCTGACTCAAATGAAAGGCGAGTTCTAGTTGAAGGCTCGTAAAACAGAGTTGACATTAAAAACCATTCAAAATTTGACTTCCACGTGACGTTTTCTCAATAGTTTCCATTTCACGCGCTACTTCAAATATGGCACCGAGTATATCTCTTCAAATGAAGAAGCTGATGCTTTTGCGAGAGATCTGACTTCTTGGTCACACCATAAATCTTGGTTTGTTTAAGAGCTATGGCGGTGCCGTTTGTAGCATGTGTAGAAAACATAGAAGAATACATTGTCTCAAGTTGTATCACCTGCAAAGAAAATTTTCAGTGAAACCAGTGAGCAATTGTGCATTCAAATCTTCTTTTTCAGATTTACATTCTAAACAGTTACTATATCACGTCACATAAGACCGTGGGGTATGGTGGGGCGGGGGTTGGGCGTGGGTTGGGGCATTTGGTGACACGTGGCTTGGGGGGGCAGACATTGGGCGACTCACATTTAAACAGGGTATGGTGGGGCGGGGGTTTGGAGCGTGGGTTTGGTGGGCTTCGCTGGGCTGACCGGTGGGCTGCTTGTTAAACAACAAATTTAATTTTTTTTAATATTTTTAATTAAAGAAAATTACATAAAAACCAATTCCTAATGTTTATATTTAATTAAAGAAAATTACATAAAAACCAATTCCTAATGTTTATATTTGTTTTTTATCTCTTCTCTCATCTCCAACACTATTTGTAACTCGTCACCCTGTAGGTGATCAATCGGCTGGGATAGCAATTTCAGATCATCGCGTCTTTGTCTCAGGGCATCTCTAGCTTCTTTGCTCTTTCGTTGTTCGGCCCTTTGTTGTTAGAAGACGTTGAATGTATCTAACTTGGATGAAATGTCATCCAACTGGTCGCTGTATATTCCCCTACGCAAGCCCGAACTCCCAGTTGAAGGCGATGCCGTATCAGATCTTGATTTTTGAGCACGCCTTTTTGAGGCATCTCTTCCATACTCAGGCCGGTTTGGGCTTGGCGAATCATCCAAAAGGTCCTCAAGCTCTTGATCTCGTGCATCAGATTGGGCTTGGGACGAGGCCCTTGACCTTTTGGAAGACGTGTTACTTTCGCTACCACTAGGGATATTCGACCACTTTGGATGGAACTTACAAATCTCCCAACAATGCATGAAACGGAAGTCGGTCCCCACATTTGTCTTGAATTGAACCAATGCATTCATCACAATGTCGGCTTCGGTTTCACCACTTTTTGGGTTTTGTTTTGCTTTATTTAAAAAACCACTATATTTTGTAAGTTGGCCGCTTATCTCGGTCCACTTCGAGGATAAGCTATCGTTTTCACGATAAACCTCTCTTCCCAATTCTTCATGGAATACTCTACTAACCCCTTGCCACAAATGGGTTCGATGTTGAGAATTTCATATTTTTATAAAAACAAAATTTAATATATTACAAAGTTATATAAAAAAAACCATTAATATAAACAAAGTTTAAGAATACCTAAAGTTGCATGTTGAGATAGTTGAAACCAACCCCTCGCCAATGCAAGTTCTTCATGAACGGTCCATTTTAGTTGTTTTCGCATAGAGGTTTCAAGTGCTTTACCCCCCTCGGTTTTTTTTCTGATGGCTTCTCTTTTTGATGGGTTTCGATGCGGAAGGACCATCGTTGGGTGGTTGAGTTTCGGGGATGGTTTCGTTTTGTGAAAGGTCGATGGAGTTTGGTGAAAGGTTGATGGGAATTTGTGTAAACGGGGTAGGCATCGCATCATCGGTGTGTGGGAAGTTAGTAAACAAACAATTCCCAAGATACGATGCATAACTCGCTTCTTGGGGCATAGAAGAGTGTATCAAAAATGGACGAGGCATTGGACGAATGGGTGGTGGGCTAGGATTATTTTCTTGGAATGCATACGGGTTGGTCGGGTCAAAAGGACGGTTATGAGGATGCATTTTTTCGTTTTGTAGAAGGAGAATTGGAGATGATTATAGAAGATGTGGTTGAATGTGGTAAAAAATGGAAGAAAAATGTGAGTTTTATAGTGGAAAAATAATTTTTTTTTAAAGATAGCCGTTGGCCAACGGCTAGCCCAACGGTTACTTTGGTTTGTCCAGTGAGAACCCGCCATGTCAGCTTGGCCAGACCACCCCACGCCCGGCTTGAAACCCAAGCCCCAAGGGTCACGCCCAAACCCAAGCCCACCCGGGGTGGTGGCTTGGGCGT
This sequence comes from Helianthus tuberosus, assembly GCA_030545235.1. Classification (NCBI taxonomy): domain Eukaryota; kingdom Viridiplantae; phylum Streptophyta; class Magnoliopsida; order Asterales; family Asteraceae; genus Helianthus; species Helianthus tuberosus. The sequence continues at coordinate 105,113,762 of CM060361.1, read as the reverse complement.
TTTCCCCCAACCCACGCCCAAACCCCCGCCCCATACCCCACGGTCTAAACTACATGTATAAAGCAAAGCCTGGCAAAACGTACAACAGGTCAAAACAGGTCTTGACCAGAAAGTGCCAGGTTGAAACCGGTCGCGAGAGAGAGAGAGAGAGAGGGAGAGAGAGAGAGCAGGTGATGAATAATAAGATATTTTTTTATTTTTTTAATATTAAAAATGGATCAAAATGGCAATTTAAAAGATTTAAATTGAAAATCCCTAAAATACCCCTTATTAAAAATTAGGTTTTTGGATGGAGTTAGGCAACGTGATCAAAATGGCAACAAAAGGGAAAAGTCAGGAACCCAAAGGAGAAAAAAAAACTATTTGAACTAAAATGGCAAATTTGGACAAACCTCAGGGACTAAAATGGCAATTTACTCAAAGATATTATTAAATTAAACTAGGGGGCTATAGATATTTTGTAGGTTACCATTAGATATTTTTTAGGTATTATTATTATTATTATTATTATTATTATTATTATTATTATTATTAATTTTTTTTTTTTAGGTATTGAGGTAATGTTTTTTTCTTAAGTAGAAACCAAACCATATGTTTATCCTTAATTTTATGTACATGCTTTGCATATCAAAATAACGTTAGAACAACCTATAAACATCTTACTTTGACAAACCGTCCACTAAGGTGAAGACAAACCCAACACTAAAGATCAGATATGTAAACATGTGGACGTAATAATTAGTGGCGAAGACATATTATTACAACCTTGTATTTTTCCATGTGATCAAATAAACATTTGTCTACTTGTTTTTTTTTTTTTTTTTTGAAACGTAACTTTCATTAACAACACCACCGGCCCAAGACGGACCGGCGCCACAAACCGAACACAAAACTTACATATTTACAAAGGAGCACCACTCCCCCCAATCAATACCTTTAAATCTAGATCTATGCGAAAACCACAAAAAGCCTAAAGCCTTAACCTCGCTAATTATACCATCAATCTTAACCGGAGAGTTCAAGAACCGAGCGTTGTTCCTAGCACGCCAAATACTCCAACAAGTGATCATGATGATGCCTTGGATAGCTTCCTTCTTCGTTTCCGACGCTCCTAAATTCTTGAAAACGGTAAGAAGATCCAAGATGGAGAAAGCGAAGATGTTCGGGATTTTACACCATGACGACACACCTTGCCAAACAACAGCAGCAATACTGCACGAGATAAACAAGTGCTCAGATGACTCGATTTCAGCTCCGCACAACGGGCACTCCGAATCCTCGATCAAAATATTCCTTTTCAATAAAGCTTCTCCTGTCGGTAACCTGTCGAAATCGGCTCTCCAAACATGAATATTTACCTTAGCCGGCACCCAGCGGCACCAATCCAGCACAAACCTGTTCCTAACATCCGGAACCGCCTTGATGCTTCTTTTAACAGCCTTCACGCTAAACTCCCCCGAAGAACTAGCTGACCAGAACCAACTATCTGGCCTGTCATTGAGCTGGACGTTATTAACAGCCGAGAGAAACTGCTGGAGGCTAGACACAAGCTCCTCCGAAACAATCGCCGACCTCCATCTCCCTTGGAACTCACTACCAACCGTATTGAAAACAAAGCGATCAGCAACTTTACATTTTTTATCCACTTCAAGGCTGAATAATTCCGGGAACCGCAACTTAAGAGGCTCGTTACAAATCCAAGAATCAAGCCAAAAAGAAATATCTTTACCATCCCCAACTAAACCTTTAAAGTAGTGACGAAGAGGCCGACCATCCACCTTAGAATTCACCGTAGCTTTAGCGATATTGCTCCACGTACCACTCAACGACTTTTTATACGGAATGCATTCCCACCCGGTCCTACAAAAATGGAGAGCATCCACAACTTTCTTCCATAAGGAGTCTTTTTCCGTCTTATAACGCCAAACCCATTTAGACAACAATGAGATGTTAACCTCCGCAAGCTTATTAAGGTTCAATCCCCCATTTTTTTTATGACAAGTAACACGGTCCCAAGCAACCCAGTGCGTTTTCCTTTCTTCTATAGATCCTCCCCAAAGGAATTTTTTAATCAAAGTTTCTAACGTAGAAATTACCTTCTTAGGAGCCTTGTATAAAGAGAAATAGAACGTAGGAAGACTCTCCAAAATAGACCTAATAATAACGACTCTTCCCCCGATTGACAAGAGATGGGACTTCCACGAAGCTAACCTGGATTGGAAAATATCAACGATCGGCTGCCAATTAGACACCCGATTCATATTAGCTCCCACATTAAGACCCAAGTATTTGAACGGCAACATACCCGACCTACACCCAAACCGGCTCGCCATATTCCCCAATTCCTCCGAACTAACACCGATACCATAGAGGTTGGACTTCTCGATATTAATTTTAAGACCCGATGTAACATGGAAGCAACGAAGGATCCTAATCACATTCTCCAACTCGGACAGACTCCACTCTCCTAACACGATCGCATCGTCCGCATATAGGAGGTGGGAAATGGTAGGACCGTTGTTAGGGGTAACAATGCCATTAATGACACCCACTTCCTTCGCCCGAATCAACATACACGTAAAAGCTTCCATAACGATCAAAAAAAGAAACGGAGAGAGAGGGTCGCCTTGCCTCATACCTTTCTCACATTTGAACTGGAACGTAGGGGCCCCGTTAACCAAGACGGAAGATCTAGCCGATTTGAGGATACCCGAAATCCAATTGCACCAAACACTCGGAAATCCCATTTGCAACAGAGAATTAATAATAAAGCTCCATCTAACGTTGTCATATGCCTTCTCAAAATCTATTTTGAAAAAGAAAGCCTTTGATTTATTATTCTTAATCCAGGAAATTAACTCGTTGACGATTAGGGGACCATCCAGGATGTTTCTGCCCGAAAGGAACGCCGACTGAAACTCTGAAATGACACCATCCAAAACTTTCCTCATACGGTTAGCCATGACTTTAGAAATAACCTTACTGATGACTCCAACCAAGTTAATAGGCCGAAAGTTGCTTAGAGAGACAGGGTCCTTAACCTTCGGAACGAGAGTAATGAACGAGGAGCTACTTCCGATAGAGATATTACCACAAGAGTGGAAACGGCTGAAAATTCTATCAAAATCATCAGCGAAAAGCTCCCAAAAATGCCTAATGAACCTGAAATTCATGTCATCCGGCCCAGGTGCACGGTCTGCACCACACTCAAAAACAGCGTCTTTGATTTCTGAACTCGAGAAAGGCTCCACCAACGTGTTAGCCTCAGCATCCGAAATTTTTTTAAAATTATTGCAGAACAGCGGGGGACTGACCAAGTTAGATTCCTTGAATCTATCTCGAAAGAAACTGAAAACCTCTTTTTTAATGCGGGACGGCTTCGCGCACCAAGCCCCATCAATAGAAAGACCATGAATCCTATTAGACGCCTTCCTATTATTGATGACAGAGTGGAAATATTTGGAATTCTCATCCCCATCGGAGGCCCACTTAATACGAGATCTCTGGACGAGATCCAGATTCTTTCTAAACTCCACTTCCCTAATGACTTTTTTGTTTTCAGCCAGGGACCACTCTTCATCTTCCGTAAGGTCTCTATTCTCCATCTCCAACTCAATTTGCTCCAACTCCACAAGAGCCGTATTCACACACTCCTTTTCTTTGGCAAGGAACTCATCTCTCCACTCCTTGACTTTAGCTCTAATACAAGCGAATTTAGCCGTTAAGCTGGAATCCGGAGGGTCGAAGGGAACAAAATCCTCAACCGCCGACCGCACCGTCTCTTCAAAGCCCTGTTTACCGATCCAAGAACTGAAAATCCGAAAAGGCCGAGCCCCGAAGTTCAAATCCACAAGTTCCAGCAAGATAGGGCAGTGGTCTGATAAATGGCACGGCATAACTCTAACACAAGCTGAAGGCCACTTATTGAAGAAATCCGAGCAGACCAAGTATCTATCAAGTTTGCTTAGTTTTCTCCCGTTGTCCCTACTACAAGTGAACCTTCTACCCTGCAAGGGGTATTCCAGGAGGCCGTTATTGAAAATAAACTCATTAAAGTTGTTGGCACAAACCGGCTTAAATTTCGAGTGTCTCCTTTCGTCCACAGTCCTGACCGCATTGAAATCCCCCGCCAGTAACCACAACCCAGCCGAAGGGTCAATAAGATTGGAAATCGCGTTCCACAAATTCCTTTTAGCTACCGTGCTCTGAGGCACATATATGTTAATCAGATTAATAGGGGTACCACAACCAACCAGTAAACCACTAATGAGGAGAAAAGATCTGTTGTTAGACACAGAATTGATCTTTAGAATTTTAGGATCCCAAACCCACAGCAGCCCCCCAGATAGACCCACCGCAGGCTCACTCGCCGACTCAAACATTCTATCTCCCCAAAAACCAGCTATAACATCCCTCGAGACCGTATCTACCTTGGTTTCTTGAAACGCCATGACCCCGATGTTATTGATTCTTCTAATCTCCTTTAACCACCTAGCTTTAATGCCCCCTTTAATACCTCTAATATTGAAAGACAAACAATTCATGGGTTAACCACATTGTTACCTTCACCAATGATGGAATTCTTAACCAAAAGACAGTGCTCCTGTAAGTTGACACCCACAACATGCCCAACGTTGATCGTGGCCTGCACCTCATCCTCGAGAAGAGACAACGGAGACACACCGACCTCAGCAGTTGACTTGGACGTCTGCGGATCGGCACCCTCTGAAGCCCCAGAAACTGATTGAATCGGAGGAAGATGATCACGGACCGGCACCCCACTGTACTCACTCTCACCATACTCCCGAGGACCACAAGAGGACTCCACATGAAACTCATTGGAGTCGATACCATTATCTTGCACATTTAGGTCAAACAGAAATTCCCCTTTGTCCCTAAGTCTTTTTTTCGGTCTATCCCCAGAACCTGGGCTCCTGGAGTTACTTCCTTTGGGCTTAGACGCTCTGGGCCTAATTCTCACTTTCTTCTTATTGGGCCTAACGTCAATATTAGCTGAGAAATAATGAATATTGGGGTCCTTATCCAAAGAAGCTGGCCCACCTTGAATATGGTTCCTCAAATAATTGGGAAGAGACGACATCCTTTCCTGGGGACTTGGAACATCTGAAAAGCCACCCACATTTAATGATTCCCCTTCCCCACACCCGCCGCCATCCGACTCCTGGGATAACCCAACCCTTCCCGAACCCGCCTTTTCGGTATCCCCCACCTGAGGACTAGTCTCCGGCATAGGGATAACCGGAATTTCTCCCGATCCTTTGACAACCTGCCCTTCCTCCTCCATACCAACCACCGGAATGGCTACATTCACCATAGAAGCATTGACCTGACCGGAAACATGGAAATCAGCGGCCTGAGAGGCCGGATCATCTGCATGCACAACCACTCTACCGACAGAGCCCGGAGACCAATCCCCAGTAACTTCATCTATCCAAACGCGAAACTGCAAATTCTTCCATCTCAATGTCACGTGATCCTGAATTCTACCACCTTCCCCAACAAGCAGACCAATCCAACTGACCGATAAGTTCTCATCTTCCGCCTCCAACTGAGATCCATGCACGATCTTCCCGAAATGCTCAGCGATGTTGTTCAAGACATCGTTGTCCGCTAGCTGTAATGGTACACCAGAAACCTTAACCCAGGCCAGCCTCTCGAAGGGAAGAGGTTGGCCTTCCCATGGCTCTAAACTAGAGAACCAGACCGTCCAAACCTGGTGGTCCAGTAAAAACTTAGCACATGAGTCAACATCATCGAATTTGAGGATCATAGAAATCCCACCATAGTAGCTTAACGTAACCCCATCAACCTTGCTCTTCGCTAACAGAGAGTCCAGATTCCTAAGAACTTGAAAATCTCTACATCTCCCAACCACCGCTCTCCCTATCAGATCCGTGAAAGCCAAAGTATCATCAGCAATATCGATGGAGATACCCGACTCCTTAACCAACTGACACGACTTGTCGGGATTGCCATCGTCCTTCTTAAAAAGGTCACAGAAAGATTTACCATTCCCTTGAATAAAGAAAGACTGGTTAAGGTTCCTATGTTCCTGATGAGGAAACTGCTTTTCCTTGTTATGGACAACTTTCTGGTTGTGGAACCCGCCGGTGATGCCAACGTTTTCTTTCGCATACCTAGCAAGGTTGACATAAAGTTTGTTTCCTCCCATCTTCGTTCCATTGAGCGCCCGTTCCATTTCTTTTACGTCCACCACATTACGAAAGCTGATGAAGCCAAATCTCCGACCTAGTTTGTCTGATTTCCTAGCAACATAGACTCCAGCCACCTCACCGAAAACTTTGACGAAGTCAGCCACGTCCCAAGGATTACAACCTCGGGGGAGGTTCGTGACGTAAAACTTCGTAACATTACCAGGGTTACACGAGTCCCCATCATGACCATTCAACCTTCGATTCTTTTTACCAGGCACGTCTTTCCAACTTCCTTCGTTATCCTCCATAGCAACCAACCGCACCGGCAAGGAACCAAAGTCCGACCAGCGAATGGGGGATCCGGGAAGAAAAATAGAGAGAGAGGTCACGTCTGAGTAACAACCGATATGCTACTCAAGTCTAACCTCGACCGCTATCCCTCCACCTTCACCTCGTCGAGCCGCCGACCCTTTGGATCCCTAGAAGAGAGAAAACATTCATCTGTTTATTTAGTTGTCCATTTGTCTACTTGTTAGATACATTTATTTGTGTCTTGGTACTTGATTTAGTGAGTTAAACAAAAAAAAAAGAGAAACATGGTTTGCCTTCGAAAAAAAACCTCTAACGGATAAGAAGAATGGTTATGTAACGTGAACTTGTGTGGCTGTAATATATAAAAAGGATATCCAACAATTAGACATGTGTCAATTTATATCTTGGAGTGCTAGAACACTAATTTTTTTGTTAATATATGATCATGAAAAACGTATGTACTAATAAAATTGTTTTCGTATTAATATTTATTAAAATAGTATTTTTGTCTCTCAAGAATCTCACTGGTTTTTAATCAATACTTTTAAATCATTCGCTTTTAGAATAAAAAAATAACAAACATTTTTACGGTTTATATTAATTTTTCTATCTTATTATTATAACTACTTTTAAAGAAGTTTGCCGCGTTGCGGCGAATTTCTTTTAGAGAAAAATGCCCGGATAGTCCCTGTGGTTTCACATTTTTTCACCTATAGTCCCTATCTTTCTAAAACTACTTGAATAGTCCCCAAGTTTTCGATTTTTGTTCTCGGATAGTCCCTGGGTCTAACTTCAGTTACTTTTCTCAGTTAAGTGGTTGTTAAGAGGGTGTGAAATGACAAAAATACCCTTTCCTTAAAAGGCGAAACCACAGGGACTATCCGGGCATTTTTCTCTTTTTATTTATAAAACCCCACCACCAAACTTCATCTTCAACCTCCACCCACCATCACCCTCCTCCACCCTCCACCACCACCATCCGCCACTCAACAACAGACACACCACCCACTCCCGATCTAATCCAACAAGCTTGCAAAGCCACCAGGTACCAACAACTATGCGAATCTTCACAAACCCAATACCCTAACAAAACCCCAATCCAAATCATCCAATCAGCATTAACCGTTTCATACAACACCCTCCTTGAAGCTCAGTCAATGGCTGCACAGTGGCTCCGGTCACACACACCCACCTGCAAACCCCCACCCCTCACTTAAAACCCTGCCTACAAACACACCAGTCGCACAACACCCTCATCCTCCCTCTCGATCTCTCTCGGCTCCGGCCGTTTATCTGTCGGAGATGATGATGATGATTATTACTGAAGATGATCGTGCTTGCCATTGATTGGAGATGATGATTGATACTGATGAAGGAGAACCGGCGGCAGTAGCGGTGACGGAGGTTTTGGGTTCGAGATGCGGGTCAGCGGTTCGGAACCGGTGTGTTTCAGGTGGAGCTCTGGTTCACGATCATAGCAGTAGGAGCAGATGAGGAAACGGAGTGATGGTGGTCCTCTTCGAATTCGAGTTTTGGCTTCGGGTTATGATGCAAGGAACAGTGAATAGTCCCCGGGTCCGATGTCAACCACCACAGCGCCACCGGCTGTGGTGGTTCTTGTGTTCGTTGTCGTCCGCCGCCACTCAGCAGATGGTGGTTGGCGGTTTGTTTGAGAGGAGAGAGAGGAGTAGATGAGGGAGGAGATGAAGGGTGGATGGGTTTTATAAAGAGAAGGTGCCCGGATAGTCCCTATGGTTTAGCCTTTTAAGGAAAGGGTATTTTTGTCATTTCACATCATTTTAACTGAGAAAAGTAACTGAAGTTATACCCAGGGACTATCCGAGAACAAAAATCGAAAACTTGGGGACTATTCAAGTAGTTTTAGACAGATAGGGACTATAGGTGAAAAAAGGTGAAACCACAGGGACTATCCGGGCATTTTTCTCTTTCTTTTATTATTTAGTCTTTGTTTACATGTATTTTGGAATTACTACGAGCGCGTTGCGAACGGAACTGCTGACAAGAATAAAAAGAAAATATAGAAAAAAAACACTAAAAGATAACCGAAAGAAAATCAACAAAAAAAGTTGTATGGTAACGATGTTGTTCGTATGAAACCCTCGTTCAGAGATGAGCAAATGGTTCTAGGTACTGGTACCAAATTTGCTTAACCAAAAGATCTTAAGTACCAATTCGGTACTGACTTTTGGCGTTCCTGGTACCGGTTCACTACCGTTTTTTACCTTCAAATACCGGTACCGTAACCGGTATTTTCGGTATAAGTACCGATTCTGTATTGGTTGGCACCGAGCTCATCCATACCCTTGAAACTAAAAAAAGAAAAAATTAAAAGTGGAAAAAAATCTACAAAAAAGAAGTTGTAAAATACCGTTGTTGTTTGTACAGTACCTGTGATCAAGGATGATAAAATGGTACCGGGTACTAGTACTGAATTTCCCGAACCAAAAGATTTCCAATATAAATTCGGCACAAACTTTTGGAGTTTTTTGTATTCGTGTCGGTTTTTACCTTCATATACTGATACCGAACAGGACCGTACCGTTATTTTCGATATCAGTACTGGCTCGATACCGGTTGACACCAAGCTTATCCCAACCTGTGATATTAAAAAAATGATTAAAGCTAAAAAGTAAAGAAAAGAACTATTTTTATAATATTAAAATAAAAAAAAGTATTAAAAAAACTATAAATTATTATAATATTAAATTACTATTTATTAGCTTCTATTTTTAATATATAAATTACTTTACAACTTTGATTATGTTTTGACTACTAGAGGCACAAATTTCCCGATTTTGATTGCTTTGTAGGTCTGTGATCGATCGTGGCTATCTTGCATAGTTTTGCTTGATTGATACGAATCCTATTAATCTATTAAAGATTTGTTGCGGTGTTTTTCCGTTCGTCTTGTTCTCTGATCCTTTCTCGCTCGGATCTTGATTGCTTAGTAGGTCTGTGATCGGTTGCGGCTATCTTGTATAGTTTAGCTTGATTGATACGAATTCTATTAACCTCTTAAAGATCTGTTGCGGTGTTTTGTTGTTGCGTCGATTATTATGGGAGACGGTCTGCATGGAGTTTCTAAATTCTTTGTCACTAACCTTCCGGTGAGGTGTTGCTCTAAGGAGATAGGGGAGGTTTTCAGTTGTTTCAGCGAAGTGGTGGGGCTTATACATAGCAAGAAAGAGAGACAAGAAGGGTAACAGATTTGGTTTCATCTCCTTTGTCGGGGTGAAGGACTTGAGAGAGTTGGAAAGGAGGATGAAGGACGTTAAAATGGGAGAATGTAAACTTTTGGTGAATGTGGCTAGATTCGCAGCAGAGAATAAGATGGATCACCGGAAGTCGGAATCGCTCAAAGATCATGGACATGGAGTTTCTAGTGGTTTAAGTGGCGGCAATTAGTATCAGGTTAACAAACCCTTTGTTCAAAACCCTATGGGAATGTCCTACAGAGACTCTTTGGTTGGAAGCTCTTGGGGTAACAGGCAGGAAGGGAAGGTGATTGAAGTTTCAACTTTTGTTAAACCTATTGGCATGGTTACAGAAATCGGCCTAGGCGGCCGATTAATCGGCGCCTAGGCGCTAGGCGGTCATCTACTGCCTAATTTTGAGTTAGGCGGTCAATTAATCGGTCATGGTAAAAATCGGTCAAAATCGGTCCTAGGCTGTCAAAATCGGTCCTAGGCGGTCAAAAATCGGATTAATCGGACAATATTAGTCGGTCAAAATCGATCAAAATCGGTCCTAGGCGGTTCTAGGCGGTCCTAGGCGATCCTAGGCGGTCAAAATTGGTAAAAATCGGTCAAAATCGAACCATACTATCTGAAACTTGAAGTATTTATGTGAATTTTGAAGTATTATTTTTATATTATTGGGTATATATATATAATTTTGAAAAAATACATATAAAAATCCCATTCCGATTAATCCCGATTAATCCCTATTAATCCCGATTAATCCCTAGGCTGTACCTCACCGCCCGACTAGCGCCTAGCGCCTTCTACAACATTGCTTATTGGTGATTGGTTTGACAGGAGCATGATAGCTAGAACCATTGATTTGTGAACCCTTGTCAAGTTGAATGTCCCACACCTTGACGTTGCTACAACTGTGCAAACGTTCAAGATGGGATTGCAAAAAGGATACCCAATTTTATCAGGATCTTGTGATAAAGAATGAGATATTATGGTTTAAGGATTTCAACTCAAATATTAAGGTCTGGTTTACTTGGGTGGAAGTTTGGAAGGGGCAGGCACTCCCGTTCGAGCGTATTGCATGGTTGAAGATCACTGGAGTCCCACTCCATTTAGCGGATAATGAAGTGTTCGATTATATAGGTAGAGTCTTTGGCATGGTGGTTCATGTGTGTATGTTGTCGAAGGATGATAACGACTTCACCTTTGATCTGATTGGAGTCCTGGTTGGCGATGGCGATAGGATCTGTGATTCCATCCCCTTGAAATGGAACGACAAAAAATTTAAAGTTTGGGTCACAGAGGAGATGGGTGATTGGATTCCGGACTGCATGATCGATGGTGGTGATTGGTCGGAGAAGGAGGATAAGATAGAAGAGCAGGTGGTCGATTTGGGGGGAGACACCTCTCCGTCACCGGAGGTTTATGAGGGACCACCAGAGTTTTCTCCGGAACCACCAGAAGTTGAAAATTCTGGAAGACAAATGGTCAAGATCAACACAGGAGACAAGGATGGTGAAGGGTTGGTGTAGTCTTTGGGTAGGGACGGCTCGGCGGCGCAGGTTCCTAAGGAGAAAGGGTGTGGTCCCGAGAACTTGGAAGAAGGAGAAATCCCTTCTTCTTCTTTGTCAGGTGGGGATGGTGTTTTCAAAAGTCAAGGCAAAGGATTATCCAGGCTTGTGAGGGCCCAAAAGAATAAAGTAGGTAAAAAGTTTCAAGCCCAAAATGTGTTTGTTAGTAACTCTGGGGAGCCCACTAATAAAAAAAGGAGGATGGATAACCCACTAGAGTTTATTAATCCTGAGGGCCCATTCGAGCCTGAGCCCATCGATGTGGTGAATGAAGTTTCCGGAGATAAGTCGTATTCGCTGGATCTTAATATTAGGGCCTCTGAAGATTCTTCTTCTACTACGGACGAAGAGGTTCATAACGAGGTGGGTGACTCTCAATTCGTTGGGACAGGGGCAGTTGCAGGTAACTCCGAGGCTGAGTGCGATAAGGAGGATACGAGTTTTAAGGAAGCTGAGAAAACGATAGAGGTATGGAAAGAAGTTGGAGTGGATCTGCAGCAACATCAAGATTTGGTGATGGAATTGATCAGGGAAGAAGGTGTTCAAACAGGTAAGTCATGAATTTCCTTTCATTAAATATTAGAGGAATGGGGGCTGTTTCAAAGGCGGGTTAGGTCAAAAGTTTGAGACAGGCTCATAAGGTGGATTTCATAGCTATTCAAGAGACTCAGTTGGAGGAGGTAAGCAGTAATTTAGTGTCTAAATTTTGGGGTAGCAGCGATTTCGTGTCGGATTTTTTCGGGGCTTCAGGGAGATGAGGGGGTTGTTATGCATATGGGATCCTCTTATTTTTCGGTTGCAAGGTGTCTCGAAACAGAGGCATTTTCTTCTTTTGAAAGGCAGCAACCAAGAAATTAACGTTATCAATGTTTATGCTCCTCAAAGAGTTTCAGAGAAAAAAAATATTTGGAATGATCTTCGGGAGGTTGTTGGTTCTGGGTCGGGTCTGTGGGTTTTGCTTGGAGTTTTTAATGCGGTTAGATGCCCTGTGGATAGGAAGAACACAAGTTTTAACAGAGTTAGCGCGGACGATTTTAATGAGTTCATCGATTCGGCGGGGTTGGTGGAATATTGTATGGAGGGTCGAAGATACACTTTCCTTGCCCCGAATTCTAACAAGCTTAGTAAAATTGATAGGGTGTTGGTATGTAATAAATTTTTTGAGGCTTGGCCGGAGGCGTGTCTTAGAGCTTTACCAAGAAGTCACTCCGATCACTGCCCAATTATTCTTAAAACCAATCGGAAGAATTTTGGTGCTAAGGCATTCCGTTTTTTCAATTCGTGGCTCGAGAAGGATTGTTTTGAAAAGGTAGTGGAAAATGCGTTGGAATCCTTTGTTAAGACTGGGATTCAGCCAGAGGTGGTTCTAAGTATTAAGCTCAAACATTTGAGGAACTGTATTAAAAAGTGGAGAAAAAGTATGGTTTCCAAAGAGAAGGAAGATGGGTTGAGGAACATGGAAAAACATGAAAAAACAGATGGTCTTAGTGACATTAGAGAGCTTGATGAAGAGGAGTTATGGATCAAGGAAGAGTGTTTAAGCAACATCCGTCAGAGGGAGTTTTTGGCTGCCATGGAATTGAAACAAAAAGCTCGGTGTTGTTGGGCGGTTGAAGGTGATGAGAAGTCTTCTTTTTTTCATAGGCTGATTAATAATAGGAAGAAAAAAAGGGATTCCGGGCCTTAATGTGGGGGGGTAGGTGGATTAATGAATCGAAGTTAGTTAAAAGGGAGATCCTCCGGTTCTTCAGGAACCACTTTGAGGAAAAGGTTAGTGTGAGACTAGGGCTGTTGTGTCCAGATATGAAGAGGTTATCGGTGCATGAGGTAAACGTTATTTCGAAGCATGTCTCGGCCAAAGATATTAAGATACAATTTTTGAATGTGGGGCGGAAAAAGCCCCTGGCCCTGATGGTTTTAATTTCAAATTATTGAAACATTTTTGGAAGTATTTTGAGGAGGACTTTAGAGACATTATGGCCCAATTCCATGATTCGGGTTCAATTGACAGGGGGTGCATCACTTCGTTCATAACTCTGGTACCTAAAGTTAACGATCCGATTCATCTGAAGGACTATCGGCAGATTAACCTTATCGGGGAGATCAGTAAAGTTATTTCGAAGGTTCTAGCTAATCGTATGAAGAAAGGTTATTGGGAAAGTGGTGTCGGATTCCCAATCGGCGTTTTTAAGAGAAAGGTATATTCTGGATAGTCCCATGATTCTTAGTGAGGTTTGGTCGTGGCTAAATAAAACCGGTTAAAAAGCGTTTATTTTTAAAATCAATTTTGAGAAGGCATACGATAACGTCAATTGGGGCTTTTTGTTAGAGATTATGGAACAAATCGGTTTTCCCCCTTTATGGTACAAGTGGGTGAAAGGGGTGCTTATCTCGGCTAGATCCTCTATATTGGTCAATGGTTCTCCGACTTTCGAATTTCAATGTCAAAAAAGGTATTCGTCAAGGTGATCCGCTTTCGCCTTTCTTTTTCCTTATTGTTATGGAGGCTTTTTCTTGTATCGTTTCCAAAGCGTGCGGGTTGGGGAGATTGAAGAGGATTAAATTACCTAGTGGGTGAATGGACGGAGGAGAATATTAAAGTAGTACCTAGAATCCTCAGGGTGATTTATGGGTGCTCTAGGCTAAAAATTAACTTCCATAAATCAAACTTGTTTGGAGTGGGAGTTGAAGAGGATGGGTTATCTCATATGTCGTCTAAGGTGGGTTGTTTAAAAGGTGTTGCTCCTTTTAAATATTTGGGAATTCCTATAGGAGCAAATATGAATAGAGTGAATAATTGGGACCCAATCATGAAGATTTTCCAAAGTCGGCTAGCTTCTTGGAAGGTACAGTCCCTATTTATAGGAGGTCGGGTGGTCCTCATTAAAGCCGTTTTAGAAAGTCTGCCTATTTACTACTTCTCAATTTTTAAAGCGCCGGTCAAAGTGATGGATAAGTTGGAGTCGTTGATGAGGAATTTTCTATGGGGTGGATCGGAAGATATTAAAAAAATGCATTGGGTGGCGTGGGACAAAATGACTCTTCCAAAAAAAAATTTTGGTGGGTTAGGGATTTGTAAGCTTAAGTTGGTGAATGCAACTCTTCTATCTAAGTGGGTTTGGAGGTTTAGGACGGAAGATGAGAGCCTGTGGAGAAAGGTTGTTGTGGCGTGCCACGGTAAGAGTAAAAGATGGTCAATGTTGTCGTCCAAGTCGGCCATGGTGGGTGTGTGGAAGAATATTACGAGACTTGAAGCGAAACTGATGGTGAACGGTAAAAGAATTCAAAGCTTTATTAAAGGGGTTTTGGGAAACGAAAAGAGTATTCGATTCTGGATCGATCAATGGATTGGCGAGGTCCCGTTGATGTTCAAGTGGCCCAACCTGTTTGCTTTAGAAATTAAGAAAGATTGCTTGATTTGTGATAGGCTCTCGGTTGTGGGTGGGTCTGTTTGTTGGAACTGGAACTGGAACTGGTCGAGTACTCCGGTTTCGACAGAAGCCTTGGCGGAGGTGGAGGAATGTTCGAATTTTCTGCGGGATGTCTCGATCTCAGAGGTGAAGGATGGCTGGACATGGACGCCAGAGACGAGCATGTTTTCTACGGCATCGTTAGAAATTTTGGCGTTGAAGGATGCTGGTATGGAGAATTATTGTTCGTTAAGAAGATGTGGTTAGGTGCCCGCTAAGTGTAATATTTTTATTTGGAGGACGATCCTTGACCGTATTCCGACTAGACAAGCAATAGTTAGGTGGAACATTAGGATCGACTAGGAGGAATGCCTTCTTTGCGGGGAAGCGGTGGAAACGGTTGATCACATTTTTACGGCTTGTGAGATCTCTCTAAAGGTTTGGAACCGGTTGAGCATTTGGGCTAAACTTCCTCACATATTTGCATTTTCGTTTAAGGATCTTATGGAGTTCCACAACTTTGTAGCAGGAAATAAGGTTTCAAAGGAGATTATTCGGGGTCTTATATTTTTGGTTTGTTGGTGCATTTAAAAAGCGAGGAATGACAAGTTCTTCTCGAACGGGAAATTTAATAGCGAAGAAATATTTTGGGAGGTTAGGTCCTTAGGTTTTTTATGGTTAAAATGACGTTCAAAGCTTGGTAACTCAGATTGGAAAGAATGGTGTAATTTCCCCTTGTATATAATGTAGTGTGTTGGTGCGGTCCTGCGTTTTTTTGCCAGGCCGGCCGGTGGTTTTGATAAAATTCACCTTTCAGAAAAAGAAAAAAACTAGAGGCATAAATAGAAATGATGGCCAAAGAGCTGTCTGTGGAGTGATAAGAGAGAAATTTGGTGTATTAAGTGAATCAGGTTCAATTACTCCTCTCAGCATTTCGTTTCTGCAGCACCTAATGATGATGGGAGACAAGGCGACTAGGTGGCGATCACCGCACTGTTGTGCCTTCGGGCGAGTGTTCATGGGCTTCAGCTCTAGGTGAGTGTTTTCTCCGGTTTGGAAGACGGGTGTATTCCGATATGATGAACTTCGCCACTAACAGATTTGGATAATTCGTTGACCGTTCAAAAAAATAAATGATTATGTAAACTTATTTAAAAAAAAACCTTATTAACTCTTGAACTATTTCTTCTATCCATATATACCTATATTTTAAAGGATTTAAATCCATCTTTTAGTTCTAAAATAGAGCTAAAACAACTTATTCCAAACCTTTTCTTTTGAAAAAAGATTATTATACTATTCTATGTAACTTACTCATAAGGCTATACGGTGTGGGGCAACGCTCTCAACCACATAAGTTGGGTGGCACCCCAACACCACCCCTCCTTCGCAAAGGGGGCGCCATCCTTGGCTTCGCCATTTGATTTACGAGCACTAAATGAAGAAAAGGAAGGCCCACATGTAAGTTATCTAATCAAATTCCTTTGTTTAGTTTTTTTGTAAAATTTATTTAAGGGGAATTAGCATGTAATAATCCCAAGTAGACCTTATTGACCATTAATAATCTCATCTTAGAATATTTCCTATGTCAGTCTCACCTTTCACCATTTTTCCTATAATGGTCTCTCGTTAAAAAACCCTAACCTAATTAATAAAATTGCTGATGTGGCAGATGATTATGCGATGGTGTGTCAAAAACATCTTACATGGCAGATGATTATCGACTTTCAAGCTTTTAAACCCTTTAATTGTAGTTAAAGATTTCATAAAACACACACTCATCACCACCTTCTCCTTTCTCTTTCAAAACACACACTCATCCACCCACTAACCTGCCACCACACCCACCCCTCTTTTATCGCCAGTACCATCATGTTTCTAAACATTAACCTTTCAAATCCTATAGATTAAATCATCAAAACCCCCTAATTCCTATCTAGTTTCAATCTAATTTCCAGAAAAACTTCACCAATCTGTTCCAAGTTTTGTGTATGTATGTACATTATAACCTACGCATTGTTTCCCATATCTAGACAATGAACAGATACCACAAAGGAAGAAAAGATATTTGATTTTATCTTTGACGATCGTGTGAAAAAAAAGAGATTTGGCCATTGTTGGATTGCGTCGGTGAAGTGGCAGTTGTTTGATTTTAAAACCACCACTGTAAGCACCACCATCGCCACAACCCGCCACCATCTGCCGGTTGAATCGAGTCAGATCTGTCGTTTCCGATTTGGACAGGAAAGTTAGAACTAGCCTTGGTAAATACTTCAATAAAGAAGGTGAATGGAGGTATTGGGTATTTATTTTATATCGATCATTCAGATTAGCTTATAGATTACTCTAAACAATCATTCACAATTCAAGACTTGGAAAAAGTCAAACGAGTAATAGTGTGGATTGGAAAAGGTCGTAATAAGGTGAAAAGGATTAGGGATAATTTAGGGTTTGATAAAGAGGATTTATGGGTTTTAAAGGCTTTAAGTTGTAAGGATCAGGGAAATTCATAATCATCTGCCACGTAAGATGTTTTTGACACATCATTGCATAATCATCTGCCAAATCAGCAATTTTATTAACTGGGTTGGGGTTTTTTAACATGGGACCATTGTAGGAAAAATGGGTGAAAGGTGGGAGTGACATGGGGAATATTCAAAAGTGGGATTATTAATGGCCAATAAGGTCTAGTTGGGATTATTATAGTCTAATTCCTCTTTATTTAAAGTGGGGGGTGCTATAGGGGCTTTATCACACCACGTTGATGTTAAGGGCAACATTGCTGCCCTAAAACCTACATGACTCCTAAGTGGCATTGATATGACGTGTTATATTTTTAGTTGACCCCACCATATTCAAGTACTCAAATGTACAATAAATTCTAGCATTTATCAAGGTTGGATCTATTCGGACACCATCTGACACTATTTGGACATTTTTGTTGCCCTAGACGTCTCGTATAGGGCTATACGAGGTTTCTAGGCATAGAATCCAAGAGGGTCTTCAGGGGATGTCAGGCACATAGTTTAAGAAACCCTAGACGACTCGTACATGCCTATACGAGTCGTCCAGGCGTTGGGTGTTTTTTTGGTTTAAAGAAGGGGTGTTTTGGTGTGGTTATTTTGATAGTTTTTGGAGGTGTTTTTTTAGTGAAAATTTTTGTGTTTTTAGAAAAGTTTTGTTTTTTACACTATCAAAAATTTTACCGTTTTAAAAATCGGCTCTTGAAATATATTTGATTGATTAAATATTATATTGTTTATAACATTTTACTTTTTTAAATATTATTCTTCCAATTAAAATTTTATCTCGTTTAAATATTGTTTCCGTGTTTTATTCAAAACATATATTGTTTCCGATTTATATCAATTTAAGACAACAATCATTAAGTAACCGAATAACTGAAAACAAACGTAAATATGACATATATAAGATAACTTTTGTACATCCATAACAAAAATATATAAGATAAGTTTGTACATCCATGACAAAAATAAAAACTACAACTGGTCTATGCATCAGGCTCCGAATATGGATTTGGCTGCTGCGGCTGCTGCTGCTGATGTGGTGCTCGAGGTGGTGGGATCGATATCGCGGGTAATCCCTCTCTCTCTCGTCTATCCTGCACCTCCCGAACCAACCAACCTATCAAATCGTTGAGCCTGTCAAGCTCGGCTCGTATCTCCGGATGTACTGCAGCTCCTAGGGCATGACCTGGAATAACGTGACGTGGAAACTGAGGCGCCCCGAGAGGTGGCAGTGGCCGTGGCATCGCTGGACCGTCTAAATTCACCGGAGGGTCCGGCACGGGCGCTGCAGCAGGATCTACCACAGGATAGACTAGCTCGAACTGCTCTGGTAGGGGCTCCTATGTTCATATGCCCCCTGCGCGGTTTTTAAACCGCGGGCCGACGACGAATCTCTTGATCAGTCCCATCCCCCACAGCAGTGAAAAACCCATCTGCGTCGGCATGACGGGCGGCGTCCGTAAATGTGGGTCCTGCTCCGGTACGAGGCCCAATGAACGGGCAATGACGGTCACGTACGCGCCTCCTGTACAACAAACAATAAAAGAAAAAAAGATCTGTGCTCGTACACCACTCACGGCTGTAGCTGCGCCCTGCAATAGAAGTAGCGAGCATATGGTGCATATAACTGCAGATAGTGTTAGCAAAATACAGAAACAGAAATTAATAAACAATACACATAATCACAATAATTGCTGTAATAAACGTACGCACCTGTACAATGGGTCACCAATAAATGAAACCCTCCCTTTCGACCTGTCGTGCTCCCAAGTATTTACCCCTGCAATCACCTGCCAAAACCCTAACAGAGTGGGTCTATCAACCACCACTAGCCCCCCTGTGTAAACGTCAGTCTCAATCTCCTCCTGCCTGTATAAACTGCAATGAACCGCAAACTGTGCTAGCGTCATCAAACGCAAAACGCCAGCAAGCCTCAAAGAAACCTCAGGCGGAGAGGGAGGAGCATCTGGCTCTGCAGGCAGCTATGCGGCCCTAGGAGGGTGAAATGTGAATGACGAAAGGCACTCGACCAGCAGCTCCATGTAGCTCGGCGTGAGCGCCAACTCAAAAAAACGATGCCACGGCGAATCGACAGGTATAAACCGACGCACTCTAGTCGTCTCACTTATATCATCTATCGCATCCCAGTCGATCGCTGCATGCGCTCCAATGTGCATCCGCCTAAGCTTCTAGCAATGACGGGAGGCGGGGGTGCCGTCGGGAAACTCTAGATACGAGTGACCATGCAGCGGATCCGGAGGCGGTGGCCGCCTCCGTCGCGGACCGCTCGGCACCGGCCGATCCCCCGGCGGTGCCCCATCAATCTCAATCTGAATCTCGTCGTCCTCCATAATTAATCTGCAAATAAATACCGTATACGTATAAAAATAATAATAAATAAATAAATAAAAAATAACAATAATAATAATAACAGTAATAATAATAATAATAATAATATTAAAACAACAACAGTAATAATAATAGTAATAAAATAATAATAATAATAATAATAATAACAATAATACTGATTATAATATTTATAATAATAATAATAATATTAAAATAATAATAATAATATTAAAATAATAATAATAATAACAATAATAATAATAATAATAACAATAACAATAATAATAACAATAATAATAAAAATAATTACATTAATAAAAATAAATGAAAAAAAATTATGTGCCCCGTCTATTCCTCGTATAGGCCAAGACGGGGCGTCCTGTTCTATCGTCTTCATCTTCAACATCAGCCAACAACACCCAACCCACCTAAATCTAAGAATCACGGCAATCCTACGGTCTAATGGCTAAAACAAATGAAGATTACTAAACTACGGGTTGAAATACGTACCAGGGATGCTTCAATCGTCGAAAATACGGTCCGAATACGATCCCAGTTGCGTATATTCGTATTTGAAGCGTATGTGTGTGTGAGTGTTTGGTTTGGGTGTAATGCAGGGGCGTCTAGGTCTCCCCTTGTTATACGAGTCCTAGACGCCTCGTATAGACCTAGACGACCCGTCCAACCTTTTTGGATAATTACCATTTCACCCCTGTATTGCCCCCAATATAGGTCTCAGTCAGGGGTAAAATGGTAATTAACCATTCAAAAAAGATATTTCTGAAATGGTTAATTACCATTTTACCCCTGAATCTGGCCTATACTGGGGGCATTGCAGGGGTAAAATGGTAATTTACAAAACCTTTTTAATTATTAAAAAAAAAACCCAAAAAGTTACGGTCCATCGTACATGACCCGTCTAGTTCTATACGCGGCGTCTATTTTTCAAAATTACCTTTGTGCCCCAGGTTGAGGCCTATACTAGGGGAATCTTAGGGGTTTAATGGTAATTCAATAAAAAGTTTTCAAAATTCAAATTTAAAAAAAGAAATCTTGCCGCCCAAAATAGACGACCCGTTTAGTGCTATACGAGGCATCCACGTTTTTTATATTTACTTTTATACCACTGGCATCAGACCTATACTATGGGAAACTCAGGGGTAGAATAGTAAATGTCCAAGTTCTTTATAAAATTTCAAAACCAAAAATACCGCTCAAAATAGACTACACATCTAGCTCTGTACTGGGCGTCTGGGTTTGGTGAAATGACCTTTTTGCCCCTCGTTTAATCCTAGACTGAGGGTATATCAGGGGTAAAATGGTCTTTTGAACATCCATAGATGACCAGTCTAGGTCAATACGAGGCGTATATTTGTATTTTTTTTGTAATTATAAAAAAATGATAAAAATATGAGCAAAAATCTTATTAAACTGTTTTAATCAATTCTAATTATAAAAAAATGATAGAAATTTTTATAAAAATCTTATTAAATTGTTTTATGCAATTGTAATTATAAAAAAACTATAGAAATTAATACATAAAATCTTATTAATTACATTAAGAATAATTATCGATACAAAAGATCCTATTAATTACAAAAATCATTCTTCCGTATCACTGTCGATGTAATTAAGACTGGGGTTTGATCTTGGTGGCGGATTCATTATCGATGTATACCATTCTAGACGTGGCAAGTACATATCTTCCCATTGTTCCGTATGGGGTCTTCGGTGGTTCAACCATAGCCCGTGTGTTTGTGGCATTGGATAATCCCCTTCCAGCTTAACATGTATGAAGTGGTTCTAGTTAACATGTGCAAGCGTTATGAATAGTGGTTGTTGATTAGCCGGAGGACTTAGTATCGGGAAGAAAGTGGAACTCGCACCCATGCTTAACAGGTGCACCCCGATACCGTACGTTTGTGCAATAAGAGGCCCTGCTAAGGGGAAGTCCATTAAGTGATCCGGGGGACAACCAGACACTGAATCCCAAACTAGGCCCTGACAATGCGTGTAAAAATATCCTTCATCCCATGCTTCAAATATTGGGAACCAGATCGATTCGTTCTGATCCATTTCTTGGACAAGGTCCCTTCGAATGAGCCCCCATGAACTCTGATCCATACCTAAGCCCACAGTCACAGACCGAAACCCACAATGACCGTCCGGCCTCACATCTCGTATGCACGAGATGTGCGGGTGAAACACTGGCGGAATGGCAGACTTAAACTATTTGATGATTCCCACGTTCTCGTCCCCAATTATTAAAGGAAAACCGTTATCATCCCGTGTCTCTTTCTTTTTAGAACTCTTTGAACGGCTTAGGCTCGCTTTGGGTTTTTGAGACCTTATAACCGACTGTTGAGAGGCCTGTGACGGAACATACGAGCTGTGGCAAGGGTTATCTTATTTACTTTGTCGGGAACCTTCAAAGCACGTGTTTGCATCACCGAAGAAGCTTCTCCTCAATTCTTCGTCTATACGAGAGGCCTCGTCCAACCTTTGTTGTACGTGCTTTGTTGTTGGTCGGCCACGAGTATTTTGTTGGACAACCGGTGGTTTCTTGGTAGATTTCTGTGGAGTCAACACCACTTTAATCTTTGACATCAGGCTTTTTTTCTGAGCTGGGGGTGCGATTCTAATTGTTATCTAACAATATTTAGCTCTTCGACCACGTCAACGTCAACGTCATCGTCTATCAATTTACAACTTTGGAAGTTAAGCTTCTATCTAGGACGTCTATGTCTTCGAGTTGAATCGGACGCTCTGCGCGGTTAAAAATAACATTGTTTAAATCACATGATTAACCGAAATATATCACACAAGTGTTGTACGTTTAACAATTATTACCTGCACGCATGTACTTTTCTAGCCTACAAGCACACGGCAACCCACAACTATACCACATTTGGCAACCACATGATGAATGATAGCGCTCCAAGACATCTAGCTTCCTAAGTGCCTCTCCACTCAACAAGTCAAGGGCTGTATGAGATAGTTTTCCAAGTAGGTGTTGAAACAGCGGGTGTTTGTGGTGGTTCATTCTTTTTTCGATGCAGTCTCGAAAACTCTTCCTTATTTCACCGTACTGTGTCTCAACTATATCCCGGACACAACCAACTACACGGTCCAGTGAGCTTCTATCTAGGACGTATCTCTTTAAGTTGGCGTGTTGGCTCTCAACTCTATTTGTGGTACGATTACCAAAGTTGCGCCTCTTATCAGTCCACCCAAAGACGAACATCTCCTTATAGTCTTTTAGCCAGTTATCATACACGTAATTGAAGACCCCTAAAAAGTAAAAATAATGTATTAAAATGTACATAGTGAGTCGTATATTATTAAAAAAACTTACTAGAACGTTTGCACTCCACAAGTCGCTTTTGCAGGTTGCGCAAGTGGTACTCGTAGATGGTATGGATGGAGACTCACACAATGACCCCCAGAATGACAAAAAAAATTCCCAGTCTTCTTCTGTGAAGGCACTCTTACAGTGCTTTAAAATATTCTATTGTATGTGCCACTTTCAAAGAAGCCTGGAGGCGTCTGGAAATACTTTAGCACACGCGCCCATAAGGGCCAGGTCTCTATCCGTTACAATCACACGTGGCTCCATACATTCATCCAACATTGACTTGATCCTCTCAAGCATCCACACAAAGTTATCACCCCATTCTTTACTGACAACGGCATGCGCGATACAAAACGAATGGTTGGTAGGCGTCATACCAACAATCTGGACAAATGGCATATTGTATAAGTTTGTCTTGTACGTCGCATCGATCAGCAAGACGTGGGGGAATGCACGCCACATGTCTCTCGAGTACCGATGAAGAAATAAGATCTCTGTTACGACCTCTGTTCCGGGTTCCTCCTGATCTCGTAAATAAAGTCGTTGTTTATCAGTACGTTTTCTAGTGACTGCATGGGAGTCCATCCGTGTCTTTGTTGGGCTCTAATCTTCGCCACAGCATTTTGAACGTCTTTCTGAACATTAAACCTGTCGGGGTCCTGCTTCCTTATCGTTTGAAAAATTTTGCGCGATTCCATGTTTTGAGCTGTCAGCTGCTCGATCAGTTTCTTTTCACTTTGAGTAAACCTTCGCGCAAACGCGTGGGCCGACAGGTCCTCACAAAGTTCGTGGTTATGTTCAATTTTTCCCTCTTTTATCTCCCAGGTTTCATACGAGTGGTCTTGCACAGCCAGCAGGTAAAACGGGCAACCAATTTTTTTGCTTCCGGCTTTTCTAAGTGTTGCAGTAGTGTGGTGCTTACCACCACGGTCACATTCAAGCCATACCCTCCTCGACAATAACAACAACAACAATAATAATAATAATAATAATAATAATAAGAACAATTAATCTATCTAACATAACAAAATAAAATTGATACCTGCTTTTTTAAGTACGGATTGTCCGGGATGGGGGGTGGCTCACCACCATATCTACCATATCCACCATATCATCCAACATCCGGATTGTTTTGATGAACGTAAGAACCGCCCGGGGAAATGAATTGCTGATGACCACCGTCTCCTCTGTATCCACCGTCTCCTCCGTATCCACCGTCTCCTCCGTATCCACCGTCTCCTCCGTAACAATATTCACACCCGTATCCATAATCCGGATACCCTTGTTGCGTCAGATAACTTGGTTGACCAGCATGGTATGAGTCATCTACATGGGATGTTTCATCAACAGGGGGATGC
Organism: Helianthus tuberosus; assembly: GCA_030545235.1. Taxonomy (NCBI): domain Eukaryota; kingdom Viridiplantae; phylum Streptophyta; class Magnoliopsida; order Asterales; family Asteraceae; genus Helianthus; species Helianthus tuberosus. Next base: position 105,089,488 of record CM060361.1, on the reverse strand, counting down.
GTGTTCAAATCTAGAAACGGTCTGTTTTGTTTTCCTTGTATACTAGACACAACCTCCACTTGCTCGTTAGAATCGGGAATGCCAGAGTCTTCCAAAAAGTGGTATCATCATTAGTAAATAATAAACTAAAACAACAAGTAATTAAAACAGTTAAGCTAATAACTGTTACCGGAACTCTTTCGAGACCCAGTTGTCGCTAGAATACTACCCGAAGACATAGTTGCCGTTCCAATATGATGACATTTCAACACATCGGGGTGATAAGAACACGAATGCAAACAAGAAGAGATAGTAAAAGAAACAGAAAGAATGCTCGGGTGGACCAACAATGCACTGTATGTTGCACTTTATATGAAATATAGATGCCTCGTATAGCCCTAGACGCCCCATATTGCTTTATGTCACATTCCAGACACATAGTTACATCAGTCTCTAAGACGCCTCGTATAGGGCTATACAAGGCATCTTAGTACCCTCGTATTGCTCCCTCGTACCGGCCTAGACGCCCCGTCTGATGTGACTGATGTGACGTTGTACGAGGTTCAGTGGTTGGTCGGATAAAGTAACCCTAGACGCCTCGTATAGGCCTATACGAGGCGTCTAGAAGGGTGTGGAAATAGGGAGTTGGGTGTGTGAATATGTAGACCCTTTATCAATCCCCAATAATGCAATATATTACATAAATCCCAACATCAACTTGGTCTGGCATTTACCAATCCTCAATAATGCAATATATGACATAAATCCCAACATCAACTTCAAACAAAGTCACCATCATCATCTCCATCTTCTTCAATGGAGTCTGCAAATGTTAAAACCATTTCAGACTGTTTCATCAAACTAAAATTCATATCCGAACAAGCCAAAAAACCAACTAACTTCTCCCCATGGGACCTAGCCATGATCAACATAAACTACATTCAAAAGGGTCTCCTCTACCCCTTGCCAAATGATCAAAATTTCTCCATAACCACATTCTTGGACGACCTCAAAGACTAGCTTTCCGCCACACTTACTCACTTCCACCCGCTTGCGGCCCGTCTAGCCACCGTAAAACAACAAAACCCGCCCTCTTTAGCCATCTTTATCAACCCGGACAACAGCCTAGGAGCAAGATTCATACATTGCTCCGTTAACTTGACCGTGGACAATATCCTTACACCGAATGATGTCCCGTTGATTGTGCAATCGTTTTTTGATCATCATAAAGCTATTGATCACGATGGGCATGAACAGTCATTGTTGTCTGTTCAGGTGACAGAGCTTATTGATGGAATCTTTATCGGGTGTTCGATTAATCATATGGTGGTTGATGGAACTTCGTTTTGGCATTTTTTTAACTCGTGGTCGGAGATGTTTCGATCCAAAAGGGGAAATGATCTTTTGGATCCTATCTCGCGGCCTCCGGTCATTGATAGATGGGTTCCGGCAGGATCTGAACCGATACTGACCTTACCATTTACGCATGAAGATGAGTTTATTGATAGACCAAATCCACCAGTGTTGAGAGTGCGAATATTTCGGTTCTCGTCTGATTCTCTGGCTAAACTCAAAGCAAAGGTAAATTCGGAATGTAATACTACAAAGATATCCACTTTGCAGTCGCTTTTAGCTCTTGTGTGGCGGTGCATGACGCGTGCCAGGCAGTTTCCGGCTGATAAAGAAACCAATTGCAGGTATGGCTTTTTCACGTGTTAAGATGAGCCGAGCCAATGCATCTTGGGCTCTGATTTAAAACCAAGCTGAAAATGGTAATCTGGATTTGGTTCAATTTAATCCAAGTTTTCTTGGCTCGGCTCAGATTAGCTTAGCTTTTTAGAATTCAATATTTAAAGCCGATATAGAGCCAAACTCAGTCTTGGCTCAACATTTAAATAGCTTCAGCTCGGAACCAAGCTGAAAATTTGAGCTCGATCTCAACTCAGCTCGGCTTTAAGATGAAAAATTAATACAAACTTTTTAAATTCAATAGTTTAAGTTATCACTGAATAAGTAAACGCTCAGTATGGAAAACAAGTTCAATAAAATACATAATACGTGCAAATCAAGTTCAATAGTTTAAATTCTTAGTGAAGTTTGTGATTGCAAATTGCAGGTTGGCTGTGAACAACAGAAGAAGGCTATCCCCACCTTTACCTGACAATTACTTCGGTAATTGTGTTCAATTGTTGAGGGTAACAACAACCGCGGGGGAGCTGCTTGATCAAGCTATCGGGTGGACAACATGGCGGTTGCATGGGGCGGTGATTAACCATGGTGATAGGGAGATCAGGGAGTATATAGATTCGTGGGTCAAGAGCCCGTTTGTGTATAAAATGGGTGTGTTTTCTGATGGAAATAATACACAGATGGGGAGCTCACCTAGATTTGACATGTATGGAAACGAATTTGGATTGGGGAAAGCATTAGCGGTTTTGAGTGGGTATGCTAACAAGTTTGACGGGAAGGTGACATTGTATGCTAGACGGGAGGGTGGAGGAAGCATGGATTTGGAAGTGTGCATGTTGCCCGAAAACATGGCGGCTTTTGAATCTGATGAAGAATTTACGAGTGTTGTTAGAGGTGAAAATGGGTCTTAAGTCTATTAATGTGTTTAGTGATTTAATAAATCTTGTTTTATTTGATAAAGAAAAAACAGAACTTAAGTGTGGTACAACGTATAACCAACATGCGATTAAGATCATCGATTAAACCAATTTTCACTTGACCGTCGATCCATCCACACTGTTGTGAATGTTGAGAAGATCCAGAACAGAGAACCCAACAATCGGTGAGATATGGAAGCACGTAGATACCCTCTTCCAAACAAGCGTCGATACATAGCATGCTGTTATAATGTGTTCAGCACATTCTTTAGCCTCCCCGCACAGTGGACATAAAACTGAATTCACACCAATCCCTCTTTTAACCAGTTCCGTTCTAGTCGATAAACAATTGAGCGCAAGCCTTCACCCAAAGGTGTTTACTTTTTATGGCAACCAGCAATTCCACTTAGCAGCACAACCGTCTTGTGACAAGGCCAGAGTTGATATTTGATAAAATTAAAGAGTGCGAAGCGACCTAACATAGATCCAGCCATCCGCAAAAACATACCACTTTCATGAATCCGTTTTGTCACTCAACCTTGCTGAGTTGATCCATTGCCAAATTGTTAATCCATCAAGATTAATGAACCTTTGATCGACTGTGCACGGCTTTGATTTTTCAAGTCTGAAAAGTGTTGGGAATAACACCTTCAGAATAGAACTTCCCACCCATAAATTTACCTGAAATCGAATGGACGCCCCCTGCCAGGAGCCTCCTGAATAAGATTCCATAAAATGATCGCTTTCAGCTATTAATACTCCTCCAGATACCGGACCAGCCAGTTTTTAATGGGAGAAGTTCCCATCGGCATGGCGAATGATGCAAAACTTGTAACACACATCTCCAAAGCCTATTATGCTTAGTCATAAACCTCCATGCACATTTAACTAAAAAACTGTGGTTGAAGTCAATTAACTAATATATCCCCCCCCTATTCGATTGCAGCCATTACATCATTTATGTTGGCCTTAATTGTGTGATCAAAGTTTGACTAGAAGTGCAAGGCTTGATTATGCACTAGTTTAAAGTTATTTAGACGGCGGTTACAAGGCGGTTATAAAGTTCGGGGGGTGATTATGTCATTTCAGAAGTTTGTAACCACCACTCAAGGAATCGATGTGTCTCTTGGAGACACACCTCTAGATCGACGGCCACAAGGAAGACAAGAAGAGACGTGACTTTTGGATCAAGAGACGCAACTCTTCAGAATCATTCTCAACCACATGTTTTAGAGACGTGACTATTCGTGAAAGGACACGACTCTACACTCGCACCCATTGAAGTCTATAAATAGTTTAGGATTTTCATTTGTTATTGTAATCTGGAATCTTGTATCTTGCATCTTGTAACAATCAGGTTCTATTGTTCATTTATTAATACAATTGCATATTAGGGTTTATCCCTCTCTTCTTGTTCTTTGTTCGATTATTATTTTGTTCTTGATTGATGGGTTGAATTCATGGTCTCCTGGGATCTATATTGGTATCAGAGCCAAGGCTCAAAGAATCAAGATCATGGGTTCAATTCTTCAATCAAGGCAAGGGTTATGCGGTTCGGAAGAATCATCTGAGGGAAAAGAAAAATCGGTTGGTGCCGGTTTCGGTGATGAAAGGACGAGCGGTGGAAAGTGCGGCCGGGGCTGCAACAAAGGGAAGAATGTTGCGCAGGGGAAGCCATCCACGAGTTCGTGAAAATCACCCATTAAAAAATTTCCCAAGAAGTTGATCACGAAGTCGCAAACAGTTAAAAATATTGGGTTCAGAGATTGCCCAAGAAAAAGTTACAGAGAAGGAAGAGAGGATGCCATCACAAAGATCAATCGCAAGAGACGGTGTTCGTGTCGGAATTCCCTAAGGACTTGCAGGGTTGAAGATTGTTGATGGAATCATAGCGGGAACATAATGGTTTGCACAGTCATATGTAGACATGGATGAGGCCGCAAAGTTTTTTGGTGTAGTGTGTGACGCATGACACCAGGATTATAGTTTGCCCAGGAAGAAGCATGCAAAGTTCAAGAATCAAACATGGATCAACAATTAGGGGGGTGAATGTTGGCCTTAATTGTGTGATCAAGTGCAAGGGTTGATTATACACTAGTTTAAAGTTATTTAGACGGCGGTTACAAGGCGGTTATAAAGTTCGGGGGGTGATTATGTCATTTCAGAAGTTTGTAACCACCACTCAAGGAATCGATGTGTCTCGTGGAGACACACCTCTAGATCGACGGCCAAAAGAAAGACAAGAAGAGACGTGCCTTTTGGATCAAGAGACGTAACTCTTCAGAATCATTCTCAACCACATGTTTTAGAGACGTGACTATTCGTGAAAGGACACGACTCTACACTCGCATCATTGAAGTCTATAAATAGTTTAGGATTTTCATTTGTTATTGTAATCTGGAATCTTGTATCTTGCATCTTGTAACAATCAGGTTCTATTTTTCATTTATTAATACAATTGCATATTAGGGTTTATCCCTCTCTTCTTGTTCTTTGTTCGATTATTATTTTATTCTTGATTGATGGGTTGAATTCATGGTCTCCTGGGATCTATAATTTAACTAATAAACAGTGGTTGAAGTCGCACCCCTTGATCATAAATAAACTCCCGTGTGGGGGAGCCATTTACTAGAACCGAAGAGTGGAGGGAGGAGAAGATACCTTTAATCCAAAGTCTCCACTTCAATTAGAAGTTCATTTGATTCATAACCGAGTCCACGAATGACCAGGAAATCGAATTAAAGGCTTTACTGAAATCCAATTTTAATAAGAAGGCTTTTGATTTAGATTTCTTAACCCACGATAAGACCTCATTTATGATCATCGAAGCGTCCAAGATGTTCCGATTAGCTAAGAAAGCTGATTGCTATTCTGATAAGACCGAAATGATGACCATTTTAAGCGGTTTGCTAACACTTTCGAAATTACTTTACTTATGTTTCCAAATAGATTAATCTATCAAAAACCGTTGGGACTAGACACATTATTCGACTTAGGAATTAAGGAAATGTAAGATGATGCACACCCGTGACTAATTATCCCTGTATCATGAAAACGTTACAACACTTTGTAGTAATCCTCACCTAAGTACTCCCAAAAATGTTTAATGAATTTATATTAAAGTCTTCCGGGCTAGGTGCCCGATCATCGTCACAATCTAAGACAACGTTTTTAACTTCCACCATACTTAAAGGCTAGATAAGATATCTTCCTTCCATTGTAGATAATGTCTTGACATGGTGACAATGAAATTCTGGTATATTCCTCATCGGTACTTTAAACTTAAGAGCAAAATAATTTTTTACCTCGTTCTTAAAAGTAACCGGATTAATACATTTTGAGATTGGCACAGAGTTATCAAACCATGAATATTTTCTGTATTGAGGTTGGTTCGTAAAGAATACAATGATACAACTATATACAGGGTGGTCCACAATCTGCTCCACCAATTAAGTCATGCAAAAAAGGAAAATATAGTAATACACTAATATGCAAGGTGTCAAGGTATCAAATTGGTAAGTCGTACTCCCCCTCAAGGTGGCGTTTGTAGGTCTCGAACACCCATCATGCCAAGAAGGAAACGAAGTTGATCACCATTAAGGGCCTTGGTGAACATGTCAGCGAGTTGCATTGAGGAGGCAATCGGGCAGGGTATAATCTCATTTGAATCAATTCTTTCTCGAACGAAATAACAGTTCATCTCCATGTGTTTAGTTCTTTCATGAAACACAAGGTTGTTCACAATGTGAGGGATTGCTTGGTTGTCACAAAACAACGATGTTGGACTTGTTTGTGTGACACCAAATTCGTTAAGAAGCCATCGAAAACATAATACTTCACTCACAGTGGCAGCCATAGCGTGGTATTCTGCTGTAGCGGGAGACAATCGAATGTTTGTTTGTTCGCCAAGAGATAGGGAAGCCACCTAGAGATATAAAATATCCCTTCGCGATCGGCGTGTCATCGGATATCCTAGCCAATCAACGTCACAGTAGACTTCCAGTTTGAAAGAGTTGTTGTTTGTGACTAAAATGCCTTGGCCGGGTTTAGCTTTCAAGTATCGTAATACTCGAATGACACCATCCATGTGAGATTGACGTGGTTGTGCAACAAATTGGATAAGAATGTTTGTGGCATATTGTATATCGGGTCTTGTGACTGTTAAATATAATAGTTTTCACACCAAGCGACGATACCGATTAGTTTCAACAAGAGGGTCATCATCTTTGGTGTCGCAATGCACATTGGGTTCCATAGAAAACGAACTTGGGCGAATTCCTAGAAGTCCGCTTTCTTCTAAAATGTCAAGGGTGTATTTCCTTTGAGTAAGAACTAGACAATCCTTGGTTCGTGCCACTTCGATCCCAAGGAAGTACTTGAGAGGACCCAATTCTTTTATACTAAACTTGGCATCCAGAAAGCATTTTACACTTTCGATTTTAGCTTTGTCATTTTCGGCTAGAATTACGTCGTCTACATATATGAGTGCCGAGAAAAAATTTTGTCCTTGATAGAAGGTAAATAATGAATGATCAACTTTTGATTGTGTGAATCCAATAGACATGAGTGCATGAGTGAACTTGTGGTAACAATTTCGGGATGCTTGGCGTAACCCATATATTGACGCCAAATCGAGTATCACTGTTCTTAGCGAAACCTTGTGGGATTCTCATCTAGAATTCTTCATCTAAATCCCCATGAAGGAACGAGTTTTTAAGACCAAGTTCGTGAATAAACCAATTGCATTTAGTGCCATCGGCTAATAGTGTCTAAACGGTTACAAGTTTGGCAACCGGTGCAAACGTTTCATGGAAGTCAACACCTTCTTTAAGTGAATCCTTTAGTTACCAATCGCGCCTTAAAACGTTTGATATCTCCATTTGGTTCATACTTCACCTTATAGACCCGTTTTGAGTCAACGACCTCCTTTCATAGTGGTAGTTGTTTCAAGGTCCATGTTTCACTAGATTCTAAAGCGTGAATTTCTTATTTCATGGATTCTCGCCACCTTGGATCTTTTACCGCATGTGAGAAATGTTTTCGCTCATCATGGGAAGAGATTGCCACAAGATAAACTTTGTGGTTAGCTGAAAATATATCATAGGAAATATAATTAGCAAGTGGATGTATCATCAAGGTTTCTAATCTGGAAACGGGTCGCGAATGGTCTAGACAGTCAGGAATATCGACTTGGTAATAATCAAGGTGTTTCGGCCTTTTTTTTTCTCTGGTGCTACTCCGAGTATCATTGGGATGCACTTGATTTTGAGTTGCTCCTTGTTCATCTTGTTGTTTATTCGTTTATGATTGGAGATTCTCGGAAGGATGGCTTTCTTCATGAACTTGTATCTCTTGGTGACTTTGGTTCGTAACTTTCTGTAGGAAATATGTTTCTATTTTCTTGATTGCTATCTTGTTGTTCATCATGTTTTATTTGGACACTATCACAGGTTTGAGGTACTAGAGCTTCCCATTCTTCTATATATTCCCATGCACTATTTGGTTTATCGTGTTTTGTCTTGATATCACTAGTAGTGGAAAACGAAAATATGTACTCAAAAAACTTTACGTCTCTAGGTGTGTATATTTTATTTAGCTCCAAATCATATACTTTATATCCTTTTTGATCTTGAGGGTTGTAACAACCTGACTTTTCGAGTCGTTACTGTATCTGTCATTTCTTGCTTAATTGACTTGTACTCTCAAGATTCCGATTATCGCTATGTGTTAACTATTTTAAATTATATTTTACAACGCGTTCACAACGCTTAATCAAAACGCAATTACCGCATTTAACGCAGTTTATAACGCATACTCTTAATCTCAGTACCGCTTTCCATCCCAGACCGACGGTCAGACTGAACGCACGATTCGCACCCTTGAAGACATGCTTCGTTCGTGCGTTATAGATTTTGGTGTTAATTGGGATTCACATTTACCTATAGTCGAATTCTCGTACAACAACAGTTATCACGCTAGTATTCAAATGGCACCCTTTAAGGCATTATATGAAGAAAATGTCGATCGCCTATTGTGTGGCACGAAATCGGAGACACGCAAATTACCGGTCTTGAGTTGTTACAAGAAACGACTGACAAGATCCTCCAGATACGAGACAACCTCTTGAAAGCGCGGAGTCGTCAAAAGAGTTACGCCGATAAACGCTGCAAGCCCCTTGAGTTCGAAGTTGGTGATCACGTACTCCTAAAGGTTTCACCTTGGAAGGGGGTGATCCGATTCGGCAAGAAGGGAAAGCGAGCGCCACGATTCGTGGGACCCTTTAAGACTCTGGAAAGAATTGGCAAAGTGGCCTACCGACTCGAATTACCGGAGGAACTCAACAACGTACATCCCACTTTCCATGTCTCGAACCTCAAGAAGTGTCTAGCTGAAGAGAACCTGCATGTCCCTCTCGAGGATTTGCAAGTTAATGAAACCTTACACTTTGTGGGAAATCCAGTAGAAATCATGGACCGAGAGACCAAGAAAATTCGACGCTCTCGCATTCCTATAGTGAAGGTTCGCTGGGAAGGCAAATGCGGTGCCGAATTCACTTGGGAACTCGAGAGTGATATGAAAGCTATATACCCACAACTCTTTGTTACGCCTACGCCTTAATTTCGGGAAGAAATTCCCTAAAGTAGGGGAGGCTGTAACAACCCGACTTTTCGAGTCGTTACTGTATCTGTCATTTCTTGCTTAATTGACTTGTACACTCGAGATTCCGATTATCGCTATAGGTTAACTATTTTAAATTATATTTTACAACGCGTTCACAATGCTTAATCAAAACGCAGTTACCGTATTTAATGCAGTTTATAACACATACTATTTACACGCATATTACATCTCATGTCAGACTAAACGCTATCGCAACGCACTCTCAACGCAATCGCAACGCAAACTCAAAACGCAGATTTACTTTTATGCATCTTAGTTATTATGTGTGTTATTTGTGTGATTATTTTTTTAATGTTATGTGCTTATCTCAACGCAACGCTTACTCGCAACATGCTTAAACACAATGCAATGCTTAACACACGAAACGAAAGTTGGAAAACTAACTCGCACAACACGGTTGTCCGAATAGACATCCGTCCGGATGACCAACCGATCGGATGGCGATCCGACCAGACACCCATTCGACACTTCGCTCCACCGCCTTAACTCTCCTCTCACCACTATAAATAGCACCCGTACACTATTGTTCACTGATGTGACATCTCCATTCGACCACCTGCACTCTAGTCGCTCTTAGACGCTTTTTCTCTCGATTCAAGGCTATTTTGTAAGTAATTCTCCCTAAATCTTGTACAATCATCATCACTACACACTTCTACATCATCTTCTCCATCAAAATCACTCAATTTCTTCCTGAAATCACCTGATTTGGACTCCTTGAAGGTGGTTCTCACTCAGTTGCTCATGCAAACTATTGTGTGACATCATCACATCAAGAATAGTCCAGATCTAAAGGATTTCCACACTCTTTAACACGAATCTCAACAAGATTTCAACATTTTTCAACTGTTTTCAACTTTTCTTCAACATTCTACTCAAAACCGATGGAACCCATACTCATTCAGACTCTCTACTCCTTCTCAAGTTGAGAGCCGGCTTGAAAACGGATTTTCACCGGAGAGATGGCCGATCAACTGGTTGAACATGAAACTCCATCAAGAACAGTGAGGCTGATCGAATGGGGTGATTCCCATCCGATCGAATGAGCTGGACTTGGTGTGTTTCCATTGTTTGACACGTCGTCACGCCGTGTCCGTTAAAACTCAAAACTTTTTAGCTTAGAAAATTTTTACAAAATTTTCAAAGAACCAGATCGGATGACCATCCGATCAGATGACCATCCGATCGGATGACCATCCGATCGGATGACCATCCGATCGGATGACCATTCGACCAGGTGACCTATCCTTGTTCAAAACGATTTGATTAACCCTCAAACTACAAATTTCCCAATTGAAAAGACATCCGATCGAATGGTCATCCGTCCGGATGACTTGGCATCCATACTTTACATTGTTTAAATGCTACAACTAAACTTAAAATTTTCAAAATGATTTATAAACACCCACATCTCATTCGAATGGCCATCCATTTGAATCACCATTCGATACACTGACTCATCCGACACTCTGTTTGCACGCTGTCTAACACTTACGCTACTGTTCTATGCTTAGGCTTACTCCAACGTTCTCCCTTCAATCCAATTTAAGTCTGTGTTTACTTGTTTAAACACGCACCGTGAGTGTACTCGAACCCATTTTCTTTTAACGCACTTTTGGGTGTTACATATGTTCTATATCAAAACACAACAACACACAATGCAAACACTTTATAACGCTAGCCGCTCCCGAATGCTATACATGATCTATGAATGCTTGTACTATGCTTATACAGTGTTACACTATACCGCCTCTAGGAACGATAGTACTATAGTTTGGACTCAGCACCTGTCGTGGACAGGGGTTGCTAGGGATTACATCTCTTTACTTCACTTGTCCGCTGGACTTGTTTTGCGCATACTCTACAACGCAGTCTTGTGGTTAAGTGAGAACATAGTTTTGATAGTTACTTGCTTCGCCCGTTACGTGATACATGTTGGTTATGCGTAAACACTTTCTCATACTATATGCTACTCAAACTTGTGTACTCACCTTTACATTTTTATGTATTGACTTTATTTTTAACGTATTTGACAGGTTGATAGGATGCTATGCTTTGATGAATCAAGTAGGAAGTCTAGAAACCCATCGAATAAGAAATCTGAGTTGTCGGAACAGTTTATTTGTTTATGAGACATGCTATCTGTAATGACTGTTTTTACTTTATATGTTAGTGGTATGGGACATTAACATTAAATACATTGTCATTATTAGTTGTCATGGATTCTCTTGGACAATCTGTTTCACTCAGTGCCACGCCCCGATGATTCTGCAATCGGTTGGGGTGTGACAAGGGTACCCATAAAAAACACATGGTCTACCGCATTCATCGAATTAGTCTCCCCCTTTCTTCGTGTCCCGGGCATAAACAAGGCAACCAAATACTTTTGTGCGATCGTAAGTGGTTTCCTTTTTCAGCAAAACTTCATATGGTGTGGTTCCGTTTATAACTGTGGAAGTTAAATGATTTATAATATATTCGACCGTTAAAATGCATTCCCACAAAATGTTATTGGTAAGTTATCTTGAAATCCCAACACTCTAGTGGTATCCAATATGTGTCTAATTGTCTATGCTTTCTTTCAACCACTCCGTTTTGTTAGGGTGTGTCGGTGCACGAAGTTTCCAAAACAATTCCATTTTTGTGATAAAAATCAGAAACATGGTGTGATTTGAACTCGGTCCCATTGTGTGTCCTGATTCTCTTTTTTTGGTCTTCCCATATTGGGTTTTGACAATGTTATAGAAGATGAGGAGCAATTGCGCCACCTCGGACTTGTACGTCATAAGAATCACCCAAACACCTCGAATATATTCGTCAACGATTGTTAGAAAATAATGCGCACCTGTGAAAGATGCAGTTTTGTATCCTCCCAGATATCACAATGAATTAACTGAAAACAATTGGATGTTCTTATTGAACTAGTAGGAAAAGGTGAGCGTCTTTGTTTTGCCCTCATAAAAGAATCACAAAAATTGTTAAAAGAACAAATTTGTTGGAGTTTCTCTTTGGATGCATGACCGAACCACCTATGCCATGTTTCTGGATCTGTTGAGGTTGCCAAAGCCAACTTCACTTTCTGAATTGGCTCTAGCCAATATAGACCATCGCGTTCTTTACCATTCAGAGCATATGTTCTGCATGTAACAGAAACTCGGATAAAACGTGAAAGATGAGTTCAAACTTTTAGTCAATTTGCTTGCATTTGAAATCCTGCATTTTAAAAACAATATTGATATTTAAACCATTTGGCAAAGTAAAGTTCGATGCCTTTAACAGGTTACCCTTTTTCCATTTGGTATTGTTACTATCACATCCCCTTCTGAATGTGATGAATCAAATGTTCCTTCATCACAAGTAACGGTCCCTCCAGAATCAATTATCCATGGATGACTTATCAGTAACTTACTTGCCATGATTACTGTCACACCCTCAAAAACCACATGCGGAGTACTACCGCGAGGCGTGTGACTGACCAGGATCCAGCCACCAATTATACTGAGCATTCAATTAATAATAGTAATAATGTTCACCAACCACAAGGGTTAGTAAATACCATAATTAAAGTTCAAAAGTTTTAAGTTCAAATAGCAGTCTAAGTAGATAGCGGAAGCATAGGCAAAACAGTTCAAACAAAGTTCATAGTTTAAGTTTATTATAGAACCCAACACACGGGTTAAGACGACCACTACACATCCCCAAGCTGCAAGCTCCTGAGTCACTGGGTACCTGCAAAGCATGCAGTAGGGTATCAACATAATGTTGGCGAGTTCACGTGTTTGTCCAGTTTTTGTTGGATCTGAGTTTCAATCTTTCGATTCATTGTGTAAAGATGTTTGATTAAAGTATTACTCTCGTTTGATTGTATGCAAAGTTTGTTTTCATCTTAATTCCGCTGCACAACTCTTTCATTTTCATCTTAATTTCAAACGAAAATACAATAAAAAAGAAACTCAGATCCAACAATTGGTATCAGAGCTTGGACAGTCAAATTTGATTTAACAATCATTTTGACGTAAATAGTTCAGCTCATAACAGTTGATACTGATCGTTTGTTCGTCCGTTGAAAAACAGAGCAAGGATTAATCACCTTTAAAGTTGATTTCTCAGTGTCTGTAAAACAACAAGAATGACGTCACAATCTCAGGATGATAAAAACAACATCGGCTCGCTTTTTAAACCACCTATGCTGAAAAGAAATGAGTACAACATCTGGCAGAGGAGGATGGGTCACATCCTCGCTCAACAAAGCACAGGTTGTTGGAAGTCTGTCATTTATGGTCCCCATGTTCCTTCAGTGCCAAGTGCTGAAGATGCTAAAAAGTTCGTTCCAAAACCAGTTGAAAATTATACCGAAACCGATTTTCAAAAGATCGAACTAGATGCTAAAGCGTTTAGCATCGTAGCATCAGCGCTGCCCAATGAGATATATGCTGGACTGTTACATTGTAACAGTGCCAAAGAGTTATAGGACGCACTTAAGGAACAATTTGGGGGAACTGAAGAAGTCATAGAAAACAATAGGGAAATCCTGAACCAACAGTATGAAACATTTTGCTACGTTAAAGGCGAATCACTAACGCAACAATTTGAGCGTTTCAATTGTCTCATCAGTGAACTGAGGCTTGTTAACACCACTTTTACAAACTCAACTCAAAATAGCAGGTTCCTCAGGTCACTGCCAGAAAAATGGGACACCATAGCTTTTGTCACCCGAAACTCACCTGAATTCAAGGATCTGACCTTGACCCAACTCCACGGTCGACTCCTGACCTACGAAAGGGAGTTGAACCAGAAAAAGGAGGTTACAAGAGTCAGGAAAAGTTACCGATGATTACACTTTCGGTAATACTGCTCTTCTGGGTCAAGAAGAATCTGGGAGCAGTGGTAAGGATCAGGGTTATGATCACTTCATTGACATAACTGCTGGTGCAAATTTTAACAACCCTGATCCTCACTCTGCTAGTTATGCATTCACTGCAAATGAAAACCAGATGTCAGACAATTTAAGTTTTGAACTAAATGATTTGCAACATTTTGATCCCACTGATTTAGAGGAAATGGACATCCTGCACCAACTGGCTTTGCTAAGTGTTAGAACTAGCAAGTTCTACAAGAGAACAGGGCGAAAATTCCCAGGTTTGCATGGGAATCTAAGGGTTGGGTTGGATAAATCGAAAATCAAGTGCTACAAGTGTAATAGGTTGGGACATTTCGCTAGGGAATGTAGGAGTCAAACTACTGGTCCCATAATTACTCATCCTAGCTCAAATCCTAGACCTCAAAACCAAAACACTGTGCACTATGCCCAATATGCCCCAGCAGCTCAAGTGAACACTGCTCACTATGCTGCTACCCCTGTGCCAGTACATTATGTCCAAACTACTGTTCCACAAATCCAATATGTTCAAACCCCTGCTCCACAGGTACAAGTGCAACGTGTTGCACCTCAAACCACTGCTCCAGCAGCAGCACAACCAGATCAACAAAGTTTTTTCACTCAAGGGTTTGTTGATTGGAGCAGTATGCCTGAAGACCTTAATGATGAAAATTTTGCACTCTATGCTTCTAATGATTCTTCTCATGATGAGTTTTGTTTGATGGCATTAGAGTCAATACAGGAGGGGGTTGAAACTGAGGAGGAACAGCAGAGCTTTGAAACAGTGGAAGAGGTGACTGAAGCAGTGGTTACTGCTGTGGCTGGTGAACTACTGTTGGGAGAAAGTTCAGGTTCCCTGATTGAACCACTGACAGATCCATGGTCCGAAGAGGACAAACAAGAAGAGAAAGAAGAAAAGGCTGGTGAAAAGAAGGTGAAAGCTGATGATGAGGAAGATCCTCAATGTGATTGTGCAATGATGGCAGCTGCCAAGGTATCTCCTCAAGTTCTTGAAAAACTGTGTTCTAATAATTGCATAATTGATTTTGCTAACATTAAAGAGGTGAATGAAAACCTTCGGGATAAAATCTTGTCTGATGAGGTCAAATTTGAAAGGTCTTTAAAAGAACTTAAAAACAAATTGACTGAAAAAGAAAAAGAGAACAGCTGTCTAAAAGAAGAGCAAAGTATAACCAAAACTCAACTTCAAACTATGGTAGAAAAATACCAAGTTTGCAAAAAGGAGTTAGAGTCCGCCCAGATTACTTGTGAAAGATGGGTGGAATCTTGCAAAGGATATGAGGTTATGCTTGAAAAACAGAGAAAAAGCAATGTGAAATTTGGGGTTGGCTATAGAAAACATGATGATGAAAACATTGCTTTTGAAAAATCTGTTCAAACCACTGATGTAACCACTGAGTTCATCCCCACAAACAAGAATGGCCAAGAAGTGAAAATCACTGACAAACTTGGTAACAAAATCACACTTGACAGACCAATGGAATCCTCTACTTTTGAGGAGCTTGAAGAATACCAGTTTAAACCAAAATGGTCTGATGAGTGTGACATTCTTGAAAATTTCAAGCCAATGGACTTTACATCAACTGATGGTGTCAAGGCTCCAAAAGCTAAAGTCATACCTCTCAAGGACATCCCAGCAGTGGTTAAAACCTCTGCTGCAAAGGAGTCTGACAAGAGAAAGAAGAAAGAAAAAATTGATAACTTGTTTTGTGAATTCTGTGAGAAAAGGAATCATCTTACAAAAGATTGTTTCCACTTAAAAGCGTATGATTTAAACAGAACAAGTGTCATTGTTTCAGCTGAAGGTTGCATTGTCTGTGGTAAAACAAACCACAAAACTCAAGCATGTGTGTATCTCAAAAAATTTGATGTGAAAAAGAATGAGTACATTGCTAAAACATCCTTGAGTCCATCATCATCATCAACATCTGTCAAATTCACCAAGAAACAACCACTGTTTGTGCCAGTTCAAACAGCTGTTACAAAACAACTGAACCAAACATCTGTCAAAAGAGATGTTTAGGTTACTGATGCACCCCCTGCCAATCAGTTCAGAAAAGGCAGAGAAAAACAGTCTTACCAAAGGATTCCTCACGTTTATGAGGCCTACAAAAGGCCCTCTAAACCCAAAGTGAACAAGCATCCTTTTGGTTACCAGCAGATGATTGGTCAGGACCCACAACAGTGGTTAGAGAAACACTGTCCTAAAACAGTTCAAACTCCTGACCTAACCACTGTCCATCATTCTGCATCCATCCCAGACACTGTTGAGACCCCATCCAAAGCCTTGTTGGCTTTGGAGACCTTAATGAACTAATCCTTTTACTTCATGTGCAGGGAGCTTCTGCATGCTTTGATAGTCTTTGGTATGTAGATAGTGGAGGCTCCAGGCACATGACAGGATGTAAAGCCCTCCTCAAAGACTTTAAAATCCATGGAGGGGGTGATATATCCTTTGGGAATAATAGTAAAGGAAAAGTTCTGGGGTCGGGTACAGTGGAGTCTGGAAAAGTAAAATTTGAAAATGTCAATCTAATAGACAATCTAAAATTCAACCTTCTGAGTGTGTCCCAAATGAGTGACAAGGGATTTGGGTCATTCTTCACAAAAGACTGTTGTAGGATTGTTGGACCAGAAATGGTCAAAAAGATTGAAGCAATAATCAACTCTGGTCAAACTAAACTTGTTGCTCAAAGAAGTGGCAATGTTTATGTTGTTGACATGTCAAAAGAGTGTCCCAGAGCTGATGCCTGTCTGTTCTCAGCTGCCTCTAACAAAGAGACAGAACTTTGGCACAGAAGGCTGAGACACACAAATCTTAAGACAATCACAGAAATTTCAAAAAATGGTTTGGTGAGAGGCCTACCACAAAAATTGTTTTCATGTCCTGAACATTGCATTTCCTGTTTAAAAGGAAAACAGCATAAAAGTTCTTACAAGTCCATTGAAGAGTCCAAAACAACCCAGTGTTTGCAAATGCTACACATGGATTTGTTTGGCCCAGTTCAAGTCATGAGCCTCAAAAAGAAAAGATATTGTTTGGTTATTGTTGATGACTTTTCTAGGTTCACATGGACTTTCTTTTTGCACTCAAAAGATGAAACTGCAGGCATTTTGCAAGACTTTGTAATACAGGTTGAAAAGCAATTTGACCTTCCAGTGAAAAGCTTCTGGAGTGATAATGGCACAGAATTCAAAAATAGGGAGTTGGATGCCTTCTGTGTGAAGAAAGGGATTGTAAGGCAGTACAGCATCCCAAGAACACCAGAGCAGAATGGGGTAGTGGAAAGGAAGAACAGAACTCTGATTGAGGCTGCCAGAACCATGCTTGCAGATTCAGGTTTGCCATTAACTTTCTGGGCAGAGGCAGTAAACACTGCTTGCTATGTTCAGAACAGAGTTTTAATAAACCCCAGGCACAAAAAGACTGCCTATGAAATTCTGTATAAAATTAAACCACTGATCTCATATTTCAAAGTGTTTGGCTGCCCATGCTTTATTTTGAACTTAAAAGATTCCATTTCATAATTTGCAGCCAAAATTGATTGTGGTTATCATCTGGGATACTCAACCACTGCCAAGGCCTACAAAGTGTTCAATACACGGACCAAGGCAGTGGAGGAGACTTTGAATGTTAAGTTCAATGAACTCTCATCAATGAAAATCCCAGCAAACCCTGCAGATCTGTTTGATCTTGAAAAATTCACTTTTGAAAATACTGCTGTCAAGACTAACAGTGCAGGTCCATCAGAGGATACAACACCAAACTATGGGTATGAAATCATCATCCCTCAAAGGTCTGCCACAAAGGGAAAAGCACCAGCTGTTCAAAACAGTTGTCAAAGCTCAACCACTGCTACCTCAACAGTTGTTGACCAAAGTAGCCCATCAACCACTGCTTCCACATCCTCAAACACTGCTGACAAAAGTCCTCAAACAGTGGATAAAAGTCAGCAGTTGTCCACTTCATTACCTCCTATACCACCACCTTTTGAAGCCACTGCTGGATCATCAAAGTCCCCAGCAGTGGTTAGCTCAGATGATACACATTTGCAGCCTTCACCAACCAATGCCATCATACCATACCAAGGAGATTTAATCTTCTTGAGATCTCATCCACCTGATCAAATCATTGGCAACATAAATGAAGGGGTGCTCACAAGAAGTCAAACCCAAAACATTTGTCTTTTTGCTGGTTTTCTATCACTCCATCAGCCAGTCAAGTACCAAGAGGCACTGAAAGACAACAGCTGGGTAGAAGCCATGCAAGAGGAGCTCCAACAGTTTAAAAGACAACAAGTATGGGAGCTTGTACCACTGCCAGAAGAGGTTAGTCCCATTGGCACAAAGTGGGTCTTCAAGAACAAAACTGATGAAAGGGGTATTGTTGTCAAGAATAAAGCCAGGCTTGTGGTTCAAGGTTACAGACAGGAAGAGGGGATTGATTATGGTGAAACATTTGCCCCTGTTGCAAGATTGGAAGCCATTAGACTGTTCCTGGCCTTTGCTGTCAACCACAATATGAAGGTGTTTCAAATGGATATCAAAAGTGCTTTCCTCTATGGTACAATTCAAGAAGAGGTGTATGTTTGTCAACCTCCAGGTTTTGAGGATCCATTTTATCCAGATCATGTCTACAGGCTAAACAAAGCCTTGTATGGCTTGAAACAAGCACCAAGGGCCTGGTATGAAACTCTTTCCAACTTCCTACTCTCAAATGGTTTCAAAAGAGGTACCATTGATAAAACACTGTTTTTAAAATGGAGAGGGAAGGATTTAATGATTGTCCAGATTTATGTGAATGACATTATTTTTGGAAGCACATGTAACTCAATGTGTGAAGAGTTTAGAGAACTCATGACAGCTGAGTTTGAAATGAGTGCTATGGGTGAGCTGCAATGCTTTCTTGGTCTCCAAGTACAGCAATTGCAAAATGGAACTTTCATTCATCAAAGCAAATATGCTAAAGAACTTTTAACCAAATTTGATATGAATGATTGTAAACCATGTAGCACACCCATGGCAACAAATAAGCTGGTCCTGTCTGATGAAAAGGATGAGCTGATTGACCAAACAATTTATAGAAGCATGATTGGGTCTTTATTGTACCTAACTGCATCTAGACCAGACATCATGTTTGCAACATGTGTCTGTGCAAGAAGTCAATCAGCTCCCAGAAAATCAAATCTCATTGCTGTAAAAAGGATATTCAGATACATAAAAGGTGCTCCCACACTTGGTATCTGGTATCCAGCTAATGGGAACATCAAGCTTTCAGGTTTCTCAGATAGTGATTTTGCTGGATGTCACACCACAAGGAAGTCCACATCAGGAGGGTGCCAGTTTCTAGGTGATTGCTTAGTCTCATGGCAAAGCAAAAAGCAAGCAGCTGTTTCAACATCCACTGCTGAAGCTGAATACATTGCTACTGCAAGCTGTACATCCCAACTCCTGTGGCTTCAAAATCAGTTACTGGATTTTGGTATCACTGCCTTGAAGACACCACTCATGTTGGACAGTCAGGCAGCAAAAAATATCATCAAAAATCCAGTTTCCCATTCAACCACCAAACACATCGACATCAGACATCACTTTGTGAGGGATTGCTATGAAAAAGGTTTGATTTCTCTGCATCATGTCCCAACTAAAGACCAGCTGGCTGATGTGCTCACAAAAGCACTTGATACAGCCACTTTTGAAAGCTTGGTCTCTAGAATTGGAATGCTGAACATGGAATAACAAGCAACACCTTGTTTTTCTATGAATAAAAGCAACAAAATATTTTCAGAAAATCAAAACTCCATCCTTAAAAATAGCTAAAAATGAAAAATTTTCATTAAAATCCTTAAAAGTCTGCCATTAACCACTGATTGTTCAAAAGTCTGCTTCCTTCAAAAGTCTGTCCACTGCTGAAAGTCAACCCCTGCTCTCTCATTACTTTGATAAACTCTGTTGTTCAAAAGCAGTGTCTTATCCACTGATATGCTATCCACTGATAGTGAAAATCATCCACTGCTTTCATACCACTGCCTTCATCTGTCCCTATCACACAAGTACTGTCCTTCACTTTCAACAGGGGTTGTCACGTGGGCAGTACATATTGGTCAGACCTTTTGTAACGGCTGCCACCTCAGCATTCACTTTCTTCCCTAGAAAATCCCCCACTCACCACCAAAACAGGGTTTTACTGTCGAATTGAATTCTTAAAAATTCTCTTCTCAAGGCAGTTTTTCTTCTCATGTTTCACAACTTTCTTCGATCATTCATCTTCAAAATGACAAAATCGAAGTCATCCTCAAAACCCTCATCCAAATCATCATCGAAAACAGCCTCTCAAAAGGCAATCTCCACTGAAATTCCACATAAACCATCTCACAATCTCCTGGGTCTTCTCACAAAACCAGGAACCACCAAAGTTTTCGATTCCATCATTGATCTCATGGCAAAATCAAAGTACAAAACTTTGTTCACTGCCGATGCACCAATCTATTTGGCGACCCAAAGGGAGTTCTGGAAAAATGCAACCCTTGAAAAACAAGGAGACACTGCAACCACCATAAACTCTTCGATAAAGGGTAAAGTTGTCCAAATCACACCACAATCCATTTCAGAGGTCTTTCAACTCGGTGATCAGGAAGGTAAAATTTCTTTCACTAAAAACGAGTTACAAACTGACTTCATTGAGAGAGGGTATGAAGCCACAATGATGAAGAAAATTACCTTAGAAAAAGGTTATTTTCCGTCTGCAAACAGATTTTTATTTCATACCCTCCTACTATGTGTTTCAAACAAAACCACTTCTTTCAATGAAATCCCTTTAAAGATTCAAAATCTGGGATATGCAATTCTTCAAGGAGAAAATTTTAACTATTCTCGGGAAATTTTTAAAGATTTGGTTAATAATGTTGAAACAAAATCATTCTTACTGTTTCCAAGGTTTTTAAGTTACTATTTTTCAAAGAAATTCAGTCAGGATGATTTAGCTGTAATAAACCAAGGTGATTCTACTCAAATAAACACTTTAACAACTGAAACTTTTTCAAGAATGTTAGCACCTTGCAAAACACAAGCAGAGGTGCCTGAGCAGATTTTAGCAGTTACAACTGCTCCTCAGGTATCTGCTGCTGAGCCCACTGCTCAAGGTGATCAAAGCAGCAGCACAACTGTTTTGAAACCCACACCTAAAATCACCAAAAAGAAAAACACAAAAACCCCCCAAAACCATCAAAAAGGCATCTCTGGAGGATGAGATACCAGAGCACCTGCCAGTGACAACACAAAAGTCACAAGAAACCACTGCTGCTACTTCCTCACAGCAGTTGGTACAAATATCTCAACCCATAACCGAAACTCCTCCTGTTTCTTCAAAAAAAGAACAGGTTGTACAAATAGGGTCTCCACATCATGATGCTCTGGAAACACTCGTTTCTATCATCCACAGTCCAATGCCCGGGACACATCCTATTTCTACACCAATCATCACATCCACAATTCCCTCACCAATAAAACCACTGTTGGATGCAATTGATTTGAACCAGGCATTAACCAGTCCTTCTCAAACACCTACTAATGAGAATATACCTCAACAACTGACTGGGTCTGATGTATCAATCTTTGCTAACCCACCAACACAACCTGAGGAGGTTACACC
The DNA here is from genome assembly GCA_030545235.1 of Helianthus tuberosus. NCBI lineage: Eukaryota > Viridiplantae > Streptophyta > Magnoliopsida > Asterales > Asteraceae > Helianthus > Helianthus tuberosus. The sequence continues at coordinate 105,067,671 of CM060361.1, read as the reverse complement.
CCATGAGTTACAAGTAACTCTTGGTGGTAATCCAAGTGAAGCAGCCACTACAACTGTTGAACCTACAGGTTTACAGTTGGACAGTGGTTACATTAATAAGACTTCCTTGGAGGCAATTCCTTTTATAGCACCTCTGCCAACCACCAGTGGATTTATTTATCCTACTGGCAACATCAAAAGGTTGTCAAGTGTTGAAGGAAGAAGACCCCAGTACCAAGAAAAAGGGGCATCAGTGGTTAATGTTTGGAGTATACTCCCTACATCTACCACTGATAAAACCACTACTAGTGGGAACTCAGATGATCCCATTAACTTGGGTGATGGTTTAAAGTACCAGAAATTGACGGATCGTATTGCAAAGCTTGATAACTCTGTTGCAGAACTCAAAGATATGCTACAACAGGTGTTACAAGTTCAGAAGGTACAATCAACTGCTATTCCACCTCAAGCACCTGCTCCACAAAGGGCACCTGCTACAAATGAGCTCTGGAATCTATTTCAATCTTTTCTCCAACAACAAGCACAATTAGCAGATCAGCAACATGAAAAACATGTACAACAGCTGAGAAATGCAATGGAGTAAAGGTTCAAGAACACTCAGGCTGATTTAAAGGCTCTCAAAACTCAGATCTTGCACACCACTGGCAATGCTCCTCCAAAAGTCCGCTACATTTATCAAATCCCCGAAGATAATGCCAAAAAGGGGGAGAAAATTAAGGAGTGGAAAAAGAAGGGCATAGAGGATGGTCTCTATCTTGAACCAGAAAATTCAAACATGACCAAAAAGATCCCTTTGCCAGATGGCAGCAAGAAAATTGATGTGACAACAAATGCACTAGCAGAAGCAGTTGCAAGTGTAAAAAGGGATAGAGAGGCCAAAAGGAAAGCCAGGATGGACAGAATGGATCATCCAGATCAGGGTACTTCTGGGTCAAAGGATCATGAAAATCCTGTTGAGGAAAAGAAGAAGCCTACTAGAAAAGTGAGGCAACCCAAATCCATTCCAACCAGACATTCAAAGTCTGCTCAAAAACCACCATACAAAACAGCTGATGCAACAGGAGTTACAAAAACTACTGCTTGCCAAACAGTTGTTCCATCAACACACACCACTTCAACACACACAACATCCACTGCTTTACCATCATCACCACCAAAAACAACACCTGCTGACATACAGCAGAAGACAGCAGATGTTATAACATCTGTTGTAATGACAACAGTGGTTGAAACACCAGTTGTTTCAACAGCTGTTAGTCAATCACAATCCACTGCCACTACATCTACCACCACTGTTCCATCCAAAACATCATCAGTCCCTCCTACAAAAAGGAGAAGACTAATTCTCAAAGATGATGACAATTCACCACCACAAACATCTTCAAAATCTTTAGCACTTGTCACAATTCCAAAACCTGTTCCTCTCTCTTCAGTTAAAATGTACAAGCCCTTACCTCCTGCAGGTGTTCAATTTCCTCTTGAATTAGCAGCTGTTAGAGAAGAAATAAAATCTTTTTACTTTGAGGATGACCCTGCCAAACGGAGTTTCCCATCAATAAAAGGATATCCCTGGCCTAAAAATGTTGATGAATATTTGGAAATCAAGGCCAAGCAAGCAGAGGATATCTCAAAGAAAAACACACAAGGGAAATCTGATAAAGAAATTGCACAGAGAAGTCAATATTTGCTCACACAAGTCAGATCCCTAGAGCAATTTGCAAAAAATGTTAGTCAACAAATTTCTGAAAGAGCAAGTGAAACTCTGAAGAAAGACTACATTGAAAGCATCATGGCTCACAAGAAGTACAAAGGAGAGAGATACATGTACAAAGAGTGGACTATTCCTGAACTTGAAAACGAAGCAGCACGAATTCAAGACATGACAAAAAGGAAAGTCACTCACATTCCTCCTAACTGGGCAAAGTTTAGAAAGAATGTACCTGACAAACAGGAAGAGCTGAGGAGAATGAAAGAGGAACTGGTAGCAGCTGATTATGGAAACAAAAGACAAGTTGCTAGATGGAAAGAAGATGTGGTCAGGGCTACTTACAAAAAGTTGGAACAATTAAGAAAGAAAGATCCCACAGTTCCTCAAAAGCCTGACTATCCTGAAGCAGCGGTTTCAAAAAGACCATCAAAGCTGCAAATCAGGAGATCCACAGCTCCAGTTGGTGCTGCCATCTACAAAAGAAGGCCACAGAAACAGCTGATTGCTGAAACCATCAAAGAGTTAATGGAAGGTGAAGACCTTGGAAAAGAGGGTATAAAGAAAATGATCATGGAAACTCTTGGTTTGGATCAAACTGCAAGTACTGCTCAGCCAGTCATGAATAGGCCAGCCTCTCCAAATACTTCTGCAAATAAACATCTCCCAAGAAACCCACCAGGCTCAAAAATACAAAAGTGGGAAACTGACAAACAGACCTGCGTATTGACTTTGCTCAGGTCTGGTGGAGAAGTGGAGAAAATATCAAGGGAACAAGCTCTTGGCCCGAGTCTTGAAGATTTGCAGGATCTCCTTGGTCTTCCACTTAGCAGGGATGATGAAGATACAGATGCCCTAGACTTTGAATTACAATTTAAAGGTCAGATAAGGGAGCTGTTGATGAGGCAATAAAGAATTCCACAAATAATGAAGAGTTTTGGCATTATCTGTTCCAGGGGGAGATTGTTGGGATTGAACCCTATCAGAGGAACAGATAATTAAAGCTAAAACTGGATCAGAGCAGTGGATCCAGAATAAGCAGACGATTACAGTTAGTTCATGCAAATCTCTCCCCTTGAAAGTGGTTTTATATCTGCTGACCTCCTATCTGCTGATCTTACTAAGTGCTGTCCTACAACTGCTGCTTTGCATTTACTGACAAATGTCAAAGACTGATGGAAGACCAAAGCTCTGCTGACTCAATCTACTGCCTTGAGTCAAGTACTGCTGATCCGGACAGGCACTGCTGGGTTCACAGCAGTGGAAGGATGCAGCAGCTGTTTAAGTGTCTTTTATGTAAAGAAATGTAATAGCAGTAGTTAGTATATCAGAGTTTGTATAGATCAGAGGTTAGAGTTTGTTAGGAGGTTAGATGTCTCTTTCATGGTGACGTCAGCTAAGATGCTCAGTGGTTTGCAAGTGCCTATAAATAGTTCAGTACTTTGTACTGTTCTATTAGCTCTTTTACAACATTGTCTTCTTTGCACGAACAAACTACTGAGCTTTGGCTGAGGGGGAGTTTGCATTCATTCATCAATCATTGTAATCGTTGTTGAAACAAATTCAATCTTTCGATTCATTGTGTAAAGATGTTTGATTAAAGTATTACTCTCGTTTGATTGTATGCAAAGTTTGTTTTCATCTTAATTCCGCTGCACAACTCTTTCATTTTCATCTTAATTTCAAACGAAAATACAATAAAAAAGAAACTCAGATCCAACAGTTTTTAATTCCAAAAACTTGTTTCAACAGTTAATTTACTCATTTATACCATGCCAAGGGGAGCTACCCCTTAAGTAAGCTACTAAACTGGTTTTACAATACTGAATACTATGCGACCATCCGTTTTCGTAGAGTGCCCCATTTGTCAATGTTCTATCATCATTGACGGTTTTCCAGAGTCTATTAGTTCACTCCCGATCCCATACGCGGGCATGGTGTGAGGCTGGTGAGACCTAAATAGCGCTATCAACTAATAACCCGTTCGCCTAGCCCCAGCGACTAATCGGTATTAAGTAGTAGGGACTTGAGTGATAGAGTTTCGTTTAGTATTGCTTGTTGCGCCCAATATAAATAGTAATTAACTAAGGGTCCCGCATAAGGGGAGAAAAGTAGGTTTGTATCCCTTACAAGGGAATAACGTTCTTTTAAGTTCCGTTTCCCAACCACCGGGAACGCATGTTTTAAAAGTTGCGAACTCACCTTGGGTTGCTCGGCAGATTAGTTTACTTGGTCAAGCACGCTGGTCACCACGTCCTAACATGGTTACCAGTATAAGTCAGGCTCGGGTACAAACAAGTCACGTATGTCTTACACGTATATAACACCTAGCATCCAGATTATACTAACACTCATGAGCAGTACAGTTAGCACACAATATCCAGATCACAAAGTGTTATTGGGCCTATCCTATCATACTAACAGTTAACAGCAGCATGTATCATAGAGTCCAGGTTAAACAGTAGCAGACATAGACAGTCCACACACACTTTGGCCCAATAACAGAGACAAGCAGCCCAGTCGAGACCAGGTGGTCTCGACTCGAGAATGCGAGGTCTCGAGTCGCATCCGGAAGGTCTCGAGTAGTGAACATTGTGTTACACTCTTGAGGATCTCGAGTACAATCTCGAGTCGAGATCAGGAGATCTCGGGTCGAGATCTTGCTGGTCTCTAGTCCTTGAAGTCTGCAGCTTGTCTCGAGTTTGTCAAGAAGAGGTCTCTGGTCGCAACCAGGGGTCTCGACTCGCAACCCTGGGTGCAACACCGGTGGAATCCTTCTATAACCTATCCAAACTTGTACTATCCAATAGAATTGCAATATCATGATTTTGTGTACCAGCCAATCAAATATCACAAACATGTATCATTGTCTAATTCCTAATCCAAACGAACCAAACACAACAATTTCAAATATTCATATCATATTCAAATAGTTCTTCATTTAGGGTTTTCATAACTTGATTATTCAAACAAACACATTCACTATATTCCTCAGATTCATCCATATGGACCTAAAGGAAAAAATCAATAAGCCTACAACATTACAACAAACATAGCATGCATTTCATAAGCTACAATAATGTAATATCTCATCCTTTTCTCTAAGAATCTTCATGTGCAAAGACTAGTTAAATATCATGATAGAATCAATATTTCATCTCACCATTGTACAAAATGCACATTTTCAAGCGTATAACTTTTAAACAAATGGACAACACTAACCTACATTAACACTAATCAACACTTTTATCATGCATATCATTTATCAACCAAGCATCGCAACATCTAGTAACGTGAAACACTAACCGGATGGTGTTCGGGTGTGAGAGTGGTGTGAAATCAGCCGAAAGGGGAACCTCCTAGCTTAGAATACGAGCTAGAATAAGAGCTTGAGCTGCTACCATTGATCCGAGACAAGAGGAGAGGGTGATGTTTCTAGGGTTTTGTTGAGAGGATGAAGGAGAGTGTGGGAGTGAGTGTAATGGAATGTTTGAATGATTGATGTCCAAAAGTGGCAATGTCGGCTAGGGGCTTGGGTTTTATACCCATCTCGGGTGGTGCACCTAATGGGTTTTCCGAGTGGGCTCAAGGAGGTGCAGCCCAACTGACTTGAGTCACTCGAGACCGGATGGTCTCGGGTCGGGTCCTTGTGGTTTCGATTCCTAATACAAAACACATTCCTAATTATATATATATCATACTTACATATGACTTAGTACGAGGATCACATAGCATATCAATATAATTCACGAACTTTCATTTAATATTATATGTATACACAATGCTAATACAAGAAGGTTGCTCGGGAAAACCCGAAGTGTCACATTATCCCCAAGTTTTAAGAACTTTCGTCCCGAAAGTTAAGGCAGCCACTGTCAAGCTAGTATGAGTGAGAACGTTTCAATGGGGTGTCACATCATCCCCCCGTTAGTTTGGAATTTCGTCCTGAAATTCTGAGGTAGCTTCAGTGCTTGGAGTTTCGTTAGGGAACAATTGGGGATATTTGCGCTTCATCTGGTCTTCCCGCTCCCAGGTAAACTCTGGGCCACGACGTGAGTTCCAACGAAGTCGTACGATAGGTATCTAGCTACGTTTGAAGGTTTTGATCTCTCGATCTGTGATCTCAATCGGTTCCTCAATAAAGTGTAGCTGATCGTCAAAAGTTAGCTCCTTGAAAGGAATGACGAGTGTTTCATCTGACAGACACTTCTTCAGATTAGACACGTAGAAGACATTGTGCACCGCACTCAGCTCTTCAGGCAGCTTCAATCTGTAAGCAACCTTACCGATCTTCTTGGTAATTTCGAATGGTCCGACATATCGCGGATTAAGCTTGCCCCGTTTACGAAAACGAACAACACCCTTCCAGGGTGAGACTTTAAGTAGAACCCGGTCACCGACCTGGAATTCTAGTGGTTTCCTACGCTTATCAGCGTAACTTTTCTGACGGTCACGAGCTGCCGCCATGTGTTGTCTGATCTGGGCAATCTTTTTCGTAGTCTCGACTACAAGTTCCGGGCAAGTAATTTGGCTTTCGCCAACTTCCGCCCAATATAGAGGTGATCGGCATTTACGACCGTACAATGCCTCAAAAGGTGTTGCCTAAATGCTGGTGTGGTAGCTGTTGTTATAGGAGAACTCTACCAATGGTAAGTGTCGTTCCCACCCGTTTCCAAAATCAATAACACATGCTCTCAGCATGTCTTCAAGCGTTTGGATGGTACGTTCCGTTTGACCATCGGTTTGTGGGTGGTAAGCAGTGCTCATATCCAGACGTGAGCCAAACGATCTATGCGTAGCTTGCCATAATTCGGATGTAAAGTGTGGGTCACGATCAGATATGATAGAGATTGGCACTCCATGCCTAGCAACTATTTCCTTCAAGTAGATGGCAGCGAGCTTCGAATACTTATCTGTTTCCTTGATCGCGAGGAAGTGTGCTGACTTGGTTAGGCGGTCCACGATGAACCATATGGTATCATTCCCGCTTTGGGATCTAGGTAATCCTGTAACAAAATCCATAGAAATCTGCTCCCATTTCCATGTTGGCAGTTCTGGTTGTTGCAACAAGCCCGACGGCTTCTGGTATTTGGCCTTGACCCTGGCATAGGTTAAACATTTGCTAACGTACTTAGCAATGAGAACTTTCATGTTAGGCCACCAACACAGAATCTTGAGATCATGATACATTTTATCAGGACAAGGATGTATCGAGTAGCGTGACTAATGCGCTTTGTCCATCACAAGTTCTCAGAGATTTCCATAAGATGGAATCCAAATGCGTCTAGCAACGTAACGAATACCATCTTCCTTGAGTTCCAACTGTTTCTCCATACCCCGCAGGGATTCATCTGGGAGGTTTTATGCCTTTAGTGCTTCATCATGAGCATTGCGAATCTGACTAGGGAGGTTCGAGTGGATGGTGAGCTGTAAAGCACGAACACGCCTAGGTTTGGTTTCATTCCTGCTAACGGCGTCGGCCACAACATTAGCCTTGCTTGGGTGATACTTGATCCCGCATTCGTAGTCGTTAAGAAGTTCTACCCATCTGCGTTGCCTCATGTTCAACTCCTTCTGTTCCAAAATATGCTGGAGACTCTTGTGATCGATGTAAATTGTGCACTTGGTACCGTACAAGTAATGCCTCCAAATCTTGAGTGCAAAAACGACCGCTCCGAGTTCCAAGTCGTGCGTTGTGTAGTTCCTTTCATGAATCTTGAGTTGTCGAGAAGCGTAAGCGATAACTTTCTCGCATTGCATCAACACGCAACCGAGTCCATGCATAGACGCGTCGCAGTAAACTACAAATCCGTAGGTACCTTCAGGTAACGAGAGAATAGGAGCACTACAAAGGTTATCTTTTAGTTTCTGAAAGGCAGATTCCTGAGCTTCATTTCACTTGTATGCAATACCCTTCTAAGTGAGAGTCGTGAGGGGTTGAGCGATCTTCGAATGCGAGGTCTCGAGTTGCATCCGGAAGGTCTCGATTAGTGAACATTATGTTGCACTCTTGAGGATCTCGAGTCCAATCTCGAGTCGAGATCAGGAGATCTTGAGTCGAGATCTTTCTGGTCTCTAGTCCTTGAAGTCTGCAGCTTGTCTCGAGTTTGTCAAGAAGAGGCCTCGGGTCGCAACTAGGGGTCTCGACTCGCAACCCTGGCTGCAACACCGGTGGAATCCTTCTAGAACCTGTCCAAACTTGTACTATCCAATAGAATTGCAATATCATGATTTTGTGTACTAGCCAATCAAATATCACAAACATGTATCATTGTCTAATTCCTAATCCAAACGGATCAAACACAACAATTTCAAATATTCATATCATATTCAAATAGTTCTTCATTTAGGGTTTTCATAACTTGATTATTCAAACAAACACATTCACTATATTCCTCCGATTCATCCATATGGACCTAAAGGAAAAAATCAATAAGCCTACAACATTACAACACACATAGCATGCATTTAATAAGCTACAATCATGTAATATCTCATCCTTTTCTCTAAGAATCTTCATGTGCAAAGACTAGTAAAATATCATGATAGCATCAATATTTCATCTCACCATTGTACAAAATGCACATTTTCAAGCATATAACTTTTAAACAAATCGACAACACTAACCTACATTATCACTAATCAACACTTTAATCATGCATATCATTTATCAACCAAGCATCGCAACATCTAGTAACGTGAAACACTAACCGGATGGTGTTCGGGTGTGAGAGTGGTGTGAAATCAACCGAAAGGGGAACCTCCTAGCTTAGAATATGAGCTAGAATAAGAGCTTGAGCTGCTACAATTGATCCGAGACAAGAGGAGATGGTGATGTTGCTAGGGTTTTGTTGAGAGGATGAAGGGGAGTGTGGGTGTGAGTGTGATGGAATGTTTGAATGATTGATGTCCAAAAGTGGCAATGTCGGCTAGGGGCTTGGGTTTTATACCCATCTCGGGTGGTGCACCCTAATGGGTTTTCCGAGTGGGCTCAAGGAGGTGTGGCCCAACTGACTTGGGTCACTCGAGACCGGATGGTCTCGGGTCGGGTCCTTGTGGTTTCGGTTCCTAATACAAAACACATTCCTAATTATATTTATATATCATACGTACATATGACTTAGTACAAGGATCACATAGCATATCAAGATAAATCACGAACTTTCATTTAATATTATATGTATACACAATGCTAATACAAGAAGGTTGCTCGGGAAAACCCGAAGTGTCACATTTACTGTTGGGAGTTCCTAGTTACTTTCTTCCTTAGTGTGTTCTCGAAAGTATTGTGCCATCAAACTGAATCCGTTTTATTGGACTCGATTTGACATGAGTAGCTTTGTTTGACCTTTTCCAACCCTCATTTTTTGTTGTAATGTGTCTTCTTCCATCCTCTGTAGTTTAATACTCATATTTTGTTTTAGGATAGCCAACAACAAGATAACAATCATCCATTTGGTGATTTGTTTTCCCACATCTAGCATACGATACACTTTCTTTATTTTTAGGATATTGAGTTTAGCATCTGTTTTGGACTTGGAAGGACGCAACTTCAATGTTGTTAGGACGTGTAGAAGTGACGATCTCACAGCTTTTTTCATCTTCTGAAATAAGACAAGATGATAGGTTGCACCAAGACTTGGTGTTGGCTTTGTGGTCAATGTTTGTGTCTTAACAATGTTGAAGGCCTTATTGAGTCCCATGAGAAACTCGTACAGTTGCTCTCTTTCCCTGTTCTCGCTAATTTCTTTTCCTGCAGCGCATGTGTATATTTGAGCCAGAGAGAAAGATTGGATTTCTTCCCAGATCCCTTTCACTGTGTATAATAAGTTGATACTTTCAAGTTGTTTTGATGCATTTGGGCAAGATCTCACCTTAAATCGTATGCCCCGAGTGCTTTTTTAGTGGCAAATCTCTCTACTAGGCCAGTCCAAATTTGTTTTGCAGTCTTGGCATATCGTTACTTCTTCTGATTTCTTTGTCCATGGCTGTGCTAATCGATCCTCTAATCATGGCATTGCATCACCTCCATGACTCGTAGTCAGCATGTCCTTCTTCATGGGTAGGGACCGATCCATAAACCATTCCCATTTTGTTCTTCCCGAGAAGCAAATTACTCATCTCATCTGCCCATTATGCATAGTTCCCATCGTGAAGCGGTTCGGTAACATAAAGTTCTCCCTGACAATCAAATGGATGTAGGTAGAATGTGAAAGTTATAATCCCTACACATCCTTAAGTTCAAGGGTTATATGGTAATTAGTGTAAAGATTGGCGGTTACAAAGTATAGGGACTGAATGTGACATTTCAGAAGTTGATAACTACCACCCTAAGGGTGGCGAAATCCCTTGCGAGACACCCCTAGATCGATGGCAGCCACACACAAAGGAAGGGACGTGACTCTTGGACAAGAAGACACACCTCTTCATGTTAATTCTCAAACACAAGATCAAAGGATGCACCCGTTCGTGAAGAGACGCGTCTATTAGATCGCACCTTTTAGAAACTATAAATAGGGATAGATTTCTCATTTGTAAATCACTCTCAACAATTGTATTTTATTGTATACAAATTCTCAGTTTATATATATTCAAGTTATTCGATTGGGTAAGTCCCGTAGAACGGATCTTTCAATGATATCAAACCTAATCTTGTGAGAGTGCGGAAACCAAACACAAGACGATTCAAGATAAACCGAAAAATATGAAAAACGAAGAACAAACCAGAATCACTATCAAACTTGCACACGTTCTATTACTATGAATTAGCAAAACGTCTGGTACAAGATGACACACCAAGATCGCCTTTATCTTTCTCTCTCTGTGGGAAATTCTGAAACTATGAGGCTCCAAAGGTTCAAACCTAAAAACAAGATAGAAACTTGTTTTTATACTAACTCAAGCCCACTTCCCTACATGGGCTCTCTTTGGGCCTGCTTGGCCCACATGGCTAAGAGCTTAGCCCAAGTGACCTATAAAGGTCCACAACCTAATATAAACTAACCCGGTAAGGCCCAGCTCGTAACCATAGCTCGTTGTGTTAATTTGATACGTCAGTCTCACACTTTAGGGCCTAACATTCTCCCCCTAGACCGATGCCATCAAATTGTCTTCATAATCTGAATTCAGCAACGTCTTCAACGTAGTCTGTGGTTGTCACTATGCTGCAGATGTTGTGGAAGTTCTTGACTTCTGAACTCTCAGCACTGGGTCTCTTTCTTCAGCTTTTGTGGTTAGCTTCATATCAGGATCACGATCAGCTTTGCTTGAAAATCTTGTTAAAAAGAATGTGAGAGGAGAATTCTCAACAGCTCTTTTCTTCTTCAGTCTTTTTCTTTCAAGCAAGTTCACAGGTACTTCTTCAAATGTACTTTCACTGTCAGACGATGTTTCGTATCCGGTTCTTCTGACTCAGGTACATCTTGTTGTTGTGATGCTCCATGCTTCTTCAGCAGCTAACATCATCTCAATCTTCATCAACCCCTGTTCTTGATTGAAATCAAGTTCTGCACATGCTCACAAACTTATAAGCAAACATTTCTTATGCAACAGGGAGAATACCATATGAACACTAGGCACATCAAATTTCATAATTTAAATTCTTTCAACTTTTGATGATAAGTCAAATCTTCAAGAACGGTTATATTTTTTAATTTTAAGAAAAACAAATAAGCACTCTATTTTTGGATTTTTGATTTTATAGAAAAACAAGACACTATTTTTGTATTTTTTGAATTTTTCTATTTTTTTAATATTAAGAGCAAGAAACAAATAAGAACTCAAAATATAAACAACTACCATAATATACAATTATAATTGCAATGGGATCAAAATTCGTTCTCAGGCAGACTAAGGAACACTTTTCAGTACGAGCCTAATCAAACTGGTCTATGCGATTGCCAATATATTTGTCCACTTAAACTTTAACGCTCAACTTTCAATTTTTCAACTTCGTGATATGCTTAAGGTAGTATTATACTATCATACCCGTATGTCCCATTCCAAGGCATACCCCCGCGATCAAGGTAAGCACAACGATTCATTGTAGCAGGTGAGTATATTGATGTCATCCTTTTTTATTTACAACGTCAGACCATTGGTGACAGGTCAGTGCTTTCGTACAGCAGAGCGACCAATGATTTTATCCAACGAGGGCGAGGCAAATACCATTTTGGTACGAATTTGGCTCTTTGAGCATTGGGAATTTTCTCATTTTGAGATTTTATTCCATAAGTTTTTTGTCCTCTTTGGGATCTTTTAAGATATCCCGACTGTGTCTAGGTTTGCATATAATCTGGATGCAACAGAAGGACAGCCAAGATATCCCCGGATGATTCAACAATATAAAGACCCGAAACCTCAGATGTTGGCTATCTATAAATGCAAGATTTAAGACCATAAAATCATACGCCGTTGGTATGTTACCCACATGGTACATAGTTCGTTATATTTATATTCTTTTCAGAGTTTTCTCCTCCTAAACTCTATATCTATATGTTCCCCCCCCCCTAAATTTGTGCATAAATCTTGTATTTTTGCGCAAATTTACCATTTACTAGAGAAAGGACACTTTATATACAAAATAATCAACTAAGAAAGAGAGACAATATTTTTGTTTAACCGTTCTATCATCAGATTAAAGACTAATCAATATTCAAATCAAAGTACTGAATTTAAATTGTACCTTTTGCTGATCTTATCTTACTTCTCTTATCTCCTCCAAAGGAAACATATCATCTGTAAAAAAAAATTGAACTTTTTGCAACAGTGAAATGTTACCCGTTTTTATCTCTGGAACAACCTCTATCAACATTCCAGAGATTGTCAACAGCTCCTCCTTGCTTGTTCCTGAAAGGTAAGGAGATTAGTAAGACATGGGTACCCAGGCCATCGTGGTCCTGGGATTTCCTGAAGCATCAAAGTAAGACACTTCTTTCAAACACAAGTCCCCTTTTGTTTCAAGGATTGGAGACGTTGCTGCCTTGGATTTGGGTTTCCAAATCTGTTTCAGTTTAACAAACGTGTTTGTTGCCTTCGGTTGAGCAACTTTAACTGTTTCAGGTTTGTTAGTTTTGGAAACACGTTTTTGTTCCTGAAAAGCTTTGCGTTTTTTTTTGGCAGCGTTCCAATCCCCATCAGAAGGTTTAACCTTGGGATTCACATTCTTCATTGCCTTAGGTGATGAAACCTTCATTGGCTTAGAATTGTAGTTATCCTTAGGTGTAACCCTCTGATTTTGAGCATAATACGGTTCATGGGGATGATTTGTGCAGTTCCGAGCAATGTGACCAGCAATACCGCAATTGAAGCATGTTTGTCTCTTCACGTAGAAGGCATTCTGATCATCTTGTGTAGCTCTTACAGGCCCTGAAAGATGAACTGGTCCTTTTTGTGCTTGTTTTCCTTGCTCATTTCTTGCAAACGAGGATGAATTTGGATGTCTGTACTTGTCGTTTGCTGGGGCCTTCTATGGTGGAGATTTCTTTTGATTCTTCTTGTTTTGTTTAGACTGCAAGTCTTGTTCAGAAATCTCACCAATCTTTCCGAAAGCTTTGTTAGCACAGTCAAATGCATATTTCTCACATTTGCCATTACTGACTGGCTTAACAAAAGCATTTTTCACGTCACGGGTCTTTTGAGGACTATTGCTGCCCGTTGAGGACTGTGGAGAGCCTGATCGTCTGTGATGTTTAGGCTTCTTATTTCCGCGTCGTTTACCTGCTCGCTTAGGCTCTTGTTGCTTGTTGTGAACCGGCTCACAAACATCAACACAAGAGTGATTGGCATTTTGTTGCACGTTTGGACGATGAACACAATTTCTAGCAATGTGTCTAGGAATTCCACAGTTGAAACATGTCTGTCGTTTCAATGTATGGAGATTCTGAGGTCCAGCAACAGTAGCTAATCTGATGGGTTTAGATGAACTAGCTTGCTTTGCTTGTGTTCCATGTGCCTTTTCTGAGTTCTTCTGTACCTGTTGATCAGAACTAGCACACGCATGAGATGTAGACGGATGATGAGACTCATCCTTCTCACTTTTATCATGATCATTTTGAAAAACCGGTGTTTCAGTTTTATCTTTATTTTCAGAAACATTTTTCGGTGACTGTTCATTTATTTCAACTCCTTTTTCTTCTTTAATAGATTCAGATTCAGTTTTAGAACAAGTTGAAATTTCATCAACACATGTATCATGTGAACCTTTTTGAGATTTGCTTTCAGCCACGGTTTCCAATGGGGCCCCACTAGATTCAACATTTGGGACGTCCACTGAGACCGATCAAGAAGAAGAATCAGGACATTCTTGATTTTCTTGAGACGAAGTTTTAGTGGTTTCACTGAATGTATCCTGAGGGACTTCACCTGTCACATTAACATCAACTGAAACATTAGAAACATTACAATCACACGCATTAACTGAAACACAATCATCACCACAATTGTTGTTCAAAGATTCAACACAAACATCATCAGTTTTGCCCCAAACATCAGGCTCACTTGACGACACATAAGCACACAATGACTCAAACAATGTTTTTCCAAAAGTAATTTCAGACTCAGTTGGTTCAGAATAAGTTTCAGAAAAATCAGAATAAAAAACTGGTTCACTCCCAAGTACATCTCCACACTTTACTTCAGGAACTTTATCTGCACATGAAGACGAAGCGTTAGGATCAATTGAGCCTTTAGAAATAAAGTTTATTGGAGTGGATTTCGGATCTTCAACAGGTTGGCCATTAATCGATGAATTATTGTTTTTCGAACCATAAGTCATTTTACTTTCATTGATCAGCTCCTCCTCAGTCATAGGTAAATATGTGTAATTGTCATTATAAGGAGGAGGAGCCTGATTGTAGCCCAGTCCACACCCTTTCTTTTTCTTATATGCGAGCTGTTGATTACAAAAGTTTTTAACTAGTTTGCTGAAAGAATCAAATTTCTTGATATTGAGTTCATTTATTTGATATCTATCTCTGATATCCTCCAGTTCTTTAGTCACAGTGCATAATTTTTCCTGACCATATAAGAGTTGAGCTGTTTTTACACTTACATCATCCTTAAGTTTGATGATGTCTTTTCGCTGAGCTTCAATTTATCTTTTTGGCTTTTTCATTTTTCAAATGTTTTTGTATTTTTGTCACTTTCTCCCCTAAAACAATGCATATATACAGTAAAGCATTACATATATATACAGCAAACTCTTTTTGAATTTTTCTTTTCAGAGTTTTCTCCTCCTAAACTCTAAAACAGATCTTTCAATGATATCAAACCTAATCTTGTGAGAGTGCGGAAACCAAACACAAGACGATTCAAGATAAACCGAAAAATATGAAAAACGAAGAACAAACCAGAATCACTATCAAACTTGCACACGTTCTATTACTATGAATTAGCAAAACGTCTGGTACAAGATGACACACCAAGATCGCCTCTATCTCTCTCTCTGTAGAAAATTCTGAAAATATGAGGCTCCAAAGGTTCAAACCTAAAAACAAGATAGAAACTTGTTTTTATACTAACTCAAGCCCACTTCCCTACATGGGCTCTCTTTGGGCCTGCTTGGCCCACATGGCCTAGAGCTTAGCCCAAGTGACCTATAAAGGTCCACAACCTAATATAAACTAACCTGGTAAGGCCCAGCTTGTAACCATAGCTCGTTGTGTTAATTTGATGCGTCAGTCTCACACTTTAGGGCCTAACATTCTCCCCCTAGACTGATGCCATCAAATTGTCTTCATAATCTGAATTCAGCAACGTCTTCAACGTAGTCTATGGTTGTCACTATGCTGCAGATGTTGTGGAAGTTCTTGACTTCTGAACTCTCAGCACTGGGTCTCTTTCTTCAGCTTTTGTGGTTAGCTTCATATCAGGATCACGATCAGCTTTGCTTGAAAATCTTGTTAAAAAGAATGTGAGAGGAGAATTCTCAACAACTATTTTCTTCTTCAGTCCTTTTCTTTCAAGCTGGTTCACATGTACTTCTTCAAATGTACTTTCACTGTCAGACGACATTTCGTATCCGGTTATGGGCAACAATTGCTATCAAATGTACTTTCACTGTCTAGAGATCAATGATCCATTATGGGCAACAATTGCTATCAGAGCATCAGGCTCTAGGCATTGCAAGTTAGTTTTATTTTCGGTTCAGGGTTGAACTAGGAGTTCGGAATCTAGGGTTTTGATTACAGGGTTTAGTGCGAATTAGATTGATTGGTTATTACGCATTGGATTTATACGCTGGTTAAGAATTGAAGGTTCTAGAAAGTCAAAATTTACCGGTACAGGAGTTTGTATTGGTGGTCAGAAAATTTTGAAACAAGTAAGGTTTATTAAAAGTGAAGATTGTTCGGTCAGAGGATATGTCAGGGGTAACCGGACAAACTCCATAAATTGTAATTCAAAAGGAAGGAAGTTCTCTTTCCCAATTTCAGTGTCCAATCCTTAAACCGATAAACTATACGATTTGGGCAATCCGCATCAAAACGATTTTGGAAGTGAATGGACTTTGGGAAATGATTGAACCGGCAGAGAATACACAGTCAGTTGTTAAGAAAGATAAGTCGGAAATTGCTTATCTATTCCAAGCAATACCGGAAGATGTCGTATTGCAAGTTGCAAATTGCAAGACTGCAAAAGAAATTTGGGAAAATTTGAAGACGAGACATGTTGGTGTAGACCGAGTGCAAAAGGCGCGTTTACATACACTCATGTAAGAATTTGAGTTCCTACAAATGAAGGAAGATGACACAATAGACGAGTTCACTGCAAAGATCAATAGTATTGTTACGCGGGCAAGTGAGTACGGAAGAGCGTTGAATCAATCCACTCTGGTACGAAAACTTCTAAACGCCATGCTAGATAGATTTATTCAAATAGTTGCATCGATCGAGCAATACTCCTATCTAGACACAATGACAGTAGACGAAGCTATTGGTAGATTAAAAACGTATGAAGAAAGGATAAAGTTGCTGAAAAAGGAAAGCCCCATGAACAATCTAGAAGAACTCTTGTATGCGGGTTATGGACAACATGTTGGAAATCATGGACGAGGGAGATTCAGTCCGTCACGAGGCCGAGGAAGAAGAAATTATCAACATAGGGGTGAAGGACACACCTCTTTCGAGATGGAAGAAACCGACAAACCACAAAGGGGTGATAGCAAGCAAGAAACATCGGCTATGAGAGATAAGTAAAAAATCATTTGCTACAGATGTGAGAAACTTGGACACTTTGCAAACAAATGCCCAACCAAGAAAACCAAGGAAAGTGAGACACTCTTGGTTGAAATGGAAGATGATGATGAACCGGCACTTCTGTTGTGCCTAGACGATGAAGAGCAGTAGAAAGATGGAATTTGGTCGTGTGAAACGATCAAAGGGAAGAACCGTGTGATGCGGAGAGAGACATAACCCGTGAAAGGTACAACAACACAATCTAGTGAATGGATCAGGAAAAGGTGAAGAATATGTGAGGGAAGCTATCAATGATGAAGAACCCGTTGTGAGAGACAACCGTGATGACGAGATTAAATCTGTGATAGACCAAAAGAAGGCACGCGCGTGAATGAAACGAGTAATCCTGTGACTGGGTCAGAAGAAGGAATTGTTGTGTGATACAACCGCAAGACAAATTTGAGTGAGTCAGATTCTTTAAAATCTATGCGAGATGGATTTAATTCATGTGATATGATGGTGGGCAAGTTAATCAAGACCGGTGGAGTTTGTGTTGAGACAACTGCATAAGAAAAGGTTCGTGTGATACAAATCAAGTGCGGTCAAGACAAGTGTGAAGCAAACTATTCATGTGAAGCAAGTTCGTGTGAAGCGAGTTCGAGTGAAACAAGGTTCGTGACGAGCAAGGTTCGTGAATAAGAAGATACATGTGAAGTGTTAAATACTGAGAAGATTCGAGAAGATAAAACTGTTCGGAGTTCAAGATCTACAACAACTCAAGGTTGTTCGTGATTAGGAGGCTAAATAATGTTATAATCCCTACATATCCTTAAGTTCAAGGGTTATATGGTAATTAGTGTAAAGATTGGAGGTTACAAAGTATAAGGACTGAATGTGACATTTCAAAAGTTGATAACTACCACCCTGGCCAAGGGTGGCGAAATCCCTTGGGAGACACCCCTAGATCGATGGCAGCCACACACAAAGGAAGGGACACGACTCTTGGACAAGAAGACACGCCTCTTCATGTTAATTCTCAGCCACAAGATTAAAGGACGCACCTATTCGTGAAGAGACGCGTCTATTAGATCGCACCTTTTAGAAACTATAAATAGGGATAGATTTCTCATTTGTAAATCACTCTCAACAATTGTATTGTATACAAATTCTCAGTTTATATATTCAAGTTATTCGATTGTCTAGAGATCAAAGATCCATTATGGCAACAAAATGGGGATTTTGTCTCAGATTTATGAGCGTTGTTCGGAGTGGTGTTCTTGTCCGACATAGTGTAGTGTTTTGGGTTGAATGAAGTTAGAAATGGGATGGCTTATTTGGTAAAAACGTATTTTGCTCTTATACCATTTTTAGATTGGCACAAAGTTATCAAAGCATAAAAAATTTCTGTATTGAGTTTGGTTCGTAAAGAATACAATGATACAAATATATATATGAGGTGGTCCATAATATACTCCACTAATTAAGTCATGCAAAAAAGGAAAAGATAATAGTACAATAAAATCCAAGGTTTCAAGGTATCAAATTGGTAAGTCAATGATCCTCAATATTCAGTAATACACCTACTCATGTTGACCAACAACCCGTTAAGTCCACTTGTACCAATCAGGCTATTTATGCAACCGTGAAAGTAGGAGTTTTCTTCCCTGCAGGATGCCCAACGAACCTGTGATTTCTTCTTCAAGTTTAGTAGTTTAGCTTCATTTATTTCAGCCTTTGTTTTCTTAGCATGCAACCCCAATTACATTTCTTCTTCAACTAAATCGCGTATCTCCACTAAAGCATGTAGCTCTTTTTACCACTTCCTCGGTTTGCTGAAGTGTCACCCCTGTAAGATTAAATATATATTATTTTATATTTAATCTAGTAGCCATTATAATCATTTAAATTATATAGATCAAAATATATAACAACCTATTAAATAATTAGTTGTTAATTGTTGATGGGCCTTATTACCATTATTAACTAATTAGGGTTTCCTCTTGGGTGCATATATAAGGAGACTTATGTAGAGGTTCTAGGGTTAGACACATAACCTAATTACTCTCATAACATCAATCGACCTCCTCTCCTCAACCGATTACCCTTTATCGGTTTCATCATCACCATCATTATATTGCACCCTAAGGAGGAACCAGATCACTCTGACAATCATGTCAAACACTATTGCTGCGTCTCCATCTGGATTCTCTGCTGCCCTTTACTGATGCATTCAAAGGTATGTTTTCATATTTTCCATTATGCCTAAAACACAACTGATCAACATTTGGTATCAGAGCATATGTTGATAAATCAGTTTTGTTTTCGTATCCATTATTCTGGGATTGAAATCTGGAAAACATAAGTTTCTGAAAATTTAATGAACATCAAGGCTGGTTTCGAGTCTAATGTGCTGAGATCACTTTTTTTGGAAAAAGAATGTTATTTAAATGACTCGAAATCATAATGGTTAAAATCAAGTCCGAAATCTGTTTATAAAAAGCCTTAAAATTCAGGTTTCGGGTTCCAGAATTATGTTTTATTTTTAGGGTTTATCATATGTTCTTAGGAAAATTCGAAAATTCCTTTATGTTTTGGAATGAAATTAGGATTTTTGAGTGTTTCTCTTGTTTTGATCCAATTTTATCTTTTAATTTTGTTCGAAAACTGTTTATTGATAATCAGATAAATATTGTGATAAAATTAGATCAACACTAAAACCGGAAACCATACCTCAAATCCCTAAGAATTCGAATTTTCAGTTATGTTTTTACATTAACAACTGTAACAGGAGTTTCGAGATAAATTTTAACGAGCCGAGATCAAGATCTCGACTCGAGACCACAAGGTCTCGACACGAAATCATAAGTGTTCTCAAATCCTTACAACTCGAGACAACGGTTTCGACTCGAGACACTGAGGTTTCAACTAAGGGCTTCAATCTTCACAACTCGAGACCGTGGTTGCGACTCGAGACCTCATTATGGATTCGAGATCTCATAAAACACAGTAGTCGAGACCATGATTACGACTCGAGACACTGAGGTTACGACTCGAGACCTTACTGAGTCGAGACCTCATAATATTACAAGATGAGTCGAGATCTCATAACTGACTCGAGATCTCACTCTAGACCTCATAACTGAGTCGAGATCTCATAACTGAGTCGAGATCTCATAATTGAGTCGAGATCTCACTCGAGACCTAAGACTAACTTGAAATCTCAACCTCATTACTTTAGGCTCGGGGCGCCGCCCCGAACCCCCTGCACCCCCCAGCGAACTCACCGTGCTAACAGGTGGTTTGCTATTAAAAAAATTGGTTTTGTAAATACTTAGTTAATTAATCAGCATCAAATAATATTTTTGTCACGGCCCCCGTCCCGGTGTGACCCGGTCCAGGAGTCGCGGGACAAAAACCCGTGGTATTTATTATTTGAGTTGATAGCGGAAGTTTAACAGGATCTTTTAAAACTTGAAAATGCCCAATTATTTTATTTCATAATTTGGGACAAACCCCGTAATTTACAGTGAAGGGAATTTCATGAGGAAATCCCTTGTTTTAGAAAACGTGTTTATTTATTTTATTGAGCCACCACTTCAAGCTTGTTAGTGCTCCGTAGCACGTTTTCTTTGATTCACAGTAGGTCACCTGAAACATGTTTTGAAAATATTTTATCAGCGGGGAAATACTGGCGAGTCATTCAGGTTAAATAAAACGACACATTAGTTATAAATTACCGCATAAGAACGATTACAATGGCTACTATCTTATTTTTATCTGTCGTCGTGTCACACCCTAGTGACGATGGTCATACCACTATTGGGTCCTTTCACCCAAGTAGTGATGATTATCACTGTTAGGTTGATGAACCTAACCGTGAGAAATTAGTAATGTGCACAATACCCCACTAGCCAGTGATTCAAGATAACCACGACTTAATCCTTGTAATTATAACTTTGAAAATAGTTGGAGTATTGTAAAACATTATTGATAAAAAGAGAATGACTCACATTGCAAGTTTAGTTGGGCAGAGTTTAGCCTACTGATTTAGCCTTGTAACCTTATTTAAACAGCAATGCATATGAAACTAGGTCAGTAACTTAATACAACATTTACGATAACTCACGAAATCAAAACCCTCACGACGAATGACAAAGTATAGCCCAAGTACGGGAAGCACTTAAACATCCATCAGATCAGTTTCAATCAATCGGATATTATATCGTAGCAGTGATCGAGTTATTACCGTTGATCGTTGCAGCGTTTTGATACTATAAAAACTCGTTTTTAGCAGAATAGAGACGTTTTGAGAATGAGATTTCGAGCACAGATGAAAGCCCCATGCACATGCTATTTATAGCAGGTTTTAAGGTTTTACGCGGCCCGTGTAAACCCTTATAAGACTCTTAGGCGGCCCGCAAGAGCCCGCTAGGGCTTGTGTGTCATCAGTAGCTCTGCCACGTGGCTACCACGTGGCCTGTAGTGCTTATCCAGTCAACATTAAGTTGACGCGGCCCGCGTAAGCTGAAGCTTACGTTTTACGCGACCCGTGTGAAGTCCGGAAATCTTGTTTTCTTGGTTTTTTTTTGCATATTAGGGTTTCAGGGGTCCGGGTTTTCACTTACGGGTCGTTTATGGACAATTTTGCAGGTCCTTACATCCTCCCCACCTTATTTAAAATCTCTTCCTCGAGATTTACTGGAATAAGTGAGGATATTTTCGCTTCATCTCTGATTCCAGTTCCCAAGTGTATTCGGGTCCTCTTTTGAATCCCACTTGACTTTGACCAGTACCAATCTTTTGTGTTTGAGATACTTAATCTTTCTGTCTTCTATTCGAAGTGGTTTCTCCACGAACTTCAATTTTTCATTCACCTGTATGTCTTGAAGAGGGACTACTAGCGATTCGTCCGATAGACATTTCTTGAGGTTTGACACATGAAATACATCATGTACCCCAGCTAACTCTTCCGGTAGTTGTAAGCGATAGGCGACTGGTCCTATTCTCTGGATTACTGGGAATGGTCCTATGTATCTTGGACTTAGTTTTCCTTTCTTACCAAACCGAACCACTCCTTTCCAAGGAGAAACTTTCAAGAGTACCCTGTCTCCAATTTGAAACTCTAGCGGCTTGCGTCGATTATCTGCATAACTCTTCTGGCGATCTCGAGCCGTTTTCAGTCTTTCCTTGATTTGAGTGATCTTGTCGGTGGTTTCTTGTACAATCTCGGGACCTGATAGTTGGCTTTCTCCTATTTCTACCCTGCAAACTGGAGTTCTACACTTTCGTCCATAAAGTGCTTCGAATGGGGCAACTTCGATGCTTGAATGATAACTATTGTTATAGGAGAATTCAATTAAAGGTAGGTGGTTATCCCAGTTTCCACCAAAATCTATAACACATGCCCTCAGCATGTCTTCGAAGGTTTGGATTGTCCTTTCACTCTGTCCGTCCGTTTGGGGATGGTAGGCTGTACTTAAATTCAACCGCGTTCCGTCCGTTTGGTCCAGAAATGTGAAGTGAAACGACTATCCCTATCTGATACAATGGAGAGTGGGACTCCATGTAGTGATACTACTTCGTCTACGTACAACTTTGCTAACCTTTCCATGCTAAAGGTTTCTTTCATGGGTAAGAAATGAGCTGATTTGGTTAACCGGTCCACAATTACCCAAATTGTGTCGTTACCACTTCTGGTTTTGGGTAATTTAGTAACGAAGTCCATGGTTATTAGTTCCCATTTCCAAACAGGCATTTCTAATTGTTGTAGTAAGCCTGAGGGTTTCTGGTGTTCCGCCTTAACTTGTGAACAAGTTAGACACTTAGATACATATCTAGCTATATCCTTTTTCATTCCTATCCACCAGAAATTATTCCTTAAATCTTGGTACATCTTATTATTACCAGGATACATGGTATACCTAGATTTATGGGCTTCCTCTAAAATCTTATTTCTTAACTCTCCCTGCTTCGGTACCCAAATCCTTTTCTTGTGGAATCTCCAAATTCCATCACTTCCTTGCTCTAAATCTTTTATTCTTCCTTTCATTCCTTCAGCATCATCCTTGAGTGATGTTTCTTGAATGTTTTTCAGTTGTTCCATTAGATCTAATTGTAAACTTAATCTAAGAGCACGAACTCGTCGTCGTTTCTCATGATACTTACGACTTAAGGCATCTGCAACTACGTTTGCCTTTCCTTCGTGATATTGAATATCACAGTCATAATCATTTAAAATTTCCATCCATCTTCTTTGCCTCATGTTTAATTCCTTTTGCCCAAATATATATCTTAAACTCTTATGATCTGTATAGACTGTAAACTTACTACCATACAGATAGTGTCTCCAAATCTTAAGGGCAAAAATTATTGCTCCCAATTCTAAGTCGTGAGTCGTATAGTTCTCTTCGTGCTTTTTCAATTGCCTTGAGGCATACGCAATTACCTTCTTGCGTTGCATTAGCACACATCCTAATCCTAGCTTAGAAGCATCACAATAAACTTCAAAATCTTCTATTCCTTCTGGTAAGGCAAGAATTGGGACGTTTGTTAACCTTTGCTTTAAAATCTTAAAAGCCTCTTCTTGTCTAGATCCTCATTCAAACTTCACTGCCTTACAGGTTAGCTTAGTCAATGGTACAACTATTTTGGAAAAATCCTTAATAAACCGTCTATAGTATCCGGCTAACCCTAGAAAACTTCTAACTTCCATAACTGATTGCGGGACCTTCCATTTGGTGATCGCTTCTATTTTGGAGGGATCTACATGAATACCTTCGTGATTAACCATGTGTCCTAAAAATTGCACCTCCTGTAGCCAAAATTCACACTTCGAGAATTTGGCGTAAAGCTTTTCCTTTCTTAACAAAGTTAAGAGTACACGTAGGTGCTCACAATGCTCGTCCTGACTTTTGGAATAAATGAGTATATCGTCGATGAAGACAATTAGAAATTTATCCATGTACGGTTTACAGATCCTATTCATCATGTCCATAAATGCTGCAGGAGCATTTGTTAATCCAAAGGGCTTGACTGTAAACTCGTAATGACCATACCTAGTTCTGAAAGCAGTTTTAGGTATGTCTTCTTCTTGTACTTTCAACTGATGGTATACGGAGCGAAAATCTATTTTAGAAAAATATCTAGCTCCCTGAAGTTGATCAAAAAGATCATCAACCCTAGGTAATGGGTATCGATTCTTAATTGTAACCTTATTCAATTCCCTATAATCGATACACATTCGCATCGACCCATCTTTCTTCTTTACGAACAACACTGGTGCTCCTCAAGGGGATGAACTAGGTTGTAGGAATCCTTTATTAAGCAATTCATCTAACTGCTTTTTCAATTCTAGCATTTCGGTGGGTGCTAACCGATAAGGTGTCTTAGCTATTAGCATAGTTCCAGGAATTAGATGAATTCTAAATTCTACTTCCCTATCGGGTGGTAATCCAGGTCGGTCTTCTGGGAATACATCTGAGTATTCTGATACTACTGGAATTTCCTTGAGTTCCTTACCTTTAGTGTTAATGATCCCCGAATTCATATACACTATTCCTTGTTTTCTTGAATAACTAGCAACTTTCATTATTGAAATGAATTTCAGTGGCTTACGTGGCCTATCTCATGTAATCACCACTACTTCTCCTGTGGGTGCATGAATTTCTATGGAGTTCTTATCACAGAGGATTCGAGCATGGTTGGCTACTAGCCAATCCATTCCTAACACCACATCGAATCCAGCTAAATTCATAGGTAATAGGTTTGCAGAAAATTTATGGCCTAAGAGTTCTATCTTTTCTTCTTGCAAGATCTTATCTATGTTAACATAATTCCCATATGCCGTTTCTACAGTGAAAACTTGTCTAAGTTTGGTTAAGGGTAATTTAAGAGCTTGGCAGAATGAAGTATTTATAAAACTTTGGTTTGCACCTAAGTCAAATAATACTTTTGCATAAACGTCATGAACTAGGAACGTACCAGCTATTACATCTGGGATGAGTTCTGCTTCTTGGGTAGTCAACTGAAATGCTCTTGCATTCTTTTTTGTAGTTCCTTCTGCAGGTTTGGCTTTGTTATCAGCTGGTTTGACCAGTTTGGGGCAGTCTGGTCTAAAGTGTCCAGCTTTTCCACAGTTGAAGCAGATTGTTGATTTCTTCCTCCTGCAATCTTCTTCTTGATGCCCTGAAATTTTGTAGAAATTGCAATACCCTTTGCATCTTCCAAAATGCTTTCTTTTACAAGTACTGCAAAATGGAGCAGTGGAAGATTGCCCGGTTCCTTTTTTCTTGAAATTACTACTATTACCCACACGGAATCCTTGGGTAATCTTTTGGGCCACTTCCTTCTTCCGATTTTCTTCTCGCGTGCGTATAAGTCCGTCGGTCAAAGTATCAATATATAAATTATTTGCACAAAATAAACTAAATAATAACCAGTCATAATAAAATAATCACACATAAGCACATATAGCCAAAATTGTCGACTTTGTGACGTTGATATTTTTATATATTTTAATATGCATCCGTACACACCAGTTATATTACAAAAGTTTTATTTTAGGTTATTTTACATAGTTATATTTTTATTAATATTTATTATTATTTTATTATTATTAAACACATAAGCACACAACCACATACGATCCCCGTCAGCTGGCACTTCAGAAACGAAGTTCCCTCTCGTCGTATTTCCATGATATCCTTTCCCCCACTTCCCTGATTTTATTTCCTCCATCCACCAGCTCCTCGCCATAGTGGCGGAGTTCAGCCAAGTTCTCGGTGCTCATTGGTGGGTTTGGTGCAGGCTCAGGGTCAAACTGGGGGGAAAAAGGTATTAGGGTTATTCAAGAGATTCTGAAATTGCCAATCACTTTTTCACCATTCCTCCAGCTCTCCGGGTAGAAGTTGGTGGCTGACAATGGGATCTGGGATAGCAGGTTCCAAATTAACTGGAAGTTGTGATTCAATTGGGTAATTGAAGAGGTCTTCATTGGCAGGTCCAATGAGATCACAATTTGCCAGTTTGCGATCAAGCTCCTCCCAGGGTGGCATTTTCTGGGCTTGCCCTGAACTTTCCACGATCTCTTTTCCTTTGCCTTTATCCTTGGGATCCTCAGTCTTTTTAATCCTCTGTGCAGCTGGCTTCTTCCTCCGTACGCGTCTCCAGCCTACGAATCTCCTTCTCTTTTTCGACTTGGGTTTCTCCTGATGATGGGCTTGGAATTCCATAGGTTCTTCAGTGTCGGCCAGATAATCAGAAAAGTCTCTGGAAACTTCCATACCGACAGAATGGATATTGAGATTCTGAAGAGCTTCAGACAACTCATTCATGTTGTTAGCACACATGAAGAAACATACAGACAATTCTAAGTTAAAATTTTATTTATCAATTTAAATTCACAGAATGGAAATCAGAAAAATTAAGTATTTCTAAATACTTAATTGGCTTAAATCAGTGGCTCTGATACCACCTTTTTCTATCACGCCCCCATCCCGGTGTGACCCGGTCCAGGAGCCGCGGGACAGAAACCCATGGTATTTATTATTTGAGTTGACAGCGGAAGTTTAACAGGATCTTTTAAAATTTGAAAATGCCCCATTATTTTATTTCATAATTTGGGACAAACCCCGTAATTTACAGTGAAGGGAATTTCACGAGGAAATCCCTTGTTTTACAAAACATGTTTATTTATTTTATTGAGCCACCACTTCAAGCTTGTTAGTGCTCCGTAGCACGTTTTCCTTGATTCACAGTAGGTCACTTGAAACATGTTTTGAAAATATTTTATCAGCGGGGAAATACTGGCGAGTCATTCAGGTTAAATAAAACGACACATTAGTTATAAATTACAGCATAAGAGCGATTACAATGGCTACTATCTTATTTTTATCTGGCGCCGTGTCACACCCTGGTGACGATGGTCATACCACTATTGGGTCCTTTCACCCAAGTAGTGATGATTATCACTGTTAGGTTGATGAACCTAACCGTGAGAAATTAGTAATGTGCACAATACCCCACTAGCCAGTGATTCAAGATAACCACGACTTAATCCATGTAATTATAACTTTAAAAATAGTTGGAGTATTGTAAAACATTATTGATAAAAAGAGAATGACTCACATTGCAAGTTTAGTTGGGCAGAGTTTAGCCTACTGATTTAGCCTTGTAACCTTATTTAAACAGCAATGCATACGAAACTAGGTCAATAACTTAATACAACATTTACGATAACTCACGAAATCAAAACCCTCACGACGAATGACAAAGTATAGCCCAAGTACGGGCATCACTTAAACATCCATCAGATCAGTTTCAATCAATCGGATATTATATCGTAGCAGTGATCGAGTTATTACCCTTGATTGTAGCAGCGTTTTGATATTATAAAAACTCGTTTTTAGCAGAATAGAGACGTTTTGAGAATGAGATTTCCAGCACAGATGAAAGCCCTATGCACAGGCTATTTATAGCAAGTTTTTAGGTTTTACGCGGCCCGCGTAAACCCTTATAAGACTCTTACGCGGCCCGCGAGAGCCCGCTAGGGCTTGTGTGTTATCAGTAGATCTGCCACGTGGCCTGTAGCGCTTATCCAGTCAACATTAAGTTGACGAGGCCCGCGTGAAGTCCAGAAATCTTGTTTTCTTGGTTTTTCATGCATATTAGGGTTTCAGGGGTCCGGGTTTTCACTTACGGGTCGTTTATGGACAATTTTGCAGGTCCTTATAATTTTACAAAACCAAAATGGCTTTACTTGAATGTGCTTTTGATGTATCATTTCTGGCCAAAGCTGATTTGATACATCTACTTATCGTTCAAGTATTACGAAATCTACGTTAAGTGTGCATTACAAACGTGAATGTCTTAATATCTGGCCAAAGCTGATTTAATTCTTTCATGTATAGCATACTTAACAAGTGCATAACTAAAGTGATTGTCTCATTTCTGGCCAAAGCTGATTTGTCACGATTACTTTGCACACATGCTTTAATGATTACACTTCTGGCCAAAGCTGATTTGTCTTCGTTTAAGCAGAACTTTAAATAAGTCTATTATTTTGTTGTTAGTAATAGACATATCACAACCTCTTCACATAATGATCCTTATATCAATGATCCTTCATTAATTTTATGATCATTTCGTCTGCCTTAATTTTTAGTACCTATAATTTCACTCACTGTAATTTTCTTCTATAAATCAATATCTCATCCACTCAAATTCCTAAATCTAATATGTTTTGCTTTACTTAAAGTTTCTATAAGAATTAGCTCTTAAATTAAATCCTTGATTATCTCTTAAGACACGATAATCCTACTACGCTTTTCTGATAAAGGTACTACAGAAGAAAAGTAGAGCATGATGAATAGGACAAATTGAGCATGATGTCTCTTATGATAATCAAGAACTCTCTAACATAAACGCTATCACTAAAGTTATTCCAGATTAAGTCTTTCCTAAGACTAATCTATTATATATGGAATAATTACAAGAATTCCTAAGATGCATGCCTTCATTTAAAATTCTAAACTATAAAGCTAAGTGGTATATGTGAATACATAATAATGTACAATACCATGACCCATAAAGTTAAGGGCTTACGCATTGAAATAAGTACATTTTTCAAGTACATTACATACTAAGATTTTCACTTGTGCAATTTGATGCCTTATAAATCAACTATAACACTCAAAAGTACCAAAGTATAATGAGTGTGTTGATAAGCAACATATGTACAAAGAAATAAATATTTTGAAGTTGGAAAATAAGTTGTTACTCACCTTACAACCACTTAAACTTTAAAAGATGATTGTTCTAAGGTCCATAGACAAATTACAAGTGCTAATTCCACCTCTAAGGTTCTTCAAGGGAAAATCTCACTGCATAATTATGCCGTTAGACTAGGCATAAGCAACGAGACTATCCATTATTCTAAAGAATAGTTGGATAAATTAATTAGATAGTCACTTACTAATGATATTTAAGTCTGGTAATTTTAATATTCCAATTAACACATGATTAGTTGACTTTAGTTTTAAACGTTTCCTTGCAAGAAGTCAACAAATAACTAACATGAGAGTTAGTGACAAAATTAAATATTAAGGCTATAAGAACCATAATAAGCAGTCGTCTAACAACGTTTTTCGATACCTTATATATATTCTGAAGATTAGTCAGAATATGGTATCATAATTAAGCAATGTTATGAAGGTTGTGAGGTTTGCATAGTTAACATAAAGTCACACTTACCTTAAACTCTCATCTTATTTGTTCTAAATATCTGGATTGAAACATTACTAAGATAAAACTAGATGATACCTTACATTTTCACAACTTTTGTCATCATGTAAATGAGAATTTGACAAAAGAAAAATGAGACCTATAAATTTCATCAATTATAACCAAAATTCATGAGAAATCATGACATGGTTAATGAGGATGATTATTCAACTAATCTCATTCTAAGTGATTTTAAATCATGACTTTAAAGCCCTAAAATATGACTTGGCTTAAGGAATAAGTATGGGTCTATCATAAGTCATTCATTGACATTTGTGGAACTTATTCCAAATGGAATATTCAGACATAATTCATTTATCATTTAAAAGACTATCAACTTGTATCTAATTTTTGTCGCATATGGCCCATGGTCTTAGAAGAAATCTATTCATATATATACTTAATAAGATTTCTATTAGATATGTCCCTAAAGTTTCTTATGATATCTGGACATTAAAGAAATCAAATAAAGTCTAACATATATATGATAGGTTCCCACGTCACGTACCTCACTGAAACTTCTCTTGTAGTATTCTAGAGATATTAAAGATCAGTGGGAGCATTAAGTGTCTTAATAATAACTTGCAATAGTTGCAAGAGGTGGGGGAGTAAAAAATTTACATTACCTAAATTTACACCTCTTGTACAAGACACCGCTCACTGTTCCATCAAAACTTGTCTCCTTAAAATATAATGCCACACTTACAAAAGTTTCATTGTTGCTTAATTGTGGGCACATTTAGATTTCTTACCTATAGTAGGGGTTGGGTGGAAAGTGGGTTTTTCCTAGAAAGTCTAGGAAGCAATTAGAACGCAACATGTGGCATTGAAGATTTTTAACTATAAGGGCAATTGTGTACTTTCACATTCTATTTTTATTTTTGGAATTTATCTTCATTAACTAACTATCCATGTCCATATTTTGTAACCGTTTTTCTCCATGATTTTCTGAATAATTTGTTTTTGAAATCTAAACCAATCGCATATTCCATTGTTCAGAAGATTACTGGAAATTATCAGCATGTTCCTGGTGCTGTGTTTTAACTGTTTACAGGGCTAAAGTCATTTTTTTATAGATCCCACAATATAAAGATGGTAAAACACAGGGTATGAATCTGCTTGCTGTTAAAACACAACTGTATGAATCTAAATGCTAAAACAGAACTGTATAAATCTGCTTGCTATTAAAACACAACTGTATGAATCTGAATGCTAAAACACAACTGTATGAATCTGCTTGCTGTTAAAACACAACTGTATGAATCTGAATGCTAAAACACAACTGTATGAATCTGCTTGTTGTTAAAACACAACTGTATGAATCTGAATGCTAAAACACAACTGTAATGAATATGTTTGCTGTTAAAACGCAACTGTATGAATCTGAATGCTAAAACACAACTGTATGAATCTGCTTGCTGTTAAAACACAACTGTATGAATCTGTGTGCTGTTAAAACACAACTGTATGAATCTGCTTGCTGTTAAAACACAACTGTATGAATCTGCTTGCTGCTAAAACACAACTGTATTAATTTGCTTTCTGTTAAAACACATCGTCAAGAAAACGGAGACGATAAGAACATTATTTGAATGGTGATGATGAACTCGGAGATGGTGGAGATGGAGAAATGTTTTAATTTGATCCGGTGCTCTCCATCCTTTCTAAAGTTATCTTCTTCCATGATTGTAGTTATTTTTTGTGGGGATTGGGGTTTCGAAGATGGGTTTGGAAAGAGAGAGGGAAAATCGCGTGAAATTAGGGATTGGGTTTGACTGACGGTTATCTAATTGATTTAAAACACGATATATTGACAAAATTGCCCCCAGTCTTTTAAAACAATGAATTAAATAAACTAAAAAATTACAAGATTGCCATTGACTTCATCTTAACCATTAAACACACCCATTGGATGGCCCAGATCGCTTCCTAGACTTTCTAGGAAAAACACACTTTCCGCAGGATCCCTACTCTTCTTACCTAAACTAACATAATCCTCAACAAGAGAAACTACAATGACTAACGTCATTAACTTGTTTCTCTATTAGAATTTGTTGGTCGTTACATATTGACCCCAAGCATGCTGAGTTCCTAAAGATTTCTAAGGTCAGTGGGAGCAGTCAGAGTCCTTATTATGACTTGCAAGGAATACAAGAGGCGCAGGGAAGAGTGTCATTAAATTTCACTCCGAATTTAACTCCGATTACACCTCTTGTACACCATACTGTACCAACTCTTACAAACTTAGAATGAAAATGATAGCAACCTAACCAAGAGCTAATCCATAAAACTGAAACTTTTAAAACCCAATAATCAACTTAGGAGGTTATCTAGGTTTAAAAGCCTACTAACTTTGATGATTACATAACCTCCCTAACTGAAGTTGAAATGGATTTTGGAAATGTTTACTGATCCTATCTCTTCAAATTAAGCCATTAGGATCAATTAATCTTCTAAATTGAATAAAACAGTTTTCTAGTAAAACTGATTTTATGTGTTCGTATAACGTTTGGGATTTGATTGAATTACCTAAGAGTGTTCATAACTAAACCAAATCCTAATATAAGCGTTAAGACACTCAAAGGCAGGATTGATTGTCAAAGGTTGTACTCAGGAAGAGATAAATTATTAAAGAATCTTTATTACATATCTAACAAAAGATTTCTTTGAGGATCATCACTGTTCTAGTAGCTTATAATAGTTTAAAGCTACCTTAGATGAACATTAAAACAATTTTCCCTAACAAATGGCTGACATATTTAGATGTTCATAAAACAACCTGAAAGTTCCAAACTGAAGGTTAAAGAACACTTTGTTTGTAAGCCAATAAAATCCATGTATGGGTTAATGCAAACATCATATTGTGATGAAATCTTAACGTAATTATTTTCATCAACAACCAAGTGGATTAATGTACCTACCTCAAGATGATGGGAGTAACTAAATTAAACTTGTCTATATAGATGAAATTCTTTTGACAAGTATTTGTTACATAAGTCGAAGCATTGTTAAAACAAACTTTGATATAATAGATCTCAGTGATATCTCTTACGTGATAGATATCATAACATACCGAGATAGACCAAATGGGACATTAGTTCCCTTCCATAAGTTTAACTTTAAATGGGTCCTTACACATGTAACAAACAATACTGCTCTCCTTTAGAGGATAATAGGATAAATTAGATTATTTCCTTATGCTTCATTAATTAGAAGCCTTATGTAAGTTCAAGTCAATACTCGTTTAGATATTACTCATATTGCAACACACTAGATACGTCTAGATTAACGTGAAGCATTTAATAGAGTATTACAATATCTTTAAAAGAAACGAGAGGCTACGATTTGAAGAAGAAGTGAGAACTCAAACCGGTTTATTACTTTAACTTTGTAATATTCAAAGATGACAAAATGTAATTTCGGGTATATCCTTATGTCAGCAGACAAAACCTATCTCATGGAGGAGTCATAATGGACTGATATCAACAACCTAAGTTATAAAGACATAATATAGTCACTAAATGTTGTTTGAAATTTATCAGTGAACTCATAAGTTTATTAACTCCATATAATTAATATTTGAAGACTTAGTGTGATAAAGTCAGCTACCATGACTCCTTGAACAGTAACAGTTCAAGAGGTGCTGCATTAAGTTTCGATACGCAATTAATTATTCGTTTATGAGTGAATTGAGGAAACTAAGTCTTTGTATCGAATACATTCATGATATGCTTAAGGATCCTATAACTGAAGGGCTATTACCCATAAGTGTTATTAAGAGAGCTCATAGACGGGTAAATTCGTGTGCAATTGCAATCGTACTATGAATGACTAACTACTAGTTAATTTTTCCTCATCAGTTTGATTTTGTATGTCTCTAAGAATATGTCAAGCCGGCATAATGGCATATAGACAAATAAAGTTACAAATCAAACAAAGGGCTTATGCGTATTTTGATCATAAAGATTAGGTTATAAATTAAGGCTATAGTATGACTAATGGGGGTCCTGATTCGCATAATGATTCAACAGCTGTATTTCTCTACTATAGTTCTTGTTTAAGGCTAAAATGAGTGTTAACTCCTGATCAGGCTTATCTAATACTCATAGTAAATGATTACTCGGCTAAGTGGAGAATGTAAGATTAAATATATATTATTTTATATTTAATCTAGTAGCCATTATAATCATTTACATTATATAGATCAAAATATATAACAACCTATTAAATAATTAGTTGGTAATTGTTGATGGGCCTTATTACCATTATTAACTAATTAGGGTTTCCTCTTAGGTGCATATATAAGGAGACTTATGTAGAGGTTTTAGGGTTAGAGACATAACCTAATTACTCTCATAACATCAATCGACCTCCTCTCCTCAACCGATTATCCTTTATCGGTTTCATCATCACCATCATTAGATTGCACCCTAAGGAGGAACCAGATCACTCTGACAATCATGTCAAACACTATTGATGCGTCTTCATCTGGATTCTTTGCTGCCCTGTACTGATGCATTCAAATGTATGTTTTCATGTTTTCCATTATGCCTAAAACAGAACTGATCAACAACCCCATCTTGTTCGTTCTTTTTTTAACCCACTTTTTTACTACAACTTTAACTAATCTCAATTGTGTTACCAAAACTACATCTGACATCCCCATAGACATTCACTCGCACCTGTTATAACCACCGCACACAAATATGGATTTGATAGTCAGAAGTTGTAAAATATACAATGGATCTTACCGAAATTTGAGTGACAAGATATGAGAATGACCGGACTATGGTCAGATAGTTCCACGCAAGAGCCCTATAAAAAGCCTTTGGCCACCGCTTCCAAAACTGAGAACAAACAAAGATTCGATCTATTCTACTCAGTTTCTTACAATCCCTTGATTTAAAAGTGAACATGCGACCTCCCATAATGAATTCAAATAAATTTGCATGGTGGATGGTGTCATTGAAATGTCCAGCCCCCACCACATCAAACATCGAGTTTCTTCGTTCCTTGGGAACTCTTACCGAGTTGAAGTCACGCGACAATGTCCAATAACCCCTTCTTGCTAATTTGAAAGAGACAATTTTATCCTAAAGATGTCGTTTACCCACCACAGATTAAGGTGCACATATATTGAGGACATATACCTATTCATTGTTTCCGATTATAGTGCCACCAAGTAACAAAAAATTTTGGTCTCTCACCATCTTTGATCTTGAGAAAATGCTAGGATCTCATAAACAAGAGATCCCACCCAAACCACCTGTAGCATCAACCCACTCCACCTCCAATGCATCCTTGACCCCAGAATTCGAGAATTGCATACTGGAACTGTCGGAGTACATAGTTTCCTGAATCCTAATGATATTAATACTATGGTCTTTACGTAGACTACTAATCAACCCTGCTTTACTTGACTTGCCCACCCAATTAATATTAATTGTAAGGAATTTCATTGTAAACCACCTACAACACCTTCACCCATTATTTCATTCTCTAACCAAATTTTCATTTCCAACCAAGTTGACTTGCCCACCCAATTAAATATTAAATATTATGAATTTGTAACAAGTTTTGGCATTGAGTGGTTGTACATAGTGCATAACATGTGTTTTGTGCAAATTTTTGAGGTACATCTGGTTTTTGTTTCTAGGTTTTGACACGTGTGTTTGCTTGCTACGTGTTAAAGCCAAAAGCAATCCTCTCACCGCCAAAACACCACCACAGCAACAAAACCCTCATATCTGAAATCTGGAGCTAGAAGGTGGAAGAGTTACACGCAAGAGTGACAGAGGGTTGGGCAAAGAGAGGGGCGGTGGTGTGGTTTCAGACGGTACACCTCTCCGATGAAGGTTTCATGTCGGCGGGCCTGGTTTCAGTAACAAGATAGAGGCGGCGCGAGGTAGGGTTGTGACGGGTCTCCGTTTAACTCCGGTAAAGCATCGATTCAATTTCATGTTTCGTTTTCAATTAGATCGATTTACTTTGTTTTTGTTTAACCTATTTATGGTGGTACAAAATTCAGGTGAAGCTCCGGCGAGTTCTCCGGTGACCGATCTGGTTCTGTATGTCAATAAATCTTATTGATAGGTGGTTCTCCACTACATTCAGTTTTCGAAAGACCAAACAATTTAGAACCCAGACATTCAAACCCCTTTCAATTCACAGATCACAAAACGAGAAGTTACATTAGTCATCAACAGGTTAATCATCATTTACTATCTTTTTTTATATTACTTAATATTACATGTATACACGCTCATCAACTGCGGATTTAATGAAACCCTAACCCCCAATTTCGTGTACTTTACTTTATTTGCAGAAATACTAAAACCTTAATTCTCCATCACGTTGATATGTTGTTGATCATTGTTGTTTCAGGTAAATTTTGTTAATCCTTTGTGTATTTATATGATTGGTTGATTTAAATTGATGTGATTTGGGGGAGTAAAAAATTGAGTTGGTTTTAGGGGTTTTTTACGGGGCGTCGACCTAACTATATTTAAGTTGTTATAATTTTATTTGTTGTATGTAATTATTGTGCATATAGAATCAGTGTTGAAGCGGGGTTATATTTGGTTTAAATGGCATCTTTTGATTACAAAAATTCATGTTACTTCTAATTCCCTTTGAGACATGTAATGATATGCCTCAGTTAACTTTCTGTTTGGCTATGTTGTTATATATTGTTTTAGGGGCTCATTAATTAACTTTTGTATCTATACCTGCTAATTAAGCTAAGCCTTTTTCTGGGGTGATGAAAATAGGTTCTTGGACCATGACAAAATTAATGTTGATTACGTGGGGCAAATTTTGAGTTCATACCATTTGGTTCTGGTCGAAGAATGTGTATAGCTATACCCCTCGCGTCACGGGTGCTTCCACTCGCTCTAGGTACGCTTTTGCACAAGTTTGATTGGTTTTGGGCGATGGACTTAAACCGATGGAAATGGATATGAGGGAAAATGAGGATAACTCTTAGGAAGGTTGTTCCATTAAAGGCTATACCTATACCTAAACCACTAGATGTGTATATATTATAATAAATAAATAAAATGTACCCCAGATGAAAAGCTTTATCATGCATATATTGTAGAGAAGGAAAAAAAAAACAAAAACCAAGGTGTTTCTGTTTTTTTTTTTTTTGGGTTAAATTTTGAAGTTAATATTCAAAGTATATTTGAGAAAACTGACAGTGGTTGGAACTGGAGTTATTAAATTCAATCTTAATTAATAAAATGAATATAGTAAGCCTTTAATCATCTTTTTGATTTCCCATTTTCAGAACCTGTCCAAAGTAGCCTCAACCAAATCAGTATGAAGTTGTGATTATTTGCATTAAAAGGTTCAACACATTGTGGGAAGTTGAAACATCATTATGGGGGTGTGGCAAGTTGGTTACGAAAGTGTATAGTGAGTTTTATAAAATCTCTTTTGGTTCTAAGGGGTAGGTATACTAAAAATAGGGAAAGTCTTTTTTTTTTTGCAACAAATTTCTTCTAATATTTGTCGTCTGTGGGACTTGAACACAAAACCTTCCATTTCCAAATCCAGGTGTTTAAAGATTTTGCATTTTTCAATGGATCACCACCCAATTGGTAAATAGGGAAAATCTTAAGATGCCTAAAAACAATTAGGAGATGTCATGTGTGCCAAACATAGTCTCTTTGACTTAAAACTTGGTCTTTCTTTCTTTATGTAGCTTTTGTACATGTAGTCATGAAACGTAGACTATTATAAGGTTAAATTTTAACCTTTACAGTTTTCACATATAAAGTGTGTCTTTTTATGAGGGTGCTATAAAGGTCGTCGCATTTTACAATTTTGCAAGATTCTCTGACCAAAGTAGCAAATCATTTGTATTCATGTTCACCTATTGAAAAAGATGTGTTTAATGTATTGGATTGTGTTTTAGGCATTAAGTCTTGAATTGTTTTGTTAATGGTTGTGGTATTGGAAGGTATCACAGATCAGGAAGGGAATGTTTGGTCAGGTTTGTGGCAAAAAGCAAATGTATGTGATTATTTTTCATGCAGTATGAGAATACAAGCTAGATAGACTTTTTATATGTTTTGATCAGTTATCTTTTAAGTCTGACATACTTTCATGTACACTACCTCACATGTGCAACTTGCACGTTATTTTGACTAACCCAGATGGTATGTAGAATGGGAAAGAGGAGAAAGATACTAACCCATAAAGATTTGTAGCTGGAAAAGGGATGCCATGGTAGATGGCACAATGAGGGAATGTTGTAGCAGAAGGGAAAGCCGTTGTTCCCATTCCACCACCAGCTTAAAGATGGCTAGCGGTATCGACATAACCGAATTGTTTTTTTAATTTATAACAAATGTAGTTATTTTCGGTGAAGCCGGCGGTTTGAGTTTATGGCGCAGGTATATTGCCTAATTTGGCAGGAAACATAGCTTCGGTAGATCATTTAGTAGAGTTTAGGGGAATTCTGTGTGGTGTACGTTTAGAATTAAGACTAGATGAAGGCATTGTTGGTTATGTGAATGTATGATCCAATATTTTAAGTGTTTAGACTATGGTATTCAATGTAATTATTATTTATTACAATCTTGAAGGTGATTTTGTCTTGCTTTTGTGGTCGGAACTGAGAAATGAATGACTAAATTTCCTGCACAACACGCCATCAAATAATGGGTCTCCCGTCGCAACGCGCGAGCGACAACCGAACTTAGCAAACGCTTTGTCCCGCCGGCGAAACGCCTGGCGGGCAGGTGCGACGAGCGGACTTAGCGAACGCCTTGTCCCGCCGGCGCAACGCGCGGCGGATAAAAATCTAGTTATACATATTATACATATACATATTATTATTATTATTATTATTATTATTATTATTATTATTATTATTATCTATTAATAAACGAAGGGGAATGAATAGTGGAAGCACCTACACATCTGCGTCATTGACCACGCGTCATTGCCTAAGATCTTTGATGATTACAGGTGTTTATCTAATGGCTCATTTATCATTTGCTAAACTCATCGATAGAAAGATATTGAAGGTCGGCCGGATTCTGCTTTCCGGTGACCTGCATGCGGAAACGACAGGCGATTGAGCGGTGTCTGGTGGTGACCGATCACGACAGTAGTCATGGTGACGGATTAAGAGGCGAATCCGTCGGTGGTGGGTGCAATGGCGTTCTCGTATCGAGTTGAACTTTCGACGAATAAACCTAGGGTTCCAGTGAAGCTCCGTTGAACCGATTAAGGCTTGCATGATTCAGATCTGTGTTGACCGTTGCCCCTCAGGCCAACTTGACAGGTTAGATTGTAGTTCTGTTGATGGTTTTGCTTTGCCTTTATTGTTCACTAATTTTTGACACAGAGATAAAAATTGAAATAGGAGTGAGTGGCATAATACTTTTTTTTTTTTTTCTGAGTAGCTTGAGAAGGAGACTAATTGAAAAATATTAGTAATTTGTTATATTTGTGAGATTTTAGCCTATATGTGATTTGTTTAGGTTCGTGATACCATAACGTTTGTACTTTATTATTATTAATTTGAACTTGTGATGAATAGTAAAATAAAAAAATCCTGTTATTACATTCTTTCATTTAATTTCTGATTTTACATATATTAAATTATATACGTTTTTAATTAATTTAATTCTTATTTAGTTTGATCTTTTATCCTATAACTCACGTTTATTATTCTTTCTAGCTAAATATTAATTTGAACTTGTGAAGAATAGTAAAATAAAAAATTCTTGTTATTAAATTCTTTCTTTTAATTTCCGATTTTACATATATTAAATGATATACGTTTTTAATTAATTTAATTCTTATTTAATTTGATCTTTTACCCTATAACTCAAGTTTATTATTCTTTCTAGCTAAATATGCGAATGTATTTAATATTTTTTCGACGTGTTTGTATAAGTTTTGTTGAGAAAAAGAGTTTTATTTAACATAGTTTAGTGGTGAACCGAACTGAAACCCGCATCGGTTTTTGTTATTATCGGATCCAATATCGATATTTTTTTTATTCTCTATCGACATCGGTACCACTGTTGTTATTATCGGAACCAATAACGGTATTCGTTTTTTTTTTGTTTTCAATGTAAAATACATTTATTTGTGCATATTATTGACTTTAAACTGAAAGTCAGTACAATAATGATAGTGTTACGAACCAAACCAGTAACGGGAGAATTCCCACCACATCACGCACAAAATATATAAATTTCGAACCCTAATGAATAGTATCATCAGTTTTTAAGATATTAAATAAAAAAATTATGTTCCAGTTTCACCCATTATACCTTAAACAATATACGATTCTAACCCCATTTTTTATTTAATTTGATTTTTCCTCCGATAACTTGCGTTCATTATCTTTTTATTTTAAAAGATGCCTATACGACTTTGTTTAATGTATTTTTCTCCGTGTTCATGTATCAACTTTGTTGGAAATAAACATAACTTTAAACCAAGTGTCAGTATCATACAGATACCATCAGGAAACCAACTGATACCGGTCGATTTCCCGCCGCATCGCGCAGGGAAATATCGCTAGTTAATATTAATTGTAAGGCATCAATTTGTGTTCGTGTTATCCTGCTGAAAATTTCTCGTCGGGTTCTATGCATAAAATATCGCTAGTTAATATTAATTATAGTCTAACTCCTCTAGTGACCTTCCATGTATAAGAATTAGGGCAAAGATCACTAGTTTCCATAGAGGTGGTTAGATCCATGGGTGAAGGAAAAGGGTAATAAAAAGGTTGGGCTTGTCTGTCGTTATTGGCCTGCCCCTTCTCCATTTTGGCCATTTTTATTACTTAGGGCCCATTAGAATCCCTTGATTTGTTTAAGTCATTGGACTTATTACTGGGCCTGCACTTGATTTACTTTTTTTGAACGACAAGAAACGACGTGCCAATCACCGTGACACCGGGCGTTATGGGCAAGTTCGACTACTCGACTGTCAACAGCCCCTTGGCTCTCCCAGATGCATGGAAACCCGACCTCCACCCGCCCGAATGCACGACAGTGAAATAATTATTGGACGTAATTCAATCTTAAAGTGACCGTTATCTGGTAGCCGTTTGAAGTTGTTATCGGATGAGAATAAAATGGATAGTCAAGCTTGTTCCTGATTTTATGGCTTGATCCAGTTTTTACGTATTACTTTATAAAGTGTATTTTCCTTTATAAAGTGTTGAAGTATTATCAATAAATCATCCGAGTTTATGCAATATTTGTGATTGGTTTTTCTGTTTTGCTCTATCATTTGGTATCAGAGCAAACCAGGTTCTGATCAATCTCTCAATAATCTTTCTCACTTTCAATCTGTTTTCTCATTCAATGGCCTGGAATAACATGAACCCTACTTCCGTGAACGCAACACTTCCAATCTTCAAAGGTGATGGTTATGAATTTTGGAAGATCAGAATGAAGACCATCCTCATGTCACAAGATCTTTGGGATTTTGTGGAAAACGGTTTCAATGTAGCAGACACTGATCGAATGAGACTCCAAGACAATAAGACAAAAGATGCTCGTACACTTTCTCTTATTCAATCTGGTGTCCATGATGAATTATTTTCTCGTATTGCAGGTGCAGCAACATCCAAACAGGCATGGACTCTCTTGCAAAATGAGTATGAAGGAGACACAAAGGTTCAAATGGTGAAGTTGCAAGGTCTGCGGAGAGATTTTGAAACCATACATATGAAAGAAGGGGAACCAGTGGGAGATTTTCTGTCAAAAGTAATGAAGATTGTTAATCAACCAAGGGCTTATGGTGAAGACGTATATAATCCGAAAGTTGTGGAGAAAGTATTGAGGAGTTTGCCTATTAAGTGGGATCATATTGTGGCTGCCATTGAAGAATCAAAAGATCTAAGTGTGTTAACCTTTGATCAATTGATGGGGTCGTTGCAGTCACATGAAGCAAGAATTAACAGAGGAAACGAAAATGTTGCTGAAGAGCAAGTGTTACAAGGCAAAGAAGAAGATGCTGACCTGTTTATGAGAAGTAGAGGAAGAGGACCTCGAAGAGGTAGAGGTCGTGGTCGAGGAAGAACAAATGGATGAGGGAAAGCAGGTATTCAATGTTATAACTGCAACAAATTTGGTCATCTCAGTAGAGATTGCTGGAATGAACCACAAGCATCCCCTGCCATAGGAGATGATAATGATGAAGAAGAAGGGCAATTGTTCATGGCTGTGGAAGATGATGAAGAAGTTGTATTGGTGACAAAAAAAGATGATGTCAATCCTTCTCACATCTGGTTTCTTGATAGTGGTTGCTCAAACCATATGACAGGTCAGTTATCATTATTTAAGAATCTAGATAAGACTAAAACTATAGCCGTGAGAATGGGAAATTTTAAGAAAATTATAGTTGAAGGGAAAGGTACTATAAGACTTGAAGTAGCAGGTGGCTAGTTTAAGACATTAGATGATGTTTATTATGCACCTGATCTTGGTTATAACCTGATGAGTGTTGGGCAACTCATGAAAACGAGTCATAGGTTGGTATTTGATGAAGGTGCATGCACAATTATTAAGAAGCAAACTGGTGAAACGGTGTGCATGATTCCTGTTGCCAGTAATAACACTTTTCCCCTTGATGTTTCTAATGCTAATAATGTAGCCTTTGCCGCTATTGTTGATGAGTCGTACATGTGGCATCTAAGATTTGGGCATCTTAATGAACGAAGCTTGCAAAGCTTGAGTAGCAACCAACTGGTTTATGGATTGCCCAAAATCAGAAATTGGAATGTTTGTGAAAGCCGTGTCAGTGGAAAGATAACAAAAGCTCCTTTTCTGTCACAAGGAACTAGAACATCTGAAGTTCTTGACTTAATTCATGCTGATGTATGTGGGCCTATGTCAATAAAATCCTTGGGCGGAAGCAGGTACTTCTTATTGTTCATTGACGATGTAAGCAGGATGACTTGGGTTTATTTTTTGCATAGAAAATATGAAGTATTTGATAAGTTTAAAGTCTTCAAGGCCAAAGTTGAAAATGAAACAAATCAGAAGATTAAGGCATTTCGAAGTGACAAAGGTGGGGAATTCTGTTCAAATGAGTTCATGGCATTTTGTGAGCAAGAAGGAATAAGGAGGGATTTGACACCTCCCTGTACACCTGAACACAATGGAGTTTCTGAGAGAAAGAACAGAAATATAGGAGAAATGGCCCTGAGCATGTTCCATGAAAAGAATCTGAGTAATGTATTCTAGAGTGAAGCCGTTGCCACAGATGTTTATCTCAGAAACTTGTCACCTACAAAGGCTCTTTATGAAGCTACACCTTTTCAGGTATGGTATAATCGCATTCCTTCAGTACATCACTTAAAGGTTTTTGGGTGTGTTGCATACAACCACATTCCCAAGCAGCAAAGAAGAAAGATGGAAGAAAAAGCCTGCAAATGTATTTTCATTGGTTATTCACCAAACTCTAAAGCCTACAGACTATATGATCCAGTAAAAAGAAGAGTTGTGACCAGCAGAAATGTAGTATTTGATGAACATGCAAAGTGGACCGATAATCAAGAAGATAAGCATGGATTGCCTGCTGAATTGGTTACCATTTGGGAGCCTGAAGACAATGGAGATACTAATGAAGGTGGCAGTAATAATTCAGCCAATGAAGAAGGTGAAACCAATGATCAAAGTGAGACCAACTCTAGCAGCAGCAACAACAATCCCATAATCAAGTCATTGAATCAGGTTTATCAAGAAACAGTTCCTCTTAATAGTGATCAAGTGCAACAACTGTATGAATGTCAACTGGTTCTGTCATCAATGGAGCCAAGATCATATGTGGAAGCTGCTAAGAATCAGCAGTGGAGAATGGCTATGATACAAGAATTGAAGTCTTTAGAAGAACATAAGACCTGGTCTCTGGTTGAACTGCCTCATGATCAACAGGTCATTGGTCTCAAGTGGGTGTTTAGAGTAAAAATGGATGCAAGTGGTGAAATCAAGAAGTATAAAGCCAGGATTGTGGCAAAGGGATATGCTCAGGAATATGGTATCAACTATGAGGAGACTTTTGCTCCTGTAGCAAGATTTGAAACAATTAGAATGATTCTCTCATTGGCGGCTCAACAAAAGTGGGCTATCTTTCAACTTGATGTCAAGTCTGCATTTTTGAGCGGGCCTTTACAAGAGGAAGTTTATGTGATACAACCACCAGGATTTGATGTTAAAGGAGAAGAGCATAAGGTTTACAGGCTGCACAAGGCTCTCTATGGTCTCAAACAATCGCCAAGGGCCTGGTATGAATGTATCAACTCTTATCTAAATGATAATTCATATTTGAGACTCACAAGTGAGCCTACTGTTATATAAAGAAAACTGATGAGGGTGATATTATTATCATTTGCATTTATGTTGATGATATAATATATACTAGCTCCTCTCAACATTTGATAGAAGAATTCAGAATGAAAATGATTCAAGAGTTTGATATGACTGATTTAGGGAAGTTAGCTTACTTCCTTGGGTTGGAAATCAATCAAACATTGAATGGTGTCTTTGTGTCACAAAAGAAATATGCTACAGATCTTCTTAAGAAATTCGGTATGTGGGGATGCAAGGGTGTAGTAACACCTATGA
This sequence comes from Helianthus tuberosus, assembly GCA_030545235.1. Taxonomy (NCBI): domain Eukaryota; kingdom Viridiplantae; phylum Streptophyta; class Magnoliopsida; order Asterales; family Asteraceae; genus Helianthus; species Helianthus tuberosus. The sequence continues at coordinate 105,023,908 of CM060361.1, read as the reverse complement.
ACAAAGGAGAAAAATTACAAGGAGATGATTCAGGCAAGGTTGATGGAACTGAGTCCAAAAGTTTAGTGGGAGGATTGCAATACTTGACACACACAAGGCCTGAATTGGCATTTGCAGTTGGGTTCATTACAAGATACATGCAATGTCCAACTTCAAAACACTATAGAGCAGCAAGAAGAATTATGAGGTATGTGGCCGCAACACTTGATTACGGTATATGGTATGAAGGAGGTGTAGCTGTCAAGCTAATTAGTTATTCAGATAGTGATTGGGCTAGGTCTAATGATGATAGAAAGAGTATATCGGCCTATGTGTTTTCAATTGGTAGTAGTGTGGTGTCCTGGAGCCCAAAGAAGCTGCAAGTTGTGGCTCTTTCATCAACCGAAGCTGAGTATATCTCAGCAACTGGAGCAGCATGTCAAGCAATCTGGATGAGGCAACTACTAAATGAACTGGGCTATAAACAAGAAGAGGCAACTGAGATCTATTGTGACAATGAATCAGCCATCTTCATGTCAAAGAATGCAGCATTTCATAGCCGAAGTAAACACATTGATATCAAGTTTCACTACATTAAAAGCATGGTAGACTCAAAGCAGATAGAGCTAAAGCCCTGCAAGACTGAAGATCAGATTGCTGATTTCTTGAGAAAGCCACTTGGACCGGACCAGTTCAGTTATTTTAGAGAAGCTCTCGGAGTCAGAAAGATTGAATTAAAGGAGGGTATTGGACGTAATTCAATCTTAAAGTGACCGTTATCTAGTAGCCGTTTGAAGTTGTCATCGGATGAGAATAAAATGGACAGTCAAGCTTGTTCCTGATTTTATGGCTTGATCCAGTTTTTACGTATTAGTTGTTATTCTTCGTTTGTTTACGTTTCAAGCTGTTGCATGTATTTTCCTTTATAAAGTGTTGAAGTATTATCAATAAATCATCCGAGTTTATGCAATATTTGTGATTGGTTTTTCTGTTTTGCTCTATCAATAATTGATAAAATCTCGTCTCCCATCCAAGACGAACCGGTGCCACCCGTATTCGCCCTTCACCTGGATATCGCAGAAAATAATGGAGAGAGTGAAAGTCGAACCTAGGTCACAAGGAACACCAAGCCTTTCACCAACCACTCCACCACTATCTCATTTGCAGCACTTGATTTACTTAACTTAGGCCCTACCTCTTACCGCCTCCAAATTTACCCGTGTTTTGATCCCTATCAAATTTAAACAAGTTTTTTTTATTGCAACCATTGGAAGTAAGTGTCTCCTCTTCTGAACCCCTAGATGATTCTTCATGTCCCCCAAACACTGAATTAGGATCGTTAGCTACCTTTTAAAACTCCACTGATGCTCCCGAGCCGACAGGTTTGTCACCTGATTTACTATGCATCTCTTCATCATCTCAAACCTTCCTCTTCCATCATTACTAACAAAGTCAGAGCCTGCTCCTCCGTGACCATGTTAACGCCTGAATTGTTACTATCCCAACCGCAGTCTGCTAACATCGGCCATTGGACTATGATCTTGTTCCTCCCTATCACGTTGTCCATATGTGGTTCCACAATTTGTCCAGTCAATCTGGAACCCATTTACCTAGCTCTACATAAATCCATATTTTCTAACTTTTATCCTTCCATTTAGTTGTGATTACTTCTGAAATTCGTCGAATATAATCAACCAACACCCTGATGCAATTAAAGGACATATTTGTTTGACTCCCATCTAACTATGATGGCAGAATCATCTTCCCAAATTTCCCTGGTGCTATTCAAGGTTGATCATAACAAAGATGAAGGGGGAGACCTTAAACTTTAAGATAAGCTATACGACCATATGGGAATGATTCCCCATTCCAAACATCTAGTTTAATGAACACTACACTTTATTGTCTTTAAAGAAAATACCCGCTTCATCCTTGGTGTGAAAGACCAATAGCAGGTTGTAACCCCCCCCCCCCCCCCCCCCCCCCCCCCCCCCGTAAATATTGTATGCTAAAAAATTTTAATCTCACCTCCTTTGCAAGAAGATGGAACGTTCTGAGCACCATGAAATTTCTCTTTGTCCCAATCAACGCCTTACCATGCCAGCGTTAAAGCATCAATGTCTGAATCGATTTTGATCACCTTGTCCCTTGATGGTTGCACATCTTTGTTCAACAAGGCTTCCATAAAGGGGTTTCTACTCCCCCAGTTCTATGATTGCTGATCCCAAATCTTCGCTAGTGGTTGATGCCGGTAGGTGCCTGAGTAAATGGGTGTTTTGCATATCTATCTACAAATTTCATGGTTATTAAAAGTGAACCTCGCAATGTTGACTTTCATTTTTAAATCCCCATCTTAACCCTATTCAGGTTTATCTCCGTGTTTTTCTTATCTTTCACATCTTCATACTCACGTATCCAAAGATGTTACATGCTTTGTCGCTTTTGACTAAACACATATTTCATCTTAACTCTAGTTCGATGACCATGCCATATTGACTAAACACCATGGTTAGGTCCTGTTTGTTGGGTAATCTTGATGGGTTGGGTCATGGGTTAATAGTTACCGGGTCAGCTTGTAAGTAATGGGTCAGTAGAACAAGTCTAATTTGACTGAGTTTGGTGTGCAAAATGGACGTAGAGGTGCACGTTAGAATTTGATGTTTTTAAGGAGATCCTGGACTAAGTTTTTTAACATGCGTTTGTTATCCTGTTCTTATAAATAGGATAGAGTTGGCTTTAAATTGTACCCTCTTTGATATAATAGTAGAAGATTATCTCCATTTATTATCTTATGCATATTGACGTGAGTTTTATTGTGTATTTGTGAGGGGCCTGAACCAACATTTTGTATCAGAGCGGAGGTTAAAGAAAGTGGCAGTTTTGAGAGTCGGTGGCGAAAAAGAGTGCAGCCCTTTTTGCTGCAGGGCAAAACGCAGTAGGAGGAGGAATTGAAGATGAAAGATAGGAAGATGCAAGGGCTGATCTCTAATCTGATTATAAGCAGAAAAAAGTAACCGGAAAGTGAAGAAAGAGACCGTAGCCGAAAGGAGATACCGGTGTAAGAAAGACCGTTACCGGAGAAGAAGAACGGAAGTCGTGATAGACCGAACGGCGTGACCGAAGACCGAATTTGTTCTCTTCACCGAAAATAAAGACCGAAGACCGAAGTAGGTAACTGAGACCGCAGTTTGCCTAAGAAAGAAGACCGATAAGCTGCAACTAAACGGCGGCTAAACTAGACCAAGACCGTAGGTGTGACCATGACCGAAGGTTCATACCAAGATAGACCGAGAAAGATCGTAGACCGAAAGAAGATTTTATCGATAGAAAGCTTAGACCGAATGATCAAAAGAAAGACCGAAATTGTGAACAAAGACCGAGAGTTCACATTAGACCGAGTCGTGAACCAAAGACTGAAGGTGTTCGCGTTAGCAAGAAAGAAAGTCATGTAGAGAAAATCTTCTACATGAAAAGCAAGATTAAGGGCAAGCAATCTGATCCTTTGATCAGAAGCAAGAGGGAGATAACCGGTTCATGTAGAAAGAGAAGTCGCAAGAACCAAGTCATGTGTACATGGCTCGTAGGAAATAGCAAGATCGGACTTTGTGTTCGAATAGCAAGTTCGCAAGAAAGAGTGTTTGAAGCAAGCAAGTACGGGTTCGAATCCAAGCAAGTTAGCAAGTATAGAAAGAAATCGATTCCAGTTATAGCAAGACAAGAAAATAAAGAACGAACGCAAGCAAGATAATAGCAAGTTGCAAGAACCGATATAAAGATTACGGCGGTGAATGTTGGGAAATCTTGATTGGTTGGGTCATGAGTTAATAGTTATCGGGTCAGCTGGTAAGTAATGGGTCAGTAGAACAAGTCTAGGTTTACTGAGTTTGGTGTGCAAAATGGACGTAGGGGTGCACGTTAGAATTTGCTGTTTTTAAGGAGATCGTGGACTAAATTTTTTAGCATGTGTTTGTTTATCTATTCTTATAAATAGGATAGAGTTTGCTTTAAATTGTACCCTCTTTGATATAATAGTAGAAGTTTATCTCCATTTATTATCTTCTGCATATTCACGTGAGTTTTATTGTGTATTTGTGAGAGCATTCACATCCATTCCATCAAATTCTGTGTGTGGAGTTTTTATAATGCAAAGAGTATAAAAAGTGGTTGTGAGTGGAGTTGAGAGAAAATGTTACTGTTCATCTGTATATTTGGAGGGACACTGTTCACCCCCTACAATTTTTAATATATTTTGAAAGTGTTTGTGAGTGAAGGAGAGAGAAAAGGTAATGATAAAGGTATAAAAATATTATTTAATTGAAAAAGAGAGAGAAAATGTAGTGTTTTTTAGTGTAATTTAGGATGAAAATATGTTGGAATGGATGTGAATGCTCTAAGGGGCTGAACCAACACTGTTAACCGCATGCTTCTATTAGATTGATGACAAAGAACTTCGTAATGCTGATGAAAACCCCTAATTTCCCCATAACTGGTCCTGAATCTCTTGCCACGTCTCTATTCTAGGTATGCCGTCTCTTGTTTTCCCTAAGGTTCTATTAGAGAACCGTTGATCTTCCATTCTTATCTTGGTTCTTAATGAGCTTGTGTATTATAAGTGTAAATATTATTACAAATAAATAAACTATGTTTCATCTTTTGTACATTCCCATGCACTAGAATTTTTCCAACCCCAAATGCAAGCCTACCTAAGCAACACCTATCAGTTCTTCCAAAATTGACTCACTGTCCCTTGACTAAAAACTGGGAGCGACCGAGCAACAATCCAAATTTCTGTTTCGATTGCAATTTGAATTAGGAACTTATTTAATTTCTAATCATAAATACCAAAGGGTTGGTAGCCTAATGGTAATAAGGTGTTTGCAGGTGTAGTCATTCTCACATGGTGATTATTTAAGTCTCATGTAAGCAAAATGGAGTGTAGAAGACTATATTAGTTTGTCATTCAAAAAACATCTAGTCATAAATCAAAGTTATTTAAGACACTTATCATAAGAGCCTAAGATCTAAACATGCGACAACTATAGGTGAATGTAACACTAAATGATTATGACAACGAAATCTGTTACTACCCCGATAAGGCAAATGTCGTCAAAAATGCATTAAGCAGAAATAAAGAAGAAACCTATGTGGATACATGCAATGAGCATAGACAAACGCGTATTTGTGGAACCATAACACCAGGTAAATTAGGGGCAACAATTCTTGACACGACCAAATACGACACGAAAAAAACAAGTTTTAGGTCAACTAACATGACCTGTTTAAAATAATTGATCGAGTTTTAGTTGACAGGTTTTAAAAAAAAGGTCGGGTTCGGGATGATCCGTATAAGAAATGGGTTGACCCGTTACCCCTATTATATATTGAAGTAAAAAATTCTATAATGTAATATTTGTTTTTACCATTCTTTATTTTACTTGGTTAGTTATAATACTGTTAGCTTTGTCGTACCATATTATCTACTTGTCACACTCAGTAGATGATGTGTTGCATTCATAGTGGAATCTCCATCTCTATATCTATAATTTAACTAAGTGTTAGTTACTATTTGAGTCCCTGTGTTATAGTGGTTTTAACTACTTGAGTTTAAATCCATAATCTTTAACTACCTAAGCACATGATTTTTCTAATTGTGAATATCTGCATCCAATTTACTAATGCCGTACATAAAGTTAGTTAAGTACAACGGTATTTCAGTCATTTACACCTAAGGTACAAACCTTAAATGCATGAAGTACTTACAAAATAACTTTACCCATTTTATTATATATATATATATGTATATATATATATGTATATATATATATGTATACTATATGTCACACCCACAAATTACCACATGCGGGTTTCACCGCGAGGCGTGTGACATACCAGGATCTAGTCACTAATCATGTCAAACTAATAATAGTAAATAATATAAAACACAAACATCATGTCCAACATGAATAGTGCATTTCAAAAACAACTATTTCAAACAAATTATACGTTCAGCGGAAGCCTAAGTAATTGTTCACACAACCAAAATCATATTGTTTAGAAAACATAAGCAAAACATTAAATGTTTCATCAAGCAACCCGACCCATGATGTCACGGTCCCCGTCCTAGTGTGACCCGGTCCAGGAGCCGCGGGATAGAAACCCGTGGTATTTATTATTTGATTTGACAGCGGAAGTTTAACAGGATCTTTTGAAACTTGAAAATGCCCAATATTTTATTTCATAAATTGGGACAACCCCCATAATTTACAGCAAAGGTGATTTTATGAGGAAATTCCTTGTTTTACAAAACATGTTTATTTATTTTACTGAGCCACCACTTCAAGTTTGTTAGTGCTCCGTAGCACGTTTTCCTTGATTCACAGTAAGTCACCTAAAACATGTTTTGAAAATATTTTATCAGGGGAGAAATACCGGCGAGTCATTCAGATTAAATTAAACGACACATTAGTTATAAATTACAGCATAAGAGCGATTACAATGGCTACTATCTTATTTTTATCTGGCGCCGTGTCACACCCTGGTGACGATGGTCATACCACTATTGGGTTCTTTCACCCAAGTAGTGATGATTATCACTGTTAGGTTGGTGAACCTAACCGTGAGAAATTAGTAATGTGCACAATACCCCACTTGCCAATGATTCAAGATAACCAACACTTAATCCCTGTAATTATAACTTTTTGAAAACAATTTAGGTATAGTAAAACATTGTTGATAAAAGAGAATGACTCACATTGCAAGTTTAGTTGGGCAGAGTTTAGCCTACTGATAAGCCTGATAACCTAATTTAAACAACAATGCACACGAAACTAGGTCAGTAACTTAATACAACATTTACGATACGCTCACGAAATCAAAACCCTCACGACGAATGACAAAGTATAGCCCAAATACGGGTAGCACTTAAACATCCATCGGATCGGTTTCAATCGATCGGACATTGTATCGTAGTAGTGATCGAGTTAATACCCTGTATCGTAGCAGCGCCTGGACACCTAAAGACTCGTTTTCTGCAGAATTTGGACGTTTTGAAGCTAAATTTTCGAATACGGAAGCAAGTCCCATGCACAGGAAATTTATAGCCACATTTCAGGTTTTACGCGGCCCGCGTAAGCCTTAACATGGCTTTTACGCGGCCCGCGAGGTCCCCTATCCTACGTGTAGGGTTGCCACGTGTACGACACGTGGCTTGAACGCTTATCCGGATGATTTTTAAGTTGACGCGGCCCGCGTAGATGTAACCTTATGGTTTACGCAGCCCGCGTGAAAACCAATTTCCTTAAATTCTTGGTTTTTCATGCACATTAGGGTTTCAGAGGTCCGGGTTTTCACTTAGGGGTCGTTTTTTGACATTTTTGCAGGTCCTTACATCCTCCCCACCTTAATTTAAAATCTCGTCCTCGAGATTTACTGAAATAAGTGAGGATACTTTCGCTTCATTTCCGATTCCAGCTCCAAGGTATACTCGGGTCCTCTTTTCGAATCCCACTTGACCTTAACAAGCAACAACCTTTTGTGTTTGAGGAATTTAATCTTTCTGTCTTCTATCTGAAGTGGTTTCTCTACGAACTTTAACTTTTCATTAACCTCTATATCTTGAAGAGGTACGACCAGGGATTCCTCAGATAAACATTTCTTGAGGTTGGATACATGAAATACGTCATGTACCCCGGCTAACTCTTCTGGTAGTTGTAAGCGATAGGCGACCAGTCCTATTCACTGGATTACCGGGAATGATCCTATGTACCTTGGACTTAGCTTTCCTCTTTTACCGAACCGAACTACTCCTTTCCAAGGAGAAACTTTCAAGAGTACCCTGTCTCCAACTTGAAATTCTAGTGGCTTGTGTCGATTGTCTGCATAACTCTTCTGGCGATCTCGACCCATTTTCAGTATTTCCTTGATTTAAGTTATCTTGTCGGTGGTTTCTTGTAGGATTTCAGGACCTGATAACTGGCTTTCTCCTATTTCTGCCCAGCAAACTGGAGTTCTACACTTTCGTCCATACAGTGCTTCGAACGGGGCAGCTTCGATGCTCGAATGATAACTATTGTTATAGGAGAATTCAATTAAAAGTAAATGGTTGTCCCAGTTTCCTCCAAAATCTATCACACATGCCCTGAGCATGTCTTCCAGGGTTTGAATCATCCTTTCACTTTGTCCGTCTGTTTGGGGATGGTAGGCTGTACTTAAATTTAGCCGGGTTCCCATTGCTTCCTGGAAACTGGTCCAGAAATGGGAAGTGAAACGACTATCCCTATCCAATACAATGGAGAGTGGGACTCCATGTAAGGATACTACCTCATCTACATACAATTTTGCTAATCTTTCCATGCTAAAGGTTTCCTTCATAGGTAGAAAATGAGCTGATTTGGTTAATCTATCCACAATTACCCAAATCGCGTCATTACCCTTTCTGGTTTTGGGTAACTTAGTAACAAAGTCCATGGTTATTAGTTCCCATTTCCATACAGGCATTTCTAATTGTTGTAGTAGGCCTGAGGGTTTCTGGTGTTACGCCTTAACTTGTGAACAAGTAAGACACTTAGAAACATATCTAGCTATGTCCTTTTTCATTCCTATCCACCAGAAGTTATTCCTTAAATCTTGGTACATCTTATTATTACCAGGATGCACGGTATACCTAGATTTATGGTCTTTCTCTAAAATCTTATTTCTTAACTCTCCCTGCTTAGGTACCCAAATCCTTTTCTTGTGGAATCTCCAAATTTCATCAGCCCCTTGCTCTAGTTCCTTTATTCGTCCTTTCATTCCTTCAGTATCGTCCTTGATGGCTGTTTCCTGGACATTCTTCAGTTGTTCCATTAGATCTAATTGTAAACTTAATCTAAGAGCATGAACTCGTCGTTTTTTCTCATGATACTTACGACTTAAGGCATCTGCTACTACATTTGCCTTTCCTTTGTGATATTGAATATCACAGTCATAGTCACTTAGAATTTCCATCCATCTTCTTTGCCTCATGTTTAATTCCTTTTGCCCAAATATGTATCTTAAACTCTTATGATCTTTATAGTCTGTAAACTTACTGCCATACAGATAGTGTCTCCAAATCTTAAGGGCAAAATTTATTGCTCCCAATTCTAAGTCATGCGTCGTATAATTTTCTTCGTGCTTTTTCAATTGCCTTGATGCATATGCAATTACCTTTTTGCATTGCATTAACACACATCCTAATCCTAGCTTAGAAGCATCACAATAAACTTCAAAATCTTCCGTCCCTTCTGGTAAGGCAAGAATTGGGGCGTTTGTTAACCTTTGCTTTAACAATTAAAAAGCCTCTTCTTGTTTAGATCCCCATTCAAACTTTACTGCTTTACAGGTTAGCTTAGTTAATGGTACAACTATTTTGGAAAAATCCTTAATAAACCGTCTATAGTATCCGGCTAACCCTAGAAAACTTCTAACTTCCATAGCTATTTGCGGGACCTTCCATTTGGTGATCGCTTCTATTTTGGAGGGATCTACGTGAATACCTTTGTGATTCACCATGTGTCCTAAAAATTGCACCTCTTGTAGCCAAAATTCACACTTCGAGAATTTGGCGTAAAGCTTCTCTTTTCTTAACAAGGTTAAGAGTGCACGTAGGTGCTCACAATGCTCGTCCTGACTTTTGGAATAAATGAGTATATCGTCGATAAAGACAATTACAAATTTATCCAGGTACAGTTTACAGATCCTATTCATCATTTCCATAAATGCTGCAGGAGCATTTGTTAATCCAAAGGGCATGACTGTAAACTCGTAATGACCATACCTAGTTCTGAAAGCAGTTTTAGGTATGTCTTCTTCTTGTACTTTCAACTGATGGTATCCGGAGCGCAAATCTATCTTAGAAAAATATCTAGCTCCCTGAAGTTGATCAAAAAGATCATCAATCCTAGGTAATGGGTATCGATTCTTAATTGTGATCTTATTTAATTCCATGTAATCGATACACATTCGCATCGAGCCATCTTTCTTTTTCACAAACAATACTGGAGCTCCCCACGGGGATGAACTAGGTTGTATAAATCCTTTGCTTAATAATTCATCTAACTGCTTTTTCAGTTCTAACATTTCGGTGGGTGCTAACCGATAAGGTGCCTTGGCTATCGGTGTAGTTCCAGGAATTAGATGAATTCTAAACTCTACTTCCCTATCGGGTGGTAATCCAAGTAGTTCTTCTGGGAATACATCCAGGTATTCTGATACTACTAGAATTTCCTTAAGTTCCTTACCTTTAGGGTTCATGATTGCTGAAATCATATACACAATTCCTTGTTTTCTTGAATAACTAGCCATTTTCATTACTGAAATAAATTTCATTGGCTTACGTGGCTTATCTCCTGTAATCGCCACTACTTCTCCTGTGGGTGTGTGTATTTCTATGGAATTCTTATCACAGAGGATTCGAGCATGGTTGGCTACTAACCAATCCATTCCTAACACAACATCGAATCCAGCTAAATTCATAGCTAACAGGTTTGCAGAAAATTTATGGCCTAAGAGTTCTATCTTTTCTTCTTGCAAAACCTTATCTATGTGAACAGAATTACCATCTGCAGTTTCTACCGTAAAAATCTGCCAAAGTTCGGTTAAAGGTAGGTTAAGAGTTTGGCAGAATGAAGTATTTATAAAGCTTTGGTTTGCACCAGAGTCGAATAATATTTTTGCATAAACATCATGAACTAGGAATGTACCAGCTATCACATCTGGGATGAGTTCTGCTTCTTGGGTAGTCAACTAGAATGCTCTTGCATTCTTTTTGGTAGTTCCTTCTGCAGGTTTGGCTTTGTTGTCAGCTGATTTGACCAATTTGGGGCAGTCTGGTCTAAAATGTCCAGCTTCTCCACAGTTGAAGCAGATTGTTGATTTCTTCCTCCTGCAATCTTCTTCCTGATGCCCTGGAATTTTGCAGAAATTACAATATCCTTTGCATCTTCCAAAATGCTTTCTTTTACAAGTACTGCAAAATGGAGCAGTGGAAGATTGCCCGGTTCCCTTTTTCTTTAAATTACTACTATTACCCACACGGAATCCTTGGGTAATCTTTTGGGCCACTTCCTTTTTCCGGTTTTCTTCTCTTGTGTGTACCAGTTCGTCGGTCAAGGTGTTGGCTAATTCTACTGCATCGTCAATTGTGCGGGGTCTCGCAACTTTGACGATATCACAAATCTCGCTAATTAAACCCCAAATATAGCGAGAAATAAGTACCGGTTCTGGCGAAGCCAGAGTAGCTACAATTCTAGCATACTCGAAGAATGTCGAAGTATACCCTCGACAATCAGCATCCACCATCTGATGGTTTAGGAACTTATTAGTCATTTGTTCCTTTTCATATTCTGGACATAATTTTCTTTCTACTAGTCTCTTAAATTCTTCCCAATTCATTGCATAAGCCACATCGCTTCCCTTGGCTTGTAGTACCGTGTTCCACCATTCTAGTGCCCCTTCTTTAAAAAGATGCAACGCGTACATGACCTTGTCTTCCTCAGCACATTTACTTATTTTAATTACTGCTTCGGTTTTCTCTAACCAATGCAGTGCGGCAGTTGCCCCTTCATTGCCTGCAAATTCGATTGGTTTACAGGCAAGAAATTCTTTGTAAGTGCAACTAGGCATTGCAGCTTTCATTTTCTTAAGAAATGGGGCTTGCATCACATCATCATTATTATTATTGTTGCCGCCTCCATTTACACTATTACTAAATTGTCATCGTGAGTACGTTTGCTAGGAGTAGTTGGTTGAGGTTCAACTGGATTTCGAGCAGCAGCAAGGATTGCTGGAATAGCATTGGCTATTCCTTGAGCAACGATATTTTCTATATCCTGTCTATTAAGAAATTGATCTTCATGGTTTTGTTCGGATTGATTAACTTCGTTATCTGGCTCATTAACGGCGGGTTCCATCTGATAATTATCAATATACAAATGTATAAATTATTGGCACAAAATAAAATAAATAATAATCAGTCACAATAAAACAATCACACATAATCATGTTAACGCGTATAGCCAAAATTGTCGACTTTGCGACGTTGATATTTTATATATTAGTAGGCATCCGTACACACCAGTTATATTACAAAAGTTTTATTTTTAAGTTATTTTACATGATTATATTTTTATTATTATTTATTATTATTAAACACGTAACCACACATCCACATACAATCCCATCAGCTGGCACTTCAGAAACGACGTTCCCTCTCGTCTTATTTCTATGATATCATTTCTCCCACTTCCCGGATTCTATTTCCCGCGTCCAACTTGTAACACCCTAAATAATTTGACGGAATTTAACTAATAATTACATGAAACTTTATTAAAATCAGAGTTTACAAAAAGATTTCGTTTTTAGACCATACACACATGAGATAGTACCAAACACATCCCAAGATAATCCATAACAAGTTTAAAAGTTAACCCTTGCTAGTAAACTAACCACTAGTTTAAGGGATTTACAACGTGATTAACAAAAGTGTTTACAACATGATTATGTCTTGACAAGATTAAGATTAATGCGGAAGCTTCAAAATGCGTGTTCGGTTCTTGACAGTGTACTTGATCATCATCCGGGAATGGCTTCATACATACCTAGGGTCAAACACTAAAATATTAGTTTTGACATTAATACATTACGTAAAAATGAATTTTAACGACTCTAAGCAACAAACAAAATATAATTTTCCTGAGTTCCACCGTAACTTACGGTACCACCGTAAGTTACGGTGAACCTGGAATATTTATGGTTCTACCGTAAAGCAGGGAATTCACGCCGTATAACTTTTGATGTCCACCGTAAATTACGGTGGGACCGTAATTTACGGTGGGCTCTGCACATTTGCCCTTTGACTAGTTTTCAACTTTAGAGGATCATAACTTTTTACTCGCTTGTCCGTTTTAACCGATTATTTTTACTATGAGTCCGTAATAAAATTACGGATTCAACTATATAAATTACACATTTCAGAAACCGAGATACCGACGTTCGGCTCACAATTTCTTTGTTTCAAAATCTTCAACCCATTAACAAGGTTCATGATTCCATATTTCCATCCTAATGACACATTAGACATAGTTACCCAACTTCCCGGGCTTATGACCTTGGAGTATACGCGCCATACCATGGCTTCGCGTTTTCTCCGAACTAAACACTTGTTTTCACGGAATTCAAACATCCCGTTTCAAACGACACCTTCTGTTAACTTCTATTGTTTGACCCGATATACCGGGTTCGTAGACTTAAAATATCATAACCAATTTACTGATGTATTACCATCTATCACCTAACAAGATATGAGACTTTTAAGTCTCTACTCATGTGATTTGTTTTCAAGCAACATTTTGATCCGTTTGGCTATCTAGTGAAAACCATCACTTTATTAACATACCAAACCAAATTTCCATTGTTTATTTTGACCCATTTGATGATCTAGTGAACTTCGCCACTTTAACGATACATCAAACGCATCAATTACATTCCAACGTCGTTTGTACATTAAAACTAAACATTATTGCATAATACAACGAGACTAAAGTCACGTACCTTTAGAGCACACCCTTTCCGCGAGTATCACCCCCGGCGTGTCCACTTGACGTTCCGGATTCTTTACCTAAAGAGTTCAATTTATAATAATAAAATTAGAACTCTTTCATAGGCTTTAACGCATTAATTCATAACATATGCAAATCTGCGTTTTTAGCCATCTTCAACGTTTTTAACCCTCATTTAGGCGTTTTATCAAACACCTTGCGGGTCAGATTTCTATATGATCTAAACCAAGTTCATAACTTGAAATTATTACCCAAATCAACTTCAATTAGCCAATATACACATATTTTAACATCAATAACTTCAGAGATTAGCCCACAAATTTCAGTTTACACTAGAACAAGAGTCTTAATCCTAGTGTTTATCAAGTTCTACTAACCTTCTAATCACCCACTATAGTGATTTTGATTCTTACAACTAACATGCAAGATTTTGACAAGAAATCATCTAGGGTTTGTCCCTAGACTTCACATTACTTCAATTTCATGTCTTACAACACATAATCAAGCTCTACATTCGATTTTGATCACATGCATGAACTTTGAATCAAATGAAAATGACCTAATTCAGCATACCTTATGACCCCCTTGACGAGGTGATCACGATTCCATGTTTAGATTTCGATTTCTACTGGATTTTGACCTTCAATTTGAGAGTTTAGTAGATTTTTAGGTTTTGGAAGTGTGGGTGTCGCCCCCTGCCTTCTGTTGATCGACCAGCCCTCATTTGAGGTGTTTGGTTTGTTTTATTTTACTAATATTAGTATCTTAAGTTTCAATTTTTAACAATTTAAGTCCCTCCACTCTTATTTAGTTTATATCCTTGTCCTTTTAACTCATTCAAGTGTTACTACAAGACTCCTAACTAACTAGGTTATTTGTCCTAGTTAGTTTATTCTTGTTCATTATAAAACTTTATAATTCTAGTATAAAGTTTTGAAATTTCGGGATGTTACAAGTCCACCCCCCTTAAAAAGGGTTTCGTCCTCGAAACCGTAATACGTACCAAATAGTTTAGGGTAGAGCCGTTGCATTTCTTCTTCAGATTCCCACGTGGTATCCGCTCCCTTCCTGTGCTCCCATTTAACCTTCACTTGGCTAATTACTTTGTTCCTCAGACTCTTCTCCTTTCGATCTAAGATTGCAATTGGCCTCACTGCATAGTTGAGGCTGTTATCCACCTCGATGTCATCATAGCGGATACAAGCAGTTTCTTCCGCTAAGCATTTTCGGAGATGTGACACATGGAAGGTGTTATGAATTCCACTCAACTCCTCGGGTAGTTCAAGGCGATATGCTACCTTACCAACCCGTTCAGTGATCCTGAATGGCCCAATGAACCTCGGACTCAACTTCCCTCTTTTTCTGAACCGAATGATTCCTTTCCACGGAGATACTTTTAGCATTACTCTATCGCCCACTTGAAACTCAATAGGCCTATTTCGCTTATCCGCGTACGACTTTTGTCGATCCTGAGCTGCTTTTAGGTGAGCTCGGACCACATCGATTTTCTCATTCGTAGTTCGGATTATATCAGTGGATGCTAATCCTCGTGGTCCCACTTCTCCCCAACACACCGGGGTTCGACACTTTCTACCATATAACATTTCATACGGGGCCATTTTAATGCTCGATTGATAGCTATTGTTATATGAAAATTCGACCAAGGGTAGATGGACATCCCAACTACCCCCGAATTCGATGATGCAAGCCCGCAACATATCTTCCAACGTTTGTATCGTTCTCTCACTTTGCCCATCAGTTTGCGGATGATAGGCAGTGCTAATGAACAGTTTAGTTCCCATTTGCTCTTGGAATTCGCGCCAGAATTTCGAGGTAAACCGAGTATCTCTGTCTGACACAATGGATATCGGCACTCCATGACGTGCTATAATTTCATTGGTGTACACTTCCGACATCTTCTCGGATGTATAAGTCTCACGAATCGGAATAAAGTGAGCACTTTTCGTCAATCTATCCATGATTACCCATATAGCATCAAACCCGCGATTGGTTTTGGGCAATTTGGTTAACAAATCCATCGTGATTTGTTCCCACTTCCAAACTGGAATATCCAACGGTTGCAATCTTCCATATGGCTTTTGGTGCTCCGCTTTGACTTGTAAACAAGTCAAACATTTCTCCACATATTTCACAATATCTCTTTTCATTCCGGGCCACCAATAGTTTTGTTTTAAGTCATTATACATTTTGGTCGCCCCCGGATGAATTGAATAATGAGATTTATGGGCCTCGTCAAGTAGACGCACCTTGGCTCCACATGTATTTGGAACCCAAATTCTCCCGAACCGAGTTTTCAATCCTTGGTTATCATCCTCCAGGTCTTTTAGCTGCCCAACTATCCTTTCCCTTTTCACATTTTCTTCCTTGACTGCTTCAATTTGAGACTTCCGGATTTGTTCAAGCAAACACGATGTCACAATTAGTTGCATCGATCGTACTCGAATAGGCGTATAATCTGTCTTCCGGCTCAACGCGTCTGCCACTGCATTAGCCTTCCCGGGGTGGTAATGTATTTCACAATCAAAGTCCTTGACAGTTTCTAACCACCGCCTCTGCCTCATATTTAATTCCTTCTGATTGAAGAAATACTTTAGGCTTTTGTGGTCGGTAAAGATAGTGCACTTCACTGCATACAAGTAATGCCTCCATATTTTCAAGGCGAACACCACTGCTGCCAACTCGAGGTCATGGGTAGGATATCTCTTCTCATGAGTCTTGAGCTGTCTCGAGGCATAGGCTATAACCTTGCCCCGCTGCATCAAAACGCAGCCAAGTCCCGAATGCGATGCATCCGAGTAAACTACCATATCCTCCGTTCCGTCCGGTAATGTCAACACCGGTGCATGGGTCAATTTTTCCTTGAGCGTTTGGAACGCCCTTTCTTGGTCCTCGGCCCAAATAAACTTTTCATCCTTACGGGTTAGTTTGGTCATCGGCGTAGCAATTTTGGAGAAATCTTGTATGAATCTCCGATAATAACCCGCAAGCCCCAAGAAGCTTCTAATTTCCGAAGGATTCTTCGGTGGAGTCCATCTTGACACAGCTTCTATATTTGAAGGATCTACTAGCACTCCGTTTGCACTAATGATATGCCCAAGAAATTGCACCTCTCGTAACCAGAAGGCACATTTTGAGAATTTCGCATACAATTTCTCTTTCTTGAGCGTCTCCAACACTTCACGCAAATGACTTGCGTGTTCTGCTTCATTCTTGGAGTATATCAAGATATCATCGATAAACACTATCACTGACTTGTCTAGCATGGGTTTGCAAACCCGGTTCATTAGATCCATGAAAGCCGCGGGTGCATTAGTTAACCCAAAGGACATCACGAGAAACTCGTAATTTCCGTACCGTGTACTAAAAGCCGTTTTCGGTACATCCTCCTCTTTGACCTTCAATTGATGATACCCAGATCTGAGGTCGATTTTTGAGAACCAACTTGCACCTTATAATTGGTCAAATAGGTCATCAATCCTTGGAAGCGGATATCGATTCTTTACCGTGAGTTTATTCAATTCCCGGTAATCAATGCACATACGCATGCTCCCGTCCTTCTTTCTCACGAATAATACCGGTGCGCCCCATGGAGACACGCTTGGCCGAATAAACCCCTTGTCGAGCAATTCTTGGATATGTGACATCAATTCTTGCAATTCTGATGGCGCGAGTCGGTACGGTGCCTTGGCCACAGGTTTTGCGCCCGGAACCAATTCGATCCCGAACTCTACCTCCCGTACCGGCGGTATTCCCGGTAAGTCTTCCGGAAATACATCGGCGTATTCGCGTACCACTGGTACGTCTTCCATCTTTGGCGTCTCTTTATTAGGTTCGTTTACGTATATCATGAATGCTTTACATCCGCGCCTCATAAGTTTGTGGGCCTTTAGTATTGAGCACATAACGGGACTGCCCCCTTTTTCGCCATAGATGGTGACTTGCTTTCCACTTGGAGATGTCAACTGTATCTCCTTGCGGAAACATATCACCTTTGCATGATGTCGGGATAACCAATCCATCCCTACCACTACTTGAAATTCTCCCATTGACATAGGGATCAAGTCTATCAAATATTCCTCATCATCAACGCTTATTTTGCAATCTCGACATACATCACATACAAGAAAACTTTTGTTATCACCTATTTCTACCTCTAATGGCATAGGCAATTTCGTTAGTACAAAAGAAGGATGTCGAATAAATCCATATGAAACAAAAGATTTATTCGCACCCGTATCAAATAACACATGTGCAGGAATTGAATTTATGGCAAATATACCTGAGACCACATCGGGCTCTGTTTTTGCCTCCATTGCTATCAACTGGAAAGATCTTGCCTTTGCTCTTGGTGTCTTAGTAGGTGTATTCTTGTCATCTTTCTTTCCAACCAACTCCGGGCACTCAGATTTCTTGTGACCCGGTTGGTAGCATTTGTAACACACCGACACCTTTCCCGGGCACAATGCGGCCGTGTGTCCCGTCTTCCCACATACAGGACACGATTTGTCCTTGAACCGGCACTCACCTTTGTGCCCCTTCCCGCATATCTTGCAGTTTGATAACCCACCTTTACCTTCTTGTTTCTTTGAGGATTCTGTTGTGCGCGCCTTTTTCGTTGGGCTTGGATTGACTATCTGAGCCCTTCTTTCACCTCTTTCAACCGGTTTCTTAAACTCTATCTCCCGTTCCCGAGCAACGTTTATAATTTCGGTGAGAGTCTCATACTTTGAAGGAGTCATAAACTCCCTATACTCGGCGCTCAACATATTATAATAATAATATATCTTCTGCTCTTCGTTCGTTATGAGATCATCACAAAACTTCATTTTATCCATGAACGTTCCCGTGATTTTATCGATAGACTCACCCTTGTGTCGAAGCTGCATAAATTCTTCCTTGATTTTGTTTATGATTGCCTTGGGACTATGATGTTTAAGAAACGGCGTCTTAAACTCGTCCCATGTCATAGCCTTAGCCGCATCACTTCCGATCTCTTTCTTCTTGTTATCCCACCAATCTTTCGCCTGACCCCTTAACTGACCCGTGCCATAAGCCACGAAGTCCTCCTCGTCGCAATGGGTCCTTTCAAATACTCCCTCCATATCACTTAGCCACCGTTGGCATATTATGGGGTCAACCTCCGCATTGTAAATGGGCGGTTTGCAAGCCATGAACTCTTTATAAGAACAAGATTTTCGTCCTCCCGTCCTTTCCTTTGCTAAATTGGTATTATCCTCCAATTTCTTGATTCTTTCTTCCACCACTGATAATACCGTGGTTTGGATTTTGTCGATGAAACCCGACAAACTGTTTTCGATTGCTTTTCCTACCTCTTTAGCAATCACTTCTCTCGTTTGTTCGGTGACTCTTGGCACCGCATCATCATTGCCTTTATCCGTCATCTTTAACTGAAATGTTTACATTAAGCGTTAACATTTCATTTATGACATATGATTTATTCACTTCGGTTTGTTCAAGTTCATAACTTGTTTTCACCGTTCTTATTTAATGCACTTTCCGGGTTTGAGTGTGTTAACACGCTCTTCCCATGCATTTCTATTAATTACTTCTCTTTTTATACTTAGTAACTCTACTTAGAACAATTAACTCTTACCGGATGTTTGATCAAGCTTGAACCGAACACTTGTTAACAACCTTGGGCTCTGATTACCAACTTGTAACACCCTAAATAATTTGACGGAATTTAACTAATAATTACATGAAACTTTATTAAAATCAGAGTTTACAAAAAGATTTCGTTTTTAGACCATACACACTTGAGATAGTACCAAACACATCCCAAGATAATCCATAACAAGTTTAAAAGTTAACCCTTGCTAGTAAACTAACCACTAGTTTAAGGGATTTACAACGTGATTAACAAAAGTGTTTACAACATGATTATGTCTAGACAAGATTAAGATTAATGCGGAAGCTTCAAAATGCGTGTTCGGTTCTTGACATTGTACTTGATCATCATCCGGGAATGGCTTCATACATACCTAGGGTCAAACACTAAAATATTAGTTTTGACATTAATACATTACGTAAAAATGAATTTTAACGACTCTAAGCAACAAACAAAATATAATTTTCCTGAGTTCCACCGTAACTTACGGTTCCACCGTAAGTTACGGTGAACCTGGAATATTTCTGGTTCTACCGTAAAGCAGGGAATTCACACCGTACAACTTTTGATGTCCACCGTAAATTACGGTGGGACCGTAATTTACGGTGGGCTCTGCACATTTGCCCTTTGACTAGTTTTCAACTTTAGAGGATCATAACTTTTTACTCGCTTGTCCGTTTTAACCGATTCTTTTTACTATGAGTCCGTAATAAAATTAGGGATTCAACTATATAAATTACACATTTCAGAAACCGAGATACCGACGTTCGGCTCACAATTTCTTTGTTTCAAAATCTTCAACCCATTAACAAGGTTCAAGATTCCATATTTCCATCCTAATGACACATTAGACGTAGTTACCCAACTTCCCGGGCTTATGACCTTGGAGTATACGCGCCATACCATGGCTTCGCGTTTTCTCCGAACTAAACACTTGTTTTCACGGAATTCAAACATCCCGTTTCAAACGACACCTTCTGTTAACTTCTATTGTTTGACCCGATATACCGGGTTCGTAGACTTAAAATATCATAACCAATTTACTGATGTATTACCATCTATCACCTAACAAGATATGAGACTTTTAAGTCTCTACTCATGTGATTCGTTTTCAAGCAACATTTTGATCCGTTTGGCTATCTAGTGAAAACCATCACTTTATTAACATACCAAACCAAATTTCCATTGTTTATTTTGACCCATTTGATAATCTAGTGAACTTCGCCACTTTAACGATACATCAAACGCATCAATTACATTCCGACATCGTTTGTACATTAAAACTAAACATTATTGCATAATACAACGAGACTAAAGTCACGTACCTTTAGAGCACACCCTTTCCGCGAGTATCACCCCCGGCGTGTCCACTTGACGTTCCGGATTCTTTACCTAAAGAGTTCAATTTATAATAATAAAATTAGAACTCTTTCATAGGCTTTAACGCATTAATTCATAACATATGCAAATCTGCGTTTTTAGCCATCTTCAACGTTTTAACCCTCATTTAGGCGTTTTATCAAACACCTTGCGGGTCAGATTTCTATATGATCTAAACCAAGTTCATAACTTGAAATTATTACCCAAATCAACTTCAATTAGCCAATATACACATATTTTAACATCAATAACTTCAAAGA
This sequence comes from Helianthus tuberosus, assembly GCA_030545235.1. Classification (NCBI taxonomy): domain Eukaryota; kingdom Viridiplantae; phylum Streptophyta; class Magnoliopsida; order Asterales; family Asteraceae; genus Helianthus; species Helianthus tuberosus. The sequence goes on along the minus strand of CM060361.1, from coordinate 105,003,062 downwards.
TTAGCCCACAAATTTCAGTTTACACTAGAACAAGAGTCTTAATCCTAGTGTTTATCAAGTTCTACTAACCTTCTAATCACCCACTATAGTGATTTTGATTCTTACAACTAACATGCAATATTTTGACAAGAAATCATCTAGGGTTTGTCCCTAGACTTCACATTACTTCAATTTCATGTCTTACAACACATAATCAAGCTCTACATTCGATTTTGATCACATGCATGAACTTTGAATCAAATGAAAATGACCTAATTCAGCATACCTTATGACCCCCTTGACGAGGTGATCACGATTCCATGTTTAGATTTCGATTTCTACTGGATTTTGACCTTCAATTTGAGAGTTTAGTAGATTTTTAGGTTTTGGAAGTGTGGGTGTCGCCCCCTGCCTTCTGTTGATCGACCAGCCCTCATTTGAGGTTTTTGGTGTCACACCCCCAAAATCCACACGCGGAGTATCACCGCTTGGAGGCGTGACATGACCAGGATCAAGCCACCAATCATATTGAACATAAGTATATAGTGAAAGTCATTCATCAATACGATCAGTGTTTCCAAAACCAAATATAAACAAGTGTGTAGCGGAAGCATTTATGTAAAACCCAACATAAGTTTAAGTACAAAATGTCATTTAAGTTTAACAACACGTTCACGATCCATGTCCACAACGACTGTGCCTCCCGTGCAAGCTCCATTAGTACCTATAGTCCTGCAAGGCATGTAACAGAGAGTCAACAACTAGTTGAGCGAGTTCACAGAAAGTAATGCGTAATAGTAAGTTCGTCTGTAACATGTGGCTCTACTGGGCCGGTAGTAAGTTCTATTGGTGGGGGCTTCCCGTGTTGTATAACCACTAGACTATTTGTAACCATAAGTGTTCTTCACAACCGAGAACAGTAATACGTACAAGTGTTACGTAGGTTTTACGTAAGTATCCTTCCCGACCGAGGATAGGGGTACGCGGGGGTTTACGTAGGTTTTACGTAAGTATCCTTCCCAACCGAGGATAGGGGTACGCGTGGGTTTACGTAGGTTTTACGTAAGTGCCTGACACAACCGAGGCAGTAGTAAATATAGGTTCACGTAGGTTTTACGTGAGTATCCTTCACAACCGAGGATAGCGAATAGCATAAGTATACGTAGGTTTTACGTATGGGTCCTGCACAACCGAGGACGATGGTATGGTAGTCTAGTAATAATGTCCGCATGAATCTATTCAACCTTTTTCCTTAAATCCCATTCCCAAGCCCTGGGAATCCCATGCCTTGGTAGAAGTGTGAACTCACCTTGTTTCGCTCGGTATGCTTACGTATGTGCTCACGGTTAATCAGTCGCGTCCTAAGGTATGCACGTATAATTAATCAGTTTGCATTCAAGTTGTTTGCACGTAAACCTCATCATTATGAACATCGCATTAATAACACAGAGTATCAAATTGCACGTATTTGTGATCATACAAGTATTGCCTTTATTTATAACAGCAGTTATCTAACCCAGTTAAGTTTTAACAGAAACAGTTATGGTGTAAATTACCCAGGTCGGCGAAACACCCACTGTTTCGCCATGAGCCCCTCCGACGAAACACTCTCTGTTTCGTCAAACTAGTCTCGGCGAAACACATTGTGTTTCGCCATGTCGGTTACAACAATATATTGTGTTTCGCCGGTAACTTTGATTCGTCGGAACACATAACAGTTCAGCAATAATAACAATGTCTCAAAAACTAAAGGCCTAATGGCCGACAACTATCAATAACCGCTAATTCTCATTGGACCAAGAATAATATAAACCGATTGGACCACCCTTATTAACAACCGATTGGACCACCCTTTTTAATATCCATTAACTACACAAACAAACATCATCATTGTAAAATGGCGGTTCACAATTCCCAACCCATTGACCACCGATTGTCCCACCAATCTCGATTTTTAATAAGTAACCCATGTTACAACCATGAATCTTATCCAACCAACCGACAATTCCATGAGATGTTCTTTTCTTTACAAAACAACAATATACATATACAAACAATTAGCAAAAGAATCTTTGACTATTATATCCTGACAACGAACACATGAGCCGTAAATTAAAAGCATTCAACAAACAGACTTTTAAATCCATAACAAGTAATCGATTCTGAAAATCACACTAACCGAGATAAAAAGAACGATGAATAAGTTAAGGGGCTTCGAGAGTTCCAACAGCCGTCACACAGAAAAGGGGCGCTCTAGGGTTTCTATTTTGTTAACGTATGACGAATGAGACGGTTCCGTGTAATTTATATGCGTACAAGTGAACTGGGCCCTAATGGGCTTTGGTGAAACTGGGCTTCGGCGAAACACCTGTTTCGTCGAGATGCTTATGGCGAAACTGTCTATTTCGTCGGGTCCAGTCTGTTTCGTCGAGTCCTTTTTATGTGTTAACAGTTTTAAGTTTTCAACAGGTTTCATGTTGTACAGCCAAACACAAAATCATGCAACCACAATGCGTTCCTAAAAATATATATAAACAAAAATATAACGTGTACAGTTACAAGTTAAACAAGTCAAACAACTATACAGTCAAAGTCAACGTGCACTAAATGCGAAAATGAAAGTCGGAAACTCGAGTTGTCACATTATCCCCAACTTGAAAGAAATTTCGTCCCGAAATTTAGCATGCGGTTACTGAGGAAGCTAAGTAAGTTGTATCGTTTACTGGTTTTCCTGGGGTGTCACATCATCCCCCCGTTGAGTTGGAAATTTCGTTCCGTAATTCCGTAGTAGCTTCAGCCTCAGTAGTAGTTGCATTGTTTTCGAACAACTGGGGATATTTGAGTTCCATTCGATCTTCGCGCTCCCAGGTGAACTCTGGGCCGCGACGGGAGTTCCAACGAACTCGTACAAGAGGTATTCTGGTGTTCTTGAGGACCTTAACATCCCGGTCTGTGATTTCAACTGGTTCTTCGACGAAATGCAACCGTTCGTCGATCGTGAGCTCCTTCAAAGGAACTATAAAGGTCTCATCTGACTGCCACTTCTTCAGATTCGACACATGAAAGACGTTGTGAACTGCACTGAGTTCAGCTGGTAAGTTCAGTCTGTAGGCCACTTTGCCTATCTTTTCTATGACTTCAAATGGTCCAACGTATCGTGGATTGAGTTTGCCTCGTTTGCCAAAACGAACAACACCCTTCCAAGGTGAAACTTTGAGTAGTGCTCGATCCCCAACTTGGAATTCGAGTAGTTTCCTGTCTTTATCAGCGTATACTTTCTGACGGTCACGAGCTGCCGCCATGCGTTGTCGTATTTGAGCAATCTTTTCAGTAGTATCAACTACCATTTCTGGACCTGTGATCTGACTGTCACCCACCTCTGCCCAACAAAGAGGTGATCGGCATTTACGCCCGTACAATGCCTCAAATGGAGCAGCTTTAATGCTGGTGTGGTAACTGTTGTTGTATGAAAATTCCACAAGTGGCAGATGCTTTTCCCAGCCCTTGCCAAAGTCAATTACGCACGCCCGAAGCATGTCTTCTAGAGTTTGAATAGTGCGCTCAGACTGCCCATCGGTCTGAGGATGATAAGCTGTGCTCATGTCTAATCGAGAGCCAAAAGATTTGTGCATTGCTTGCCACAGTTCTGAAGTAAAACGTGCATCACGATCAGAGATAATAGAGGTGGGCACCCCGTGCCTCGAGACAACTTCCTTAAGGTATACGTCTGCTAAAGTGGAGAACTTATCCGTTTCCTTGATAGCCAAGAAGTGAGCAGACTTGGTGAGTCGATCAACGATCACCCAAATAGTATCATTCCCACGTTGAGATCTAGGCAGGCCAGTAACAAAATCCATGGAAATTTGCTCCCATTTCCATTGTGGTATCTCAGGTTGTTGGAGTGGGCCTGATGGTTTCTGATATTCTGCTTTGACTCTCGCACAAGTCAAACACTTGCTAACGTAAGTTGCTATGTGGGCCTTCATGCTAGGCCACCAATATGTAGTTCTGAGGTCGTGGTACATCTTATCTGAACCAGGATGTACTGAGTAGCGAGACTTATGTGCTTCATTCATTACAAGCTCGCGTAAATTACCATAGAGTGGGACCCAGATGCGTCCGATTACATAATAGGCGCCGTCTGCCTTTTGTTCTAACTTTTGCCTTGAGCCGCGTAGGGCTTCAGCCCTGACGTTTTCTGGTTTCAATGCTTCTACCTGAGCATCTCGTATCTGTGAAGGAAGACTAGACTGAATAGTGAGTTGCAACGCCCGTACACGCCTAGGTATAGTATCTTTTCGACTGAGGGCGTCGGCCACCACATTGGCTTTGCCCGGATGGTACTTTATAGCACATTCGTAATCGTTCAGTAACTCGACCCATCGACGTTGTCGCATGTTCAAGTCTTTCTGCTTGAAGATATACTCAAGACTTCTGTGATCGGTGTAGATGGTGCACTTGGTGCCATACAGATAATGTCGCCATATCTTGAGCGCAAAAACAACAGCTCCCAGCTCTAAATCGTGCGTAGTGTAATTCCGTTCGTGAATCTTAAGTTGGCGCGAAGCATAAGCAATAACTTTATCCCGCTGCATCAACACACATCCAAGACCTTGGATAGATGCATCGCAGTAGACTACAAAATCGTCCGTGCCTTCAGGCAATGAGAGGATAGGTGCGCTACAAAGTCTATCCTTTAAGTGCTGAAACGCTGTTTCCTGTCTGTCACTCCAACGGTAAACAATACCTTTCTGTGTCAGTAATGTAAGCGGCTGTGCAATCTTTGAGAAGTCTTTGATAAACCGTCTGTAATAACCCGCCAAACCCAAGAATTGGCGTATTTCTGTCGGTGTACTAGGTGCAGGCCAGTTCTTAATCGAATCTATCTTGGATGGATCGACATGAATCCCATCCGTGTTTACCACGTGGCCTAGAAAGTGGACTTCACGAAGCCAGAAGTCGCATTTTGAAAACTTAGCGTACAGTTGTTCCGTTCGAAGGAGTTCCAGAATAAGTCGTAAATGTTGCTCGTGTTCCTCCCGATTCTTCGAATAGATCAGGATGTCATCAATGAAAACAATAACAAACTTGTCAAGATAAGGTTTACACACCCTGTTCATAAGATCCATGAAAACCGCAGGCGCGTTCGTTAGCCCGAATGGCATAACCAAAAACTCGTAATGGCCGTAGCGAGTTCTGAATGCTGTTTTGGAGACGTCCTCATCCCGGACTCTCAGTTGATGGTAACCTGACCTCAGGTCAATCTTTGAGTAATAGCTCGACCCTTGCAACTGGTCGAATAAGTCGTCGATGCGTGGAAGAGGATAACGATTCTTCACTGTCACCTTGTTCAGTTCGCGGTAATCTATGCACATACGAAAAGTACCGTCTTTCTTCTTTACAAATAATACTGGAGCTCCCCAGGGCGAAGAGCTAGGACGTATGAAACCCTTTTCCAAGAGTTCTTGCAATTGCTTAGACAGTTCTTCCAGTTCATTTGGAGCTAAGCGATAAGGTGCTCGGGCTATAGGTGCTGCTCCCGGAGCTAGCTCGATCTGAAATTCGATCTGGCGATGAGGCGGTAGCCCAGGTAACTCTTCAGGAAACACTTGAGGAAAGTCGCGTACTACAGGAATATCCCCAATCTTTTTCTCTGTCGCCGATGTATCAGTAACGAGTGCTAAAATAGCTATGTGGCCCTTTCGTAAACACTTCTGTGCCTTCAATAAGGAGATGATGCCACTCACGACACCACTCTTGTCGCCTTGAACTTCGAGAGGTTCTTTGCCAGAACGAGGAATACGAATGATCTTCTCCTTGCATAGGATTTCTGCTTGCTGTTGGGATAACCAATCCATACCGATGACAATGTCGAAACTACTCAGAGTTATAGGAATGAGATCGATAGAGAAAGTCTGACCAGCGAGGATAAGATTACAGCCCTGAACTATGTGTGTGGCCTCTAGACTTTTACCGTTAGCTAACTCTACGACATGTTTGGTGTTCAAAAGTGTTGGTGCGCGTTTAAGCATTTGACTAACGTTCAGAGACATATAACTGGTATCCGCACCCGAATCAAATAATACGGTAACATAAAAGTCGTCGAGAAGAAACTTACCCGTAACCACATTAGGATCGTTCCTTGCGTCACTCTGACCAATCACAAACATACGACCCTTTGCACCATTGTTGTTGTTGTTTCCCCCATTGTTGCTCCCAGTGCCCTGATTATTGTTGTTGTTGTTCCCATTTCCCTGGTTGTTGTTGTTCTGGTTTCGGTTTAACTGAGGGCAGTGTCTTTTGAAGTGACCTTCAGCACCACAATGAAAACATCCCTTGTTACCCTGTTGTTGGTTCTGTTGCGTTTGCTGCTGCTGCTGATTCTGAGTTACAGGCCGTGGGCTCCTACAATCCTTGGCCTCATGACCCATCCTGAGGCACCTCCGACAACGACCCTTGTTGCACTGGCCACTGTGATGCCTGTTACAGTTGTTACACTTTGGGAGGTTCCCTCGATAACCACCCTGCCTGTGACTGCCCGAAGATTGCTGACTAGGGCTCTGATAGTTGTCAGTCTTTCGCTGCTGAACTTGAGGCTGTACTAAAGCTGAACCTTTGCTGGAATCCCCCTCCCATTTTCTCTTGTTATCACTGGGGGTAGCAGGAGTAGTTGCTGAAACAGTAGCAGTAGTAGTAGCGCTGATACGTTTAGGCAGTTTGTTCTGTTCCACTGCCTGATCGGTGAGGCGATGAGCTAGCTTGACGATCTGTTGAATAGTGCCAAGATTCGCTGAGGTTACATGGCTTTGAATCTCCGGCACCAGACCATTGAGATACAGTTCGATACGCTTAATAGGAGGGTCCACCATAGTAGGACACAGAATAGCCAACTCATTCGATCTTCTGGTGTACGCTTCAATTTCTGACCCCGTCATTTTCAAATGGTAAAACTCTACCTCCAGCTTATGAATATCATCACGGCTACAGTATTCCTCTTTAATCAAATCCTTGAAATCATTCCAGGGTGTGGCGTTAGCAACAGCCAACCCTAACATCTGCACTTGCGCATTCCACCAAGTCAGCGCAATGCCTTCTAGTGTACCAGTGGCGTACTTCACCCTGCGAGCCTCAGGGCATTCACACATTTCGAATACTGACTCGAGCTTTTCAAACCAATGGAGGAGTCCAACCGCTCCTTCCGTGCCACTAAAGGTAGTAGGACGACAGTCCATGAAAGTTTTGAAGGTACAAACAGGTGGCTGAGCGTGCTGACCTGTTGTATATAAGAATCCAGTACAAGATTAAAACACAGGAGTTGGTTTAGGAGTGTAGGATCTAAAGATCCTAGTGTGAGTTACAACTGCAGGGTATACCTCCTGCTTGTGCGGCTGTAAGTGCCTTAGCAATTCTTTCGTTAATGAGAGCCGTCAGTTGGGCTTGCGTCATGTTGATACGTCCAGACATGATCTTCATAGTAAATATGACATAAGTGAGAGAGGTTCGCGAGTAGTGCGATAACAAAAGAGAGTAAGCACACCAATGTTCTCATGCAATAGTGTTAAGTTAACCTAAGCATACCCGGAGCAAAGTTCTATGCGATTCTAGCAAGTAGGCAATAAGACATATACCATATTACCTATAGTGATGAGTCTTGCACGTGGAGCGAGGCGTCGTTGTGGATCGCTGAGCACTGTTCTGGTTATAGTCTGGTTTCAATAAAAATGTTTTCCCCTTATTAAAACCGAGTTCTCTATAACCAATGGCTCTGATACCAATCTGTCACACCCCCAAAATCCACACGCGGAGTATCACCGCTTGGAGGCGTGACATGACCAGGATCAAGCCACCAATCATATTGAACATAAGTATATAGTGAAAGTCATTCATCAATACGATCAGTGTTTCCAAAACCAAATATAAACAAGTGTGTAGCGGAAGCATTTATGTAAAACCCAACATAAGTTTAAGTACAAAATGTCATTTAAGTTTAACAACACGTTCACGATCCATGTCCACAACGACTGTGCCTCCCGTGCAAGCTCCATTAGTACCTATAGTCCTGCAAGGCATGTAACAGAGAGTCAACAACTAGTTGAGCGAGTTCACAGAAAGTAATGCGTAATAGTAAGTTCGTCTGTAACATGTGGCTCTACTGGGCCGGTAGTAAGTTCTATTGGTGGGGGCTTCCCGTGTTGTATAACCACTAGACTATTTGTAACCATAAGTGTTCTTCACAACCGAGAACAGTAATACGTACAAGTGTTACGTAGGTTTTACGTAAGTATCCTTCCCGACCGAGGATAGGGGTACGCGGGGGTTTACGTAGGTTTTACGTAAGTATCCTTCCCAACCGAGGATAGGGGTACGCGTGGGTTTACGTAGGTTTTACGTAAGTGCCTGACACAACCGAGGCAGTAGTAAATATAGGTTCACGTAGGTTTTACGTGAGTATCCTTCACAACCGAGGATAGCGAATAGCATAAGTATACGTAGGTTTTACGTATGGGTCCTGCACAACCGAGGACGATGGTATGGTAGTCTAGTAATAATGTCCGCATGAATCTATTCAACCTTTTTCCTTAAATCCCATTCCCAAGCCCTGGGAATCCCATGCCTTGGTAGAAGTGTGAACTCACCTTGTTTCGCTCGGTATGCTTACGTATGTGCTCACGGTTAATCAGTCGCGTCCTAAGGTATGCACGTATAATTAATCAGTTTGCATTCAAGTTGTTTGCACGTAAACCTCATCATTATGAACATCGCATTAATAACACAGAGTATCAAATTGCACGTATTTGTGATCATACAAGTATTGCCTTTATTTATAACAGCAGTTATCTAACCCAGTTAAGTTTTAACAGAAACAGTTATGGTGTAAATTACCCAGGTCGGCGAAACACCCACTGTTTCGCCATGAGCCCCTCCGACGAAACACTCTCTGTTTCGTCAAACTAGTCTCGGCGAAACACATTGTGTTTCGCCATGTCGGTTACAACAATATATTGTGTTTCGCCGGTAACTTTGATTCGTCGGAACACATAACAGTTCAGCAATAATAACAATGTCTCAAAAACTAAAGGCCTAATGGCCGACAACTATCAATAACCGCTAATTCTCATTGGACCAAGAATAATATAAACCGATTGGACCACCCTTATTAACAACCGATTGGACCACCCTTTTTAATATCCATTAACTACACAAACAAACATCATCATTGTAAAATGGCGGTTCACAATTCCCAACCCATTGACCACCGATTGTCCCACCAATCTCGATTTTTAATAAGTAACCCATGTTACAACCATGAATCTTATCCAACCAACCGACAATTCCATGAGATGTTCTTTTCTTTACAAAACAACAATATACATATACAAACAATTAGCAAAAGAATCTTTGACTATTATATCCTGACAACGAACACATGAGCCGTAAATTAAAAGCATTCAACAAACAGACTTTTAAATCCATAACAAGTAATCGATTCTGAAAATCACACTAACCGAGATAAAAAGAACGATGAATAAGTTAAGGGGCTTCGAGAGTTCCAACAGCCGTCACACAGAAAAGGGGCGCTCTAGGGTTTCTATTTTGTTAACGTATGACGAATGAGACGGTTCCGTGTAATTTATATGCGTACAAGTGAACTGGGCCCTAATGGGCTTTGGTGAAACTGGGCTTCGGCGAAACACCTGTTTCGTCGAGATGCTTATGGCGAAACTGTCTATTTCGTCGGGTCCAGTCTGTTTCGTCGAGTCCTTTTTATGTGTTAACAGTTTTAAGTTTTCAACAGGTTTCATGTTGTACAGCCAAACACAAAATCATGCAACCACAATGCGTTCCTAAAAATATATATAAACAAAAATATAACGTGTACAGTTACAAGTTAAACAAGTCAAACAACTATACAGTCAAAGTCAACGTGCACTAAATGCGAAAATGAAAGTCGGAAACTCGAGTTGTCACATTTGGTTTGTTTTATTTTAATAATATTAGTATCTTAAGTTTCAATTTTTAACAATTTAAGTCCCTCCACTCTTATTTAGTTTATATCCTTGTCCTTTTAACTCATTCAAGTGTTACTACAAGACTCCTAACTAACTAGGTTATTTGTCCTAGTTAGTTTATTCTTGTTCATTATACAACTTTATAATTCTAGTATAAAGTTTTGAAATTTCGGGATGTTACAGTCCACCAGCTCCTCGCCGTAGTGGCGGAGTTCAGCCAAGTTCTCGGTGCTCATTGGTGGGTTTGCTGCAGGCTTAGGGTCAAACTGGGGGAAAAAGGTGTTAGGGTTATTCAAGAGATTCTGAAATTGCCAATCACTTGTCCACCATTCCTCCTATTCACTGGGTAAAAGTTGGTGGCTGACAATGGGATATGGGAAAGCAGGTTCTAAGGTAACTGGAGGTTGTGATTCAGCGGGGTAATTGAAGAGGTCTTCAATGGCAGGTCCAATGAGGTCACAATTTGCCAGTTTGCGATCAATATCCTCCCAGGGTGGCCTTTCCTGGGCTTGCCCTGAACTTTCCCTGATCTCTTTTCCTTTCCCTTTATCATTTGGGTCCTCAGTCTTTTTAACCCTCTGTGCGGCTGGTTTCTTCCTCCGTGCGCGTCTCCAGCCTATGATTCTCCTTCTCTTTTTCGACTTGGGTTTCTCCTGAGGTTGGGCTTGGAATTCCATAGGTTTTTCAGTGTCAGCCCAATAACCGGAAAAGCCCTCGGAAACTTCCATGTCAGTAGGATAGATAGTGAGATTCTGAAGAGCTTCAGATAACTCATTCATGCTATCAGAATATAAGGAAACACAAAATCCTAGTTAGAATGTTATTTACAGAATCACAGAATGGCAATTAATTAAATTAAGTATTTTTTAATACTTAATTGCTTAAATCAGTGGCTCTGATACCGCCTTTTTCTGTCACGGTCCCCGTCCCGGTGTAACCCGGTCCAGGAGCCGAGGGACAGAAACTCGTGGTATTTATTATTTGATTTGACAGCGGAAGTTTAACATGATCTTTTGAAACTTGAAAATGCCCAATTATTTTATTTCATAAATTGGGACAAACCATGTTTATTTATTTTACTGAGCCACCACTTCAAGCTTGTTAGTGCTCCGTAGCACGTTTTCCTTGATTCACAGTAAGTCACCTGAAACATGTTTTGAAAATATTTTATCAGCGGGGAAATATTGGCGAGTCATTCAGATTAAATAAAACGATACATTAGTTATAAATTACAGCATAAGAGCGATTACAATGGCTACTATCTTATTTTTATCTGGCGCCGTGTCACACCTTGGTGACGATGGTCATACCACTATTGGGTTCTTTCACCCAAGTAGTGATGATTATCACTGTTAGGTTGGTGAACCTAACCGTGAGAAATTAGCAATGTGCACAATACCCCACTTAACAGTGATTCAAGATAACCAAGACTTAATCCCTGTAATTATAACTTTTTGAAAACAATTTAGGTATAGTAAAACATTGTTGATAAAAGAGAATGACTCACATTGCAAGTTTAGTTGGGCAGAGTTTAGCCTACTGATAAGCCTGATAACCTAATTTAAACAACAATGCACATGAAACTAGGTCAGTAACTTAATACAACATTTACGATACGCTCACGAAATCAAAACCCTCACGACGCATGACAAAGTATAGCCCAAATACGACAACACTTAAACATCCATCAGATCGGTTTCAATCGATCGGACATTGTATCGTAGCAGTGATCGAGTTAATACCCTGTATCGTAGGAGCGCCTGGACACCTAAAGACTCGTTTTCTACCGAATTTGGACGTTTTGAAGCTAAATTTTCGAATACGGAAGCAAGTCCCATGCACAGGAAATTTATAGCCACATTTCAGGTTTTACGCGGCCCGCGTAAGCCTTAACATGGCTTTTACGCGGCTCGCGAGGTCCCCTATCCTAGGTGTAGGGCTGGTGTGTCACGAGTAGGGTTGCCACGTGTACGACACGTGGGTTGAACACTTATCCGAATGTTTTTTAAGTTGGCGCGGCCCGCGTAGATGTAACCTTATGGTTTACGCTGCCCGCGTGAAAACCAATTTCCTTAAATTCTTGGTTTTTCATGCACATTAGGGTTTCAGAGATCCGGGTTTTCACTTATGGGTCGTTTTTGGACATTTTTACAGGTCCTTACACATGACCTCACTAGCTCCTCAGACTGCAAGTTCCATTCCATCGATTTATCTAACGACCTGCAAGTATGCAGAAAAGTGTGTCAACATAAAGTTGGCAAGTTCACGGTTTTGTTTAACGTAAATCAAGTAAGTGTTTAGCTTAAAGACATGTCAAGAATAATAAACTCGATACCGAATAACTGTTATGTTTGTTGTGCCCTCATCAATGTCTATCACATTGATACAAATGTTTAGGGCCCTTAGTTAACGCATGGATCCCAACACGGTGTGAGGTTTGTCAAATCTAATATCGCTATCAACTAATACCCCGTTGCCTCCCAGGCAACTAGCTCGGTAGTTACTAGGGACTTTCGTGATAGAGCTTGAGTTTATTAACCGACATCCAAATTAAACTACAACATTTAAAAAGTATTCCTCCCTGGAATATTAGTTTTGTCCCCCTAGGACGCATGCTTGTGAAAGAGTAGTGAACTCACCTTAGCTTGCTCGGTATGTGTTAACGTACTTCTAGCATCAGTAATATGTTAGGTCTGTTACATGCGACCTAATGTACAAGTGGATGAAGAAGAACCGGTGGATGAGGAGATATAGTTAGAGTCTCCTCCATATTAGGAAACCGGTTGAGTTAGTTAGACCGAATCCTGAGATTGATCATGCTCGTATTCCTTATCCTGAACGTGTAAAGAATAAAAAATACACTAAAGAATATGGGTATTTCTTAGACATTTTCAAACAAATTAAGATCAATCTTCCATTAATCGAAGCCCTCAAGCATATGCCGAAATATGCTAAATTCTTAAAGGATCTCCTGAAAGGGAAAGATAAGTTAGAGGAGCTTTCGAATGTTTCATTAAATGCTGAATGCCCTGCTGTTGTGACGAACAAACTACCCGAGAAACTCACAGAACCGGGTATCTTCGTGATCCCGTGTTTGTTTGTTGGTGATGTTCAGAATCATGCGTTAGCCGACCTTGGTGCTAGTATTAATTTGATGCCATATTCATTTATGAAAAACTAGGCCTTGGTGATCTCAAACCTATTCGCATGACCTTAGGCTTAGCTGATAAAACCGTTAAGTATCCCCGGGGAATTGTTGAAAATCTGCTCATAAAAGTTGACAAATTTGTTTTCCCGGTGGATTTTGTAGTGCTAGATACGAAGGCGGACGAAAATGTGCCTTTAATTTTAGGACGTCCATTTTTGCGCACTGCTAAGGCCCTTATAGATGTTTTCTTAGGTAATTTTACGCTAAGAGTGGGTGAGGAAACGGTAGTCTTCAAGGTCAATAAGACGAGAGGCTCGAATGCCAAGGTAGAGGCGGTAGCAGCAGTCAGGGAAAGTGAAAGGGATGAGAGAGGTGAGAATGAGGGGATGAGTGATCCTGGTTTAGAACTGTGATAGAACCCAAGTGTGGGGATCAATCAGGTAGAAAAGTAAAAGATTTAGAGAACATAATAGAATGGTTAGAATCTAAGATAAAAACACTGAGCAGGGGATGGATATATAAATCAAACATCTGGATTCAAACTGCCTGATGATGAATTGCGAGGTTGTTAGGGGTATGAGGGAATATGGAGAGATTCGGGTAATCATCGGTATGATAGTGCTACAGCCCGAGACATAGGATACGGAGGTGAGCTGGGTCTACATGATCCTCCGTGAGTGGTAGAGAAGTGAAATAATTAGGGTGAAAGCCTTTTTTGTAGAGTTTGTAGATTTTAGTTCGTTTGCCGTGATTTTGAGTCTTTATCATACGTTAGGTAGTTTTGTGTTTTGCATTTTCGTGTTTTGAGTTTTTTGCAGGTAATCATATCCGTGGGGGACTTAAGAATGTGAAGAAACGAAGTTTCGAAGTGTTTTCTACTCAAAAAGTTGGTTTAGAAAGTGCTTTGGACGAGTTGGGAAGAATATGGAAAAACTTCGAAGGCATGGAGGCCATAAAAAGAAGAAACCATATGTGAAAAAGGTCCCTCCATGTCATGCGAAGGGCATAAGGTGATTCCATCGTGTAGCGCGAAGATAAACAATTAAAAATCTATTTTATGCTAGCGCCACACCACGTAGAGGAAGGAGCAGAACCCGTTGCGTAGGCGACACAGGTGTTTCTTGGCCAAAGTGTTGCCTTTGTCTGGTTTGTTAGTTTTTCGCATTTGGGTCGTATACGGTACGTGTTTACTTGTATTTTATGTCCTTTATTTTGTACTATGAGTCTAATTTAGTGTTCTTGAATCGGTTTTTGTTTTAGAGTCAGTATTGCTTTGGTTTTTGCTTGTTTTTGTTTATGTAGGTTTGATTCGTACCACCCATACGCAATCTCCATTCGGGTGATTTTTGCTTGTTGGAAGAGAGTTTGTGAAGCTTAACATTATAAAACCAGCTAAGTCCTTTCCAATTTGTCCTTTGTTTTTTTTATTTCTTATTTATTTTAGTCTTTTGAGTCGGTTTCCATCCTACATTGATTGCAATGTAGAGTCTAAGTGTGGGGATGTGAAACTATCGTTTGAGTCTATATAGAGTCGTTTGAGTCATAAACATTGAAAAAATACAAAAAAAATTAAAAACTTGAAAATCCAAAAAAATAGAAAAATGTTCCTGTTTAAGAAGTTTTGCAAATAAAAATGGAAAATGATAGTAAAGTCGGGCATGTTCGGGTTTCAAATAGTAATAATATATGTTAGCCTGAAATAGGTAAGTAGGTTTGACCTGGTTTTTAGGTTCCTTTGATAGTTTGCTAGTGGGTTCTCATCTAGGAGAAGTAGGAAGCCGAAACCGCCAAAAATAGTGTAAAAAATTTCATTATAAGCTAAAATTGGCAGAACTTTTTATCAAAAAAATATAGAATAAATGAGCTAGATTGAAAAAAATGAGGCCTGTGTAATCTTCGTTGGGGATGGTGACTCTGACTTAGATTGCCTCTAGGTTAAGTTAAGAAAAATGCAAAAATTACTGACGCTCACGTTGTTGCTCTCGAGGATGGTGACTCTGGTTGAGACAACCTCTGGGTTAGGTATGCAAAGACTAGTGCTAAAAAAATATAAGAAAAAAAAATTGATGATAAATTCTCTTAATTTTGGTATAAAACGGTTGCGAAAGAATCCAGTGATTCGTTCCATTGGTTTTATGAGCTTGAGGCGGGATTAGGTGAAACTATGGCTTTTAGTGTGAGACCCTAGGTAGATTAACTGAATTTAAACATAAATTGCATGAAAAGGGCTTGGAACCGGGTTTGTGTTTTAGTGGACACTTATATTTGCAATCGCGGTTAATACGAGTTTTAATGTTTATAAATTAAATTAAATTTTGAACTTGGATTTTTGCTTTAACTATAATTCCGTTTGCATAGATCTTTTTCGGGGACGAAAAAAAGAGTAAGTGTGGGGATATTTGATGTACTGTTGTAACACCTCGTAAAATCGTATCCAATAATGTATTGACACGTGCCCCTATTCCTAATTGTTCCTAATGTTGGCTAGGAGGGATTATTTTTGCCAAATGTGAAAACTATGAATGTGGAGGGACTAAAAGTGTCAACATAGTTAAACTATGCCCCTGAGTAACCTTCTACGGTGTCCATATTCTCATATGAGCCACTTGTTTGACGAGAGGAACCGTTTGTGAAATTATGTGAAAGTTTGTTATTTAGAGGACTAAAGGCGTCAACATGTTAATTTATATCTCTGAGTGACCCTTTAATGAACCGGGAGCTTAATGATGTTCGGTCATACTCTCGGGTGTGCCAGGTATTGGCCATGAAGGGCTATTTATACTAATATTGATGATACATAAGAATATGGAAGTTTAGGGGCCAAATGTGTCAAAGCTTGAAATATGGTTTGTGGGCCGAAGCCCTTTGCGGACCATATGCATTGGACCCCTACGGTCCGTATGTAGTTGTGCAACTACAAAAATTTGCTTGGTGGCCACTCCAAGCTGCCATACACCTCATAAAAGATACCATTGGCTGAATGCTTGTATTGGACACGTTATGGACACTTGTATGCATCTCCTAAGCTCTCATAACACCACGAATGGTCACAAAGATCCTCCAATTACTATAAATAGGTGCCATGTTCTTTCTTTTGAACTTTCACCTTTTTCTTTCACACTCCTCTCATCTCCTGGAGATTCCCAGCTATTGAGAACTTCCATTTGAGTTATATTTCATCAGTGGATCACATGTAAGTGTTCCCTTCTTTGTTATTTTCGTTTATAGGCTTTTTAAAGCCAAAAGTCAAGCGTTTGCGATAAACACTTTGATTTTCGGTTTAGACCTTAATGGTCCAGCCATTGTTCGAGACGAACATGGCTACATGATCGTAATTAGGTAGGTGTTAATCCCTCAAAAGGGCACCTCCTGAAAATCACGTTTACTAGGTCAATTGATGGGTCAACGTTTTAATATTTAAAAAGTCAAATGGGTCAGTTTTTGAAATTATCAGAATCTGAGTTTATAGGTGTTCTAAATTATTTTTAACACTTAAATAACTTGGTAATAATTATTAGAACATGTGTAAACATGTTCGGCTCGTCAATTCCAGTTTTAGAGTCGGTTCGCAACCGAAACTCGCGAAGTTTGACTTCTGCTTTGACTTTCGATTTTGACCCGATTTAGAATAGTTTGATACGGATTTAAGGTTACCGAAACTCGTGAAGTTTGACTTCTACTTTGACTTTTGATTTTGACCCGGTTTAGAATAGTTTGATACTGATTTAAGGTTCCATTATTATCGTAATATAATATAGTATAACCCTCTGAGGTTATATTACATGATCATAATAGTAAACTGAGTTTTATGTATGTTTCCGTTGTTAAGCCATACTTTGACTAATTTGCCATTTTTATTAAAAACAACGATTTAATCACTAATGAACTTTCAAATGACTTATGTACTGATATGTTTACATGTTTAACTTATTTTGATGTTATTAAAATGGTTGAAACATGAGTTTCCATATAATGTCGTAAATTATATTTTAAAGTGACCAAAATGCCCTTTCAGCACATAGAACGGTTTTAAACATAATTTCTTATACCAAACTCATTACCTACTGATATAATATCATAATTAGAATATTTGGGGATATCAAATCAGTTTATAATCTGAGTTTATGTACAAGTTCTTTTATTAAGTCATTAAATGACATAAATGCCCTTTTGGCACATAACAAGGTTTTAAATCTTAATTTTTATACAAAACCTTTTACCTACTGTTATGTTATGTTAAATAACATATTTAAATAGTATAAACCTGGTTATAACTTCTGTTTTGACATAGGATCGGAAATATCGTCATGTAACGACTTAAAACGCCCTTTTGGCGCATAATATGGTTCTAAACCATATTTATCAATCAAGAATTGTTACCTATTGATTTAATAACTTATTTAAAATGTTTCTACAGTAGGTACATGTTTATAAACTCAGATTCCCAAATAAGTTATCAAACTATGTGTGAAATGACCAAAATACCCTTTTGGTGCATAGTTTGGTCTTCAACTATAAAACACACATATATTTGAAATCCTATTGATATTATATCATAAATAAAGTATTTTTACAGAATGTTTATGGTCATAACATCAGATTATATGCAAGTTCCTTTTATACGTCAGTAAGTGACCAAAACGCCCTTATGAGGCATAGTTTGATTTTAGAACCTTAACGGGCATAAAAGTTGATATCCTACTGATATTATAACTTGTTTAAAGTATATTGGCATATAGAACTTGTTCATGACTCATCCGGTTACCTGTTATAGCTTATACGCATACGGTTAGGCTTATGTAACTAGTTTACATAAGTTTACCGAAACGAGTTTAACGTTATCATTTTTATCTCAATTTCCAGAATGTTATTTGTTTACCCATATTGTACAAGTCTTAGTACATGTTGGTTTTAAACTACATTCTATTCCGGACATCGCTTAATCAAGCGTATCGTACCTTTTCGATATTTTAAGCTAGACGGTCTAAGTCTACGACTTGAATTAGACGCATTAGCATTCTAGTTGGTTATTTATAACATTCTTCTAGACTAGAGCATTCTAGTAAATTATTACCTATGCTTACTTAATTGAATACGGCTGATTTATTATAAATCTTGCTTTGTAAGACGAGTGTTAGCTCATGTAAATACGCTTAACCTATTTTCCATATACGGGCGTGGGTTACGGTAAATTATTACCGCATGGTCGGGTATGGGATCGAAGACCAATGTGTTGGGAATTCAAATAACCCGTTTTAAATCATATTGCTTGACTTAAACAATGGGGTTTAATGCGACCATGTCCTGGATATCCTCGGCTCATTTAATTCTAAGTGGCCACGACTAAGCGCGGGGTGTAGGCATACACCTGACAGACGCTAATGCTTTACTAAAATGATTTTTTAACCCAATATGGGTTTTGCCCAATATGGGTATTCCAAATAAGGGAATAAGTAGTGTGTCGGTTAATCACGTCTCGACTTTGTTACCGGGTCCCATATGTGTTGTCAAGCCCTTTAAAACTGATAACATGAGATATAGTTTGTGCCAAGTTATTTATGAAAATTATATGTACCATTGTGTACATGAAAACAATTTTGAAAATGTTTTCAAAATGTGTCGGTTGATTGTATTTACTAGTGTAAACTGACATATTTTCAAAAGACTAAGTGACATGTGCAAATACGTAAATAGGCTGGAAGTTGCTTGGTAATGCTAGAAGAGGAATTTGCAACTCCTTTGCATAAAGCCTATTATTCTGATGTTCTCTCTTTGTACATTTTATGATCCACATGTGGATCCTTATTATTACGGGTCGTCTGTATTTATTATTTTGACCTTTAGACAAATTGGTTTGTAATAATAATTTTAGTCCAAGACTTCCGCTGTGTTATATGTGAATATTAACTATGATGATACCAATCCTACGTCATGATACTCCCCACCGGGCCCACCGGGTTTGTGGTTGAAATATCGGGGTGTAACAATTGCAAAATACATCCATTTATCATGTAATGTTTGTATAATTTGCTTGTCGTTTTCGTTAGTTTGTAGCTAGAATTAGTTACTTCTAATACGTTTATGTTTTGCAGGTCTTCGTTGGTGAAAGTAGCTGAAAAGAGTGGAAACGTGTAAATTATGCTAAAACCAAGTGTTGGAACGTGAACAGAATCTCGATGGATTAAACAGATTAAAAAATGTGATTTTGATGCCTGTCGGTTAGCGCGACAGGATTTGGAGGTAGCTTCGTGTGTGAAGATGATAAGTTTGACTCGTTTGACTTTGTTAGTGCCGTGTGACGCGAAGAAGAATACACATGCCCTTCGCATAGCGCGAAGGGGTGTAATTACACGACAAAATTAGATTTGGACCAGGATTCTTGTTCCAAACCATATATAAACATCTTTAAACCCTAATTAACCTAATTATGAATTAGCAACCATTGGAGACGAATTTCAGTCAAAGTTTA
The DNA here is from genome assembly GCA_030545235.1 of Helianthus tuberosus. Taxonomy (NCBI): domain Eukaryota; kingdom Viridiplantae; phylum Streptophyta; class Magnoliopsida; order Asterales; family Asteraceae; genus Helianthus; species Helianthus tuberosus. The sequence goes on along the minus strand of CM060361.1, from coordinate 104,983,456 downwards.
AGACTTTTGGAGCGGTTTTAAAGGCCTGAAGGATCGGGTTGAAGATTGGAAGTTGAGGAAGTCATCCGGGTCATCTTTTCATTAATGGGGTTTCTTTATCTTTGTTTCTTATTCTATGATCATGTTTCTTGCACTTAAAAATACTTGTTTGTTAATGCTTTCAATAACTATTATTGGCTAATTTTCTTTTATTACCTTGACTTGGATAATGGATTTATAAAGTTCTGATTTTTATTATGTTTACTTAATTATTTATGGATTTTTACAAAAGTAGTCAATTTGGTTTATTGGTTTAATGTGTTTGCATGCTTAGAATTATATAATTTTCATTTATTGCTTCATATGAGTATTGGCGGATGTCTTTCACATAATAGATTCATACTAGGTTATAAATTAATTTTATAATCTTTAGGGTTAATTGCGCAATACACCTTAGAAGTAATATTTGGTAATTTAATAAGTTTAAGTGTTCTACTAATTTCAATAGCTGTGAGGTGCGAAATTATTGTTAGGTCTTCGTCATTAAATTGCTAGGTAGGGTCTTCGTGAGGAGTCTGAACTAGTTTCCTTAGTAATAGTTGTCTAACAAGTTAAACTGAAACTCGAATTCTATCCTAGGTTTATAACCCGTGAGGGAGTGAATCATATTAGGGTACTTTTGTAAACCTAGATAACCCGTGTGGGATTCTAGTTAACCGGTAATCGTAACAGCCTTTAGATTTCCATGAGTGTCTCCTCGAGAAGGGTCTAGGGTCTTGTTCGGTGTCTCGACATGTTTAGTATATAATGATCCTGGTATCATAATAATTAATAAACATAATAAGTCATTACTATAATAAATCAGGAATTCAGTCTAGGCAGTTGTTTCCATCAATTGATTAAAATCCAAGTTAATTCGTGCTTCGTTAATTTTAGTTAATTAATTTAAATTGCAATTTTAGGATATTTAGAAACCCCCCCCCCCCCCCCCAACAAATATTAAAATGGTTAATGTCGTGTGCGTGTCAGTCTACGTCTAGATAGATTCTAGTTAACATAATTAGAGAGTCGTGGGTTCGATAGTCGGACTTACTTTAGCTATACTGCATTGATCTGTACACTTGTCGGTTGTGTGGTCTAAGTTTTAGAGAGTATGTCTTTAAAGTTTAAAACTTAGTGTGTCTAGTTTAGGTTAGTATTAGTATTTTTTTATTTGACCACTTTTAGCACATCATACGCATAACTCCAACAAATAATTCAGATCATTATACAATGCACTAACTCGGACTATGTAAACTCGATCCCACATTAATAACCCCGATGCACGTTGACATATAATTAAGTCCTGACATGTATTATATTCAAAACTCAATTGGCATGTTTTGTAAGTAATTTCGAACATGAATATGTAATTAGATCCGAAGAGCCCTTTTACTCAATAAATTCGGAGACTACATTGCGTTTCATATTTACAGACTTCTTAACTAACCCGGACCCCATTACTTTTGAAAAAACTAGGAATTATGATAGGCTGGCCCAAAAGAAACTCGGACTCCCTTTAATCTTATAAGAACCCGGAAAGCCCAAGTCCCTTTAGCAAATTCGGACCACCTCCGCTTCTATTAAACTCAGAATACCTTGTCATTTAATAACTCGGAGGTTATGAATCAAACCCGAACATCACATTAAACAAAAAGTTCGGAACATCATCACCCATATTAAACTCGGATCACATGCTCTATAATAAACTCAGAACATATGATCTTTATTAAACTCGGAATATACAAAACAAGGCCGAACCCTTTTTATTATAGTTAATAAATTCGGACTAATATACAACGTAGTAAACTTGGAAGGTTTGAAATAAATTCGGAACCAATGAAGTGTTTAATCCTGGACCTCTACATGAAAACCCGGAAAACCTTTTAATCGTTAAATCGGACACAAGTTTATTTAATAAACTCGGAACATGATTATATATAACTCGGACTCAGTGTATATATTACCCCGGACTTTGTGACTTCATAAAGTCGAACTAGTTAACAATCGCACATTAACACAGAATAAGCAAGTTCCTCAATGTAACAGTTACAGTTTTGCAGTTCTACGATCAAAAACACTAATAAACACAACATTTTGGCAGTTCTAGCATGTCAATAGCATTCCTAACATCTTGTAACAATTTCAAATTCGTGCACAAACACTCATACATTCATTAAAGCATGATTACATAAACATAGAACAATTGTTTGGATTTCCAGGGTTTGCATGAAATCAAAAGAACAAAGATGCAACGTATAACATAAACACTTACCTTAGATTCGCTATAGGGTTTGTTCTTGAAGAATTGGAAGATCAGAATTGCCAATGATAGTGTGTGAGATTGGTGTAGAAATGATTTAGCTAAACACTGATGATTAGAGAACTGCCATATGATGGATTATGAGTAGTGTTTAGGGTTTCCAGTATTTTATTAGAGTTTCAATATTAACTCTTAACACCCTTAACTAATTATCTTTCACACAAAGCATATAACATCTTGTAATTTACAATTAAAGCATATAATTCACGTATTTGTCAAGCAACGCATAAGTTCCGTATAAACCTTCCATTTATTATTATTCGAGTTAGTCACCAACGTTCGAGAATTCACTCGTGTGTGTTCCAGTAATTCCCCGAATTACCAAAGTAGACTCATTTAACTAACCCTAGTTAAACGTAGTGCTATGAATGTATGTCTAAACTAACTGTGGTTAGGTTAAAGTGTTAACTTGAAATTACGGGTTTTCACACTATGTATAATGCATAACACAAGGACATTTTAAGATACCCAAAACTTATTAACTTCTCTTGCTTTAATATATAAAGTACAACCTAAAACGAAGGTAAATTTGTCTTTTAAACACTAATTACACTTTAATCGCCTCATCTTAAATACACTATAATCACTCGTCTATAATAAAATTATAGATCACTAGTGGGTAGTTACAGTTTATCCCCTTATAAAAAAATAACTACCCCCATGATTATTAAACGGTTATAACTTTTTAATTCTCTTTAATTTGAGTATAGTATTACTATAGTTTTTAATTAAAAAATTGATATAAGGGTGAATAATAACTGAATCTTTAACCAAAAAAGAACCGAAAACCGACGAAATTAACCAAAATCAACCAAAAACTGAATTAACTGAAACTGATTAACCATAACTCGAATTAAAAAAAAAACTGATTATCGGGTTTTTGTACTTTTGTTTAACCGAAATTAACCGAACCGAACCATTCATATTTTCATATATTTCTAGCTTTTATAACTTTTTTTAATGTATTTCATCTTTTAGCACTATTTTATGTATTTATACATCCATTTCATTTATCTATACCTCAATTTCATGAATATCTAAGCAAAAGTTTTAGCCTAAATTTGGTTTGGCTATTAACCGAAATTAAACAAATCAAACAAAAAACTGTCAATCTAACCGAATAAACCAAACAAACAATGCAACCTTGGTAGTGTCTGTGTTTCTCGCCGCATCATGCGGGCACCCTTCTAGTGTGTGTGTGTGTGTGTGTGTGTGTATAGGGTTAGGTTAAAATGAGAACCACCTTGACTTGTAAGAACCATAAGAACTAGGCTATCCAAAAGGTTTTTCCAAAAAAAAAAAATCTCAAAAAGATCACTTGTTTCAGCAAAAACAAAATGTTTAAAAAAATGTTGCATACACAAGTTTTCATGAGGTGTGAAAATAATATTTATCGTCTGTAGGATCGAGAATCGATCTGAACGAGTCTTCAGAAGAGCTCTAAACTAATTCAAAGGCGGAATTCGATGAATCAGAATTTGTATCAGCTTGATATTCACTAATAAATGTCTCTTGTATTGATTCTAACACATTTACAGACTTGGAGACACTTCAGCAGAGTTTCGCTACCGGAATCGAAAGTTACAAATGAAAACAACAAGTCCACTATTTATACTAAATCCAGTTCGTTTGAACAGGCCACTTCGTTTGAACTGGCTTGTTCAACTCTGTATCCTGTTCATCACGAACTGTGTGACTTGTTTCATCTATTCTATTACACGACTCGATACAAGACGAATTCGACAGACGTATGCACTAACAGACTCCCCCTCGAATGTTGACGAGTCTGAAGTATCGAGTCTTCTCATTCTTCAGTCTTTACCGGTCTTGGGCCTCTTTCACAATCTGAGACTCGAACGAAGATGAAGTCGACAGACAACTGCACCAACAGACTCCCCCCTTGAATGTTGACGGAAACATCAGTGAGAGTCTTCATCATGCCGACTCTTCAATCTTGATCGGTCTCCTTTCTTTCTTAGCATATACCAGGATCTTCTCTTTGGCTCTAACCTCGTCAGACTCCCCCTTTCATCATGCTGGGATCGCTGTCTGGAATTAGCTATCACCTTGAGATCACATCCTGGCTTTAATTCTGTTCAGTTCATCTCCTGCACAAATTTTCTCACCACCACATAAGCTTTACAATAGTTACATCAAGTTCAAATTAATGACCTTGATTAACTAACCAAACTTTCTTTCAACAACACAAATTTCTTCATTTAAGCACACACTCCCAACCCTGTTCATCATGTTCAGCACTTGAAATTTTGAATATCAGCTCTCCAACATCAGTTGTCGAAAATCTTTTTATATTTTTTAAGAACAAAGGAATGCATTAAAGAAATATTTACAAGCACTATTTTTGTGAGTTTGTGTAAGAGGATCATATCAGTTTTTGACAAGTCACAAGTACCGTTGAGCTTAGTTACATATTAAGAATTAAACAATTCACTTAGATTGCCGATATACTGATCCACTTAAATTTTCACACAAACTTCAACTGATTCAGGATATGAATTAGGTGTATTAAGAACTTAAACTCATTCATGTGTCCCACCTCTTGAATATACTCCCGTATCCAGATCCCAATATTCAATCTTACAGGTGAGTATACCACAGATGATATCTGTAAGGGGTTAATTGCGAAACCGTGAGAGCTCAGGTCAGAACTTCCGTTCAGCAGAGAGATGACGGCTCGACTTTTGGTGGGTCCCCTTTAGAGGATCTTTTGTACAACAACACATGATTTGCATTTTGCAATGTTTTATCATTTTTTATGCTGAGGGTAGGCTATATTTCAAGCAAGCGTAAAGTATTCTCCGGGGACTAGGCCATTGCTTCCGCAAAATCAGAAGTCCCGGGATAATACCCCAGATATCACTGAGCATAAAGACCTAGTATCTCAGAAAGAGGGACCTTTCAAACGAGATTTCAGGGGTTACCTATATATCCAAGTAGTGTTCCCCACAAAATGAGCAAGTTTGAATTTAAATTTATATCCCAAAAAATGTAACGCCCCAAAATCCGAATGTTAATATTCGTAGAAGGTTCTTATTTAATATAACCTGAAATAATAATTAGGCTATTGTACCTAGTTATAGTGTATGGCCAAAACTATTAAATGATGAAAGTTGTGCCAAGTATGTTAAATGGTAAACATGAGGGGCTAGATGGTATAGAATGGAAGTTGAGTTATTAAAAGAAAATAACAACACACACAAACACACATTCGTGTGTGTTCTAGATCGATCAGGAGCTCCCAAAGAGCCAAACCCTAACTCAACTAAATCACCAAATTAAAGGGTGAATCGAGGCTCAAATTCAAGAAGGAACACAGATTAATGATCACCTTTACGAGGGGATCATAAGGTATGTCTTAAATCTAAGATTTGTGATCATGTGTAAAGTGGGTTATGTTCTAATCCATGAGTTTAAGTGGAATTGAGCATGAGTATGTGTTATAATCATCATATAGAACATGAATTATGAATGGTTTGTGCTAATTTGATGTTTAGATGATAAACCCATTAGTTATGGTGATGAAGATGACTAGACTCATCACCTATGTCTAATTCTTGTTGAAAGAATGATGTATTATGTGGGTATGATGAACTCTTGTTAGATGAATTAGGAGAAAAATGATGATGATATGATTGATGTTCATTTGGGAATGATGGATGATGGTTAGTAGTAGGTTTTGATGGGTTATGTAAGAGTTTAGAAGATTTATGCATGAATAAGTTGTACATTATGCTTAAAAGGTAGTACTTACATCAAGTGAATGATAAAATGTATATAGTGTCGTCCGTATAGTCGATTATGATGTTACGGGTATATGTTGATAAGTCGATAGTTACATATGGTTAATAGTTGACTTTTGAATGTCAACTAAGAATAAGAAACATGAGTTGACTCGTTGTCGTAAATATAGGTTTATGGGAAGTCGTATGGTACATGTTATAGCAATCCGTGTTAAATGTAATGACATGATGAGTTACATGAGTTTAAACGCATATGGATATGATTATATGAATTATGTTTGTTAGAAATGATTAATGAAAGTTAAGTGTGAAATATGCGAGTGATATGATTGTTAACATGTACGAATGCATATGCGAATAAGAGCGTGATTTTGATGAAAAGAGAGTATAGGAATCAGGTCAAGACGGACTCAAGCACGAAAGGCTAACGAGTCAAGAGGAGGCAAGGAATCGGATACGAGCACGGACACATAAGGTAAGTGATTTCTGTAATCGCTTCTTAGTACAATTAAGTAATAAAGTGGTTTAATTAAATTAAACATGATGTTTGAGGTCAAATATGTGTTAAAGTCCTTTGTCGTAAATGAGGGGATTAAAGTTGACCAAAATGCCCTTGATAGGTATTTTGCGGAAAACGATCTTAAAAGTAGCTTAGAAACAAGTTATTCGATTAGTGTAATGTTTTGGACAAGTATGGAAGTGGGGATTTTGGTGTGGTTAGTCGTAAGACCAATTAATGCGTGAATACCCTTAACGGGTCAAAAATAAGCATATGAACGATAAGGTATTAAGAGGATGCAAGACATCCAAGAATTTAGAAATTTATGATAGACGTCACTGATATTATTATGTTTATAAGAGGTTCTGGTAAAATGAACAAGTTATGTTGATGTATGCATGAACGGGTCGAAAGGGTAAAAGGGTAATAAGCCGAAGAGTTAAAAGTCTGAAATTTTGTTAAGTCGGATGTTGGATTTTAGTTTCATTAGATGGAGAATTAAATTACGATCACGTACGAAAAAGAATCGGGTAAAACGGATCAAAAACGAGAGAGTTATGCTCATTTCCGTAAAACCGGATCGTGCTGAGAATCTGCAGATCAGCAGCAGCAACTTTCTGTCTTTTTAGGGGGGTCGCGTCCGAAAATCGTTTTTCGTGCCTCGTTTTGTCTTGGGAACTCATTTAAACGCGTTTTAAGTTACGTACGACTAGTTTAACTTACGTTTTTATGAATTTAAGTGTATGCCCATACTTGATAGGTATGTATGCATGTTTATAAGTACGTAAGAAAGTATACGGGGATATATGAGGGTATGTTTGAGAGTAGGCGTGTATTAGTTCGGTATGTTGCAATTGGGGATTTTGTATGTATATAGGTATAATATTAATGATGTAGGTAGGTGTGGATGTAGATACGTATATAATGATAAAGATGTGGTTATATGTAAGTATGCATGTAGGTTGGCAGGAATGTGTGTGTGTATGTATGCAAGTAGGTGTGTATGCGCGTGTGAACGTAAGTATGCATGGAAATATTATGTATGAAGTTTAGGCACGTATGTAAGTTATTCAGTATGGTTAAGTTTTACGTGGTTATTCGTGTACCTGGAGTTTTAGTTGTAATGCAGGTACAGTATCGAAGACTCACCAGAGGTGAGGTACGCGGGAAGAAATGTTTAATGTAAAGGAAGAATGGGATGTAAATAATTCATGGTTAAGAATCGTACATATTGATAAAGTGTATTAATGTCTGGTATGTATTTGGTGAGTGCAGGTTGTTGAGCCGGATTATCATTCTGAAGAGGAGCGATCGAAGACCGAGTCACAAGATAGATTGTACGGGAGTGTTGAGTACGTAACGGGTGAAGCTAGGTTATGTTTTCTTATTATAAACGAGTATAATAAATGTATTTATTGAAAAAGAATTAACCTTAAAAATGAATTTAAGAGGGACAAGGTGTTTGTAATGAACGAAATTTTTACGGTACGAATTTCCGCTGCGACTTTTGTCATTTACGATTTAGGGTCTAACAAGTTGGTATCAGAGCCCTGGTTTGAGGGAATCAAGTGCGAGAAGGTAAGTACTTGAACTCAAACTTGTGTGCTCTTGAGATAAGAAACCCGTACAATCTAAGACTCGATCAAGATCCAAAGGTAAAAGCTAATGTAATTATGTACTTATGTATACGTATAAAGAAACTGACGGTTTTGTATGTGCAAGGTAGGCATAAGTGTTTGAAGAGGATGATATGTGAATGCAGTTTAGGATGAATACTAAAGCAGGCAAAGAGGTAATAAGCCAAAGTTGAATCCAGGTATGTAAATTCGTTATGTGGGTATATGTAATATCAAAATTCATTAAGAGAAGGAAAATGATAAATGAAGGATAATGATAGTATAGTAATGAAGTACTGAAAGGGATACATGCGCCGAAACCTAAGTCTACGGACATAAGGTGACAATTACATGAAGGCACGAAACTACTACGTGGATTGTGTACCTGGCCGGTACACGAGAAACGTATGACTTTCGTGAGATCATGATAATTGTTACAGGTATGTCCGGTAGAGTTGGGTAGCAGGCGGGCGTGTGGGTGAAATGGGAAGTAAGACTCTCGGGAAATCGAGAGTACTATATAAGAATGAAAAACATGCCTGATAAGAATGAAGAATGTTGAATATGTAATTAAGTACGGATCAACAAAATATGAATAATATGTTTGAATCCGGGAGACGGATTCAGGGAATGAAAAGTATGAATGCAATGTTTGAATCCGTGAGACGGATTCAAGGATGAAAGGCATGGATGATATGTTTGAATCCGTGAGACGGATTCAAGGATGAAAGGCATGGATGATATGTTTGAATCCGCGAGAAGGATTCAAAACACAGAAGTAATGAAAGGCATGAAAGTAATGTTTGAATCTGTAAGGCGGATTCAAAATGAAGAAATGTTTGAATCCGTAAGGCGGATTCAATGAATGAAAAAGCATGAATGATGCGTCTGAATCCGTGAGACGGATTTTAAAATGTAAAAAGATGAAATTAATCCGCATAAGAAGATGCCGACAGTTTGACCACGATTGAGTCGAACGGGTCATAGAAATAAGTAAAGAGTAAAAAGGAGATAATATAATAGATGAAGTTTTGTATAGGTTACGTGTTAGATGTGTTAGTAATTGACTCTTAGAAGTCAGAATGATGATAGGTTGTGACCCGGACAATAACTTGAGTATGGGCGGGGATGGTAAGTCTAGTAAGAAATATTGAAACGATGTAATAGGGTCTTTGCAAGTAAGCATGAATGGAAGGAAGCACGAACATATATTTTCCGTTGGCGAAATAATGAATAGAATGAAAGGATTGCATGTAAGAAATAGAATGTGTGGTACGTTGTAGTAGGTACGTAGGAAATGGTAGAAGGATTATAAGTGGGTAATTCCCTAGTATAATGAATGTTTAAATGAAATATGCTAACCGCCAAAAATTTCTTTTTATGAAAATGTTAGAATTATTGATGTGATGGAACCAATCGTATTGGTGAGAGAATGTGCACGAGCGGAAGCTCATTATAAGGATAAATGAAACCTGGTCTGTTATGGCCAGTAATTGAGGAGAAGATGTTCGATCTGGGTTACGGATCGTCGGATTGTGAAATGAAAAGAGGTTAGTAAGATGTTTAACTTATATTGTATAGATATAAACTAGTATGACACACATTTATATATGTAAATTAAGTAATGCATGAAGTGAAAGCAATAGTGATGTGAAATGGACAAAATGATTTAAAGGTAACGTAAAGGTATGAAAGGTACAAGTAATTGTAGAAAACGTAGAAGGATGTTCATGTTAGAGCTAAGTACGTAGTTGTAACTATGAAATGATAGTTTTGATGTGATAATAAAAATAAGAGTTAAATATTATACAGAACATGTAGAGAATGTAATCTTACGAGATGAGATGAAGATATTGGATTCGTTATGAACGGATCATATGAAGGTGTGTATGATTACAGGTCAAAGAAGTATGTATATTGAATCGTTATTAACAAGTCAAGAAATGAGAATGTTACATGAAAGTAAAGTATGGAAGGTATGGACTTATTTGGAAGAAGTCATGTATATGAATAAATTATGAATCGAGGATGGATAGTTACCTACTATGATAATGTACCAGTTAATGTTAAACATACATGTGTATGTGTAAATTACGAAATAAGATCAAGTAGTGACGAAAATAACATGAATGGTTTCAAGTAAACCACACATGTGCACATGATATATAAGTAATAGAATGATGAATGAATCACTATCTATGTAGTGCGTTGGAAATTAGCGCTATTATAGAAAGCGACACTAATAAGAACTCCGAAGCGGGTTCTTTAAGAAAGAAGATAGACGTTGTGATGGGCTAGCGATAGTGTTGATGGGACGAAGAGAAGATAATTAGTGTTAAATGGAAATGAAGAAGGTTTCGGGGACGAAACCTTGTTTAAGGGTGGTAGACTTGTAACGCCCCAAAATCCGAATGTTAATATTCGTAGAAGGTTCTTATTTAATATAACCTGAAATAATAATTAGGCTATTGTACCTAGTTATAGTGTATGGCCAAAACTATTAAATGATGAAAGTTGTGCCAAGTATGTTAAATGGTAAACATGAGGGGCTAGATGGTATAGAATGGAAGTTGAGTTATTAAAAGAAAATAACAACACACACAAACACACATTCGTGTGTGTTCTAGATCGATCAGGAGCTCCCAAAGAGCCAAACCCTAACTCAACTAAATCACCAAATTAAAGGGTGAATCGAGGCTCAAATTCAAGAAGGAACACGGATTAATGATCACCTTTACGAGGGGATCATAAGGTATGTCTTAAATCTAAGATTTGTGATCATGTGTAAAGTGGGTTATGTTCTAATCCATGAGTTTAAGTGGAATTGAGCATGAGTATGTGTTATAATCATCATATAGAACATGAATTATGAATGGTTTGTGCTAATTTGATGTTTAGATGATAAACCCATTAGTTATGGTGATGAAGATGACTAGACTCATCACCTATGTCTAATTCTTGTTGAAAGAATGATGTATTATGTGGGTATGATGAACTCTTGTTAGATGAATTAGGAGAAAAATGATGATGATATGATTGATGTTCATTTGGGAATGATCCATGATGGTTAGTAGTAGGTTTTGATGGGTTATGTAAGAGTTTAGAAGATTTATGCATGAATAAGTTGTACGTTATGCTTAAAAGGTAGTACTTACATCAAGTGAATGATAAAATGTATATAGTGTCGTCCGTATAGTCGATTATGATGTTACGGGTATATGTTGATAAGTCGATAGTTACATATGGTTAATAGTTGACTTTTGAATGTCAACTAAGAATAAGAAACATGAGTTGACTCGTTGTCGTAAATCTAGGTTTATGGGAAGTCGTATGGTACATGTGATAGCAATCCGTGTTAAATGTAATGACATGATGAGTTACATGAGTTTAAACGCATATGGATATGATTATATGAATTATGTTTGTTAGAAATGATTAATGAAAGTTAAGTGTGAAATATGCGAGTGATATGATTGTTAACATGTACGAATGCATATGCTAATAAGAGCGTGATTTTGATGAAAAGAGAGTATAGGAATCAGGTCAAGACAGACTCAAGCACGAAAGGCTAACGAGTCAAGAGGAGGCAAGGAATCGGATACGAGCACGGACACATAAGGTAAGTGATTTCTGTAATCGCTTCTTAGTACAATTAAGTAATAAAGTGGTTTAATTAAATTAAACATGATGTTTGAGGTCAAATATGTGTTAAAGTCCTTTGTCGTAAATGAGGGGATTAAAGTTGACCAAAATGCCCTTGATGGGTATTTTGCGGCAAACGATCTTAAAAGTAGCTTAGAAACAAGTTATTCGATTAGTGTAATGTTTTGGACAAGTATGGAAGTGGGGATTTTGGTGTGGTTAGTCGTAAGACCAATTAATGCGCGAATACCCTTAACGGGTCAAAAATAAGCATATGAACGATAAGGTGTTAAGAGGATGCAAGACATCCAAGAATTTAGGAATTTATGATAGACGTCACTGATATTATTATGTTTATAAGAGGTTATGGTAAAATGAACAAGTTATGTTGATGTATGCATGAACGGGTCGAAAGGGTAAAAGGGTAATAAGCCGAAGAGTTAAAAGTCTGAAATTTTGTTAAGTCGGATGTTGGATTTTAGTTTCATTAGATGGAGAATTAAATTACGATCACGTACGAAAAAGAATCGGGTAAAACGGATCAAAAACGAGAGAGTTATGCTCGTTTCCGTAAAACCGGATCGTGCTGAGAATCTGCAGATCAGCAGCAGCAACTTTCTGTCCTTTTAGGGGGGTCGCGTCCGAAAATCGTTTTTCGTGCCTCGTTTTGTCTTGGGAACTCGTTTAAACGTGTTTTAAGTTACGTACGACTAGTTTAACTTACGTTTTTATGAATTTAAGTGTATGCCCATACTTGATAGGTATGTATGCATGTTTATAAGTACGTAAGAAAGTATACGGGGATATATGAGGGTATGTTTGAGAGTAGGCGTGTATTAGTTCGGTATGTTGCAATTGGGGATTTTGTATGTATATAGGTATAATATTAATGATGTAGGTAGGTGTGGATGTAGATACGTATATAATGATAAAGATGTGGTTATATGTAAGTATGCATGTAGGTTGGCAGGAATGTGTGTGTGTATGTATGCAAGTAGGTGTGTATGCGCGTGTGAACGTAAGTATGCATGGAAATATTATGTATGAAGTTTAGGCACGTATGTAAGTTATTCAGTATGGTTAAGTTTTATGTGGTTATTCGTGTACCTGGAGTTTTAGTTGTAATGCAGGTACAGTATCGAAGACTCACCAGAGGTGAGGTACGCGGGAAGAAATGTTTAATGTAAAGGAAGAATGGGATGTAAATAATTCATGGTTAAGAATCGTACATATTGATAAAGTGTATTAATGTCTGGTATGTATTTGGTGAGTGCAGGTTGTTGAGCCGGATTATCATTCTGAAGAGGAGCGATCGAAGACCGAGTCACAAGATAGATTGTACGGGAGTGTTGAGTACGTAACGGGTGAAGCTAGGTTATGTTTTCTTATTATAAACGAGTATAATAAATGTATTTATTGAAAAAGAATTAACCTTAAAAATGAATTTAAGAGGGACAAGGTGTTTGTAACGAACGAAATTTTTACGGTACGAATTTCCGCTGCGACTTTTGTCATTTACGATTTAGGGTCTAACAAAAAAGCTTACTAAATGTGTAAAACCCTATCGGCATATCATCAGTGAGACTGTTTAAAGCTATTTAAACATTACATTTTTTAGCATACTGTAACTGTCCACTGGTGTACTATCATTTCCTCTTTTATACAACAAAACTCATTTTTGAATTTTATCATGTTTTTGTCTTTTTCAAATTTTCAAATGTTTTTGGATTTTTTGAAATACTTACTCCCCCTAAAATGCAAATACATTTTAGGAAATTTGAAAACAAACTGTACAGAAATTTGACAACATGATGAGAATTACTTCAATTCTCCATTCACTTGGCTTAAACAATCAGAACTCCCCCTGACAACAAAACATTTTCCCATGGTGATTTCAAAACACTTAAGTTTGTATTAATCAAAATGGTTTTTCCAGAAAATATGTTTTGTGAGTCATTTCTCAAACATGGGGATCATTCATCACCTTGTTTTCTTCAACCACTTGTAAAAACTAACATTTTTAAGTTCAAACATCAAAAATCACTTGTAGAAAATCAAGTACAACTTAATGTCCCTGATTTACCACTTGTAAGTCGAAATATCACATTTGTGAATTTCTCAAGAAAGATGTCGATTCATGTTCCACACTTACCAACCTGGGAGCTCCGGCAAGTCGGGTTTTTTATTTAAACAGTTTCACCCAAGCCTGACTGTCCTTGGGTGATTTTGAATTCTTGTTCAACAATGGTGGAAAATTTACATCATCCATTGTTAGACCAGAATTCTCAACTTTTACCTCAGCACACGGCTCTTCTGGCTTCACTGCCTGAACTTGGCTTGTCTGACTTTGATGAGTCAGATTCATTACCAACAACTTGCTCTTTTGTTTCCGGAGAAACAAATTCATCACCAGGAAGTGAAGATTTCACTTTCTTTTGTTTGTTAATCCCTTGATTAACCCTTGTATGTTTCTTCATTTCCTCTTTTGTCCTCAGATTTGTATCTGATGAATTCGTTCTGTTTGACTTATCAGTCTTAGGAGAGCAAAATGATTTATCAGAACTGTTATCTGTTTTACCAGTTGTATCCGAGGACAAAATCCTTTCGAGATATTCTCTTGCTTTCTTCCTCTTTTTTCTCAGTCTGTCTTTTTGCCCTTGAGAAAGCTTTACTTTCTTTTCTTGAACTTTCTGTTCTTGAACTTTAGGTTCTTGAACTTTCTGTTCTTTGGGCTTTCCTTTGACAGTGACTGGTTTCTTTTCCATTTTCAGAAATTCAACCCTCGATCTTCCTTTTGATCTCATTAGACAATCTCTGGCAATGTGTCCTCTGATTTGGCAGTTATAGCATCTTCTCGTCTCATAACTCCAATTCTGGCAGTTAACAGCAATGTGTCCTTGATAACCGCATCTGTAACACACTCTGTTATCGTACCAATCACCATCTTCAGTCCAAACATTCAGATCATAACATTGATTGGCTTGGTGATATCCCTCTCTCCTCTTGTATGCTGGATTTGGCTTTTGAGCACTATGGTCAAACCTGCACCACTTATTACCAACAGTTTTTGAGTTTTGATTTTCCAATTTTTGTGGTTTTTATCACGATTTGATGATTGAACTGATGAGCTTTTATTTTATTTTTGAACATTTTTCAGTTTTTTATCCTTTTGTTTTTGTTCCATATTCTTCTTTACAGGTTTTTGCGTTGAGCATTCACCTTTCTCAGTAGAATGTAAAACAGTTTCTTGAAACATTTCATTTAATTTCAAAAATATTTTTCTTTTTTCAATATCATCATCAGTTTTCTCATCACAATCTTCAACTTTGACTTTGTCAAAGTTTGTGACATTGTCACTTATTGGAACAGAATTGATCGGTTTTGGACAAGGAATCGAAGAAGTATTCTCAAAACCTTTCAATTTCTCTTCAAGCTCTTTGATTTTATTCCGAGCATTTTCAGCTTCTTTTTCAAGTCGAATAATCGTCTGAAGATGAGAATTGATTACTTTTTGTTTTTCAATATTATTTTTGCTAAAAACAGATCTCCCATCTTCAAGAATCTTTATTTGACTTTGAAATTCTTTTTCAGCTTTTACTTTTTCATTTTCAAAATCTTTTTCCTTTTCTTTCAAAAGTTTGTTTTCCAATGTCAAACTGTCCAAATCACTTAACAGTTTGACATTTTTAGATTTCAATATCTCAAAATATTTCTTCAGTTCAAGAATCTGTTTATCATCAGCTTTCTTCTCATCCTTGTAAGCTTAAATTTCTTTAACATGTTCCTTCAAATCTTTGATTTCCAATGTCAAACTTTCCACATCCTTCAAAAGTTTGTCATTGTCAGCTTCAAATTTATCACATTTAGAACATACTGATTCAGAATTTGAAGATCCAAGCTGTTCAGATTCTTCATTCTTTGGAATTTTCTCTTTCTCTATCTTGTATGTTCCTGCACAAAAAATTTTAACGAAATCAAGAGGATTCGTATTCTCATCAATGTAACAACCCCTCTTGTTATCATATATCAGATTACTTTTTGTAGCAAGACATACACTAATTCTTCTTTTCATTTCAAGAATCACATTTAAATCCACTTTCATAAAAAAAAATTTCATTTCATTTATCAATTCTTCCTTTTTCTTTTTACTTTCATGCTCATAATTTTTAAGTTTGTTGATAAACTCTCTTAGATATAACTTTGAAAAACTAAAATATTTTTTTAGATTTTCCAAAAATTCATTCCACTCTACTGGTAATGCATCAGCAAACTTTGATACCTTTTAAGTATCTGACAGTCTTATCTCATGTTCTTTCAAATGTTCAATTAAGACTGTATATCGGTTTGCTAGATCATCCAAATTTTTTGTTGGTGCATTCATCTGTCGTCTTCGTCTTATATCGAGTCTTGGGTTCGTTGCGATTCGGAACAAGAATTATGTCATCAATCTTGATGATGACATCATAATATGACATCATTATTGCATCATTGACAGTCAATACACAAATCAGAATGTTGAGGATTCGCTTGAAGACAAATTATGTAGGTTTCGCTTGAATGGTCAATTAGTGTGTTTCGCTTGAAACTTTATTAGGTAGGTTTCGCTTGAAGCTGACATGTGTGTCTTCAAGCGAAAGCAGGAGAACTATAAATAGGGTAGTGGTCTATACATTTGTAAGAGTTCCAACGATTTTTCAGAAACTATACCGAGGTGCTGCCGGTATTCCTTGTGATTGTAATTGCTATTATTTCAATACACAAGACGTTTAAAGTGATATTCAAGCTGTTTTTACATCCGTTTCTTAGTTTCTGCCTCTGAAACGGACTAGAGCTCTTCCGAACGACTCATTCAGGTCGTAATTCGATCCTACAAGTGGTATCAGAGCTCAGGACGAGGAGTTCTAGCCATATTCAGCTTGAAAATCTGTTTTCTACACCTTCTTTCACAAAATTAAAAATTTTTCATGGTTAAAATCGGCTCAAATTCACACATATTATGCGCAATCATGTATTAACAAATCCTGGAAAGTTTCAGCGTTAAATTCGACTTAAAACTGGTTAAAAATCATACTTTCGCTTGAAAAGTTGTTCGAAATGCTGATGTCATCGACCTTTCGCTTGAATTTACATGGTGCTCTCGCTTGAAATCAACTTTTCGCTTGAATCTACATGATGCTCTCGCTTGAAATAGACCTTTCGCTTGAAATATGTCTTGAATCTGGCCTCTCGCTTGAAACGACCGCTTGAATCACGTGTTTCGCTTGAGTGTTTACATCGAGTTGTGTAAAAAAAACGAGGTTGTCAGTTTTTGCATGTGAAAGAGATTATCAGTTCATGAAAGAATTATGTGTGAATGTGAATATATCGGTTTATGTGTGAATGTGAATATATCGGTTTATGTGTGCATGTGAATATATCGGTTTATGGGTAGATGTGATTCTCGTAAATTTTCCTCAAGTCTTGTCGGCCATATCAGTTTGCATGTGAATTGAAGTTATCTGTGCAATCATAGTGTCTTGTGATTCCAAATAGTCAGACTTCACATGATTCATAGTCGCAGCCCAATCAAATAGTGTTAGCCCACTACAGTGTTTACGGCCCAAGTACATTGTTTGAATTTTAATTGTTGAAGTCTTATTGTGCGGCCCAGTTGAATCAATTATTTTTCGGCCCATTCAATCAGATCACACGGTTTGATTTCAGTTGGCGAAGTCATTTGAAAGGTTCAAGGTCGTGTCTTTGTGAACCAGGTCATTGGAAAAGGTCGTTTGATTTTGATCTGGGTCATAGCAGTCCGCACAATGTGTCAACTTTCAGTCCGCACAGAATAATCACTAGTTCGAGTATCAGTCTTATTCTGTGAATTGATAAGTCCGTTTAAACTGATTGTTTGTTTGTTTGTCATTCAGGTGATACAAATATTTCACGAGGTGAACCAGATCATTTGAAATAGTGTGTTTATGAATATTTGAAAATTGAACAATGGACAACGAGTTCTATAATGCTTTTGCTAGTCCTATCATAATTACTCAGAATGCTTTGCTTGAAAATGAAACCGGGAGATCACAGAAACCACCTAAGCTTTTGGATATTGATGATTACAATGGCTGGTCTGAACGCTTTGGAAATTGGGTTGAAGCTTATCATTTGGATGCTTGGGAACACACTGAAGTCCCATATGAAAGGTCCATAAGGAATGGTATTCAGTTGACAATCAGAGAAATGAGTGCTGGTGAGAAAAAGAAGTATAGAGATGAGAAATTGATGGTGAGTCTGCTTCAGCAAGCAATTAAAGAGGACATTTTGATTTTGCTTCAACATGATGGAAGTGCATATTCAATCTGGACTGAATTGGAAGCAAAGTCTATAGGAAGTGATGATATGCTCAAGAACAAGATGTCACTCATGAAGAAAGAATTTGATCTATTCCGTGGGTTGAAATCCGAAAACACCAAGCAGATTATTGAAAGATATTGTAGCTTGGTGAGAAATATGACGAAATTAGGGATCAAAAAGGATACTGATGAGCTGATTGAGAAACTTGCTGATGCGTTACCACATGATACTTGGGGAACATTCCTGATGATGTTGAGAAACAATAGGAAAGAATATAAAAAGTTAACATTGGGTGAGTTCATCAAACATCTGGAAGCTCAAGAGATGGAGCAGAGGAAGATTGCCAGGATGAAGAACTACGATGGAGAACAAGACATCGGCTTATATTTCAAGAGTGGTGTTAGTGAAAAGACAATTTTTTCTCCAAAGGTTGAAACTGCTTATAACGCAAAAGGTTCTTCTGAAAGTGCATCTCAGGGATCAAGCAGCACAACAGGATTCTCTTCGTTTCCAACTTATGATCCACAGTTTTCTACAACAAAGAGTGGCAAAGTTCTTCAATGCAACATTGCTTTAAAGCTTGAGAATGATCAGAATTATACTGAAGAAGTTGCAAAAAGTCATATGTCTTTGTTGGTTACCATGCTTGAATCCTATGGAGGCTTAGTTGCACGGAGGATCGGAAATCCAATGCTCACGAAAGAGGATTACGATCAAATTGATGCAGAGGAAATGGAATTGATGGATATTAAATGGTGCATGGCAAGTGTGTTGAGACGGGCTGAAAAGTTCAAACAAATTACAGGCATAGATGATTTTCGCGAGGCACATATTTCAACTTTAGGTTTTGATAAGTCTAAAGTTAGTTGTTTTCGTTGCAGGGAAAAGGGGCATTTCAAGAGAGAGTGCACAAATCGAGAAGCGAGTGGAGCTCAAAACCCTTTTGGAAACAACGATTACTACAAAAGGCGATTTATCATCAAGTCACACAACAGCCATATCAACAACAACAGGCACCACATCAGGCTCAAACTGCACATGGTAGAAAAGAAATTGAAGATTCAAAGAGAGCATGTATGGTTAATCAGGGCAAAGATGGTGGATTCAATTGGGATAAATACATTTCAACAAACAGTAAAGTGTGTTTGGCAGATCAAGATGATGAAAGATTGCCTGAAGATTTCAGTTGGGATAATTTTTGCCCAGACCAAGAATTCATGACCAAAGAGATGTCCAAAGAGATGTCAAATGGTAAAGCCTTTATTGCTAATGCTTATGATGAAAAATGGGCTGCAAAATACAGAAAAGTCAGGGAAGCTGAAGAGGAAAAATGGAGAAAAATTGAAGAAGAGGAAGAAGAAGAAAGGTTAAAAGCTGAAGCTGAAGCCGAGAAAAAGAAAAGAGCTGAGTTTTTCCAAACAAAAAGAACAGTTAAAGATGTTCTGGAATTTGAAATCAAAGTTGATACTGAAGTAGTCAACGTTCTTGAAAAGTGTTTGAATTGTGATTCTTTGATCATGCAAAACAACGAGCTGCTTCACAACATAAAAAGATTGAAAGAATCTTATGATACTTTGAACAGAGAGATTAACAAGTACACTGATTCAAACAGTGAACAAGCTGTTGCATTGAATACACTCAAAGGAGCTTACATGAGACAACTTGATGATGTCAATTACTACACCGAGAAGTGTGCTGAGCTGGAATTGAAGTTGGCAACACAAAGAATAGAAACTGAAAGAGTTAACAATTTATTGAAAAGTTACTCATGTTCTACTTTTGTTGTTGACAGGATTTACCCGATCGTTGAAAGAATGAAGACATTTGAAGAAGAGAAGACTTCGGAAGAAAAGAATTCCGAGACAAAAGAAGAGGATGAAGTAGAAACTTCTGGTAAGAAACCAAGTGTTGTCTACAATAGATGTCCGCCCCCGGTCGAAAATGGATATTTGTCTCGAAATCCAAATTCCGAAAAAGTCAAAAAGGTAATTAACTTAAAGTGGGAGTCAGGGTCGTCGGATAATTTGCCAGAAAATATTGATGTTACGTTCACATCGTCTGACACTGATCATGAGTCAGAGTTGATTAAACGTGTGGTCGATCAGGTGTTAGATAAAGATGACATAGAGGAGTAAAAAATGGAGTTCAAATCCGAGTCAAAGTCTGAATCCGACAAGTCAAAGTTAACAATCAAAAAGGACAAACGGGTTTATGATAAGGAATTTTTATTATCAAAATCTAACTTGAATGACGAACCAGTCAAAGTAGCATGTACTTTGAAAGATTCTGACAAATTATATTCTGATGAGACTTTTCCAATAAGAGGTGTTAAAACTAAAATGATTAAAAAGGTTTTCAAACTAACAGAAATCAACATTTCTGAAATAAAAGATATTAATCTTTCTGAAAATCCAAGACCTTACACCTCAAGAGTGCAACAAAGATTAAACAAGAAAAATGGTTACAATTCTGGTTCTGGTATTCATAAAAAACCAAACCATAACTATAATTTCAAAAAGAAAGGATTAGGATTTAATCAACCGAAAAATTATAAAAATGAAAAAGTTTATAAACCAAAAACTGTGTTTGTTTCAGGAAAATCTTTAGAAGATGAGAGAGAGCAAGCATTCAGAAAGCAGACAAATCAAGAATTCCTTGGAAAGAAGCAAGAGGACATGAAGAAGAGTATTGTTCAGAAGAAGACAGAGACGAGAACCTGTTTTCAGTGTAAAACTGTTGGTCATATTGCTAGAAATTGTCCGAAAACATTCAAACCAAAACAGGAAGTCTCTGGTAAAATGAAAGAAAAAGTTGTTGAGAAAACTGAACTAACAACCAAAAAATTTACAGGCTTTGAAAATTCAACCATTGAGATTGGTGAATGTTCAAAGAATGTGGTTAAAAGAAAAGAAAATCTGAAAAATCAAAAATGGGTTGTTAAGGGTTCAGGAAACAGTTCTGGTGATGAATCTGATTCCACAAAATCAGAGGAGCCAAAAGTTGTTAAAGAAAAGGTTGAGAAATCAGTTCTGAATGTGGATGATGTGAATTTTCCACCTTTGTGGGCTGAAAATTTTAAAAAGAAAGTTGGAAAAGTTGAAATTTCAAATCAATTTTATTCTGACAAGAAGAAATTTGATGTTGATAAGGTTTTCAACAGAAATGTGAAACACATTTTTGGAAAAATGGTCGATGGTAAGGCTAAAGGAGTTAAAGAATTTTATGCTTCCAAAATGTATGTTCACAAGTCTATTGAAAGTAAAGATGAAGAAGAGGTTGTTACACCTAAGGAAGGTCAGGCTTGGGTGGATATATTTTTCAAACAGTAAAAACCTGACTTGCCGGAGCTCCCAAGTTGGTAATCGTGGAGCATGAATCGACATCATTCATTGTTTATGAAAATTGTTTGTGTATAAGTGTGAATTGCCGGAACTCCCAGGTTGGTAAGTGAGGAGTAGGAATCGGCATTTTGAGAATTCAACCAACAGATGATGATTGGTTGAAAATGTTTGATATTTGATCTTACAAGTGATTAATCAAGGTCATTAAGTTGAACTTGATTTAACTATCAGTTAAAAAGTTGGTAAACAATGTGATGAGTTTTTCCCCGAACCTACAAATGGTAAAATCAACAAAACTAATTTTCCGGAAAAACCATTTTGATTAAAACAAACTTAAGTGTTTTGAGATCATAATGGGAAAATAGTTTGTTGTGAGGGGGAGTTCTGATTGTTTATGCCAAGTGGATGGAGAATTGAGGCAATTCGATATCAGTTGTCATGTTCTTGTACAGTTTGTTTTAATTTTTCTTTAGATGTATTTGTATTTTAGGGGGAGTATAATTTCAGAAAATCCAAAAACATTAGAAATTTTGAAAAAGCCAAAAACATGATAAAATGAAAAATGAGTTTTTGTTGCATAAAAGAGGAAATGATAGTACATCAGTGGACTGTCACAACACACTAAAGAAATGGAAAGTTAAAATGTGATAAACGGTCTCACTAAGGATGTGACGATAGGCTCAGCTAGACTAGTAGATTTGTGATAACGATACAAACTTAAATGAAAAAGCCTAGTTCTAGTGGGAAACATGGTCGAAAGCATAGTACTTAGTTTTGTTCTTCTTGACTGTGTGCCTACTCAGTAATCGCTGATTGTCGAAAGACATAAAACTGGTTAAGTTTGTGAACTTTCACAACTTTGCTGAAAAGTCACTGTGATTGTGCATTTCATTTTGCAAAGATTTAAACTTGTTTTATTTCTTTATTTTGTTTAAGCATCGGACATCCTCTGCGTATACGTGAGTATCGACCTGGATGTTGTTGCCTAAACGTTCTGCTTTATTTTCTTTGGTGTTTCGTTTAAGCTTTGGACCTCCTCTGCGTATACGGAAGTATCGACCTGGTGGTTAAAGCCTAAACAACTTCAACTTGTTTTATTTTTCTTATTTTGTTTAAACATTGGACTTTCTCTGCGTATACGGAAGTATCGACCTGATTGTTAATGTTTAAACATTCTGCTTTGTTTTCGCACAAATCACAGTTGATAAAAGTTTAAAGGCATTGCTTGAGATAGTGTATTACATGATGAGGGGATATGCTAAGATCGTGGGGTCCATAAGAACTTAGTGCAAAATTAATATACCTTAACGTATCGGTAAGCATTTCGAAAGTTTTTAGATTGAGTTTAAGTGGATAACAATATCGTCAATTTATGTGAATTGTTTAGAACTTAAAATGAAATTAAGCTTAACGGTGTTTAGTGATTGGTCTCGTAAACTGATATGATTCTCTTGCACGAACTCACAAAAATATTGTTTGTAAATATTTCATTTTCTGCATTTCTATTTCAGTCAAAAGTTCAAAAAGATTTTAAGTGTGTTTTAGCATACATTTTGTAAAAATCCAAAAAGATTTTCGACAACTGTTGTTGGAAGGCTGACGTTCAAAATTCCAAGTGCTAAACATGATGAACAAATGGTTTGGGTGAAAGTATTTGAGGTTTTGCAATATAAACGTTATTCCTGCAAGTGGTAAATTAGATTTGAAAATCTTATTCACAAATGGTAATCAGAAAATTTATTTTTGGGTAGAGTTTATGCAGGTTGGCCAGGTTTCGATCCAGAGCAGGATGAAAGCCAGGTTATAATCTTGTGAATTCCAGACTACGATCCCAGCCTAGTGAAAGGGGGAGTCTGAAGACATCGAGAGGGAGTCTGAAAATAGTAGAGCCAGATTCAGATCCTGACGATTACAAGAAAGAGTAAAAGATTGATTAAGGATGCTTACAATGGAGAATTTTGAAGAAAGTGAACAGACTGATAAAGACTGAAGATGCGAAGACTCGACACTTAAGACTCGTCAACATCTCAGGGGGAGTCTGTTGGTGCATTCATCTGTCGTCTTCGTCTTATATCGAGTCTCGGGTTCGTAGCGATTCGGAACAAGAATTATGTCATCAATCTTGATGATGACATCATAATATGACATCATTATTGCATCATTGAAAGTCAATACACAAATCAGAATGTTGAGGATTCGCTTGAAGACAAATTATGTAGGTTTCGCTTGAATGGTCAATTAGTGTGTTTCGGTTGAAACTTTATTAGGTAGGTTTCGCTTGAAGCTGACATGTGTGTCTTCAAGCGAAAGCAGGAGACTATAAATAGGGTAGTGGTCTATACATTTGTAAGAGTTCCAACGATTTTTCGGAAACTATACCGAGGTGCTGCCGGTATTCCTTGTGATTGTAATTGCTATTATTTCAATACACAAGACGTTTAAAGTGATATTCAAGCTGTTTTTACATCCGTTTCTTAGTTTTCCGCCTCTGAAACGGACTAGAGCTCTTCCGAACGACTCATTCAGGTCGTAATTCGATCCTACATTTTCATTTTTCAAACACACAAAGTATTTAAATCTTTTCTCCCAACCAACCTTCTTCACATTGTTATAACTATCATCTAAAAACCCTCGATGCCAATCGTTAAATCTTTCAAAATAATAATTTTCTGTTTCATCAAACATTTTGTTCAAATTTCAAAACTTATGAGAACTGTATTTCAAGCGAACTGGGGTCCAAACGAACTGAGTTCTCCAAATGAACTGAGTTCTATGCGATCTTTCAAACGAACTGTCCTTCACACAAACTAGAACCCCTCAAACGAACTGAGATCTTCACACGAACTGAGGTTCAGACGAACTGGACTCTTATGCGAACTGGAGGGTTCAAACGATCTAAGAAGCTGGTCACTTCGTATGACCCTTCAAACGAAACTGGTAGTTCACTTCGTATGAACTAAATACAAATCCTCAAATGATCTGAACCATGGTCAAATGATCTGATGAAATCCAAACGAACTGGATTTTATGCGAACAGGAGGTTCAAATTGATTTCGTATGAACTGAACTCTCAAACGAACTGAGTCACTTAAACGAACTGAACTATCTAAAGCACCTCGTATGAACTGATTCTCAACAACTCAAACGAACTGGTGATACAAGATCACTTCGTACGACTTGGAACTGAATTTAACATGACCTGCAAGATTCTCAAACGAACTGGAGTGATTTTTTGAACGAACTGAAGCTGATATTACACAATTGGCTGTATTTTGATGAAATTGATAACCTAGGCTTATAATACAACGAATTCCGAGCACAATGAAGTGTTTTCCGTTCAATTTCGTCCACTAAATCACCATAGATCTGAGTTCAAAGTTCCTGTTCATGTGAACTGGACACACCTTCAAACGAACAGGTCGTTTTTTTATCAAATTAATTGAGTTTTACTTTGAATTTAAGCCTGAAACTTTTACAGATTGATTAAAACATAATTTCGCTTGTTATGAGCAAAAATCAGTTCAGTTTATCCGAAAAATCTCGTTAAAATTTTGAAAAATGTGACAGAATGAAGTAGAAAACAGAATTCTTAATGAAATCGAGCTGAAATGGCAAGAGCTCTTCCTCCTGAGCTCTGATACCACTTGTAGGATCGAGAATCGATCTGAACGAGTCTTTAGAAGAGCTCTAAACTAATTCAAAGGCGGAATTCGATGAATCAGAATTTGTATCAGCTTGATATTCACTAATAACTGTCTCTTGTATTGATTCTAACACATTTACAGACTTGGAGACACTTCAGCAGAGTTTCGCTACCGGAATCGAAAGTTACAAATGAAAAAACAAGTCCACTATTTATACTAAATCCAGTTCGTTTGAACTGGCCACTTCGTTTGAACTGGCTTGTTCACCTCTGTATCCTGTTCATCTCGAACTGTGTGACTTGTTTCATCGATTCTATTACACGACTCGATACAAGACGAAGTCGACAGAAGTATGCACTAACAGACTCCCCCTCGAATGTTGACGAGTCTGAAGTATCGAGTCTTCTCATTCTTCAGTCTTTACCAGTCTTCGGCCTCTTTCATAATCTGAGACTCGAACGAAGATGAAGTCGACAGATAACTGCACCAACATCGTCATACCAAAATTTACATAAGCGCGTAAACATAACTGACATTAGGAAACACTACGGACTCGACAAGTCTTTTTTTTTCCTTTTTTTACAGATGTGTTTATAATATTTTTATCTATGTTTGTGAAAAAATTTGTGGCCCAACTAGCGCGGGAAGTAGGAGTTCTCATGGTTCTCACAACTTGTGGTTGTTCTCATTTGAACCGAAGCCTATATAAATATATATATATATATATATATATATATATATGTGTGTGTGTGTGTGTGTGTGTGTATATATATATGTATATAGGTAAAGTGTAAAATACAATGTCCCTTAACGTACAAGATGAAGTTATAACACGCGTAATTTATTTTTACCCCATGCGTGCTTTCTAATTTTACACATACGTGATTACGGTTTTAATATAATGTACGTAATTTCATCTGGTACGTATTGTACATTAAGAAATATTGTACGTTAACCCACCCATGTATATATATATATAGGGTCAGGATTTAGAGAAAACGATGGAAAGTGTGAGAACGGTGAGAACGGTTAAGGATCGTCCGATCAAAACAATCTATGGACTAGATTGGCGCGGTGGCGTTTTCGTAAATAACATCAATTTTATTACGTGGCCGCGCTTCATTAAAGGTAAGAAAGGTAAAACATCCTTTCTCACATAAAACGCCGTTGAAATATAAAACGCCAAATAAATACAAAACACCAATTTTATCACTGCGTAGTTTTTTCTGTGTTTTTATTTAAGCTCTCAGGCTACAAAAACGCCACAAAATGTGAAACGCCATAATATATAAATGCCAAGCCTTACATCCGGATAAATGTTAATTACATTTATTGTTATAAAATTAATATCTCGCCCAAACTACGCGCCAAAAAAATCCTATAAATAGAAACGTCTCAACACCTTCCGTTTATCACACAAAAAAAACACACAAAAAATACAGTGGTTCCTAGAAAATACAACTCAATGTAAAACGCCTAAAAGTTGAGAGAAATCAACAATGGCAAACATCTTTTCTTTGATACTCAGTAATGTTCTGCATGAAGTTTTGCTGAATGATTTGTTAGGTGAGGGGAGTAAGATTTTGCTGCATGAGATGGACAAAATTCAAGAAAGATGGACTGATGACACCCGTATGTCATTTTGTCTTCTTTGTTGTTGAATAAGGTTTGGATGAGTAGAAGAGACCTATCCCAGTGTAAATGCTACTTTGGCCTCGATGATTATAATGAAGACGACGGGCAGATAGTATCCACCCACACGGAGTCGATCTATGTCTCCAACATCCACAAAGACACTTCAACACATGTACAAAGAAAATAAAACACGCCAAACCCAAAACGCCATTTATTTGTAATAGTTCTTGTAGTTTCAAAAGAAGAAAGAGACTGATGACACTGAAGATTTAGATCATAAATTGCTTCTATTTGTTTTTTTTATTTTCTTTTTTGTTGTTTTTTATGTAATTTTCAGCTAAGAACAACAAATACATTAATCCTATAATGAAAAAATATAATAGAACGCCAAACAGGCAAACGCTTGTGAACCGCCATAATGCCATAAAATGCCCCAAAAACTACCAAACTATAATAAAATTACTTTGAACAAGTACTATTTTAATAAATCTAAAAAAGCATAAAATAATGTGCAAAGAAAATAAACCAAAAAGTCCCATCGTTATCTAAACGCCATTGGGAAACAAAACACCATAATTACAGCCGTCAAGATTAGACGTGTTACACCATAAAAACAGTTGAATCTGAAAACAAAACACGGTAACTGCAAAACAGTAAAATGAAACGACGGAAACATAATTACTAACATTTATTATATTGAAAGCCAAATACTTGGGGAATTGAATTTATTTATCTTTTTCAAAACGCCATAATTATCTATCATGCGCTTGAAAAAAAGTCATTATAAAAGTAAACCATTAGAACACAACCTCAAACACGCCAAAAACATTGACTAAAATGCCACATATTGTCCAAAACGCCAAAACTTAAAAAATGCCTAAGGCTATTGTATGGAGGTTTAAAGGGAAGGAGAGACGATTCATCATAAAGTTCTCTGCTAGGAGAAGGGTGAAGGTAAGGACAATCAAAGCCATACTTGGTATGGATGAAGGGGTTCAGAGGGATATCCTGGCCTTGGGGTTCCAATGGCCAACGATTGTGAAAGAACCCGAACTGTAATAAGAAGATTGAAGAGAAAATTTCTGGCAGAAGATGATGATGAAGATGATGTTGATATTGACAATACTCCTCTACCAATACTTAGCAGTTGGGTGATGCATGAAGAAGCAGGAACGGTTGAAGTAACTTATCAACACGGGGTGCAATATTCATTGCCTATGGAGGAAATGTTGAAGACATGGAGGCTATTTCTCATTGAACAACTCTGTGATTTAGCACCTTCGAACGATGCAAAATCCAGGGTTGCAATGATATTCAAGAATACACTGCAGCAAAGAAGAGACGAGCTAATGGCGTTATACGCCAATCTAAAATTTGATGATGATGAATCTGAAGAAAGTGATGGGTACATCTCTGATGTAATCCCATCCACAAAAGACTATTAGTTTATTTTAATTTCGTATTATTGTAATCTTATAAAATATTAACCTTTGGTAATCAATTATTAACAAAAGACCCCGAACGCCAAAAAAATGACATGGGAAACGCCAAAAAAATAACTATGTGACACAAAAAGAATTAATTCAACGAGAAGAAATCGGGGAAAAACAATAAAACGCCAAGTAATTAATGATTCTAGTTAACGCCAAAATTATCTTGCACGCCAAAAATGATGCAGCATGTCACACACGAAAATCGAGAAAAAAGATTAATATTGAAAAGACAAAAAAAACCCCTCAGACCCTGATCATGTCCCGTGCCATGTGTTGGCCCATGATGCGTTCTCACACTTTTGGGCATTTTCTTCTGGTCCTGTACCTACCTACCTACCTACCTATATATATATATATATATATATGGTGTTAGGATTTAGGGAAAACGGTGAAAAGTGTGAGAACAGTGAGAACGCTTATGGATCGTCAGATCAAAACAATCTATGGATTTGATTGGCCAGGTGGAATTTTCGTAAATAACATCAATTTTATTACGTGGGCGCGTTTCATTGAGGGTAAAAAGGTCTTTAGACTTCTCTACCCAAAACGCCAAACTCATGAATAAAACGCCATTAAATTCCCGCCTTAAAATTCAAAGCACACATCATCCTAATCTAAATGCCATTAAATATAAAATGCCAGACTTTGTTTTTAAACGATAAAGCAGAACAAAGAGTAACTGAAACGACTGAACTTAATTAATACTATTTATCATAATAAAATCCCGCATAAAATACGCGCCAAAAACATCCTATATAAACAACATCTCAGACGTAATGAATTATTAACAACGCCACGAACGCCAAAAAATTGACATGGAAACGCCATAACGCCAAAAAAGTATCTATGTGACACAAAAACAATTAATTCAACGCGACATGTCCAAAAAAAAAAGTAAAATGACAAGTAGTTAATGAATCTAATTAACGCCAAAATAATCATAGACGCCAAAATTGAAGCAGCATGTGACACACGAAATTGGGAAAAAGGAAGATTAAAAAGACAAAAAAGCCCTTGTACCCTGATTATATCCCGCGCCACGTGTTCCATCACGATGCTTTCTCATCGTTCTCACACTTTAGGGCGTTTTCTCCTAATCTCGTACCTATATATATATATATATGTATATATATATAATGTAAGTATATGAAGTAAACCTTAGTTACTAAGAAAACTTAGTAAACCTCTAACATGTGGTCCATATGTATCCACCTCATTAATTCAATTACATCCATATGGGGGTATTTTTGTCACTAATTTTTATTCTCTCTCTCTCTCTCCTTGTCTAAATCAATCACACATTTCAACACTTTCTCTCTCACACATCAAGATCTTCAACACACCTTTCAACACTTTCTCTCTCATATATTAAGATCTTCAACTTCTTCACATCTTTAAGATCATCTTAAGATAATATTCTCTCTTAGATCTTCAACATTCTCTTCTTCAATACTTTCAACTCTAGATCTGAAGAAAAACCCATGATATTCTCTAATGAGACTCAAAGATACTAATAAGAGTCTTCTTAGAATCCATGTTCGTTCCAAATATATATGGCGAAGGCAGTCGATGATTCGGTAATGCGGCTAGGGTTTTCTCAGGATGAAGATCTTGTTAAAATTGTTCTAGATCTATGTTTGTCCCAGAATCCAACTTCCGGATGAAGATCCAGTAAGAACAGAGAAACCCATCAAGATAAAAACTCTAGATGATAAAAACTTCAATTTCAAGAAGAAAAAGATTCAGTTATCTAGCATTTAGATGATGGTGAAGCTCTCTGGTCATGGTCAAGAGGAAGATCAAATAGATATGCCTCATGGATTCTGATTTGCAAAGGTGGATATGAACAAAACTAAGCCATGGGAATTGCCTAGTGAGTTTTTCTTAACTTCCAAATTTTATTTTCTTTATTTATTTATATATTTGGTAATCTCAAACTCCTTTATTTTTGTTTGAAAAGGGTTTGCGATATGTGATGTTGTTTGATTTTGTTTTTCTTAAACTCCTATATTTTAAACTCCGTTGTTTTTCTTTCTTAGTTTCTTTTTCATAAATTGTTTACATAAACTCATGCTTTCTTTGGATTTTTCTAATGATTTCTACGTTTTTTTATTGCAAAGTTTTAGTTAGTTGTAGATTTATTTAATTTTTGAGTTTGCAATTATGCATGGAGATGACTAGCATACATGGTGTTACATGTGTTACATACAGGGTGTTACATTTTTTATTGCCAAAGTTCTATATCTTGTAACACATGTTGCACCTACATGGTGGTACATGTGTTACACCCAGTTGGTTAGAGATGTATACCTATGTTACACATATAGGTTACACATGTGACCTATATGTTGTGACACATGTTAGCTATGTATGTTACATTTCTGCTAGCTACATTCTAAATTGTTTGTCCTATATGTTGTAACATGTGTTTCACTTTGAGGTAATATATGCTGCATACAGGGTTTTACACATTTGTACATAACGTAATAGTAAGTTTAAATGTTAAAATATCTTTAAGATGGGTTGTTAAATGTTAAAATGTATAAACTTCATAATTTATTCGGAATATCACGTTAATTTTACAAGTAAAAAGTTGTGTTTTTTTTTTGTGGGATAATTAGCTACATAGGTAGTAACAACGTTACACAAGTTACTTATAGTTACCCATCCGTTTTTTGGACACACAAGGGGGTTGCACATATGTAACACATGTATAGCCACGTTACACATATTACATATAGTTGTTACCGGTGTTACAGCAAAACTTTACACATATACATATGATACATAGGTTAATAAGTTTAACTATAGAAGATTAATACTGGTGTACTTGTTTTGTTCATAGGTGAATGGATGTTTTGTGTTCAAGATGTAGATGGTTATTAATAAAGCGAAACCCGCCGAAGGATTACAATGCATCATCAGGTTTTCGTGGTGACGATGGTGTGTTTTTTTGTTGGTTGCTATGTGTTTTAGAGAAAGAAAGCTAATGTTTTGGAGAGATTGTTTACTGATGAGTTAGCATTGAAGACAAATTTGAAGAACTGAAACATGATATCCGACGGAAGGATGATTGTTTACTAGATGAGTTGGCCTACACTTGTAGGGGTATTAATATTAATCTTTGTGGGTGTTTACTTTATTATCCTTTTCAAGTAGTGTAATGTTTTGGTAATCAAATCAAAGTTTGTTTTGTTCTTTGTGGTCATTTAATGTATTGAATCAAACGGAAATGAAAACGAAACAATGCTTTGAAAATTTCTTTTTGCAGCCTGATATATAAAATGCATTATATTTAACATTTTATGTGTAATAGTCACCAATCACATGATATATGCTATGTTACACACGTTATACAATAGATACAACAGGTTGATCAATGTTACACATGTGTAACATTGTTCACAAAGCAAAGAAATAGTAGGTTTTGTATCACCGAAGTTACATTTTTGTTTTGTAACATGTGTCACATCGTTTCAAAAGCAAAGAAATAGTAGGTTCTGTATCACCTTACAAGTTTTATGTTTTGCTGACAAACACCTTGTCACACATGTTACACACTATAGAGTGAAACAACAGTATTGAACGCTGCTACACATTTCCCATTCTGTCGTAAAATGTGTAACATGTAACATGTGTGTTCCACGATTACTATTTCCTGTTTCGTAACATCCAAATAACATGTGTGATCCATCATAACAATATGTGGGATGCTTTGTTCCGCACAACCTTTTTAACCATGTTACACATGTTAGAAAACAACATACCATTCACGTAACACATTTTTGCGTTAGCATATGCAACAACATATAAACAATACCTCATTAACATAAAAACCACAACGACTTGCATTCCGAAAATTTTCCATTCTGTCGTAACATGTATAACCTTTTGGGGATATCAATTGAAGGTTTGCTACATCATGTAGCATGTGTGTTCCATGTAACATCTTCTCTACAACATGTGTAACATCCTCAAACTTCAGAGCCCAAATGCGGAGATAAGGTGGCCTTATTTAAGATTGTAATATTGTTTAGATTGTAATGTTTAAGAATATTTGTATTATGTTTGATGGTGCCTTTTTAACATATGTAACACATGAATACTAAAGAAATGATGTAACCAACATTTTATCAGGTCATTATTTGCTATTATTTTAGGCATTTCTTACATAAGTTACACATGTTACGTTCAACTGCAGTTACATATGTAAATCAAAACAAAAGTCACTTGTCATGGAGGGAATACATACAACATATGTTACATCGAAACTAATTTTTATTAACATTTCCCTCCGATTTTTTGTCTATTTGTTAAAAAAACCATTAGTGCAACAGGTGTTACATATGTTACTAGGTGGAACACTCTTTAAATTCAGTGTCTACACATGTTACACATCATATAATGTGTAATCTTCATATGTAAACAACGATATACATGCAACATTACATATGTTTTTTGCACACAAAATGTAGTATCAACGTTGCACGTGTTACTTATATTTACACCAACCCATTTTTGGTAACAAAGGGATTGAACATATGTAACACATGTTTGTAACATGTGTTACACTAGAGAGTAACTCTTGTACAACGTCAAAGGTACCCACCACCTACCCTTCATCGACTTCTTGCTCCCATTCTTCATCGGTTTCTCCATCTACCTTCTTTCGCTTTAGGGCCACCTTTGTCGTATCTAATATTGTGGTTCTCTTTCTTCCTACCAAGATCCCTTCTTGTTTGGCTGCAACTGCTACGGTCAAGTCGTAATAACACAAGTTACAGTCCAGTATTTTTAATCTACTAATTAAAAAAATAGTAGTAACATAACTAACACAAGTTACCTTCTACCCAATTATGCCATGAACTTGAAGACTCCCCAAATTTTGACTTTTTATCTGCATCATTTCACACATAAGAAAAACTGAATAAAACCACCCAAAATATGTTACATATGTAAACAGTTACCATAAATACCATTATTTTTCCTACACTTCAAACAAGTACTATCCGGTGGAACCAACTCCCTCGCTGCAAAGACTAAAAAAATGTAACATATGTTAGCACAACCTTTCATACTTGTTTGTGTTCGTATCACATTTTTTACATCTATAGCTTTTATTTTTGTTTTCTAGATTGGACAGTTGTGCTCTCCACAACAATTGTTTTAGTTGTGTTACCCTCCAGTGTAACACACGTTACAAACTTGTGTTACATATGTTTAGTTCCTTTTTGTGTCCAAGAAAGTGCTGGTGTTAACATAAGTAACATGTGTAACATTGTTACAACATATGTAGCTAATTATGCCAGCAAAAAAACACAACTTTTTATTTATAAAATAAACGAAATCATCAACTATTAAATTATGGATGTTCTAAAGGTAATGAAAATGTGATATCCGAGTGAAGTTTATACAAGACAACTAACAACCCATCTAAAACAACATCTCAACATTTAAAAGATATAGATTAGTAAGCTAACAACAATTGATAATATCAAAAAATCAAAATGTTTTTAATACATAAAACAATCCTGTAAACTACATAAACATTTACCCATTACTAGAGCACTTTGAGCACACAAAAACATATTAACAACAGCTATAACAAAAAAAATCAAATGTGAAATGATTTTTTCAAAATAAAATACTCAAGAGATTGTTGTTTATCTCTCTAAAATCGTGGTAAATTAGGTTCAAACATGCTTCTTTGTCACACACTTGTGAGTGTGTTCTTGGTGTTCGAGATGAACATGATGAATATTGTTGTTTCTCTCTCTAAAATAGCAACTTTCTTTAAAAACCCATGCAACCGAACGATTTCAGGCATGTTTCTCTCTCACATACTTGTGTGTGTGTTCTTGGTGTTACAACAACTTTCTCTCTCTAAAAACCCATGCAACCAAACGATTTCAGAGTTGCTTCTCTCTCACACACTTGTGTGTGTGTTCTTGGTGTTACAACAACTTTCTTTCTTTTAAAGCTAACAATGATCCAAATTTTATCTTGGTTGTATGTTTGTGAGGTATGTGTAGCTTTTGAATCTTTAGGATGTAGAAGATGATGATATTTTTGACTTTTGGATGTAGAAGATGATGGAGAGAAGTTGACATGATGGATGATGGAGAGAAGTTGACATGATAGTACTACAGGGAATCAATTATGCATATATTGGTTTTACACAAATACCCCTCATCCACTCATCAATATATTTAAATTAAATCAATAAAACATCCAGTTTTCTAAACCATTAGATCATCTTCATCAATGGTTATAAATTGAGTTTCCTAGGTTTACTCATCACAAATAAGTTTTCTATTTATCTTTTCTCTCTCTCTCTCTCTCTCTCTCTCTATATATATATATATATATATATATATATACATAGAGGTCGGTTAGCGTACAATAGGTTTTATCGTACATTACGTACGCGATAACCCCAGCCGTCAGATCTTCATCTCCCATGCGATTTCATACCTCCATGCGAACTGTACGAACTGTGCGAATTCAATCTTCCACATGCAATTTTCTCCCATCTACACACCCCATGCCATTTTTCACATTACCCCATGCTAACCATTTTCACATGCGATATTCAATTTTCCACATGCGATTCTACACACCCCATGCCATTTTTCACATTACCCCATGCTAGCCATTTTTTCACATGCGATATTCAATCTTCCACATGCGATTCTACACACCCCATGCCATTTTTCACATTACCCCATGCTGTCATTTTTTCACATGCGATATTCAATCTTCCACATGCGATTGTACACACCCCATGCCATTTTTCACATTACCCCATTTTGCCATTTTTTCACATGCGATATTCACTCTTCCACATGCGATTTTGTCCATCTACACACCCCATGCCATTTTTCACACTACCCCATGCTAACCATTTTTCACATGCGATATGTATTGAATTCGCACCAGATCCACACCTGATCGAACGGCTGGGATGATCGCGTACGTATCGTACAATAAGCGCATTTGTATGTTACACTTTACCTATATATATATATATATATATATATATATATATATATATATATATATATAGAGAGAGAGAGAGAGAGAGAGAGAGAAAGAGAGAGAGTGTGTGTGTGTGTGTGTGGGAGTTGGCTAGAAAGCCTAAGTTTCCTAGAAAGTCTAGAAAGCAATAGGGAGGTGACATGTGGCTTTTAGTTTTTTTATTCAAAAGGGCATGATGGTAATTTGATTATTAATTTAATTTTGGAATATTATATATCCTAAACTAACTATCCAGATATTTATGGAAACGTATATCTCTTTGACAATTTCAAATCATTACGATTTCAAATGGCCAGTTACTTTAAATTACAAAGTTCAAATCATTAATAATTTCTTCACATTGTGTTTTATCAGTTATTGGGTTCATCACAATGTGTTTTAGCAGTTACTGGTTTCAGTTACTGTTTCATCACAAATGTGTTTTATCAGTTACTGGTTGATATGATTTTTCGCATTCTTGATGTTGTGTTTTATCATTTACTGGTTCACGTTGTGTTTTATCAGTTACTTGTTTCATCATAATATGTTTTATTAGTTAATGGTTTCAGTTACTATTTTATCACAATGTGTTCTATCATTTACTGGTTGATGTGATTTTGGCATTCTTGATGTTGTGTTTTATCAGTTATTGGTTTCATCACAATGTGTTTTAGCAGATACTGGTTTCAGTTACTGTTTCATCACAATGTGTTTTATTAGTTACTGGTTGATATGATTTTTGGCATTCTTGATGTTGTATTTTATCAATTACCGGTTTCATCACAATGTGTTATACCAGTTATGATTCATGAATGGCATGTTCTTTTGTATTTTCTCTACTGTTTCATCACAGTGTGTTTTATCAGTTACTGGTTGATGTGATTTTGGCATTCTTGATGTTGAGTTTTATCAATTACTGGTTTCATCACAATGTGTTTTATCAGTTACTGGTTCCAGTTACTGTTTCATCACAATGTGTTTTATTAGTTACTAATTGATATGATTTTGGCATTCTTGATGTTGTGTTTTATCAGCTACTGGTTCACATTGTGTTTTATCAGTTCATCTAGATCTAATTTATCGTTATTTTTTGTATGATTTTGTGTTTTCAAATGTGTTGCATTAGAGAGAGAGAGAAAAAAATTGCGACATTTTTTGAGGTGGTTTTATGATTGGTAGTTACTTCCTTATTTGAAACAACTTAATTGACACATTGTACCCACAATCAATTAAATTAGCCTTAAAAAAAACTAAAACTAAACCCTAAAAGTAAACTCCCCAAAAACCTAAACCCCCCACCCGTAACACCCCCCCCCCCCCACCAAAAAAAAAAACCTTAAACCGATTCACCCGTACTCGCCCCCTCCACAAAACCTAAAACCCCCTCCCCCACCCAACAAAACTAATCATAATACTAAACCACCAAAAAACATAACCTAAGAAGCTAAACAAAACTTAAAAGCAAACTCTAAGCATATAATGCGTATGTGTAGTATATACACATAATGCACATGTGCAGTACAACTTTTTTTTCAAAAAAAAAAATTATGCATAAAACGTAGCGATTTTTTGTAAAAAAAAATTGTATGTTTTTTTTAGGTTTTTTAGTTAGTTTTTAAGTTTTCTCATTTATATGTAGTTTTCTGATGATCCTCTCAGTATATATATATATATATATAGGATTAGGTTCAAGAGTGAACACTTGTGTAGCTTGCGAACTGAGTGAACTAATCCTGGCCATACACGTGTGTAGATCAATGGCCAGGATTTGTTCACTCAGTTCGCAAATACACTAGTGTTCACTCTAGAACCCCACATATATATATATATATATATATATATATATATAGTCAGGATTTAGAGAAAACGTGGGAAAGTATGAGAATAGTGAGAACGAATATGGATGGTCAGATCAAAACAATCTGTGGACTAGATTGGCGGGGTGACGTTTTCGTAAATAACACCAATTCTATTAAGTGGACGCGCTTCATTAAGTGAAAAGGGTGCTCATATTCAAAACGCCAACGAAAATGATAACACGCCATTCAAACCAAATAAAACGCCATTAAATACAAAACGCCAAAAATTAGTGATAAAATGCGTTGGAGATTACAGGAAGAGGAAACAACACAGTAACTAAAATTCAATTATTAACATTTATTAGAAGAAATTCTCTCCTAAATTACGCGCCGAAAACATCATTATATAAACGACGTTAAACATCGCTTCCATAAACACTTCAATCCATCATTCTAAAAAACATCTTTTACCAAAAACGCCAAGTTTAAGCAAAATGGCAACCATCGTTTCATGGAGATACACTCTGAGAATCAGAAGATTCGTCATACATTTTGACAACAGAAGGAGGGTGTATGTTAGGACAATCAATGCAATATTGAAGATGGAAGAAGAGGTACAGAGGGGCATCCTATCGCTTGGTATCGCTCTGGATAGCGAATGTCATGAAACACATAAGCTTATGAAAACATTAACAAGGAAATGTGGACCAAGCAAAGCAGATGGAAAAACAGACCCAGTTATAACATCAGGGCATTTTGATGAGGAAACACACATGGTGGCCATTATATGTGACAACGGAGAGCACGAAGACTACCTGCTTGAAGACATCATGACAAAGCAGGGGATAGGGTTCATGGAAGAATTGCACAACGCCACTTGTTTGAACACAGGCGTGGACTTAAAAATGGCGTTGATGCAGGACATATTCAAATGGAGGCTTCAGAATCTTCAACAACAAGAAGCCGATGAAAGTGAAAGTGATGACATGGATGAAAGTGTGGATGAAGACTCTGAGGAATAAGACGAAGGAAGTGATGGATACTTCTCAGATAAAGTAACTTCTGACGAGGAGTTTTAATTTTTTTTGGTTTTCTTCTGTGTAATCTTTTTTTAAGATAACAAATTGCTATATTTCTCCATTTAGTTTCAAAACGCCAAAAAATACTACAACAAGTTATTGCTTACAAAAAGCCAAAAATAATAAAAAATATTTTTCCTGTTTAATGTTTTCTCTGTTATTGTATTTTGTTATCTTGGTCTACATAACGTCATTAAAAAAACGTCAAACTTGGAAGATGGGACGTCTATCACCCTAGACTGATAAAGCTGAATAAAACAGTAAATACACACAGTAACTGAAAAGACGGTTACTTTTTTACTATAATTTATTATAATAAAAATCCCGCCTAAACTACGTGCCAAAAACATCATATAAGAGAGAGGTCTCTACAAAATCAATTGATCACACCCAGAAAACAAACGCCATTTTCCTAGAAACCACTCTCTTTAAACGCCAAAAAAATAGTTAAAAAACCACAGATGGCAAAGCTCGTTTCTTCTATATCCAGTATTGTTCTGCATGAAGTTTCACGGAATGGTTTCTTCTCTGAGGTGGGTATCTCTAAAAGCTTTTGCTGAATAAGATGGACAAATATTCAAGAAAAATAGATTGATGACAGTGATATGTTGATGTGTTAAAAATGCAACATATAAATTTCATCAAATGAGGCATAAAACTAACCCTTTTTTAGTACTAATGTTGGAAAAAGTGTGCTTTTGTCTTCCTTTTGCATTTTCAGGATTAAATGAGCTCAAATTAACAAAAGAAACAAAAAGACATCAAAATCTAACATAAATACAAGAAAAGGAACAAGACGTGACATGCCCGACCCCACGACAGCATCTTCCCAAGCAAAACAAGATATCAGAAGCCTGAACACGCCCCGTGCTCAGCCAGCACGGGGGCGTGCCCAAGTGTCAGTAGAAAAGACAAAGTGGTAGAAGCTTCTATTGCCCACCACGGGACCGTGCTCAGCGGACACGGGGCCGTGGTCAACTATAAGATTCGCACAATCTAGCAAATCTGCATAGTACAAAGATTCTTCTGCACCACGGGGTCGTGCTCAGCGGACATGGGGGCGTGGTCAACTAAAAAGACAAAAATGCATTAAATGAAGAAAGAGAAGGATGTGGACACGGGGCCGTGCCCACTGGACACGGGGCCGTGCCCGAGCTTCTGTTCAGCCTATAAATAGAAGTGCTTGGCTAAAGCTCAAACCATCCCTTGACACACCACCTCTCTCACACTTCACCCACCACCCACCACCACCATAACACCATCATCCACCACCATCATCCATTGTCCATCGTAGAGTGTGTGAGTCGTCTCGGGATCCAAGATTGATCGTAAGAGTTCTTGACAATCAAGGCCATGTTTGCCTAAGTCTCTTACATCACTTGGTGAAGACAAAGTGTCTAGTGTAATACTTTTTATTTCTAATCTTTTCTCACTTTTTACTTGGTTTTGTATTAATGACTTTAATAACTAGTTGCTTATGTTGAAGGTGATCTTTCCTTATCGTTTGTCCGTGGTGTCTTGGCATTATTTTACTGTCTATATAAAATAAAAGATTTTCACCATTCATATCTCCACGGTCTATATGGAGGTATGTTGGCTACCTGGTCGGGGGTTAAGGGAACGGTTTGGTAAAGGTCTTGCCATTGTTCAGCGTTTAGAGGTCCTGCAATAGACCTGGGTCAAATTTAGTAGGACCTCCTTCAATACTTAACGGTATTGGATGGCGGGGGTCCAAACTCTTTGACCCCCTCATAAGTTAACTACTATTAATACTATAACCCGGCTATTTAGGACTGTATCCCTGCTGACTCAGACTACTTAGTCGAGGGTAACGTCACCTCCAAAAACGGGGCCTACCATAATTTGCATTAATAACTTAATTAATTATCTTCCAATAATCCACCCTTTTAGGATTATATCCTTGCTGACTCAAACTACTGGGGTGAGGGTAACGTCACCTTCAAAAGAGGGGCCTACTACGATAACTAAGATAATCTCTTAAAATAGTGCAAAAGTGCGGAAATAATCAAAGGTTACACTAGATACGAGTCGGAACCAAGTGATTCATCTTGTCTATCTGTTTTTCTTTTATTTTTATTTTTCAGCATTTTAGTTAGTTTTTATTTTTCTTAGTTTAAAACATTTTTCTAAACTTTTTGATTTGATTAGACGTTGAGGATAAACCGGTACTAAAAGCTCTTGTTTCCTTGGACGACCTCGGTATCTTACCAACACTATACTACACTCACGATGGGTGCACTTGCCCATATGTGTGTTTAGTGTTAGTAAAATATCGTGTTTTATAAATTTAAAACTTGACTAAAAATAAGTGTTAAAGGGGCTTAAAATATACACCTAATATATATAACACTTCACACGCTTCAAGTTTTTGGCGCCGTTGCCGGGGACACAAGAATTTTAAGAAAGTTAGGAATCAACGGCCTAATCGTTTTTTTTTTATTTTTCATTTTTTTAGGATTTTTTTTTTAGTTTTTCAGCTTCTGCAGAACTCAGCACGGGCCGTGCCCGCTGAACATGCCCCGTGCCCAATCATTGGAACTGGCAATCTTGTTTTAAGTCAGACAGTAAGCTGAACACGAGGCCGTGCCCACTCACCACGCCCCCGTGCCCAAGTTTCAGTTACTGAAAACAGAACCGTAAGATCCCGACGGTTGGTAATTTCTGACACAAACATGAGCGATACTGATACTTTTTACTTTCGGCACTATTATGGTACTATGTGGTGTCAATTATGTGGTGGTAACCATAAAGAATTAGAATGCTTTTTTTCTAAATTATAAACCCCACTATATAGACCCATCATTTCCTAGTATCCTTAAGAGGGGCGAAAGTAAAAATAATCCCTATCTCTCCCTCGAATGCGCCCAACCGGATATTCTAGGAGAAATGCTTCTCGATGAATTATTTCAACTAGAAGATCTAATTATTAGTTGGTTAAAAGAACTTAGGGAAGATTTCAATAATCTTTTACAAGACGATAACCAAGAAGAGAGGTTGGAAACGCATTCAAACAACTTCATTGTTTCTAATGATGCTTCTAACTCTAGTGAGGACTTGAGCGATAGTCGTCCCTGTGTCAATTGTGCCGTGAAGGACTCCCCATCGACTTCGTTCGATGCATACATAGACCTGAGCGATTAGACATACACCTTCTTTAACGAGAGCCCGGGAAAGGGTTGGACTTGTCCACCTACATATAGCATTGGAATCACCCTCACCGACAACCTCTTGCGTTCTCGTCTTAATCTAGATCAATTAAGGTATCTTAGGCACTTTGGGGTTGTTCAATCTAGTAAGGAACCACTCGATCCGGGAAAGTTCCTTGAAATTTGAAGAATTCCTTATGACAGCTTCTAGACACGGGGCCGTGTCCAGGTCAGCACGCCCCCGTGTCCACCCAAAAGATTCCCTTCTGATTTTGTCAGAATGCGGACAAAAATGTGTCAGGATTCCATCTGCACACGGGGCCGTGTCCAGCCGACACGGGGCCGTGCGCAACGTACTGTCGTTTTCGATAAATGCAGCCAAGAATCCTGCACATTTGAACCATTCCAAGGACAGAGATTTGAGGAATATTCTCACATACCATCCTAGGTATTTTCTAAAAGAAGTTTCTCAATTATCTTCTTGTCCTTTCCTCTTTTATCCACTTTCATCTTCTTCAATTTTCCTCATACTTCCATTAAAGCTTGAACCTTCTATAGTTTCAAGCCTTATTGAGATGTTTGTTAGATTTTTGTCCATGGAATCTTGATAAAAATAAGTTCTATAACAATGTTTTAAGTTGTCTAAGTTCAAAAATGCTTCAAAAATCATAAAAACAATTTGAAACCCCAAGATTCCTTGTCCATAAATCCTGCAGATATCTGAACACAGGGCCGTGTTCACTGAACACGGGGCCGTGTCCGAAGTACTGGACCCATAAAATTGAACTCTTTTCGGCATGTTTTCTCAGAATGGCAAGCAGAACAAGCGGAAACCCTTCGTCGCATTCCAGGAACAACTGGCAGGGGAGAAGATCATCTACGGTTGAGGATTCTCTTGTAAACTATGTTTACGCCTTAAGAGAAGCTCTTGATGAAGTAACAAGTGTGGAAGAGGCATTGGTCGACCGCATTAATCATTTGACGGTGGGACTAGAAGGATGTCTTCGGGAGGTCAACCTTTTGCACCAAAGGTTGAACATTCTCGCCTCTCCTCCTTTGGTACCGATTATCACCCAAAGGGCATGGAATGTGGTGCCGGAAGTCATCATTCCGGCCGAATGGTATGCCCTACATCAGGAAACTCCTCGAGACATCCTACAAGGGGTTCCAATTGGTGTCGCTCCTCCTCCTCAAGATGTCGAGGAACATGAAGCCACCTTCCTTCTCCCGAGGGAGATAGAAGAATGGCTCTAGCAACATCTAAGGAACACCGTTCGGCTTGGAGTTCTACAAGGCTTTTAGACCGGAAGTCTATTTCCGGAATTTTGGTTCTTATTGTAGAAGTAGAACTCCTTAGGAAGATTTTACGGATCACTTGACCTATTTAATATTAGGACTTTTAACTTTTATTCTCTGCTTTATTTTTCATTTTTAGGACTATTATGTAATTCTCTCTATGATTAATGAATGATGGTTTTAGTTAATTCGGTGTTTTGGATGGTGTTGGAATGAATAAAACACATTTGAGATGGCAAAGGATGCAAGGGAAACTTGAACAAGCACTCCATGCAGGACAAACAGAACCGTCCGACAAATTTCTTCGTTTACAGCAAGTTCGGCACGGGCCGTGTCCACCCA
The DNA here is from genome assembly GCA_030545235.1 of Helianthus tuberosus. Classification (NCBI taxonomy): domain Eukaryota; kingdom Viridiplantae; phylum Streptophyta; class Magnoliopsida; order Asterales; family Asteraceae; genus Helianthus; species Helianthus tuberosus. Next base: position 104,940,448 of record CM060361.1, on the reverse strand, counting down.
ACACGGCCCCGTGCTGCACAGTCTGCAGAAAAAGACCCAGTTCAGGTAACTGGACACGGGCCGTGTTCAACCAACACACCCCTGTGTCCAGACTTCTGTTTCTCTTGTTTTAATTTTGTTACTGGCACTTGAACACAGGGCCGTGCCCGGATAACACGGGGACGTGTTCAGCGCCCAGTAACACAATTTTTTTTTCTTTTTCACACCTTTTACACATTCAATCAACCTAAAAACTTATTTTTGGGACACATTGAGAACAATGTGTAATTTAAGTGTGGGGGGGATGCTAAAACCTTGAATCTTGCAAGTCCTAAATACAAGCCTTACACAAAACTCTATTGGAATCGCTAATCACCCCAAATTTTTTCAAAAATTTTCATTTTTTTTTCTTGTCTAGGTTTAACTCGGGAATTTCAAGTTCTAAAAAGGTTATATTTTTACGAATTTACAACCGATAGCGTCGTAATAAAAAGAACCAACATAAGAAAATTATGAAAAGGCATGACAAGCTTAGTTAAAATTTGATTATATATACTTGATCACATAAAAACCCATTCCCACAAAAGTGAGTTTTGAGCCTTTATTGAGCATACAATTACATATCGTTAGACTAAATGCTCATTTTTCGTTTCTTGTGTGAATAGCCGCTTGGTTCTTACGACTCTAGAACTTGCCATGACGATACATTCCCGGTCTTTACCAACTTAAACCCGAGTAAGTAAATGATAGAGGCATTAGGACTAACCCTTTTTATTTCTACACCATTATTTTTTTTTACCACCTACCCAAAATCCCCCTAGTTAGCCCCTTTGAGCCTAAACCTTTTCATTTCATAACCCAAACCAAACACCCTTTTACCCACCAAAACCTTTTTATTTTAAACCCTTTGTTTTAGTAACAAGTTCAGTTTTTCGTATGACTTTCAAAATATATATATATATATATATATATATATTTAGGGTAGGGCTATATAGAAAACCCTATCTATATAAAAAACCCTAGAAAACGCAACCTCCCGACATTTTTTTTTTTTGAAAAAAATAACACATGTAATATACATGTTTTTAAGAGTTTTGGGCCAAAAAAATCAAAAAAGCGCCGAAGGGATAATTTAAAAAAAAAAATCAGCAATTTTTGTCTTTTGTGCCTAACACATGTTAGGCAACCGGACATTGCAGAAATTTGTTTATTTTTTTTTTTAAATCCCTTCGGCGCTTTTTTGTTTTTTTTGGCCCAAAACACTCTAAAACATGTATATTACATGTGTTATTTTTTTCAAAAAAAAATGTCGGGAGGTTGGGTAAAAATGGGCGGAGATTTGGGTTTCCAGAGTTTTCTAAGAAAATGAGGGTTTTCTGTCTAGCATTGCCCTATATATATATATATATATATATATATATATATACATATATTTGTTGATGATGAAGCAAAAGAAAATAAACAAACAAGTTCATCAATAATAACTTTGTTTGAATAATAGCTTCATCAAAATAAAAGTTACAAAAATAGAAAGTCTTACGAAAACCGACACTTGTTACGCTTTTCGCCCTTTTTTTACTAACCACTAACCACCAACCCAACCACATACCTTTAACCCAAGCCTAACCCTTCACCCACAAAGTCCTCTTGATATTTACAAAGGTATATGAGTTAAAAAGGAGGAGGATTGATTGCTTGGCAAGCCTATGGTAGGAGTAAGTTCCATGCCGCTCTCGAGTGATCCACAAAAATACATTTTCAGCCGAGTGTTGAGTGATCCCCATGAGGTATGTGAACTTGTATATAAATAGAATTTTAAAGAGGCATGTTATGCCCTAATAAGTAATTTATCTTATGAAAAGTTTTAAATAAATCATGACGAATAGGATTGTAAATAAATAAAAATTAAATTAAATAAAGAATCTTGGAAATCCCGACACTCTACGACAAGCCCAAAAACCTTCTTCTCTACCCATTCCATTTGGGAGTGTAATAGCCACATATTAAAGAGTTTTGCTTGAGGACAAGCGAAGATTCAAGTGTGGGGGTATTTGATGTGTTAAAAATGCAACATATAAATTTCATCAAATGAGGCATAAAACTAACCCTTTTTTTAGTATTAATGTTGGAAAAAGTGTGCTTTTGTCTTCCTTTTGCATTTTCAGGATTAAATGAGCTCAAATTAACAAAAGAAGCAAAAAGACATCAAAATCTAACATAAATACAAGAAAAGGAACAAGACGTGACATGCCCGACCCCACGACAACATCTTCCCAAGCAAAACAAGAGATCAGAAGCCTGAACCCGCCCCGTGCTCAGCCAGCACGGGGGCGTGCCCAAGTGTCAGCAGAAAAGACAAAGTGGTAAAAGCTTCTATTGCCCACCACGGGGCCGTGCTCAGCGGACACGGGGCCGTGGTCAACTATAAGATTCGCACAATCTAGCAAATCTGCATAGTACAAAGATTCTTCTGCACCACGGGGTCGTGCTCAGCGGACACGGGGGCGTGGTCAACTAAAAAGACAAAAATGCATTAAATGAAGAAAGAGAAGGATGTGGACACGGGGCCGTGCCCGAGCTTCTGTTCAGCCTATAAATAGAAGTGCTTGGCTAAAGCTCAAACCATCCCTTGACACACCACCTCTCTCAGACTTCACCCACCACCCACCACCACCATAACACCATCATCCACCACCATCATCCATTGTCCATCGTAGAGTGTGTGAGTCGTCTTGGGATCCAAGATTGATCGTAAGAGTTCTTGACAATCAAGGCCATGTTTGCCTAAGTCTCTTACATCACTTGGTGAAGACAAAGTGTCTAGTGTAATACTTTTTATTTCTAATCTTTTCGCACTTTTTACTTGGTTTTGTATTAATGACTTTAATAACTAGTTGCTTATGTTGAAGGTGATCTTTCCTTATCGTTTGTCCGTGGTGTCTTGGCATTATTTTACTGTCTATATAAAATAAAAGATTTTCACCATTCATATCTCCACGGTCTATATGGAGGTATGTTGGCTACCTGGTCGGGGGTTAAGGGAACGGATTGGTAAAGGTCTTGCCATTGTTCAGCGTTTAGAGGTCCTGCAATGGACCGGGGTCAAATTTAGTAGGACCTCCTTCAATACTTAACGGTATTGGATGGCGGGGGTCCAAACTCTTTGACCCCCTCATAAGTTAACTACTATTAATACTATAACCCGGCTATTTAGGACTGTATCCATGCTGACTCAGACTACTTAGTCGAGGGTAACGTCACCTCCAAAAGAGGGGCCTACCATAATTTGCATTAATAACTTAATTAATTATCTTCCAATAATCCACCCTTTTAGGATTGTATCCTTGCTGACTCAAACTACTGGGGTGAGGGTAACGTCACCTTCAAAAGAGGGGCCTACTACGATAACTAAGATAATCTCTTAAAATAGTGCAAAAGTGCGGAAATAATCAAAGGTTACACTAGATACGAGTCAGAACCAAGTGATTCATCTTGTCTATCTGTTTTTCTTTTATTTTTATTTTTCAGCATTTTAGTTAGTTTTTATTTTTCTTAGTTTAAAACATTTTTCTAAACTTTTTGATTTGATTAGACGTTGAGGATAAACCGGTACTAAAAGCTCTTGTGTCCTTGGACGACCTCGGTATCTTACCAACACTATACTACGCTCACGATGGGTGCACTTGCCCATATGTGTGTTTAGTGTTAGTAAAATATCATGGTTTATAAATTTAAAACTTGACTAAAAATAAGTGTTAAAGGGGCTTAAAATATACACCTAATATATATAACACTTCACACGCATCATATGTTATCATATGAGCTTTGTTCTTGATGAATATATGCATGGCATGAAGCGATCGACGCCGGTGTAAATGCTATTTTGGACTCCATTATTATAATAGTATCCAAGCAGGAGTTGATATTCAATGACATGTTACCAAACAAGAATATATCACACCAAAATATACGATGTCACTAATCAGCTTCGTCTAAAAGACGGGCGTTATGTAGGAAAATTGGCATCTAGCTAAGGTATTCAAAGGTTCAAAACGCCAAAACAAATTCAAGAAGAAGAGGCTGATGACGGTGAAGATTTGGATGAGAAATTAGATTATCTTCTTTTATTTATTTTCATTTTCTATTGTTTTGTTATCTAATTATCTGTTGTTTGTTATCTAATTCTCTACTAATAAAATACATAATTATTTAAAACGCCAAAAACTACAAACACCAAACGCTTAATAGTATGAAAACTGGGATAACGGATGCTGGCAAAGCACCTTGTTACTATATAAAACGCCAAAACAATGTATTATTAAAAACACCAATAATTGACTAAACGCCATTAAAAACAAAACACCAAACCCTGAAAAGATGAGAAGTGTTACAGCCTTAATAGATGAGGTGATGGCGTTATTCGCCAATCTAAAATTTGATGATGATGAATCTAAAATTTGTTACTATTAGTTTGTTTTCATTTGGTCTTATTGTAATCTTATGAAAATATAAATGAATCGTAATGAATTATTAACAACGCTAATAAATTGACCTGGGAAACGCCATAAAGCCAAAAAATTATCTATGTGACACAAAAACAATTAATTCAACGTGACAGATCCAAGAAACAATGAAACGCCAAGTAGTTAATGAATATAATTAACGCCAAAATAATCTTAAACGCCAAAAATGAAACAACATGTTACACGAAATTGGGAAATAAAAAAGATTGAAAAGACAAAAAAGCCCCTCACACACTAATCGTATCTCGTGCCACGTGTTGGGCCAGGATGTGTTCTCACCATTCTCACAGTTTAGGGCGTTTTCTCCTAATCCTGTTTCTATATATATATATATATATATATATATATATAGGATTAGGTTCAAGAGTGAACACTGGTGTAGCTTGCGAACTGAGTGAACTAATCCTGGCCATACACGTGTGTAGATCAATGGCTGGGATTTGATGTTGAAATACAATACACTAGTGTATTTTACGATTTAATGATAAGATATGGCCATACACGTGTGTAGATCAATGGCCAGGATTTGTTCACTCAGTTCGCAAATACACTAGTGTTCACTCTAGAACCCCACCATATATATACATATATACATGTATATATATATATATATGTATATATATATATGTATATACATATATGTATATATAGTGGGAAGTTCAAATGAGAAGAAAATAATCTTGAGAAGAAAAAGAAGAAAATTTAACCAATAAGAGTGCTTTATTGATAAGGGTAATGAGGTAATTTTAACATTATAGTTAATGTAATAATTTCCTATAATCTAGCTATTCAAATTAGTTCATTTATGATTTTCACTTTATAACTTAAAAATGAAACAAGATATAGGGTAGGGATAGTGTACATTAATTCAAAAGTGTAGGAAGTGTTTTAAACTATTAGATCTTTGATCTAATGGTTGAGATCAATAGAGACCAAATTATAAATTGTGTTTTAATTATTTGGACTGATTTGAAAATTGTAGGGGTAATAGTGTCTTTGTATATGTTTCAAATTAGGTAAATTCTCTTTTATTCTAGCGATTCACTCCTAAATTCTAGCGATTCAAATTTAAACTTATTCTAAAATTCGGACATTCTAAAAAATCCAGAAAATATGTAAGTGCTATAAAAATATATAACACTATACATCCATCATATAACACTATATAACACCATATAACAGCGTATAACACTATGTAACACCATATAACACTATGTAACACTATATAACACTATATAACACTATACATCTATCATAGACATACTATCAGAAAAATATAACACTATAACACTATATAACTCTAAAATAACACCATATAACACTATACATCCATTATATAACACTATATAACACCACAAAAAACACTATATAACACCATATAACACTATGTAAAAATATATAACACTATACAGTTCTAAACGAGATGACACAAATTCGTAGATTAATTCTTAATTTGTATTCCTATAATTAAGGGTGGCGGTTATGGAAGATTATCAATTAATTAAATCAATAAGAAAATTACTTGTTTACCCTTTTGAATTAATTTAGATTTGGGACACTTGTCATCACCATAATATTTCTCACCCTTCTCACACTTTTAGATAAATGTACAGGATCCTCTACCACAAGATATATATATATATAAATTTATTAATTTATTTAACCACCCTACGTTCATATAACATACCTACTATACAAACATATAATTCAACTTTCTCTAACTATTTGTGTAGGATCATAACCCTTAAAAAGGTTATACGGATATTATGAGTTTTTGTAGGAACATCCAGGGGGTGTGTAGGATAATAAAAACATTAATCGCATATAATTCAATTTTCTCTAACTGTTTGTGTATTAACATAAGCCTTAAAAATGTGTTTAGGAACATTATATGTTGAACATCTAGGGGTGTGTAGGAACATCCTATTTGATATACGAGGTGTGTAGTAAAATTATTTTTTTTGGTTATGTAGAAACATGATGCAATCCTACACAAACATTTACATAATGTAACCACCAAATTAATATAAATGTCCTTACACTACTTAAAATATTGTAACCACCAAATTAATAACATAATGTAACCACCAAATTAACATAAATGCAATCCTACACTAACATTACCATGATACCATGATACCATTTTCAATTAAGAAAACACATAAATAGATTGTTTTATTTACATCTTTGCCACATTCATTTATAACCATTGATCATGTTAATCTATGGCTAGGATATTCTTTTTATTCTTCTCATTTGATCCTCCCCCTATATATATATATATATATATATATATATATATATATATATATATATAGTGGAGAGTTTAAATGAGAAGAAATTTTTTGTAAGAAGAAAAAAAGAAGAAATTTTAACCAATAAGAATGCTTTATTTTACTTCATTTAATATAAGTATTTAATGTTACTATAAGGGTACATTGGTAAATCTACATAGGTCATTAATTTGTAGTATTCCTCTTTAATAGCTAACTACATTAAATTTTTTGTAACTTATCTTCAAAATATATATTTTTTCAAAAAAAAAATAATAATAATAATTTAAAGTGTAAGATAAATTACGAGTTGTGTAGGATAAATTTCAATGTGTAGGATGAATTTCGATATATGTAGGATAACTTTTGATGTGTGTAGGCAAAAAAAGTTAGTGTGGAGGATAATAGTCTTCATGACTAATTAATTAGTCAAAAAGGATAATAAATGAGATAAGTGAAAAAACTATTTAATGTTTTACAAAATTACCCTTTATTTTTTTTCTTCTCAATTAAATTTTCTTCTCAATTGAACCTTCCCCTATATATATATATATATATATATATATATATATACATATAGTGAAAGTGTAAAATACAATATCCCTTAACGTACATTACGTACGATATTGTGAAATCGCATGTATAAAAAAGCATGTTGGAAATCGCATGTTGGTTTTTTTTGATGAAATCGCATGTTGGTTTTTTTGTAGCAATTTCGCATGTTGTATTTTTGATGAAATCGCATTTTGGTTTTTTGTAGCAATTTCGCATGTTGGTTTAAAAAACAATTTCGCATGTTGGTTTTTCAGCACAAATCGCATGTTCAAAAGTGAATTCCCACCAGATCGGACGGCTGAGATGATCGCGTACATATTGTTCGATAAGAGCTATTGTACGTTAACCTGACCCATATGTATATATATAGGGTTGAGTTCCTTTTAGAACTCTAAATAACTACAGAACTTTCAGAACTCCTAATAAACAATCATTTTATATATAAGTTTTTGTATTTAGGATCTTTTTATCATCTATTATATGTATTTCTTTGATTACATAAATGTTAAAAGTAGTTTACATATGTTTAATTGCCAAAATTATATATATGTGTCATAACTAATTACATATATGTAAAAAAACTAGTTTACATATGTGTAATTATAAAATTACATATAAAAATGGTAAAATTACTCTTAACATGTATGGAATCGTAAAAATACAAATAATAAATGATAAAATTATCCTAAATATAAAAATATATAAATAAAAAGATTGTTTATTAGGAGTTCTACGAGTACTGTAAATATTTGTGGTTCTGAAATGATCCTTGCCTTATATATATATATATATATATATATATATATATATATGGGAAGGTTCATTGGGGAACACTAAAAAAGTAGGGAACAGCGGGGAACCGACTCAAACGAACTCCGATTGGACTCATTCCAGCGGCGTTGGAACCGGCTCGTCGAACCCTAACTAAGATCTCTTAACCCTAAACCCTAAATCCTAACTCCTAAACTCTAAACCCTAAAGCTAAAAAATAAGGCTAAAACCTAAGCTAAACCGTAAATCTAAACAATAAACCGTAAAAGCTAAAGCCTAAAGCCTAAAGCTAATTCCTAAACGCTAAAGCTAAACCCTAAACCCTAAAGCTAAACCCTAAAGCTAAAACCCTAAAGCTAAACCCTAAAAGCCAAACCCTAATATATTTAGGGATTAGGGGTTATGATTTGGGGTTTAGGGTTAAGAGATCCTAGTTAGGGTTCGATGGGCCGGTTCCAACGCCTCTGGATTGAGTCAAATCGCAGTTCGTTTGAGTCAGTTCCACACTGTACCCCACTTTTTTAGTGTTCCCCAATGATCCTCACACTATATATATATATAGGGTAAGGTTATTGTAAGAAAGGTTAAAAGTGTGAGAAATGTGATATATATATATATATATATATATATTTATAGGGTAAGGTTATTGTAAAAAAAATTAAAAGTGTGAGAAATGTGAGAAATATTGTGGAGATGAAATGTGTCCTAAATCTAAATTAATTCAAAAGGGTAAATAAGTAATTTTATCATTAATTCAATTAATTAAAACTTCTCATAACCGCCACCTTAATTATAGGAAGTGGATTTTTTTTAAAGATCTCTATAAACACCATTCAGCTCATATATAACACCAAACAGAAAAGTATATAACACCATTCAGTAAGTATATAACACCATACAGTAAGTATATAACACCATTCAATAAAGTATATAACACCATTCAGTAAGTATATAACACCATTCAGCACACATATATAACACCATTCAATAAAGTATATAACACCATACAATAAAGTATATAACACCATTCAGCACAAATATAACACCATTCAAAAAAGTATATAACATCATTCAGCACATATATAACACCATTCAATAATCATTACATCTCTGTATCATCTTCTCCACTGCCGGCACCACCACTGTCGCTCCGCCGCCGCTGTCGTGTATAGGTGGCCGGCACTACCGCTACCGTTAATGTTAACCGCTGCTCTGCCGCCGCTGTCGCTCCGCCGCTAACCGCTGCACCGCCGGAGATGATGACATGGTGCTGCTAGAACCGCCGCTCCACTGCGATGTAGAGAGATAGATCGAAATTGTAGAGAGAGATCGAAATTGTAGAGAGAAAATCATCTGGCCGTGCGATGTAGAGAGAGATCGAAATTGTTGGGATTTTGATTTATAGTTTCCTATTTTGAATGGATATAAAGACTTTATTACCCCTACAATTTTCAATTCAGTCCGAAAAAATAAAACAAATTTTACAATTTGGTCCCTATTAATCTCAATCATTAGATCAAAGATCTAATGGTGTAGATTATTTCTTACCCTTCTCACACTTTTGGTCTTTTTTACAGGAACCTATATATATATATATATATATATATATATATATATATATATATATATATATATATATATAGGTCAATGCTAGACAGAAAACCCTCATTTTCTTAGAAAACTCTGGAAACCCAAATCTCCGCCCATTTTTACCCAACCTCCCGACATTTTTTTTTGTTGAAAAAAATAACACATGTAATATACATGTTTTAGAGTGTTTTGGGCCAAAAAAAACAAAAAAGCGCCGAAGGGATTTTAAAAAAAAAATAAACAAATTTCAGCAATGTCCGGTTGCCTAACATGTGTTAGGCACAAAAGACAGAAATTGCTGAATTTTTTTTTTAAATTATCCCTTCGGCGCTTTTTTTATTTTTTTGGCCCAAAACTCTTAAAAACATGTATATTACATGTGTTATTTTTTTCAAAAAAAAAATGTCGGGAGGTTGGGTTTGCTAGGGTTTTTTATATAGATAGGGTTTTCTATATAGCCCTACCCTATATATATATATATATATATATATATATATATAGGGTTTGGTTAATTTCAGAACTCTAAATAAATGCGGAACTTTCAGTACTTCAAATAAATAATTATTTTATATATGTTTTTATATATTAAGGGTATTATATCATTTATTATATGTATTTTTATGATTACATACATGTTAACAGTAGTTTACATATGTAATAGCCAAATTATATATATATATATATATGTAATAACTAATTATATATATGTAAAAAACTGGTTTACATATGTGCAATCATAAAATTACATTTAAAAATGATAAAGTTGCTCTTAACATGTATGTAATGATAAATATACAAATAATAAATGATAAAATTATCCTAAATATAAAAATATACAAATAAAAAGATTGTTTCTTAGAAGTTCTGCGAGTTCTATAAATATTTAGTGTTTTGAAATGATCTTCACCCTATATATATATATATATATATAGGGTCAGGATTTAGAGAAAACGCTCAAAAGTGTGAGAACGGAGAGAATGCTTACGGATCCTCCGATCAAAACAATCTATTGACTAGATTGGCGCGGTGGTATTTTAGTAAATAACACCAATTTTATTACGTGGACGCGCGTCATTAAAAATAAAACGCCAAATAAATACAAAACGCCAATTTTATCACTGTGTACTTTTTTCTGTGTTTTAATTTAAGCTCTCCGGCTACAAAAACGCCATAAAATATGAACCAGCATTATATGTAACGCCAAAGTTTACATCCGGATAAATGTTAATTACATTTTTTGTTATAAAAATAACATCCCGCCTAACCTACGCGCCAAAAAAATTCCATAAATAGAAACGACTCACCACCTTCCGTTTATCACACCAAAAAAATATAAAAAACCACACAGTGGTTGCTAAAAAAATTACAACTCAATGTAAAACGCCAAAAAATACAACGACAACAAACATCTTTTCTTTTGATCCTCAGTAAAGTTCTGCATGAAGCTTCATTTAAAGATTTGTTATGCGAGTGTAGAAAGATTTTGCTGCATGAGATGGAAAAAATTGAAAAAAGAGGGACTGATGACATTCATATGTCATACTGTCATCTTTGTTCCTGAAGAATGTTTAGATGATAAGAAGAGACCTATACCAGTGGCAGATAGCATCCACCCACAGGGAGTCGCTCTATGTCTCCAACATCAACAAATAAATTTCAACACATGAACAAAGAAAATAAACAATGCCAAACCCAAAACGCCATTTATTTGTCACATTTCTTGTAGTTTCAAAAGAAAAAAGAGACTGATGACACTGAATATTTAAACTCATAAATTGCTTCTACTTTGTTTTTTTTTTACTTTTTTTTAAATTTTCTTTGTCTATTGTTTGTTTTGTAATGTCAGTTAATAAACAACAAAATAATATTAATATTATAATGAAAAATATAATAAAACGCCAAAATTAGCAAATACGTGTAAAACGCAATAATGCCATAAAAAAGCCCCCAAAAAACTAACAAACTATAATAAAATTAATTTGAACAACTAATATTATAAAAAAGAGAGTGAAACAATGTGCAAAGAATCTAAAACAAAAAGAAGTCCAATAGTTATCTAACCGCCATTGGAAAACAAAACGCCATAATTACAGCCGTCAAAAGATTTGACGTGTTACACAATTAAAACAGTTGAGTCTGAAAACAAAACACGGTAAACTGCAAAAAATAGTAAAATGAAACGACGGAAAACATAATTACAAACATTTATTATATTAAATTTATTTATCTTTTTTAAAACTCCATAATTACCAGACATACGCAGGAAAAAAAAAAGTCAATATAAAAGAAGACCATCAGAACCCAAGCTCAAACACGCCAAAAAAACTAAAACGCCACATATTCTCCAAAACGCAAAAAAATTTAAAAAATGGCTAAGGTTATTGCATGGAGGTTTGAAAGGAATGAAAAAAAGATTCATCATAAAGTTCGCTGACAGGAGAAGGGTGAAGGTGGGGGGGGATAGTGCACGACCCTCCCAACCGCCGGAGTGAACCCACTCCGAGAGCCGCTACCCGACCAAGCTAGCTCCGTGGTGAATTCCCCTTGCCGAGTTTTTATCCTGGGCGACATATGTCACTCCCAAGACTCGAACCCGGTACCTCTGGGAAGAGGTGGGTGTCGGTGGCCAACTGGGCTACCCTAGTTGGTTAGAACAATAAAAGACATAATGGGAATGAATGAAAATGTTCAGAAGGATATCCTGGCCCTTGGGTTCCAAGAGACAATGATTGTGAAAGAACAAGAACTGTAATAAAGAGACTGGAGAGAAAGTTTCCAGCAGAAGATGATGAAAATGATGATATTGAAGATACAAAAATACCAAAACTTAGCAGTTGGGTATTGAATGAGGAAGAAGGAACACTTGAAGTAACTTATAAAAACGGGGTGCAATATTCAAGACCAATGGAAGAAATGTTGAAGACAGGGTTGCTATCTATCGTTGAACAACTCTGTGATTTAACACCTTCAAACGATCCAAAATCCAAGGATGCAGTGATATTCAAAAATAGGTTGTAGCAAAGAAGAGACGAGCTAATGGCGTTATACGCAAAAATGAAATTTGATGATGAAGAATCTAAAGAAAGTGAAGAACAAAGCGATGGGTACATCTCTGATGTAATCCCACCTACGGAAGACTATCCGATTATTTTGATTTTCGAGTTATTGTAATTTTTTTAAAATATTAATCTATGGTAATGAATTATTAACAAAAAGATACAAAACACCAAAAATGACATGAAAAAAGCCATAACGCCAAAATATTAACTATGTGACACAAAAAGAATTAACTCAAAGAGAAGAAATCTCAGAAAAAACAATAAAATGCCAAATAATTAATAAATCTACAAAACGCCAAAATTATCTTCCACGCAAAAAATAAAGAAGCATGTCAAACGCGAAAATCGTGAAAGGAGAAGAATACTAAAAAGACAAAAAAAACCCCTCGGACCCTGATCTTGCCTCACGCCACGTGTTCGGCCAGGATGCGTTCTTACCGTTCTCACACTTTTTGTCGTTTTCTCCTGATCCCGTTTCTATATATATATATAGGTAAAGAGTACTGTACAATATTGCTTATCGTACATTACGTACGCTTCAATCTCAGCCGTCAGATCATCTTCCCGCATTTTAAAATCGCATGTTGTTTTTTTATAACAATTTCGCATGTGATAATTTTTGACGAATTCGCATGTTGTTTTTTTGTACCAATTTCGCATGTGATAATTTTGATGAAATAACATGTTTTTTTTTATAACAATTTTGCATGTGATAATTTTTGATGAATTCGCATGTTGTTTTTTTGTACCAATTTCGCATGTGATAATTTTGATGAAATAGCATGTTGTTTTTTTGTAACAATTTCGCATGTGGTAATTTTGATGAAATCGCATGTTAAAAAACCAACATGCGAAATTGTTACAAAAAAACATGCGAATTCAATGCGGGAAGATGATCGGACGGCTGAGATTGTAGCTTACGTAATGTACGATAAGGGCATTTGTACGTTAACCTAACCCTATATATATATATATGGATGAGTTAAAATGAGAACCGGCTTAAGTTTTGAGAACCATGAGAACTAAGCCATCCAAAAGATTTTCCCGATTTTTGTTTCTCAAAAGTCATAAAAAATCACTTCTTTCAGCCAAAAAATTAAAAAAAAAAAAATGTTGCATACCCACATTTACATGAGGCGTAAAAAAAATATTTATTTCATACAAAATTTACACCAGTACGTAAAAAAAACTTGAATCGGTCAAAACTACCAGCTAGACAAATTTTTTTACTTTTTTTTACAGATGTTTTATAATATTTTCATCTACGTTTGTGCAAAAAAATTTTAGCCCAACTCGCGCAGGAAGAAAAAGTTCTCACGGTTCTCACAACTCGTGGTGATTCTCATTTAAACTGAGACCTACATATATATCTTGAAAGGTGCGAATTATTAGCGAATGTCGGGAGGTCTAGCATACGTTGTCTTAACCGAGTACGCGCTAGAGAGCTCACTCGTACAATAGATCCCCAATTTAAACCTCTAAATGTCAAACCCCTATCACTCAGACTTGAACTTAAAACCTGGAGGGGAAAACTCACCGGGACCCAACATAGGTGCAACTAAAATACTCGTGGCCACCAGTAGAGCACTAATTATGGTTAAATATATTATTTATTTAATTGGCTAACTTTGTAGAAATGTAACTAAGTTTGGCAATTGTCCCAATTAAGTGACTAATTTTTTTTTATCTATCTAAAGTTGAAGTTTCATTTGGTGTTCTAATACTATGTAATTTTCCGATTACCAATGATAATGTGTCAGGTTTCATTAACTTTTTATTAATCTTTATTGATGTATAAAATACAAATATGATATGGATTTTGAAATTAATTTTTTAAATAACACTTTTATTCTAAAATTTATAAAATAATAAAATTTTAAGTTTGAAAAAAACGTTTTTTTATTTAAAAAAATAATCAGTTTTTTTTATTTCGTTCGTGTGATGGAAAACAAATAACAAAAAGGTTGTTGTTGTATGACTGAAAACACACAACGCAAATCAAAACTCAGAAGCATGTGTTCTGGTTTGGTGGTAAAGATTCAAATTCAACCATTGAGTTTTGACTATTATAAGCATGTGTTCTGGTTTGGTGGTATAGATTCAAATTCGACCATTGAGTTTTGATAGACTAATTCAACCATTGAGTTTTGACTAAATTGAGTATAGAAAAACAAACTGGGATAATAAAAAAAACAAAACACAAATCAAAAGCTTAGAAACATATATTCTACTCATGTCCTCCAGGTTTGGGAAGATGAATCTCAGATGATTAAAGTATTTTGATTTTAAAAATCCATACTTAATATAAATATATAAGTAATCTATACTATATTATAATGCATGAGGGAAGTGTATTTTAAGTTACTCAAAAAATAAGAACTTCTTCCCTCTTTATTTATAAAAACACCAATAAAATGAGGGTATCTTGGTGTTTTAAACACTAATTATATTTTAGTCCCTCATATTATTACACTTAAATCCCTTTATTTTAACAAAATTATGGCTAATTAGTTACACTTATCTCTTTCCACAACAAACTTATAATTAATTTACATATTCTTGACATTTTTATAAACTATAATGTTTTAAAGAAATCAAAAGGTACCGTGATAACCTACTCATTTTTTTCGACATTTCGATAGTTGTTTTGGTTAGTATTGTTGTGCGGATTAAAATGTACAAGTAGATGATGCATTAGTGTACAAGTGATTAAAGCAATGTGTCCTATTACATTTTAAATGCTCAAGACTCTCTACGTTGTTGTCATTAGTAGCAGTTTAATAATATTCTAACCCTTGTCACTCTGATTTTCATTTGATTAAGATTGTTTGCCAATTTGTTTCGACGACTAGATTAAATTTCAAAACATTGCACATACTCTGTATGTTTGTGTATTTACTTGGTTGAGTGCATACACTTACATGGATTAGCAGGTAGTAAATTGATATCAAACAAGCTCAGTTGTTTTATCTAATTGGTTGTATTAAAAAAACTTTATATAATACCATATTCAACAAAATGGAATTTTAGTTTTCATAAAAAAATTATAAAAATGTTTTTTTAGAAGTTTCGTAAATAAGTTTTCCACCAACAAACTTTTAGGAAAAAACTCCATAATCTAAAAATAATACATCTTCAAAAACTGAATACCAGATTCTATTGCATTTTTTAGGGGTTATAAGTACAAAAATACTCTTATAGATAATATTAGTTAGTTGAAAAAAGATACAGGTTATTCAATTCGTTGGTTTATAGGTTCTATATATAGTATAATTCATTATTATTTTTTCACTTCATGAAATTTCTTGTTCTTTAAAATTTTTTATTTACATGTATTTCAATTTTCTGTTGTGTATAACTTTGGTTTATTCTTCTATGCTCACACTTAACATTCATCTTATTTATTATTAAGTGATTTTGGAGTTTCAATATTCATCCTTTCAGATCTTTACACAGGTAAGTATGTTTCTAAAACATGATATATTGTTTATTTTTTATATTATGTTTAAGTGTGAACGTCATTTTTTATATTATTTATAACAGTAACATGATAAAATATGTAACTAAAATACTCAACATTTTTTTTTTCAGTTCCCCAAACTACTCCAGCTACTACTATTGTATCAGTTAAACAGGAGAACAGAGAAGAAATTCATCATCCAAAGGATGTAATCATCAATAGCAAGAGATACAATAAATTTCAGAGGACGTTGATCTCGATGATGAAAAAAGGTGGTGTGACAATATAGATGACATGCTTGAAATGTTTAAGCCGTATGATTACTAAATTGATCTGATCATGATACAAAGTACTTAACACTTGAGCTTTTATATTTAAGACTTATATTTCCTTATTCATGTACTACTTTTATAACTTTTATTTATGTTTAAGGCTTTTTTTTATTCGTGTGTTACTTTATTGCGTCAATTGTTTCTTGAATTAGTTGATAATTTAAATTCTAAATTTAATAATTACTAGACATGTGTAATACTTATGACATACATCCACCACAATAATGCTACCATAAATATTATACGAATAAGAAAACTACTAGAAACGAGTGTCGCAATGTAAAGTGTCACCCCCGCCGCATCGCGCGGGCACCCTACTAGTATCCGTATAAGCATTAAAAAAATAGGAACCTGGTGACTTAATTTAAACAATTGATAAACTACGTTACATTTCTGTAACATTTTCCTTTAATTTTTTTTTTAAAAATAAACTTCATTAAAACAACCTTCGACCCAAACGGGCAAAAGCTCAAACACACAACAGCACCCCCGACCCAAACGGGCAAAGAGCAGAGAAATTACAACATATACATGGGATATTTACACCATTCCGGCCATCTAATATAATTACATGAAGATCTATTTTTAACCCAAGCGAAACCTCTAGATTTTATCTTCCCTATGATATCTTGCGGGCTACATCTTTTCTGTTTAAAGACCACATCGTTCCTTTCTTTCCATATGCACCAAGACGCTATCATAGCCAGCCTGTAAATGATCTTCTCCTCCTTCTTACTACATTTTCCTTTAATTATATGCATTTTCTAACAAATAGGTGGTGGTCGATTAGGAAAGGCAAAACATTTAAAAATACCTAGATTGGGAAGGGGAAAGTTTTGTATTCAAATCCCACTAGGAGATTAAAGAAATTAGTCTCAAAAACATATGCATTTTCTAGGTACTTTCGTTTTTGTTAATTTCCCTTAATTATATGCATTTTCTAGGTACTTTCGTTTTTGTTATTTTCCCTTAATTATATGCATTTACTAGGTACTTTCATTTTTGTTGTAAGTTGACCCGCAAAGTTTACCGACCCCAAATTAAATAATGCACTATATAACATATCCCAAGATTATTTACCAACCCCAAATAATGCAATATATCACATAAATCCCAACATCAACTTCAACAAAGTAACCACCACCATCTCCATCTTCTTCAATGAATTCCGCAAGTGTAAACATCATATCAGACTGCTTCATCAAACCAAAATTCATCTCCGAACAAGCCAAAAAACCAACTTACTTTTCCCCATGGGACCTAGCCATGATCAACGTAAACTACATTCAAAAAGGTCTCCTCTACCCCATGCCAAATGATCAAAATTTCTCCATAACCACCTTCTTGGACGACCTCAAAGACTCGCTTTCCGCCACACTTACTCACTTCCACCCGCTCGCGGCCCGTTTAGCCACCCTAAAACATCAAAACCCGCCTTCTATAACCATCTTTATCAACCCGGACAACAGCCCGGGAGCAAGATTCATACATTCCTCAGTTAACTTAACCGTGGATGATATCCTTACACCGAACGATGTTCCGTTGGTTGTGCAATCGTTTTTTGATCATCATAAAGCTATTGATCACGATGGGCATGAACAGTCGTTGTTGTCCGTTCAGGTGACCGAGCTTATTGATGGAATCTTTATCGGGTGTTCGATTAATCATATGCTGGTTGATGGAGCTTCGTTTTGGCATTTTTTTAACTCGTGGTCGGAGGTGTTTCAATCAAAAAGGAAAAATGATCTTTTGGATCCTATCTCACGGCCTCCGGTTATTGAAAGATGGGTTCCGGATGGATCTGGCCCGATACTGACCCTACCATTTGCGCATGAGGATGAGTTTATTGATAGACCGTATCCACCGGTGTTAAGAGAACGAATATTTCGGTTCTCGTCAGATTCGCTGGCTAAACTCAAAGCAAAGGTGAATTTGGAGTGTAATACTACAAAGATATCCACTTTGCAGTCTCTTTCGGCTCTTGTGTGGCGATGCGTGACGCGTGCCAGACGGTTTCCGGCTGATAAAGAAACCGGTTGCAGGTATGGTTTTTCACCAGTTAAGATGAGCCGAGCCAATACAACATGGGCTCGGCTCAAATTTTATAAACCGAGACCAAGCTGGTTCGGATTTAAAAGCAAGTTGAAAATATTAAGTTGGATTTGGTTCGGTTTTAGTTTGAGTTGTTTTACTTGGCTCGATTTAGCTACTTTTCAAAATGATATTTAATACAAACCTTTCAAATTCTGTATTTGAAGTTACTTTTTAATAGTTCAAAATAGGGCTCGCTATCGTGTCAATCTGACTTGTAAAGACCCGAACACGATAAGACACGAAAGCGAAACAGGTAAACACGAATACGATATGAAATCTTATTATGTCAGATTTTATAAACACAAACACGAACCTAATAATAAACAGGTTACACGAAACGACCTGTTGAGACACGAAAAATTTACCATCATATCATACAAACTGTTAAGACACGAACACGACATAAATACGACCTGTAACTACATGTTTGAGATTTAACCATCAACATGTCTAAACAGGTATTGTATAATGGTCTTAAGTCTTAACATGTCATATTGTGCCTGACATGACTTGTTAAGACATGAACACGACCTGTTAAGACACCAACACGGCATGTTAAGACATAAATACGACCTGTAACTACATGTTTGAGATTTAACCATCAACATGTCTAAACAGGTATTGTATAATGGTCTTAAGTCTTAACATGTCATATTGTGCCTGACATGACTTGTTAAGACACGAACACGACCTGTTAAGACACCAACATGATAAGACACGAACACGAAATAGGTAAACACGACACGAAAATAAACAGGTCTTATCGTGTTGATCTGTTATAGACACGAAACTTGTTAAGGTTAAACACGAAACCCATTAACTTCGTGTAGGTTCGTGTTGTGTTATCGTGTTCGTATCAAAATTGCCAGCCCTAGTTAAAAACCATATTTAAAGACAAACTAGAGCCAACTCGGGCTCGGCTCAAAATCTGAAGAGAGCTAGCCTGCAACCAAGCTGAAGCTTTGAACTCGATCTCAACTCGGCTCGCTTTTATAATGAAAAATAAATACACCCATTTTAATTCAAAAGTCAAGTTCAAGTTCAAGTTAAAACGAATACAAAATAAATTCAACAAAATGCAAAAATATGCTTTATTATCCAATGCATGTTAGCGCAAAAACAATTGTTAGTGAAGTTTGTGATTGCAAATTTCAGGTTGGCTGTGAACAACAGAAGCAGGCTATCCCCACCGTTACCCGACAACTACTTGGGTAATTGTATTCAGGCAATGAGGGTAACAGCAACCGCGGGGGAACTGCTCGAGCACAGCATCGGGTGGACAGCGTGGCGGTTGCATGAGTTGGTGGTTAACCATGGTGATAAAGAGATCCGGGAGTATATGGATTCGTGGGTGAAGAGCCCGTTTGTGTATAAAATGGGTGTGTTTTTTGATGGAAATAGTATACAGATGGGGAGCTCACCTAGGTTTGACATGTATGGAAACGAATTTGGATTGGGGAAAGGATTGGCGGTTTTGAGTGGGTATGCTAATAAGTTTGACGGGAAGGTGACGTTGTATGCTGGACGGGAGGGTGGAGGAAGCATGGATTTGGAAGTGTGTATGTTGCCCGAAAACATGGCGGCTTTAGAATCTGATGAAGAATTTATGAGTGTTGTTAGAGGTGAAAATGGGTTTTAAGGCTATTAAAGTGTTTAGTGATCTAATAAATCTGATTGTTAAAATTTTCCCGTTCAAAAAAAAAAATAAAAAATTAAATAAATAAATCTTTTTGTCATTTAATGATGCAATTCCAATGATTTAAGAGTAATGATGGATTATCTCTGCTAAAAGCTACACGCTTCATTTTTTTTTTTTGAACGGCAGCTACACGCTTCATATTGCAAAGTTGTTCATGCATAAGTTTTTTTTTTTTTTTAAATTAAACTTCATTAAAACAAACCTTCGACCCAAACGGGCAAAAGACCAACAAACAGACGTCCCCGACCCAAATGGGCAAAGGACCAAATTACAACATATACAAAGGATATATACACCAGTCCTTCCAACTTAGATATTTACTTGAAGATCTATACTTTAACCATTCAAAACCTCTCGATTTAATCTCTATCAATATATCCTGTGTGCTTCTCCTAATCTGCTTGAAAACTAACTCATTTCTGCTTTTCCATATACGCCAACACAAGATAATTACCAGCCCACTGATGATCTTTTTTGCCTTTTTCTCCCCCTTAAAAGAATTTTGAGTATCCAATAAATCTTTGAATTCAAAAGCGAATATTGGGGGAATTTTACACCAAACACTAATTGCCGTCCACACCCTTATAGCCACCGAACAAGCTGTGAACAAATGATCCACATATTCCTCATAGTCGTCGCAGAAAGGACACATAATCGATGCAGTCTCCATGTTCCTTCTTCTTAAGTTGACTCTGGTAGCAAGCCTATCCAAATTACTTCTCCAAGCCATAATATTACATTTAATGGGTACCCATCGATTATATTCATGCATAAGTAGTTAACATAAAAAAAGCTACACCATTCCTTCCATTCAAAGAAAGTCAAGGTTGGACCGATTCTTTATCGAGAGAAATCCCAGGAAACGAGGCTCATCCAAAATACAACCAACATCCACTTGTTTAGAGTTAAATATGACCTCATTTGTGGTACACAATATTAACCAACATGCAATTACGGTGACCGCTTGAACCAATAATTTCTTCTTGACCTTCGATCCATCCACGCTTTTGCGAATGTTGAGAAGATCCAGAACAGAGATCCCAAAAATCGGCTAGATAGATACGACACCATGTAGATATAGTGGCGCAGCTAAAAGAAAATTTCAGGGTTATCCTGATTTTTTTTTACCTAGGTTCATACATGAGAATTCTAAATCTCTTAGGGGCCCTGTGTGGCTAGTAAAAATAAACCTTTAAATTTTCTTTTGCCCGGTAATTCTTGTGCGGCAAGTAAATATATAATTGTTAAGTTACAGACCACAGGTTGAATAAAAAAATATTAAACATTTAGTGATAAGATTTAGAAATTACAATATGATATTTTGAGATAAGGTGAAATTATTGTGATATATTGTTAATCATCATCATCATACTCAGTATATTCTACCAATAGCAAAGCTAAGGTAAGATCTAAGGAGGGTAAGATGTAGACAGTCTTACCTCTACCCCGTAGGAATAGAGAGGCTGCTTCCAGCGAGACCCCCGGTTCGGTAGTAGTTTTGCATCAAGCCTTTAACATAAGGCACATAGCAGTCAACAATTGAGACAAACGCCGATTAGTGCATGTAACCCTTGTCTTTCGGCTATCAACACCACTACATGATGTATGATTAACCGTACGCTGCTTTAAACGTTATTTTCACGAAATTAGTAAAATAACGTTAAAATTAGTGCACTTTCACTTTTGCCCCCCGAGCGTCTACACATATATACATTATACGAGCAATACCGCAAGCGGGGCGTATGTGATATATTGTTAATCAACCTTTATTAATACATAATTTATAATATAGTGTCACTCTCTAATAAAATGAGAGAATGAATTGTATTTTTAAATTTTAAACCATACCTTGATTATCATTTTTTAATTAATGGGTGCACCACACACGAGAATGTATCAAGGTTTTTTTTTTTTTTTTTGGTGTAGAACTTTAAAGCATATAGATAATAAGAATCCTTAGTTTTATAGATAATACTTATTAGTGGAGAGTTAAAATGAGAAGAAATTTTTTATAAGAAGAAAAAAAAATTCAACCAATAACAATCTTTATTTTACTTTATTTAATATAAGTATTTAATGTTACTATAAGGGTACATTGGTAAATCTACATAGGTAATTAATTTGTAGTCTTACTCTTTAATAGCTAACTACATTAATTTTTTTGTAACTTATCTTCAATATTTTTTCAAAAAAAAAATAATAATTTAAAGTGTAGGATAAATTATGAGTTGTGTAGTATAAATTTCAACATGTAGGATGAATTTCGAAATATGTAGGATAACTTTTGATGTATGTAGGCAAAAACAGTTAGTGTGGAGGATAATAGTCTTCATGACTAATTAATTAGTAAAAAATGATAATAAATGAGATAAGTGAAAAAACTATTTAATGTTTTACAAAATTACCCTTTGTTCTTTTTCTTCTCAATTAAATTTTCTTCTGAAATGAACCTTCCCCATACTTATTAAATGGCTAAATATTAAATGAAGTTTGACTATTTAATGCATACCAGTGGGTTACAACCACGCCCTAAGGCGGCGTAAGCCAATACTTACTATGTCGTTTCTTAAACAAAATATAATCGAAACATGGGCATAAAACTGTGTCAAAACAATCGTCGATACATATCAAGTTGTCATAATGTGTTCAGCAGATTCTTTGGCCTCCACACAGTGGGCATAAAACTTGTGAATAAAATAAAGTAAATGGAACTGATTGCATACCTCAATTGAGGAGGTTGCAGATATTATATAGAAATACAATTTACATAATGTGTACAAATGATTGAAACAGATTCAGAATACACACGCTACAATTTATACGTTAATATCCCCTCGCAAACGAAACGGTGGTGCACGAATGCCAAGTTTGTTACCTAAGAATTCAAATTGGTTACGTGGAAGACTCTTGGTGAATATGTTCACAACCTGTAGCTTGTTTCGAATAAAGCAAGTATATAACTTCCTGGAGGTAACAAGCTGCCTTATAAAGTGATAGTCATGGTCAAGGTCAATGTGTTTGGACCGTTTCCTGGAGACCGGGTTTTCAGTGAAAAAAGTGCACTTTTCTTGTCACATAGAAAAGTTAGAAAATCAGGAGGTAGAGCATGGAGTTCACAAAGGAGATGAAAAATGTCACACCCCAACCGATGACGGAAACATCGGGGTGCGAGCACTAAGCGTTCAGATTGCTCATGAGATTCCATAACACTAAATATTGTAATAGTAATTAAGTAGATTTCATGAGATAAATTGTCAAATGTCAAACAAGTATCATCAAGATTACATCATATAACAAAACTGTTCCAAAGTCTAAATTATTTAAGTGACGTTTCTAGGCATCTCCTAGCTTGATTTCCATGTGTTCCATAGAAACCTATCAGCCTGCAACTTGTATTAAAATATCAATACAAAGTATTGGCGAGTATACAAGTTTGAATAATAGCATAGTAGATAAAAAAAACAACTCATATCCACAATGTAAGTATAGAAATAGTTTCAGGCGTGCTAGTGTCGCAGTCCACGCAGTGATAGCCCAAGTATCACGATGCTTTAGTGTTTACCCAAGACTCAAGGTAAACTAGAATCCTCCTAACAGTACCCCCTGAGAATAATGGAAGAGGTGCACCTCCTATAGCGCTTCAATTGTTAAGGCGGAACTACACACCCTGGATTAAACATCACATAGCACAAAATAGAATACTAGAATGCACAAGTTTCACATACACGTAGGATAGAGTTTAGCTTGCAAATGTATCAAGTTTTGTAGTTTATAGAATACATGTTACATCCCAAGGTTTAAGTAAAAAGAGATCGAGTATACTCACAGTGATTGCTTAACAATATAGGCTGTTATTGGATCAAAGGGAGCTCTTTTAGAATTAGCCTGATTAGATTATAGCAGATTAAAGTCGGGCAGAATAACGAGAATGCGTAAAGTGTGGGAAACTGTCACTGGATCTGATGGCTGTCCGATCGGATTGTTGTCCGATCGGATGGCTGTCCGATCGGATGGCTATCTGATCGGATTGTCAGTCGATCGGGTGACATGTGTGTGAGGAACGGATGGCTGCCCGATCGGATGGCCATCCGATCGGATTGCCACTTGGTTCAAGATCCACAAAGTGAGGGGGATAGGATGGCTGCCCGATCGGATGGCTGGTTGCCACTCGATCCAAGTACTAAGTGCTTTGGTTCCTCTGATCGGGTGGCTGCTCGATCGGATGGCTGTCCGATCGGGTTGCCGTTCGATCAAAGGTTCCAAGTTCCAAGTTTCAAGGCTACGAGACAAGTGTCACCTGATCGGGTGGCTGACCGATCGGATTGCCGCTCGATCGGGTTACCTTTGTTCCATTTATCATCTTGTAAAATTTTCTAAGTTTAACGATGATGGCATGGTACGTATTGTGACAATGGAAAACTCATCGTCGCACAACTGTTCTGATCGGGTGGGAACCACCCAGTCCGATCAGTTACTATCCGCGATAACATTGATGTCAAAATCCATATTCCGGCCGTCATTCCTCGGTAGAAATCCATCCTTAAGTTGACTCTAGACTAATAATCAAGCCTATAGTCCGTTCAGAACCGGATCTCACCATTTAAAGTAAAAGAATGAAGAAAAGATGAGGAAACTTCAGTTTTATATGAAAAAGTCTAGATTTAACTTAGATTTAGTGTAAAAGCGTATGAAATTCCTTAGATCTAAGCTATATCTTGCCAGAAATAACGTCATATAGCAGTTTGTACAACCACTATGATGACCTCACCCCCAAGAACTCAGATTTGAGAGATTTCATGGTGAAAAGTGTGATTTCAAAGGGGAATCACGTAGAGAAAGAAGTGTAGATCAAGAAAGTAAAAGGATCTAGCTTAGAACGTACCGAAATCGATGGGAAAATGAAGGAATGTAGTGTGCGTGCGTCAGGTCGAACAAGGCTGTCACATCAGGGAATAAAGTGACGTGACATGCCTATTTATAATGTGGAGGAGGATGGGAAAGGATCTGCGTGCATGGATCGGGTGGCAACTCGATCGAGTGGCCACTCGATCGGGTGGTCATCAGATCGGGTGGTCGTCTGATCGAGTGGTCATCCGATCGGGTGGTCATCCGATCAGATTGCCACTTTGGCCAATCCATCCTTCCCGTGTTCCTGTTTTTTGCTTGTAAGATCAAGCGTTGCGTATTATTTGGTAATAGGACAACTAGATTACATTATAAACACCAAAAGTTTCAAAGTTAATAGATTCCGCCAGTTACAAGACTCCAGTCTCTCGTTCCACCAAGAATCAAGTTTCACGAGTCTCCAGAGTCAAGCACTAAATAGATTTAGACATTTCAAACGTAGATTTAGGCATTCCATCATAGATTTAGACATTCCAACATAGATTTAGGCACTCCAAATATAGGGTTGGGTATTCCAAGCATATAGAATTAGACATTCCAAACATAGATTTAGACATTCAAGCATATAGATTTATCAAGATAATAAAGTATCACACATCATACAGTTCATGGGCTATACTTGCCAATTAGCTAAAGTTCAGGGACTAAATCTGACAAAAGTCTAAAGTTTAGGGACACTGGGCATCACAGTCTCCCCTCCTTTAGGAGATTTCATCCCCGAAATCTTAGAAGAAGACTGCTCGAAGAGCTATGGATACTTGGCCTTCATATCACTTTTCAATTCCCAAGTGAATTCGGCACCACGCTTTCCTTCCCATCGAACCTTAACAATGGGAATTTTGCTGCGCCTCAGACGCTTGACAGTTTGATCCCTGATTTCGACCGGTTCCACCACAAATTGCATAGCTTCATTTATTTGCAAGTCCTCAAGGGGAACCTGAAGTTCCTCATCGGCTAGGCATTTACGTAGGTTAGATACGTGGAATACTGGGTGTACGTTGTTTAGTTCTTGTGGCAAGTCGAGTCTGTACGCCACCTTGCCAATCCTTTCGAGTATCTTGAAAGGACCCATATAGCGAGGGGCGAGCTTTCCCTTCTTTCCAAAACGAACTACTCCCTTCTAGGGAGATACCTTGAGAAGAACTTGGTCACCAACATCAAATTCCAGAGGCTTACGCCTACTATCAGCATAACTCTTTTGTCTGCTCCTAGCCTTGATCAAGTTATCACGGATCTGAAGAATCTTATCCGCTGTCTCTTGAGTTATTTCAGGGCCAGTAAACTGCTTGTCATCAATCTCATGCCAACTAAGAGGAGATCGGCACTTGCGGCCATACAGAGCTTCGAAAGGAGCCATCTGAATACTGGAATGATAACTGTTGTTGTATGAGAACTCAATCAATGGTAAATGTACATCCTAGTTACCACCAAAGTCGATGACACAAGAACGGAACATATCCTCTGGGGTATGAATAGTACGCTCGGTCTGTCCATCCGTTTGAGGATGAAAGGCCGTGCTAAGATTCAAGTGAGTACCCATAGCGGATTGGAAGGTTTGCCGAAGACGTGAAGTAAAACGACCATCGCGTTCTGAGATTATGTCAAGAGGTATGCCATGACGGCATATAATCTCATCAGTATAGATTCGATAAAGTTTCTCCACCCTGTAATCTTCATGAATAGGAAGAAAGTGGGCGGATTTAGTCAAATTATCGATTATCACCCATATACTATCATGACCAGAAGGTGTTCGAGGTAACTTAGTAATAAAGTCCATAGCGATACCATCCCATTTCCAGACTGGGATTTTAGGTTCTTCCAAGAGTCCTGAAGGGCGTTGATGTTCAGCCTTCACTTTCGTGCAAGTAAGGCATTTAGAAACCTATACGACAATGTCCCTTTTCATGCCAGGCCACCAATAAGTCGTACGCAGATCATGGTACATCTTATCGGCGCCCGGATGAATGGAGTAATGGGATTTGTGAGCCTCCTTCATAATAAGCTCACGGAGATTATCGCGATCCGGCACCCAGATGCGATTTAGGTAATACTGCAGTCCATTAGGTTTAGTTTCAAGCTGCTCAATCCTAGCGCCGTGGATTTCTTCTTCTAGACTTCCTTCATTTGCCGACGAATACTGGGCATCACGAATACATGAATGGCGATCATTAGACATACGAATAGCATTTACATGAGTTTTACGACTAAGAGCATCGGCCACTACGTTCGCCTTGCCAGGATGGTAGTGGATTTCGCAATCGTAGTCATTAAGCAGTTCCACCCAACGTCTCTGTCACATGTTCAGCTCTTTTTGGTTGAAGATATGTTGAAGACTTCTATGGTAAGTGAACACCACGCACTTAGTACCATACAAGTAGTGTCGCCATATCTTTAACGCAAACACAACTGCACCAAGCTCCAGATCGTGAGTAGTATAGTTTTCCTCATGCACCTTGAGTTGAGGAGAAGCATAAGCAATAACCTTGTCCCGCTGCATGAGCACACAGCCCAATCCACGGTTCGAGGCATCGCAATATACCACGAAATCGTCATTCCCATTAGGGAGGGTAAGAACAGGGGCATTACACAAAAGAGTCTTAAGGGTTTGGAAAGATTTTTCCTGGTTAGGACCCCAAGCAAAAGGTCTCTCTTTCTGAGTTAGCGAAGTAAGAGGAACAACGATATTCTAGAAATCCGAAATAAACCGGCGGTAATACCCCGCCAATCCTAGAAAGGAACGAATCTCGGATGCGAATTTTGGCGTACCCCAATTCTTCACGGCTTCGTTTTTAGACGGGTCAACATGAATACCTTGCTTACTAACGACGTGACCAAGAATTGAACTTCATTAATCCAAAACTCACACTTAGAAAATTTAGCATAAAGACGTTCACCACGTAAGAGTTCAAGCATCAAGCGTAAATGTCGAGCATGATCAGCTTTAGTGTTAGAATAAATTAGGATATCATCAATAAAGACTATCACGAAACGATCCAAATAGGGCTTACAAACACGATTCATGAGATCCATGAACACAGCGGGTGCGTTGGTTAGTCCAAAAGGCATGACCACGAACTCGTAGTGTCCATAACGGGTACGAAATGCGGTCTTGGGTACATCATCTTCGAGAACTCGAAGCTGATGGTAACCAGAACGAAGAACGATTTTTGAGAAATATGACGCGCCTCGTAGTTGGTGAAATAGATCATCGATGCGGGGAAGAAGATAACGATTCTTAATGGTAAGCTTATTAAGTTCACGGTAGTCGAGACACATACGGAATGAACCATCTTTCTTCTTGACGAACAGCACGGGAGCACCCAACGGCAAGGTACTTGGACGAATAAATCCCTTTTTCGAGTAGTTCTTGAAGCTGACTAGATAACTCTTGCATCTCGGAAGGTGCAAGTCGGTACGGGGCCTTGGCGACAGAAGTCGCACCAGGGATGAGATCAATACGAAAATTGACGGTTCTAGGAGGTGGAAGACCAGGTAGATCTTCAGGAAAGACATCCGGGAAGTCACACTGTGACAACCCGAGTTTCCAAGACATTTCCTTGACACGTTATTCGTTTGCATTGTAACTCGTACATGTTTGATATATGATTGGTGTATTATTTTATAGTTTGGTTAAATAATGAAATTGTTAACTGTTTAAGTTTTTAAACTTAACACATGGGACGACGAAACATTGAAATTTTGTCATCACCTCCACACAATGTTTTTCATCACCCTTGACACGACGAAAGACATCCTTCGTCGAAGGAGAGAGAGTTTCGCCGAGAGATAGAGTTTCGCCGAGAGAGAGAGTGTTTTACCGAGATGGGCCTTCGGCCCAGCAGTGATTAGGTTATATTTGCTCTGCACCCACATAAACATTACGTAAGACCATAATTCGAGAAACCCTAGACACTCTTTTCCTCTCCCTTGCACCCGGCGATGATTATCATCCTCTCGAAGTTCTTGCTTGTCCCATCTCACATCCGGTCAGTTGTGATAACCCGACTCGATCTATTGTTATGTTGTTTGTGTGATTATACGTTATCATAATTGGTTTCATTTGTTGATTGATTCGATTATGACTGATTGCTTGAATAGAAACTCATGAGTTGTGGTTATAGAGACAAACCATAGGATACGAACGCATGAGACCCGTAACCGACCAGTTAAGTTTTTGTATGATAGAAATTCTTATGAATCTGTCTGTGTGACTATACGTTGAGTAGTAGGAAGGATTGGCTGTATTTAGGGTTTGATATTTTATTGTTTAACCCTATAGATTAAATCACGCATGATAAGAATCTGATGTTTTGTCTTCCGTCATGTTCACTGCACGGTTTGATGATACTGTTGTTGTATGAACTCTATATTATCACTATGTATTGTTATGATTGAATCAGAACTGAAAGGGGTTAGAGTTTTTGTTAATCTTGACGAACAGTAGGGCAGGAAGAAGAAGGATCTTTGACGAAAGACCCACCTTGACGAAATACCCTAGTATTTCGTCACCTCTATGATGACGAATAACCTGGATGTTTCGTCACCTTCCAAATCGACAAAACAATTTGGTGTTTCGTCACCTTCCATGTCAACGTAATATCTTGGTATTTCGCCACCCTGACCAACAGACTGTGGTCTAGCATGTGCATGGTATGAGATGACTATGTTACTGCTTGTTAAGGGTGTTAGTTATGACTGAGGAAATATGAATTGATTTTTATATGAATGGCACAATTAACTGTTAGGTGCTGATAAGAAACTTACATATGAGGTGTTGTTTTGCATGAGTTTGAATAGCTGCTAAGTGTGAGTTGGTGATCATTACTTTGAATGCACACTACGATTATAAACTTATAAGTGTACAATGTGAATGTAAACTGATTTTGTGTACATGAATACCACAGGCTTTGATTGATTAACTGTGAACAAGTAACTAATCATACCGAGCAAATCAAGGTGAGTTCACTTCTCTCAAAACAAGCATGCGTCCGGTGGGCACAATCTAACTGATAAAACTTGTTAACGGATTTTCGTAAACCCATATCCTTGTAGGGGATATGAGGCGATTTCAAATACCCACATCCTTGCAGGGGATGTGAGGCGGATTTCACAAACGCATATCCTTGCAGGGGATATGCAACGGTTTTCAGCAAACGTTAATGTTGGATAATACACTCACTCTCTATCACTTAAGTCCCATCATACTACCGGGTTAGTTGCTTGTAGGACAACGAGGTTATTACTTGTTAGCGCTATTAGGTTTGGCACCCTCACGACGTACCTGGATAGGACGGACGTGAACTAATAACTTTAAATCATGACTAATGTTTGATAGAGCATTGGAGAAGGGCAAAAAGGGCCGTCTGCGATATCGAGTTATTATCAACATAACAATTCATAAATCACTACTTGGTATTAAACGGTTAAAGTAAACTGTGAACTCACCAGCCTGTCTGTTACACTTTTTCTGTATGCTTGCAGGTCCTTAGGTACATGGATTGGAACTTGCTATCTGGGAGTGCTGGAGTGGTCATGGGTCGTAACTCTTGGATACAATTTTAATGATTATCGCACTCTTGTTTTGAAACACTTGATTTATTATTTATATTATGCTTCTGCTGAACGTATTTGTTTTGGATTGTGTTTGAACTTACTTTATGAAATAAATGGAAACTTGTATTAAATACTATGCTATGGTTTAATGTGATTGGTGGCTAAATCCTGGTACGTCACACCCCTCGCGGGGGTTTCCGCTTGTGGTATTTTTAGGGGTGTGACACACACACCACTGGAACATCGCTTATGTTCTTCCCCTTGCCCTTTTGTTCCACCACGTGGGCCAAGAAAGCAAGGTTCTATTTACATAAGCACCTGCTCGCTTGTGTACATGACATCAGCCTCAGTCCTTTCGAAGGTCGGTCTCCATAAACATGCAAGATATCACCAGACGGTAGAGGTAAACGAACAAACTTCTCGTGACAAGCAATCTCGGCATGGTTCTTACGCAACCAATCCATACCGATAATGACATCAAAACTACCCAATTGCATGGGTATTAAATCAATAGTAACCACGTGGTCGTTAAGAATCAAGGAACAACCACAGAGAATAGAATCAACTAGAATAGACTTCCCATTGTCAATTTCCACTGAAAACGACTTAGGTAACATGGAGCGTGCACATTTTAGCAAAGATTCGAATTCCACGGACACAAAACTTCTATCGGCACCAGTATCAAAGAGGATCGAAGCATAAAGGTTATTCACAAGAAACGTACCATTCACGACATCATTGTTATTACGAGCCTGAGTAGAGTTGAGACTGAACGCTCATCCACGAGCGGCTGGCTGTTGGTCCTGGTTCAGTTGCGGACACTGATTGCGGAGGTGAGTAGTATCTCCACACTTGTAGCTTGCACGAACAGCGTTGACTGGCTTCGGATTCTGCGGAGGAGCTGGAAGTGCTGGTAGAGCTGCCTGAGCTGGGGCTTGCTGAACTGGTTGAGCTAGGTTAGCTTGGCGAAAGTAGGGAGTCGTGTGACCATAGCGGTTGCAGTTGGTGCACAATTGACATGCAGAAGTAATAGGATGATGAAAGTTACATGTGGCACACTTGGGGTAAGACCCAATGTACTGCTTCTTAACTTCTGGAACAGCAGGGTTAGCAACAGCAGGAGCAGGAGCAGGTTTAGCAGTAGGGTTTGCAGCAGGAACAATAGCATTGCATCCTGAACCCTGAGATTTCCTTTTCTTGTTCTTGCTGCCACTTGACTGTTGAGTGACTTGATTCGCAGAGTTGGAGGTGGCTGGGGTAGCAAACTGCTTATCACGCACACGGTTGTTGTTCAAACTTGCTGCCAAACGATAGACTTCCTCAATATTCCTGAGTTGAGCTGCTTCAATAGAATCACGCATAGCAGGAGGCAGACCATTGATGTACTTGGTTATCATCCGCTTGGGAGTGGAAACCAAGTGAGGAACGATCAAGCTAAGCTGCTTGAATCTGGTAGTATAAGCCAGGTTATCATCACCAACCTGCTTCAAATGCCAAAACACTTCTTCTAGCTTCAGTTGTTCATGAGGAGGGTAGAATTCAAGCATCATTAGTTCTCGCACCTCAGCCCATGGAAGAGCATAGGCTTCTTCGTTTGATCGGATGTTTCTCTCGTTTGTCAACCATTCTAATGCTCTGCCTTGAAACATTCCAGTCGCACTCCTAGTCTTCAGATGATCCGGGCATTCGCTGTTAATGAAGGTAACCTCGATGCTGTCAAACCACTCGAGCATAGCAGTCACCCCATCACTGCCCGTGAAAGACTTAGGGTTGCAAGAGATAAATGCTTATAGGTGAACTTGGTAGATTTTTCTTTCTCCGTCTTAGAATCAACAGAAGTGGGAGGAGTGTTCGATCCTTGGATCTCAGAGACAATCTTTAGCACGACGTGAGCGATCTGGTCGGCCATAAAGGACATCTTCTTTTTCTGAGACTTTTCCCTGGATCTCTTGAGAGTGTCGGAGAGCTTTCGAGAAGACATCCTAAAGATCCAACAAGAGGATCATTAAGTCTAGATTAATATAGATTCACATGCGATAGACTAAGACTCAAGATTCACACTGATACCGCAACCCACGACCTTCTCATGGCACGTTGTACAAAGTTTGGCGACGTGTCAAAAACGCTTATATATAGGAAGTACCAGCGATGTATCCACCACGCTTTGGACACGATTGCTTCGACCCCGTACTCGGTGTCATGTTACGTGTCGAAAAACACACTCATCATCATAGATTCACATTGACTACTCCAATAATTTCACATAGATTCCAATAGTTTCTATAGATTCAATAGATTCAATAGACTCACAAACTCCAATAGATTCAATAGTTTCCAATAGATTCATTCATAGGTTCCAATAGATCCAATAGTTTCACATAGATTACCATAGACAATCCACAAACAATGAAATCCCGCATGGCACGTGCTACGAAAGTTTGGCAACATGACTGAAGCACTTACATATAGGAAGTACCAGCGGCGTATCCACCATGCTTCGGACACGTCACGTTTCCCTCGTGTTTCCATGCCATGTTACATTTAGTGTCTTACATCCGCAATCACATATGGATTCATCAGACAGATTTACATAGAATCATAGTCGATCAAGATTCACACATAGGTTATCACGATAGAATAAAACTTCATAAATTTAGTTGATCCTGAGATTAGAGTTAACGTTTTAGATTGCGGACATACGTGCGATTCGTGAGAATGTCTCAAAATAAACGAAGAATCAAGATAAAAGAAAAAATAAGTCTAAAACCACATGTAAGATCGAGATATCATAAAAGACAGGCTCATAAAACATAGAGTGTTCCGGGTAGATGAACGGTGACTAACCAAAGTGATTCGAACCCCTTTCGAATTGAGATAGCGTGTCTTGACTTACTTAGACAAATACGTCATCGATGTTAGGCCTACGATATTCGTCCTTTTGGTCATTTCACGTATCCAATTTAATGGAAGTTTCAAGACTTTAGTGAGACATAAATAAATCACCAAGGAGTGGGACTAGTTATCAAGGTCTAAGTTTCACCTCTAACTTAATAACGTCGTACCCTGATATCATCGGTACTTATCCGCAGACAAGACCTACTGGAATAATATGGAGATTTTCCATCAAGGTTCGGATGTCACTCCTGTCTTGAGGGCAAATATCATGCAAAACACAAACACTGGTGAACACTGTTTTCAAAGTATTAAATGTACATTATGTTAGCCTTAGGAAATGCATGTAAGTTTTAGAGGAGTATAGGTGCTGCTAGGAAGCAATTACAATAGGATGCATAAGTCTTAAACAACATATAAGAATCAAGATTCCTAGAACTATAGACTAGGGCAAGTATTCCTACTCATCCTAATTTCCTATAGTTATGGCTCTGATACCAATCTGTCACACCCCAACCGATGGCGGAAACATCAGGGTGCGAGCACTAAGCGTTTAGATTGCACATGAGATTCCATAATACTAAATATTGCAATAGTAATTAAGTAGATTTCATGAGATAAATTGTCAAATGTGAAACAAGTATCATCAAGATTACATCATATAACAAAATTGTTCCAAAGTCTAAATTATTTAAGTGATGTTTCTAGGCATCTCCTAGCTTGATTTCCATGTGTTCCATAGCAACCTATCAGCCTGCAACATGTATTAAAATATCAATACAAAGTATTGGCGAGTATACAAGTTTGAATAATAGCATAGTAGATAAAAAAAACAACTCATATCCACAATGTAAGTATAGAAATAATTTCAGCCGTGCTAGTGTCGCAGTCCACGCAGTGATAGCCCAAGTATCCCGATGCTTTAGTGTTTACCCAAGACTCAAGGTAAACTAGAATCCTCCTAACAATACTCCCTGAGAATAATGGAAGAGGTGCACCTCCTAAAGCGCTACTATTGTTAAGGCGGAACTACACACCCTGGATTAAACGTCACATAGCACAAAATAGAATACTAGAATGCACAAGTTTCACATACACGTAGGATAGAGTTTAGCTTGCAAATGTATCAAGTTTTGTAGTTTATAGAATATATGTTACATCCCAAGGTGTCACCGCCCCCGACCCGGTTTGACCCGTTTCAGGAGCCGCGGGACAGAAAATCCTGTGGTATTTATTTAACAGTGGATGTTTTCTTCAGGATCTTTTAAAACTTCAAGTTCCCGATTATTTTATTTCACAACTCGGGATAAAATCCCGGTAATTTACAATCATAAGATTTCACGGAGAAATCTTTTATTTTACAAAACATGTTTCTTTATTTTATATTAAGCCACTTCCTTAAGCTTGTAGTGCTTCACGGCACTTTTCCTTGATCACAACAGATCACCTGAAACATGTTTGAAAAAGGTTTTGTCAGCGGGAAATACTGGTGAATCATTCTTTTTATGAAAACGACTCGTTTGTTATAATTTACAGTATTAAGGGAGATTACAATGTTTCCAGATATCAACCAACTACCCATAGTATTTGTCACTCGACTCGTTTCTGTGACTATGGTCAGATCACCCATTGGCTAACTCGTTGTCCAATGGTGACGGGAAATAAGTAATGTATACAGAACCCCACATACTGGCTGTAATTTGGTGATTACAAAGACTTAATCCCTGTAATTATAACTTTGAAAATATTTAAGAGTTTATAAAGTACTTTGATAAAAAGAGAATGACTCACATTGCAGATTTAATATGAACAGAGCGTAGCCTACTGATTAGCCTTGATAACCTAGTTTAAATAATAATGCACACAAACTAGGTTAGTAACTAATACAGCATTTACGATAACTCACAAGATTAAACCCTCACATCGAATGACAAAGTGCGATACTTAAACATCCATCGAATTAACGACGAATGACAAAGCATAAACCCTAATGTGGGCAGCACTTAAACATCCATTGGATAGTTTAATCGATCGGACATTGAATCGTAGCAGCGATCGAGTTATTACCCTGTTTTGTGGCAGCGATTCGTGATCGTGTGTGTTTTTGAATTGTTTCTGCTATAACTCAGTGTACGTAACGAAATTTTACGTCGAACTGAAGCCAGGAATCAAGTCCCACAGCCTACTATTTATATCTGAAAAATCGCCCCCCTCGCGCCATGCGAAAGGTCTCCTTGTGCGCGTCGCGTGGCGCGAGAGACCCTATTCTACCCTAGGGTTGCTCCGTGTCCAGGTAGCTCAGGTGAGTTGGTTTCGCGTTAAAATTCATCTTACACGTAAAACTGTTTAGATATTACCGACTAGGGTTTAGGCCCCCCCCCCCCTTGAGTTTTAGGGGCCCTGGTCCTGATTCCGATTGTTCTGAAAATTTTAGGGTTTGTACAGAATCACTTGGGTGTCTCAATTAGGGTTTCCTTTTGGATAAAATAATATAATAAATAGGACTTTTGATGAGAGTTGTTACATCCTCCCCACCTTAATAAAAATCTCGTCCTCGAGATTTACTGGAACAAGTAGGGGTATTTTCGCTTCATCTCTGATTCCAGCTCCCAAGTGTATTCGGGTCCTCTTTTCGAATCCCACTTGACTTTGACCAGTACTAGTCGTTTGTGTTTGAGAAATTTCACCTTTCTGTCTTCTATTTGAAGAGGTTTCTCAACAAATTTTAACTTTTCGTTTATCTCTATATCTTGGAGAGGTACTACCAAAGATTCGTCTGATAGACATTTCTTGAGGTTGGATATATGAAATACATCATGTACTCCAGCTAATTCCTCTGGTAGTTGTAAACGATAAGCAACTGGTTCTATACGTTGGATCACTGGAAATGGTCCTACGTATCTTGGACTTAATTTCCTTTCTTACCGAATCGGACTACTCCTTTCCAAGGTGAAACTTTTAATAGTACTTTGTCTCCAACTTGAAACTCGAGTGGCTTGCGTCTATTGTCTGCATAGCTCTTTTGACGATCTCGTGTTGTTTTCAGTCTTTCCTTGATTTGTGTAATCTTGTCGGTCGTCTCTTGCACCATTTCAGGACCTGATAATTGAGTTTATCCTATTTCTGCCCAACAAACTGGAGTTCTGCACTTTCTTCCATATAGTGCCTCGAATGGGGCAGTTTCAATACTTGAATGATAACTATTGTTATAAGAGAATTCGATCAGAGGTAAGTGATCGTCCCAATTTCCACCAAAATCTATTACACATGCTCGGAGCATGTCTTCTAAAGTTTGGATCGTCCTTTCACTTTGTCCGTCTGTTTGTGGATGATATGCAGTGCTTAGGTTTAGTCGAGTTCCCATTGCTTTTTGGAAACTAGTCCAGAAATGAGAAGTAAAATGACTATCCCTATCCGAAACAATGGAGAGTGGAACTCCATGTAAGGATACTACTTCATCTACATACAACTTTGCCAATCTTTCCATGCTAAAGGTTTCTTTCATAGGTAGAAAGTGAGCTGATTTGGTTAATCGATCCACAATTACCCAAATCGCGTCATTACCTTTTCTGGTTTTGGGTAACTTAGTAACAAAATCCATTGTTATGAGTTCCCATTTCCATACAGGCATTTCTAACTGTTGTAGTAGACCTGAAGGTTTCTGATGTTCTGCCTTAACTTGTGAACAAGTAAGACACTTAGAAACATATCTAGCTATATCCTCGTTCATGCCTATCCACCAGAAATTATTTCTTAAATCTTGGTACATTTTATTGTTTCCAGGGTGCATGGTATACCTAGATCTATGAACTTCCACTAAAATTTTATTTCTTAATTCTCCTTATTTAGGTACCCAAATTTTTCTTTGGTGGAATCTCCAAATTCCATCAGCTCCTTGCCCTAATTCTTTTATTCGTCCCTTCATTCCTTCAACATCATCCTGGATTGCTGTTTCTTGAACATTGTTCAAGTGTTCCATTAAATCTAACTGTAGATTTAACCCAAGAGCACGAACTCGTCGTTGTTTTTCATGGTACTTACGACTTAAGGCATCTGCAACTACATTTGCCTTTCCTTCGTGATACTGAATATCACAGTCGTAGTCACTTATTCCATCCATCTCCTTTGCCTCATATTTAACTCTTTTTGCCCAAATATATATCTTAAACTTTTATGATCTGTATAGATAGTAAATTTACTTCCGTACAGATAATGTCTCCAAATCTTCAGGGCAAAAATTACGGCTCCTAATTCTAAGTCATGAGTCGTATAGTTTTCTTCATGCTTTTTCAATTGTCTTGAAGCATACGCAATTACCTTCTTGCGTTGCATCAGCACACATCCAAATCCTAGTTTTGAAGCATCACAATATACTTCAAAATCTTCAGTTCCTTCTGGTAAGGCTAAAATTGGAGCATTGGTTAATTTCTGTTTCAAGATTCTAAAGGCTTCTTCTTGTTTAGGTCCCCATTCAAACTTAACTGCTTTACAGGTTAGCTTAGTTAATGGTACATCTATTTTGGAGAAATCCTTAATAAACCGTCTATAGTATCCAGCTAAACCTATAAAACTTCTAATTTCCATTGCGGTTTGTGGAACCTTCCATTTAGTAATTGCCTCTATCTTAGCAGGATCTACATGAATACCTTCATGGTTCACCATGTGTCCTAAGAATTGCACTTCTTGTAGACAAAATTCACACTTTAAGAATTTGGCGTAAAACTTTTCTTTTCTTAACAAAGTTAAGAGTGAATGCAAGTGCTGACAATGTTCGTCTTGACTTTTGGAGTAAATAAGTATATCGTCGATGAAGACAATTACAAATTTATCCAAGTACGGTTTACAGATTCTATTCATCATGTCCATGAATGTTGCAGGTGCATTCGTTAACCCGAAGGGCATGGCTGTAAACTCGTAATGACCATACCTAGTTCTAAAAGCAGTCTTAGGTATGTCTTCCTCTTGCACCTTCAATTGATGATATCCGGAACGTAAGTCAATTTTAGAAAAATATCTAGCTCCTTGAAGTTGATTGAAAAGATCATCAATCCTAGGTAATGGGTATCGATTCTTAATTGTAACCTTATTTAATTCTCTATAATCAATACACATTCTCATTGAACCATCCTTTTTCTTAACAAACAACACTGGTGCTCCCCACGGGGATGAACTAGGTTGTATGAAACCTTTACTTAGTAATTCATCTAATTGCTTTTTCAATTCTAACATTTCTGTGGGAGCTAACCGATAAGGTGCCTTGGCTATCGGTATAGTTCCTGGAATTAGATGAATCCTAAATTCTACCTCCCTATCTGGTGGTAATCCTGGTAATTCTTCTGGGAATACATCTGGGTATTCTGAGACTACAGGAATCTCCTTAAGTTCTTTACCCTTAGTACTAATGATTACTGAAATCATATATACTATTCCTTTCTTTCGTTCATAACTAGCAACTTTCATTACTGATATGAACTTCATGGGCTTACGTGGTTTGTCTCCTGTAATTATGATTACTTCTCCAGTAGGTGCTTGAATTTCTATGGAATTCTTATCACAAAGGATTCGAGCATGGTTGGCTACTAACCAATCCATTCCTAACACAACATCAAATTCGGCTAATTTCATAGGTAATAGGTTTGAAAAGAATTTATGACCTGAGAGTTCTATATTTTCCTTTTGCAAAACTTTATCTATGCTAACAGAATTTCCGTCTGCCGTTTCGACTGTAAAAATCTGTCTAAGGTTGGTTAAGGGTAAATTAAGAGCTTGGCAGAATGAAGTATTGATAAAACTTTGGTTTGCACCAGAGTCAAATAATACTTTTGCATATACGTTGTGAACTAGGAACGTACCAGCTATCACATCTGGAATCATCTCGGCTTCCTGAGTAGTTAACTGAAAGGCTCGAACATTCTTCTTAGTAGCTCCGTCGGCTGTCTTGGCTTTGTTGTCTGCTGGTTTGACCAATTTAGGGCATTCTGGCTTAAAATGTCCTGTTTCTCCACAGTTATAGCAGATTCTTGTTTTCTTTCTGCAGTCTTCTTCGCGATGTCCTATGGCTTTGCAAAAGTTGCAGATTACATTACATCTTCCATAATGTTTCTTTCTGCAATTCTTGCAAAATGGCGAAGTTGAAGATTGACCTGTTCCTCTTCTTTTGAAATTGCTATTATTACCCACACGAAAGCCTTGGGTAATTTTCTGAGCCAATTCCTTTTTCTTATTTTCATCTCTTGTGCATACCAGTTCGTCGGTTAAGGTATTAGCTAATTCTACCGCATCGTCAATAGTACGAGGTCTCGCAGCTTTAACGATATTGCGGATTTCACTAATCAATCCCCAAATATAACGAGAAATGAGTACCGGTGCTGGCGAAGCCAGTGTTGGTACCACTCTAGCATATTCAAAGAATGTCGAAGTATAATTGCGACAATCTACACCCATCATTCGATGGTTTAAGAATTTATTTGCCATTTGATCTTTTTCATATTCGGGACATAATTTTCTTTCTACAAGATTCTTAAATTCTTCCCAGTTCATAGCATACGCCATCATCCTTCCTTTTGCTTGTAACACCGTGTTCTACCATTCTAGCGCCCCTTCTTTAAAAAGATTTGGCGCGTACATGACCTGATCGTCCTTGGCACATTTACTTATTGTAATCACTGCCTCGGTCTTTTCTACCCAACGCAGTGCCGCAGTCGCTCCTTCATTGCCTGCAAACTCAGAGGGTTTACAAGCAAGAAATTCTTTATAAGTGCAACCAGGCGTTGTTGCTTTCATTTTCTTAGGGAGCGGAGCTTGCAGTGGATCATTATTGTGATTAATATGATCATCGCCTCCGTTTACGCTATTACTGAAGTTATCTTCAGAAATGCGTTTACTGGGAATTATTTGTTGAGGTTCAACAGGTTTCTGTGCAGCAGCAAGTATTGCTGGAATAGCATTGGCTATCCCTTGAGCAACAATATTTTCGATATCTTGCCTAGTCATATATTGATCCCCCGGTTGTTGCTCAGATTGATTAACCTCATTAACTGGTTCATTATTAGCGTTTTCCATCTGATAATATATATAATTTATTAGTATCCAATAATTAATAATCATACACAAAACAATTATACAAAGTTCATAACACAAATATAGCCAAAACTATCGATTTCTCGATTCCCATTATATATATATATATATATATATATATATTATGCATCGTTACACACTGATTTTTTTTACACAAGTTTTATTTTAGGTTATTTCACAAGTTATATTTTACTTATTTATTTACAACCACAATTTCACAACCTACTATCCTTCGTCAGATGGTATTTTAGTAACGACGTTCCCTTTCGTCGTATTTCCAGGAGATCTGTTCTCCTACTTCCCTGATCCTATTTCCTGCATCCACCAATTCTTCGCCAAAGTGGCGGAGTTTGGCTAAATTTTCATTACTCATGGGTGGATTGGGTATAGGTTCCGGGTCAAACTGTGGAAGAAAGGAATAAGGGCTATTGAGTAGGTTTTGGAACTGCCAATCATTAGTCCACCACTCGTCCATTCCTAAAGGCTGGGTGTGGATTATAGGTTCTGGGATTGCTGGTTCCAAATTCATTGGAAGTTGAGCTTCAATAGGATGAGTAAAAATATTTGTATTGACAGGCTTAATAGTATCACAGCTTGCCAATATAAAATCTAGCTCCTATTGCAATGTCATTTCTTGGGTTTGCTTAGAGCTTTCTCCAATTTCTATCTAGGTTTGTTTAGAACCTCCTCCAATCTCCATTTCTATTTGCTTAGAATATTCTTCAAACTGTATTCCCATCTGCCTAGACTCTTCCCCCACTTCAATCCCCTTCCCTTTGTCTAAAGGATTTTCTATTTTGGGAATCTTTCTAGGGACGGGTTTCCTCCTACGCACACGCCTCCATCCCATAAATCTCCTCTTTTTCTTGGGCTTGGGTTTCTCTGGAGGTGGAGCATTGAATTCCATAGGTTCTTCTATGTCTGGTATATACCTATTGAAATCTCTGGAAACCTCTATTTTTACCGAATAGAGATTTAAATTCTGAAGGGCGTCAGACAAGTCACTCATGCTGTTTAACAAAATACACATAAATACCAAGTTAAAATTTTATAACAAAATTTCATAGATAACCTTTAAATATTATTTCATACCGTGTAACTATAAAACAACTGAAATTTTAAAACATACTAGGGTTTACTTATTTATTTACTGGATATGGTTTCTGGATTTGTAGATGATAAAGGTACTAAAAACTTTGGTCAGATTATTTAAAGATTTGCATTTACTGCTACAGTAGCTAGCATATAAAGATCTGCCCATTTTTCATCTAACTTGTCTTCCCAATGTGATTTACTGGTTAATTCCTGGGTTTCCTGTTTAATCTTCTTTTCTCGGAATTTCTTTATTTTCTCCTGACTTTTCTTAAAAATCAAACTTCTTTTATTAGGAGAAAGTGGTTCCTCATATTGTGCCTTACGCACAAATATTCCTTCTTCAGGAATTACAGAGTGATTTGAGGATTTGGTTTGGGATGAACTTCCCTTCTCGTTGGATGACCTATCTAATTTAAGATAGATGTTTGACAGCTTTTGTTTACCCATACTATACACAAATATTCAAATAAGAAAACACATAATCACATAATGACAAGTAAAAAAAATTAAGTATTTTCTAAATACTTAATTGGCTTAAATCAGTGGCTCTGATATCACCTTTTTCTGTCACGGCCCCCGACCCGGTTTAACCCGTTTCAGGAGCCGCGGGACAGAAAATCCCGTGGTATTTATTTAACAGCGGAAGTTTTCTTCAGGATCTTTTAAAACTGCAATTTCCCGATTATTTTATTTCACAACTCGGGATAAAATCCCGGTAATTTATAATCATAAGATTTCACGGAGAAATCTTTTATTTTACAAAACATGTTTCTTTATTTTATATTAAGCCACTTCCTTAAGCTTGTAGTGCTTCACGGAACTTTTCCTTGATCACAACAGATCACCTGAAACATGTTTGAAAAAGGTTTTGTCAGCGGGAAATACTGGTGAATCATTCTTTTTATGAAAACGACTTGTTTTTTATAATTT
The DNA here is from genome assembly GCA_030545235.1 of Helianthus tuberosus. NCBI lineage: Eukaryota > Viridiplantae > Streptophyta > Magnoliopsida > Asterales > Asteraceae > Helianthus > Helianthus tuberosus. The sequence continues at coordinate 104,897,658 of CM060361.1, read as the reverse complement.
ACAGTATTAAGGGAGATTACAATATTTCCAGATATCAACCAACCACCCACAATATTTGTCACTCGACTCGTTTCTGTGACTATGGTCATATCACCCATTGGCTAACTCGTTGTCCAATGGTGACGGGAAATAAGTAATGTATACATAACCCCACATACTGGCTGTAATTTGGTGATTACAAAGACTTAATCCCTGTAATTATAACTTTGAAAATATTTAAGAGTTTATAAAGTACTTTGATAAAAAGAGAATGACTCACATTGCAGATTTAATATGAACAGAGCGTAGCCTACTGATTAGCCTTGATAACCTAGTTTAAATAATAATGCACACAAACTAGGTTAGTAACTAATACAACATTTACGATAACTCACGAGATTAAACCCTCACATCGAATGTCAAAGTGCGATAGTTAAACATCCATCGAATTAACGACGAATACCAAAGCATAAACCCTAATGTGGGCAACACTTAAACATCCATTGGATGGTTTAATCGATCGGACATTGAGTCATAGCAGCGATCGAATTATTACCCTGTTTTGTGGCAGCGATTCGTGATCGTGTGTGTTTTTGAATTGTTTCTGCTATAACTCAGTGTACGTAACAAAATTTTACGTCGAACTGAAGCCAGGAATCAAGTCCCACAACCTACTATTTATATCTGAAAATTCGCCCCCCTCGCGCCACGCGAAAGGTCTCATTGTACGCGTTGCATGGCGCGAGAGACCCTATTCTACCCTAGGGTTGCTCCGTGTCCAGGTAGCTCAGGTGAGTTGGTTTCGCGTTAAAATTCATCTTACACGTAAAACTGATAAGATATTACCGACTAGGGTTTACCCCCCCCCCCCCCCCCCCCCCGAGTTTTAGGGGCCCTGATCCTGATTCCGATTGTTCTGAAAATTTTAGGGTTTGTACAGAATCACTTGGGTGTCTCAATTAGGGTTTCCTTTTGGATAAAATAATATAATAAATAGGACTTTTGATGTGAGTTGTTACACAAGGTTTAAGTAAAAAGAGATCGAGTATACTCACAAGGATTGCTTAACAATATAGGCTGTTATTGGATCAAAGGGAGCTCTTTTAGAATTAGCCTGATTAGATTACAGCAGATAAGAGTTGGGCAGAATAACGAGAGTGCGTAAAGTGTGGGAAACTGTCACTGGATCGGATGGCTGTCCGATCGGATGGCTATCCGATCGGATTGCCAGTCGATCGGGTGACTTGTGTGTAAGGAACGGATGGCTGCCCGATCGGATGGCCATCCGATCGGGTTGCCACTTGGTTCAAGATCCACAAGGTGAGGGGGATAGGATGGCTATCCAATCGGATGGCTATCCGATCGGGTTGCCACTCGATCCAAGTATTAAGTGCTTTGGTTCCTCTGATCGGGTGGCTGCTCGATCGGATGGCTGTCCGATCGGGTTGCCGATCGATCAAAGGTTCCAAGTTTCAAGTTTCATTGCTACGAGACAAGTGTCACCTGATCGGGTGGCTGTCCGATCACACGGCTGTCCGATCGGATTGCCGCTCGATCGGGCGACCCTTGTTCCGTTTATCATCTTGTAAAATTTTCTAAGTTTAACGATGACGACATGGTACGTATTATGACAATGGTAAACTCATCTTCGCACAGCTGTTCTGATCGGGTGGGAACCACCCCAGTCTGATCAGTTACTGTCCGTGATAGCATTTATGTCAAAATCCATATTCCGGCCATCATTCCTCAGTAGAAATCCATCCTTAAGTCGACTCTAAACTAATAATCAAGCCTATAGTCCGTTCAGAACCGGATCTCACCATTTAAAGTAAAAGATTGAAGAAAAGATGAAGAAACTTCAGTTTTATATGAAAAAGTCTAGATTTAACTTAGATTTAGTGTAAAAGCGTATGAAATTCCTTAGATCCAAGCTAGATCTTGCCAGAAATAACGTCATATAGCAGTATTTAGTGTAAAAGCGTATGAAATTCCTTAGATCCAAGCTAGATCTTGCCAGAAATAACGTCATATAGCAGTTTGTACAACCACTATGATGACCTCACCCCCAAGAACTCAAATCTGAGAGATTTCATGGTGAAAAGTGTAATTTCAAAGGGGAATCACGTAGAGAAAGAAGTGTAGATCAAGAAAGTACAAGGATCTAGCTTAGAACGTACGAAAATCAATGGGGAAATGAAGGAATGTAGTGTGCATGCGTCTGGTCGAACAAGGCTGTCCCATCAGGGAATAAAGTGATGTGACAGACCTATTTATAGTGTGGAGGAGGATGGGAAAGGATCTGCGCACATGGATCGGGTGGTAACTCGATCGAGTGGCCACTTGATCGGGTGGTCACCCGATTAGGTGGTCGTCCGATCAAGTGGTCGTCCGATCAAGTGTTCATCCGATCGGGTGGTCATCCGATCGGATTTCCACTTTGGCCAATCCATCCTTCCCGTGTTCCTGTTTTTTTGCGTGTAAGATCAAGCGTTGCGTATTATTTGGTAATATGACAACTAGATTACAATATAAACACCAAAAGTTTCAAAGTTAATAGATTCCGCCAGTGACAAGACTCCAGTCTCTCGTTCCACCAAGAATCAAGTTTCACGAGTCTCCAGAGTCAAGCACCAAATAGATTTAGACATTTCAAACGTAGATTTAGGCATTCCATCATAGATTTAGACATTCCAACATAGATTTAGGCACTCCAAATATAGGGTTGGGCATTCCAAGCATATAGAATTAGACATTCAAGCATATAGATTTATTAAGATAACAAAGTATCACACATCATATAGTTCATGGGCTAGACTTGCCAATTAGCTAAACTTCAGGGACTAAATCTGACAAAAATCTAAAGTTTAGGGACACTGGGCATCACAAAAAATCCATACGAGTTCAGAAGTTGTGCTAGCCATCGCACAATACTCAAATTCACAGCTAGAACGGGAGACAGTGGACTGTTTCCTAGCACTCCATGACACATGGTTCCCACCAAGAAAAATGGAGTATCCAAAGGTGGAGCGACGAGTGTTAAGGCACTGAACCCAATCAGCATCAAAGAAACCAAGAATCTTTGTTATGGTTGGGCGAGAGAATGTGAGACCAAACACAATAGTTTCCTTAAAGTACCGAAGGATATGTTTGACATTTTTGTGATGTTCAACAGTGGAGTTTTGTAAGAACTGGCTCACTTGATTCACCGCATACGATATATAAGGTCTTATGACGGTTAGGTACTGAAGATCGCCAATAAGAGACCTGTACATCATTGGGTCCTTGTATGGGTCCCCATCTTTAAAAAAGGATACATTAGGAGTTAATAGAGTATGAGTAGTTTAACAACCGGACCTTCCGAAGTCAAAAGTCAAGTCAAAGTCAAAGTCAAAGTCAAGGACAACGTCAGATTGGTGTTCAGATCTGTCATTTCTTGATTAATTATTGCTTGTACTCTCCGACTCGATAATCGATGTATATTAGTTGACGCTATTATTAAATTTACATTTTGTTAATATGTGAAGTAACAATGCGATAAACGCAACTAAACGCTAATCTACTTAACACTATCTCGTCGGTATCGCATCGCAACTCGAAACAAAGTTATTGGAAATTGTATTATGTGTGTGTGTGTATGTGTCATTATGTGCTTTACTTGTGCATGTTAGTATGATTGTTGTAAGGTGTTATTCATAAACGCACTCGTAACTCTATCGCAACGCAATCTCATCACGAACTGGAAATGCAAGTATACTTTTTATGTCTTTTAGGAGTTATGTTATTTGTGTAACTAATGTGTAATGCTATCGCATCGTTTACTCGCAACTCGCTTAAACCCAACTCAACGCTCAACGCACGAAACGAAAGTCAGAAACTAACCCGCACGCGCCATCCAACCGGACGACCATTCGATCGAAGGGACATCCGACCGGATGACCATCCGATCGGATGGCTATCCGATCGAAATACCATCCGACCTGTTTAACATTCCAACTCCTCTTCTCCTCTCACCCTATAAATATCCCTCCTGTCACATCACTGTTCATTGATGTGATATCTCCTTTCGACCAGCACACTCTCAGCCTCTTTTCTCTCGATTTCTCACGATTCTTGTAAGTTTTCACTCTAAATCTTGTACTTTCTTCATCATCACACACTTTCTCATCATCTTCACCATCAAATCTTACATTTTCACCGTGAAATCACCTGATTTGGGCTGCTCTAGGAAGACGTCACCATGGTTTCTCATGAACACTAAAGTGTGACCTCATCTCATCAAGAACCGCTCGGATCTAAAGGATTTCCATATGATTTTACACCGATTTCAGCTAAATCTAAACATTTAACAACTGTTTTCAAACTTTTCTTCAACATCTTTCACTTTTTACTCAAAACCGTTAGAATCTGAACTCTCTCGGGCTCTCCACTCGTTCTCCAGTGGAGAAACGATCTGAGAATGGATTCCTATCGGAGAGACGACCGATGCACGGGTTGAATATGAAATTCCGTCTAGAACAGTTGGTTCTAATCGAATGGGGTGATTCCCATCCGATCGGATGAGTTGGACTTGATGTGATTTCCGTTGTTAAACACGCCGTCATGTCGTCTCCGTCAAACCGCAAACTTTTCAACTTAACAGATTTCATAACATTTTTCAAGCAAACTGGTTACTCAATCGAATAGCTGTCCGATCGGACGACCATCCGATCGAACGACTATTCGACCAGGTGACTTGTATGTTCAACACTTAAACAATTTTCCAAAATTTCAAAGAGTATCAGTTCCAAACGAGTCACCATCCGATCGAACGGTCATCCGTCTGGATGACCCTTCGACCAGATGACTAGACATATAGAGATACTTCTCACTTTTTAAAATGCTACAACGAAAACTTCAAAGTTCAAACATTTCACAAAACACACACTTTCCATCGAATGGCCCTCCGACCGAATGGTCATGCATCTGGATGACCATCCGTCTGGACGGTCATCCGATCGGTCCACTATCCGCTCACACATCTCTTCGATGCACTGTTAAACGCACTGTTCAACACTTATACTGTCATTCTCTGATCAGGCTAACTCTCAAGCGCTCCCTTCATTCCAAGACTGTGTTTATTTACTAAACACGAACTGTGAGTATACTCGGCCGCTTTTCTCTTAACGCACTTTTGGGTGTTACATACATTACCTATATTAAATCACATTGACACACAACATAAACACTTTTTATACGCTAACCGCTCTCGCATGTTATACGTGTTATTCGATGAATGCTTGTATGTTATTGTTTTGGTCAAAATTTACCGAAGCAGTTAAATGATCAAATTAGTTAAGTGAGTTAGTGTGCTAAGAATGTGTGTTGAAAAATATGTTGGCTTGTTAGTTTGCAAGAACAATTTCGGGATATAGCTCAGGATATTGAGCTATATCTATGATCAAACAATGAGCAGAAAGTAAACGGGTGACACGAGATATACGAGGAAAGCCCTTGATCAATCTAGATCACCGGTATAAAACCTCGGGAGTTGACAATCGCAGCTGCCTTATTCTACTTATTACTTCAAACGTCAGGATATAGTGTAGGATATTGATCAGATCGCTAAGTGTTACAATACTTTTTGTGAAAGTGAGAGTTGCGAGAGAGTTGAAGTGTTCGAGTGCAGTGAGTGTTGTGTCCTATTCGATCTGATTTATCCATCTATTTAAAGTTAAGAAATGAAAACAAAGTCTCCTATAAATGGGGGATGCCTTCGAATATTCCTTAGTAAACGTTGGAGACCAAGTAAAGCGGGTTCAACGTCTTTCTTCGAACAACTTGGACCGAGTCTTCCGGGGAAAAGGTCTTCTTGAACTTTGCAAGCTTGGACTCGTATTCCTGCACATAATCCGTTAGTGATCCTCAGGATACCATTCAGGATGTTACCAATATCCTGAATCAGCACCACGGGCATGAACATATATCATATAATCAAGATATAACTCAAGATATTATCCAGGATATGGGCTCAGAATTTCACCCATAACAATTGTCCCCAAAAATGTTACCGTTAAGGATCCTGAGTCCTAACGGTTACATTTTTTCACGAATAATAAGGCAATTAAGAGATAAGACCTTTGATGTGAGTGCTTGTAACCACGCAACCTATAATTACTCATTACCTCCCTATAACTTCTCATCCTCATCCTCATTTAACCTTTACCAAAGAGAAAAAGGTAAAAAGCTTCTTTCTCATTTCCGTCTTCTTCCTCCATTCTGCTCATTATTCCGGCAACCATATGGCGAGGCAGACCAGATCCAGCTTCGGTGATTCCGCCCCTACATTTATCCACCAGAATATTCTCCAAGATCCGGAGAAAGAAATATGCTCCATCGATAGTGCCCACTTGTCGGCTTTCAAAACCTCCGGCATCTTCCCGAAAGGGACCGTGTTCTGGTCGTTTGATCGGGAAATCCGATCGGACATGGTTTCCGACGAGTGGTTGTGTTTTAATGCTTTTCCCTTTACCTTAGGGTTGCAATTTCCTTTTCCAGAATTCATCACCGAGTTCTTTAACACCACAAAAAATCTGTTTTAGTTAAACAATGTCGATGCTCTGGCGAGTCTTACTTGTTCTTGATCAAATCAAGAACAATCATATCCCTGATCTTTCCATTCATGACCTCCCCTTAGCATATCGGCTTAGATGCCATGGTTCTTGTAGATTCTTTTTTTATTCTACCTCCGGCGATCCACTGATACTTCGTGCCACCAGGAATGAGGAGGAATGTATGTCCAAATTTTTCTTTGTAAAAAGAGACTCAATCCCTGGTGGAACGAATTATCCGGTGCAGTGGTTGAGAAAGGGTAGGATTTAGGGTTTTAGGATGATCCTGTCTTGTATCCTGTTTCATATCTTGGACTAACTTTTTTATTTTCTTGTACACCGCCGATTTCGGGAAGCTTGCACCTCCCTTAGCCGACTCGCAGAAGAGAATCGACGCCATCAGGCTCCTCCTAGAGGCTGAAAGAAGTTTCAATCCGTTTCCCCTATCTCCAAGTCCACTCTCCAGTTCAAACATGTCTGGTAAGGATCCTGCACAATATCCTGCATACATGTTTCTATTTGATATGTTTAGGAAAGAGTTCTACTCCCTGTATGCAGACTCCAGCAAAGTTCTGATCCTCCTAGACCTTGATGAGCTTGATAGTTACCCCACTCTAGTCAATGTCAAGAAAGAGACTCCTGCTACTACCAGCTCCAAACCGTTCCCGGCTCCTAAGCCCAACCCGAGAACTCGTGCTTCCACCGCCAAGAAGAGGAAAGGCTCCGAAGTCAGCACCCCAGGCTCTGAAGGGTTCTCCTACGAAGAACTCAGCTTCATTAACTCCTTGGAGCCGATGACATCCTTCCTCAATAAGGTAATATTCTGATACTATATCCTCCACACATATCCTAATAGAATATCCTGACAGAATATCCTGACAAGATATCCTGGTTAATGAATTTCGACTTATACCTGAATTTTGACTTGCAGGGCTTCCAGCATCTGCTCCACCTTTACACCGATGCCTGCAGCACGAAAAAGTTTCAAGAGGCCAGGATCAAGCAGCTCGAGACCACTGTTGCTGACCAAGGTGCCATTGCTGAAGTCAAGACCCAGCATTACGAGGACAAGCTGAAGAAAGTCACTCAGGATGCTGAGATAAAGCTGGCTGCCGTCCAAGTGGAGAATGAACAGGCCATGGTCTCCTTCCGGGAAGGGATCAAAAACTCAGCTGTCATCTCCCTGCTACAAGCTCGCATCAAGATGGCTTATGAGGCCAAGGAGACAGGCCTGGAGTTTCCATCCTGGCCGGTAGATTCTTGGGTGGCAAAGCTAAAGGAGCTTGGAGGCAAAGTTGTGCCATATCCTGCCGGGGCTGTGCCATATCAAGATGGCTTATGAGGCCAAGGTGGACAAGGTTGGAGAGAAAAAGGATGTTGGAATGGATGCTGGAGAGGATGCTGCCCAGGATGCTGAGGCTGAGAAGACGGAGAAGGATGGTGGTGGTGCCGCTGTGTGAGCGCATTCAAGTGGGCGATGATGGATGTTGATGCCTAGGCCGGAGCCCCCTTTTTTAAATTTGAATGTTGGTGTGTAACCCTAAAACAATTTACTTTTCCTGCATTTTACTTTTCCTGCACTTGAACAATTTATATTTTCTGCATGTATTTTGAACAATATAACAGTTGGAGGTGGATGGGTCTCGGTTTGAGATGAAGCCTTCAACTATTATGTAAATATAACTATGAACTTATTGTGCTTTTGGTGGATGGATCTCAGTTTGAGATGAAACCAAAAGCACAAACTTTTGCCATGTTAATAATATAACTCTCTTTTGACCCTATCTTTGTTGTTATACTTCTTATGCATAACTTTTATTTATGAAAATAGTTTTGTTTGAACATTCTTGGGAACATATTCTGGGAGTATCATGAGGGATTTCCTGGTCAGGATACTGCCACATAACTTATAAAACTTAAGTTATCCAAAATAAAAAGGAGAGATCATACCAAAGACTCCTAGAAAGTCGATTCCAATATCCCATTTTAGGAATGTCCCCAGTGCACATTTAGATTCTGGAGCCCATCCTTTGAATTGTATAGTGTATGTCCCCTGTATTCAGCATTTTTGAAGACTTAGGAATGCAAACATAGTCATACTTTAGCTTTTCTATGGATAAACCCTGAATATTCTGGGGATTAACCCCCAATATCCTGGGGATAAACCCTTAATATCCTGGGGATAAACCCTGATTTTCTTGCGCTACAGGCGGGAGTGTATAAACCCCAAGACTTAGAAAGGTGAAAACCTTTAAACCTTAGAGAGTATGAAAATACCCTTTCGTGAGAGAGGGTGATCAATCCTCATATACCTTGAGGATTCATGATATAGCCAATAGTAACGAAATTGTCAGCCACTTTTACATGAACTGGTCCCGCTACCTTGAACTATCCCTAGATAACTTGCGCTCCAGGTGGGGTGTTTAAACCCAATTCGTAAGAAAGGTGAATACCTTTAAACCTGTGAAGGGATCGGAATCCCTTAAACATGAGAGAGGGGGCCAATCCTCTAATCTTTCGAAATATCCTGAGCGTGTATCCTGGAGTTATATCCTGAAGCATATACTGCAAAACAGGCTAACACCCCTCCGATGCCTAAGTCAGTATTGGGTTTAAAAGAATAATTAATACAAAATATATAAAAAGAGATAGAACTCATACCATCCTGAGTTACAAATCGAATTCTAAACTCACTTGAAATAGAGCTTTAAGTTTATAGCATTCCAGGATCTTGGTAGCATATCCCCCTCCATACTCTTGAGTTGGTATGCTCCTTTCCCTGATTCTGATTCAAACTCATATGGTCCTTCCCATTTTGGAGCCAACTTTCCATCAGCAGGATTACTAGTATTCTGAAAAGCTTTTCTTAACACCCAATCCCCAACTTGGAATCTTCTAGTCCTTATATTCTTATTATATGCTCTGGATATCCTCTGTTGGTATGCTGCCATTCTTAGCTTTGCTGCATCTCTTGTCTCGTCCACAGTATCCAATTCTTGGCATAAAGCTTCAGGATTCTGCTCAGGATCCCAGAGGTTAGATCTTGCTGTAGGTATCACCATTTCTGTTGGGATCACTACTTCCGCTCCAAATACTAAGGAGAATGGAGCCTGGCCAGTTGCACTCGTTATTGTCGTTCTATCAGCCCATAAAACAAAGGGTAGTTCTTCTGCACATCTTCCTTTCTTAGCTCCTAGTCTCTTTTTCAGGTTATTAACAATTATCTTGTTCGAGGATTCTACTTGTCCATTTGCTTGAGGATGTACCGGAGTAGATGTGATCATTTTAATTCCCCAACTCTTGCAAAAGTCAGTCGTCCTCTTACTTATAAACTGAGATCCATTGTCACAAATAATCTCGGCTGGTACTCCAAACCTGGTCAGGATATTCCTTTTTATGAAGGATACTACTTCTTGGTCTCTAACTTGAACAAATGCTTCAGCTTCAACCCATTTGGAAAAATAGTCAGTAATTGCCACCATAAAGACTTTTCCTCCTGGAGCTTTTGGCAATTTTCCTACTATGTCCATCCCCCATTTCATGAATGGCCAAGGGGAAGTTATAGGATATTGTGGTTCAGCTGGTTGATGTAATATGTTACTGTGCCTATGACATGCATCACGTCTTCGAGCATATTATGTAGCATCTTTCTTCATTGTCGGCCAATAGTATCATGTTCTTAATACTTTTGAGAATAATGACCTGCCCCCAGTGTGGTTACCACAATCCCTTCAGGTATATCCTGAAGCACTTCTTTAGTTTCAGGATCCTCCAAGCACCTCAGGTATGGTCCTGCAAAAGATTTCTTGTACAAAATATCATTTATAATAGTGAATCGTGATACCTTCATTCTAAACGCCTTAGGATTTTCATCCTTTGGGATGTGTCCTTCCTTGAGATATCTCATGATCGGAGTCGTCCAGGATTTAGTATCCTTATCAGGATCATGACCAGAATCCTGAACGCTTGTTACCTCCTTATCTTGAGTTTTGAAGAGATCCACAGCAGGATGTAGGATCTGAAGTATTGGTATTTGAGTTCCCTCGGGTATCCTGACTGATGATCCTAGGTTTGCCAAGGCATCCGCTTCAACATTATCTTCTCTTGGTACCTGTTTAAGTGTAAAAACATCGAAATATCCTGCTAATTTTTTGAGAATATCGAGATATTCAATTAACTTCTCACCTTTAACTGCATAGGATCCATTAAAATGATTAGTAATTAACAAGGAATCAACATATACTTGCAAATTCTCAATATTCATGTTTCTAGCCAACTCTAATCCTGCTATCAAAGCCTCATATTCTGCTTCATTATTAGTGGCAGGAAATTCACATCTAATAGCCTGGGGTAATATGTCCCCCTGTGGCGATTTTAGTAGTATACCCAATCCTACACCTCTAACATTAGATGCACCATCAGTATATAATGTCCAGGATTCTGAGGTTTCTCCTAGTTGTTGAACTTCTAGGTCTACTTCATTTTGAATGTCACTACGGAAATCAGCCACAAAGTCAGCTAAAGCCTGAGACTTTATGGCACTTCTAGGTTCATATACTAGATCATAGGCACTCAACTTTACTGACCACTTAGCCATTCTTCCTGACATCTCAGGTTTCCTAAGCACGTTTTTAACAGGATAGTTGGTTTTAACATGAATCCTATGTGTTTCGAAGTAATGTCTAAGCTTTGTTGATGCCATAACTAGGGCTAATATCAGTTTTTCTAAATGAGAATACCTAGTTTTAGCATCTAATAAACTTTTGCTAACATAATAGACAGGATACTGCTGACCTTCATGATCCTTTACAAGGACAACACTTACTGCATTCCGTGATACTGCAAGATATGGGGATAATGGTTCACCATCCTCAGGCTTCATCAATAGAGGTGCGGTTGACAGATACTGCTTCAAATCCTGCAAGGCTGCTTCATGTTTCTCCCCCCATTCAAACTTCCTATTCTTCTTCAGGATATCATAAAATTCCTTGCATTTTTCCGAGGATCTTGAGATAAATCTGTTTAATGCTGCTACTCGCCCCGTTAGTCTTTGTACATCCTTCATGTTGGAAGGTGACTTGATATCCAAGATGGCTTTAATCTGTTCCGGGCTTGCTTCTATCCCTCTTTTAGTCACCATATATCCTAAAAACTTTCCTGCCCCCACTCCAAAATGGCATTTAGCAGGATTCAGCTTCATGTTATATTGATCCAGGATATCAAATGCTCCCTCAATATCCTGGAGGTGATCATCAGCCTTCTTAGATTTTACTACCATGTCATCGATGTACACCTCCATAGTGTCCCCTAGCTTGTCGTTGAACATCATGTTCATCAATCTTTGATAGGTTGCACCTACATTTTTCAAACCAAAGGGCATAGCAGTATAACAATAAATACCTGTTGGTGTCATGAAAGCAGTATCCTCCTGGTCTGAAGGTTCCATTTGGATATGCTGGAATCCTGAGGATGCATCCATGAAGGTTAACATCTCATGGCCGGCAGTAGCCCCCACCATTGAGTCAATATGAGGAAGGGGAAATGGGTCTTTAGGACAAGCTTTATTCAAGTCTGTGTAATCTACACAAACTCTCCATTTCCCATTTTTCTTCTGCACCACAACTACATTTGCTAGCCATCTTGGAAACTTGACCTCTCTGATCATTTTGGATTTCAACAACCTCTCTACTTCTTCCTGAATAATCATATTTCGTTCCGGAGCAAACTTCCTTCTCTTTTGTTGGGCAGGCTTGAATGACATGTCAATACCGAGCTTATGAGTTATAATATCCTTGAAAATACCTGTCATATCCTCGTGCTTCCATGTGAATGTTGACATCCTGCGCTTCAAAAAGTTAGTCAATTGATCTTCAATATCCAGAGGGATATTGGTTCCCACGAGCACCGAGATATCTAGATTATCCTGATCCAGGATAATTTTCTTTACATCTTGCTCTGAAGCCTCCATGATATCCTGGGCCCGCATCTTTAAATGCTATGCTGTATTAGGCTTGGTTGAGGATTTCATCGAGGATGAGTAACACTACATTGCTTCTTGCTGGAACTGTCTACCTTGACAACCCCCCAAGGTGTAGGGATCTTGATGCATTGATGATAGGTTGACGACACAGCTTTCATATCATGGATCCATGGCCTACCCAATATGATATTATAGCAGGATAGCGAGTCCATCACACAAAAGCGTTGCATTGAGTTGACCCCTTCCACATATACCGGTAACTTTATCTCCCCCACTGTGTTCCTGGCCTCTCCACTGAACCCAACAAGTACAATGGACTTAGAAGTGATATCCATTGGAGATACATTCATCCTTTTCAACGTCTCTAGTTGGATTATGTTGACGGAGCTGCCATTATCCACCAGCATCCTCCGTACAAAATGGTTAGCCACATATAAGGTTATTACCAGAGCATCATGGTGAGGATCCTGGACGGTATCCCTGTCATCACTGTCGAAGGTGATCACTTTGTCAGTTGTGAGGGTCGTCATCCTGGCTGGTTTTTCACCTCTTTCGGCCTTAGCCTCCTTTGCATGTCTCTTGGCTGCAGAATATGAAGTCCCACAGATGTCGGATCCTCCTGAAATAAAGTTAATTATCTTGGAATCCGCAGGAGGTGATGCTGCTTGTTCAGGATCCTTCTCAGTATCCTGACCCTTGTTCTTCTTTCTTCCCAGGAGATTCTTCAGATATCCCTTGCTCAAGAGGTAACTTATTTCTTTCCTCAGGGCAATGCAATCCTCAGTAACATGTCTGAAATCCTCATGGAAGTGTAACACCCTTCTAATTACTACTTGAATTTAATAATAATTCATCCAATTTTATATAAAAGATGTCCAACTTATAACATAAGTTCCATAGATAAAGTTCATAAGTAACAAAACATTAGCCAACTAACGACTAATTCTAACATTCATAAGTTGATTAGCAAATAGTCTACATTTCCAAAACATTGTCTATTAGAGTTAGATAACGCGGAAGCTTCAAAAGTTGTTTTCGGTGCTTCAAAAATTTGCTTGACCGCCATCCGTATTCTTGCAATACCTACAAACTGAAATTTTGACCAATATTAATATTAGAGTTCTTAGAAAATCTGCATAATCGAAACTACGCTCAGAAACGGATTCGATTAATTAATTATGCAAAGAGTTAATTGCATTTTCGCTCCTGAGGTTTGGGCACACTTGCCATTTTCGTCCAAAATGAAGGTTTTGTACCATTTTGCCCCCAACGTTTGTAACTTTTTGCCATTTTCATCCAAATACCTAACCAAGTTACTTTATATCTTATTATGGGTTATTTTTAACCTAACCAAGTTAGTTTATACCTTATTATTGGGTATTTTTGAAAATTTATCAATTATAAGGGGGTAATTTATAAATTATCTTCTAGTTATTATTTATCAATCTTTATAAATTATCTTCTAGTAATAAATTAAATTTTGACTACTTTTGTGTCATAATAAATAAGTTTAAATACAAGAATACACAATTTAAGAATGATTGCTTAAAAACTAAAATGATATGTACATTTATGATTAAAGCATTAACATGCAAACAATATTAAAATAAAAATTTTCGGGTTAAAATGGTTGTTTTTGCATTAATTCGGGAATATACGTGTCGTGTTTGGGTTTATGTACGTGACATCACGACCCGTTTAGTAACCCTAATAAAATCAATAGGTGATTTTGGTTCAATAATTTTAGTGAAAGTCCTACGTTGAATTGTTAATTGTGATCTGTAAAATTACATTTTAATTACAAGACTTTTAAAGTTTTTTTTTTTTTTTGTAAAACTGTAAATGCAAACATATTAAAGTATAAATGCTTATATTATTAATGTAAAAAAATATATACACAGCTAAAAATCGTGTTATATTATAATAATGTTAACACCAATGTGATCTTATTTAGGTATACAAACATAGAAATAGATAAAAGCGTAACAATGAACAAAGCATATGTTATCATATGAATCGTATTTTTATAATTCGAATCTTTAATAATAGACCATCTCCAATATATATGCATTAATTAGTTTTTAAGCAATCATTCTTAAATTGTGTATTCTTATATTTAAACTTATTTATTATGACACAAAAGTAGTCAAAATTTAATTTATTACTAGAAGATAATTTATAAAGGCTGATAAATAATAACTAGAAGATAATTTAAAAATTACCCCCTTATAATTGATAAATTTCAAAAATACCCAATAATAAGGTATAAACTAACTTGGTTAGGTTAAAAATAACCCATAATAAGATATAAAGTAACTTGGTTAGGTATTTGGATGAAAATGGCAAAAAGTTACAAACGTTGGGGGAAAATGGTACAAAACCTTCATTTTGGACGAAAATGGCAAGTGTGCCCAAACCTCAGGGGCGAAAATGGCAATTAACTCTTATGCAAAAATTCAACAAAAATTTCAAGACTCTACCGTAACTTACGGTATCTACTGTAAGTTACGGTAGACACTAAGTTATACCAGTTCACCGTAGCACAGTACTGAACCACCGTAAGCTTTTTGATTTCTACCGTAAATTACAGTGGATACCGTAATTTACGGTAGCCACTGCAAGTCTATGTTTTGATTGATTTGGTTATTTAGCTCGAACCCACTCTCGGATTTCTCATTCTTACAAACCAACATGATAAATTCTCATATTCTAATATGTCGATTATCAACGATAACAAAGGACCAATCTACTAATCAACAAAGTGTTTGCCACGCATTATTCGATTATTCGACCCGTTTGGCTCACCTACGGAATCCTCCATTATGATGACTACCAACAAGTTCTAACCAATCCTGGTCTAATTAATCAATATAACGAACACTATCGCTTTAAAATTAAGACAACCTTTATTCTACAATTCACCACACATATGCAAATTATCAAAGTTTACCTAATGTAACGAGCCAAGTTACATACCTTTAGTGCACGCCCTTCAAACGAAAGTCGCCACCGGCTTGTCCGCTTGGAGCTCCGGTATCTTTTCCTATAGAGTTCAACCAAGACATATTTAGAACTCTTTTCAATTCATAGTTCGCATATTTTGCCGAAACATCACAATTATTCGGTTTAACTCAAATTTTTAGATTTAAGCCTTCATTGAGGCATTTTTACGAGCACTTTTAGGGCAGAAGTTTACACTATATATTATCAAGTTCATGACTTGTCATGTAGCCCTAAATTTTCATAAATCAACTACCTTACATGAACTTTGACCTCTAAAATTCTGTAATCACTTCACATATGTCAAATATTACTAGAACAACCACTAAAATCCTAGTGTTTATCATAATCTCACGAAACCCATGAATCACCTTCAATGTGTTCATGAAATTTTCAGAATTTAGGTATGATTTCTCATATTGTTGTCTAGGTTTTACTCCTAGAGACTATATCAATCCTATTCTACCCAATAACAAACATTCATCATCAATTTTCAGATTTCCCAAATTCATGAGAATTTCGAGTAGAGAATTTTCATCAGATTTTACATACCTTGTAACCCTCTTGTGATGAGGATCAGTAATCTATGCTCGATTTTTGTTTTGAAACAGATCTTGACCTTCAATTTGTAGGATTTTAGAGAGTCTAGGGTTTTGAGGAGGAGCTTGGGTCGCCCCTGTCTCCTGGTCGATCTCCACAGAACACAGACAAGAGTGTTTGTGTTTTATGTATTTTATTTTATTGATATTAGTTTTCATTTTAACACTTTTGGCCCTCCCACTTCCATTCTTTATTTGTTTTAACCCTTGACTACTCTTAAGTCTTTAACTAACTACGTTAGTGTCATTCCTAGTTAGTTTATCTTACTAATTTATTTACAAACTGATTGAAATTTAAGAAATTTGTATTTTCAGGATGTTACAAGTCCACCCCCCTTAAAAAGGGTTTCGTCCCCGAAACCAAAGTACGTACCAAATAATATAGGGTAAAGACGTCGCATCTCCTCTTCGGACTCCCACGTAGTGTCCGAACCTTTTCTATGTTCCCACTTGATCTTGACTTGCTCGATTTGTTTGTTTCGCAAGTGCTTGACCTTTCGATCTAGAATCTCCAATGGTCTTATCGCATAATTCAGGCTATTATCCACCTCGATATCGTCATAATGGACATAGGTTGTCTCCTCCGCTAGACATTTCTGTAATTGCGACACGTGAAATGTGCCATGTATTCCACTCAACTCTTCCGGTAGCTCGAGGCGATAAGCCACTTTGCCAACCCACTCGATGATTTTAAATGGCCCGATAAACATCGGGCTTAGTTTCCCTCTTTTTCTGAATCTAATAACGCCCTTCCACGGGGAAACCTTCAACATAACCCTGTCGCCTATCTGAAATTTAATCGGTCTTCGTCTTTTATCGGCATATGACTTCTGCCTATCTTGGGCTGCTTTCAAATGAGCTCGTACATCAATCTTCTCATTAGTGGCCTGAATTACATCTGTATGGGCCAATTCGCGTGGTCCCACCTCACCCCAACACACCGGGGTTCTACATTTTCTACCATATAGCATCTCGTAAGGCGCCATGCCGATACTCGAATGGTAACTATTGTTATATGAAAATTCGGCCAAAGGTAGATAAACATCCCAACTTCCACCGAAGTCGATGATACATGCCCGTAACATATCTTCTAACGTCTGTATTGTTCTTTCACTCTGTCCATCCGTCTGAGGATGGTAGGTGGTGCTAATGAAGAGTTTCGTTCCCATCTGTTCTTGAAAATCTCGCCAAAAGTTTGAAGTAAACCGGGTATCTCTATCCGACACAATAGATACCGGCACTCCGTGACGTGCCACTATTTCGTTTGTATATACCTCGGACATCTTTTCCGAAGTGTATGTTTTACGTATAGGAATAAAATGTGCACTCTTCGTCAATCTATCCACAATCACCCATATGGCGTCGAATCCCCGTATTGTTTTAGGTAGTTTGGTCAATAGGTCCATAGTGATATGTTCCCATTTCCAAACTGGGATCTCCAAAAGTTGTAGTTTTTCATATGGTTTCTGATGCTCCGCCTTGACTTGTAAGCAAGTCAAGCATTTCTCCACATATTTCACCACATCCCTCTTCATTCCGGGCCACCAATAATTTTGTTTCAGGTCGTTATACATCTTGGTCGCACCCGGATGGATGGAATAACGGGACTTGTGAGCTTCATCAAGTAGAAGCTTTTTAACTCAACATGTGTTAGGAACCCAAATTCTATTGAAACGTGTTTTTCAGACCGTGGTTGCCTACTTCGAGATCCTTAACTTTGCCAACAATCCTTTCCTTTTTCCAGTTCTCCTCTTTCACTGCTTCTACTTGTGCCTCTCGGATACGTTCAAGTATACCCGAGGTCACCACAAGTTGCATTGATCATACTCGTATTGGGACATAGTCCGTTTTTCTACTCAAAGCATCTGCCACCACATTCGCCTTTCCGGGGTGGTAGTGTATTTCGCAATCGAAATCCTTCACCGTTTCCAACCATCATCTCTGACGCATATTTAACTCCTTCTGATCGAAGAAGTATTTTAAGCTTTTGTGATCGGTGAATATGGTGCACTTTACCCCATATAAATAGTGCCTCCATATTTTTAATGCAAATACCACCGCAGCCAACTCAAGATCGTGCGTGGGATATTTCTTCTCATGTATCTTCAATTGCCTCGAGGCATAAGCTATAACTTTGCCCCGTTGCATCAGAACACATCCGAGCCCCGATAATGAGGCATCCGAATAAACCACTAAGTCTTCAACTTCGTCCGGCAATGTTAATACCGGAGCTTGAGTTAACTTCTCTTTTAGCGTCTGAAACGCCCTTTCTTGTTCAACACCCCAATTGAACTTTTCCTCCTTCCGGGTTAACTTTGTTAGTGGCGACGCAATCTTGGAGAAATCTTGAATGAATCTCCTATAGTATCCCGCAAGCCCTAAGAAGCTTCTAATTTCGGAAGGGTTCTTCGGGGAATTCCATTTCGACACGGCCTCGATCTTCGACGGATCTACCAATACTCCATCGGCACTTATGATGTGGCCGAGAAATTGCACCTCTCGTAGCCAAAAGGCACACTTGTAAAATTTCGCATACAACCTCCCTCGTCTAAGTGTCTCTAACACCTCTTGTAAGTGGTGTACATGTTCAGCTTCGCTTTTCGAATACACCAAAATATCATCGATAAACACGATGACTGATTTATCCAACATTCGCTTGCAAACCCGGTTCATGAGGTCCATGAAAGCCGCGGGTGCATTTGTCAGCCCAAATGACATCACGAGGAACTCGTAATGTCCGTATCGCGTGCGGAAAGCCGTCTTCGACACATCTTCTTCCTTGACCTTTAGTTGGTGATACCCCGATCTAAGGTCAATCTTTGAAAACCAGTTCGCACCCTGTAGTTGGTCGAATAGATCATCTATCCTCGGAAGCGGGTATCGGTTCTTTACCGTGAGTTTGTTTAACTCCCGGTAATCGATACACATGCGCATGCTTCCGTCTTTCTTTTTCACGAACAGTACCGGTGCGCCCCAAGGAGACACACTCGGCCTTATGAATCCTTTGTCAAGCAGATCTTGAATCTGGGACATCAACTCTTGTAACTCCGACGGCGCGAGTCGGTACGGTGCTCTAGCTATGGGTTTTGCACCCGGAATCAGTTCATTCCCGAACTCTACTTCCCGTTCAAGCGGTATCCCTGGTAAATCTTCCAGAAACACATCTTCGTAGTTCCGTACTACCGGTACATCTTCAATCTTCATTGATTCTTTCTCGGGCTCATTTGCGTATATCATAAATGCCTTGCATCCTTGCTTCATAAGCTTGTGAGCTTTCAACATTGAGCATATTATGGGGTTGCCTCCCTTTTCGCCATAGATAGTGACGTGTTTCCCGCTCGGAGATATTAGCTTTATCTCCTTACGAAAACACACGACCTTCGCGCGGTGCTGAGATAGCCAATCCATTCCAACGACTACTTGAAATTCCCCCATTGACATCGGGATTAGATCTATTTGGTATTCTTCATCATCGATGCTTAATTTACAGCCTCGACAAATATCACAAACTATAAAACTTTTGTTGTCCCCTATTTCAACTTCTAAGGGCACATATATTTTCGTCAATACAAATGAAGGATGTTGAATAAACCCATGCGAAATGAAGGATTTATTCGCACATGTATCAAACAATACACGTGCTGGAATTGAGTTAATTGTGAATATACCTGAGACCACATCGGGTTCTGTTTTTGCTTCAGCCGCGGTAAGTTGGAAGGACCTAGCCTTCGCCTTAGGAGCTTCTGCTGGAGATTCTTTAATCTCTCTTTCCGACTAAGTCCGGGCATTCGGACTTTTTGTGGCCGGGTTGAACACTTGTAGCAAACTGAGACTTTACCCGGGCATAGCGAAGCCGTGTGCCCCGTCTTACTACATATGGGGCATGGTTTGTCTTTGAACCGACATTCTCCCTTGTGTCCTTTCCCGCACACTTTACAACTTGGCGACCCACCTTTAGCATCCACTTTCTTTCCCGACTCTCCAGTTTGAGCTTTCTTTGTAGGGCTTGGATTCACATCTTGCGCCCTTCGCTCACCCCTTTCAACTTGTTTCTTCAACTCGATTTCTCATTCCCGAGCAACATTTATGATTTCGGTAAGGGTCTCGTATTTTGAAGGAGTCATAAACTCCCTATATTCAGCGCTCAACATGTTATAGTAGTAGTATATCTTCTATTCTTCGTTCGTCACCAATTCACTACTAAACTTCATCTTATCCATAAACATCGTCGTAATCTTGTCTATGGTCTCGCCCTTGTGCCTAAGTTGCATGAACTCTTCCTTGATTTTATTGATGGCCACCTTGGGACTATGATGTTTAAGAAACGGTGTCTTAAAATCTTCCCATGTCATGGTTCTCGCCGCTTCGGCTCCTATTTCATTCTTTTTGTTGTCCCACCAGTCTTTGGCTTGACCTCTCAACTGGCCCGTTCCGTAAGCAACAAAGTCACTTTCATCACAATGGGTCCTTTCAAACACCCCTTCAATGTCGCCCAACTATCTTTGGCAAATTATCGGGTCAACTTCCCCGTTATAGATTGGCGGTTTGCACGCCATAAATTCTTTGTATGAGCACCATTTACGTTCTCCAGATTTCTCCTTCATAAGGTTGACACTATCCTCCAACCTTTTAACTCTCTCTTCGACAAGTGACAACACCGTTCTTTGAATTTTGTCTATAAACCCGGATAGACTACCTTCAATTGCCTTCCCTACTTCTTCGGCAATTATCTCTTTCATTTGTTCGGTGCTTGTCTGCACCGGTTCATCATCGTTTCCGTCAGACATCTTGAAACTGAAATGTTTACATTAAACGTTAAACATTTCATTTATAACATTGCTTCATTTGTTTCGGTTTAGCCAAGTTCCCAACTTGCTTTAACCGTTCACATTTAGTGCACTTTCCGGGTTTGAGTGTGTTAACACGCTCTTCCCATGCATATCAATTCATTTCTCATTTCCTACATAAGATATAATCTATTAAAATAATAAGTTAATTCTTACCGGACGATCGATCATGCTTGAACCGAACACTTTGTTGACAACCTTAAGCTCTGATTACCAACTTTTAACACCCTTCTAATTACTACTTGAATTTAAAAATAATTCATCCAGTTTTATATAAAAGATGTCCAACTTATAACATAAGTTCCATAGATAAAGTTCATAAGTAACAAAACATTAGCCAACTAACGACTAATTCAAACATTCATAAGTTGATTAGCAAATAGTCTACATTTCCAAAACATTGTCTATTAGAGTTAGATAACGCGGAAGCTTCAAAAGTTGTGTTCGGTTCTTCAAAAATTTGCTTGACCGCCAACCGTATTCTTGCAATACCTACAAACTGAAATTTTGACCAATATTAATATTAGAGTTCTTAGAAAATCTGCATAATCGAAACTACGCTCAGAAACGGATTCGATTAATTAATTATGCAAAAATTCAACAAAAATTTCAAGACTCTACCGTAAGTTACGGTATCTACCGTAAGTTACGGTAGACACTAAGTTATACCAGTTCACCGTAGCACAGTACTGAACCACCGTAAGCTTTTTGATCTCTACCGTAAATTACGGTGGATACCGTAATTTACAGTAGCCACTGCAAGTCTATGTTTTGATTGATTTGGTTATTTAGCTCGAACCCACTCTCGGATTTCTCATTCTTACAAACCAACATGATAAATTCTCATATTCTAATATGTCGATTATCAACGATAACAAAGGACCAATCTACTAAACAACAAAGCGTTTGCCACGCATTACTCGATTATTCGACCCGTTTGGCTCATCTATGGAATCCTCCATTATGATGACTACCAACAAGTTCAACCAATCCTGGTCTTATTAATCAATATAACGAACACTATCGCTTTAAATTAAGACAACCTTTATTCTACAATTCACTACACATATGCAAATTATCAAAGTTTACCCAATGTAACGAGCCAAGTTACATACCTGTAGTGCACGCCCTTCAAACGTAAGTAACCACCGGCTTGTCCGCTTGGAGCTCCGGTATCTTTTCCTATAGAGTTCAACCAAGACATGTTTAGAACTCTTTTCAATTCATAGTTCGCATATTTTGCCGAAACATCACAATTATTCGGTTTAACTCAAATTTTCACATTTAAGCCTTCATTGAGGCATTTTTACGAGCACTTTAAGGGTAGAAGTTTACACTATATATTATCAAGTTCATGACTTGTCATGTAGCCCTAAATTTTCATAAATCAACTACCATACATGAACTTTGACCTCTAAAATTCTGTAATCACTTCACATATGTCAAATATTACTAGAACAACCACTAAAATCCTAGTGTTTATCATAATCTCACGAAACCCATGAATCACCTTCAATGTGTTCATGAAATTTTCATTTAGGCATGATTTCTCATATTGTTGTCTAGGTTTTACTCCTAGAGACTATATCAATCCTATTCTACCCAATAACAAACAAGCATCATCAATTTTCAGATTTCCCAAATTCATGAGAATTTCGAGTAGAGAATTTTCATCAGATTTTACATACCTTGTAACCCTCTTGTGATGAGGATCAGTAATCTATGCTCGATTTTTATTTTGAAACAGATCTTGACCTTCAATTTGTAGGATTTTAGAGAGTCTAGGGTTTTGAGGAGGAGCTTGGGTCACCCCTGTCTCCTGGTCGATCTCCACAGAACGCAGACAAGAGTGTTTGTGTTTTATTTATTTTATTTTATTGATATTAGTTTTCATTTTAACACTTTTGGCCCTCCCACTTCCATTCTTTATTTGTTTTAACCCTTGACTACTCTTAAGTCTTTAACTAACTATGTTAGTGTCATTCCTAGTTAGTTTATCTTACTAATTTATTTGCAAACTGATTAAAATTTAAGAAATTTGTATTTTCGGGATGTTATAGGGAGGCACACCATTTGGACTTAACCTTCCAATCAGCTTTTTGTTGATTCTTCCGAGGCCACATGGCTTTGTCTCCTAAACCCTGCATAGCATACATCAGTTCAGGTATGTTAACAGAAAACAATATTCAGATAATTAAGGATACTCCTCAGGATCCTCATCTTCAATAGAATTCACTTTCTTGCTGTCATTTCTACCATATGGCTTGGAGCGATATGGTTTATACGAGGACTCTGATTTCCTGTTGGTTGACTCATAGGTTGTGGATGAATTCATCCTTTCTTGCATTTTTGTCATCCTCCAGTCGAATATATCTTAAAGCCCTGTTCCGAGCTTCGTCTAGATTCCTGCATGGGTTCATTACAAGATCCTGGTAAAATTGGGAATCCTTTTGTAGCCCCATCTTGAATGCTTGGACTGCTGTAGCAACATCAAGGTGTTGGATATCCAAGGATTCCCTGCTGAATTTGTTCACATAATCCCTTAGGGATTCTTGAGGTCCCTGTGTTATCCTGTAGAGGTCAGTTGTTAGTTTTTCAAAGCTTCTACTACAAGAAAACTGACTATTAAACAAATTAACTAAATGAGCAAATGATGTAATTAAATTAGGTGGAACATTTAGAAGCCATTTCAAGGCTGATCCTGTTAAAGTGGAGCCAAAGCCCCTGCACAAGCATGCTTCCTTAAGTTCTGGCGGGATAGGGTTGATCTCCATCCTCTCCCTATACTGGGCAATATCCTCCTCAGGATATGTCGTCCCATCATACAACTTCATGTTAGGAGTCTGAAATCTTTTTGGGATTTCAGCATCACAGATAGGATATGCAAACCGAGATATCTTGTGACTATCCTAGGATACTTCTGGGATCGGATGGACTACTCCAGGTACACTTGATATCATGTCCTTCAGCTTTTGAAATTCCCTGGAAAGTGCTGACGTCATACCTGCATCCTACAAAGATCCAATACCATTAGTAGCAAGAGTATTATTATTAGATATGTTACCAGTCTGAGGATTCTGGCCATATCCTGAAGCATATCCTGAACTTCTCACAGTTGACACCCTGACCGAAGAGGGTATCTTAGGATTATGACTCTGGGAATGGCTTGGCACAATATTCCCCCTGTTATCCTCAGTATATACTATAGAACTGAAGTTCAAAGCCCTGGGTTACAAGGGAGTGACTGTATCCTCAGCGGGTCTGCTTGAGCTGGATTTCAAGAGTTGTATCTCTCTTATCAGCATTTGGTTGGTCTCCTGCTGTTGCCTCATTTGTTCCTGTACACTACCAAACAAGGTTAGAATTTCTTCATTATAGGCCAAAACAGAAGCAGATCCCTGAAGACTCCGAGTAGGTATAATATCCTGAGGCTGTGAGGAGGCTTGCATCCTTGGAGGAGGTGGAGGAAGCCCCGAACCAATTGTTGCAGAGGTGGTAGCAGACACGGTGGAAGAGCTCATGTTTGATCTCGAGGCCTTTGAAAATAATGCGGTGAAAATTTTTGAAAATATAAAACCAAGTAATGATTTTGCAAAAGCTTTTAGTAGAAATTGCACCACTTGCCCCATGGTGGGCGCCAAATTGTTTTGGTCAAAAATTACCGAAGCAATTAAGTGATCAAATTAGTTAAGTGAGGTAGTGTGCTAAGAATGTGTGTTGAAAAATATGTTGGCTTGTTAGTTTGCAAGAACAATTTCAGGATATAGCTCAGGATATTGAGCTATATCTATGACCAAACAATGAGCAGAAAGTAAATGGGTGACACGAGATATACGAGGAAAGCCCTTGATCAATCTAGATCAACGGCATAAAACCTCGGGAGCTGACAATCGCAGCTGCCTTCTTCTTCTTATTACTTCAAACCTCAGGATACAGTGCAGGATATTGATCAGATCGCTAAGTGTTACAATGCTTTTTGTGAAAGTGAGAGTTGCGAGAGAGTTGAAGTGTTCGAGTGTAGTGAGTGTTGTGTCCTATTCGATCTGATTTATCCATCTATTTATAGCTAAGAAATGAAAACAAAGTCTCCTATAAATGGGGGATGCCTTCGAATATTCCTTAGTAAATGTTGGAGACCAAGTAAAGCGGGTTCAACGTCTTTCTTCGAACAACTTGGACCGAGTCTTCCGGGGAAAAGGTGTTCATGAACGTTGCAAGCTTGGACTCGTATTCCTGCACATAATCCGTCAGTGATCCTCAGGATACCATTCAGGATGTTACCAATATCCCGAATCAACACTCAGGCATGAACAGATATCATATAATCAAGATATAACTCAAGATATTATCCAGGATATGGGCTCAGAATTTCACCCATAACAGTTATGTTTACACAGTGATTGTTGCCTGACACCTTAGCAACGATAGTACTATAGTTTGGATTCAACACCTGTCATGGACAGGGGTTGTTAAGGGCTTTTCTTCACGTGTCACAGTGGTGATATGTGTTGCGCATTCTACAACACACAGTCATGTCTGTGCATATTTCATTGTCGATAGCTTACTTGCTTCACATATCTACGTGTTACATGCTGGTTATGCGTAAATTGCTTTCGCTACTATATGCTATTAAACTTGTATGCTCACATTTACACTATGTGTATTGACTTTATTTTGACGTATGTGACAGGTGTTTAGGATGTTATGCTTTGACCTGCTTTCGTGGAATCAAGCTAGGGGAGTCTAGAAACAAACTAAATAAAACCTGAGTTGTCAGAACAATTATTTGTCTTTGAGAACTATGTCTGTAATAATTGTTTTACTTTATATGTTGTGGTATGGGACATGACGTTAGATATTTAGTAATTATAGTTGTTATGGATTCTCCTGGACAATCTGTTTCGCTCAGTACCACGCCCCGATGTTTTCGCCATCGATTGGGGTGTGACAGATTTGTATCAGAGCCATAACTATAGGGAATTAGGCATGACTCGACCTAGTCCGGGTCGATGTCTTAGAATTAACCTAGTCTATAGTCTAAGTACCAACAGACCGACTTGTGCAAACCCGGTAGGGGTTTAGTACGAGCTTACTTGATACCCTCGCTCGAACTCGCTGGACACTACACAACTTTTCCTAAAGCTTACACGACACACTACACGCTTTTCGAAAACGCTCGCGTGACACAATTGAGCGATTTTGTTGAGAATAGGTGTGAAAACCAAGAACTCTCGATAAGATCACACGCTCTACGCACATTTTTACTATTAAACATGAGAATTTGTGTTGAGTCAGGAGTGAAATCCATATCTCAACGACAATTCTCCATCTCTATCCCGTGATTTTATCATAACTACCAGGGAAGAAGTTGTTAAGTTAGGGGTGAAACCCGCATCTTAATAACTTGTTTCGCTCTATATTTTAGTTTAACAAAACTCTCACAAAAGTCTTGATGGATTCCAACGACTCAATCTGCGTAATAAGCGAAAGGATGCGTGCCGTTCACTACGATGCAGAGAGAGAGCACAGTCTATTAGGCCAAAACGTGTACTCGAAATCCTTGAGAATAGTTGAATCACTTTGGGTAGTCGATGTCTCAAACCCAGACATTCCGTTTCGATTCTGGATTCACAGCCACTGACTCTGTAAAATTATCGCTTTTAAGTGTGATTTTATGTGTTTTTATGTCGTTTTAAATGTATACATGTTTCAATTTTGGAGATTTACCGCTTTTCGCTCCTCGCTTTATGGAACACGCCTAACACGCATAGCTATTTATATCTCAATACACTAACAAATTGCACGCTATGCTACTCACTAAGTTACTCGCAATCGCTACTCGCTATTCGCACTCGCAACTCTCAATCGCTTTACGCAGCTTTGAAGGATAGGTGAATACGTGCAAAATATGTAGGTAAATACGTGCAAAAAAAGTAGTGGACTATGTGCTCCTGTGCCTACGTGTCTCTGTGCTTATGTGCTACTGTGCTTACATGCTTATGTGCCTATGTGATTTATGTGCCTCTGTGATTATATGCCTATGTGTGAACGTGTTCCTGAGCTTTATAAGTATGTTGGTTAAACACTGTATGGCGAGATTTGTGTGTATTGTCTGAATCACATGGCGATGTTTGTTGCAGACAATGTCGTCATTTGGATCTCACACTGCTCGCGCTACCCGCCTCAAACACGCTGACAAATACATCGCCTTGCTAGTCGCCAAGGAAATGGCTAAGGTCATTCCGCAAAACGTCAGCGAAATCAATGAAATCGGTAGCAAGTCCTCTGAGGAATCTAGGACTGACTCGCCTCGAGCTACTTTTAGCTTCAAGCAGTTCAAGTCCTGTGGCCCTAAAGACTTCACTGATGAAGACGGGCCTAGCGCCATGTTTCAGTGGTTCTACTCGATTGAAGTCACTCTTCGCCAAAGCGGATGTCTAGACAACCTCCGCACTGTTAATGCAACTGGCGTTTTTCAGTCCAGGGCTCTGGACTGGTGGACTGCCGAAAGAAACCGGTGAGGTAACGACGTAGCCTATGGGCTTTCTTGGGAGGAATTGAAGGAAATCATGATGAAAGAATTTTGTCCCCCACATGAACTCCAGAAGCTGGAGGAAGAGTTTTGGAATATCAAGCAAGAAGGTGGCGACAATGCTGGTCTTACTGCTCACTTTAAGCAGCTTAGCATCATTTATCCTGGCCAAGTCTCTACTCCCGACATCACAATCAAGAAGTATATCCGCGCTTTACCCGATTGTGTTGCTGATTTCGTGCAAGCCGCCAAGACTACCACCATCGAAGAGACTTATCAGCTCGCTGCAGAAATGAATGATAAGCGAGTTAGGGCTGGTTACTTCAAGAACATTGCCAAAAGTCTCCATCAAGTCACTGCTACCCCCGCTTCTAAAACCACCGCATCTCAAGGATTGAAGTCTTCATGTCACAAGTGCAATAGCAACAACAATAACAAGAACTGTGCTGCTTCTACCGCTCCTCTCAATGATATTCCTGCCCAACCTCAAAACCAGAACCGCCAAGTAGCTGCACCAAGGACCAACGCACCGCCCACAAAGCCTGTGTATACCGCTCGTTCCTCACCCACTGTGCCCTACTTGTACTTACCATCACGCAGTTGAGATTGCTTGCCGTTTTTGTATCCACTGCAACGTCTACGAACACTTTACTACGAACTGCCGCACTAGTCCCCATCAAGCCCAAGTTCAAGCTTCTCCTACACTACCAGCTCCTCTTCCCGCTCCTCAGGGTCAACAAGCAGCTCCTGCTCCTGCTCTCGCTGCTCATGTAAGAGCCTGCTATGCATGTGGTGATCCTAACCACTTTGCAAATGTCTGCCCAAATAGAGTGGTAAAGCAAGAGCCACAGCAGCAACCAGCACAGCAACAAAATCAACAGCAGCAGCCTCAGCAGCAGCAGCAACAACAACAACAAGCAGCCCGTGGCCGAACTTTCAACCTCAATGTCCTCCAGGATCAAGCTGACAACAATGTTGTCAATGGTATGTATCGTGTCAACGGTATTTATGCTTCGTGTTTATTTGATACTGGAGCCGATAACTATTCTGTGTCGTTTGAATTCGAGAAGCTCCTAAAGCGTAAACGTATTAACCTCCCAACGACGCTCGACGTAGAAATTGCCACTGGAAGAACCGTCACAGTTAGTTCTGTTCTTTGTGATCACGTTTTCCCAATCGAACTTATCCCAATGCAGCTTGGTAGTTTTGATATCATAGGAGGCATGGATTTCCTTTGTGAAAATCGTGCTAAAGTCGTTTGTTTCGATAAGATGATTCATTTCTCTCTCGCGAATGGTATCAACTCTATGTTTATGGTGAAGTTCCTTCGAAGGATCTGAAACTCATGTCGTGCATTCAAGCGAGCAAGTATCTAATTCCTATTGCTATTCGTCCCTTTATGACAAAAGAAATTAGTGATGCATTAGTGGAGCTGTCCCAGTTTTCAAGAAACTTACTCAAGCCACATTACAGGTGAACGAGTTGGAAGTGTTGCAAGAAGATGTAGTTAAGATTTTGTGCAAGCTTGAACGTATATTTCCCCAATCATTTTTTACAGTTATGGTGCATTTGTGTGTGCATCTTCCTCAAGAGGCAATTTTGGGAGGACATGTACAATCTAGGTGGATGTATCCAATCGAAAGTTACCTTGGCCATTTAAAAAAATATGTTAAAAACTTTACTAAACCTGAAGGCTCGATAGCAGAAGGTTATGTTGTTGAAGAAGCTATAACATTTTGTTCACACTATTTACGAGGTGTTGAATCCAAGTTGGACAAACGTGACAGAAATGATGGCAAAACCTCTAGTGATGCTCAAAGTTGTGCGTTGGATTTTTTTAGATTGAATGGCCGAGGTATTGGGAAGAAAGAAGTCCATATCCTTCCTAGTAACCTTATGAAAAAAACAATATGGTTTATCTTCAACAATTGTCAAGTGGTTCGACCGTACTTAGAGTACGTTTTTTTTATATTTAATTGAAAATAAGTTTTTTTATATTTAATTGTGAAATGGTATTAAGTTTCCCATGTCACAAAATTTATAGTTTATCTTCATGTGGGAGAGAACACTTACGGTTTTTACAAATGCAACATCCTGAATCATCAGATTTTTATGAGATGCAACAGTCTACATTCTCGACTTGGTTTGCAAAACGGGTAACACTCACACTCTATTTTACTTAATTTACTTTGTGATATTGCATTGCACTCTAATAACATGATTACTATGTTGAAAATTGAGATCATATTCAAGAGATGTATGCGCTAAATCCATCTCAAATTAATGAGGAGTTATATGCATTGTCTTGCCTTCCTGATAATCGAGTTTCGTCACATAGGGGTTATATCGTGAACGGGGTCAAATTTATAGTTAAGTCAAATGATGACGGTAGACAAACACAAAATTGTGGAGTTACGGTACCGGGCGTTCATAATGATATCGAAGATGACTATTATGGATTTCTTGACGAAGTCATTGAATTGTCATTTATAAGAAGTTATCACATTATATTATTCAAATGCACATGATTTGACACTGATCGTGGTAGAAAGAACGTGATATTTGAACCTCATTTCATAAGTATAGACACGTCCCGACATGCTTACAAGGAGGATCCTTTCATCTTTGCAAACCAGGCTAAACAAGTGTTTTATATAAAGGATCCCTTTAAACCAAACTCACAATGGAAAATCATTGAAAGAATTACCCACAGACACTTATGGGATATTCCAGAAGAAAAAAATGCAGAAGATTTGTTAGAAGATGTCAACCTTCACCGTAAAGATGTTGAAGAAGAAATTGTTGGAAACATTGATGTTCAACGTTCTGATGGCACTATAGATGATTTTATCAATGACAAGATAGATGATTCT
The DNA here is from genome assembly GCA_030545235.1 of Helianthus tuberosus. Lineage (NCBI taxonomy): Eukaryota > Viridiplantae > Streptophyta > Magnoliopsida > Asterales > Asteraceae > Helianthus > Helianthus tuberosus. Next base: position 104,867,261 of record CM060361.1, on the reverse strand, counting down.
GATCATAGCATGGACGATTTTGGTTCAAAGTCAAATCTGGATGATTCAGACACTGATAAACCCAATAATGAAATTGAAATTGATGAGTCAGAAGATGATGATTGGTAATGTTCGGTATGTAAATTTTGTAAGAGTTTCGGTTATTTAAACTTCACAAATACTAGTCTTATTCTTACTAAGATACATCTAAAAGTAGATTTGTCTCACATTATCTAAGCATTTACTATGGATATTATGTTTGCATGTAAAAGTAGAAGTATCAAGAAAGGAATTACAGGTAGTATTTAATAAAGTTTTTTCAAATTTGGCCCGTATCTATTAAAATTTAAAATAACTTAATATAAATTTTTTTATAAGGCTGAATTGGAAGAATCTTATCTTAGAGGCTTGTGCTACTTAGACTTATGAAGGCTGATGATATGCTGTAGTAGGTTGATTTGGATGTTAATGATCTTATTTTGTCATTTATTGAACTTTGAACTTGTTTTATATTTTGTTAGAGTTGATTTGGACATATTATGTATTCTGTTAAACGTATAATGCATATGTTTTTTTTAAACTGTTCAATAATACATATGTTCACCGAAGAAAAAGACTCCTTTTTTAACTTTTTTAAGTATTGAACCCGGTCCAAAGCTTATACCATATGTCCATATTTGGATCTAATTGGATTGTGTATCAATGTATCATTTCATTTTACATGTCATATATGGTGTTACGAATGAAACAAATTGAGACAAAGAATGAGCGAACGTCGTAGATGCATAGTAGTCAAATTTCGCCATTACATTGTTGACTTGCCGTAACACACAAGTTCTCCTCTAGTCAATTCTTAATAAGGTTTTGAAAATAACTTTAAGATTAATTTTGCAGCCTTAGAACCTTCCCAACAAATGGTAGAATATGCGTAACATAAGTAGACGCTGAAGAGGCATTCGAAACTCAATATCAGTCCCTAATTATGTTTGTTTTGAAAATATAAAGAACTAATGTTCGGTCCCTAATATGTTCCATTTATATTAGAGATAGAACAATTAGTCTCCAACACGTTTATGCCATTTTTAAGGAAACATAATTGAGATTAAAATTTAGTTACCAATAAGATGTCAATATTTAGTGACTGGATATTAGTGACCAATAAAATGGTGCCTTTTTTTATTAATTGGGCACTTATTTGGGACAGAATTTCAATAAGCAATAAGTTTCCATCCATTTTTTTGGCAAACATGTTTGTAACTAAAATTTAGTTTCAAACAAGTGGTTAAAATATTAGGGGACTGATTATCTGTCACAAAGATGATCCAAAAAAATCAGTCTCTAATACAATCAGTAACTGAGAAATTAGTCTGGATACCGTGTATCCAAGACTCATAGATCAGTCCTTCATAATTTAGTCCCTAGGTGTCAATATATTAGTGACTGAATATTAGTGACCAATAAAATGGCGCCATTTTTATTAATGGGGGCATTTATTTAGGACTGAATTTCAGTAACCAATAAGTTTCCCCCCAAAATTTATTTTTAGACAAACATATTTGTGACTAAAATTCAGTCTCAGATAAATGGTCCAAGTATTAAGGACTGATTATTAGTCACAGACATTAGTCACAAAAGGGCGAAACCTCTAATACAATTAGTAACTAATAAGTTAGTCCTAGATACTATGTATCCGAGACTGATAGATCAGTCCCTCATAATTTAGTCCCTAGGTGTCAGTATACTAGTGACCAAAAAATGGCGCCACTTTTATTAATGGGGGCAGTTATTTAGGACTGAATTTCAGTAACCAATAAGTTTCCCTCCAAAAATTTATTTTTAGACAAACATATTTGTGACTAAAATTCAGTCTTAGATAAGTGATCCAAGTATTAAGGACTGATTATTAGTCACGGAAATCAGTCACAAAAAAATCAGTCTCTAATACAATTAGTAACTAATAAATTAGTCCCAGATACTATGTATCCGAGACTGATAGATCAGTCCCTCATAATTTAGTCCCAAATGGTCATTTTTCTTGTAGTGGGACATCATTACCAAACTTCCGTGCACGCCATCAGGTCACGATAGCATTTGGGTTATCGTTGATCGTCTCACTAAATCTGCTCATTTCCTATCGATACGAGAAGACTTTAAGGTTGAACGATTAGCTCGAATCTATACCGACGAAGTTATTTGTCGACATGGGACACCTCGTGATATCATCTCTGACCGCGATGGTCGATTTACCTCGCGCCTTTGGGAAACGTTTCAATATGCTCTCGGTACTACTCTTAATCTAAGTACCGCTTTCCATCCCCTGACCGACGGTCAGACTGAACGCACGATTCGCACCCTTGAAGATATGTTTTGCTCATGTGTTATAGATTTCGGTGGTAATTGGGATTCGCATTTACCATTAGTCGAATTTTCGTACAACAACAGTTATCACTCTAGCATTCAAATGGCACCATTTGAGGCATTATATGGAAGAAAATATCGATCGCCTATTGTATGGCACGAGATCGGAGATGCACAAATTACCGGTCCTGAGTTATTACAAGAAACGACTGACAAGATCCACCAGATACGAGACAATCTATTGAAAGCTCGGATTCATCAAAAGAGTTATGCCGATAGACGCCGCATGCCCCTTGAATTTGACGTTGGCGATCACGTACTCCTAAAGGTTTCACCTTGGAAAGGGGGTGATCCGATTCAGCAAGAAAGGAAAGCTCGCACCTCGATATGTTGGCCCTTTTAAGATTCTGGAAAGAATTGGCAAAGTGGCCTACAGACTCGAACTACCGGAGGAACTCAGCAACGTACACCCAACTTTCCACGTCTCGAACCTCTAAAAAGTGTCTAGTTGAGCAGAATTTACATGTTCCTCTTGAGGATTTACAAGTGGATAAAACATTACACTTTGTGGAAAAGCCAGTCGATATCATGGACCGAGAAACCAAGAAACTCCGACGCTCATGCATTCCCATAGTGAAGGTTTGCTGGGAAGGCAAACGCGGCGCCAAGTTCACCTGGGAACTCGAGAGTGAAATGAAGGCTAAATATCCAAAACTATTCGTTATGCCTGCACCTTAATTACGGGACGAAATTCCCTAAAGTAGGGGAGGCTGTAACAACCCGACCTTCCGAAGTCAAAGTACAAGTCAAAGTTAAGGTCAACGTCAGATTGGTGTTCAGATCTGTCATTTCTTGATTAATTTTTGCTTGTACTCTCCGACTCGATAATCGATGTATATTAGTTGACGCTATTATTAAATTTACGATTTGTTAATATGTGAAGTAACAATGTGATAAACGCAAGTAAACGCTAATCTACTTAACGCTATCCCGTCGCTATCGCATCGCAACTCGAAACACAGTTATTGGAAATTGTACTATGTTTGTGTGTCATTATGTGCTTTCATTGTGCATGTTAGTATGATTCTTGTAAGGTGTTACTCACAAACGCACTCGCAACTCTTTCGCAACACAATCTCATCGCGAACTGGAAACGGAAGTTTACTTTACATGTCTTTTAGGAGTTATGTTATTTGTGTAACTAACGTGTAATGTTATCGCATCGGCTACTCGCAACTCGCTTAAATGCAATGCAACGCTCAACGCACGAAATGAAAGTCAGAAACTAACCCGCACACGTCAACCGACCGGACGACCAATCGATCGATGGCCATCCGATAGAAAGACCATCCGACCCTTTAACTTTCCACTGCTTCTTCTCCTCTCACCCTATAAATACCCCTCCTGTCATATCACTGTTCATTGATGGGACATCTCCCACCGACCAGCACACTTTTAGCCTCTTTTCTCTCGATTTCTCGCGATTCTTGTAAGTTTTCACTCTAAATCTTGTACTTTCTTCATCATCACACACTTTCTCATCATCTTTACCATCAAATCTTACATTTTTACCGTGAAATCACCTGATTTGGGCTGTTCTAGGATGACGTCACCATGGTTTCTCGTGAACACTATAGTGTGACCTCATCTCATCAAGAACCGCTCGGATCTAAAGGATTTCCATATGATTTTACACCGATTTCAGCTAAATCTAAACATTTAACAACTGTTTTCAAACTTTTCTTCAACATCTTTCACTTTTTACTCAAAACCGTTAGAATTTGAACTCGTTCGGGCTCTCCACTCGTTCTCTAGTAGGGAAACGATCTGAGAATGGATTCCTATCGGAGAGACGACCGATGCATGGGTTCAATATGAAATTCCGTCAAGAACTGTTGGTTCTGATTGAACGGGGTGATTCCCATCCGAATGGAGGAGTTGGACTTGATGCGATTTCCATTATTTAACACGACATCATGCCGTCTCCGCCAAACGGCAAACTTTTCAACATAGCAGATTTCATAACATTTTTCAAGCAAACTGGTTACTCAATCGAAAAGTCGTCCGATCGGACGACCATCCGATCGAACGACTATTCGACCAGGTGACTTGTATGTTCAACACTTAAACAATTTTCCAAAACTTCAAAGAGTATCAGTTCCAAACGAATCACCATCCAATCGAACGGTCATCCGTCCGGATGACCATCCGACCAGATGACCATCCGACCGGATGACTGGACATATAGAGATACTTATCACTTTTTAAAATGCTACAACAAAAACTTCAAAGTTCAAACATTTCACAAAACACACACTTTCCATCGAATGGCCCTCCAACCGAATGGTCATCCGTTCGGATGACCTTCCGTCTGGACGGTCATCCGATCGGACCACTATCCGCTCACACATCTCTTCGACGCACTGTTAAACGCACTGTTCAACGCTTATACTGTCATTCTCTGATCAGGCTAACTCTCAAGCGCTCCCTTCAATCCAAGACTGTGTTTATTTACTAAACATGAACTGTGAGTATACTCGACCCCTTTTCGCTTAACGCACTTTTGGGTGTTACATACGTTACTTATATCAAATCACATCGACACACAACGCAAACACTTTTTATACGCTAACCGCTCTCGCATGTTATACGTGTTATTCGATGAATGCTTGTATGTTATGATTACACAGTGATTGTTGCCTGACACCTTAGCAACGATAGTGCTATAGTTTGAACTCAGCACCTGTCGTGGACAGGGGTTGTTAAGGGTTTTTCTTCACGTGTCACAGTGGTGATATGTGTTGCACATTATACTTCAGGTCTCGTGGTAGTACGAGTGGGTCAGATCTGATTTTGTTTGTTCGGGTCAGCCGCGGGTTGGAAGCTTCGAGTCTCACCGAGTTCAGCCTCGGGTCACACCCACAACCCTTCGGTCAGTATACTTATGTTTTATGTCTTGATCTTGGCAAGGGTTGGCTGCTTGTTTGTTTTATGAATATATAAGGTCCAAAAATGCTTGAATCTGTTGTGATTATATGTCTAATATGGATTTGGTTGAGTAAGTTACGGTTGATAGCTGTTGTGGTATATATATGATTTGAGTTTGATTTAGAAATTACATAACAAACTGATTTGATACTAGTGAGTTGTTAGTATGATGTAGATGATGATATAAAGAGCCTTGGATGTATAATAGTAACTGTTATGTGAAATTTGGATATTGTTCATATTAAATTAATATTAGAAGTATGTGTTTTCCTTATTTATCATAACCTGATGATGTCCTAATAGTGCAGTGTTAAGAATGGATCATGGTATATGGGTATTTGAATGACTAGTGATGTAACTAGTGGAATGAAGTTGATTATAATCCACTGCTTGTTCAATGTTAATTAGATAGACACCTACATGATGTTTTATTTTTGTCTTGTTCAAATGAATCCAATTGTTGATGATGAAATAATTGAAATAGGTTGTTTTGATCTAAATTTTTAAGTGTACGGTAGAATAAAACATGATAATGAAATTTGATTGGACAGTACATGTTAATGAAATTTGATTGGGTGGCACTAATCTGGATAAGGGTTCTAGAAATATCTGCGCAGGTTGCGAGTTGAGACCTTGTGGTTGCGACTCGAGACCATGGATTGGCTACTCGAAACCAGACAAAACGCTCCAGGAGTCGAGACCAGCTTGGTTACGACTCGAGATCTTCTGATCTCGACTCAAGCCTGACTCAAGAACCTAATGGTTGCGACTCAATTAAGCACAACTCGAGACAATCTGGTTTTAACTCAGGAACTCATGGTTGCGACTCGAGACCTATTGTTCTCGAGTCGAGACCACCCGGTTTTGACTGGACTACTCTGCTTAGTTATTGGGCCGCACTAACTGATGCTTTGGACTATGTGCTACTGTTAATGTTACTGTCTAACTGTTTGTATGCTAGGATCGGCCCAATAACATATATACTAGTATGACTTACGTGCTATGTGTTAGATACGTTTAGTTGTACGTGACATTACTTGCACACGAACCTAATAAGTATTTATAAACCATAATAGGGTATGGTTGACCAATGTAACACAAGTAAATTAACTACCGAGCAAAGCAAAGGTGAGTTCACTACTTTTTACTTAAAGCATGCGTTCCCGGTGGTTGGGAAACGGAACGAAACACCTTTCCTGGTTTGGGATTGCTTACTATCTCCTTGGGCGGGATACGGTATTTCTATCTCCTTGTGTGGGATACGGGTAACAACGCTATCCCCTTGTGAGGGATACAAACTACTTTTCTCCCCTTATGCGGGACTCTTAGTTAATTACTGTTTATACGGAAATCCAACGAGCAACACTAAACGAAACTCTATCACTCAAGTCCCTACTACTTAATACCGATTAGTCGCCGGGGCCAGGCGAACGGGTTATTAGTTGATGGCGCTATTTAGGTTCGACCAGCCTCACACCGACCCTTGTTACTGGGAACGAGCGTGAACTAATAGACTCAGGCAAACCGTCAATGATGATAGAACATTGACAAACGGGGCACTGCGGAAACGCACGGTTAAGTAAGTATTCGGTATTGGAAAAACAGTTTAGTCGCTCACTTATGGGGTAGCTCCCCATGGCATGTATAAACGGATAAATTAACTGGTTAAAACAAGTTTTTGGATTTAAAACTGGAAAACTACAAACACGTGAACTCGCCAACGTTATGTTGACACTCTACCGCATGCTTTGCAGGTTGCTCGATACTGTTTAGGACGGATGTTGCAATCGGATGGAGTGCGTGGTTTGTAAGTCTCATGATAACAAACTTGTGGTTTTAAATTACGATATGTTCTACTTCCCTTCCGTTACAAACTAGAACCATGTTTTATGAAATTTTAAATTGGGTCACTAATTATGCTAATGTTTATAACAATAACTAATCCGTTCAAAATAATTAGTGGCTAAGATCCTGGTCGTCACATGCCTCGCGGTAATACTCCGCGTGTGGATTTTGAGGGTGTGACATTTGTTGTACTTGTCATTAAAACAACTAGGATAGAACTTCTTCATGGTTTAAATTTCTTGCATTCTAGGACCTACTTATCTATCTTAATTTTTAGCTTGTAATTTTAGGACCTATGTATTTCGTACTCTAAATGAATGATGGTTTAAATTATTTTGTGGTTCTTGGATGATCTTATAATGGTTTAAAAAACGAGAAAAGATGGAGGTTTCCAAAGGGACGTTAAAACCACACCCAATGCACGAAAACAGAGCCTTCCGTCAACTTTTCCGGTATTACAGCAAGTGCAGCACGGGGCCGTGCTCAGCCCAACACGCCCCGTGCCCAGGCTCTGCAGCAAAAGTCCCAGTTCAGGTAACTGGCCACGGGTAGTGCTCGCTAAACACGCCCTGTGGCCAGCCTTCTGTTACATTTTGATACTGGCGATCTGACCACGGGGCCGTGCCCGGGTCACACGTGGCCGTGGCCAAACGCCCAGTAACAGAAAAAATTTTTAAAACACTTTTTACGCATTCAAATCAACCTAAAAACTTACTTTTCGGACACATTGAGTACAATGTGTAATTTAAGTGTGGGGGGATGTGAAAACCTTGAATCTTGCAAGTCCTAATAACAAGTCTTACACAAAACTCTATTGGAACCGCTATTCACCCCAAATTTTTTCAAAAATTTTCATTTTTTTACTTGTCTTGGTTTAATTCGGGAATAACAAGGTTTAAAAAGGTTATATTTTTATAAATTTACAATCGATAGCGTCGTGATAAAAAGAACCAAATAAGAAAATTATGAAAAGGCATGGCAAATCTAATTAAAATTTGATTATATATACTTGATAAGATTATAAACCCATTCCCACAACAAGTGAGTTTTGAGCCTTTACTGAGCATACATACATATATCTTTAAACAAAATGCTCATTTTTCGTTTCTCGTGTGAATAGCCGCTTGGTTCCTACTACTCTAGAACTTGCCACGACGATACATCCCCGGTCCTTACCAACTTGAACCCAAGTAAGTAAATGATGGAGGCATTAGGAGTAACCCATTTTCCTTTCAACCCATTATTTTTCATTTTATTATCACCTACCCAAAATCCCCTAGTTAACCCATTTGTTTTAGTAAAAAGCTCAGTTATCTTGTGACTTGAAAAAAAAATGAAAGTCCTGCAATAAACAAACAGGTGCCTCAAAGAAATCTTGTTTGAATGTGCTTAGTTTGAATAGAAGTCACAAAAACAAAAAGTTTTACGACGACCGACACTTTTTACGCTTTTCGCCATTTTTACTAACCACTAACCAAAACCACCTACCATTAGCCCAAGCCTAACCCTTCCCCAAGTCCTCTTGATATTTACAAAGGTTTTTAGTTAAAAAGGAGGAGGTTTGATTGCTTGTAAGCATATGGTAGAAGTAAGTTCTATGCCGGTCTCGAGTGTTTCACAAAAATACACAAATCGGCCGAGTGTTGAGTGATTTTCCGTGAGGTATGTGAACTTTGATATTAATGGAATTTTAAAGAGGCATGTTATGTCCAAAACTAAATAACGGTGGCCCGACACTCAATATTATAAAAATAGAACTCAATAAAGATCTTGGATTCCAGACACTCAAGATGAGCCCAAAAACTTCTCCTCTACCTCGTCCATTTGGGTGTGTAGGCCACCTATTAAAGAATTTTGCTTGAGGACAAGAAAAGATTCAAGTGTGGGGGTATTTGATATGTGCAAAATGCAACATATAAAATACATCAAATGAGGCATAAAACTAACCCTTTTTTAGTACAAAAGTTGGAAAAAAACGTGTTTCTTTCTTCCTTTTGAATTTACAGGACCAAACGAGCTTAAACGAACAAACGGAGCAAATAAGCAGCCAAAACCAACATAAATACCAAAAGAAGGAATAAACGTGATATGCCCGACCCCTCGACAGCATCCCCAAAGCAAAAACAAGACAACAGAGTCTGACCACCGGGTCGTGCCCAGCTGGGCATGGGGCGTGGTCAGGGGCATGCACAAAGGACAAACCTGTAGAAGCTTCCACGCCCACCACAGGGGCGTGCCCAGCTCAGCACAGGGGGGTGCTCAACGTAAAGATACGTAGAATCTTGATAGTACAGATAAGGGTTGACCACGGGGCCGTGCCCAGGAGACACAGGGTCGTGTGGGGCCCTTTGCTGACACTTGCATTTAATGAAGGAAGAGAAAAGACTGGCCATGGGGCGTGCCCGCTAGACACGGGGCTGTGGCCAGAGTTCTGTACTGGCTATAAATAGGGGTGTTTGGTTCACTTCAAAGACATCACTTAGCAAACCACTACTCTCCCACTTTGCCACCACTCCACCACTACAACACCAACACCCACCACCATCATCCATCATCCATCTTTAGAGTGTGTAGTAGTCTCAGGATCCAAAAATGATTGTAAGGGTTCTTGCCAATCAAAGACCATGTTTGGTTAAGCCTCTTACATCACTTGGTGAATACAAGTCTTTTATGTTTTACTTTTTATTTTTAATCTTTCGTCACTTTTTATTTTGGTTTCTATTAATGACTTTAATAACTAGTTTCTTATGTTGAAGGTGAATTTTCTTTATCATTTTTCCGTGATGTCTTGACGTTACTTTACTGTCTATATAAAGTAAAAGATTGCATAATTAATGTCTTTACGGTCTATATAAAGGCATGTTGACTACCTAGTCGGGGTTAGGGAAATGGTTTGGTAAAGTTCTTGCTTCGTTCAGTGTATAGATCCTGCGAGTACCTGGTTCAAGCTTACTAGAACCTCCTTCAATAGCCACTAGTATTGGATGGCGGGGGTGCGAATAGCTTGAACCCCTCATATTTAAACTACTATTAATACTTTAAACCGGCTTCTTAGGATTGTATCGTTGCTGACTTAAACAACTTAGCTGAGGGTAACATCACCTTCAAAAGAGGGGCCTATCACTTTTCGCATTAATAACTTACTTAATTGTCTTTCAATATTCCGACCCTTTGGAAATGTATCCCTGCTGACTCAAACAACTGGGTTGAGGGTAACGTCACCTTCAAAAGAGGGGCCTACTACTATAACTAAGATAAACTCTTAAAAAGTCCGAAAGTGCGAAAATCATCAAAGGATACATTAAAGACGAGTCGGATCCAAGTGATTCTATCTTGTCTATCTGTTTTTATTTTATTTATCTTTTCATTTTTAGTTTTTATTTTCATATTTCAAAACTTTTCCAAAAAAAAAATTAGATTGATTAGACGTTGAGCATAAACCGGTACTAAAATCTCTTGTATCCTTGGACGACCTCGGTATCTTACCAACGCTATACAAGCTCACGATTGGTGCACTTGCCCAAGTGTGTGTTTAGTGTTAGTAGAATACCGTGTTTTATAAATTTAAAACTTGACTAATGCGTAAAATGAGCTCAAAATATCAATAAAAATATATCGCACCGAACACACACCAGTCACGATAAGTCAATTCAATATTTCTTCATGATAATTCTTCACCAAATTAATTCCTCACAACAATTCTTCACCAAATTAATTCCACACAGTACACTAAATAGACATATTTCCTCACACAAATCGATGCACACATGCTACTTTCATAATATCAAGGGAAATTTACGAAAATGTCATTTGACCAACGTTCTTTACGAAAATGTCATGTTCATGCGTCAGTGGACGGACTCCTCTACATGGGAGGAGTCTGTGTGTCACCTTTAAGAGTCCATGAACGAGGAGCTGACACGTGTCCTTTCAAATGTTGAAGAGTCCATCCCCGACGCATCCCATGCCTCCCCTTACGCATCCCATGCCCTCCCCGACGCATCCCATGCCTCCCCAAGGCATCCCATGCCTCCCGGCGCATCCTATGCCCTCCCCGACGCATCCCATGCCTCCCCGACGCATCCCTTGCATCCGGACGCATCCCATGTGGAGGAGTCTGTCCACGGACGCATGAACGTGACATTTTCGTAAAGAACGTTTGTCAAATGACATTTTTCGTAAGTTTCCCCAATATCAATCTTTGTCGTGATGTTTGAACACTTATTTAAACATGGCATAAACTTTAATTAAATGGAACGGTGCTATACGAATTAATGTAAAAACCTTGGTGGCGGCACACCCTTCATACAAAAGCACTCGATCGTAACCCAAGCAAAAAACTCGTGAAGTTCAATCCACAAAACTGTTGCTTGCTACAAAACTCTTCAATCATCAAATCAAGTTAACGAACATGGATTGAATAATCTCTAATACCATGTTAAAAGAGAAACATGAACAGAGGTAAAGTAGCTAGGGTTTATTCAATTGAAAAGCAATAAGTACAAATGAAAAGAAAATAAACATTATATAGTCGGGCTACGTGGTTACTAGCTAACTGGTCAAAGCCCAAAATAAACTAATAGACTAAACTTCTTTTATTAGGCTAACAATAACCACTTGCAACATTACATCCTTTTCAACATTTTTTGTTATTAATTCAGAAATATCATCTATATATGATAATAAACAAGTTGAATGAATAGTGATTTGTCCTGCTATTTTTTTTTTTTTTTTGGCTTCAGGTCATTTTACTTTTATTTAAAAAAACTTATATATTCTTAAAAAACATATATAAATATAAATATTATATAACATAAAAATAGTGTTTACATTAAATTAACAAAAAGTCTTATACGTAACATTGTTATTGTTATTTTTTAGAAAATTGTTATTTTTTTAAAATTGTTCTTAAAAATTAAATATAAATATTGTAAAATTCATATACACCACACCACGTATTGTAGATGGCATTGTATACTGTTAATAGAACAACTAAATGAGCAGTAAAACTAAATGCAATGCACAGTAACTATTGTATGCTATTAATAGAATAACTAAAAGAACGGTAAAACTAAATGCAATGCACAAAGGCTTTTTTTATGTGTTGTTTAGTGGTTTTTTATATGTATTATTTGGTTTTTTATATATCTTATATAACTTACGTTTATTTTTTATCCATGTAATCACGTGTCGGCATTTTTTGGTCATATCAAGATTTTTTCTTTATGGGTTGTTGTAACGAGTGTAGGTGACGTAACAAAACAAACCAATATCGATCAAATTCGCGCTGTATTGGTATATTTTTGGTCATATCATGATTTTTTTTAGCTTTTTTCTCTATTGGTTGCTATAACAAGTGTCAGTACCGAAATTAAACGAACTAATACCCACCCACAGCGCAACGCGAGGATTTCCGGCGCAACGCGCGAATTTAATAGCACTATTTTAATAAGAAGCAACTTTTATTATAAAAAGTATATCTTTTTCTTTTAAAATAGAAAATGTGACTCTTCAAGATTGTTCAAGTCTTTAATCAGTTGAAGATTATATTATATACCTATTATATTTGAACCTTTCTACGACAGGGTCAAGTTATTCTACAAAGACTTTTAATTGTAAGAATGATTTATAGAGTGACAAGTGTTCAATAACCTAAAACTAAACCCACTACATCACCACCAAAAACCTAAACACCCACCCCCCCCCCTCGGCAAAAAAAAAAAAAAACAAAAAAAAAACTAACCCCCCCCCCCCCCCCCCCGGGCAATAAAAAAAAAAACAACAAAAACTATACCTCACCAAAAAAAAAAACCCCAAAAAAAACTAACCCCCCCCCCCTCCCCCTCGGCAAAAAAAAATAAATAAATAAATAATTGTTGTCGGTGATGTGGGGGGGGGGGGGGGGGGGGCTTAGGTTTTTGGTGGTGGTGGATGTTTAAGGTTATTTTTTTTTCTTGTAGTGGGGTTTTCTTGTGTAGAGGGTTTTTTTAGGTCATAGGACACTTGTCACTCTATAAATCCTTCTTACACTTCTTACAACTAGGATCATTTGTATTTGATCCTAATCCGTGTTTAGGATACAAAAACTTTGGTCGTTTGTTTGAAAGACTATCCCAGGACCGTCTCCGAAAATCCTAAATTTTTTTTTGGCCCTGGACGAGTAAAAGAAAACGGGCCCTATAATAACTCAATTTTAAAAATATATATACTAGAAAAACATAAGAATAAGTGAAGAAATAGGCCGCTTAAATATATCTTTTTCTAAACACAGTTTGTATATAAAAAAGTTATACAAACTAGTGGGATCAAACTCGCAGTAAAGAAAACGGACCCTATAGTCACTATCCATGTTCGAAAGATTCAGAAAATTTTCCAAACTCACGTTCTTTCTTGTTCTTTCTTCGAGTGAATCACAGCTGATCACACTTCTTGAACTTTAACTAAAGTCCAACTAAACTTCTTAAAAATGTAACCTGAGGCAATTTTAAAACACACCAATAACTATCGCAGATTGAACATTGTTCGTCCAAATAACTTATCTTCATTCCAAAATTCTAAATTGTTTATAAAACCCATGTAGCCCCCTAAAATGATATTTAAAAGCTAGGCCATATCAAATTAAAACCGATCGAATCCTTTTAAAAAATCTCGGTCCAACACGAAAGTCAACTAAAAACCATGTGGCCCATTTGAAAATTTTTCAAACTCACGGTTCAATTGAAAAATATCATCCCAAACTTGATTTTCTTTTATAAATAAGAAAATAGTACTGGCCCAACTTGATTAGCTTCTGCCCAACAATTTGAGTTTTAACAGCCCGCTCTCAATTAAAAATGGTCAAACAACAACCCAACTTGATTAACTTCTGCCAACAAATTTTCATTTAAACAAAAACTAATCCAAAATCAAAGCCACTTGCAACCCAAAATTGATATAGCTAGTGATATGATAACGAAGAACAAATCATGTTGATTCTACGAATACCAGTGATGATCTTTCCTAAACTCCCAAAATTCAACCCGAAGGAGAATTTGAAGTGAAAATGGTTATTCTCAAAATTGAAGTCTGACCATTAGAATTACAAGAGTAAGATATAAATAAAGACTGAAATTCGAAATGGGCCACGAAAATGCCACAGGCCAAAGACAAGCCCAAAAACAAAATACATAGAACACCGAGAAAAACGTAAAAGTGTCCATAACTCCCATTAGAATGTGTTTTTTTGGGCCGAAACAAGCAGGTTACTCCTTCTGCTCAAGGAATCCACCACCCGATTCAAAATTCCAGACTTATGCTTCATAGCAAAAGTAAACTTTTCCAAGAAAGCCATCCACCGAGCATGCTTATGTGATACTTTATCTTGACTGCGGATATGCCTCAACGAATCATGGTTTGTAAATAAAACAAACTCTTTGTGAAACAAATAATGACGCCAATGTTTCACAGCATGGACCACTGCATAAAATTCAACATCATAAGTGCTATAACGTAACTTTGGTCCAGTCAACTTCTTACTGAAATAGGAAACTAGACGCCCCCTTGACTTAGGACTGCCCCAATACCAACCTGCGAGGCATCTGTGTGCAACTCGAAAACCTGAGAAAAATCTGGCAATAGTAGAATTGGCATTGTAAGCTTTTCCTTGATTAACTGAAAAGTCGATTCTGCCTCCTCAGTCTATACAAAAGTCTTCCCTTTCATGCAGTCAGTCACTGGCGCCATAAGGGAACTGAAATTTTGAATGAATTGTCTATAAAATGAAGCAAGACCATGGAAACTACGTTTTTCAGTTATCGTAGTTGGAGTTGGCCATTGCTTAACAGCCGCTACTTTTGATTCATCCACCTGTATCACCAGAAACAACATACCCCAAAAACAGGACCTTAGGGACCATGAAGACACACTTCTTCTTGGTTGCATACAAGTTATCCCTACGAAGAAAGGTCAAAACCTGCCGTACATGCCTCACATGCTCATTAAAGTCAGGGCTATAAATAAGGACATCATCAAAAATGACGACCACAAATTTACCAGCTGGATAATATTTACTAAACTTCCTCCATCAACTAGGATCGCACTACAAAGTGGGTAGCAACTTATAAAGTAATTACTAAGGCATCATGGTGAGGATCCTGGACAGCATCCCTGTCATTTTCATCAAAGGATATTCTCTCCTGCTCCATTAGTGTCAATGTTCTTGTGGGCTTGTCCCCTTGTTCTGCCTTTGCCTCCTTAGCATGCCTCTTAGCTGCAGAGTAAGAGGTACCACATATGTTAGATCTATAGAAATAAAGCTAATTACCTTAGCGTCTGGCGGTGGGGATCCTGCACGTTTGGAAAACATCTCAAGATCCTGACTCTTCTCTTTCTTTTGACCCAAGAACTCCTTCAAGTATCCATTCCTAAGGAGAAACCTTATCTCTTTCTTGAGAGCATAGCAGTCCTCGTTCATATGACCAAAATCTACAGGATAAGCACACCATTTAGATTTATCTTTTCAGCTAGAGATCTTATCGTTCTTCTTAGGCTATCGTGCTTTATCTCCATGATCCTGCATAGCATATAGTAAACCTGAATCATCAACATAAAAGCAGTAGTCAGATATCTTAGGGCAATTCTCCTCAAGATCCTCGTCATCCACTACGTTAACCCTGTTGTTATCATTTTTTAAATACGGCTTGGATGTATAGGATTTCTGAGGAGAATTCCACTTCCTATTGGATTATCATAGTTAGCAGGGGTATTCATCTTCCTTCTAGATCTCCCTATCATCCCCGAGCCTTATAAATCTTCGGGACATGTTCCTCACTACATCCAGGTTCCTTCATTGATTCATTACTAAATCCTCATTAAAGGAGAATTTTTCTGTAGACCCATTATAAAAGCCTTGACCGCTGTTATAGTGTCAAGGTTAGGGGATCTCAAGCGATTCTCTACCAAACTCGCTTACATAGTCCCTAAAGGACCCATCTTCACCCTGTGTGAACCTGTAGAGGTCACCAGTTGTAACACCTGTGCCTCCACGGCCATCAAACAAATACCAAACCAATGAAATATTATATTTCATACTTGGGATTTGTAAAAATATGTGTATCATTTGCACATATCAATTCTTGTTCAATTTCAAACTCTAAATCGCTTTCTGGAAGGTTATATGCGCACCGATGCGTAAATATAACCAGTTTAATGGAACGAACACTCCGGAAAAGTGAAATAGGCTTAACATACCTTAAATAACCTTTACATAACTTAGAAATAAGTTTCGAAGGCGTTGGTATGGCAAAATCAAGTTAAATCGCTTACAGGGACTAAAGTTGACAAACTGCGAAAGTATGCCAATTTGAAGTGTAACAGACATTCCGGAACATGACCATAAGTTAAACATACCATAAATATCCTTTACATAGCTTAGAAATAGGCTTTGAGGGGTTCGGTATGCTAAAATAAACTTTTGGGTCATTCAGGGACTAAAAGTGTCAAAAAGTGCACAAGTTTGCATTTTCGCGCATAACTTACGTTCTGAATACATCCGGACATCCAAAAATTTATGTAAGCACTAAAATATTTTATTTTAGTGTTTGGCATAAGAAAAATCCATTCGTCACGTCATTTGGATCGTTTTTCGCGCTTATGCGCATTCCGTCGTAATTAAGCGAACATCGCGTTCGTACGGCCAAACGAACCAATGTCCGGCATATTTTTGAGCATGTTTCATGTCCACAATGTTTAGGAAACATTTTAGGGCCTTAAAGTTGGCTTTACGGGCTTTAGAAGTGTCGGAAATGGCCTTAAACACGTGCAGGGACTGAAACTGTCATTTCTGAAACTTATGTCTGATCTGTGACTGCTAGGCGGCCCGCCTCAGTTTCCTTACATCCTCAGGCGGCCCGCGAGGCCCCTTCTGACCAGATTAATCGAATCTAACAGCAGTTTCCAGCTGTTTCGTTCACAACCACACATTCTCTTTCGCTTAGTCAGCTGATAAGGATCACTTTTAGCCACCATGAGTTTCCGACAAGTGTACGCCTTGGATCATGGCACGGTTTCCATGAAATGATCCTAACGGTTTGGGTATTCCTATAAATACCCATCCATCCCCAACTTCATTTCTCACTAGAATCTTGATTTGAGAGCTCTAAGTTGAAACCATTGTTTCATACCTGAGTTCTTGGATCGAGATTAGCATTCGGGGACCCTTCGTAAGTATTCTTTCGTTCTTTTATTGCTTTTCGAGTCTTTCGAGTCTGAAACTCAAACTTTGTTTGACTTTCTGCGTTGACCAGTTATGGTCAATGCGAAGTTCGTTTGAACTTCGCAACGTGAGTGTAATCACGTTGGTTATAGTCCCTTGGGACTATGCCTACTGATTACCACGTTGTCTAGGGTCGTAGGGTAAGCGATCTAATAAATCGCTTATACCTCGAACCCGACCCATTTGGTTGATCATTAGGATCCGACCAAGCACATTAGGTGACCATAGTAGGTAGGGAATAACCTTCCGAGGTTATACCCTATGGTCGCTTCGTTTGAATAGTTGTATGATAGGTAGTTTATATCCCTTAGATAAATTACCAGAATACCCTTTTCATGTATAATTGGTAATTAAGCATATGTAACCTAAACTTTTGTCACATAACTGATTATGTAACATGTTTAGGCATATAACACTTGTTATAGGACTAGTTAGACGGTCCGAACGCGTTTCACGCGCACGACGCGTTAAAGTAGCATAAGCTACCTTAATGGGTCACGATGGGTCGAAAGCACTTAGGTTAGGTTTCATGTAGTATGTAGGCCTTGTTAAACCATATCATATGAGTTCCAATACTCATTTGGTTTACCAAGCCTCATCCTATCCGATCTCCCGATTTAAGTCCGGTTTATTTATATAGTTTTAGATTGCCGACTGATTCCGTGCTCCCTCTAGCTTTGTTTTGGTTGTTGTTCAAGACCTCTAAGCATTCTCAGGCGAGTACATTATTCCCCTATTTTACTGCTTTCAATTGTTTTGGGGTGACTCATATGTGCTAAATGTTTTCAAGGTTTTAACGATGGTATCAAAACGATTTTCGATGTTATAACGATGGTTTCAAAAACGATTAAGACGATTTATACAAAACTAATAACGATTTCAAAAAGTGAACAAACTTGTTCGTTGTATTTACATAACAAATGACATTCATTAGCAATGATCAAGCCGACCAGTATTAGGTTATGGTACCATAGGATCTGACAAATCCCGTTATTTACTACACCCGTAGTTATGTGTGGGTGTTGTGGGTAGCGACTGAATCTGTAATTGTTAATTTACTCTTTGGTAAGGGTTTATTAATGCGAGTTGTTAATCTATCCTTTGGTAAGGGTTTATTAATGCGAATTGTTAATCTATCCTTTGGTAAGGGTTTATTAATGCGAGTCAAGAAGGTTTGAATGTTATTAGCGAGACGACCATTTAAGTAGTTTCACGACCTAAAACGAATTATACGATTTGGGTAAACGATTGGTTTTCACACGATGTTTTAACGATTGGGTAAACGATTGGTTTTCACACGATGTTTTAACGATTGGGTAAACGATTGGCTTCAAAGCGATATACGATTGGGTTTTGGTTACATATTACATGATTTACATTGATCATACATTTACACAAAACATAGCTTTGATTTAAACCAAGTTTTACTTCAACGCTTTGTTTTGTGCATTTCATCCATGGTTTAGTTGATGCATTTCACTAGCCATACATATCATTTTGGTTACATATTACATGGTTTACATTTGACACATAAACACTTTTGACATTGGTTATACATTACATGATTTACATTAGACATGAACATTTCACTTTGGTAGTTTGATTTGAGTAAGTGATTAAGTAACGAGGCGTGTGTAATATGATACAAGCATGGTGGATACGCCGATGGTACTTCCTATATATAAGTGTTTGTATGGTATTACATATCGTAGCGTTATTTGAATCATTTCAATTTGGACATATAACATTTTATGCAAATAACATACTTTTCACAATTTGCTGTACTAAAACAAAGATTTTTGGGTTAAGAGTCATGGCTACGAGGTTTTATAAACTGTAACCCGCTTGATTTGAGTTGGTTAATTAAGTTGCAATATTATACTCTTTTCAAAACAAGGTTTTTAATAAATTATTGCAACATCTAAACTAGCCATGATTTCGACACTCCTACAAAACTAATGTATTCGCCAGCATTTCTTTGCTGACCTCGTTTTCACATATGTTTCAGGTATTGTTGAATGATATCGATTGATAAGATGCATGCTCACATAGGACTGGACGAGGCCTTAGTGACTCAATAACAATGATAGACTATGTTTAAATTGTGTATTTAGATTTCCAGACGATGTAATTATTCAATGTTTAATAAAACGAAACACTTTTTGTATCCATGGTTATGAAACAATGATTCTGTTGCAACACGCCCCGATGTTTCCGCCGCGCTTTGTTGTTTTACGCGGTCGGGGTGTGACAGAAGAGTTGGTATCAGAGCCAATGGTTATAGGGAATTAGGTTATTAGTAATGCTTTGACCTAGTCTATAACCTTCTTAGGACCCTAACGCGAGTTTACTTGCGTTTAGTCATAAAACAATACCGTCACCTATCCTTAGGCGACGACCACAACAAGAACATAAATTTCAAAACCGTTTTGAAAACTAATCATCTGTTCTAGGATGATTGATTACTAGGTTTTGAACCCTCTATTGTAAGGTTTTGAACTCTCTATTATATGGTTTTGAACCCCTTTGAGTTTTCGAAACTTCGTCAAGGTTTTGGGTTTTAAATAATGTGAACACATGCAAACTGGAAGGGTGAATGCCTGTATTCTGGGTTTTCTGTCTAGGCAAGCACTTCGTATACATCTCATCAGACGCGAGACCAGTTGTGCTTACCTGGGAATTCTTGGGGTGAGTGTTCACTTATAGGCAAGCATGTCTTCGCGATACATTATTTTTGACCCATTTACTTTGATTAGTCACCGTCTCATTTGTTTGCCTTAGGTAACAAACAAATGATCGCAATTTTCATGCGTTATCATTCTGTTTTGAATGTCCAATAATCTTTCACCTGTTTCTCCCTATACCTTTCTTTTTCTTCAAGAATGTCTCTTCATCACGATGACGCCCAGATATCTGAGGAAGCAGCCAAATTTGCTCAGCGAATAGGCGAAGTAGTCCTGAAGACTGTTGAATTAGCTACTGCCATGTATCATCTCCAGGATGAAGCCACTCAAGAGTCACCAAGACAGGCAGGACCTAGTCAGGCGACAACACCATCAGCCAATAAACCAATCGAGGAATCAAAGACCATGGATGAACGATCCCCTAAGAAGTCAAAGAAGCGAAAGGCTTCTCAGAACTTCGCCATGGTCGCTCACAATGGTAAAGCAGTCCCCAACCAAGCTCAACCCCCTGCTAGGTGTGTATGGCTTTTCCTATGATACCTACATCAAGGAACTATGTACCTTACAAACTACTCTTGTGATTTCTCTCTTTCAAATGATTGCTCATGATTCCCTCGAAAATTTTAAGTACTCGTTTCACTCTAAGAAACAAAGTACAGAAAATTAAGTGACATTATGAGTAATCGTGCTTTTCGCACATCTGTGCCTTTAAATCCTTGGTTAGATAACTAAGGGTATTTTCAAATCTCATACCCATTACGTTTTGATTTTTCAACATACACAGTACCAGTATTTCAAAACAATCTTCATGATCTCAAAACATTTCATATAGTTTGAAAACAATTTTTCTAGATGTATTGTCTATGTTATTTCAAAAACATTGGCCATGTTATCAAAACCAACCTTTCTAATTTCAAAATATTTCATATAGTCTGAAGACAATATTAACACAATACATTTTCTGATCAAGTGCATGATTTCGAAAAGCATCATTCATGTCTTTCAAAAACCTTATACATAATTTCAAAATTCATCTCGCATGATTTTAAAAAACTTTTTTTTTATATCTACCTAATACACCTACTTTATAATTGCAAAAAGTATTATATATAAGGTTTCAAAACGTTAAACACATTTTTCTTAAAAGAACCCCATGCATAGTTTTCAAAAATATTTTCCTCATACATTGACTTAACCTTCAAAATTCTGCTTCATATGTCGCCATGACATATCAAGCATCTCAACTTCATAAGCATTTTACATCATGTTTTGACCTAAGCACATCCAGTGCAAGGTTTCAAAACATCTTCAACTTCTAAAATTCATATGAGATCTTTTTATCTTCACAATTAGATCCTTGTGGATGATTATCATTCAAATCAGAGTCCTTAATTGGATTCCTTATGTACCTTAATTCGAACACTTCGGTTCCTAATAATCGAAATCGAATTTTCTTTTTGAATCTTTCTATCTTTATAGTTGGATTCTTGATAACGTTTAAAGTACCAAATGAAATCCACGGAATGGATTCCTAGTGTGCTTTAAATGCATGTACGAAATTTACAAGACAAATTAACGAACAATTTTGTGGTTATGTGATATGTGTTTATGTGTTCTCCTCTATGATTTTGTGTGATCCGATTTTCAAATCCTCATAGAATCTTTCATGTTTTCATATGAGGGATTCATAGTAGGATATTCAAAAGGTACTACCTTAAATCCTTATGGGCTTCTACCTGGTAGTTAAGACCCTTGGGTTATATAGTACCACTCCATGATTCATAAGGGACCCTCTTAGTGGTCTAGTAAAAAAGATTGATTCACAATTTGGTTAAAGAACGACATCTAGTGATGTAGCTGAACAGACTCCTTGATAGTCTATTTAGATCATTTATTGATTTAATTTAAGGGACTCTATGGCGGTCTAGTCACGCTCATCACAGGTTCATTCATTTGGTTTTACCCTACACATTATAAAATAGACCGTGTGAACTGTGCAAGGAATTGTCTAATTATGGACGCGTACATAATTATGAAATTTAGTGCACAGAAACCCAGAAAGATTTATTATGTGTAAGAACTGATAGTGACAAAAATAATGAAATGAGAACGATGTAATGGAGGTACGGTGGACGCACCAATGACGCTTCATATACTTGTATATAAGTATCCCTCTTACATTGCAATCATGATGTTATTGAAGATTACTAGAAGTTCAGAACCCTAACCAATGTTGTTCGATCTTTTCAACTTCATGTTTTCAAGCTCTCACAAGTTTCCTCTAAATAAATTTCGGGACGAAATTTCCTAAAGTAGGGGAGACTGTAACACCTGTGCCTCCACGGCCATCAAACAAATACCAAACCAATGAAATATTATATTTCATACTTGGGATTTGTAAAAATATGTGTATCATTTGCACATATCAATTCTTGTTCAATTTCAAACTCTAAATCACTTTCTGGAAGGTTATATGCGCACCGATGCGTAAATATAACCAGTTTAATGGAACGAACACTCCGGAAAAGTGAAATAGGCTTAACATACCTTAAATAACCTTTACATAACTTAGAAATAAGTTTCGAAGGCTTTGTTATGGCAAAATCAAGTTAAATCGCTTACAGGGACTAAAGTTGACAAACTGCGAAAGTATGCCAATTTGAACTGTAACAGACATTCCGGAACATGACCATAAGTTAAACATACCATAAATATCCTTTACATAGCTTAGAAATAGGCTTTGAGGGGTTCGGTATGCTAAAATAAACTTTTGGGTCATTCAGGGACTAAAAGTGTCAAAAAGTGCACACGTTTGCATTTTCGCGCATAACTTACGTTCTGAATACATCCGGACATCCAAAAATTTATGTAAGCACTAAAATATTTTATTTTAGTGTTTGGAATAAGAAAAATCCATTCGTCACGTCATTTGGATCGTTTTTCGCGCTTATGCGCATTCCGTCGTAATTAAGCGAACATCGCGTTCGTACCGCCAAACGAACCAATGTACGGCATATTTTTGAGCATGTTTCATGTCCACAATGTTTAGGCAACATTTTAGGGCCTTAAAGTTGGCTTTACGGGCTTTAGAAGTGTCGGAAATGGCCTTAAACATGTGCAGGGACTGAAACTGTCATTTCTGAAACTTATGTCTGATCTGTGACTGCTAGGCGGCCCGCCTCAGTTTCCTTACATCCTCAGGCGGCCCGCGAGGCCCCTTCTGACCAGATTAATCGAATCTAACAGCAGTTTCCAGCTGTTTCGTTCACAACCACACATTCTCTTTCGCTTAGTCAGCTGATAAGGATCACTTTTAGCCACCATGAGTTTCCGACAAGTGTACGCCTTGGATCATGGCACGGTTTCCATGAAACGATCCTAACGGTTCGGGTATTCCTATAAATACCCATCCATCCCCAACTTCATTTCTCACTAGAATCTTGATTTGAGAGCTCTAAGTTGAAACCATTGTTTCATACCTGAGTTCTTGGATCGAGATTAGCATTCGGGGACCCTTCGTAAGTATTCTTTCGTTCTTTTATTGCTTTTCGAGTCTTTCGAGTCTGAAAGTCAAACTTTGTTTGACTTTCTGCGTTGACCAGTTATGGTCAATGCGAATTTCGTTTGAACTTCGCAACGTGAGTGTAATCACGTTGGTTATAGTCCCTTGGGACTATGCCTACTGATTACCACGTTGTCTAGGGTCGTAGGGTAAGCGATCTAATAAATCGCTTATACCTCGAACCCGACCCATTTGGTTGATCATTAGGATCCGACCAAACACATTAGGTGACCATAGTAGGTAGGGAATAACCTTCCGAGGTTATACCCTATGGTCGCTTCGTTTGAATAGTTGTATGATAGGTAGTTTATATGCCTTAGATAAATTACCAGAATACCCTTTTCATGTATAATTGGTAATTAAGCATATGTAACCTAAACTTTTGTCACATAACTGATTATGTAACATGTTTAGGCATATAACACTTGTCATAGGACTAGTTAGACGGTCCGAACGCGTTTCACGCGCACGACGCGTTAAAGTAGCATAAGCTACCTTAATGGGTCGCGATGGGTCGAAAGCACTTAGGTTAGGTTTCATGTAGTATGTAGGCCTTGTTAAACCATATCATATGAGTTCCAATACTCATTTGGTTTACCAAGCCTCATCCTATCCGATCTCCCGATTTAAGTCCGGTTTATTTATATAGTTTTAGATTGCCGACTGATTCCGTGCTCCCTCTAGCTTTGTTTGGTTGTTGTTCAAGACCTCTAAGCATTCTCAGGAGAGTACATTATTCCCCTATTTTACCGCTTTCAATTGTTTTGGGGTGACTCATATGTGCTAAATGTTTTCAAGGTTTTAACGATGGTATCAAAACGATTTTCGATGTTATAACGATGGTTTCAAAAACGATTAAGACGATTTATACAAAACTAATAACGATTTCAAAAAGTGAACAAACTTGTTGGTTGTATTTACATAACAAATGACATTCATTAGCAATGATCAAGCCGACCAGTATTAGGTTATGGTACCATAGGATCTGACAAATCCCGTTATTTACTACACCCGTAGTTATGTGTGGGTGTTGTGGGTAGCGACTGAATCTGTAATTGTTAATTTACTCTTTGGTAAGGGTTTATTAATGCGAGTTGTTAATATATCCTTTGGTAAGGGTTTATTAATGCGAATTGTTAATCTATCCTTTGGTAAGGGTTTATTAATGCGAGTCAAGAAGGTTTGAATGTTATTAGCGAGACGACCATTTAAGTAGTTTCACGACCTAAAACGAATTGTACGATTTGGGTAAACGATTGGTTTTCACACGATGTTTTAACGATTGGGTAAACGATTGGTTTTCACACGATGTTTTAACGATTGGGTAAACGATTGGCTTCAAAGCGATATACGATTGGGTTTTGGTTACATATTACATGATTTACATTGATCATGCATTTACACAAAACATAGCTTTGATTTAAACCAAGTTTTACTTCAACGCTTTGTTTTGTGCATTTCATCCATGGTTTAGTTAATGCATTTCACTAGCCATACATATCATTTTGGTTACATATTACATGGTTTACATTTGACACATAAACACTTTTGACATTGGTTATACATTACATGATTTACATTAGACATGAACATTTCACTTTGGTAGTTTGATTTGAGTAAGTGATTAAGTAACGAGGCGTGTGTAATATGATACAAGCATGGTGGATACGCCGATGGTACTTCCTATATATAAGTGTTTGTATGGTATTACATATCGTAGCGTTATTTGAATCAATTCAATTTGGACATATAACATTTTATGCAAATAACATACTTTTCACAATTTGTTGTACTAAAACAAAGATTTTTGGGTTAAGAGTCATGGCTACGAGGTTTTATAAACTGTAACCCGCTTGATTTGAGTTGGTTAATTAAGTTGCAATATTATACTCTTTTCAAAACAAGGTTTTTAATAAATTATTGCAACATCTAAACTAGCCATGATTTCGACACTCCTACAAAACTAATGTATTCGCCAGCATTTCTTTGCTGACCTCGTTTTCACATATGTTTCAGGTATTGTTGAATGATATCGATTGATAAGATGCATGCTCACATAGGACTGGACGAGGCCTTAGTGACTCAATAACAATGATAGACTATGTTTAAATTGTGTATTTAGATTTCCAGACGATGTAATTATTCAATGTTTAATAAAACGAAACACTTTTTGTATCCATGGTTATGAAACAATGATTCTGTTGCAACACACCCCGATGTTTCCGCCGCGCTTTGTTGTTTTACGCGGTCGGGGTGTGACACCAGTCAATCTTACCAAGGTTCCGATGCATGAAAACTGATTATTAAATAAAGAGTTAAATGCCATTTTAGTCCTTATGGTTTGGGACATTTTGCCAATTTAATCCAAAGGTTTCATTTTTTGCCTCTGAGTCCAAAAGGTTTCATCGGTGCCATTTTAGTCCACTGGGTTAACTTCATCCATTTTTTCTGTTAACGAGAAGGGCAATTCGGTCATTTTATATGGCCGAAGTGCCCTTCAAGTTAACATAATTACATATAAAATAACCGAATTGCCCTTCTCGTTAACAGAAAAATGGATGAAGTTAATCCAGTGGACTAAAATGGCAACCGTGAAACCTTTTTAGACCCACAGGCGAAAAATGAAACATTTGGACTAAACTGGAAAAATGGCTCAAACCACATGGACTAAAATGACAGGTGGATTCACGCGAAACCTGTGACACAAAGCGAGTAAACACATAGATACATACAAATGCAACGATAGATACTAGAAATAATTGAAACAATGAACGCGATACATATAGTGACATATTGACTTTGCATGTTATTTATTCAAATAAAAAACATTAGAAAAACATGACACATGATACACCTCAAAAATATTTAATGACTAAAAAGGGGGGAATAGATCTACTCACAGGTTGCGAAAAACTAATCCACGAGAATTACCGCACGAGTATACGAGGTAAATCAAATGATCATATAACCCTAAAATAGATATAACAAATATTCTAAATAAACGGAACGATTAAAATTGGAACTAGTGAATCGAGTTCTTGATTTGGGGACTTTTGTATAAAATATTATTTTAAAAATTAATATATGTAAAAGTATTCTTAACCAATTTTTGTAGAAAGTAAATTAAATGATTATGTATATATAGATAAATGTACCTTGTTTATGATTTATTATTTTAAAGGGAATTAAATCTAGAATTAATTATATAATTAATGCCTTAAATATTCTTATAAAACTTTTCCAACAAAACCAAAGAAATACATTCGTTTTACCATACACTTAACAAATAAATACCCAATTACAGTTAAAAGTCTATATATGATTACTGGTGGGAGACCCGCACGTTGCAGCGGAGTCGACAGTACGAGGAGCATATCATAAACTTACCCGCAACACTTACTATCTGCTACACCCGTAAGGTAGATTACCATATTGATATATTTCTAAAATAATAAAGCTTACCGTATTGTTCCATTTTGTTGTTAGAGGTTCAAGAATTTCAAGTAACCAGATGAACTTATGTAAAACGATTTATATGATCAAAGAATAAATGTATGAACTCTATATTCATATCGTGTTAATATTAAGTACTTTTTAACTATTATCATCATATGAAAGCATGTATATGAGTAACAACGAGAATGAAGAAAGGTGTATCAATAACAACGAGAATGAAGAAAGGTGTATGAAAGAAAGAGCATTTAGTTAAATTATAAGTGTATATAATTATAGTTAAAGATCAAATACAAATAGGTCGAAGCGAAGGAAGAATTTTTTTTACTTTTTGAATTTTCTTTTTCCATATACTTGAGCATTATGTTCAGTTGCAAAATGTAAAAAAATAAAAATAAAAATCAATCGTGTATTCAATCTAGTAGAGTAATTATGTATTTACTCTAGTTGAGTAATCAATTATTCTTAGAGTAATTGTAATATTTTACTATATATTTTTCTAAAAAATAACTGACCTTTCTAATCTCAATAAGGTACAACACCAGTAATGTTGTATACACCACCACCATTAGTTATAGCAAAAAATTACCAACACCTTTCACATGTGAACAAATATCAACAACCAAAACTAATCATCATCAGCAGTAAAATCCGGCTCCAGTGGGTTTCGGTAAATTAACCAATTCTCTACCGGTCTTCACATTCGGGTTCCGGTGGACCCCACAAAGAGCATTGGCTACGAATTTCGACACCAAGAAGGTAGTACCAAGGCTGCGAGAACCCCCATCACCATCACCGCCAGCGAGTTCCATTTCTAGCTCCTCCTTATGCCGTTGCTCGATCATTTTCCGCTTGCAATGTCTCCGCCAAGCGGCCTGAATGAAACACGCTGCCCATGTCCGCCGCCACTGCTGCGAGTAGAATCTAAAGGTGTGTTGCACCTGTCGGCTGTGCAGCCGCCTGAATTGGCCAATTGAATTATTTATCTTGTCCACGATCCTGTCATAGTTCATGAAAACGGGTCAAGTAACGAATATTAGCTAAAAGGAATTAAGTCAAACGTGTCAAACAAGTCAAAGTCAGCCAAAGATGCTTTTAATTTTCTTACGAATCACAGAGTCTAGAATAAACTGTTTTGCCAATGCATCACGACTCAAGGCTGCAGCCGCTGGATCCAGTGGTTTTGTAATATTTCCGTCTGGAGTTACGATAACACGCTCACATAAAGATTGTTCAAGTGCTTTCGCATCACACCTGATAAGAAACATGTATAGCTGAGATTACTTTCGTATTATATGTCATTAACGACTAATCAAATTGCATAATGACAGGTTGAGTTGATTAGATTCGGACACGAGTAGCTCGGCTGTTGTACAAAGATGACAGAGCGATTTTTCGTCTTTCACTTTAGAAGAATCAAACTCCTTTCCCTTGATGAAGTCAACGTCTCGAAGATGAAGAATCACAGCTACAACACGGAATATCGCATCCTACAAAAGTGCAAACAAAAGATTATCTTTTAGACGTTGGTTATTTACCCAGATGGTAATTGAATACGTTTACTTTTGAGTGAGTTTACTTTTTTCAAACTGGTCAACCCGTTTCATCATGTTTGTTACCTGGTCATCTTGGTTGATTCCCACAACATCCATAGCATTTCGTGTTTCCAAATACTCTCTTCCATCGTCTATATTCGCTACTTCATAGCAATTAGTCGGATTCAAATAATGAAATGTAAAAACCATAGTCCACTCGACACAATATTTTCAGTAACCGAATTCACACGTATTTCCAAAAAAAATGAAGTCACCTCGGGGGGTGCTGCACAGAGCATGTAAAAACAATGGTAGTTCCTTTCAGGATCCGACACTTGGCAAACTCGTGATCTTTGTAGAAGGTAAGTTCTAACCGCAGCTCCGGATATCTTCCCTTGCTTGTCGAATTGGATCTCGACAAATTTACCAAAACGACTGGTACAAACACTCTGTCATGTGAACTTTCCTGTAAATTAACTTTTAATTTACTAAACAAATGTATCTAAATGTGTTATTATGCGGACTTTTAACCTGGAATTGTTGTTCTTCACCGTTTTCGCATTCCAAAGGCTTCCAGAACTGGATTTGACTGTTAAATAATGTCATTAGTATCTAAAAATTTAATAAAATAATCATTATTTTTTATCACTCACCTCTAGTAGGAATGCCCGCACGTTGCCGCGAGTTTTTTTTGGCCACACCGTTCTTCTTCATAAGTTTCGCCGACTTCGGTGGACTTCATTTGAAACTTCAACTTCTTCGTTTGAGAGTCGATTTAGAAACATAATTCGTAACATAAAAACATATTTATTAACTTAATCATATTTATCTTGTCTTCTTCGTTTGAGAGTCGATTGGTTTTTCAAGACACTATTGGTTGAACCGATGAACTGAGATCAATCGGTTCAGTTTGGTTTTTGGTTTAGTTTTGTTATGCTTCTTAAAAATGCTTTAATGCATCCTTATCACCCCCTGTATCTGCATCTGCAACCCTCCTTGGTGTAAAACCGTTGTAATAATGGCCATTAGTCAAACTTTTTTCTCCGTAAAAAATAGGCCAATACTACAGTTTGAATCCCCGAACAAGATGGTAAACTTCACAATCTTTCTGGTCACAAACAATGGGAGTCTTAATTCAAATTTTAACAAAAAGTCATAAAGATAAAAATAATTATGCTGAAGTAATCAAATACAAGATTATGACAAATTTGCTTTAAATTACTTTAATCAAAGGTAATTAATGCAGCACTCAATCACATTCTACAAACATTTAATAAAAAAAAAAAGAATATCTCAACAGATTAAACAAGAATTACAATCTTGAAGCATTAAGGATCCAAAGCTCTGAAACATATATATGAAAATTTGTATAGAATAAATCTCTAAATAAAAGGAATATTATTCTTTAAATCCCATGTTAAATCTACTGCAAACTCAAACAATCTTGAAGCACAAATTAACCACAGTAACCAACTGACAACTGTATCATGTGAACAACACAATGAAAGTTTGTTTTTTACTTTTTTGGTTACCTTTGAAATCAATGTTATATGAAGGAGAGGATAACTCGTCCTTGTCAAATCCCGGGTCAAGAACCGACACTGGAATCGGTAAAACTACGGCTGAACTCGGCGGTGACTCAGTGGCGGAGGCGTTATTCATCTCCGTTATGCTATGTAGCAGCTTATCACATCTCTCTAACAAAAGTTTTCCATCTTTGTAACCATTCCATTCTGTAAGCATTGTCAGTCACTTTGTCCAAAGCAGTGGCGTTAGCAGCAAAGAATGCCTGAAAAAGACAAAATCTTAAAAAATCATTGACCTGCGTTGTCTCTTTGTCGCTTCTGTTGGTTTGCTGACATGGCGTGTGTCCTTTTCTAACCATCAGAAGTAGAATCTGCCAATGAATTTTGACCAGGAACCTACAGAACAAGGGCAATTTCATATATAACCGAAACCTTGCATAAAATCATCCTGATGCAGCCAAAGAAAAATTATTCAAATATACAGACACCCATTTCACTAAATACAATTTACAATACCCTTGTCTTTTTCTTGAAATCAAAACTATCATCATATACAAATGCAAGTTACAAATGAAGGAAATGAATGTCACAGGTTATACAATAAGTAACTGGTGAAAAATTATAGATTTGCAAATGCATACATATATAAACTTGAACATGAACTCACAGGTACACATAAGAGCAGCCGACGATCCCAGAGGCGGGTATCCGGGGAATGACCCATGGTAAATTGAGAAATATCTGTGAATTTGTTGCTATTCCATGTCCCTTCATTCTACAAAAGATAAATTATAATAATAACAATCGTAATTTAATACAAGATTCAAAAGTGGGACCTTTGATTAATTAGCATCTCTTTTGAACCCGTTCTAATTCAGAATCGTACCTTATAAGGACCAACATAGCATTCATTTCCTAACATATCTTGTATCATCCCACGAAACCGAACTAACCAATTCGCTTGAACCCATTTAACCGTTGAATGAGTCAGAATCGGAACCTAAAAAATTATCATCAAATACTCAAATCAATCAACAATATTTAAAATAAAATCAGCACCCGCAAAACAGCAGAGTGATTTAAAAAAGTAGTCACAATCATAAACCCTAGAACGTCGTCGTTTTGAAATTCATAAACCTTAGAATCACCTGACTGACGGCTTCGTTTTGAAAAGATATTCTCGAAATAGATCTGATAGGCCCCAATCTTTACCGTCAAATGATGTCGGATCTGCACCAGTTTCCACCGCCTTCTCAAACATTGATCGGACGGCCCCGAGAGGGTTAATAAAGCAATCGTATTGACGTCCCACCATATCCAGATACATCAAATTTCTTCTCACATAAACGTACTTCAAACTGTCGAATCATTGAAACCATCGTCGCCACCGTTTGATCCTTAACCGCCGTTGAATCATTGCCATCGTCTCCTTTGGATCTCTTCTCGCTCTCATGTGTGTGTGGATTCAATTCAAGGATGGAGACTGGAACGAAGGGTCTAATTTTCGTGAGGAAGGGCGTGTCTTAAAGGAATTGAAACGATCTAACTGAAGCTCTTCATTTACGTGCTATTATATTA
The DNA here is from genome assembly GCA_030545235.1 of Helianthus tuberosus. Classification (NCBI taxonomy): domain Eukaryota; kingdom Viridiplantae; phylum Streptophyta; class Magnoliopsida; order Asterales; family Asteraceae; genus Helianthus; species Helianthus tuberosus. Next base: position 104,835,501 of record CM060361.1, on the reverse strand, counting down.
GGGTTCCTTTAGAATTGCTGGTATGAAACGTATCTGGGAATTAAATTGGTGTAGTGAATGAGGTATGAATGAGCAGTAACAATTGATGGAGGAAATAGGAAAGAACTGAATTCGTTTGTGGCTGTAGAGATTCAATCATAAAGGTAGATTGAAAGAGAACGATTCAGGTGAAGGGTGAAGAAACTGATGATATAAAGGTAGATTGAAAGAGAACGATTCAGGTGAAGAGGAGGATAAAATGGGAACAAAAATATAAAAATATAGGTTTTATTTAAGACTATTAGTCTGCCATCATAAAAAATAGGTGTTAAATTACTTTTGTGTCCATTGGAGATGTATTATATAGTTATAAAGATATATGAGTTTCTTGATTAACAAAGATGTTATAGAAAATAGTAGCATATTATATAAGTAAATATTATTATATTTTGTGACTACTAAATCTTGACAGTTTTAAGTAATCAAATAAATAAATTCTATCTACTAGGAAGTTAAAACAAATCAAATGAGATTACTATTTTAGTCACAATGAGGTTTTTTTTTTTGTAATAAATGAATTAGTCACTTTTATAAAAATATTACATCTAGTTTTACAATTTGTTTAATCTATATTTTATAATCAATTACAAAATTAAACATGAAACTTGTCAAAATTCCACACTAAAAGAACTTCAAAAAAATTGAGAACATATATCTTGGGATATAACATTTTCATAAATTAGTAATTTTCCCATAATTTATAAACTAATATAATATGCTAGAACTCATAATAAATCCATAACAAGTCCGAAAATTCCAAAAATTTCCATGAAGTACTAATATGTGATAATAATCAGTATCTTAAAATCAAATTTATAAAAACATTTCTCTAGGATTAAAAGCCCTAAAATAAAATGTTCAAGAACCCTAGTTATCATGAAACTAAATTCTAATCATAATGAACTCTATCATGGAAATGGATAGAGGGGTTTTGTAGGGCACCAAAAATTAATAAGATTAGGATTAAGAATTACCTAATTTAATTGAGAATTGAAGGAGAAATCATGAGATGAAATTCCACGCCCTAGATTAGTTTTTCACTTGAATTTACGAAATTGGATACTTGTTTGCAAGTTTGGAGGGTTGAGAAAGGCAGAGTGATGCTCTAGAAAGAATTTGTTTGGTTGTGGATTTATTTTGTTTCAAGTAATGAATTTTGACAATGGGTGTTTAGTGTTCTTGGTGTTTAAATGGAGACTTGATTATGAATTAAAGAATCTGTTGGTGCAGTTGTCTGTCGACTTCATCTTCGTTCGAGTCTTAGATTAGAACTGATAGATCAGGACTTGTAGTATGAGAAATTTAGGGTTTTGAATACTGTTTTAAGCTGATTTCACTTGAAACATGTTATTTCGCTTGAAAGTAACAAATACCATTTCAAGCGAAATCAACATAAGTGATTTCGCTTGAACTGACATTTGTCACCTTCAAGCGAAACCCCATCTCTATATATAAGTCTAAAGCGAAATCAGTTGTATAATTCTTGTTTCCGACGCCGAGGTGCTGTCAAAGTGTCTCCAAGTCTGTAACCGTGTTTTGAGCAATACAAGAGACAATTAATAGTGATTCTAGTGTTATACAAGCTAAACAAAGACAGAGACAATGAATTCCGCCTCTGATTCTGTCTGAGCACTCTTCTGATCGATTCATTAGGTCGTTTCACGATCCTACATGTGGTATCAGAGCTCAGGAGGAAGAGTTCTTACTGTTTAGCTCGTTTTCGTTGGAAAATTCTGATTTCTACACCTTCTTTTCACAATTAATCAAGTTTTCACAGTTAAAATGGACTGATTTTCACATATAGTGTGCGAAACATTAAATTAACAAACCCTTGAAAGAATCAGACCTAAAATCGGCCTAGAACTTGATCAATCTTGCCAAAAACAGATCGAAATGATGATGTCAGCAACATTTCAAGCGAAATTAGTAGGTTAATTCCACTTGAAATCATTATTCCGCTTGAAAATATCATCAGATTCCGCTTGAAATCAGTGATTCCGCTTCAGTGTGGTAATTCCGTTTGAAATAGCACTTAATTCCGCTTGAAGAGTGCTATTCTATTTGAAAAAACTAATTCCGCTTGAAACCGTTCAAGCGAAATCAGTGTTTTTGCTTTAAATCTTAATTTCGTTTGAAGTGCTTGTGCAGGTAATCTCGCTTGAAGTGATCTCGCTTGAAAGAATCTGATTTCATTTGAAAGTGACTGTTTTGATAAACGTGTTTCCGAATCATGGATATAAATTTCTTTAATATGGAAAATAAAACAACTGTATTAAAGAAAGAATTTGACTCGTTTTCAAATTGTCCACGTGAAAGTACAAAGAGCATCATTGAGAGATATAGCCATCTTGTTCATTCAATGTCTGAGATGGGTTTAACCAAAAATCCAAATGAATGGGTTGAGAAATTAGCCAATTCTTTACCTCAAAAAGAATGGGACACATATCTGGTGGGTTTAAAAAGAACAGGAGAATACTATGGATTGTCAATTTCTCAATTCATTAAGAAGATTGAAGAACAAATGGAGAACAATGCTGTGAATAAGAAAAGTCAAGATGGAAAATCCATATTAAAAAGGAGCAAGAATAAAAGTGTCTAAGTGGGAGAGGAACAGACTGAAGAGATTTCGGTCTTGAAAGATGAGAAGAAAAATGATGAGAAACAGATTCTTGAAATGTGTGAAAACTATGAGAAATTGAAATCTGAAAATGTCAAACTGTTAAGTGATTTGGACAGTTTGACATTAGAAAACAAAATTTTGAAAGAAAAAGATAAAGAGTTTGAAAATGACAAATTAAAAATTGAAAAAGATTTTCGAAGTCAAATGAAGGTTTTAGATGATGAAAAATATGTTATTTTTAAAAATAATCTTGAAAAACAGATTGAAATAAATTCTCATCTTCAGAAAATCATTCGACTTGAAAATGAAGCTGAAATTGCTCGGAATAAAATTGATGAGATTGAAAAGAAATTGAAAGGTTTTGATAACTCATCAGTACCAGATTATATATGTCCAAAACCGATCAATTCAGTTCCAATAAGTGACAATGTCACAAATTTTGACAAAGTCAAAATTGAAGATTGTGATGAGAAAACTGATGATGATGAGAAAAGATAAATATTTTTGAAATTAAATGAAATGTTTCAAGAAACTGTTTTACATTCTACTGAGAAAGGTAAATGCTCAACGCAAAAACCTGTAAAGAAGAATGTGGAACAAAAACAAAAGGATAAAAAGCCGAAAAATCTTCAAAAAGAAAATAAAAGCTCATCAGTTCAATCATCCAATCGTGATAAAAAACCACAAAAATTGGAAAATCAAAACTCAAAAACTGTTGGTAATAAGTGGTGCAGGTTTGACCACAGTGCTCAAAAGCCAAATCCAGCATACAAGAGAAGAGATGGATATCACCAAGCCAAACAATGTTATGATCTGAATGTTTGGGCAGAAGTTGGTGATTGGTACGATAACAGAGTGTGTTACATTTGTGGTATGAGAGGACACATTGCTGTTAACTGCCAGAATTGGAGTTATGAGACGAGAAGATGCTTTGAATGCAATATCAAAGGTCACATTGCCAGATATTGCCCAATGAGATCAAAGGGAAGATCGATGGCTGAATCTCAGAAAATGGTAAAGAAACCAGTCAATGTCAAAGCAAAGCCCAAAGAACAAAAAGTTCAAGAACAGAAAGTTCAAGAACAGAAAGTAAAGCTTTCGCAGGGGCAAAAAGACAGACTGAGGAAAAAGAGGAAGAAAGCGAGAGAGTATCTCGAAAGGATTTTGTCCTCGGATACAACTGGTAAAACAGATAAAAGTTTTGATAAATCGTCTTGCTGGCCAAAGAATGACAAATCAAGCAAAACGAATTCATCAGATACAAATCTGAGGACAGAGGAGAGAGAAAAGAAAAAGAAAGTTGGTGGTGATGAATTTGTTTCTTCGGAAACAAAGGAGCCACGTTTTGGCAATGAATCTGACTCTTCAAAGTTAGACAAGCCAAGTTCAGGCGACGAATCTGGTGTGGTAAAGCCAGAAGAGCCGTGTGTTGAGGTAAAAGTTGAGAATTCTAGTTTAACAATGGATGATGCAAATTTTCCACCATTGTTGAACAAGAACTCAAAATCACCCAAAGACCGTCAGGCTTGGGTGAGTCTTTTTAAATAGAAAAACCTGACTTGCCGGAACTCCCAAGTTGGTAATTGGGGAGTAGGTATCGGCATCTTTCTTGAGAAATTCACGAAAGTGATTTTGTCTTACATGAGGTAAATCAGGGACATTAAGTTGTACTTGATTTTCTACAAGTGGTTGTGTTGAAAATTTGATGAAATTTTCAAGTGATTGAAAAAAATAAGGTGATGGAATATCCCCATGTTTGAGAAATGACTCACAAAACTAATTTTTCGGAAAAACCATTTCGATTAAAACAAACTTAAGTGTTTTGAAATCACTATGGGAAATTGTTTTGTTGTCAGGGGGAGTTCTGATTGTTTATGCCAAGTGAATGGAGAATTGAAGTAATTCTCATCATGTTGTCACTTTACCTTGTACAGTTTGTTTTCAAATTTTCCCAGAAAATCAAAATTGAGCCATATTTTGATTTTAGGGGGAGTAAAAATTAAAAAAAATTAAAAAATTTGAAAATCCAAAAACATTTGAAAAATGCAAAAATGAGTTTTGTTGTACAAAAGAGGAAATGATAGTAGATCAGTTGGACTGTCACAGCATGCTAAAGAAATGAAAAGATAAAATGTGATAAACGGTCTCACAAAGGATGTGACGATTGGCTCAGCTAGACCAGTAGATTTGCGATAACGATACAAACCTAAATGTAAAAGCCTAGTTCTAGTGGGAAACTTGAAAAGAGTTTGGTATTGCAATATGAATAACCAGCTCAAGATAAGTTGGTTATAGTTTATGAAATCTCTTTTCCATGAATCTTAACCCAAAACATTTGTTTAAGTAAACCAAATTGTAAATTGTTCTCGTAATAAAACTTGTATGGTTTATATCATTTAGTAAACATCGTTGCGTGTCTTTGTTTAAAAATCGTTCGTCCAAGTGAACTAAATAACGCCACGGAATGTAATATGATAGAAGCACTTATATATAAGAAGTACCAAGGGCGTATCTACCATGATTTTATCACATTACACCCGTCCCGTTATCTAATCACATACCAAAAACCAATCATTCGTTCAATTCGTTTAACTTATTTAAATTGTTCAAATCATTCAAAATCGTTTGATCGTTCAAATCATTCTCGTTTTAATTGTGAAAACTACTTTTGGTCATCTCGCGGAATACATTCAAACCTTCTCAACTCGTCCATCGTTCAACTCGTATTAACAAACCACCAAAGGGTAGGTTAACAATCATCAGGTTTTGTCGTTACCCACATATCCCCACACATAACCATGGTGATAGTTCGATAATGGGATTTGTCAGATCCTATGGTACCATAACATACTACTGGTCAGCTTGATCATTGTTAATGAATGTTATTCGTTATGTAAATACGTCCCAACTAGTTTGTTCACATTATCGAAAATCTTTATCTTTAATATAAACCATGTATTCGTTTTAGAAATCGTCGAAATTGTTTAACACATATGAATCACCCCAAAACAAACGAAAACAATAAAATAGGGGAACTATGTACTCACATTGAAGTGCAAAGTATCCTCGATTAAAAAAACTTATCAAAGCTCGGGCAAACCAAGGAAATCAAATAGCACCTAGTAATTGGATCGCTAAGTTAAAAAATTGACACCTAAATCGGAAGATCGGGTAGAATGAGGTCTCCTAAACCAAATGAGTATTGGAACTCATGTGATATGGTTTAACAAAGCCTACATTCTAAATCGGAACCTATCCTAAGTGCTTACGACCCGTTACGACCCATTAAGGTAGCTTATGCTACTTTATCGCTTTGTTCGCGCGAATGCTCATTCGAGACGCCTAACTAGTCTTATGACAACTATTATATGCCCTAACATGTCTAAATATGTTGCATAATCAGTTTAAGTGACAAAATGAAAGATACATATGCTTATAATCAAATTATGCATGAAAAAGGCATTTTGGTGATTTTCCTAAGGCATATAAACTACCTATCACACAACTAATCAAACTAAGTGACCATAAGGTATAACCTCGGAAGGTTATTCTCTATACAACTATGGTCACAATATATGCTTGGTTGGATCCTAATGATCGACCAAACGGGTCGGGTTCAAAAGTCTAAGCGGTTGTCAAGACCGCTTGACTTACGACCCTATATAAGCACTAGACTAAAAGTGACGAGTTAAACATGTTTAAACATGTTTAACTAAGTTAGAAAACAGGTTTGATATCAAAACAAAGTGTTTTGATACCTGAAAATATTTTCATCGCAAAATGCGCATAATCGGCATTTTGACTGAAACCTTGCCTCGTTACTTCGACTAATTGACGTGGTAATCAGTAGGTATAGTCACAAGGGACTATAACCATCGTGATTACGCTCACGTTGCAAAGTTCAAACGAACTTTGTGTTGACCAATTCATGGTCAAAGCAGAAAGTCAAACATTGTTTAACTTTCATGCTTAAATACATAACTAAGCATGAAAGAAGCTTACAAAAGGTCCAAGCTTGAAGATTAGAATAAGAAAACTAAAGAATGAAGCCTTCAACCAGAGGGATAGCTTCACTTAGATCAGATTTGAGATCAAGAGCAAATGAGCAAGCAATGAAGGTTGAAAACCCAAGCTATTTATAGGAATCAAGAAGCCATAGGATCATTCCATGTGTTAGGAGGCTCAATCTTGACCTTACACTTGTTAATCCATGATTGGGCAACTTGCTAAACACATAAACCAGTTCATAGAATTGAAACACTAAGGATTAAAACTAGGATTCAGCTGCTGTTTGCTGAAAAATGGTAACTCTGGAAAAGCTCTATGTCCCTTGGCGCGCCAGGATCAACCTGGGCTGGCGCATGGCGCGAGGCTGGTCAGTTATAAGTTTCCAGTTTTGGCAGAAATGGTCCCTGCATGCTTAAAACTTGATTTTCGACACGTTTAAGCCTCGTTAACCCCATTTCAAGGCTCTACAATGATATTAAAGCATAGGGAACATGAAATATGTTTCAAAACATCTCGGATGTCGGTTCATTTGGTCGTACGGTCACGTTATTCGGTTAATTACGATGAAAACTCGAACGGACGCGAAAAAGATTCAAATTACGCGATGAGTGGTATTTTTGCACTCCGATCATTAAAATAAAATATTTTAATGATTACACAAATTTTTGGATGTCCGGTTATGTTCAGAACGTAAGATATGCGCGTAAATGCAAACTTATGCACTTTTTGACGCTTTTAGTCCCTTTTGATCAAATAAGCATATTTTCGCATAACGAACCCCTCAAAGCCTATTTCTAAGCTATGTAAAGGATATTTAGGGTATTTTTAGCTTATGATCAAGTTCTGGAATGTTCCTCGCATTAAACTGATTACGTTTACGCATTAGTTTGCGTATAACTTTCCAGAAAGCGATTTAAAACTTGAAATCGAACTAGAATCAAATCGTAAAATCGTCAAACCCAAATACACAAACATTAACAGCAAAACACAACGTTTCATTGATAATTGATATTGTTTTACATCGTACATCGTTTATAGAGCACAGTTGTCACAGTCTCCCCTATTTTAGGAAATTAAGTCCCGAAATTTTAACTAGAGGAAACTTGTGAGAACAAATGTGGATATTTCGCTTTCATTTGGTCCTCATGTTCCCAAGTAAACTCTGGGCCACGTTTGGACTCCCAGCGAACTTTGACTAATCGTATTCGTTTGTTCTTCAATCTCTTGATTTCACGGTCCATTATCTCCACAGGTTTCTCGACAAAGTGCATCGTATCATCAACTTGAATTTCGTCGAGTGGAAAATGAAGATCAGTATTGGCTAAACACTTTTGTAAATTGGACACGTGGAATGTTGGGTGAATATTCCCAAGTTCAGGAGGTAGCTCTAGTCGATAGGCAACCTTTCCAATTCTTTCAACAATCTTAAATGGTCCAACATATCGAGGTGCAAGTTTTCCTTTATTTCCAAATCTCACCACTCCCTTCCAAGGGGACACCTTGCGTCGCATATCCGCAAAACTCTTTTGACGGCTTCTAGCTGTCAGGAGATTATCGCGAATTTTCTTGATTTTATATGTCATTTCCAGAATGAGCTCAGGTCTAGTAAGCTGAGCTTCACCAATCTCATTCCAACAGACAGGTGAACGACATTTTTGGCCGTATAAAGCTTCGAACGGTGCCATATTGATGCTAGCATGATACCTATTGTTGTAAGAGAATTCGATCCACGGTAGATAACCAATTACCACCAAAGTCTATCACACATGCTCTAAGCATATCCTCCAATGTTTGTATCGTCCTCTTGGATTGTCCATCTGTTTGGGGATGATAAGCAGTGCTTAGATTTAATTGGGTTCCCATAGCAGATTGCATGGTCTTCCAAAAGTGAGATGAAAATCGAGCATCACGATCGGATATGATATCCAATGGAACACCATGACGAGACACAATCTCATCAACATAAATCTTGGCAAGTTTATCAGCAGATAGATCCTCACGAATCAGTATAAAGTGAGCTGACTTCGTTAATCGATCAATGACTACCCAAATAGCATCGTGACCTCTAGATGTGTGCGGTAACTTAGTGATGAGATCCATCGCAATGTTCTCCCACTTCCAAACCGGTATTTCTGGTTGTACAAGCAAACCAGATGGTCGTTGATGTTCAGCCTTGACTTTGAGACAAGTTAGGCATTTCGGTACATACAAGGCAACATCCTTTTTCATACCAGGCCACCAGTACTGAGTACGAAGATCCTTGTACATTTTGTCAGCACCAGGATGAATAGAATATCGAGACTTATGAGAATCGTCCATCACTAAAGTGCGAAGATCGTCTTGTTTCGGAATCCACAAACGATTCTTGAAATAGAGTAACCCATCGTCCTTCGTTTCGAGTTTAAGCTCTAGTTGACGTGGTAATTGTCACACCCCAACCGATGGCGGAATCATGGGGGCGCGGCACTAGGCGAATCGGATTGCTCAGGAGAATCCATAACTACTATTTTGTGATAATAATTAATGCGTTCATTATCCCATACTAATAAACAATCATAATCACATTCGTCGTCACAGATTACATGTTCTCTCGAACAATACAAATCCGACAACCTAGGTTTTAGTTGAGTTTCTAGACTTCCTAGCTTGATTTGATGTAGACTGTGACTAAACCTGCAACATACGTTAAAATAATATCAATACAAAAGTATTGGTGAGTATACAGGTTTGATATGTAATAGTGTAATAGATAAAAGCTGCGAATTTCCATATACATAAACGTAATACACGACATATATACTCACAAAACTGATACTACCAGCTAAGTCCTCGAGCTTCGATCGCGATTGCTAAACTAGGCCCCGTTGGGCGCAATAGTACTATACTAGTCATGGTGGGACGTCGCGAGTATAAGTCCTAGCACATATGTAACTAGCATCACGTATAATTATGCACGTAAGTCATTCCTAAGTGATAAGTAGTTTAAGCATTTGATGTGATTCGATTTGATAGCAACGTATGTTACACCTAAAAGTGCAAAAGCAAAAAGGGGTTCAAGTATACTCACAGTGCGTATTCGGTAAGTAACACCACTTGGTTGGATTGGTGGGAAAGTGTTTGAGATTACCCCGATTACAGATCGATTGCGTGAGCGTTTGATAGCGCGTTAAATGGTAGCTAGAGAACCAAGAAGTGGGCGATAATCCGGTCGGATGCCGGCCCGTTCGGATGGGCTGCTGCCCGATCGGATGGGCTGCTGCCCGATCGGCTGGCAGCCTGTCCGATCGGCTGACAGCCTGCCCGATCGGATGGCGACCCGCCCAACTGACATTCGAATAATTTTGAAGGTTCTTCGGCGGTTTTGATCGGGACGGTGTGCCTTCGTGCTAAACAACTGAAATTCCATCAAGTCCGACTTGTTCTAACGGCCGGGAACCACCTCGTTCCATCAGATCTGACCGTTCTTGACGGTTTTTTCCCTTGTTTAATCTGAAATCACATGTTCTTTGATTAGGTAACATAGATTTAGGCAAGATAGTTATAAAACATGTGGAAATCACTTAGATCTGAGCTATTCATGGTTAAATGAGGTCACACTTTGAAGTTCAAAAGAACTCTTGATGACATCATCTTAGAACACCTCAAATTAGTAGATTTCATGGTTAAAAGTCGAGATTTAAAAGATAGAAAGGTGTAGAATTGCGTGTAGATCATAAAAGTACAAGAATTTGAGTGAAAACTTACAAGAATCGCGAGAAATCGAGAGAGAAGGACTTCAAGGCATGCTGGTCGAGTGAGAGCTCTACATCAGCGAAAATGATGGGAGGTTGGAGGTATTTATAGGCAAGAGAGGAGAGAAAGGAGAATGTGGCCGTCCGTTTGGCTGGCCCATCCGATCGGCTGGCCCATCCGTTCGGCTGGCCCATCCGTCCGGATGGCTTATCCGTTCGGATGTCCTTCGGCAAGCTACGTTTTGGCGTTCCGTTTTATTCGTTAAACATCGCGATTGTTTGATTACACCTTTTTATCCATATTTTCATATATTTATTATAATTAATCACAAAAGGTTGTATATACGTATCCATACTTTCAAATATTCGGTGCGATAATCGAGTTGCGCGTGGTCGCGGGTGCGCTTTCGAGTTTGCGATGTGTGGTGCCACAATGACTGACGAGGTACTACTTGCTCGTATTGCCATTATCGTCACGACGGCTGGAGGGATAGTACTCACCCGAAACTCTTTGTTAGTGTTAATTGTTTGCGTTGTGACACATCATGGCTATCGAGGAGGGTAGAATAGGGCCTCACTCAAAGTCATCGTGAGTGCTAGAATTTGCGATGCGATATAGCGTTAAAATATGTGAAAATATGCGATTATATTGCGAAATAGCGATGTATGCGATATAGTTACATTATGATCTGAATCTCTGGTGCTAGGCGTAACGAGTGTAGTGAGTAGTAACAATGCACGAAAGTGCGGGTTGTTACAGTAATTCCTTACCCTATCAAGTCTTGTGTAACACAAGTATGTTGAGCTTGAGAGATGCGAGTTTGAATATCGGATTGAATTCGAACACAATGTAGCTTAACTCGCTCCTTTCGACTTAGCGCATCGGCTACGATATTCGCCTTACTAGGATGGTAGCGAATCTCGCATTCGTAATCGTTTAGGAGTTCAACCCAGCGTCGTTGTCTCATGTTAAGCTCCTTCTGATTAAAAATGTGTTGGAGACTTTTGTGGTCTGTGAAAACCACACATTTCGTGCCCTAGAGATAGTGTCTCTAGATTTTGAGTGCAAAAACCGCAGCACCCAACTCAAGATCATGAGTGGTGTAGTTCTTCTCGTGAACTTTCAATTGTCTTGAAGCATAAGCTATAACTTTACCTCGTTGCATAAGAACATAACCAAGGCCCAGATTCGACGCGTAACAATAGACAACAAAATCATCGTTTCCCTCTGGTAAAGATAAAACAGGAGCATCACAGAGTTTTTGTTTCAAAGTTTGGAAAGGTTCCTCTTGTTTAGGTCCCCACTCAAAAGGCTTATTCTTCTGAGTCAAAGCAGTAAGAGTAACTGCGATCTTCAAAAAGTTCGAAATGAATCGACGATAGTATCCAGCAAGACCAAGAAAAGAGCGAACTTCTGTAGGTGTAGTAGGTGTGTTCCAATCATTAATAGCAGCTATTTTGGAAGGATCCACATGAATACCCTGCTCGTTAACAATATGACCCAAAAATTGAACTTCCTTTAGCCAGAATTCACACTTGGAGAATTTGGCAAACAGTTGTTCCTTCTTTAGGAGTTCCATCGTCAGACGAAGGTGTTGTTCGTGATCGGCTCGAGAGTTCGAATAAATGAGAATGTCGTCAATGAACACAATGATGAACTTGTCTAAATAAGGTTTACAAATCCTATTCATTAAGTCCATGAAGATAGTTGGGACATTTGTCAAACCAAAAGGCATGACGGTGAACTCGTAGTGTCCATATCTCATGCGAAAAGCAGTTTTGGGAATATCTTCTTCGAGTACACGAAGCTGATGATACCCAGAACGCAGATCGATCTTGGAAAAACATGTAGCACCTTGCAGCTGATCAAAAAGATCATCAATTCGTGGTAGGGGATATCGATTCTTGATGGTAAGCTTATTAAGCTCACAATAATCGATACACATTCTGAAAGACCCATCTTTCTTTTTCATAAACAAGACTTGAGCGCCCCAAGGTGAATAACTCGGTCGGATGAAACCTTTATCAGATAACTCTTAAAGCTGTTTAGATAACTCTTGAATCTAAGATGGTGCAAGACGATAAGGTGCTTTCGCAATCGGGTTGGCATTAGGTACAAGGTCAATATGAAACTCGACTTGACGAACTAGAGGCAAACCAGGCAGTTCATCAGGAAACACCTCTGGATAATCTCAAATAATAGGAATATCTTGAATACACTTGCTCTTGCCTTTCTCCTCTGTGACATGTGCCAGAAAAGCCACATATCCTTTTCGTAAATAACTTTGGGCTTTCGTACACAACATGAATTTCAAGCCATCCGATGGTTTCTCGCCTCGAACCTCTAGAACTTCACCAGAGGAAAGAGGAATACAAACAATCTTATCGAAACAAACCACCTCAGCATGATACTTAGTTAACCAATCCATCCCTATGATAATGTCGAAACTCCCAAGTTGCATCGGTGTGAGGTCAATAGGAAAAAGATGGTTATCGAGGTTCAATTGACAATCATGAATAACATAATTGAGTACAAGAGGTTTACCAGTAGCAACTTCGACAGATAAGGGTTTCCTCAGTTTAGTTCTAGGTATCGCAAGCAAAGGCTCAAATGATAATGATACAAAACTTCTATCGGCCCCAGAATCAAAAAGAACAGATGCAGGTTGATGGTTAACAAGGAACGTACCGTTAACAACCTCGTTGTCAGCATGAGCCTCGTTGGCGTTCAGATTGTAAGCTCGTCCACGAGCAGGATTGGCATTTGCGTTGGCATTCGGGTTCGCAAGCTTCAGACAATTGTTACGGAAGTGACCCATCTCTCCGCAATATAACATGAGCCAGGTGGGAATGGTCTAGCAGCGTTTCCCTGAACCTGTGCTGGATTCTGAGCAGCTTGATTCTGACCCAATCGACAAACGTTGGCCGTGTGCCCAAGTTTACCACAAGTGGTGCACTGTTTACAAGCTTGTTGAGTCGCATGATGACCATTACACCGATTGCAGTGAGGTGCAGTACCAGCATATGGTTTTTTGGCAGGAGGTTGTGCTGGTGGGTTCTGAGCGTTTTGATTGGTAACAGCAAAATTCTGCGAAGCCTTGCGCTTCCTCTACCTCCTTGATGACTCGCCCTTCTTCTTACCCTTTCCCTTTCCTTGTGTGGTGTCGGTTGACTGCTTTTTGTTACCCTTGCAGGTCAATTTACCCTTCCTGACTTGTGACTTAGTCAGGGTTGCAGCCAGTTCGATAGCTTGACGCACAGTGGTAGGATTACTACCAGTAACTATGTCTTGCACAGAATCAGGCAAACCATCTATATACCTCTCGATCGCTTTCTCCAATGGGGTAACCATAGTATGACACAATAAACTCAGCTCCTCATAACGATCCATATACGCACGGTGTTCTCCCCCATCTTGTTTCAGATCGTCGAACTCTCGTTCCAAAGCTCTTATTTCGTGACGGGGGCAGAACTCTTTCATCATGAGAGCCCGAAGCTCTTCCTAAGTTTGTGTCATCGCCACATCGGCACCCCTATCATGCATTACACCATTCCACCATGTTAGAGCACACTTCTCGAAAACACTGGATGCAAACTCAACCTTTCACTCATTCGGACACTGAACATGTCTAAATGTGCTCTCCAGACTCTCGAACCATTCTAGGAGCGCAGTTGCTCCTTGAGACCCATAAAAATTTAGTGGTTTATCCGAATTGAAAGTTTTGAAACTACACTGAGCATTGTTATTGTTGTTGCTCGCTTGATTGATCTGAGTTATTAGGTTCGGAATCACAGCAGCGATTGGTTGAGTGATAATAGCTGCGAGTTTGGCGTTAGTTTATGGTTGTGCATCTCGTCGAGGAGGCATATTCTAAAAAAACAAGGAAACATGAGAAACGAGTGAGATCGACAATTGGATAAACAAAAGAGGTATTGAAAACATCGACAAAACACAAGGAAGGTGATCATTCGTTTGTAACCTCAAACAGACAAATGATACACAGTGACTAATCAAAGTAAATGGGTCAATATAATGTATCGCGAAGACATGCTTTAGCCTATAAGTGGACACTCACCCCAAGAGTTCCCAGGTAAGAGTGACTGGTCCGATTATGTGGATTTGTATGAACACTCTAGCTTTAGACAGAAAACTCAGGATACATGCATCCACCCTTCCAGATTGCACGTGTTCACACTATCTAGACCCAAACTTTGACGAGATTTTGAAAACTTGGAAGGCATTAAGCCAAAAATGAATCATCCGAGGGTGGGTGATTATTATTGTTTTTTTAATTTTTTTTGGAAACTTTGAGGGTTCAAAACCATATAACAAATCATCTAAGAACAGATGATTGATTTTCAAAGCGGATTCGTTGTTATGTTCTCGTTGTGGTTATCACCTAAAGATAGGTGACGGTATTGTTTTAGAATCTAAACGCAAGAAACTCGCGTTAGGGTCCTAGAAAAGTTATAGTCTAGGTCAAAGCATTACTAATAACCTAATTCCCTATAACCATGAGCTCTGATACCAACTCTTCTGTCACACCCCGATCGCGTAAAACAACAAACCGCGGCGGAAACGTCAGGGAGTGGAGCGACAGAATTATTGTTTCACAACCATGGATTCAAAAGTTTCATTTTATTGAATTATAAATATTTACATTGTCTTAAAGTTAAAACAAACAAGTTCACATATCCACTATCTTCGTTATTAAGTCACTAAGGCCTCGTCCGGTCCTAAGTGAGCATGCATCCTAGTCGCATTCAACATCATTCAACACCACCTGAAACATACGTGAAAATAAAGTCAGCAAAGAAATGCCGGCGAGCACATAGGTTTCGTGAGAGTGTCGGATTCATGGCTCGTTTACACGTTGCAATACCTCGTTTGACCACAAGAGTCGTTAATTGAAAACCTTGTTTTGTAAAGAGTCTGGTATTGTAATATGAATAACCAGCTCAAGATAAGTTGGTTATAGTTTATGAAATCTCGTTGCCATGAATCTTAACCCAAAACATTTGCTTAAGTAAACCAAATTGAAAATCGTTCTCGTAATAAAACTCGTATGGTTTATATCATTTTGTAAACATCGTTGCGTGTCTTTGTTTAAAAATCGTTCGTCCAAGTGAACTAAATAATGCCATGGAATATAATATGATAGAAGCACATACATATAAGAAATACCAGCGGCGTATCTACCATGCTTTTATCACATTACACCCGTCCCGTTATCTAATCACGTACCAAAAACCAATCATTCGTTCAATTCGTTTAACTTATTTAAATTGTTCAAATCCTTCAAAATCGTTCGATCGTTCAAATCGTTCTCGTTTTAATTGTGAAAACTACTTTTGGTCGTCTCGCGGAATACATTAAACCTTCGCAACTCGTCCATCGTTCAACTCGTATAAACAAACCACCAAAGGGTAGCTTAACAATCATCAGGTTTGTCATTACCCACATATCCCCACACATAACCATGGTGATAGTTTGATAACGGGATTTGTCAGATCCTATGGTACCATAACATACTACTGGTCGGCTTGATCATTGTTAATGAATGTTATTCGTTATGTAAATACGTCCCAACAAGTTCGTTCACATTATCAAAAATTGTTATGTTTAATATAAACCATAGTATTCATTTTTGAAATCGTCGAAATCGTTTAACACATATGAATCACCCCAAAACAATCAAAAACAGTAAAGTGGAGGAACTATGTACTCACATTGAAGTGCAAAGTATCCTCGATTAAAAGAACTTATCAAAGCTCGGGCAAACCAAGGAAATCAAATAGCACCTAGTAATCGGATCGCTAAGTTAATAAATCGACACCTAAATCGGAAGATCGGGTAGAATGAGGTCTCGTAAACCAAATGAGTATTGGAACTCATGTGATATGGTTTAAAAAAAACCTACATTCTAAATCGGAACCTATCCTAAGTGCTTACGACCCGTTACGACCCATTAAGGTAGCTTATGCTACTTTATCGCGTCGTTCGCGCGAATGCGCGTTCGAGACGCCTAACAAGTCCTATGACAAGTATTATATGCCCTAACATGTTTAAATATGTTGCATAGTCAGTTTAAGTGACAAAATTCAAGTTTCATATGCTTGTAATCAAATTATGCATGAAAAGGGCATTTTGGTCATTTTCCTAAGGCATATAAACTACCTATCACACAACTAATCAAACTGTTGGGGCATCCGTCTGTCGTCTTCGTCTTGTATCGAGTCTTGTATAGAATTGTTTAGATTAGGGCACGAAATGTTGATTTCCCACGAAATAGACATGACATCTTCGTGGGGAATTAGAAAATTGTCATTTCGTGGGGAATCAGAAAATTGTCATTTCGTGGGGAATCAGAAAATAGCACTTTCGTGGGGAATCAGAAACACTATAAATAGGAGAGTCATCATGTCATTTGGTGGGGAATCAGAATATTGTACCGAAGTGCTGCCGGTATTTCTCGTGCTTGTAAACGTCATTCAATCAATAGAAAATACAGTTTAAAGTGTATTGCTTGCTGAATTGAACTCGGTTTCTTAGTTTCCACCTCTGAAACTGAGATAAACTCTTCTGATCGACTCGTTCGGGTCCCAAATCGATCCTACACAAACTAAGTGACCATAAGGTATAACCTCGGAAGGTTATTCCCGATACAACTATGGTCAAAATATATGCTTGGTCGGATCCTAATGATCGACCAAACGGGTCAGGTTCGAAAGTCTAAGCGGTTGTCAAGACCGCTTGACTTACGACCCTATATAAGCACTAGACTAAAAGTGACAAGTTAAACACGTTTAAACATGTTTAACTAAGTTAGAAAACTGGTTTGATATCAAAACAAAGTGTTTTGATACTTGAAAATAGTTTCGTCGCAAAATGCGCATAATCGGCATTTTGACCGAAACCTTGACTCGTCACTTCGACTAATCGACGTGGTAATCAGTAGGTATAGTCACAAGGGACTACAGCCATCGTGATTACGCTCACGTTGCAAAGTTCAAACGAACTTTGTGTTGACCAATTCATGGTCAAAGCAGAAAGTCAAACACTGTTTGACTTTCATGCTTAAATACATAAATAAGAATGAAAGAAGCTTACAAAAGGTCCAAGCTTGAAGATTAGAAAAAGAAAACTAAAGAATGAAGCCTTCAACTAGAGGGATAGCTTCACTTAGAGCAGATTTGAGATCAAGAGCAAATGAGCAAAGAATGAAGGTTGAATGTAACACCTCGAAAATTCACGTCCTATAATGTGTTGACACGTGTCATAGGTTTGAACGTGTGAACGAATGTTTTAGAAGGACTAAAGTTGTCGAACATGAAAAGTATGTGAATATACGAGTTCAAAATGTCAACAGTGAATAAATATACTTTATAATAACCCTACATGATGTTCATACCATCAAACGAATAAATCATGGATCATACGAAGCTAAAAGTTAGAGATTACAAACTACAGCGGTTAAATGTGTCAACATGTTTAAGTTATACCTCTGAGTGACCTTTTGACAAACCCGAAGCTTTGTAACGGTTAATTATGCTCACTAGAATGCACGATATAAATTTCATAAAGTTTCGTTATCGTATGAGAAAGTTATGATCAAATTCGTGTACAAGGGGTTAAAGCGTCAAACTACTAAAGTATGCCGATTCGTATGTTATCGGACCTCCCGGAATATGACCATCATTCAAACATACCCTATTTATACTTCTCATAGCTTAGATATAGGCTTTGAGGTGTTTAGTGCGCAAAAATAAACTTTTAAGTCATGCAGGGACTAAAAATGTCAAAAAGCGCACAAGTTTGCGTTTACGCGCATATCTCACATTCTGAATATCCCCGGACACCCAAAAATTTATGTAAACACTAAAATATGTTATTTTAGTGTTTGGCTTGATAAAATTCCATTTGTCGCGTCAATTGGTTCGTTTTTCGCGCCTGTCCGTGTTTCGTCGTAATTAACCGAACAACGTGACCGTATGACCAAACGAACCGACATCCGACATATTTTTGAGCATGTTTCATGTTCCCCATACTTAGGCATCATTATAGAGCCTTAAAAATCATTTAACGGGCCTTGGATGGGTCGGAAATGGCAATTGGAGGTACAGGGGCTAAAACTGTCAACAATTGTAAAATCCTGTTTGCTGGCCATAGCCTTGCGCACCTCAACACTGAGGTTGTTGCGGTGCGCAAGCACTCCCCCAGATGCAGAAAATCGTTTTCTGTTGACTGTTCAGTCTTTCAAACGGCATATGTTGCTTCTTTCACTTCATGGGCGACCCCTAAACATCCCTAGGCCCTTAGGAACATGTGTTGATGATTTGTGGTCAGTAATAGACTTACATGTCAACAATTTGTGGTGAAAAATCCACTATATAAGGCCCTTATGTTGCAACAATTGATCATGCCATTCCATCTGCTTTTGAGGGACTCTCTGGAGCTCAAGAACAGACCCTCATCATCCTTAGTCTTAATTAAGACCTTGGTAAGTGTCCTTAATCTTTCTTGATTAAGTTTTGCTTAGTAATTAGCTTAAAAGTCAACCCGTCGTAATTAACGGTTGACTTAGCGATTAATCACTAATGGTCCAATGATTAGTCGAATTGAAAGTAGTTATAAGTTGGTAATTATGTGGGTAATAAACCCTTAAAAGGGTTCCCCCTGATTCCCACTCTAACTAGGTCAAATGTCGGGTCAAACTTGTAAGTAAAAAGTCAACAGAATATTTAAATTCTAATTTATACATAATTAGCAATGTAGAACACCTACAACCTGTTTGATCATTAATATAACTTGGTAATTAGTGTAAGAACATGTCCAAACATGTTCAACCCGACAATTTAATGTATAGACCCGGTTCGGAACCAAAAGTCGCAAAGCTTTGACTTTTGCTTTGACTTCAGTCCTGACCCGTTTTGGTATGATTTAGAAATACCTTAGAGCTTCATTTGGACCAGGTTACATGCTAGTATAACCCTCTGTGATTATACACCTCGGTTCATTAGTTATCCGATTAATACGCATGATTCCGTTAATTGCTCATATGTTGACCATTATGCCCTTATTACCTTAAAACGTGATTTTTGGAAAAGTAAAAGAGTAGAAACCTTATATACTGATATATAAACTTGTACCCAAAGTTTGACATCAGTTTGGGTAGTAGTTTGAGAGTTATGCTCATTAGCGCAAATTGAAAGCTTTATGTTACTTAAACGGCGTAATTAGCGTATAGCCTAGTTAAGCCTACTTTTTGATATCAAAATCTTTACCCACTGATGTAATATATTATTTTGGGATTTTTGAAGATTTTTAATTAATTTTAGGCTGAGCATAACTCATAGTCATAGGCTTAATCCGGTAATTGTCGATTTTGCCCTTACGGGCTATAAAACGAGTTTTACATATCTAAATGACTCCAAACCTTTTGCTACTGATCTTAAATGTTAAATAAATTATTTTAAGCCTTCTGGAATAATAAAAATATCAGCTTTATGTGTAGAACCCGGGAACGGCTCTTAATCGCCTTATTAAGCGTTTTTAACGCATAGTATGTATTAAAACTATTTTAAACATACCCGGGTTGATACTGACGTGTGCGTATATATACATAATTTTTGCAATGAAATTACACACGATTGGGTTTTAAATTTATAAAAGTGATTATTACTTTTACATCAAAACACACATGAAAGAGGCAAGTGTACCCCGTCATATATGTAATAAAGTATCGGTAAGAACCAAGTATCGATCCAAGGAAATGGGCGGAGAAATAATACTAGACCTTTGTCACTAAACTACCGGTGAAAACATAGGTTTTGTTGATTTTAAACTAAACTAAAATAAGCATAACCAAATACATAATAAAAACATAATATAAAGTAGATAAAAAGCCTTGCTAAATACACAACCACAGCATGTCAACTAAGTCAGTTTTGGCACTAGAAGCATTCGGTCAATTTTCCAATTTAAAACAATTAGTATCCCTTTCGGGAATCCTAACATGACAATCATTCGGAAAGCTAAAACGATAAACACACTTTAACCACCTAAAATTGTTCTTTAACGTGCAATTGATAAATGTCTATGAAAATCTCTTAAAAATAAGTTAGTCAGCCGTTAGGATTATTCTAACCTCACTTAAACAAGGAAAGCGACACCGATAAACACAATGCAACCACCGAGATAAGCATAAACTAGATTAAATCACAACCGAGTTCATTTTACAAATCTTGCACAATAATTCACTAAGATAGCAATTTTGGCCTAAACTACTAACTAAGCTAACAAATCATGGCAAGAATTCATAACGACACCATCTAACCCGTTTAGGTCCTTACGTGACGGCAAGCTCTCTTGATTAACAATAATTATATTTTATTAAATCACTAACCATTTCTAGTATCATGATGCATACATTTAAACCAAGTTAAACTAGTTAACCAAATTCAAAGTTTACTAATACCAGATTAATTAAGCTTCATTTTTCAACTATCTTAACTAACCAAGCACCAATCATCCAACATAATTACTTATAATCAAGAATTCAATATCAATAACAAGGTTGCAAACTAATCATCAAAGATTAACATAGAAAATACTTCAAATGTCATTACAAACAAAGTTTAACAAACTAATGGTTATAATCTAGCAAGGGATTGTTGTGTTTTTGCCCAAAGGCTACAATAATACATAAATCATAATCTAAGTACTTGAAAGATTAACAAAAACATGGAAAGATTAGAAAATCAAACCATAAACAAGTACTAGACTAAGGATCCGGGTAGTAATCGAGCTAAACGAGACAATGTGGCTTGAATCCGGGTGAAAGCTAATGCCTCCGGAGCCTGAAAATCGCCTACTGAGCTCTCAAAAAATCCAGAATATCGAGCAGAATGTTTCTGCTGTGTTTTTATACTTTTTGCTGTTGCACGGTCGTTCTCCCTGTGGAACGACCGTTCACTTTATTTAATTATTGGAGATGGGTCGCCATACTGCATACGTCATCGGATCGTTGACCAGATCTGAAATGGCACGACCGTTCTTCGTGTGGAACGGTCGTTCAGTTCCGGGTTACATGTTGCACGCCAAGTCGCACCTACCGTTCGTTACCGAGACACTGTTAATTCACCGGACACGCACGGTCGTTCCTCAGATGGAACGACCGTTCTTCATCTGGTCGCTTGTATTCCTGGAACGCTCAGTCGCACAGGTCGTTCATCACCGAGATGATCAAGTTTGTCGGAGATGCACGACCGTGCCACAGGTGGAACGACCGTTCCACAGGCCCAGTTCAGAATCCTTAACAGAATGTCCGCAGCTTCGTCGTTTTGTCCGGAAAGTCCTCGTTTTTGCTATCATCTTGTCTGGAATGCAGTTTTAGGTCTGTAAACACAAATGTAGATAAATAAGTATCCGAATGACGGTTTTACGGCCAAAAACGCATAAAATAGGGGTAAAACGGGGGACTAAAATATGTGTAAATTAGAGTGTATCAAATCTCCCCACACTTGAACCTTGCTTGTCCTCAAGCAAGCTAAACTAAAAAGTAATAAAAGACATAAACAAATAAGAACGATAATTTACACACTATTTTATTGAAAACTAATATATAAACGGTTAGCCGGTTTGTCGAAAGACAACATCAAAAGATTCAAACCCAACAAGCATATGCAATTTTAAAAAGCGACAACCAAAAAGCCGAGACTAAACATTTAATTGACTCACATGTTAATCTTCACCCAACTCACAATGTTCACACACACTCGGTTTTATTTATGAATCATACATAAAATGTGTATGCGTAAACACTCAACGCCTAGTCAATGAAATGCGCAATAACATAAGCTTGTCATAAGATCTCGTCTCCACCAACTAACATGCAAATAAGTGTAAATCAAGAGGTCTTTACGGGTTGTAACGTTAGGCTTAGGCGAAGGGTATGGAAGTGGACATTTAAAGTGGCGAAAATGGTTAAAACTCGGTAGTAGCGTTTAACTAGCAATAAACAACACAACTATACATCCAAACGCCTTAAAAAGGCGACTAAAGCGCAATCGAGCTTATCAACAAAATTTTTAACATTTAAGCATTCAAAATTGCTCGATTTCTATCAACTTCACCCTATTTTAGGGTGTTTTATTTTCATTTTTTTTTTAACTATACAATGAAATATAAACAAAAACAAGCTAGTTAAACTATTATTTAAACCGAGTTTCAACACTAAAAAGGTTTAAAAACATAAAAAGGCTAAATTTGGTTAAGTGGGCGATAATGTGGGTAAACAAAGGTGAATGGGAAGGCTCGACATGGTTAATCCTAAAGGGTAATATAAGGTGAACGGGAAGCACAACACAAAGAACAAGGTACACAACAAAGGGGTAATCTAAGTGCCTCTATCACGTTTACACAAATCTGCACGTTCATGGTCTTAACAAGCATACTAGTGACAAGTTCTAAATTGCACAAAACATCCGGCTCACTCCTATATCCGAAATGAACAAATATATAACAATCTAAGCTCAAATATGCTCACGTAACGGAAGGAATGGGTAAAAGTGTGAAAACTATCATGTAAGTCTTTCTTTGTTTGTCACGCTTTCCGGTTTCCTTTTTCAAAAATATTTTGCTTGTCGAGTTTTTATCAAGTCCGATGCTTTCTAAAACATAACCAACCGGTTTATTTACCAACATATACACAAAACACAAGTATTTTTAAATGATTTTTCTGATTTTCTGTTTTTTTTTTTTTTTTTTTTTTTAATAATATGAGGACAAACAAAGTTAAGTTAACAAAGTTAACCCCCTCCCCACACTTGAACTTCGCATTGTCCCCAATGCGAGACTCGAAATATAGAGAACGGGATAAAAAATACTCCCCTCAAGATGATGTTGGTGCCACGAGACTTCTGAAGCTGAATCTGGTACGTGCTCCGGTCCAATATCCGATAGATAAAATCTGCAAGTATGTCGTGTACACCCAAAATATAACAGAAAAAGAAAAATCAAACAACCATAATGTACATAAATACGAACATCCAAACAAAATACAAAAGAAATTGTCTGAAAATACATATCCGGGGTGTTTTAAATAAAAGTCAAAATAAACACCCAAATAAAAGTAAAGTACTAAAACATAAAACACCACCAAATGCTACCACTACCGCAAACTACTCATCATCATCATTGTCATCATGCCTCGTGCCAGATGGGCCCTGATCGCCATAGCCAGGGGGGTTCCACGGTGGGAACTCCGGCGGGTGCTGAAAATAGTTGGGGTATGCGTGATGCATCTCCCCGAACAGATAAGAAAACCCCGCAGACACCCCCTGGTATAGAGTATCCTGGCGCTGCTCTAGCCGGTCATGTGTGGCCCGAAGCTCTGCCTGGCTGGCCCTAATCTCGTCCTGGCTAGCCCGGATCTGGTCCTGGCTAGATCTGATCTCGCTGAAGTATGTACCATGCTGCTCCTGCGTAACACGCATGTCCTGGAACTGCTGGTAGAAAGTGGGTGGTGTCGGTGGCTGTGGCTCGTGCTGCTCTCCCATCTCTTCGTCTCCATCCTCATGTTCCTCCTCAGCTGGAGGTAACGGGTCCCATATCTCACCATTCAAACCCCTCAATCTATCTCCCCTATCCAACTCAGCAATCACCCCCATGAACTTCAAAGACCGTATATCAACATGCACCCCCTCAGTGATCAAAGTGAGACCCCTAAGCACCCCCGGCGTCATATATCGCTCATTGTACGCGATCTCGGTCACGTACTGACCGCCGTGGATCTCACTATTATGGGTCCGCCCTGAACACTTGACAAAGTACTCAGCCATTCGCGCGGCGAGGTTGATTGGTGCTTTGTCAACCAACGCATAAAGATAGAGCAAATCAGGTGTTGGACAGTTACCTTGACTGTCCATGCGTCCGCAAATAGAATGGCTGAAAACATGGTGCATCACTCGCACCAGAGGGTCTCGGAGTCGCGAAGCCTTTCACATCCGTGGGTTGTAGGGGCCTCCAATAGCGTTACGTGCCCAGAATGCATCCCGCGCTGCATCATTAGGGAAGTTGAACCGATCGTGGAAGACGCCGGGATCATCCATGTCCTCCCGCGTATAAATCCCAAGTCTCCGTCCCAAACGACCCACCGACCATGTATGCCATCGCCTACATAACCTGAAGGTTACCCGATTCCTGTAGCGGAAATCGGGCTCTGTATGTGCAACCGGCCTTTCATACTGATACGATGCAAAGAATTCGATTGTCAACTCCTGGTAAACCGGTCGGTTGCAACCGACCAAGTTTGCAAGCGTGCGGGTCATCATTTCATCAAGACGGTCATATTGATTTAATTCTCTCATGACCTCCCAATCTAACCAACGGGGCTCTCCAAACTGTCCCCGTCTCGCCCACAAATCATTGCGCTTCGCGATGCATAGAGCTTCTTTCTCAATGTTGGGGTCAAATTGCAGGAAAGGGTGATCCATCTGTAATGGGGAATAGTGTTAGGAAGACAGAAACAGGAGAAAAATGAGTTGAAAACAAACGAGCAGCCAATTATGAAGCTACTGTCCAACTGTACTGGGCGAATGGCACGGTCGTTCTCCGGGACGCACGGTCGTGCGTCACCGAGAACTAACAGGCCAACCAGCAGATATCGAGAACATGCCAGTGAGGCACGACCGTTCCACCCGAGGAACGACCGTGCACTTCCGAATCTGCAGATTTCGACCCCCTGTTCTTAGAACAATCTGAACTTTACAAAATTTCAACAAGTATTGGGCTCACAGGGGTCTGCAAATCAACCGGGTGTTCACGATACTTCGATTTAACAAGGGTTAGGGTTTCGATTTGTTTATGAAGAGAACCCTAAAAATTCCTTGAAAAATCGGAAGAAAACTACACTAGAAAGAAAGAAAACAAGAAATCTAACACTAGAGACGTACCGTGCGAAGTTGGGTGTTAGATCGTGCGAAAAATCGTGCGACACGGTGAAAAATCGCCCTGGAACGGTCTGCAGCGGCTAGGGTTCGCGAATGATGGATTTTGCAGCAGATAATGGTATATATAGTGTGCAAAATGACCAAATTGCCCTCAGCCTGTGGCACGGTCGTTCCGGGTATGGAACGGTCGTGCGTCACCGAGATCGTTCAAACCCAGCAGCTCGTTCTCGGAAATGCACCGAAGGTGCGATCTGTCGTGCCGGCGTCCTCGGAATCGCACGGTCGTGCGACCCGAGGAACGATCGTGCATCAGGTGCAGATCAGAATTTTTCCGCAGAAGCCATTTTCAGCAGCTGTTTCGGCCGTTTTTCGCCGTTTTTTCGACATACTAACTGTTCTAACATTATTGCTATACAGAACCTTCGCCCGGTACGTACGGAAACTAAACAAATAAACGAAAACTACCTAACTAACCTAAATTACGCTAAAAACTACAAAAAACAAATAAAAGGACAATTTTGCCCTTATAGCGCCAAAGACGCTCCTGCTGCATTTTTGTCGGCGAGTCAGCAGCGTAGACTCATGCTAAATTTTTTTTCGACGAGTCGATAGCAAGACTCAAAGCTAAAAACTAGAAAAACTACAAAAACTACTAAAAAGACTAAACTACCCCTAAAGCGCAAAATACGCTCTTGCTACATTTTTTATCCGCGAGTCAGTAGCGTAGACTCTCTCCTCCCCACACTTATGATGTGTGCGGGGTTTGGAGTTCAATCACCTCCACCGCCGATTCTATCGGCCCGGCAACGTACAACTTCAACCGGTGACCATTTACCTTAAATGCAACGCCATCCGCGTTCTCTACTGCAACAGTACCATACGGAAATACTTCCTTAACCGTGTATGGTCCTGTCCAGCGTGAACGAAGCTTCCCAGGAAATAAGCGCATCCTAGAATTGTACAGAAGAACAAGATCACCCGCTTGGAATTGTTTGTGGTCCTTCAAGCGTTTGTCGTGAAGTTTCTTCGTGCGCTCTTTGTAGAGTACGGAGCTTTCGTAGGCTTGGTGCCGCAATTCTTCCAATTCATGAATTTGGAGAAACCGGGCTTCACCTCCGGTTTTAAGGTCCAAATTCGCGGTTTTCAATGCCCACATAGCCTTGTGCTCCAAATCCACCGGTAAATGGCATGCCTTTCCGTATACCAACCTAAAGGGGGTGGTCCCTATAGGGGTTTTATAAGCTGTACGGAATGCCCATAATGCCTCATCAAGCTTGTCCGACCACTCCTTGCGGTTCGCTCCAACCGACCGCTTAAGGATGCGCTTTAGCCCACGGTTCGTGACCTCCACCTGCCCGCTCGTCTGCGGATGATAGGGCGTGGACAAACGGTGATGCACACCGTATCGGGACAAAGCCTTTTCAAGCTGTGTATTGCAAAAATGAGTCCCTCGGTCACTAATGAGCGCTTTCGGAGCGCCAAATCGGGCGAACAAACTCTTGAGAAACCTCACAACTACTCTGGCGTCGTTAGTGGGTAAGGCTTGCGCCTCCGCCCACTTTGATACATAGTCAACAGCCACGAGTATGTACTTGTTTCCACGTGAGGGGGGGAATGGTCCCATGAAGTCTATCCCCCAAACATCAAAGACTTCACATACCTGTATCCAGTTCTGAGGCATTTCATCGCGTGCAGATATGTTCGTCGCCCTCTGACAAGCATCGCACGCTCTCACCCAACTCTGCGCGTCACGGAAAATAGTCGGCCAGTAAAACCCGGAATCCAACACCTTCTTCGCGGTGAAGTTGGCTCCGTGGTGGCCTCCGGTAGGTCCCTCATGACACTGGCGCAGAATGTCGGTCGCCTCAGACCCAGATACACATCTCCTAATCACCTGATCAGCACCCACCTTGAACAAGAAAGGGTCGTCCCATATGTAGTGCTTGAGATCCGAAAAGAATTTCCTCTTTTGCTGGTGAGTCAACCCTTTTATCAGAATCCCGCAAGCAAGATAGTTCGCAAGGTCGGCGAACCATGGCGACTCATCACATATCTCAACACCCATCAAAGATTCGTGTGGGAACTTGTCATTGATTGAATCCCAACGCGAATCCCCGATGTCTCCGTGCTCTAACCGAGACAGATGGTCGGCAGCTACATTCAAAGCACCCTTTTTGTCTTGTATCTCAATATTAAACTCTTGCAGCAACATGATCCATCTGATTAGACGCGGTTTTGCGTCCTGTTTGCTGAAGAGGTATCTAATGGCTGCATGATCAGTGTATACAACGGTTTTCGAAAGCAATAAATACGATCTAAACTTATCAAATGCGAAAACGACCGCCAAGAGCTCTTTTTCAGTCGTGGTATAATGCTCTTGAGCGTCGTGGAGAGTTTTACTCGCATAGTAGATCGGATGGAAGTGCTTTTCCTTTTTTTGACCCAGAACGGCCCCTATAGCGTAATCACTCGCGTCGCACATGATTTCAAAGGGCAGACTCCAGTCCGGTGCACGAACAGAGGTGGGGGGCGGAAGTCGTGATATAACGTCGACTTTAGCTGGATCGACTTCCTTGCCCGCGTGAGAGATTTTGTGTCCCAAAACTATGCCCTCCTTCACCATGAAGTGGCATTTCTCCCAGTTCAGGACCAGATTGGTCTCCTCACACCTCTTCAACATTCTTTTCAAATTTTCCAGACATTGATCAAAGGAATCCCCAAATACCGAAAAATCGTCCATGAACACCTCCATGGAATCCTCAATCATGTCGTGGAAAATTGCGACCATACATCGCTGGAAAGTAGCCGGCGCATTACACAGCCCAAACGGCATACGCCGGTAGGCGAATGTACCAAAGGGACAGGTAAATGTGGTCTTCTCCTGGTCCTCAGGAGCGATAGGAATTTGAAAGTAACCCGAGAATCCATCCAGAAAACAATAATATAACTTCCCTGACAGACGCTCCAACATTTGATCAATGAATGGAAGCGGGAAGTGATCCTTGCGGGTGGCGTCATTGAGTTTGCGATAATCAATGCAAACCCGCCAT
The DNA here is from genome assembly GCA_030545235.1 of Helianthus tuberosus. NCBI lineage: Eukaryota > Viridiplantae > Streptophyta > Magnoliopsida > Asterales > Asteraceae > Helianthus > Helianthus tuberosus. The sequence goes on along the minus strand of CM060361.1, from coordinate 104,807,101 downwards.
CCAGTGACCGTCCTGGTTGGAATGAGCTCATTCCTATCGTTCGTGACCACAGTCATGCCCCCCTTTTTGGGCACTACCTGCACAGGACTGACCCAAACAGAGTCGGAAATGGGATAGATCATACCAGCATCTAACAACTTAATCACTTCCTTTTTAACGACCTCTTGCATGTTCGGGTTCAGCCGCCTCTGGTGCTGCGCACACGGCTTGAACTGATCCTCCATAAGAATTTTATGTGTACAGAAGGAGGGATTTATTCCTTTAATGTCCATGATTTTCCAAGCGATTGCTTTCTTATGAAGTTTCAACACATTAAGCAGTCTGCTCTTTTCCTCTCCCGCCAAACCAGATGAAATAATGACAGGCAAATGACGCTCCTCATCAAGAAATGCGTACTCTAGGTGCGGTGGGAGCTCTTTAAGCTCCAAGGTAGGAGGATCTTCCACTGAAGGCTTCGACTTCACTTCACTCTCGCGATCAATTTCTGTGAAACGATCCAGACTCTGGGGACTATCATCACCAATCTGATAGACTGGCTGCTCTAAATAGTGGCCCTCCTGCGTAATGCCATCTAAGTCCCCACACAACAGATGTGTGTCCGAATCTATCTCCTCGATCGTACCCTGGAAATGCGTGCTCACATAAGTGTCGACAATGTCAACATAATAGAGCGCGTCGTCCTGACTCAGAGGATGCTGCATAGAACGTTTAATGTCAAACGTAACATGCTCATCATCTACTCGGAGTGTGATCTCGCCCGCCGCCACGTCCACAATCGTCCGGGCGGTATTCAAAAACGGGCGTCCGAGTATCAGAGGCACTCTCGAGTCCTCATCCATGTCCAGGATAACAAAATCCACAGGAAATACAAACTTGTCAATCTTAACAAGCATATTCTCTACAAACCCGCGTGGATACTTGACAGAACGATCCGCAAGTCGAATACTCATCCTCGTAGGTGACGGCTCACCTAGATCCAACTTTGTAAAAACCTTATAGGGCATAAGGTTTATACTCGCTCCTAGATCTGCTAACGCATTACTGCAGACAGATTGCCTATGAGGCAAGGAAGCGTGAAACTGCCTGGATCGCCCATTTTTGTAGGCAGGCGATTCTGGAGAATAGCAGAGCAGCTTTCATTCATAACCACACAAGACATGTCCTCGAGTTTTTGCTTGTTTGAGAGGATGTCTTTCAGAAACTTCGCATACTTTGGCATCTGTGCCAAAGCTTCAACAAACGGTATGTTTATATGCAATTGTTTAAACATTTCGAGAAACTTACCGTTTTGTTCATCCATCTTCTGCTTCTTCAACCTTCCTGGATAGGGCACTGGAGGCTTGTAACCTGTGACCGGCTCCTGGACTTGTGCTGTACTTGCTGGGCGGAGCCTGGCATGCACCTCATCCGGTGTGTCGGTCGGGACCGCTTCAGTGATCGGTGGTGAGTCCGATATGACGGGTCCGGTAGGTTTTCCACTCCTGGTCATCACCGCATTCACATCTCTATGCGGGCCCGGGTTTGTCTCAGTATTGCCCGGGAGACCACCCTGGGGTCTCTTTGACATCATCTGTGCCAGCTGACCAACCTGATTCTCTATGTTCTGAATCGAGGCCTTGTGGCTCCTCATTTCTCCCTCATGAGAGAGAAAACGATCCTCGCTCTGCTGATAGCGTTTTTCAGCTAACTGATTCGCGCTCGAGGAGCTAGTAAGAAGCTGGGACATCATCTCCTCCAGCTTAGAACTAGACTGAGGGGCCTGCTGCTGGGAACTACTCCCAGAGCCATGATTCTGATGCGGGTATGAACGCTGTTGGTAGGATTGGTTGTACTGCTGGAACTGCTGACCCTGACCCTGACCCTGATGCTGTTGCGCTGGAGCGCGCAGAGTGAATCCCAAAGGATTTTGATTGCCTGTGTTCGCACGCCACCCAAAATTTGGGTGATTTCTCCACCCGGGATTATAGGTGTTACTGTAAGGGTTGTTTTGCGGCCTAACTTGATTACCCACGAAATCTACCTCTTCATGGCCCTCGTATCCGACTCCCTGAAAACATGCCCCAGGCTCGTGTGACACACCACACTGGTCACAACCCGAGAACGCATGCGCAATCATCTGGGACCTGTCGAATCTCGATGCGAGAGCCGAGATTTGTGCAGTAATAGCCGTATAATCGTCTACAGCATGCACTCCTGCTCGGGATCCTGATGATGATGATGTAGCCCGACTTCTATCTCCTTCACGGCGAGAGCTAGACTTCAACGCAGCCTTTTCAATGATATCGTAAGCCTCATTGGGAGTCTTTGTCCCCAAATCGCCTCCTGAATTCATATCTAATCGCTCCTGCGTATTGTAGCTGAGCCCCTGATAGAATGTCAAGACTAACTGTCTCTTGGTGAACCCATGATGTGGAACATCAAGTAACAGATCCTTGAATCTCTCCCACGCTACATGCAACGACTCCCCTTCATCCTGACGAAAGGTCACCACTCGGTTCCTTAACTTGGTTGTCTTCTCGGGTGGAAAGTACTTTTTCATAAATAGCTCCGCCAACCCATTCCAGGTCCTGATGGACCCAGCTGGCAGTGACATAAGCCATGCTCTGGCTTTGTCACGCAGTGAGAAAGGAAACAACCTCAACCGAACGGCATCCCTCATTTTAAACGTGGAACACACTTCGAGAAAAGCCGCAATATGTCGTCCGGGATCCTCATGTTCGCGTCCGTCGAACTGCACCGAATTCTGCACCATATTAATTATACTAGATTTAATTTCAAAATTAGGTGCATCAATAGTAGGTCTAAGGATACTCGGCTCCAAGCCTGTCGCTCCAGGTTGATTAGACTCATTCAACGGTCGCTCGTCGTCTGCCATGATTAAGTTTCCTCCTGAGCCCTCGGCTTCAGTAGGTACCACCGAATCCGGCCCGCCAGATGCGAGCAATAGCCCAACCGCACGCCCTTTCGCGCGAAGACGCCTCCGAAGATCACGTTCGGGTTCGTCAGACGGTTCAACAAGTTCTGGAGCGGGGGTCGAGAACATCAACCTGCAAACGAAAATTCGACATGGTGAATATTTTATTAATTAAATAATGCTGTTTTTTTTTCAGCTGAATAGAAGCAGAAAGTTATTATAAATGGGCTGAAAATTTTATAAAAATCCGAAAAATGAGCCCGAAATTTTATAAAATGTCAACACAATAAATAAATGAATCGACTAATACAAAAATGGCTTTAGGGTGCCGAAAACCCAAAGAATAAGCGAATAAATAAATCCGGATCAAATAAATAAATGAAACAAAAATAACGCAAAAATGAATAAATCGAATAAAACAAGAAATATTAACAAATAAATAAACAAATAAATAATCACGAAATTATACACAAATATTAACAAGTATTTACACCGATAACCAAATGACTCGGGTCGTTCCTAAAACTCGCCATGTCCCCGGCAACGGCGCCAAAAACTTGACGTGTGCGTATATATACATAATTTTTGCAATGAAATTACACACGATTGGGTTTTAAATTTATAAAAGTGATTATTACTTTTACATCAAAACACACATGAAAGAGGCAAGTGTACCCCGTCATATATGTAATAAAGTATCGGTAAGAACCAAGTATCGATCCAAGGAAATGGGCGGAGAAATAATACTAGACCTTTGTCACTAAACTACCGGTGAAAACATAGGTTTTGTTGATTTTAAACTAAACTAAAATAAGCATAACCAAATACATAATAAAAACATAATATAAAGTAGATAAAAAGCCTTGCTAAATACACAACCACAGCATGTCAACTAAGTCAGTTTTGGCACTAGAAGCATTCGGTCAATTTTCAAATTTAAAACAATTAGTATCCCTTTCGGGAATCCTAACATGACAATCATTCGGAAAGCTAAAACGATAAACACACTTTAACCACCTAAAATTGTTCTTTAACGTGCAATTGATAAATGTCTATGAAAATCTCTTAAAAATAAGTTAGTCAGCCGTTAGGATTATTCTAACCTCACTTAAACAAGGAAAGCGACACCGATAAACACAATGCAACCACCGAGATAAGCATAAACTAGATTAAATCACAACCGAGTTCATTTTACAAATCTTGCACAATAATTCACTAAGATAGCAATTTTGGCCTAAACTACTAACTAAGCTAACAAATCATGGCAAGAATTCATAACGACACCATCTAACCCGTTTAGGTCCTTAAGTGACGGCAAGCTCTCTTGATTAACAATAATTACATTTTATTAAATCACTAACCATTTCTAGTATCATGATGCATACATTTAAACCAAGTTAAACAAGTTAACCAAATTCAAAGTTTACTAATACCAGATTAATTAAGCTTCATTTTTCAACTATCTTAACTAACCAAGCACCAATCATCCAACATAATTACTTATAATCAAGAATTCAATATCAATAACAAGGTTGCAAACTAATCATCAAAGATTAACATAGAAAATACTTCAAATGTCATTACAAACAAAGTTTAACAAACTAATGGTTATAATCTAGCAAGGGATTGTTGTGTTTTTGCCCAAAGGCTACAATAATACATAAATCATAATCTAAGTACTTGAAAGATTAACAAAAACATGGAAAGATTAGAAAATCAAACCATAAACAAGTACTAGACTAAGGATCCGGGTAGTAATCGAGCTAAACGAGACAATGTGGCTTGAATCCGGGTGAAAGCTAATGCCTCCGGAGCCTGAAAATCGCCTGCTGAGCTCTCAAAAAATCCAGAATATCGAGCAGAATGTTTCTGCTGTGTTTTTATACTTTTTGCTGTTGCACGGTCGTTCTCCCTGTGGAACGACCGTTCACTTTATTTAATTATTGGAGATGGGTCGCCATACTGCATACGTCATCGGATCGTTGACCGGATCTGAAATGGCACGACCGTTCTTCGTGTGGAATGGTCGTTCAGTTCCGGGTTACATGTTGCATGCCAAGTCGCACCTACCGTTCGTTACCGAGACACTGTTAATTCACCGGAGACGCACGGTCGTTCCTCAGATGGAACGACCGTTCTTCATCTGGTCGCTTGTATTCCTGGAACGCTCAGTCGCACAGGTCGTTCATCACCGAGATGATCAAGTTTGTCGGAGATGCACGACCGTGCCACAGGTGGAACGACCGTTCCACAGGCCCAGTTCAGAATCCTTAACAGAATGTCCGCAGCTTCGTCGTTTTGTCCGGAAAGTCCTCGTTTTTGCTATCATCTTGTCTGGAATGCAGTTTTAGGCCTGTAAACACAAATGTAGATAAACAAGTATCCGAATGACGGTTTTACGGCCAAAAACGCATAAAATAGGGGTAAAACGGGGGACTAAAATATGTGTAAATTAGAGTGTATCAGATACCTACTGATATTTGAGGCAAATTATAATATTTTAACAGTAAGCAAAGGTTTTTAAACTCAGACTTCAGTATTGAGCTTTTCGGCTTATGTGAAATTACCAAAATATCCCTGCGGGGCATAGTTTGGTTATAATTGATAAATTTCACATATATAATTTACCCTACTGTTATAACTTAGTAAAATAAGTATTTTTTCTGATTATATCAGACCTGTAACTCAGGTAAATACTTAAACTCTTTTATAACCTTGTAAATGACCAAACTACCCCTACGGGGCCTAGTTTGTGTTTAAATACGTTTCGGGCATAATGAAAGACATCTTACTGATGTCACAACATATTTGAAGCATAATTCACTTAGGAAACCTGTATATGGCTCTCATGAATACCCGTCACGCTTATTACGCGTACGGTTCGGTTTATGTAACAAGTTTACATAAATTAGCCGAATCGGGTCAAACCCTATTGGTTTTATCTCAAAATCCAGAATGTGTATGAAATACCTATATAAGACAAGTTTCTAAACATGTCGGGTTTAAATCACATTCTATTCCGGTCTTCGCTTACTCGTGCGTACGAACCGTATCTTCCTTTAAGACTAGCCGGTCTAAGCTTAGGCTTAATTAAAGACCCGTTAGCATTCTAATTAATTATTTATACCATCATTCCAGACTAGAGCTTTTCGGTAAATTGTACCTACGCTTACTTAAGTGAATACGACTGAGTTATTAATTTCTGCTATTTAAGACAGGAGCTAGCTCAGGTAAATACTCTTAACTTATTTTCCCTATTACGGGCTTGGGATACGGTAATATAAATACCGCATGGTCAGGTATGTGATTCAAGGACCAATAAGTCGGGAAATCCAAATAACCTGTTTTAATTCGTATTGCTTGACTGAAACATTGGGGATTAATGCGACCGTGTCCTGGATATCCTTGACTCATTAAATGCAATGGCCACGACTTAAGCACGGGGTGTAGGCATACACCTGACAGATGCTATATGCTAATTAATTAATTATACCCAATAAGGGAATAGTGGTGTGTCGGTTAATCATGAACCGGCATAGATCCGGGCCCCGTATGTAGAGCAAGTTATGTAAAACTGATAACATGAGATATAGTTTACCCCAAGTTATAAAAGATTTATTTTGCCTCTGTGCATCTAAATCAAAGTATAAAAGATTAATTTTGCCTTGTGCATTTTAATCAACGTGTCTACATATTTTGTGCCAAAGTGCATTCAAACCAATTTTCTTAAACTCTTTTCAAATGAGTCAGTTGAGTGTATTTACCAGTGAAAACTGACGTATTTTGAAAAGTCTAAGTGACAGGTACAAGTACGTAATAGGCTGGAAGCTGCTCAGGACGTTAATAAGGAATCTTGCAGGTTCTAGGCGTCTAAAGTCTGTTGAACAATATTTATGTTTAAGATCCGCCTGTGGATCCTTTACTTTCCGTTGTAATACTGGATATTACTTTATATTCGGATTGTAATATATATTTATCTTTTGCTTCCGCTGTGCATTTATATATTGTGTTGTTTGACTATGATGATATCAACTACGTCACGATACTCCCCACCGGGCCCACCGGTGACACGTGGAAAGTCGGGGTGTGACAGGTTGGTATCAGAGCCAACGTTGAGTGAATTAAACAGGCCAACCAGCAAATATCGAGAACATGCCGGTGAGGCACGACCGTTCCACCCGAGGAACGATCGTGCACTTCCGAATCTGCAGATTTCGACCCCTTGTTCTTAGAACAATCTGAACTTTACAAAATTTCAACAAGTATTGGGCTCACAGGGGTCTGCAAATCAACCGGGTGTTCACGATACTTCGATTTAACAAGGGTTAGGGTTTCGATTTGTTTATGAAGAGAACCCTAAAAATTCCTTGAAAAATCGGAAGAAAACTACACTAGAAAGAAAGAAAACAAGAAATCTAACACTAGAGACGTACCGTGCAAAGTTGGGTGTTAGATCGTGCGAAAAATCGTGCGACACGGTGAAAAATCGCCCTGGAACGGTCTGCAGCGGCTAGGGTTCGCGAATGATGGATTTTGCAGCAGATAATGGTATATATAGTTTGCAAAATGACCAAATTGCCCTCAGCCTGTGGTACGGTCGTTCCGGGTATGGAACGGTCGTGCGTCACCGAGATCGTTCAAACCCAGCAGCTCGTTCTCGGAAATGCACCGAAGGTGCGATCTGTCGTGCCGGCGTCCTCGGAATCGCACGGTCGTGCGACCCGAGGAACGATCGTGCATCAGGTACGTACGGAATCGCAGATCAGAATTTTTCCGCAGAAGCCATTTTCAGCAGCTGTTTCGGCCGTTTTTCGCCGTTTTTTCGACATACTAACTGTTCTAACATTATTGCTATACAGAACCTTCGCCCGGTACGTACGGAAACTAAACAAATAAACGAAAACTACCTAACTAACCTAAATTACGCTAAAAACTACAAAAACAAATAAAAGGACAATTTTGCCCTTATAGCGCCAAAGACGCTCCTGCTGCATTTTTGTCGGCGAGTCAGCAGCGTAGACTCATGCTAAATTTTTTTTCGATGAGTCGATAGCAAGACTCAAAGCTAAAAACTAGAAAAACTACAAAAACTACTAAAAAGACTAAACTACCCCTAAAGCGCAAAATACGCTCTTGCTACATTTTTTATCCGCGAGTCAGTAGCGTAGACTCTCTCCACCCCACACTTATGATGTGTTCGGGGTTTGGAGTTCAATCACCTCCACCGCCGATTCTATCGGCCCGGCAACGTACAACTTCAACCGGTGACCATTTACCTTAAATGTAACGCCATCCGCGTTCTCTACTGCAACAGTACCATACGGAAATACTTCCTTAACCGTGTATGGTCCTGTCCAGCGTGAACGAAGCTACCCAGGAAATAAGCGCAGCCTAGAATTGTACAGAAGAACAAGATCACCCGCTTGGAATTGTTTGTGGTCCTTCAAGCGTTTGTCGTGAAGTTTCTTCGTGCGCTCTTTGTAGAGTACGGAGCTTTCGTAGGCTTGGTGCCGCAATTCTTACAATTCATGAATTTGGAGAAACCGGGCTTCACCTCCGGTTTTAAGGTCCAAATTCGCGGTTTTCAATGCCCACATAGCCTTGTGCTCCAACTCCACCGGTAAATGGCATGCCTTTCCGTATACCAACCTAAAGGGGGTGGTCCCTATAGGGGTTTTATAAGCTGTACGGAATGCCCATAATGCCTCATCAAGCTTGTCCGGCCACTCCTTGCGGTTCGCTCCAACCGACCGCTCAAGGATGCGCTTTAGCCCACGGTTCGTGACCTCCACCTGCCCGCTCGTCTGCGGATGATAGGGCGTGGACAAACGGTGATGCACACCGTATCGGGACAAAGCCTTTTCAAGCTGTGTATTGCAAAAATGAGTCCCTCGGTCACTAATGAGCGCTTTCGGAGCGCCAAATCGGGCGAACAAACTCTTGAGAAACCTCACAACTACTCTGGCGTCGTTAGTGGGTAAGGCTTGCGCCTCCGCCCACTTTGATACATAGTCAACAGCCACGAGTATGTACTTGTTTCCACGTGAGGGGGGGAATGGTCCCATGAAGTCTATCCCCCAAACATCAAAGACTTCACATACCTGTATCCAGTTCTGAGGCATTTCATCGCGTGCAGATATGTTCGTCGCCCTCTGACAAGCATCGCACGCTCTCACCCAACTCTGCGCGTCACGGAAAATAGTCGGCCAGTAAAACCCGGAATCCAACACCTTTTTCGCGGTGAAGTTGGCTCCGTGGTGGCCTCCGGTAGGTCCCTCATGACACTGGCGCAGAATGTCGGTCGCCTCAGACCCAGATACACATCTCGTAATCACCTGATCAGCACCCACCTTGAACAAGAAAGGGTCGTCCCATATGTAGTGCTTGAGATCCGAAAAGAATTTCCTCTTTTGCTGGTGAGTCAACCCTTTTATCAGAATCCCGCAAGCAAGATAGTTCGCAAGGTCGGCGAACCATGGCGACTCATCACATATCTCAACACCCATCAAAGATTCGTGTGGGAACTTGTCATTGATTGAATCCCAACGCGAATCCTCGATGTCTCCGTTCTCCAACCGAGACAGATGGTCGGCAGCTACATTCAAAGCACCCTTTTTGTCTTGTATCTCAATATCAAACTCTTGCAGCAACAGGATCCATCTGATTAGACGCGGTTTTGCGTCCTGTTTGCTGAAGAGGTATCTAATGGCGGCATGATCAGTGTATACAACGGTTTTCAAAAGCACTAAATACGATCTAAACTTATCAAATGCGAAAACGACCGCCAAGAGCTCTTTTTCAGTCGTGGTATAATGCTCTTGAGCGTCGTGGAGAGTTTTACTCGCATAGTAGATCGGATGGAAGTGCTTTTCCTTCTTTTGACCCAGAACGGCCCCTATAGCGTAATCACTCGCGTCGCACATGATTTCAAAGGGCAGACTCCAGTCCGGTGCGACTAAAATAGGGGCCTCTACCAACTTTTGCTTGAGGAGGTCAAAAACCCTCAAGCAATCATCTCCAAACACGAACGGAGCATCTTTCTCTAACAAACGGGCCATGGGTCTGGCGATTTTGGAAAAATCTTTGATGAATCGCCGATAAAACCCGGCATGACCAAGAAAGCTCCGTATAGCACGAACAGAGGTGGGGGGCGGAAGTCGTGATATAACGTCGACTTTAGCTGGATCGACTTCCATGCCCGCGTGAGAGATTTTGTGTCCCAAAACTATGCCCTCCTTCACCATGAAGTGGCATTTCTCCCAGTTCAGGACCAGATTGGTCTCCTCACACCTCTTCAACATTCTTTTCAAATTTTCCAGACATTGATCAAAGGAATCCCCAAATACCGAAAAATCGTCCATGAACACCTCCATGGAATCCTCAATCATGTCGTGGAAAATTGCGACCATACATCGCTGGAAAGTAGCCGGCGCATTACACAGCCCAAACGGCATACGCCGGTAGGCGAATGTACCAAAGGGACAGGTAAATGTGGTCTTCTCCTGGTCCTCAGGAGCGATAGGAATTTGAAAGTAACCCGAGAATCCATCCAGAAAACAATAATATAACTTCCCTGACAGACGCTCCAACATTTTATCAATGAATGGAAGCGGGAAGTGATCCTTGCGGGTGGCGTCATTGAGTTTGCGATAATCAATGCAAACCCGCCATCCAGTGACCGTCCTGGTTGGAATGAGCTCATTCCTATCGTTCGTGACCACAGTCATGCCCCCCTTTTTGGGCACTACCTGCACAGGACTGACCCAAACAGAGTCGGAAATGGGATAGATCATACCAGCATCTAACAACTTAATCACTTCCTTTTTAACGACCTCTTGCATGTTCGGGTTCAGCCGCCTCTGGTGCTGCGCATACGGCTTGAACTGATCCTCCATAAGAATTTTATGTGTACAGAAGGAGGGATTTATTCCTTTAATGTCCATGATTTTCCAAGCGATTGCTTTCTTATGAAGTTTCAACACATTAAGCAGTCTGCTCTTTTCCTCTCCCGCCAAACCAGATGAAATAATGACAGGCAAATGACGCTCCTCATCAAGAAATGCGTACTCTAGGTGCGGTGGGAGCTCTTTAAGCTCCAAGGTAGGAGGATCTTCCACTGAAGGCTTCGACTTCACTTCACTCTCGCGATCAATTTCTGTGAAACGATCCGGACTCTGGGGACTATCATCACCAATCTGATAGACTGGCTGCTCTAAATAGTGGCCCTCCTGCGTAATGCCATCTAAGTCCCCACACAACAGATGTGTGTCCGAATCTATCTCCTCGATCGTACCCTGGAAATGCGTGCTCACATAAGTGTCGACAATGTCAACATAATAGAGCGCGTCGTCCTGACTCAGAGGATGCTGCATAGAACGTTTAATGTCAAACGTAACATGCTCATCATCTACTCGGAGTGTGATCTCGCCCGCCGCCACGTCCACAATCGTCCGGGCGGTATTCAAAAACGGGCGTCCGAGTATCAGAGGCACTCTCGAGTCCTCATCCATGTCCAGGATAACAAAATCCATGGGAAATACAAACTTGTCAATCTTAACAAGCATATTCTCTACAAACCCGCGTGGATACTTGACAGAACGATCCGCAAGTCGAATACTCATCCTCGTAGGTGACGGCTCACCTAGATCCAACTTTGTAAAAACCTTATAGGGCATAAGGTTTATACTCGCTCCTAGATCTGCTAACGCATTACTGACAGACAGATTGCCTATGAGGCAAGGAAGCGTGAAACTGCCTGGATCGCCCATTTTTGTAGGCAGGCGATTCTGGAGAATAGCAGAGCAGCTTTCATTCATAACCACACAAGACATGTCCTCGAGTTTTTGCTTGTTTGAGAGGATGTCTTTCAGAAACTTCGCATACTTTGGCATCTGTGCCAAAGCTTCAACAAAAGGTATGTTTATATGCAATTGTTTAAACATTTCGAGAAACTTACCGTTTTCTTCATCCATCTTCTGCTTCTTCAACCTTCCTGGATAGGGCACTGGAGGCTTGTAACCTGTGACCGGCTCCTGGACTTGTGCTGTACTTGCTGGGCGGAGCCTGGCATGCACCTCATCCGGTGTGTCGGTCGGGACCGCTTCAGTGATCGGTGGTGAGTCCGATATGACGGGTCCGGTAGGTTTTCCACTCCTGGTCATCACCGCATTCACATCTCTATGCGGGCCCGGGTTTGTCTCAGTATTGCCCGGGAGACCACCCTGGGGTCTCTTTGACATCATCTGTGCCAGCTGACCAACCTGATTCTCTATGTTCTGAATCGAGGCCTTGTGGCTCCTCATTTCTCCCTCATGAGAGAGAAAACGATCCTCGCTCTGCTGATAGCGTTTTTCAGCTAACTGATTCGCACTCGAGGAGCTAGTAAGAAGCTGGGACATCATCTCCTCCAGCTTAGAACTAGACTGAGGGGCCTGCTGCTGGGAACTACTCCCAGAGCCCTGATTCTGATGAGGGTATGAACGCTGTTGGTAGGATTGGTTGTACTGCTGGAACTGCTGACCCTGACCCTGACCCTGATGCTGTTGCGCTGGAGCGCGCGGAGTGAATCCCAAAGGATTTTGATTGCCTGTGTTCGCACGCCACCCAAAATTTGGGTGATTTCTCCACCCGGGATTATAGGTGTTACTGTAAGGGTTGTTTTGCGGCCTAACTTGATTACCCACGAAATCTACCTCTTCATGGCCCTCGTATCCGACTCCCTGAAAACATGCCCCAGGCTCGTGTGACACACCACACTGGTCACAACCCGAGCCCGCATGCGCAATCAGCAGGGACCTGTCGAATCTCGATGCGAGAGCCGAGATTTGTGCAGTAATAGCCGTATAATCGTCTACAGCATGCACTCCTGCTCGGGATCCTGATGATGATGATGTAGCCCGACTTCTATCTCCTTCACGGCGAGAGCTAGACTTCAACGCAGCCTTTTCAATGATATCGTAAGCCTCATTGGGAGTCTTTGTCCCCAAATCGCCTCCTGAATTCATATCTAATCGCTCCTGCGTATTGTAGCTGAGCCCCTGATAGAATGTCAAGACTAACTGTCTCTTGGTGAACCCATGATGTGGAACATCAAGTAACAGATCCTTGAATCTCTCCCACGCTACATGCAACGACTCCCCTTCATCCTGACGAAAGGTCACCACTCGGTTCCTTAACTTGGTTGTCTTCTCGGGTGGAAAGTACTTTTTCATAAATAGCTCCGCCAACCCATTCCAGGTCCTGATGGACCCAGCTGGCAGTGACATAAGCCACGCTCTGGCTTTGTCACGCAGTGAGAAAGGAAACAACCTCAACCGAACGGCATCCTCCGAAACATCCCTCATTTTAAACGTGGAACACACTTCGAGAAAAGCCGCAATATGTCGTCCGGGATCCTCATGTTCGCGTCCGTCGAACTGCACCGAATTCTGCACCATATTAATTATACTAGATTTAATTTCAAAATTAGGTGCATCAATAGTAGGTCTAAGGATACTCGGCTCCAAGCCTGTCGCTCCAGGTTGATTAGACTCATTCAACGGTCGCTCGTCGTCTGCCATGATTAAGTTTCCTCCTGAGCCCTCGGCTTCAGTAGGTACCACCGAATCCGGCCCGCCAGATGCGAGCAATAGCCCAACCGCACGCCCTTTCGCGCGAAGACGCCTCCGAAGATCACGTTCGGGTTCGTCAGACGGTTCAACAAGTTCTGGAGCGGGGGTCGAGAACATCAACCTGCAAACGAAAATTCGACACGGTGAATATTTTATTAATTAAATAATGCTGTTTTTTTTTCAGCTGAATAGAAGCAGAAAGTTATTATAAATGGGCTGAAAATTTTATAAAAATCCGAAAAATGAGCCCGAAATTTTATAAAATGTCAACACAATAAATAAATGAATCGACTAATACAAAAATGGCTTTAGGGTGCCGAAAACCCAAAGAATAAGCGAATAAATAAATCCGGATCAAATAAATAAATGAAACAAAAATAACGCAAAAATGAATAAATCGAATAAAACAAGAAATATTAACAAATAAATAAACAAATAAATAATCACGAAATTATACACAAATATTAACAAGTATTTACACCGATAACCAAATGACTCGGGTCGTTCCTAAAACTCGCCATGTCCCCGGCAACGGCGCCAAAAACTTGACGTGTGCGTATATATACATAATTTTTGCAATGAAATTACACACGATTGGGTTTTAAATTTATAAAAGTGATTATTACTTTTACATCAAAACACACATGAAAGAGGCAAGTGTACCCCGTCATATATGTAATAAAGTATCGGTAAGAACCAAGTATCGATCCAAGGAAATGGGCGGAGAAATAATACTAGACCTTTGTCACTAAACTACCGGTGAAAACATAGGTTTTGTTGATTTTAAACTAAACTAAAATAAGCATAACCAAATACATAATAAAAACATAATATAAAGTAGATAAAAAGCCTTGCTAAATACACAACCACAGCATGTCAACTAAGTCAGTTTTGGCACTAGAAGCATTCGGTCAATTTTCCAATTTAAAACAATTAGTATCCCTTTCGGGAATCCTAACATGACAATCATTCGGAAAGCTAAAACGATAAACACACTTTAACCACCTAAAATTGTTCTTTAACGTGCAATTGATAAATGTCTATGAAAATCTCTTAAAAATAAGTTAGTCAGCCGTTAGGATTATTCTAACCTCACTTAAACAAGGAAAGCGACACCGATAAACACAATGCAACCACCGAGATAAGCATAAACTAGATTAAATCACAACCGAGTTCATTTTACAAATCTTGCACAATAATTCACTAAGATAGCAATTTTGGCCTAAACTACTAACTAAGCTAACAAATCATGGCAAGAATTCATAACGACACCATCTAACCCGTTTAGGTCCTTACGTGACGGCAAGCTCTCTTGATTAACAATAATTATATTTTATTAAATCACTAACCATTTCTAGTATCATGATGCATACATTTAAACCAAGTTAAACTAGTTAACCAAATTCAAAGTTTACTAATACCAGATTAATTAAGCTTCATTTTTCAACTATCTTAACTAACCAAGCACCAATCATCCAACATAATTACTTATAATCAAGAATTCAATATCAATAACAAGGTTGCAAACTAATCATCAAAGATTAACATAGAAAATACTTCAAATGTCATTACAAACAAAGTTTAACAAACTAATGGTTATAATCTAGCAAGGGATTGTTGTGTTTTTGCCCAAAGGCTACAATAATACATAAATCATAATCTAAGTACTTGAAAGATTAACAAAAACATGGAAAGATTAGAAAATCAAACCATAAACAAGTACTAGACTAAGGATCCGGGTAGTAATCGAGCTAAACGAGACAATGTGGCTTGAATCCGGGTGAAAGCTAATGCCTCCGGAGCCTGAAAATCGCCTGCTGAGCTCTCCAAAAATCCAGAATATCGAGCAGAATGTTTCTGCTGTGTTTTTATACTTTTTGCTGTTGGACGGTCGTTCTCCCTGTGGAACGACCGTTCACTTTATTTAATTATTGGAGATGGGTCGCCATACTGCATACGTCATCGGATCGTTGACCAGATCTGAAATGGCACGACCGTTCTTCGTGTGGAACGGTCGTTCAGTTCCGGGTTACATGTTGCACGCCAAGTCGCACCTACCGTTCGTTACCGAGACACTGTTAATTCACCGGAGACGCACGGTCGTTCCTCAGATGGAACGACCGTTCTTCATCTGGTCACTTGTATTCCTGGAATGCTCAGTCGCACAGGTCGTTCATCACCGAGATGATCAAGTTTGTCGGAGATGCACGACCGTGCCACAGGTGGAACGACCGTTCCACAGGCCCAGTTCAGAATCCTTAACAGAATGTCCGCAGCTTCGTCGTTTTGTCCGAAAAGTCCTCGTTTTTGCTATCATCTTGTCTGGAATGCAGTTTTAGGCCTGTAAACACAAATGTAGATAAATAAGTATCCGAATGACGGTTTTACGGCCAAAAACGCATAAAATACGGGTAAAACGGGGGACTAAAATATGTGTAAATTAGAGTGTATTAGATACCTACTGATTTTTGAGGCAAATTATAATATTTTAACAGTATGCAAAGGTTGTTAAACTCAGACTTCAGTATTGAGCTTTTCGGCTTATGTGAAATTACCAAAATACCCCTACGGGGCATAGTTTGGTTATAATTGATAAATTTCACATATATAATTTACCCTACTGTTATAACTTAGTAAAATAATTATTTTTTCTGATTATATCAGACCTGTAACTCAGGTAAATATTTAAACTCTTTTATAACCTTGTAAATGACCAAACTACCCCTACGGGGCCTAGTTTGTGTTTAAATACGTTTCGGGCATAATGAAAGACATCTTACTGATGTCAGAACATATTTGAAGCATAATTAACTTAGGAAACCTGTATATGGCTCTCATGAATACCCGCCACGCTTATTACGCGTACGGTTCGGTTTATGTAACATGTTTACATAAATTAGCCGAAACGGGTCAAACCCTATTGG
This sequence comes from Helianthus tuberosus, assembly GCA_030545235.1. NCBI lineage: Eukaryota > Viridiplantae > Streptophyta > Magnoliopsida > Asterales > Asteraceae > Helianthus > Helianthus tuberosus. The sequence continues at coordinate 104,790,653 of CM060361.1, read as the reverse complement.
TTTTATCTCAAAATCCAGAATGTGTATGAAATACCCATATAAGACAAGTCTCTGAACATGTCGGGTTTAAATCACATTCTATTCCGGTCTTCGCTTAATCGTGCGTACGAACCGTATCTTCCTTTAAGACTAGCCGGTCTAAGCTTAGGCTTAATTAAAGACCCGTTAGCATTCTAATTAATTATTTATACCATCATTCCAGACTAGAGCTTTTCGGTAAATTGTACCTACGCTTACTTAAGTCAATACGGCTGATTTATTAATTTCTGCTATTTAAGACATGAGCTAGCTCAGGTAAATACTCTTAACTTATTTTCCCTATTACGGGCTTGGGATACGGTAATATAAATACCGCATGGTCAGGTATGGGATTCAAGGACCAATAAGTCGGGAAATCCAAATAACCTGTTTTAATTCGTATTGCTTGACTGAAACATTGGGGATTAATGCGACCGTGTCCTGGATATCCTTGACTCATTAAATGCAATGGCCACGACTTAAGCACGGGGTGTAGGCATACACCTGACATATGCTATATCCTAATTAATTAATTATACCCAATAAGGGATTCCCAATAAGGGAATAGTGGTGTGTCGGTTAATCATGAACCGGCATAGATCCGGGCCCCGTATGTAGAGCAAGTTATGTAAAACTGATAACATGAGATATAGTTTACCCCAAGTTATAAAAGATTTATTTTGCCTCTGTGCATCTAAATCAAAGTATAAAAGATTAATTTTGCCTTGTGCATTTTAATCAACGTGTCTACATATTTTGTGCCGAAGTGCATTCAAACCAATTTTCTTAAACTATTTTCAAATGAGTCAGTTGAGTGTATTTACCAGTGAAAACTGACGTATTTTGAAAAGTCTAAGTGACAGGTACAAGTACGTAATAGGCTGGAAGCTGCTCAGGACGTTAATAAGGAATCTTGCAAGTTCTAGGCGTCTAAAGTCTGTTGAACAATATTTATGTTTAAGATCCGCCAGTGGATCCTTTACTTTCCGTTGTAATACTGGATATTACTTTATATTCGGATTGTAATATATATTTATCTTTTGCTTCCGCTGTGCATTTATATATTGTGTTGTTTGACTATGATGATATCAACTACGTCACGATACTCCCCATCGGGACCACCGGTGACACGTGGAAAGTCGGGTTGTGACAGGTTGGTATCAGAGCCAACGTTGAGTGAATTAAACACTACCCTTTTGTGTTTAATCTTAATGACACAGTAGCACATTCCTTGACCTTCTGAGTCTAGACTTAACATAGGAATAATCTCAATCCTAATCCGGAAATTTTTGCTTCCAAATTTCTATATTGGATACGCCGCCAAGCGAAGAAGCTGTAATAAGAATTCTCCACATCTGGAGCCTTGAAATGCTGAGCTTCGTACCGCGACCCGGATGAAACGTGCAACGAAGGAGAAAACATTCAGGAATTGGATGAAGAAGAAACTCCTTTGCTGAAGATCGTTTCCTCAATAGTCCTTATAAGGACATATTTATCTTTTCAGTCCTTTCGAGGACAACATTATACCTTTCAAGTCCCATTTAGGGCAAACCTGATTTTAAATTTTATAGTGGAATGATTAAATTTAAATTTTCATTCTAAACATGAAATATGAAATAAATGAAAAATAACACTCTTTTTATAAGATCTACCATTATAAAATGGCAAAATCTAAGAAGGACAAAACCTAGCCACGTGTCATTTTAGAACCGGGCCAAGATGGTAGTTTCATAATTAGGTTCAGATCCATAATTTAACATCTCAAAATAGGATTGCTCTGCGTTAAATATTAAAGGAATCTTAAAGGTAAAACCTAGCCTAAATGTCAATACAGACATGGCCAAGATGGTAAAACCTAGCCTAAATGTCAATGCAGACATGGCCAAGATGGTAAAACCTAGCCTAAAAGTCATTTCAGACATGGCCAAGACGGTAAAACCTATCCAAAAGATTCCAATCCCTATTAAAATCTGTAAGTATGTTAACATTTTTGGCAAACTGTGAATCGTTAAAGTTACACAGGCCACAGGGATTAATCTAAATTCCCTTATTTGAAATAATCATCCTTTAGTGATTTTTTTCCTACGGGCTATAATGTATTATCCATTTGAGACATTGACATTGTGATCTTTATGGTTCCTTGTCTAAGGTGGTGAGCTATGCTCAAGCCTAATAGTCTTTATGATCAATGTGATCATGACTAATATCATCAATATGATGATCAGATTATTAACATCCTTTGTGATGAAGTGCCTACGGGCTATATTTTATTATATTGTCAATACGACAATGACAGTTGTAACCATTATGGTTCCTGTCTAAGGTGGTGGGCTATGCCCAAGCCTCATAGTCAATATGATCAATACTATCATGACTACTATCATCAGTGTGATGATTATTATAGTCTTAAAACATCGTTTTGTAATATCAATCGATTTGCCTACGGGCCATATTGTATCGTCAATTAGGACTAAAGACAGTGGTAGCCTACAAATCCCTGTCAAGAAAAAGGTAATGAACTTTGATTCAAACCTTAATGCCTCGGTTCTCCGAAATCGTGGCTTATAAATTAAACTTCTCTACGCGACTAGGCCATTTGTGCTATTATTAACTTGTAAATTAGGATTTATGATAAAAATCCAGAATAAAATAAATATCCTTCCTTCCCTGCCAGTATATATATGAATAAGAATCTTAAGAGTGAAACCTAGCCTGAGAGTCATCGTAAAGACCTAGCCAAGATGGTAAGACATATTTAAAAGATTCGTATCCCTGTTGACATCTGAAAATATGTTAACACTCCTGGCAGACGTGATTCATTAAAATCACACACGTCATTCTTATTATTGGATTCTTCAAAAGATTCCTAACCCAACTTAATGATCTCTGCATCATGGGTTTAAATCATCAATTAAGATGATCATATTGTGACCATTCATTAGGTGATATAGTGCCTACGGGCCTTGCTCATTTCTACATGAGCCAAAAGACAGTGGTAGCGATGACTCCCTGTCAGATAAAGGTAATGAACTAGATTCGAACCTTTATGCTTTGATTCTCCGAAATCATAGCTTATAATATAAAATGCCCTTGTGACTAGGACTTTTATGCCCCAAATAAAACCGTTATTATTTTATAATTAGGATAAATTATAATAGAAATCCTAAATAAATGTGAATAATAAATTAACCAAATATGGTCTCCGTTACCATGGTTAATGAATTGTCATAAAAGGCAATTCCATAATAAACTCCCAAGTAAACTATTGTCCTTGTTTTCTGTAACAGTTCAATTAAAATGGCTAATTCTGACGAAATCAATAGCCATCCAGTGTAGAATATTGACAACGCCCGAATTAATTTAACGGGTGCTGAATTGAAGGCGTTGGTAGACGACGCAGTTACAAAGGCCTTAGAACGGCAATACGAAGATTATAGTGGGACTCGAAGCAGGACCCTATCTACGCCGCACTCAAAGCCTAAAACACACTCTGAGGCTCACATCAAGCCACCTCCCAAAAAGGAAAATCCCAAGAAAGATGGTGATGATCGTCACTCTTCTAATCATCACAGTGATCCGTCTCAACAGATCATACTGAATCAAGGACCCCGTGATAAGGGTTGCTCCTACAAGTACTTTGTTTCATGTAAACCCCGGGATTTCACTGGGGAAGAAGGAGCTGTAGATTGTATGACGTAGTTGGATGAGATGGATACAGTTGTGGATATCAGTGGATGCGCTGAGAGGGATGTGGTCAAGTTTGTGTCGCAATCATTTAAGGGTGAGGCCTTAGCTTGGTGGAGATCATTGATTCAAGCCACCGGGAAGATCCCTTTGTACAACATGACCTGGGATCAGTTCGTTGCTCTTATCAGAGAAAATTACTGTCCTCAACATGAAGTTGAGAAGATCGAGACTGAATTCTTGTCATTAGTCATGGAGAACTTAGATTGCCAAGCATACCTTACAAGTTTCAATACCAAGTCTCGATTGGTTCCTTATTTGATCACACCGGAACCAAAGCGAATAGCTCGCTTTATTGGGGGTTTAGCCCCAGAAATAAAGGCCAGTGTCAAAGCATCGAGACCTACTACATTCAGGTCGGCGGCAGATCTGTCGCTATCTCTCACACTCGATGTGGTCAGAAACAAAGCTGCCAAAGCCTCTGAAGAAGGGAAGCGTAAAAGGGAGGACGATAACTCCCAAAATCCTAAGAAGAGCAAATCTGAGCTCAACAATAACCAACAGGATTCCAACAAGAAGCCTACATGCAAAACTTGCAACAGAAGGCACTGGGGACAGTGTCGATCATACCAAAAGATAAAGCAATGTGGCATCTACAAAAGAACTGGTCACCAGTCCCACGAATGTAGGGACATAAAGAATGCAAGCTGTTACAGCTGCGGCGAAAAGGGGCACATCAGTACTAATTGCCCTGAGGCTGCCAAGGAAGGAGCAGCTAAGTCTGGGAAGGATGAGAAAAGAAACGCCTGAACTACCGATTGAATGACTGAGACAGTACATATCAATAATAGCATCAGGTACGTCCCGTACCTTTTAGCATCGATTTTCCTGCTAAGTATTTTACGTTAATGCAAGGGATAATAAACCTTTAGCAAACAATAAGCTTAGCAAACTTTTGATTACATTCATAAGAACTTCAGATATTAAAAAAAATGAGGTATAAATTACCAATGGAATTTTTAATGACCCTCTCTCCCATCCTCGGAGATAATCCTTTCATAAAAATCTGGAGTACTCTTCCCCAGAAAGAGTACGACAATATATATATTATTTTATTTTATTATTTTCCCATTATTTTTTATCGCCTGCGAATGCCAAACTATGTTTGATTAGAGTGCCATATGAGGATTGGCGTATTCTAGTGTGTCCCATAGATTGCTTCCATGCCTGATCAGTATGGAGGTTTAATGCATGGAACCCCTGAGATATCCCAATGGTCATATTGTACTGAAGTCGACTAGAAGTATTCAAAGAAGATATCCAATATAAAATGTCCTTATAAGTATCTCTACTTAGGACATCCTTGCAATTTGTAAAAAGGAATGTGTCATTTATCTGACACCGACATCGATAGATGAACCAAAGCCTGAGTGTACGGACATCGCTGACATCTCTATGTGCCAAATTTGTTAAATTATCTGGCTAGTTAAGCTCTGAATATATAGAATCATTCGAAGGAAATCGAATGTATCAAGATCAAGTAGCTTATAAGCTAAAACTTATTTAAGGAGCTTGGCGGAGCTCGCAATACATTACACACTAGTAACCAAAGGAGGTGTTTCGCCAATAACCACAAAACATTATCACGTAAGGATAGGCAGACTAATGAAACTTTATAATTAGACAATAAACCTGTATAGACTAAGAATCGACAGGTTAAGAAACTCCGAAGGAGAGTATGTACCTATTGTATAGGTCAACTGGGATACCCTTAGAGGCCCAAATATACTATGGAAGTAAGTCCATGCTACTTCAGAAAATACTTCCATTATTTTAGCAAATCTCGAGGTCGAGATTTCTTTTAAGGGGGTGAGGATGTAACACCTCGAAAATTCACGTCCTATAATGTGTTGACACGTGTCATAGGTTTGAACGTGTGAACGAATGTTTTAGAAGGACTAAAGTTGACGAACATGAAAAGTATGTGAATATACGAGTTCAAAATATCAACAGTGAATAAATATACTTTATAATAACCCTACATGATGTTCATACCATCAAACGAATAAATCATGGATCATACGAAGCTAAAAGTGAGAGATTACAAACTATAGGGGTTAAATGTGTCAACATGTTTAAGTTATACCTCTGAGTGACCTTTTGACAAACCCGAAGCTTTGTAATGGTTAATTATGCTCACTAGAATGCACGATATAAATTTCATAAAGTTTCGTTATCGTATGAGAAAGTTATGATCAAATTCGTGTACAAGGGGTTAAAGCGTCAAACTGCTAAAGTATGCCGATTCGTATGTTATCGGACCTCCCGGAATATGACCATGAGTCAAACATACCCTATTTATACTTCTCATAGCTTAGATATAGGCTTTGAGGTGTTTAGTGCGCAAAAATAAACTTTTAAGTCATGCAGGGACTAAAAATGTCAAAAAGCGCACAAGTTTGCGTTTACGCGCATATCTCACATTCTGAATATCCCCGGACACCCAAAAATTTATGTAAACACTAAAATATGTTATTTTAGTGTTTGGCTTGATAAAATTCCATTTGTCGCGTCAATTGGTTCGTTTTTCGCGTCCGTCCGTGTTTCGTCGTAATTAACAGAACAACGTGACCGTACGACCAAACGAACCGACATCCGACATATTTTTTAGAATGTTTCATGTTCCCCATACTTAGGCATCATTATAGAGCTTTAAAAATGATTTAACGGGCCTTGGATGGGTCGGAAATGGCAATTGGAGGTACAGGGGCTAAAACGGTCAACAATTAAAAAATCCTGTTTGCTGGCCATAGCCTTGCGCACCTCAACACTGAGGTTGTTGCGGTGCGCAAGCAGTCCCCTAGATGCAGAAAATCGTTTTCTGTTGACTGTTCAGTCTTTCAAACGGCATATGTTGCTTCTTTCACTTCATGGGCGACCCCTAAACATCCCTAGGCCCTTAGGAACATGTGTTGATGATTTGTGGTCAGTAATAGACTTACATGTCAACAATTTGTGGTGAAAAATCCACTATATAAGGCCCTTATGTTGCAACAATTGATCATGCCATTCCATCTGCTTTTGAGGGACTCTCTGGAGCTCAAGAACAGACCCTAATCATCCTTATTCTTAATTAAGACCTTGGTAAGTGTCCTTAATCTTTCTTGATTAAGTTTTGCTTAGTAATTAGCTTAAAAGTCAAACCGTCGTAATTAACGGTTGACTTAGCGATTAATCACTAATGGTCCAGTGATTAGTCGAATTGAAAGTAGTTATAAGTTGGTAATTATGTGGGTAATAAACCCTTAAAAGGGTTCCCCCTGATTCCCACTCTAACTAGGTCAAATGTCGGGTCAAACTTGTAAGTAAAAAGTCAACAAAATGTTTAAATTCTAATTTATACATATTTAGCAATGTAGAACACCTACAACCTGTTTTATCATTAATATAACTTGGTAATTAGTGTAAGAACATGTCCAAACATGTTCAACCCGACAATTTAATGTATAGACCCGGTTCGGAACCAAAAGTCGCAAAGCTTTGACTATTACTTTGACTTCAGTTCTGACCCGTTTTGGTATGATTTAGAAATACCTTAGAGCTTCATTTGGACCAGGTTACATGCTAGTATAACCCTCTGTGATTATACACCTCGGTTCATTAGTTATGCGATTAATACGCATGATTCCATTAATTGCTCATATGTTGACCATTTTGCCCTTATTACCTTAAAACGTGATTTTTGGAAAAGTAAAAGAGTAGAAACCTTATATACTGATATATAAACTTGTACCCAAAGTTTGACATCAGTTTGGGTAGTAGTTTGAGAGTTATGCTCATTAGCGCAAATTGAAACCTTTATGTTACTTAAACGGCGTAATTAGCGTATAGCCTAGTTAAGCCTACTTTTTGATATCAAAATCTTTACCCACTGATGTAATATATTATTTTGGGATTTTTGAAGATTTTTAATTAATTTTAGGCTGAGCATAACTCATAGTCATAGGCTTAATCCGGTAATTGTCGATTTTGCCCTTACGGGCTATAAAACGAGTTTTACATATCTAAACGACTCCAAACCTTTTGCTACAGATCTTAAATGTTAAATAAATTATTTTAAGCCTTCTGGAATAATAAAAATATCAGCTTTATGTGTAGAACCCTGGAACGGCTCTTAATCGCCTTATTAAGCGTTTTTAACGCATAGTATGTATTAAAACTATTTTAAACATACCCGGGTTGATACCTACTGATATTTGAGGCAAATTATAATATTTTAACAGTAAGCAAAGGTTGTTAAACTCAGACTTCAGTATTGAGCTTTTCGGCTTATGTGAAATTACCAAAATACCCCTGCGGGGCATAGTTTGGTTATAATTGATATATTTCACATATATAATTTACCCTACTGTTATAACTTAGTAAAATAAGTATTTTTGCTGATTATATCAGACCTGTAACTCAGGTAAATACTTAAACTCTTTTATAACCTTGTAAATGACCAAACTACCCCTACGGGGCCTAGTTTGTGTTTAAATACGTTTCGGGCATAATGAAAGACATCTTACTGATGTCACAACATATTTGAAGCATAATTAACATAGGAAACCTGTATATGGCTCTCATGAATACCCGTCACGCTTATTACGCGTACGGTTCGGTTTATGTAACAAGTTTACATAAATTAGCCGAAATGGGTCAAACCCTATTGGTTTTATCTCAAAATCCAGAATGTGTATGAAATACCCATATAAGACAAGTCTCTGAAGATGTCGGGTTTAAATCACATTCTATTCCGGTCTTCGCTTAATCGTGCGTACGAACCGTATCTTCCTTTAAGACTAGCCGGTCTAAGCTTAGGCTTAATTAAAGACCCGTTAGCATTCTAATTAATTATTTATACCATCATTCCAGACTAGAGCTTTCCGGTAAATTGTACCTACGCTTACTTAAGTGAATACGGCTGAGTTATTAATTTCTGCTATTTAAGACAGGAGCTAGCTCAGGTAAATACTCTTAACTTATTTTCCCTATTACGGGCTTGGGATACGGTAATATAAATACCGCATGGTCAGGTATGGGATTCAAGGACCAATAAGTCGGGAAATCCAAATAACCTGTTTTAATTCGTATTGCTTGACTGAAACATTGGGGATTAATGCGACCGTGTCCTGGATATCCTTGACTCATTAAATGCAATGGCCACGACTTAAGCACGGGGTGTAGGCATACACCTGACAGATGCTATATGCTAATTAATTAATTATACCCAATAAGGGATTCCCAATAAGGGAATAGTGGTGTGTCGGTTAATCATGAACCGGCATAGATCCGGGCCCCGTATGTAGAGCAAGTTATGTAAAACTGATAACATGAGATATAGTTTACCCCAAGTTATAAAAGATTTATTTTGCCTCTGTGCATCTAAATCAAAGTATAAAAGATTAATTTTTCCTTGTGCATTTTAATCAACGTGTCTACATATTTTGTGCCGAAGTGCATTCAAACCAATTTTCTTAAACTCTTTTCAAATGAGTCAGTTGAGTGTATTTACCAGTGAAAACTGACGTATTTTCAAAAGTCTAAGTGACAGGTACAAGTACGTAATAGGCTGGAAGCTGCTCAGGACGTTAATAAGGAATCTTGCAAGTTTTAGGAGTCTAAAGTCTGTTGAACAATATTTATGTTTAAGATCCGCCTGTAGATCCTTTACTTTCCGTTGTAATACTGGATATTACTTTATATTCGGATTGTAATATATATTTATCTTTTGCTTCCGCTGTGCATTTATATATTGTGTTGTTTGACTATGATGATATCAACTACGTCACGATACTCCCCACCGGGCCCACCGGTGACACGTGGAAAGTCGGGGTGTGACATTGAAAACCTAAGATATTAAAAGGAATCAAGAAGCCATAGGATCATTCCATGTGTTAGGAGGCTCAATCTTGACCTTACACTTGTTAATCCATGATTAGGCAACTTGCTAAACACACAAACCAGCTCATAGAATTGAAAAACCAAGGATAAAAAAAAGTTTGCTAAAAACTGGTATTTCTGGAAAAGCTCTCTGTCGCGTGGCGCGCCACGATCAACCTAGGCTGGCGCGAGGCTAGTCAGTTATAAGTTTCCAGTTTTGGCAGAAATGGTCCCTGCATGCTTAAAACTTGATTTTCGACACGTTCAAGCCCCGTTAACCCCATTTCAAGGCTCTACAATGTTGTTAAAGCATAGGGAACATGAAATATGTTTGAAAACATCTCGGATGTCGGTTCGTTTGGTCGTACGATCACGTAATTCGGTTAATTATGACGAAAATTCGAACAGACGCGAAAACGTTCCAAATTACGCGACAAGTGGTATTTTTGCATTCCGATCACTAAAACAAAATATTTTAATGATTACAAAAATTTTTTGATGTCCGGATATGTTCAGAACGTAAGATATGCGCGTAAATGCAAACTTATGCACTTTTTGACGCTTTTAGTCCCTATTGATCAAATAAGCATATTTTGGCATAACGAACCCCTCAAATCCTATTTCTAAGCTATGTAAAGGATATTTAGGGTATGTTTAGCTTATTATCAAGTTTTGGAATGTTCGTCGTGTTAAACTGATTACGTTTACGCATCAGTTTTCGTATAACTTTCTAGAAAGCGATTTAAAACTTGAAATCGAACTAGAATCAAATCGTAAAATCGTCAAACACAAATACACAAATACACAAACATTAACACCAAAACACATCGTTTCATTGATAATTGATATTGTTTTGCATCGTACATCGTTTACAGAGCACAGTTGTCACATTCTGGGTTTTATAAAAAAAACAAAAAAAAGAAAAGAAGTTCACTACCACAAATATTTCGCGTATGTTACTAAATTACACCTCTTGCAACATGTGTTTGAAAGATGTTTAAGAAAAAATAATATCTTGGTTGCCATGACTTTTGTAACCGACACCTCAAGTATTATTTACTCGATGTGGTCAGAAACAAAGCTGCCAAAGCCTCTGAAGAAGGGAAGCGTAAAAGGGAGGAGGATAACTCCCAAAATCCTAAGAAGAGCAAATCTGAGCTCAACAATAACCAACATGATTCCAACAAGAAGCCTACATGCAAAACTTGCAACAGAAGGCACTGGGGACAGTGTCGATCATACCAAAAGATAAAGCAATGTGGCATCTGCAAAAGAACTGGTCACCAGTCCCACGAATGTAGGGACATAAAGAATGCAAGCTGTTACAGCTGCGGCGAAAAGGGGCACATCAGTACTAATTGCCCTGAGGCTGCCAAGGAAGGAGCAGCTAAGTCTGGGAAGGATGAGAAAAGAAACGCCTGAACTACCGATTGAATGACTGAGACAGTACATATCAATAATAGCATCAGGTACGTCCCGTACCTTTTAGCATCGATTTTCCTGCTAAGTATTTTACGTTAATGCAAGGGATAATAAACCTTTAGCAAACAATAAGCTTAGCAAACTTTTGATTACATTCATAAGAACTTCAGATATTAAAAAAAAATGAGGTATAAATTACCAATGGAATTTTTAATGACCCTCTCTCCCATCCTCGGAGATAATCCTTTCATAAAAATCTGGAGTACTCTTCCCCAGAAAGAGTACGACAATATATATATTATTTTATTTTATTATTTTCCCATTATTTTTTATCGCCTGCGAATGCCAAACTATGTTTGATTAGAGTGCCATATGAGGATTGGCGTATTCTAGTGTGTCCCATAGATTGCTTCCATGCCTGATCAGTATGGAGGTTTAATGCATGGAACCCCTGAGATATCCCAATGGTCATATTGTACTGAAGTCGACTAGAAGTATTCAAAGAAGATATCCAATATAAAATGTCCTTATAAGTATCTCTACTTAGGACATCCTTGCAATTTGTAAAAAGGAATGTGTCATTTATCTGACACCGACATCGATAGATGAACCAAAGCCTGAGTGTACGGACATCGCTGACATCTCTGTGTTCCAAATTTGTTAAATTATCTGGCTAGTTAAGCTCTGAATATATAGAATCATTCGAAGGAAATCGAATGTATCAAGATCAAGTAGCTTATAAGCTAAAACTTATTTAAGGAGCTTGGCGGAGCTCGCAATACATTACACACTAGTAACCAAAGGAGGTGTTTCGCCAATAACCACAAAACATTATCACGTAAGGATAGGCAGACTAATGAAACTTTATAATTAGACAATAAACCTGTATAGACTAAGAATCGACAGGTTAAGAAACTCCGAAGGAGAGTATGTACCTATTGTATAGGTCAACTGGGATACCCTTAGAGGCCCAAATATACTATGGAAGTAAGTCCATGCTACTTCAGAAAATACTTCCATTATTTTAGCAAATCTCGAGGACGAGATTTCTTTTAAGGGGGTGAGGATGTAACACCTCGAAAATTCATGTCCTATAATGTGTTGACACGTGTCATAGGTTTGAACGTGTGAACGAATGTTTTAGAAGGACTAAAGTTGACGAACATGAAAAGTATGTGAATATACGAGTTCAAAATGTCAACAGTGAATAAATATACTTTATAATAACCCTACATGATGTTCATACCATCAAACGAATAAATCATGGATCATACGAAGCTAAAAGTGAGAGATTACAAACTATAGGGGTTAAATGTGTCAACATGTTTAAGTTATACCTCTGAGTGACCTTTTGACAAACCCGAAGCTTTGTAACGGTTAATTATGCTCACTAGAATGCACGATATAAATTTCATAAAGTTTCGTTATCGTATGAGAAAGTTATGATCAAATTCGTGTACAAGGGGTTAAAGCGTCAAACTGCTAAAGTATGCCGATTCGTATGTTATCGGACCTCCCGGAATATGACCATGAGTCAAACATACCCTATTTATACTTCTCATAGCTTAGATATAGGCTTTGAGGTGTTTAGTGCGCAAAAATAAACTTTTAAGTCGCAGGGACTAAAAATGTCAAAAAGCGCACAAGTTTGCGTTTACGCGCATATCTCACATTCTGAATATCCCCGGACACCCAAAAATTTATGTAAACACTAAAATATGTTATTTTAGTGTTTGGCTTGATAAAATTCCATTTGTCGCGTCAATTGGTTCGTTTTTCGCGCCCGTCCGTGTTTCGTCGTAATTAACCGAACAACGTGACCGTACGACCAAACGAACCGACATCCGACATATTTTTTAGCATGTTTCATGTTCCCCATACTTAGGCATCATTATAGAGCCTTAAAAATGATTTAACGGGCCTTGGATGGGTCGGAAATGGCAATTGGAGGTACAGGGGCTAAAACTGTCAACAATTAAAAAATCCTGTTTGCTGGCCATAGCCTTGCGCACCTCAACAATGAGGTTGTTGCGGTGCGCAAGCAGTCCCCCAGATGCAGAAAATCGTTTTCTGTTGACTGTTCAGTCTTTCAAACGGCATATGTTGCTTCTTTCACTTCATGGGCGACCCCTAAACATCCCTAGGCCCTTAGGAACATGTGTTGATGATTTGTGGTCAGTAATAGACTTACATGTCAATAATTTGTGGTGAAAAATCCACTATATAAGGCCCTTATGTTGCAACAATTGATCATGCCATTCCATCTGCTTTTGAGGGACTCTCTGGAGCTCAAGAACAGACCCTCATCATCCTTATTCTTAATTAAGACCTTGGTAAGTGTCCTTAATCTTTCTTGATTAAGTTTTGCTTAGTAATTAGCTTAAAAGTCAAACCGTCATAATTAACGGTTGACTTAGCGATTAATCACTAATGGTCCAGTGATTAGTCGAATTGAAAGTAGTTATAAGTTGGTAATTATGTGGGTAATAAACCCTTAAAAGGGTTCCCCCTGATTCCCACTCTAACTAGGTCAAATGTCGGGTCAAACTTGTAAGTAAAAAGTCAACAGAATGTTTAAATTCTAATTTATACATATTTAGCAATGTAGAACACCTACAACCTGTTTGATCATTAATATAACTTGGTAATTAGTGTTAGAACATGTCCAAACATGTTCAACCCGACAATTTAATGTATAGACCCGGTTCGGAACCAAAAGTCGCAAAGCTTTGACTATTGCTTTGACTTCAGTTCTGACCCGTTTTGGTATGATTTAGAAATACCTTAGAGCTTCATTTGGACCAGGTTACATGCTAGTATAACCCTCTGTGACTATAAACCTCGGTTCATTAGTTATCCGATTAATACGCATGATTCCATTAATTGCTCTTATGTTGACCATTATGCCCTTATTACCTTAAAACGTGAATTTTGGAAAAGTAAAAGAGTAGAAACCTTATATACTGATATATAAACTTGTACCCAAAGTTTGACATCAGTTTGGGTAGTAGTTTGAGAGTTATGCTCATTAGCGCAAATTGAAACCTTTATGTTACTTAAACGGCGTAATTAGCGTATAGCCTAGTTAAGCCTACTTTTTGATATCAAAATCTTTACCCACTGATGTAATATATTATTTTGGGATTTTTGAAGATTTTTAATTAATTTTAGGCTGAGCATAACTCATAGTCATAGGCTTAATCCGGTAATTGTCGATTTTGCCCTTACGGGCTATAAAACGAGTTTTACATATCTAAACGACTCCAAACCTTTTGCTACTGATCTTAAATGTTAAATAAATTATTTTAAGCCTTCTGGAATAATAAAAATATCAGCTTTATGTGTAGAACCCGGGAACGGCTCTTAATCGCCTTATTAAGCGTTTTTAACGCATAGTATGTATTAAAACTATTTTAAACATACCCGGGTTGATACCTACTGATATTTGAGGCAAATTATAATATTTTAACAGTAAGCAAAGGTTGTTAAACTCAGACTTCAGTATTGAGCTTTTCGGCTTATGTGAAATTACCAAAATACCCCTGCGGGGCATAGTTTGGTTATAATTGATAAATTTCACATATATAATTTACCCTACTGTTATAACTTAGTAAAATAAGTATTTTTGCTGATTATAACAGACCTGTAACTCAGGTAAATACTTAAACTCTTTTATAACCTTGTAAATGACCAAACTACCCCTACGGGGCCTAGTTTGTGTTTAAATATGTTTCGGGCATAATGAAAGACATCTTACTGATGTCACAACATATTTGAAGCATAATTAACATAGGAAACCTGTATATGGCTCTCATGAATACCCGTTACGCTTATTACGCGTACGGTTCGGTTTATGTAACAAGTTTACATAAATTAGCCGAAACGGGTCAAACCCTATTGGTTTTATCTCAAAATCCAGAATGTGTATGAAATACCCATATAAGACAAGTCTCTGAAGATGTCGGGTTTAAATCACATTCTATTCCGGTCTTCGCTTAATCGTGCGTACGAACCGTATCTTCCTTTAAGACTAGCCGGTCTAAGCTTAGGCTTAATTAAAGACCCGTTAGCATTCTAATTAATTATTTATACCATCATTCCAGACTAGAGCTTTCCGGTAAATTGTACCTACGCTTACTTAAGTGAATACGGCTGAGTTATTAATTTCTGCTATTTAAGACAGGTGCTAGCTCAGGTAAATACTCTTAACTTATTTTCCCTATTACGGGCTTGGGATACGGTAATATAAATACCGCATGGTCAGGTATGGGATTCAAGGACCAATAAGTTGGGAAATCCAAATAACCTGTTTTAATTCGTATTGCTTAACTGAAACATCGGGGATTAATGCGATCGTGTCCTGGATATCCTTGACTCATTAAATGCAATGGCCACGACTTAAGCACGGGGTGTAGGCATACACCTAACAGATGCTATATGCTAATTAATTAATTATACCCAATAAAGGAATAGTGGTGTGTCGGTTAATCATGAACCGGCATAGATCCGGGCCCCGTATGTAGAGCAAGTTATGTAAAACTGATAACATGAGATATAGTTTACCCCAAGTTATAAAAGATTTATTTTGCCTCTGTGCATCTAAATCAAAGTATAAAAGATTAATTTTGCCTTGTGCATTTTAATCAACGTGTCTACATATTTTGTGCCGAAGTGCATTCAAACCAATTTTCTTAAACTCTTTTCAAATGAGTCAGTTGAGTGTATTTACCAGTGAAAACTGACGTATTTTCAAAAGTCTAAGTGACAGGTACAAGTACGTAATAGGCTGGAAGCTGCTCAGGACGTTAATAAGGAATCTTGCAAGTTCAAGGCGTCTAAAGTCTGTTGAACAATATTTATGTTTAAGATCCGCCTGTGGATCCTTTACTTTCCGTTGTAATACTGGATATTACTTTATATTCGGATTGTAATATATATTTATCTTTTGCTTCCGCTGTGCATTTATATATTGTGTTGTTTGACTATGATGATATCAACTACGTCACGATACTCCCCACCGGGCCCACCGGTGACACGTGGAAAGTCGGGGTGTGACATTGAAAACCTAAGATATTAAAAGGAATCAAGAAGCCATAGGATCATTCCATGTGTTAGGAGGCTCAATCTTGACCTTACACTTGTTAATCCATGATTAGGCAACTTGCTAAACACACAAACCAGCTCATAGAATTGAAAAACCAAGGATAAAAAAAAGTTTGCTAAAAACTAGTATTTCAGGAAAAGCTCTCTGTCGCGTGGCGCGCCACGATCAACCTAGGCTGGCGCGAGGCTAGTCAGTTATAAGTTTCCAGTTTTGGCAGAAATGGTCCCTGCATGCTTAAAACTTGATTTTCGACACGTTCAAGCCCCGTTAACCCCATTTCAAGGCTCTACAATGTTGTTAAAGCATAGGGAACATGAAATATGTTTGAAAACATCTCGGATGTCAGTTCGTTTGGTCGTACGATCACGTAATTCGGTTAATTATGACGAAAATTCGAACAGACACGAAAACGTTCCAAATTACGCGACAAGTGGTATTTTTGCATTCCGATCACTAAAACAAAATATTTTAATGATTACAAATTTTTTTTGATGTCCGGATATGTTCAGAACGTAAGATATGCGCGTAAATGCAAACTTATGCACTTTTTGACGCTTTTAGTCCCTATTGATCAAATAAGCATATTTTGGCATAACGAACCCCTCAAATCCTATTTCTAAGCTATGTAAAGGATATTTAGGGTATGTTTAGCTTATGATCAAGTTTTGGAATGTTCGTCGTGTTAAACTGATTACGTTTACGCATCAGTTTTCGTATAACTTTCTAGAAAGCGATTTAAAACTTGAAATCGAACTAGAATCAAATCGTAAAATCGTCAAACACAAATACAAAAATACACAAACATTAACACCAAAACACATCGTTTCATTGATAATTGATATTGTTTTACATCGTACATCGTTTACAGAGCACATTTGTCACATTCTGGGTTTTATAAAAAAAACAAAAAAAAGAAAAGAAGTTCACTACCACAAATATTTCGCGTATGTTACTAAATTACACCTCTTGCAACATGTGTTTGAAAGATGTTTAAGAAAAAATAATATCTTGGTTGCCATGACTTTTGTAACCGACACCTCAAGTATTATTTACTTATGATAATTTAGAAAAGCGTTATGATATTATGGCACCATGTTATATTCGTTCAGAAGTGGACATAATTTACTAACTCCTTGAAAGTGTCACAAGTGGGCCAGCCTATTGTGTAGTAACTAGTGGGCTATATTCATATTTCAATATTCATTGAAAAGGTAGTCCAAGTTCTCTTATGTGATATATATATATATATATATATCTACAAAAAGAATGATAATATCTATGTATTCAAGTATTTTGAATGTGTAGGGGACTCAAGGTTATGTAATTAATAGCAACTAAAGGTCCAAGTTTATCGGGTTGACATATGTGTGTATACTTGATATATGTCGCTTGTAATGGACCTAGCACAAAATTCTCATTGTGTGTCAAACTTGTAAACTTGATCACGCTGAACACTTGATTGTTTGGATAATAGGGTATTGCATAACCTTACCTACATACTTACGATTATTATACAATAGGTCGCTTGTAACGGACCTAGCACTAAATTAATGCGTAGAAGCACGTTAATACTTTCCGAGCAAACTAAGGTGAGTTAACTACTCTTTCACAAGCATGCGTCCCGGGGAGGGACAAACAAACTAATATTCCGGAGAGGAATACTTTTATAACTTTGGTTTAATTTCGATGTTAATTTAATAAACTCAGTTCTATCACCAAAGTCCCTACTTACTACCGAACTAGTTGTCGGGGAGGCAACGAGGTATTAGTTGATAGCGCTATTAGGCTTTACAACCTCACACCATACTGGGGAGGATGGGCATGAACTAATGACCTTAAACACGTGGCCAATGTTGATAGGCATTGATAAGGGCAAACAAAAATACGTCACTTCGGTATCGAGTTTTTATTGACATGTCTTTAAACTAAAATACTTAACATGATTTCCGTTAACAAAACTGTGAACTCGCCAGCTTTATGCTGATACACTTTCTCTGCATGCTTGCAGGTCGTTAGATGATTTCAGGAAATAGAGCTTGCAATCGGAGGAGCTGTGGATGTCATAGGTCGTGACGTTGTTAACCTATCTAATGTTATGCTATGTTTCGCGAACAAGTCGTTTCAAATGCTTAGAACTATTTCAAATGCTTCCGTTGAACGTATTTTCTTTTAAACAGATGTTTTGAATTACACTTTTCACGTTGAATGAGATTTCGAGTTTATTATATTACTATTAGTTCAATGTGATTAGTGGCTAGATCCTGGTACTTCACATGCCTCGTGGTGGTTTCCGCATGTGGTATTTTGGGGGTGTAACAGTTTGGTATCAGAGCCACTGGTTATAGTGAACTAGGTTTTAAAACGTTTTTATAAAACCAGACTATAACAGAAACTGTTCCGAAAGCAACCATGACACTCCGCTCCAGATTGCAAGGTTCGTCTTTTACTTACTGTATACATTAAACATTTAGCATACATGTACGCATTACATTGCATATAATTTCATACACAATATTATAGCATCTCTAGAACTTCGTGATCCTTATCGTTTTGACAATATCTTAGCTTTTAACACTTGAATCTGAGGATCTTTTGATGCAAGTTAGGCGAAACTGAGATGAACATGCAAATCACATTATCATTACGGGTGCATACGAAATAATAATAATTTTGGGGGGCATGTGAGTCCTAGTGAGGCTTAGCAAGTGTAAAAGGATTCTGACCCATTATCCGACATAATTGGGGATTCAACAATTTATAGGAGTCATAGAGATGATTGACTTCTATTCAATCGTGATCATTACTCTTTCCACTCTTCTTGTGGATACAGAATCATGAGTGGACGTGGTGGACGCGGAGGTGGACGCGGCGGTGGGCATGGCAATATTGTCATGACTCAGGCGAAGTTTATGGAACTCATCAATATGCATGTGGCTAAGGCTTTAGCAGCTCAGCAAGCTGGTACGACACTTACGACAAGACGATTCTTGTTCTTTATTCGCATACTCAAACTCTCATTCGTACGTTGTACACTCTTTCACCTCCAGGTCAACACGCGAATCAGAATTATAACAATCTGCCTGTCTGTACTTTCAAGGCGTTCATGGATTGCACGCCACAAACTTTCAATGGAACCGAGGGAGCAGTGGGACTTCTCTGCTGGTTTGAGAAGGCTAAATCGGCATTTTCTATGTGTAACTGTCCGACTGGGGACAGGGTGAAGTATGCTTCAGGCACACTGGAGGATGGTGCCTTAACTCAGTGAAACGCCCAAGTTTAGATGCTTGGGATTGAAATGGCGAATGCAACTACTTACGATGATTTCAAGGAACAAATGCGGGTGGAGTACTGTCCTCGTGACCAAATTCAGAAGCTGGAGAATGAGTCCTATCATCTTAAGATGGTGGGATCCAAGATCGAAGCTTATACGAAGCGATCTCACGAGCTTGCAGGCATGTGCCCAAACTTATCGAACCCGCCACACCGGAGGATCGAGCTGTACATCAATGGTTTGGCACCGCAAATCAAGGGTATGGTTACTGCAGCAAATCTTGATAACTTACCACAGATTATCCGTCTAGCACACAAGATCACTGACCAAGAAGTCGAACGTGGTTCACTACCAGAACGTGCTGCTGCGACTATTCCAACTGCCGACAACAAACGTAAGTGGAATGATTCAGACAAGTCTTCCAGCTCAAACCAGCAATAGAAGAAGACTGATAAGAAAAACAACCGCTGCTTCAACCAGTCTTCCTCTTCGAATCAAAACCAGAACAACAACCAGAATCAGGGTTCTTACGCCGGTAAGCAACTGAAATGCAACAAGTGTAACTACCATCATCATGGGCAGTGCACTCGAGTCTATCATAGGTGTGACAGGGTAGGCCACATGGCGAAAGACTGCAGGGCTCCGTTCCCTAAACAACAGCAGCATCAACATCAGCAGCAACAACAACAAAAACTTCAACAACAACAGTGACAACAGCCACAGCAAAATCAGGGTTATTGGAAGGGGTGCTTCTAGTGTGGGAGTGAGGCTCATATCAAAAAGAATTTCCCACAGTTGAACAACAATAACAACAACAACAATGGGAACCGTAATAACAATAACAACGGGAACAACGATAACAACAACACTGGGAACCACAACAACCACAATGTTAACAATGGCGGAAATAGTACTCGTGGGAGAGCATTCACTATTGGCACCGGTGACGCCAGGAACGACGACAACGTTGTAACTGGTACATTTTCTGTGAACAATCTTTTCGCCTCTGTTTTATTCGACTCTGGTGCCGATTGGAGTTATGTGTCCTTGAAATTGAGTAGACTGTTAGGATCAACCCTGACACCTCTCGAAACCAAACACATTGTGGAATTGACTGATGGAAAGCCAATAAAGGCGTCTCATCTTCATGTTGGGTGTAAACTCGATCTCCTAGGTCAAATGTTTGACAATAATCTTCTTCATGTCATTCTTGGTAGCTTTGACGTAGTCGTCGGTATGGACTGGTTGTCCAAAACCGAGCTGAAATTCTTTGCAAGGAGAAGATCATCTGTATTCCTCTCCCTAGTGGAGATTCACTGTCTGTTCAAGGTCACTGAAGTGGTGCTACGGTTTGCATCATTTCAGTTATGAAAGCCCAGAAGTGCTTACGGAAGGGTTATCCTACTATTCTAGCCCTCGTTACCGATACCCAGTCTGAGGAAAGGAAGATCAAAGACATTCCAGTCGTTCGTGACTTTTCTGATGTATTTCCCGAGGAACTCCCAGGACTACCTCCACACCGACAAGTGGAATTTCAAATTGAGCTTACGCTAGGAGCAGCTCCGATTCCTTGTGCTCCTTATCTTCTTGCACCGGGAGAGATGCAAGAACTGTCGAATCAGCTCCAGGAACTGTTGGATAGAGGTTTTATCCGACCTAGTTCTTCGCCGTGGGGAACCTAGCCCTATTCGTGAAGAATAAAGACGGGTCCTTCCGCATGTGTATCGACTAACGCAAACTCAACAAAGTGACGGTCAAGAACCGTTATCCTCTTCCTCGTATCTACGATCTGTTTGACCAGTTGCAAGGGTCAAGCTTCTATTCGAAAATCGATTTGAGATCGGGCTACCATCAGATGAGAGTCCGAGAGGAAGATGTTCTCAAAACAGCCTTCCGAACGAGGTATGGCCATTACGAGTTTTTGGTCATGCCATTCGGGTTAACTAACGCCCGTGTAGTCTTCATGGATCTCATGAACCGTGTGTGCAAACCGTATCTTGATGATTTTGTCATTGTGTTTATCGATGACATCTTGATTTATACTAAGATCAAGGAAGACCACGAGCGGCACTTGCGTCTTATCTTGGAACTACTGAGGAAGGAGCAGCTTTATGCAAAATTCTACAAGTGTGATTTCTGGATTAGAGAAGTACACTTTCTTGGTCACGTAGTCAACAAGTCAGGAATACTTGTGGATCCAGCAAAGATTGGTTCTATCAAGAATTGGGCAGTACCCATTTCTTGGTCTCGCGGGGTATTATCGCAGATTTATCGAGGGATTTTTAAAAATCGCTCAGCCTCTTACCGCTTTAACTCAGAAGGGTGTCACGTATTCGTGGGGAGCAAAACATGACAGCGCCTTTCAACTTTTAAAACAAAAACTCTGCAATGCACTGATATTGTCTTTACCCTAAAGTACAGATGATTTCGTGGTGTACTGTGATACTTCTATTCAGGGTCTCGGTTGCGTGCTGATGCAACATGAGAAAGTGATAGCTTATGCTTCTCGACAGTTGAAGGTTCATGAGAAGAATTACACAACTCACGACTTGGAGTTGGGAGCTGTGGTTTTTGCACTTAAAATATGGAGGCATTACTTGTACGGTACTAAATGCACTATTTATACCGATCACAAGAGCCTTCAGCACATCTTCGATCAGAAGGAGTTGAACATGCGATAGTGTCGCTAGGTCGAACTCTTAAACGATTATGACTGCGCCATTAAGTATCATCCAGGTAAAGCTAAGGATGTAGCTGATGCCCTTAGTTGGAAGGAAATTAAGCCTAAACGTGTTCGAGCCTTACAACTCACAATCCATTCTAACCTTCCAGAGCAGATTCGTTCTGCCAAAACTGAAGCGTTGAAGGACGAGAACCTTCAAGCCGAATCCATGCAGGGCATGGAAAAACAACTCGTAACAAAATCTGATGGTATTCGCTACTTCATGGAGCGAATATAGGTCCCTTCGCATGGTAATATCAGAGAGCTTGTGATGCATGAAGCACATAAGTCTCGGTACTCTGTTCATCCGGGTTCCGATAAGATGTATCAGGATCTGAAAATCTTGTACTGGTGGCCGAGCATGAAAGCGAACATACGACGTATGTGAGCAAATGCTTGACTTGTGCGAAAGTCAAGGTAGAATACCAAAAACCGTTTGGTTTGCTTCAGCAACCAGAAATACCCATGTGGAAATGGGAATAGGTTGCCATGGATTTTATCACCGGCCTACCAAGAACTCAAAGCAAAAACAATACCACTTGGGTGATCGCTGATCGTTTGACAAAATCTGCACACTTCCTTGCGATCAAGGAGACTGACAAGTTTTCGCAACTTGCTAGTATTTACTTGAAGGAAGTGGTTTCTAGGCACGGGGTGCCGACCTCTATCATTTCTGATCGCGATCCGTGTTTTACGTCCGATTTGTGGAAAGCGATGCACAAATCATTCGGCTCACATTTAGACATGAGCACCGCTTATCACCCTCAGACGGATGGTCAGAGTGAACGAACCATCCAGACACTTGAATACATGTTGCGAGCATGTGTGATCGATTTTGTTAAAGGTTGGCAAAGGCACTTACCTTTGGTAGAGTTTTCCTACAACAACAGTTATCATTCTAGCATTCAGGCAGCTTCGTTCGATTTTGCGAAAAGCTAGGAAAGGCACTTACCTTTAGTTTCTCGATTAACAAAAATGTTATAGAAAATAGTAGCATATTATATAAGTAAATATTATTATATTTTGTGACTATTAAATCTTGACAATTTGAAGTAATCTAATAAATAAATTCTATCCCACTAGGAAGTTACAACAAATCAAATGAGATTATACTTTTAGTCATAATGGGTAATTTTTTTGTAATAAATGAATTAGTCACTTTTATAAAAATATCACATCTAGTTTTACAATTTGTTTAATCTATATTTTATAATCAATTACAAAATTAAACATAAAACTTGTTAAAATTCCACACTAAAAAAACTTCTAAAAAATTCCGAATATATATCTTGGGATATAACATTTTCATAAAT
Source organism: Helianthus tuberosus (assembly GCA_030545235.1). NCBI lineage: Eukaryota > Viridiplantae > Streptophyta > Magnoliopsida > Asterales > Asteraceae > Helianthus > Helianthus tuberosus. The sequence continues at coordinate 104,767,197 of CM060361.1, read as the reverse complement.
TAGTAATTTTCCCATAATTTATAAACTAATATAATATGCTAAAACTCATAATAAATCCATAACAAGTCCGAAAATTCCCAAAATTTCCATGAACTACTCATATGTGATAATAATCAGTATCCTAAAATCAAATTCATAAAAACATGTCTCTAGGATTAAAAGCCCCAAAATAGAATGTTCAAGAACCCTAATTATCATGAAACTGAATTCGAATTCATAATGCCCTCTATCACGGAAATGGATAGAGTGGTTTTGTAGAGCGCCAAAAATTAATAAGATTAAGATTTAAAATTACCTAATTTGATTAAGAATTGAAGGAGAATTCGCGAGATGAAATTCAAGCCCTAGATTAGTTCTTCACTGAAGAAAGCTTATTAACAACTTCATTAAAATGCCAAAGTAACAAATTACAAAAAAGTGGCAGGTAAACGGGCAACAAGTTGTGCTGCAACCCCCTTTTAAATTGCAAAACCAATCCTACTAAAGACGGATCGACCCTTAAAAGTTGAGAGATTACTATTCATAACCTGTTGGACCCTGATTCGGAATTCCACGGCCTCTAGGGCTAGGGAACCAAATGTATCAAAAGGGAATGGGATAAACAAATGTTGATTCTCTAAACAAGCTTTCTCGTGTTTAGCGACCTTGCTTGATTCCGCCTTCAATACAGTCTGGCCAGCAACAAACCCATTATCCCTCAGCACAACAAGAGGAGACACTCATGTAAGGTCCACACAAGCGTGTTTTCCCCTGGCCCACCCAAACACAAGAATATGAGCTGGCCGAAGAATAGACCTCCCATCGAGCGGATCCGTAAGAAAGTTCACCGGAGCCTCATTTTTTTGCCGAAATCCCTGCCTACTTTAGAACATCAAACTGAATATCCCTTACCAAATCATGCATGTATTTAAAACTAGGTAAGTCTAGAGGGTTGAGAAAGGTAGCGTGATGCTCTAGAATTTGTTTTGTTGTGATGATTTTTTGTTTCAAGTAATGAAAAAATTATCTAGTAATGAATTTTGACAATGGGTGTTTAGTGTTCTTGGTGTTTAAATAGAGACTTGATTATGAATTAAAAAATCATTTAGGAAGTGTAAATATGTGTCTTTATGGTGACCATCCATTTTCCTCATTTCTTTTTTTTAAACAAGTTTCCTATTTATACACTTTAGGCCCCCTTAAGCTTATAATTTTATTCAAATAAATAACCTAACTTTGTTAAAGAATTCTAATATAAGCTAATTTAACTTGGTTTACTGAGTTCTTTTATAAACCTTAATGGAAACTAATGTAATCTCGTTTCTAAATTCAACATTTATTTTAGAAAATTTATATTTTTAATCCAAAATTTATTATACGACATTATAATAAAATTCATTTTTACATTTATTATGTTTAAGATCCGGTGTTACAAACAAGTCGGGTCTTCCAGGACCCATTTTTTGTAGATGTTACAGGGTGGAGGCGAATCCCTTACACAAACAAGATTCCATGAGATTAGCTAGGATGGGGTTGATATCATCTATATTGAGCTATGTGCTCCTCAGGATCCGTAGTTCCATCATGGAACTTCATATTTGGAGTTTGGAATCTCTTTGGGATCTCTATAATGCAAATGTGATGACCAAACCTAGAGATCCTATGGCTTTCTGGCGATACCTCTGGTATAGGTTGTTCACTCTAGAGGTTGTAGCAGTAACTTCGAAAGAATTTGGTTCAACTAAAATTTCAAGAGAAATTTTATGATGAAAAGCACCACTCTTCCTACGGGGGGTGCCAAATTGTTTTAGTTAATAATTGACAAGTGTGTTTTACTAACCAAATCAAGAAAGTGAGGTGAGGTGAGGTGCTTGTAAAAAATGGTAGGTTTGGTGTTCGGGATTCTGGATCAACTGTTAGGTTCCTTGGTTTAGAAAAAGTGTTGTAAGGCAATTCAGCTTAGTAAAATTATTAAAGTGTAGCAAATAAGTATGAATATGATAAGCAAATATAAACACTGGCGATATGTTACGGGGGAAAAGCCCTTAATCTTCTTCGTGTAGATGATCTCCTGCATAAAAAAACCCCGGGAGCTCTGATCAATTGAGAGCTATGATAATTACAGTAATTGCGAGTGAGTTATGTGTTTCTCTTGTCCCTAACTCGATCAGACCTAGCTACTTTATAACACATGGAAAAAACGAATCCTAACTATAATTTCGAAATTCCCAGGATCCAGCGAAGACCAGAACAATATTGTTGCACCCTTCCAGCCTCTTTCTACACGTTTTCTTTAACAAGTTTAACGAGAAATCTGCAATATGTTATCCACTAGCCGTTACGGGAGAATATACCTGTGAATTATTCCTGAGAGAGATAAGAAACTGATTAGTAACGGCGAGGTTCAAGATCCTTAGTCGCATCAGGATGTTGTCGTATGCTTAGGACATCAGGATCTTGAGTATACAAATTTACCCCTAATAATTAGAATGAAAATGGATAATTAAACAGTAAAGAACACAAGGAATTACGATGAAAGCCCTTGATCAATTGAGATCGTCGGCACAAAACCTCGGGAGACGATTATAAAAGTCGTCTACCACAGGCAACATTATTAAACAAACAAAAAGAGTACAACTCGAGAACAAGATTGATTTATGGTATAATGATCGCTAGGGTGAGTGTTGTGATTATAAGTGAGCTGTAAGAGAAAGTGTTAATCAATGGTGTGCGTAGAGAGTGTGTATCCATTACTAATCGATCAGTCAACCTAATTTTATACTAAAAAAAACCTAACCAATTATCCTAAAATAATTGGGATGATGCGAGTATTCCCTTGTGAACATCGGTGACTCCTTCAACGGGGACCAACGGTCACTTCTTCAACTTAAACGAAATATTAAACGAAATATTCCCTTGTGAAACAGGTTTAGGATATCAAACCTATCAATTATCTCGGGTTGTCAGTTTTTTTCCAGAATATTAAACGAAATATTCACCCATAACAACATATATAATTGAGTTTTTGCTCTTTGTCGCGAGGAACGGAACCATAGCGTCAGGATAACTTTGGTAATAGTACTAGTACTAGTATTCGTTTATGGTTACCAGTATAATTTCGTTGTATACCGAATTGTATTTGTGAGAGTGTCTTTTTTTTGTATCACAAGCTATGGCGAGTACCGGTATATAGTCACGAACCGTTACGAAACCGACTCAACAATATAGTACACATTGATTCTGACCCAACAAAATTGGTATTATGAGAACCTTTACTAATAATTGTTTTTATGATTTTTGATCTATGTGAAACACATGTCGATATCCTTTTAGGTATATTATAAAGTTTTTTTTTTGTCAATATTATCATTGGATCGCTATATTGAATGCCGGTGACATCCCAATATATCTTTCTATAAAAGGACAAATCCCAACAACATAAGAAAAGCTGATGTGTCAGCAGGAGAGGCTGTCCAACAATGCTTTTCTTATGTCATCGACGATTAGGTGGCAGCCATAGAGGGAGCATAGTGACATCATAATTCAAAGATCTGCCATCAAACCACTGCCCCACTTTTAAATTTCAAATGTCTAGCCCACATTCAATTATGAAACCACTGATGTTCATTCAAAATTCAAACCACTGTTGTTTCATTAAAATGGGAGGGTAATTTGAAATTTAAAACTAATAGGGATATGTAATTTGCATTTAATGTCATCAGAGCTTCAATTCTTTTCTCTCTCAAATATAAATTGAAACCCAAATCAAAACCCGATCATAATTTCAAAAACCCATTTCAATCTCTCTGTCTACTCTCTCTCAACTCTCAACTCTCTATCTCTAAAACTGTAGATACAGAGAAGAGGATGTAAATCAGGTAATTGTTATTTTTTTGGTAATTGATAATTCACTTTGTAATCAGTTCTTCTTCTTCTTCGTGGTTTCTTGAGCTTTGTTACATGTTTTCCAGATTGAAGTTTCTTCAAATCATCATCCTCTCCAATGCTTCCATCGATTCTTCTCTCGCTAAATTTGGTAACAATCCGTGACCTAATTTCTTTCATGATTCTATGAAATTTGTTTGATATGTTTGTAGCTTTTGATTTTGTCTTTGATTTGTTATTATTTATTCAGATTCTTGCATTGGTGTACCATGTGATTACGAGTAGATTGATTTTGATATGTTTGTAAAAGGAGAAATCCCAATGACATAAGAAAGTTGGTGATGTCTGTTTATTCATCATGTTTAACATCGATTTGAATATTATACAGACCAACGGTAGTTTAAAAATAGATTTTTTTTATTTTTTCCTTTTATCACAAACTGAAGGTTTGTATACTAAATGTTCTTCAGGTAGATCTTGCTGGATTTGTTATTTGGTGTGGAAGTGTTGAGTTCGTTGGCCGAACTTCCGAATGTAATCAAGGTTATAAAATGGATCTCAACTTTATTGATGAAGAGGTAATGTTTGTTTGTGTTTAAAAATAGATTTATATGTGTTTAAAATAAATCATGACGACATGAAATTTGTTTGATATGTTTGTAGCTTTTGATTTTGTCTTTGATTTATTATTATTTATTCAGATGCTTGCATTGGTGTACCATGTGATTACGAGTAGATTGATTTTGATATGTTTGTAAAAGGAGAAATCCCAATGACATAAGAAAATTTGGTGATGTCTATTTATTCATCATGTTTAACATCGATTTGAATATTATACAGACCAATGGTAGTTCAAAAATAGATATTTTTTGATTTTTTCTTTTTATCACAAACTGAAGGTTTGTATGCTAAATGTTCTTCGGGTAGATCTTGCTGGATTTGTTATTTAGTGTGGAAGCCTTGAGTTCGTTGGCCGAACTTCCGAATGTAATCAAGGTTATAAAATGGATCTCAACTTTATTGAAGAAGAGGTAATGTCTGTGTGTGTTAAAAATATATTTATATGTGTTTAAAATAAATCATGACGACATGAAATTTGTTTGATATGTTTGTAGCTTTTGATTTTGTCTTTGATTTGTTATTGTTTATTCAGATGCTTGCATTGGTGTACTATGTGATTATGAGTAGATTGATTTTCAGTTGGTATATTGGGATTAAATACTCAACTGGTGGAATGACAGCAAGTCCAGGTTATGCTTCAAGCTGTCTAGATCTCGTTGGAGGCGGATAGGTGGCTTTGGGAGGTCTGAAAAACAGAATTGATAAATTTAGGGAAAATGGGGTTGAAAGATGATAACCCAACAGTTGAGGATCTCATTCTACAGCTTCGATAAATTCAAGGATATTCTCAAATAATGTTTCCTAGATTTTTGAAAAACGACAAATGTCCAAAGAAGCATCACAGTGGACATTTGTCGGTCTTTGGCGGTCTTTAAAAATCTAGGAAGCATTATTTGAGAATATCATTGAATTTATCGGAGTTGTCGAATGAGATCCTCCACTGTTGGGTTATCATCTTTCAAACCCATTTTCCCTAAATTTATTGATTTTGTTTTTCAACAGGGATGTAATGCAATGATTCCTCTCAATTGAATAGACGGACACTTGCTTCCTCTCAAAGGGTTATGGAGTGGTTATAACAGCTGATCATGCTAAGGACTGTTATAACTAACCATTGCTCCTTATAAAGACTGATGGACTTAAAGACTGATGAGACCTATCCACTATTGAAGACAAAGCTGTTAAAGACAGATACTTATGTACCTAAGGCCTGATCAACCAAGGAAACCCACTGCTCAGTAACAGTAGTGGTTCAGTATCTACAGCGGATTCAACATCAGTATTTATGTATCAGTTTTTCTTATGTAACAGTGTTTAGTGTATCAGTGTTTAGATATTGTTACAGCTTCGATGATGGTTGTTAGATTTATGAAAATGTCTAACAATTTAGGATTCGGTATATTCATTCACAGTTTTATGAAACTTCAGTGTCTATGATGAAAATTATGTTGCTTCCATGATTGATTGGTCCCCATGTTGATTCGATTAATGGTATGTTATGTATATACAATCTCTCGAGACAAACCCTAGAGTTTATGTATATACAATATCCCCATGTTGAGTCGATTAATGGTATGTTATGTAATTGCTACAGTTTGAATATTATTGTTATTATATTATCATCCGTTGATCATGGTCTGTTAAAGCACTGCTGTTAAACATTCTCTGTTGAACTGCATCATCTGTTAGTCTATAGCAGATGTTCATCATGATGCGGGTGTAAACAGATGTTTGAAATCTTCTGTTGTTTTGTATCATCTGTTAAGGCACAACAGATGTTAGCAATCTATACTATGGAATGATCAGCAGATGTTATGTTTGGCAGACCTTTGTTTCAACAACAGATGTCAAAATGTTTAAAGATTGTATCATCTATTAAGTAATAGCAGATGTCAGCTTTATGATGCTTTTGTATTCATATTCAGCAGCAGAGGTTGTGTTTACCAGCAGAGGTTGTTTCGAACAACAGACTTTGCTTAAACAAATTTTCTGTTTGACAGAGCTTTTGGTTTGTCAGACTTTATCTAAATAGAGGTTGAGTGCATAAATTTGTTTGTAATCAGAGGTTAATTTAAGTGAAGTTATGACAATGATCACCCATAAATTTGTTGATGCCTTTTATGTGTCGATGACTGCCCATAAATTTGTTGAAGTCTTTTAAGAAAAGCCTTTTAAGAAAAGCCTTTTAAGTAACAGCAGATGTTAGCTTTATGATGCTTTTGTATTCATATTCAGCAGCAGATGTTGTGTTTATCAGCAGATGTTATTTGCTATAATAGTCTTTGTGTTTATCAGCAGAGGTTGTTTGGAACAACAGACTTTGCTTGAATAGATTTTCTGTTTAACAGAGCTTTTGGTTTGTCAGACTTTATCTAAATAGAGGTTGAGTGCATAAATTTGTTTGTAGTCAGAGGTTAATTCAAGTGAAGTTATGACAATGATCACCCATAAATTTGTTGAATACCTTTAAGTGTTGATGACTGCCCATAAATTTGTTGAAACCTTTTAAGAAAAGCATTTTAAGTGTCGATGACTGTCCATAAATTTGTTGAAGCCTTTTAAGTATCCATGACTGGCCATAAATTACAGAGTATAATTCAAGTTGTAATGTATCATGAAGAGACAATTAAAAATATATGGAGAATGTACGACAAAGGTTTAAGTTAATATAAATAACAAGATAAGCATACATCATTATAATTTAAATATTCGTAAGTCGTAAGTTTTCAAAATATAGAAGTTTGATACATCATCATCCCATAATTTATCTCAAATGAGATAATAGCAACAACCACAGCTATCTATAGACTTTCTTTAAGATCAGCTTGGCTTTTCTTCAGAGTAGACAAATTTGCATCTCATATTTCTGTAGATACCATTGGGCTTCGTGAACTTCTTGGTGAATTGACAAGCCGCGTATCTAAATCCTTTGTCGTGCTTCTCCCGTCGAAAGTCAATTACAATGTGAACTCCATTCAGATTTTCAACTGTCATCTTCAATGTTCTATGAATCCTTGATAAAGAAGCTACTTTCACATTCAGACGCTTAAAAATAAATATAAAATACCAATAATTAATAAGAAATACAGAATGTATTTAAGTAAAGTAACAAAAAAAAACAGCATAATTGTACTAAACATTTAACATCCAAAGAATGAGGAATAATATATTAACAGAATAAACTTAAAAAATGTTTGCTGCAGTACCATATGAATTGTAAGGGGTATACATCAGGATCAGCTTCATAATCTGAGACAGCGGCAACAAAATCTACGTCGTCGATATCATCGGATGATTCATTCGATACAACATAATCACTATCGGAATCTGTGCCATTGGATTCTTCAACATCCGACTGGTGATGCAGATCCTCGTTAATTGGAGCAACTTCTAAATTGGGTGAGGAAGTATCATCTATCGGACTGTCATTGGATTTGGGTGCAACAATCTCACATCCATTCAAATCAAAGCCAGTAAGCAGAAAGATGTAATCCGCTACGTATCTTAAAACAAAAACAATTCCTGTTTGCATACCCATGTAGTGTACAACCTTTTCCCATCCATCGGTTATAAAGTAACAATTCCGAAGAGGATCACGTTGAAGTAGTACATCAAAAGAGTCCCACTGATTCACATAGATCTTAAATGTCTCTTTTAGTTTACCAACTCCAATACTGACGTTGACTAACTCCTTGGGTATTAGCTGAACAAAAACATATAAAATTATGAAATCAACAAAGGTAAAGTAAAATTAACAACTATATCACTAATTACTATAGTAACATTTAAGTATTGGATTAAAATACCAAAACTTACCAACACGTCCTTACAAACATCAGTAAAACTATGGGAGAATGAATCCATACATCCAAACTTCCTCTCAAACGATATTGATGTGAACATTGAAATCATTGGGAGTTTTGTTGGATAGTGATGAACTTTTTCAAAAGGTGTCAGCAGATATGTATATGGTGTAGCTTTTTTAAATACCAACAGACATCCTTCTTTCAATGAAAGGTCAGAGATAACTAAGGACCATCCTTCTTTTAGAGCAAAAGTTCCATTGTGTTTTGAGAATCGGTAATCCCATCTCATACCGTTTACACACTCTATAACGCCAACGTTACTAGGAACTTCTTGGAGTAAATGAGTGTTTGAAAAGTTTTGTGGTATTATCCATTAAGTTCAAGTATTTAAGTATTGGCAAGTGTTATATGTGAATTAATTGTTAACAATAAAACTGTAGAAAATGGTTTTAATGTAATAATCTTACCAAGATTTTGGTATTAAGAGAATCCAAATATTTATAAAAAGACATCTTCCAAGATATGATGTTTCAGGTTAAAAATCAAAGAAAAAATGAGACAATATATTTTATCAGATACTTCATTATTTATAAAGACTGTGATAACAAATGTGAACCAACAATGTTTAACATATCTATGTCATTCAGAAAACGCATTTAATATTTATCGATTTATCAAGAGTATATCAATAAATAAAGATTCCTCTAAAAACTGTAGAATCGAGTACAACTGTCAATAACTTTTTTTTGCAAGTCCATAAATAAAAGATTTGTCATTTAATCATATTCTTTAATATCAAGTAAGAAAAACAACAAAATATACCTTATCGATTGTTTTCAAAAATCCAAATGTAACACCATATCAAACAAAACTTCAAATCGGAAACATTATAAAAAATAAAAAAGCTTGTAAAATTGAATTAATATATCATCTAAAACATGCAATACATTGAGAACAGTCTTCATAACAGTTGTTAATCATGTGCATATGAAACTAATGTATATACAAATTTTAATAAATATTATTATACCTTGATCGAAATTGTTGATGATGTCAAAAGTAAGAAGTATTCAATTGGAGTGATTCAATATTGAAATGGACATCGGTGATTAAAACTTCAAGCACTTTTTATGAGATCAGACAAACAATTTTGTAAATGGGATTTGGAGAGTCGTTAAAAAGGTAAAGTATGTTTCTATTTGCCTCTATGTAAAAAGGTTAACCGCCATTGGAATAATAAATTACATTTTACCGCCATTGAGATAAGGAACTTGCATTTTACCCCTTAATAATATAGCTTTAATTTTCAAATAATTCAAACCATTTTCAAAATAATTTGAAAGTCTTTTTTTTTAGTGCTCAACAATCTTCTTCATTCAGATATTTGAAATTATGGATACAGATAATAGAATTTCAAGTAAGTATGAGTTGTTCTTTCAACAAAGTCAGTGTACATCAACATCCGATTCTGTTAAAAGGATTCCATTATTAAACACTCCAAGTGGTATGCCTTATAGGTTTGCAAACAAAATTTTACAAGAAATATATATTTATATGTTATGTTTTGGGAATCCTTACACAAGTTTCGTATTTTACAAGTTTCAACAACCAATGTTGAGAGAAGGAATGTGTATCATTTTCCTGCTTATGCTACTCCAAATATTAGCACTAATTTGTTTCACTCATCTACAGAATTAAAAGGTATACTTACTGCAGATATTTTTTGGTAATTTCAAAAAAAATTCACAATATGTTCAAATTTCTTTCCTTGAGTGGTCAACAATCTTCTTCATTCAAGTATTTTAAATTATGGATACAGATAACACAATTTCAAGTAAGTATGAAGTTGACCTTCAAGCAAGTCAACGTCAAAGCTGTGCTGAAGAAAGAGAAAAAAGGAAGTATGTTCTTCAACAAAAGAGAAACATAACAGGTTGTCATCCTACATCAACATCTGATTCTGTTGAAAGGATTACATTTTCAAATACTTCAAGTGGTTTGTGTTATAGTTTTGCAAACAAAATTTAAAAGAAATATGTATGTATATGTTATGTTTTTGGAATCCTTACATATGTTCTGTTTTACAAGTTTCAACCACCAATGTTGAAAGAAGGAATGTGTATCATCTTCCTGCTTATGCTACTCCAAATATTAGTAGTAATTTGTTTCACTCATCTACACAAGTAAAAGGTATACTTACTGTAGATATTTTTTGGTAATTTCAAATAATTTTCACAATAGTTTCAAAGTTCTTTTCTCGAGTGGTCAACAATCTTTTTCATTCAAGTATTTTAAATTATGGATACAGATAACACAATTTCAAGTAAAAAAAGAGAAACAATTCTGACAACCGGTAGTTTACGCCCTTAATTACATGATTAACAGGTGATTAACGCAATAATAAATAGTGTTTACAGCGCAAATTAACTTAATTAGGCCTTTGGAGTGCATAGGAACGTTTATCCGACTTTACAGTACGCGTATGAAGATTCGCGTGGAATCTGCGGAACATCAAACGACAACGAACTGATACCGTACAAAATACTGACAACGCCACTATTATACGCCTCTTAATTTTAAAAATTTTATTCTTTCGACACTTATGGAGTTTGGGTTGCGATATCGGGTCTCGTAGGAATTACGGGCCACTTACACATGAGATGGGCTTGTGGGCTCTGGGCCCAAGCCTAAAACCCACAAGCCTAAACCTGCACATAATATATTAGATCTATACAAAATCTATACTAAATCTATATAAAATCTATACTAAATCATACAAAATCTCTATTGAATCTCTATAAAATCTCCACAAAATCTATATAAGATTTTGTCTCAAAAGATGATCACACAAGATCTCTTGAGAGATCTCAACACCACTATATAAGACCTTATGTCTTTTAATTCTCATTCACAAACAAACACAGACTTACAGTCTGCCTTTCTCCCTCTCACTCGATCTCTACATATACAAAAACACACAAACAAGCATCTGATCCTCTTACTCTCCCTCTCGATACATTTCAGCAAACCACACAAGCATAGACATCTCAATCTCTCCCTCACCTTCTGAATTTTCCGATCACCGGAGAAACCTCCGGCTGACAACACCCCTCTCCCTCCGATGAACGGCCAGCGACGACGAGAAAGGAGAGAGAGAGAGAGAGAAAACGGAGAAGAAGAAAAGACAGCGGCAGCGGCGCCGCCTTCTGCCACGGTGGCGGTGCCTCGATGGAGTGTAATGGCGGAGGCGGTGGTGCTTGGTGACGATGACGGCGACCTGGTTACGCTCTTTCTCCGGTAACTCTCCATCTCCTCCTCTTTTTACTTCAAGGATCCTTACAGATTGGAGTGTTTTACGACTGAATGTTGGTTGTTCAGATGTGAGATGCTGGCCGTAAGATGGTTATGCTCGACAGCCGCACACCGGCGACCTGGTGGTGGTCCGATGGCGGCGCTGGCCGCCGGAAATGGCGCCGGTAATGTTTTCAGCAGTGGTGGTGCTTTATTTTGGGGTATCAGCTTGAGTTATGTTCAAGTTTCGGGATTCAGATTCAAGTATGTTTCGGGTTCTCGGTTCAGATCGGGTTTTCAGCTACAAGATTCTTTCGGTGTTCGAGTAAGATTTCACGTCTGGGTCGACTCGGTCAACCTGAGTCAACTCGGTTGACTCGGTTGACTCGGTCAACTGGTCAACTCAGTTCGGTTCGGTCAACGCAAGTCAAACTCAGTTAACAAACAGCACGAAGAGTGTAAAAATTTATAGCGGCACGCGTTAATAATGTTATTTTATATAGTTTTCGTTACTTGCATAAACTCGAGCTCGAACCGAATTATTTAGCGACTACTTATTTTTTTTATTGGTACAATTGACGTAAATTGACATTTGGTGATTGAATTGTGTTGAATTTTGAAAAATAACGACAACTTGGTTGTCGGGGGCGTCCAAAAACAGAGGAAACTTTGCCCGTTTTTCAAGAAAAAATCCGTAAAAACAAAACTTGTTTTACTGAAAAACAACAACTAACGGTATCAAACAACTTTTATGAAAATCAATAACAACTATATAATAACTTTCAACAACACTTTAAAACTTACAAAAATGACTATTCGGAAATTATATACAATAAATGAATATAGTTATGTTTATTTCAAAACTTGAAAATTCTACAAATCCTTTATAAAAATCAATATAATTACTTATATTGTTTTAAACGACGATAACCCGAATTCGTTAATTACAAATAAATATAGAGTATATATTTATTTCAAATATCAAACAAGACAACGGTTCTTTTGTAAACTTAAATATAGTTTATATTTATTCCAAAGATCAAGTGACATCCATTCGTTTTTACAAAAATAAATATATTTCATATATTTATTTCTAGTACCAAACAATAAACAAATTAAGCGAAGTTCAACTTAGTCATTTTCGTTAAGTTAACAGCTTACCGTTGAATCGTTCGGTTAACGTTTCGGTAGAGCTCGGTAACACGTAGTTTAGTTACCGCTTTTGGTTAAGAACTTATAAGTTTTCCGTGTTAGGAATATTGTAGAATGCACGCTAGCAAATCTCATCTTGGAAACGATATCGTGAAGTCGTAATTAGCTAGCTTTGCACAAGGCATTCCAGGTGAGTTCATAACCCCCACTTTTTACGGTTTTACATTTTTATAAATGTTTTCGGGGGCGGAAAGACATGCAAGTTTTGCAAAAGTATACAATTTTTCGATGAACGAAAACTCATATTTCTAAATCACGTTACGGATGGATATCAAGGAAATCAAATAGTTACGAATGACTCATACTAAAGATACCGGTTTTAAAAAACAAATGCGCATTTTTTAAACGTGAATGATTTTCATGATTAGGGACGGGATTTTCCTAGTTATAATAATGGGATTGGGTCGGTCTACGTACGTAAAATGAGACAACCCAGTCAGTTCATGTCCCCACTTTTAAACTTTTATATGCTTTCTAAACTTGGGGAAAATACATGTGTTATGGTATGTTGAATACAAAAAGTAAGGAATGATACTCTAGATCATGTCACGAATAGGGTAGCAGAAGCACCATTGATCGTGTACATACTAAGACCGCGGAACAAAAGGTTAGATCTAATGGGTTTCAGGCAGCCACACTCTTGGCCATAACTAGTAACAAGTAGTGCTTTTGTGTCTCTAGTCGTGAATCGACAACGAAAAATGCCTATGGTTTGGATGCTTCCTATGTCGTGTCATATGTTAATGGCCTTGCAAACCATTAGCGATCTCGATTTCCTTATATTTACAGAAATACATGTTTCATACAAATTACATACCATGTTTTATACAAATTCAAAGCAGAGGATTATGCGGGCATGAAGTCAAAGTCAGGGTGGGCATTGACGGTTATGCAAACTTTACAAATACATGGTTCTACGAACATAATGCTTTACAAATACAAAGTTTCCATATAACTTGAAAATAAAATGATTTTTTAAATTCGTTTTCTCAATAATATTTCACAAACCGGTTATCGAAAATATTTGTTTAAATCTTTCCCAAAACAAACTATGAACTCGCTCAACTTTATGTTGACTTTTCGCATGTTTCTTTCTCATATTACTTTTCAAAGTTATGGCACAGTTGGAATAGGAGAACCATTGGATATACGAGTACTTAGTGGGCGTTCAATTTCTAAAAGACTTAGCTTATTTGCTTCCGCTGTGCAATGAAGATACCAATCCAGTCACGTCAGCTCTGATAATTCCGGGGTGTGACAGATTGGTATCAGAGCTATAGGTTACAGCGAATTAGGTTTCTGTAGAGATACCTAGGCTCTAACCTCACCTTTCCTCTGGGAACTTAGAATATTAAAACCTGAATACATACAGAACGCATAGTACTCGAATATGGTCTCTAACCGTTGCCGAAAAATAAACAGTCAAAATTTTGTTTTCAAACATACGCTATTGTGGTGTTTTATACATGGTACCCAAAAACAATTACATACAGTACACAAAACTCTGAGAGTTTAGGAAACATGCATTTAAGACCTTCGTAAACTTATGTTGAAGTTCATTAAAGGTCATCATGTAGGAACCGCGAATATTAACTCGGGCACACACTATTATCCATATTGTCTATGATATTTTAACTTCCCGAGCAGGCAGCCTACGCATAACAAAACGCTAGTGCACAGGTATACGTGAAACTTAAGCTATACATCAACGGAGGTTGAAGTACGTCACATAGGACTTTCGAGGAAGCGGCAGTTTGGCACGCGGTCCTGCAAACGACACGAGTCATGCTAAGGAGAAGACGCATGTCTTCGTATTCCCCCCTTTCTCATTAATGACGAATATGCTATGTTCGACATTCCATGGTAATGTCCCTTAACAACCGGTTATCACATGCAACCCCCCAGGTAAAGTCCTTAAATTTCGTTTATTGAAATTCTGACTTTTGCATCTAGTGAGTAGATTTTCACATCTCTACTCCTCTTAATGGTCATTGTATCACGGTCATTTCTTTCATTATAGCAAACACTCATTGCTTCATTTCTTGAAAAAAAATCCATATGTTACGCATGCATCGTTTGTTACGCATGTGGTTTCGTTTCGAATAAGCGTTTCATCAAAGTTCAAATATTATTTCGCTAAATCTAATTATTGATTTGTGATTCGAATGACTTGCATTATTGTAAATGTTGACTTCTTTGTTATCAAGTCAACACACTTCCTTGAAACTTCTTTTCTTTTCAAGTTACATACATGGTTTTTCGTTGTGACCATGCCGAGAGTTTTCTTGTCGATACATGTATTTATTGTCGGCTTGCACCGAAACCCAGTTCAATTGTCTGAACTTGTTCATTACACGTATTCAATTCAAAACACCATATGATGTATTGAAAGCATCATATTCAAATTTGTTGTAACAGGCATTTCATTCATTCTGAGACGTAGTAGACTTGTTTGGTCTACTGCTCCATTAAGTCGTTTGTTGATTTCAACACCTTGTGGTGGTGTCTAACTAATTTGAAGGTTACGCTAATCTCGTTTACGCATCTCATGCACGGATTTAATTATTTATTTATTTATTTGCTTTAAATCCACTTTGATTTATCATATCACAACAGTCTTAACACAATCGTGTGATAAGACAATGGTACACAAAATTCAGTTCATATTCCGGTGTGCCTCCTAACGGTTCTTTCATTATCGATCGAATGCCTTGCGATACTTATTGCCTTTTCATCGTCGATCGAAAACAGTGTTTCTTTGATATTCCATATTCAATTGAAAATCCTATAATGTCGTTTGAGTCAAAATTTCAGATATACTTCATTGCGCGTTCATTTCATGCAAAACACGGGTGATATTTGTTCGATCACCGCTATATTTGAATTGTTTCATTCACTACGACACCTTGTGGCGTCGGTAGAACTTGCAGCTTGGGCTGTTCATGATCGAGCATTTCATGCAAAACTATTTCATTGAACTTGTTGATTCTAAGTTCCATTTAGTGGATGTTATCGTTTCTAGAATTCATTTGCATATTGTAAACGTCCACTTGGAATTCTATTGGTTGAAATTCCTCTTTTATTGGACCCCTGTTAACTTGGTCACACTGGTGACTATATCAGTATGTCTCATTTCCTTTGACATTATTCGTATTTATTTACACATAACGTAACTCTAAGGAGTTAACGTAGTCTAAATTTCGAGGACGAAATTTTATTAACAGGGGGAGAATGTGACAACCGGTAGTTTACGCCCTTAATTACGTGATTAACAGGTGATTAACGCAATAATAAATAGTGTTTACAGTGCAAATTAACTTAATTAGGCCTTTGGAGTGCATAGGAATGTTTATCCGACTTTACAGTACGCGTGTGAAGATTCACGTGGAATCTGCGGAACATCAAACGACAACGAACTGATACCGTACAAAATACTGACAACGCCACTATTATACGCCTCTTAATTTTAAACATTTTATTCTTTCGACACTTATGGAGTTTGGGTTGCGATATCGGGTCTCGTAGGAATTACGGGCCACTTACACATGAGATGGGCTTGTGGGCCCTGGGCCCAAGCCCAAAACCCACAAGCCTAAACCTGCACATAATATATTAGATCTATACAAAATCTATACTAAATCTATATAAAATCTATACTAAATCTTACTAAATCTCTATAAAATCTCCACAAAATCTATATAAGATTTTGTCTCAAAAGATGATCACACAAGATCTCTTGAGAGGTCTCAACACCTCTATATAAGACCTTATGTATTTTAATTCTCATTCACAAACAAACACAGACTTACACTCTGTCTTTCTCCCTCTCACTCGATCTCTACATATACAACAACACACAAACAAGCATCTGATCCTCTTACTCTCCCTCTCGATACATTTCAGCAAACCACACAAGCATAGACATCTCAATATCTCCCTCACCCTCTGAATTTTCAGATCACCAGAGAAACCTACGGCCGACAACACCCCTCTCCCTCCGATGAACGGCCGGCGACGACGAGAGAGGAGAGAGAGAGAGAAAAAACGGAGAAGAAGAAGAGACAGCAGCAGCAGCGGCGCCGCCGTCTGCCACGGCGGCGGTGCCTCGAAGGAGTGTAACGGTGGAGGCGGTGGTGCTTTGTGACGATGACCGCGACTTGGTTACGCTCTTTCTCCGGTAACTCTCCATCTCCTCCTCTTTTTACTTCAAGGATCCTTACAGATCGGAGTGTTTTACGACTGAATGTTGGTTGTTCAGATGTGAGATGATGGCCGTAAGATGGTTATGCACGATAGCCGCACACCGGCGACCTGGTGGTGGTCCGACGGCGACGCCGGCCGACGAAAATCGCGCCGGTAATGTTTTCAGCAGTGGTGGTTCTTTATTTTGGGGTATCAGCTTGAGTTATGTTCAAGTTTCGGGATTCAGATTCAAGTATTTTTCGGGTTCTCGGTTCAGATCGGGTTTTCAGCTACGGGATTCTTTCGGTGTTCGAGTCAGATTTCAGGTCTGGGTCAACTCGGTCAACCTGAGTCAACTCAGTTGACTCGGTCAACTCAGTTGACTCGGTCAACTGGTCCACTCAGTTCGGTTCGGTCAACTCAAGTCAAACTCAGTTAACAAACGGCACGAAGAATGGTAAAAATTTAAAGCGGCACGCGTTAATAATGTTATTTTATATAGTTTTCGTTACTTGCATAAACTCGAGCTCGAACCGAATTATTTAGCGACTACTTATTTTTTTTTTATTAATTGGTACAATTGACATAAATTGACATTTGGTGATTGAATTGTGTTGAATTTTGAAAAATAACGACAACTTGGTTGTCGGGGGCGTCCAAAAACAGAGGAAACTCTGCCCGTTTTTCAAGAAAATCCGTAAAAACAAAACTTGTTTTATTGAAAAACAACAACTAACGGTATCAAACGACTTTTATGAAAATCAATAACAACTATATAATAACTTTCAACGACACTTTAAAACTTACAAAAACGACTATTCGGAAATTATATACAATAAATGAATATAGTTATGTTTATTTCAAAACTTGAAAATTCTACAAATCCTTTATAAAAATCTATATAATTACTTATATTGTTTTAAACAACGATAACCCGAATTCGTTAATTACAAATAAATATAGAGTATATATTTATTTCAAATATCAAACAAGACAACGTTTCTTTTGTAAAGTTAAATATAGTTTATATTTATTCCAAAGATCAAGTGACATCCATTCATTTTTACAAAAATAAATATATTTCATATATTTATTTCTAGTACAAAACAATAAAGAAATTAAGCGAAGTTCAACTTAGTCATTTTCATTAAGTTAACAACTTACCGTTGAATCGTTCGGTTAACGGTTCGGTAGAGCTCGGTAACACGTAGTTTAGTTACCGCTTTTGGTTAAGAACTTATAAGATATTCCGTATTAGGAATATTGTAGAATGCACGCTACCAAATCTCATCTTGGAAACGATATCGCGAAGTCGTAATTAGCTAGCTTTGCATAAGGCAATCCAGGTGAGTTCATAACCCCCACTTTTTACGGTTTTACATTTTTATAAATGTTTTCGGGGGCGGAAAGACATGCAAGTTTTGTAAAAGTAAACAATTTTTCGATGAACGAAAACTCATATTTCTAAATCACGTTACAGATGGATTTCAAGGAACTCAAATAGTTACGAATGACTCATACTAAAGATACCGGTTTTACAAAACAAATGCGTATTTTCGAAACGTGAATGATTTTCATGATTAGGGACGGGATTGTCCTAGTTATAATAATGGGATTGGGTCGGTCTGCGTACGTAAAATGAGACAACCCAATGAGTTCATATCCCCACTTTTAAACTTTTATATGCTTTCTAAACTTGGGGAAAATACATGTGTTATGGTTTGTTGAATACAAAAACTAAGGAATGATAGTTTAGATCATGTCACGAATAGGGTACCAGAAGCACCATTAATCGTGTATATACTAAGACCGCGGAACAAAAGGTTAGATCTAATGGGTTTCAGGCAGCCACACTCTTGGCCATAACTAGTACCAAGCAGTGCTTTTGTGTCTCTAGTCGTGAATCGACAACGAAAAATGCCTATGGTTTGGATGCTTCCTATGTCGTGTCATATGTTAATGGCCTTGCAAACCATTAGCGATCTCGATTTCCTTATATTTACAGAAATACATGTTTCATACAAATTACATACCGTGTTTTATACAAATTCAAAGCATAGGATTATGCGGGCATGAAGTCAAAGTCCGGGTGGGCATTGACGGTTATGCAAACTTTACAAATACATGGTTCTACGAACATAATGCGTTACAAATACAAAGTTTCCATATAACTTGACAAGAAAATGATTTTTAAATTCGTTTTCTCAATAATATTTCACAAACCGGTTATCAAAAAGATTTGTTTAAATCTTTCCCAAAACAAACTATGAACTCGCTCAACTTTATGTAGATTTTTTGCATGTTTCTTTCTCAGGTTACTTTTCAAAGTTATGGCACCGTTGGAATAGGAGAACCATTGGAGATACGAGTACTTAGTGGGCGTTCAATTTCTAAAAGACTTAGCTTATTTGCTTCCACTGTGCAATGAAGATACCAGTCCAGTCACGCCGGCTCTGATAATTCTGGGGTGTGACAACAACAGAGGTTGTCATCCTGCCTCAACATTTGATTCTGTTGAAAGGATTCCATTTTCAAATACTTCAAGTGGTATGTGTTATAGTTTTGCAAACAAAATTTAAAAGAAATATGTATGTATATGTTATGTTATTGGAATCCTTTCATATGTTCTATTTTACAAGCTTCAACCGCCAATGTCGAAAGAAAGAATGTGTATCACCTTCCTACTTATGCTATTCCTGATATTAGTAGTAATGTGTGTCACTCATCTACACAAGTAAAAGGTATACTTACTGCAGATATTTTTTTCTAATTTCATTATGAATTGTAGTTTTCTTCGTTTATTTTATATACTTTTGTCTTATACGATTCATCAAGAAAAATCTCATCAAGGAATGTCCATCACACTCCTTTTGGAAGTACTAAGCAAACATCCAATTTTGTTGAGAGGACTCCATTATCAGATATTACAAATTGTATGTTTTAATTTTTTGGAAACAAAATATTTGTTTAATCTTAGGTTTTATGAATTGTTATATATGTCTTATTTTACAAGCTTCAATATAGGTGGAATATCTAAAATTGAATTATAAATGAGTGATCAGATGTTATCAGATTCTGTGGTTAAGAAGATTCATGGAATTTCTAAAGGTATAAGATACGAATGTAAATTCCTGTTAAGTTTTCAATATGTAGTTAACTTATGTTGACTTATAAATTTGCTAAGTCTGTAGATTATATTGATCATGGAGACGCCATCTTTGTGTGTTCTAAATGTGATGCAATGTTATGGGAAGATGAAATGCTTAGGGGAAATAAAAAATGTAAGAAAACATCATATTCTCTTTGTTGTTCAAATGGAGATGTTGAGCTACCACGACCGCCTACACCTCCTCCATTACTACGTCATTTATATAAAAGTCATACCTCACAGTCTCGCAATTTCAAGGATAATATTCGAGCATATAACATGACGTTTTCCTTCACATCTCTTGGTGGGAAGGTTGACAAAATTTATCAGAGAGGTAAAGGTCCTTATGTATTTAGACTACAAGGTCAGAATTATCATCGAATGGGTAGTCTACTTCCGGACGATGGGGAAGAACCCAAATTCTCCCAGCTTTACATATATGATTCACAAAACGAAGTGGTAAATCGTCAAGAAGCAGTAAGGTAATTTCTTTATGATAATTATGGCATTTATGAATATATATTTTGCTTTTCAATATATTTACATTCATTATCATTTGATATGAATGTAAATTTTAACATTTTATATTTCTGGCAGTTCTCAGATAGAATGCAAAACTACAAGAAACAAGCAGCTTGATAGTACAACCATAGAGGGTCTTAAAGATATGTTGGATTCTTGCAATCCTCTTGTCCAGTCCTTCAGAATGGTAAGAGATTGTTTTCAAGAAAATGAGTTTCAAGATGTAAGCTTGAAGCTTATTGGAACAAGAGATAAGGATGGAAGAGTTCACAATTTGCCAACAGCATCAGAAATTGCTGCATTAATAAATGGTGATTTTGATGGAGCATTTGATAAACGGGACATTGTTGTTAGAAAGAAGTATGGTGGTCTTCAAAGAATTAGTGAGCTTCATCCCTCTTACCTTGCTTTGCAATATCTTCAAATAAGTGGTGCAACCACTTATTTTCCCATATGCAGAAGATGGTTATAGAGTTGGTATTAAACATAGTGGGATTGAGATTGATAATGAGGTACTTAGAACCAATCTTACAATTAGAGAATTCTTTTGTTACAAAATTCAAGATAGACAGAATCAGTTTTCATTGTTAGTTAATGCGAAAAAACTATTTCAGCAGTTTTTGGTTGATGGATACACGATGATAGAATCTGCCAGGTGGAATTATATAAGGACACAACAACCTAAACTTAGAACGCAAAGTCTTAAGAACTTGAATGCTACTGTTGAAAGTGGAGAGAATAATGCCTCAAGTTGTGGTAAACCTATACTTTTACCTTCATCATTTACTGGTGGTTCTAGATATATGATGCAAAAGTACTTGGATGTTATGGCAATTTGCAAGTCTGTTGGATATCCCGATTTATTCATAACGGTGACTTGTAATCCAAACTGGCTTGAGATTTACAGGTGTTTGCACGATAAAGCTCTTAATGCTGAAGACAGACCGGATATTATCTCTAGATTATTCAAGTGTAAATTAGATCATCTTATAAAAGATTTCAAGTAAGATAAATTCTTTGGTGATATACAAGCAGGTACCCTTTACTTATATTTTTTACTTTGAACATCTAATTATATTTTTCTAACAGTTCGCTGATCAAAAATTTTAGTCATGTATACAGTGGAATTTTAGAAGCGTGGACTCCCAAATGCTCACATATGTTTGTTCTTGGGTGCTGAAAGCAAATTTCTAACTGCATCTGATATTGATCGTGTTATTAGTGATGATATACCAGATAAAGAAAGAGATCCTTAATTATATGATCTTGTCAAGCAATTTATGATTCATGGACCATGTGGTACATACAACCCACTTTTTCCATGTATGGTTCAGCAAAAATGTTCTAAAAAGTTTCCCAAAAAATATTTAGATGAGACTTGTGTTGGTTCTGAAGGATATCATGTCTATCGTCGTTGTCAAACAAGTAATACAGTAATAAAGAATGGTGTGACACTTGATAATAGATTTGTAGTTCCTTACAATGTTCTCCTGCTCAGAAAGTATCAGTGCCACGTTAGCGTTGAATGGTGCAACCAGTCAGGTTCTATCAAATATTTGTTTAAATATATTAATAAGGGGCCTGATAGAGTCACTACTTCTGTTTTTTAAGCTAATAGCACCAAGAATGATACGGAACAGAATGTAGTTGTTGATGAGATAAAAGCATACCTTGATTGTAGATATATCACTGCTTGTGAAGCTGCTTGGAGAATATTCATGTATGATATACATTATAGATATCCGGCTGTTGAAGTATTACCTTTTCATTGTGAAAATGGTCAGAGTATTGTGTATAACGATCATGATAATTTGTGTGATATTGTTACTGATCCAACTGTCAAAATGACAATGTTTACAGAGTGGATGAATTGTAATGGTCGATGAAGTTGCCAGGACATTGAGGTATGTTCAGTTTCTGGGAAATTATGTATGGAATGCTAAAAATCGCAAATGGAATCGAAGAAAGCATCCGTATGGATCAATTGGGAGGATACAGTATTTCCCACCATCACTTGGTGATTGTTATTACCTAAGGATTTTATTGAATCATATTAAGGGACCAACCTGTTTTGAAGATATAAAAACAATTGATGGGCAGGTTTTTCAAACATTTAAAGATACATGTTTTGCACGGGGACTGTTGGATGATGATAAAGAATATGTTAATGCTGTCAAAGAAGCTAGCACATGGTCAACCGGAGATTTCTTGAGGACTTTTTTGTAATGTTGTTGCTGTCAAATTCGATATCTCATCCTGGTGTTTTTTGGTCGGAAACGAAGTCCCTGTTATGTGAAGACATTTTGTATCAGTAACGAAAGATAATTGGTATTGCAGGAAATGTGATTATTTTATTAAAGTTATATACAACTACATTAAAATTATGCAATAGCTCTGTTATTGGGAAAAAAACTAATACTTTTTTCAACATTTGTTTTAGATTTGGATCTTTAACAAGAAGAACTTGAAAATATCTGTCTATCTGAAATTGAAAAGTTGTTACTTACCAATGGAAGTACAGTGAGAAATTTTGATGATATGCCAAGTGTTCCGGACAATTATGTTTCATCGTCGAACAATCGATTGATAATGAAAGAATTATCGTATGACAGACTAGCTCTTCAAAGGGAACATGATGGTTATGTAAAGTGTTTAACTGCCGAACAGGAATGGATATATAAAATTGTTATGGAAGCGATTGAAAAAGGTGATGGAGGTGTGTTTTTTGTATATGGTAATGGTGGAACTTGAAAGACGTTTCTTTGGAAGACATTCTCAGCTGCATTACGATCAAAAGGTGAAGTTGTATTGAATATTGCATCCAGTGGAATTGCTTCACTTTTGCTGGATGGTGGTAGAACTGCTCATTCAAGGTTTGTAATTCCAATCAACATTAATGAGAATTCAATATGTTCGATAGAGCCTAATACTGAGTTAGGTGATTTAATTAAAAGAGCAACATTGATTATTTGGGATGAAGCACCTATGACTCACAAGCATTGTTTCGAGGCTCTTGATAGAACAATGAGAGACATATCACGTTCCAGTCAACCGAACATGCAATCCAAGCCGTTTTGGGGGAAAGGTAATTCTATTTGGTGGTGATTTTAGAAACATTCCTTCGGTCATCCCTAAAGGTACCAGAACAATGATAGTCAATGCTTCTTTGAATTCTTCTTATATATGGTGGCACTGTCAAGTACTAAAGCTAACTGAGAATATGAGATTAAGAGTTGGTTGTCAGGAAGCAGATTTGAAAGAAATAAAGGAATTTGGAGAACGGATTTTAAAGCTTGGTGATGGTCTGCTTGGTGAAGAAAATGATGGTGAGATTGATATTCAAATACAAGATGATTTACTTATTCATGACCAAGTCAATCTTATTTCTTCTCTCATTTCATTTATATATCCGGACATGAATAAGTTTTTGTGGGATTTAACGTATTTCCAACAAAGAGCGATTCTTGCTCCAACTAATGAAGTAGTGGATTCAATAAATAAAGAGTTGTTAGAGAGTCTGCCTGGTGAAGAAAAGGTTTATTTTAGTTCAGATAGTTTATGCCAATCGGAGGAAAAATCAGAGCTTAATATGGCATTATTTCCTCCTGATGTGTTAAACAATCTTCGTTTATCTGGTTTACCTAACCATAAATTAGTACTGAAACTTGGTGCTCTAGTGATGTTACTCAGAAACATTGATCAGGAAAATGGATTGTGTAATGGTATACGTTTACAAGTCACGAAGCTCGGAAAAGTTGTGATTGAAGCAAAAATTATCACAGGGACTAATATACGTCATCATACTTTGATTTCAAGACTGAAGATGACACATTCTGATAAAAGAATACCAGTGAAGATTTCTCGAAGACAATTCCCACTTTCACTGTGTTTTTCTATGACAGTAAATAAAATTCAAGGACAATCATTAGAGCGTGTTGGTTTATATCTTCCACGTCCAGTGTTTAGTCATAGCCAGGTCTATGTTGCTGTATCTAGAGTAAAAAGTAGGAAGGGGTTGAAAATTTTGATTTGTGATAAAGAGAAACGAGTCTGTACAACCACTACTAATGTGGTTTACAAAGAAGTTTTACAAAATCTATGATGATACTAAACATCTGTCAACCTGGCAACGTCTGTTGGGTATAATGGAGGAACTGTTGTTAGGAAATGTTTGTTGGAAAGCAATACAACTTTTTGAAAGCATCTGATACTTGCTCTGCATTAAGCCTATCCTGAGAACACATGTTGTTAATAACATTATTCTCTTAACATCTGTTTACTAACCTTTGTAATTTCTGTTGACTGGCCTTTTTAACATGGGTTGACTAACATCTGATAGTTACTATCTATCCATCTGGCAAGCTCTGTTGTAGATAATGGATGACAGTTCTTAGTAAAGTCTGTTGGAAAGCAACAGAAGTTTTTAACAGTTAATAGCCATTAAGTTGTTTGCTATCAACATAATGGAATTGCTATTGAATAAACCTATTTATCATTAATTTATATCAATTTTGTAAGTCTGCACTAATTATTTTTTTACTCTCTGTCAATATGTGTTATGCATGGTTTTCTAAGAAATGACTCGTGTTTGCACACGGGTCTTACCGCTAGTACTTTCTATAAAAGGAGAAATCCCAATTTCATAAGAAAAGCAGATGTGTCAGCAGGAGAGGTTGTCCAACAATGCTTTTCTTATGTTATCGACGATGAGGTGGCAGCCATAGAGGGAGCATAGTGTCATCATAATTCAAAGATCTGCCATCAAACCACTGCCCCACTTTCAAATTTCAAAGGTCTGGCTCACATTCAATTATGAAACCACTTATGTTCATTCAAAATTCAAACCACTACTGTTTCATTAATATGGGAGGGTAATTTGAAATTTAAAACTTATAGGGATATGTAATTTGCATTTAATGTCGTCAGAGCTTCTATTCTTCTCTCTCTCAAATATAAATTCAAATCCAAATCTAAACCCGATCATAATTTCAAAAACCCATTTCAATCTCCTTGTCTACTCTCTCTCAACTCCCTATCTTTAAAACTGTAGATACAGAGAAGAGGATGTAAATCAGGTAATTGTTATTTTTTTGGTAATTGTTAAGACACTATGTAATAAGTTCTTCTTCTTCTTCGTGGTTTCTTGAGCTTTGTTACATGTTTTCCATATTGAAGTTTCTTCAAATCGTCATCTTCTCCAATGCTTCCATCGATTCTTCTCTCGCTAAATCTGGTAATAATCCGTGACCTAATTTCTTTCATAATTATATGAAATTTGTTTGATATGTTTGTAGCTTTTGATTTTGTCTTTGATTTGTTATTATTTATTCAGATGCTTGCATTGGTGTACCATGTGATTACGAGTAGATTGATTTTGATATGTTTGTAAAAGGAGAAATCTCAATGACATAAGAAAAGTTGGTGATGTCTGTTTATTCATCATGTTTAACATCGATTTGAATATTATACAGACCGACGGTAGTTTAAAAATAGATATTTTTTTATTTTTTTTCTTTTTATCACAAACTGAAGGTTTGTATGCTAAATGTTCTTCAGGTAGATCTTGCTGGATTTGTTATTTGGTGTGGAAGTGTTGAGTTCATTGGCTGAACTTCCGAATGTAATCAAGGTTATAAAATGGATGTCAACTTTACTGATGAAGAGGTAATGTATGTTTGTGTTTAAAAATAGATTTATATGTGTTTAAAATAAATCATGACGACATGAAATTTGTTTAATATGTTTGTAGCTTTTGATTTTGTCTTTGATTTGTTATTGTTTATTCAGATGCTTGCATTGGTGTACCATGTGATAACGAGTAGATTGATTTTGATATGTTTGTAAAAGGAGAAATCCTAATGACATAAGAAAAGTTGGTGATGTCTGTTTATTCATCATGTTTAACATCGATTTGAATATTATACAGACCAACGGTAGTTTAAAAATATATTTTTTTTTCTTTTTATCACAAACTGAAGGTTTGTATGCTAAATGTTCTTCAGGTAGATCTTGCTGGATTTGTTATTTGGTGTGGAAGTATTGAGTTCGTTGGCCGAATATCCGAATGTAATCAAGGTTATAAAATGGATCTCAACTTTATTGATGAAGAGGTAATGTCCGTTTGTGTTTCAAAATAGACGTATATGTGTTTAAAATAAATCATGACGACATGAAATTTGTTTGATATGTTTGTAGCTTTTGATTTTGTCTTTGATTTGTTATTGTTTATTCAGATGCTTGCATTGGTGTACTATGTGATTATGAGTAGACTGATTTTCAGTTGGTATATTGGGATTAAATACTCAACTTGTGGAATGACAGCAAGTCCATGTTACGCTTCAAGCTGTATCGATATCTTTGGAGGCGGATAGGTGACTTTGAGAGGTCTGAAAAACAGAATTGATAAATTTAGGGAAAATGGGGTTGAAAGATGATAACCCAACAGTTGAGGATCTCATTCTACAGCTATGATATATTCAAGGGTATTCTCAAATAATGCTTCCTGGATTTTTGAAGAACGACAAATGTCCAAAGAAGCATCACAGTGGACATTTGTCGGTCTTTGTCGGTCTTCAAAAATCTAGGAAGCATTATTTGAGAATATCATTGAATTTATCGGAGTTGTCGAATGAGATCCTCCACTGTTGGGTTATCATCTTTCAAACCCATTTTCCCTAAATTTATTGATTCTGTTTTTCAACAGGGATGTAATGCAATGATTCCTCTCAATGGAATAGACGGACACTTGCTTCCTCTCAAAGGGTTATGGAGTGGTTATAACAGCTGATCATGCTAAGGACTGTTATAACTAACCACTGCTTCTTATAAAGACTGATGGACTTTAAGACTGATGAGACCTAACCACTGTTGAAGACAAAGCTGTTAAAGACAGGCACTTATGTACCTAAGGCCTGATCAACCAAAGGAAAACCACTACTCAGTAACAGCAGTGGTTCAGTATCTACAGTGTATTCAACATCAGTATTTATGTATCAGTTTTTCTTATGTAACAGTGTTTAGATTTTGTTACAGCTTCGATGATGGTTGTTAGATTTATGAAAATGTCTAACAATTTCGGATTTGGTATATTCATTCACAGTTTTATGATATTTTAGTGTCTATGATGAAAATTATGTTGCTTCCATGATTGACCGGTCCCCATGTTGATTCGATTAATGGTATGTTATGTATATACAATCTCTCGAGACAAACCCTAGAGTTTATGTATATACAATCTCCCTATGTTGATTCGATTAATGGTATGTTATGTAATTGCTATAGTTTGCATATTATTGTTATTACATGGGTCGATTAATGGTATGTTATGTAATTGCTATAGTTTGCATATTATTGTTATTATATTATCATCTGTTGATCATGGTCTGTTAAAGCACTGCTGTTAAACATTCTCTGTTGAACTGCATCATTTGTTAGTCTATAGCTGATGTTCATCATGATGCGGGTGTAAGCAGATGTTTGAAATCCTCTGTTGTTTTGTATCATCTGTTAAGGCACATCAGATGTTAGCAATCTATACTGAGGAATGATCAGCAGATGTTATGTTTGGCAGACCTTTGTTTCAACAGCAGATGTCAAAATGTTTAAAGATTATATCATCTGTTAAGTAACAGCAGATGTTAGCTTTATGATGCTTTTGTGTTCATATTCAGCAGCAGAGGTTGTGTTTATCAGCAGAGGTTATTTTCTATAACAGTCTTTGTGTTTATCAGCAGAGGTTGTTTCGAACAACAGACTTTGCTTAAACAGATTTTCTGTTTGACAGAGCTTTTGGTTTGTCAGACTTTATCTAAATAGAGGTTGAGTGCATAAATTTGTTTGTAGTCAGAGGTTAATTTAAGTGAAGTTATGACAATGATCACCCATAAATTTGTTGAAGCCTTTTATGTATCGATGACTGCCCATAAATTTGTTGAAGTCTTTGAAGAAAAGCCTTTTAAGTAACAGCAGATGTTAGCTTTATGATGCTTTTGTATTCATATTCAGCAGCAGATGTTGTGTTTATCAGCAAAGGTTATTTGCTATAACAGTCTTTGTGTTTATCAGCAGAGGTTGTTTGGAATAACAGACTTTGCTTGAACAGATTTTCTGTTTGACAGAGCTTTTGGTTTGTTAGACTTTATCTAAATAGAGGTTGAGTGCATAAATTTGTTTGTAGTCAGAGGTTAATTCAAGTGAAGTTATGACAAAGATCACCCATAAATTTGTTGAATACCTTTAAGTGTCAATGACTACCCATAAATTGGTTGAAGCCTTTTAAGAAAAGCCTTTTAGGTGTTGATGACTGTCCATAAATTTGTTGAAGCCTTTTAAGTATCCATGACTGGCCATAAATTTACAGAGTATAATTCAAGTTTTAATGTATCATGAAGAGGCAATTAAAAATATATGGAGAATGTACAACAAAGGTTTAAGTTAATATAAATAACAAGATAAGCATACATCATTATAATTTTAATATTCGTAAGTCGTAAGTTTTCAAAATATAGAAGTTTGATATATCACCATCCCACAATTTATCTCAAATGAGATAATAGCAACAACCACAGCTATCTGTAGACTTTCTTTAAGATCAGCTTGGCTTTTTCTTCAGAGTAGACAAATTTGCATCTCATATTTCTGTAGATACCATTAGGCTTCATGAACTTCTTGGTGAATTGACAAGCCGCATATCTAAATCCTTTGCCATGCTTCTCCCGTCGAAAGTCAATTACAGTGTCAACTTCATTCAGATTTTCAACTGTCATCTTCAATGTTCTATGAATCCTTGATAAAGAAACTACTTTCACATTCAGGCGCTTAAAAATAAATATAAAATAGCAATAATTAATAAGAAATACATAATGTATTTAAGTAAAGTAACAAAAAACAGCATAATTGTACTAAACATTTAACATCCAAAGAATGAGGAATAATATATTAACAGAATAAACTTACAAAATGTTTGTTGCAGTACCATACGAATTGTAAGGGGTATACATCAGGATCAGCTTCATAATCTAAGACAACGTCATCAAAATTTGCATCGTCGATATCATCGGATGATTCATTCGATACAACATAATCACTATCGGAATCTGTGTCATTGGATTCTTCAACATCCGACTGGTGATGCAGATCCTCGGTAATTGGAGCAACTTCTAAATTGGGTGAGGAAGTATCGTCTATCGGACTGTCATTGGATTTGGGTGCAACAATCTCACATCCATTCAAATCAAAGGCAGTAAGCAGAAAGATGTAATCCGCTACATATCTTAAAACAAGTACAATTCCTATTTGCATACCCATGCAGTGTACAACCTTTTCCCATCCATCGATTATAAAATAACAATTCCGAAGAGGATCACATTGAAGTAGTACATCAAAAGAGTCCCACTGATTCACATAGATCTTAAATGTCTCTTTAAGTTTACCAACTCCAATACTGACGTTGACTAACTCCTTGGGTATTAGCTGAACAAAAACATATAAAATTATGAAATCAACAAAGGTAAAGTAATTAACAACTATATCACTAATTACTATAGTAACATTTAAGTATTGGATTAAAATACCAAAACTTACCAACACGTCCTTACAAACATCAGTAAAACTTTGGGAGAATGAATCCATACATCCAAACTTCCTCTCAAACGATATTGATGTGAACATAGAAATCATTGGGAGTTTTGTTGGATAGTGATGAAGTTTTTCAAAAGGTGTCAGCAGATATGTATATGGTGAAGTTTTTTTTAAATACCAACAGACATCCTTCTTTCAATGAAAGGTCAGAGATAACTAAGGACCATCCTTCTTTTAGAGCAAAAGTTCCATTGTGTTTTGAGAATCGGTAATCCCATCTCATACCGTTTACACACTCTATAACGCCAACGTTACCAGGAACTTCTTTGAGTAAATGATTGTTTGCAAAGTTTTGTGGTATTATCTGTTGAGTTCAAGTATTTAAGAATTGGCAAGTGTTATATGTGAATTAATTGTTCATAAAAAAACTGTAGAAAATGGTTTTAATGTAATAATCTTACCAAGATTTTGGAATTAAGAGAATCCAAATATTTATAAAAAGACATCTTCCAAGATATGATGTTTCTGGTTAAAAATCAAAGAAAAAATGAGACAATGTATTTTATCAGATACTTCATTATTTATAAATACTGTGATAACAAATGTGATCCAACAATGTTTAACATATCTATGTCATTCAGATAACGCATTTAATATTTATCGATTTATCTAGAGTATATCAATAAATAAAGATTCCTCTAAAAACTGTAGAATCGAGTACCACTGTCAATAACTTTTTTTTGCAAGTCCATAAATAAAAGATTTGTCATTTAATCATATTCTTTAATATCAAGTAAGAAAAACAACAAAATATACCTTATCGATTGCTTTCAAGAATCCAAATGTAACACCATATCAAACAAAACTTCAAATCGGAAACATTATAAAAAATAAAAAAGCTTGTAAAATTGAATTGATATATCATCTAAAACATGCAATACATTGAGAACAGTCTTCATAACAGTTGTTAATCATGTGCATATGAAACTAATGTATATACAAATTTTAATAAATATTATTATACCCATGGTTGCAAAAGTCGCTAGGCGCTCCCTAGTCGGTCGACCGGGGAGTTGAGAGTACTCGGTCTACATGGAGAGTACTCGGGGAGTACTCGGACATGTTAAATTTTAAAGATATTACTTTTGGGAGATTAAATATATGTCAAATAACATAAATTTATTAATATTTATAACAAAATACGTGAAAATGATATTCATTATTTAATATGATAGGCATAGAAATTATGTTATATTATTATTTAAGTCAAACTAGGCCGGAGTTGACCTACTAGATCCAATTCTGGCTGAGGTTGACCGCGTTTGACTGACTCCTAGTAATTAGGCGGAGTCAAAGAAAGTCGCCTCGGCAGCCTGCCTTGTAGCGACTACTCGGGGAGTACTCGGCCTTAGAAACCTTGTTTTACAACCATGATTATACCTTGATCGAAGTTGCTGATGATGTCAAAAGTAAGAAGTATTCAAGTGGAGTGATTTAATATTGAAATGGACATCAGTGATTAAAACTTGAAGCACTTTTTATGAGATCAGACAAACAATTTTGTAAAGGGGATTTTGAGAGTCATTAAAAAGGTAAAGTATGTTTCTATTTGCCTCTATGTAAAAAGGTAAATCGTCATTGGAATAATAAATTACATTTTACCGCCATTGAGATAAGGAACTTACATTTTACCCCCTAATAATATAGCTTTACTTTTCAAATAATTCAAACCATTTTCAAATAATTCAAACCATTTTCAAAAAACTTTGAAAGTCTTTTTTTTTTTTTTTTTGAGTGCTCAACAATCTTCTTCATTCAGATATTTGAAATTATGGATACAGATAATAGAATTTCAAATAAGTATGAACTGTTCTTTCAACCAAGTCAAAGTCAAGTCTGTGCTGAAGCAAGGAAAAAAAGGAAGCGTGTTCTGCAACAAAAGCGAAACAACAGTGGTTTTCATCATACATCAACATCCAATTCTGTTAAAAGGATTCCATTATTAAACACTCCAAGAGGTATGCCTTATAGGTTTGGAAACAAAATTTTACAAGAAATATATATTTATATGTTATGTTTTGGGAATCCTTACACATGTTTCGTATTTTACAGGTTTCAACAACCAATGTTGAGAGAAGGAATGTGTATCATTTTTCTGCTTATGCTACTCCAAATATTAGCAGTAATTTGTTTCACTCATCTACAGAAGTAAAAGGTATACTTACTGCAGATATTTTTTGGTAATTTCAAAAAAAATTCACAATATCTTCAAAGTTCTTTCCTTGAGTGGTCAACAATCTTCTTCATTCAAGTATTTTAAATTATGGATACAGATAACACAATTTCAAGTAAGTATGAAGTTGACCTTCAAGCAAGTCAATGTCAAAGCTGTGCTGAAGAAAGAGAAAAAAGGAAGTATGTTCTTCAACTAAAGAGAAACATAACAGGTTGTCATCCTACATCAACATCTGATTCTGTTGAAAGGATTCCATTTTCAAATACTTCAAGTGGTTTGTGTTATAGTTTTGCAAACAAAATTTAAAAGAAATATGTATGTATATGTTATGTTTTTGGAATCCTTACATATGTTCTGTTTTACAAGTTTCAACCACCAATGTTGAAAGAAGGAATGTGTATCATCTTCCTGCTTATGCTACTCCAAATATTAGTAGTAATTTGTTTCACTCATCTACACAAGTAAAAGGTATACTTACTACAGATATTTTTTGGTAATTTCAAATAAATTTTCACAATACTTTCAAAGTTCTTTTCTCGAGTGGTCAAAAATCTTTTTCAATCAAGTATTTTAAATTATGGATACAGATAACACAATTTCAAGTAAGTATGAAGTTGACCTTCAAGCAATTCAACGTCAAATGTGTGCTGAAGAAAGAGAAAAAAAGGAAGTATGTTCTTCAACAAAAGAGAAACAACAGAGGTTGTCATCCTGCATCAACATCTGATTCTGTTGAAAGTATTCCATTTTCAAATACTTCAAGTGGTATGTGTTATAGTTTTGCAAACAAAATTTAAAAGAAATATGTATGTATATGTTATGTTTTTGGAATCCTTGCATATGTTCTACTTTACAAGCTTCAACCACCAATGTCGAAAGAAAGAATGTGTTCACCTTCCTATTTATGCTATTCCAGATATTAGAAGTAATGTGTGTCACTCATCTACACAAGTAAAAGGTATACTTACTGTAGATATTTTTTTCTAATTTAATTATGAATTGTAGTTTTCTTAGTTTATTTTATATACTTTTGTCTTATAAGATTCATCAAGAAAAATCTCATCAAGAAATGTCCATCACACTCCTTTTGGAAGTACTAAGCAAACATCCAATTTTGTTGAGAGGACTCCATTATCAGATATTACAAATTGTATGTTTTAAATTTTTGGAAACAAA
Organism: Helianthus tuberosus; assembly: GCA_030545235.1. Classification (NCBI taxonomy): domain Eukaryota; kingdom Viridiplantae; phylum Streptophyta; class Magnoliopsida; order Asterales; family Asteraceae; genus Helianthus; species Helianthus tuberosus. Next base: position 104,733,560 of record CM060361.1, on the reverse strand, counting down.
ATATTTGTTTAATCTTAGGTTTTATGAATTGTTATATATGTCTTATTTTACAAGCTTCAATATAGGTGGAATATCTAAAATTGAATTACAAATGAGTGATGAGATGTTAGCAGATTCTGTTGTTAAAAAGATTCAGGGAATTTCTAAAGGTATAAGATACGAATGTAAATTCCTGTTAAGTTTTCAATATGTAGATAACTTATGTTGACTTATAAATTTGCTAAGTCTATAGATTATATTGATCATAGAGATTCCATCTTTGTGTGTTCTAAATGTGATGCAATGTTATGGGAAGATGAAATGCTTAGGGGAAATAAAAAACGTAAGAAAACATCCTATTCTCTTTGTTGTTCAAATGGAGATGTTGAGCTACCACGACCGCCTACATCTCCTCCATTACTACGTCATTTATATAAAAGTCATACCTCACAGTCTCGCAATTTCATGGATAATATTCGAGCATATAACATGATGTTTTCCTTCACATCTCTTGGTGGGAAGGTTGACAAAAGTTATCAGAGAGGTAAAGGTCCTTATGTATTTAGACTACAAGGTCAGAATTATCATCTAATGGGTAGTCTACTTCCGGACGATGGGGAAGAACCCAAATTCTCCCAGCTTTACATATATGATTCACAAAACGAAGTGGTAAATCGTCAAAAAGCAGTAAGGTAATTTCTTTATGATAATTGCGGCATTTATGAATATATATTTTGCTTTTCAGTATATTTACATTCATTATCATTTGAAATGAATGTAAATTTTAACATTTTATATTTCTGGCAGTTCTCAGATAGAATGCAAAACTACAAGAAACAACCAGCTTGATAGTACAACCATAGAGGGTCTTAAAGATATGTTGGATTCTTGCAATCCTCTTGTCCAGTCCTTCATAATGGTAAGAGATTGTTTTCAAGAAAATGAGTTTCAATATGTAAGCTTGAAGCTTATTGGAACAAGAGATAAGGATGGAAGAGTTCACAATTTGCCAACAGCATCAGAAATTGATGTGTTAATAACTGGTGATTTTGATGGAGCATTTGATAAACGGGACATTGTTGTTAGAAAGAAGTCTGGCGGTCTTCAAAGAATTAGTGAGCTTCATCCCTCTTACCTTGCTTTACAATATCCACTTATTTTCCCATATGTAGAAGATGGTTATAGAGTTGGTATTAAACATAGAGGGATTGCAATTGATAATGAGGTACTTGTAACCAATCTTACAATTAGAGAATTCTTGTGTTACAAAATTCAAGATAGACAGAATCAGTTTTCATTGTTAGTTAATGCGAAAAAACTATTTCAGCAGTTTCTGGTTGATGGATACACGATGATAGAATCTGCCAGGTTGAATTATATAAGGACACAACAACCTAAACTTAGAACGCAAAGTGTCAAGAACTTGAATGCTACTGTTGAAAGTGGAGATAATAATGCCTCAAGTTGTGGTAAACCTATACTTTTACCTTCATCATTTACTGGTGGTTCTAGATATATGATGCAAAAGTACTTGGATGCTATGGCAATTTGCAAGTCTGTTGGATATCCCGATTTACTCATAACGGTGACTTGTAATTCAAACTGGCCTGAGCTTTACAGGTGTTTACACGATAAAGCTCCTAATGCTGAAGTCAGACCGGATATTATCTCTAGATTATTTAAGTGTAAACTGGATCATCTTGTAAAAGATTTCAAGAAAGATAAATTCTTTGGTGATATACAAGCAGGTACCCTTTAGTTATATTTTTTACTTTGAACATCTAATTATATTTTTCTAACAGGTCGCTAATCAAAAATTTCAGTTATGTATACAGTGGAATTTCAGAAGCGTAGACTCCCGCATGCTTAAATATGTTTGTTCTTGGGTGCTGAAAGCAAATTTCCAACTGTAACTGATATTGATCGTGTCATTAGTGCTGAGATACCAGATAAAGAAAGAGATTCTGAATTATATGAGCTTGTCAAGCAATTTATGATTCATGGACCATGTGGTACAGACAACCCACTTTGTCCATGTATGGTTTAGCAAAAATGTTCTAAAAAGTTTCCCAAAAAATATTTAGATGAGACTTGTGTTGATTCTGAAGGATATCTTGTCTATCGTCGTCGTCAAACAAGTAATACAGTAGTAAAGAATGGTGTGCCACTTGATAATAGATTTGTAGTTCCTTACAATGCTCTCCTGCTCAGAAAGTATCAGTGCCACGTTAACGTTGAATGGTGCAACCAGTAAGGTTCTATCAAATATTTGTTTAAATATATTAATAAGGGGCCTGATAGAGTCACTGCTTCTGTTTTTCAAGCTGATAGCACCAAGAATGATACGGAACAGAATGTAGTTGTAGATGAGATAAAAGCATACCTTGATTGTAGATATATCTCTGCTTGTGAAGCTGCTTGGAGAATATTTATGTATGATATACATTATAGATATCCAGCTGTTGAAGTATTACCTTTTCATTGTGAAAATGGTCAGAGTATTGTGTATAACGATCATGATAATTTGTGTGATATTGTTACTGATCCAACTGTGAAAATGACAATGTTTACATAGTGGATGAATTGTAATAAAGTCAATGAATTTGCCAGGACATTGAGGTATGTTCAGTTTCCGGGAAATTATGTATGGAATGCTTAAAATAGCAAATGGAATCGAAGAAAGCATCCGTATGGATCAATTGGGAGGATACATTATGTCCCACCATCACTTGGTGATTGTTATTACCTAAGGATTTTTCTGAATCATTGTAAGTCCCGTTAATCGGATCTTTCAATGATATCAAACAACACCAAGTTTGTGCGGAATCCAAACTTGATGTGATTCAAGAACAAACCGAAAAATATGAAATACAAAGAACACAACGAATCACCTTTAAACACTTGCACACGATTCTATTACTATGAACTAGCAAAACCGTCTAGTACAAGTGCTCACAAATCGCATCCCTCTCTAGCTCTCTCTAGGAATTGTAACAATGAGGTTCAAACCTAAAAACAAGTTGAAAACTTGTTTATATACATGGACAAGCCCACTTCCCTACATGGGCTTCCTTGGGCCTGCTTGGCCCACATGGCCTAAAGCTTGGCCCAAGTGACCTATAAAGGTCCACAACCTAACATAAACTAACCCGGTAAGACCCAGTTCATAACCATAGCTCGTTGTATTAATTTGATGCGTCAGTCTCACACTTTAGGGCCTAACAATCTCCCCCTAGACTGATGCCATCAAATTGTCTTCTTAGCATGAATTCAGCAACGTCTTCAACGAAGTCTAAGGTTGTCTCTATGCTGCAGATGTTGTGGAAGTTCTTGACTTCTGAACTCTCAGCACTGGGTCTCTTTTCTTCAGCTCTTGTGGTTAGCTTCATATCAGGATCACGATCAGCATTTGCTTGAAAATCTTGTTAAAAAGAATGTGAGAGGAGGATTCTCAGCAGCTCTTTTCTTCTGCAATCTTTGTCTTTCAAGCAGATTCATGGTACTTCTACAAATGTACTTTCACTGTCAGACGGCGTTTCGTATCCGATTCTTCTGACTCAGGTACATCTTGTAGACGTGCTGCATCAGGCTTCTTCAGCAACTAACAGCATCTCAATCTTCATCAACCCATGTTCTTGATTGAAACCAAGTTCTGCACATGCTCACAAACTCATAAGCAAACATTTCTTATGCAACAGAGGAACGTACCACATGAACACTAGGTACATCCAAGTATTTGTACTCAGATTTCACAATTTAAATTCTTTCAACTTTTGATGATCAGTCAAATCTTCAAGAACGGTTATAATTTTTTTAATTTTAAGAAAAACAATTAAAAACGCTATTTTTCATTTTTTTTATAGAAAAACAAGACACTATTTTTTGTATTGTTGAATTTTTCTATTTTTTATTTTTTAAATTTTAAGAACAAGAAACAAATAAGAACTCAAAATATAAACAACTACCATAATATACAATTACAATTGCAATGGGATCAAAATTCGTTCTCAGGCAGACTAAGGAACACTTTTCAGTACGAGCCTAATCAAACTGGTCTATGCGATTGCAAATATGTTTGTCCACTTAAACTTTAACGCTCAACTTTCAATTTTTTTAACTTCGTGATATGCTTAAGGTAATATTATACTATTATACCCGTGTGTCCCATTCCAAGGCATACCCCCGCGATCAAGGTAAGCACAACGATTCATCGTAGCAGATGAGTATACTGATGTCATCCTTTAAGATATCCTGACTGTATCTAGGTCTGCATATAATTTGTTTTATCATGTTTTGATTTCTTAACAATGAACACCCAAATAAATACTAATCAAATCCTGGAAATATAAACAGCACACTCTATCATGCAAGTATCTTCCCTACCACATATTTCACAAGTCCAATCCAGATTTCTGAAATCTTAACTGGGAATAGGTTGAGAAGAGAACATAATAGATCTTTTGCAGAGAAAGAAATGAGGCATATCAGTTACATAATGCTGAGCTAATTCATGATTACAATGATATTAAAAATAAAAATTTTACTTTATCGAAAAATGAGAAACTTTATAAAGAAAAAATTGAAGCTCAGCGAAAAGACATCGTCAAACTCAAGGATGATGTAAGTGTGAAATCATCTCAACTCTTCTATGTTCAGGAGAAACTGTGAGCTGTGACTAAGGAACTGGAAGATATCAGAGATAGATATCAAATTAATGAGCTTAATATTAAGAAATTTGATTCTTCCAGTAAATTAGTCAAAAACTTGTGTAATCAACAGCTCGCATACAAGGAAAATAAAGGGCGTGGTTTGGGTTTTAATCAGGCTCCTCCTCCTTATAATGACAATTATACTTATTTACCCATGACTGAGGAGGAGATGATGAATGAGAGTAGAATGACTTATGGTCCCAAAAACAATAAGTCATCGATCAACAGCAGACCTGTTGATAAACGAGCGACTCCTTCGGTAAATTTTGTTTCAAAGGGTACTTTTGATCCTAATGCTTCGTCTTCCCCTGCAGATGAAGTTAAAGTTGAAGGTGTCGTTGGAGATGAACAAGCATCAAGTTCTCATGTGTGTGACATTTTTGGCTCATTTTTTCACTCTATGATTAATTTCAGGCCTGATGATTTGGGCGAAAACGTTGATGCTTGCGTAACAGAGACTGAATCGGCAAACGAAACGAATGAGCCAGTTAAACCATCTGATTCCAAATACGAATCACCTGAAGCAGCTGATTCTGAGAAATTGGAATCAGTTGATTCTAGTGAATTCAGCTCAAGGGTGTCATGTGCAGAACCGTCTTGTGCTAATAATTCATCTGATGATTCAACTGAAGTTTCTACTGAAGTTTCTGGTGTTTCATCTGATAAAACAGAATTCTCCGATTTTGTCAAAGCTGACGACATGAAGGAAGAAGTGAAGACTAACGTGAACAAGGCTCCAAGTGCGCAAGCTGAACAATCTGAACCTTCGGTTAGTGATGAAAAGGTTCAGATCAAGCAACAAGAGCCGAAGCGAGCAGGTAAATGACGCGGAAATAAGAAGCCTAAACATCACAGACGATCAGGCTCTCCACAGTCCTTAACGGGCAGCAATAGTCCTCAAAAGGCCAGTGTTGTGAAAAATGCCTTTGTTAAGCCAGTCAGTAATGGCAAATGTGATAAATATGCATTTGACTGTGCTAACAAAGCTTTCGGAAAGACTGGTGATATTTCTGAACAAGACTTGCAGTCTAAGCAAAGCAAGAAGAATCAAAAGAAATCTCCACCACAGAAGGCCCCTGCAAATGACAAGTACAGACATCCCAATTCATCTTCGTCTGCGGGAAATGTGCAACACAAACAAGCATAGAAAGGACCGGTTCGTCCTTCAGGGCCTACAAGAGCAAATCCAGCTGATCAGAATACTTTCTACATGAAGAGACTTGTGATAATCACGCATGGGAGCCCTTATAATCACGCATGGGAGCCCTTATCATACAAAATCACGCACATTAAGTTGATCAAAATGTAACGCATGTTATACATATTAATCACGCATGTTGTGTTTTGGTCGCGTACGTTAACGTACGTTAAGCCGTGAAGTACATTATACTTTCTATATATATATATATTATTTGGTATATAAAATTATATTTATTTAACCCGTGTAATACACGGGGTTCTAATCTAGTATAACATATGACAGACACTTGGTAAACAATATTACTTTATTCAACCCGTGTCATACACATAGTTTTAAAATTATAACTTTTTTATTATTTGTTATATAAAATTGCATTTATTCAACACGTAAAATATGGTTCCTATAGATATACCTTTTTATTATTTAGTATATATAAAATTACATTTATTCAACCCGTACAATAAAAAAGGTTTTTAAATATATATATTTTATTATTTACTATGTAAAATTGATTTATTTAACTTGTAATACACGTGTTATAACCTAATACCATAATAAATCGAACCAGTATAGATCAAATTCCTGCCGTAGCAATCGGAAGAATTCCACCTGTTACATATATGGTTAGATTGTTATAATGCTTATTATGAAATTAAAGATGTTAAGAAAATAATAAATAGTTCTTTTCAATTTACAAGAACCACATATAATTTCCGCACGTGTCCCAATAAATAGTTCTTTTCAATTTACCAGAACCACATATAATTTCCGTAGGTGTCCCATTTTCATATACGTTCTCTTTTTTTTTTACGGAAAATTTGGATTATTGGCAGAGTATTAGAGAGTATAATTATCGTATCATCAGCGGAACCAACTGATTATATCCATTTCCACTAGGCAACAATACATATACACCAATTTAGGAGAAAACCAAATAAATCTTGAAAAACTCTCTTATGAGAATCAAACCAAGACCTTAATGGTCGATAAGCCTTATCCCACCCCCAAAATACCGCTAGGCTATAATGCCATAGGCTCATATATGTTCTCTTAATGTGATATATATTGAAGACAAATACCTAAACAAATTTAAATGATTTTTGTATTACTTCTATTTTACAAATTGATCAGGCAAACGCAAATTCGAACAGAGATGCCGTGAATTGAAACAACACAATCTCTTAATGGAGACACGACTTTGGTTCATTGATAACTCCTTCGAGAAAGTTTAATAATTGAGAAATTGACCTTCAAAGGTGAGTTAAACGTGAACGCTTAGAATTTGTATAACAATTTACATCTACCAAAATATAATAAAAAGTTAATTACGCAAATATTCCTATTGGTCCTACGCTCAAATCTTTGTGATTTTAGTTTAAAAAGTATAGATAATAACGAAAATATAAATTTTGACAAAAAAAAATAAATATCAACTTTTAGCCTTCGCAAAATTTGACATGTCCACAAGTAATTAGCCGCGAATAATTGCTGAAGGCTAAGTTAAGACGGGGGATAAAAAGCGGGCTTAATTCCTAGATGTTGGCTAAAAGTGCTGGCTAAATTCTAGCATCCGACAAAACTTAGATCAGGCTTTATGTTAAGGTTTCGAATCAAGTTTTAACATAAAACGCAATAGTAGATTCTTATTAAAATATGTGGAAAACTGAAAAGAAAAAACCCATTCACAAGCTAAACCATGTATTAACTGGTTAGCGAATATCGCCTCTAACAGGTTGAAACACTATCATAATGCTGGAGTCTAGTCGGAATACTTGCAAATCACAAACACAATCTCTACCACATTCTACTCGTGTTGATCGTACCACACCAAACGAAACCAACTGAACCAACTCAGGTTTAGTGAAGTGAACCAACTCGGTTTTGATGAGGAAACAAATTTCAGTAAGTTTTGTTTTCATTTTAATATATTAAACTGATTTCTTAACTGGGGTAGGGGTTGGGTTCAATTGGCAAGACCATTGAAGTTTAGGTGTTGCTCTTCTTGAAGTCAATGGTTCGAGCCCTGCCGAAAACGGATTTGGTGTAATATAAGCCTTTTAAAAATAAAACAAAAAAGATAAACATGTTAAATATTGTTTAGATATAAAGTCACAATTGCCTATTCAAACTGGTTCAAGGGAGTTGAGGAACCATTCCTGCCATATTATCAAAGTTTATATGTTTTAAATCTAAAGTGAATAAGTGAAGGAAGCTGGAGGACTAAAAGTATCAAATTGGAACCGCGTTTATTAAAGTCTGTTAGGGCTTGCAATTTGGGGCTATATAACCAAATCAGCTGATCACAATCATATTCATTCGATTCAATTGTATTTTCATTCGTTTTTCCTTTCGGTTTTTCAATTCGTTGTATTTCGTTTCAATCTGAGATGACAAATTAGTTCGGTGGGATTGTGTTGATTGTTGATTGTTCTTTGTTTTGATTTCTTTGGTGTTAATTTCAACAATTGGTATGAGAGCCTGGTTCTTGCTCATTCAAAGAAGTCGTTTGATTGATCAAGATCTGTGAGGACCGTTTCGGGTTCCCGAATGCTCCGATCGGTCAAATAGTCACTTTGTAATGTGAAGAATCCATTCAAAGTCATGACAATTTATTTGATGAAGTTACAGAGCCGTGAAACGATTTTGGCAGAGCTTCACTTCAGTTGCCAAAAGCTACAAATGAATGACCCAACACCCCTATTTATAGACAACTCCCAATTGTCCGAAACCACTAAGGACGAGTGGGCCAACTCGTACGAAAGGACATTATGGCCCTCTCGCACGAAAGACTCTTTCGTGCGAAATTGTCATTTACATTAAAACCCGACCTTTTTGATACGAAATACAATCTAATCTATACAATTCAATACATAAAAAAACTAGACTCGATACGTGACGAAGGCTGCAGACATATGCATTCACGGACTCCCCCTTGGATGTAGTCGCAGTTACCACGTATAGTCTTCTTCAAAGGTTTCCAGGATTGCGGACTCGGCTTCAGGCTGGTTCGAGTGAATTGGACTGGACTGGACTCGCCATTTTGACAAGGATAATTATCACTTGTTGATCAGTTCCTATAAAGGAGTTAGTATCAATAATAAAGCTCCCCATTCTGGTCCATTTCTTGACTCCATGCGAGCCAAGTGATCATCCCAAATTGGCTTAATGTTCTCCTTCAAATCGTACATCCTGACTAACATAAAGTTGGTTTACCCACCGGGTCGTATAACTTGTACGCCTTACTTTCGGGTTCAGTTCCAAGATACACAACCCGAATACTCCGATCCTCCAACTTCTTCATGTGAACTGCTAGGTTCTTTATATGAGCCATGCACCAGAAAACCCTAAGGTGGTCAAGGTTTGGTTGCTTTCTATACCAAGCCTCATACGGGGTACTGAGTTTCAAGGCTTTATTTGGAAGCCGATTTATGAGAAATACCGAATGCCTTACCACTTCTGCCCATAGGTCTTGAGGAACATCTGTGGCCTTCATAATACTTCAAGTCACTCCCAACACGGTTCGGTTTCTTCTTTCCACAACCCAGTTTTGTTGCGGAGTGTACGGAGCTGTGAACATATGTTTGATGCCTTCTTCTTCACAATAGTTGGTGTATAGTTTAGACATGAACTCTCCGCCACGGTCTGACCTCACGACTTCGATTTTGCATGAACTCTCCACCTAAAGAGCTTGCTTGAATTTCTTGAAGTTACTTAGTGCTTTATCTTTGGTTTTTTGAATAAAAAACCACATGTACCTGGCAAAGTCATCAATCAGCAAGAAAATATATTTTCCTCCAGCTCAAGTAGTTGGACTGGTCGGCCCACACAGGTTAATATGCACAAGCTCCAGTTGTGTGGCACGGAACTTTGCTTCTTTTGGAAATGGTAGGCGACATTGCTTTCCGGCAAGGCATCACATACTCGAGTTTGGAGATTGAGTTTAAGCACCACTCGTACAATTTGCTTCCTAGACATGTTACCCATAGCTTGGAAGTTTAAATGGCCTAAACGTGCATGCCAAAGCCAATCTTTGTTGTCCAAAACATATAGTAAGCAAACTAGGGACCCAATTTTCAATGAGATTTTGTACAACCTATTCATGGACCTTGGAACCTTTATCAGTAGCTTGCCACCTTCTTCATATAGCCAAAGGTGTTCCCTTATCATCACTATTCGGCAACAGTTCTCGGTCAATTGACCAAGACTAATGATGTTGCTACAAAGGTCCGGGATGTAATATACATCTGATAACATCCTTTGTTCCCTGTTTTTACATTCCAATACTATAGTGCCTTTTCCTTTGATTTCAACCGTTGACCCATCACCAAACTGAATTAACCCCGATATACCACTATTAATAATGGTAAAGAAATCTTGCCTCCTGGTCATATGATTGCTCGCTCCTTTATCGAGATACCATAACCCGGGTTCCTTAGAGTCATGAGTATAGAGGCTAAGGATTACCTTATCTTCATTCAAAATAATTTTCATGCTTTTGGCCATTAAAAGTGGAGGTTCATCTTCTACTGTTTGTGTTAAATTACCTTCATCATCTTCCTTTCTTTCGCCCTTGCATTCAGATGGCCTAGGTTTTGACACTTGAAACACTTAATCGGTCCTTGTTCCCTACCGAGCCACCTGCATTTTTGTGGCTACCTCATTCTCGGTGACTACCACATCCTTGATACCCTCGACAACGACCTCGACTGGCACCTCCATTACCTTGGTCACGACCAGTTTCATCAAAATTTGAGGTAACCGGTTTCATTTTCCCTACATCCTTATAAAACAACAACCTGCCATGTGAATCACTAGGTTTAGAATGTCCCCTTATTCGTTCCTCATAGGATTTTAACCTTCCCACGGCCTCCTCAAACGGCATGGTCTCCAAATATGTCGTTTGTTCAACAGAAGCAACAAGTCAAAGAAACTTATCTGGTACCGAGTAGAATAACTTTCGAACAATCATCACATCTTCCAAAGTACTTCCCAAAGTACTAAAATTTGATGCTATTCCAGAAAGGTTCCCCGCAAATTTTTTGATCGACTCTGTCTCTTTCATACGTAACACTTCTAGTTCGCTTCGTAGGGTTTGTAACCGGGCCTTTTTGCCTGCTTTGCCCCTAAGTATCGAACGTGCAATGCCTCCCAAATGTCTTTTGCTTCACAGTACTTCGCAACTTGAAGTAACACATCTTCAGGTAGCGATTGAAACAAGAATGCTCTTGCATGCTTGTTCTTTTTCTCGTCCAGTTCTTCACCCTCTTGTATTTCGATTTCCTGCCACAAATCTTTGTTGGTTTCAGGCCTGCTCTTGCTTTATTCACTCTTCTTTATACAATAATAAAAAGAACACTTTTATGTGAGAACTGGGATTTTTCAAAAGAAAGGAAACTGTATATATGCATGTCACATTTTATTCAACATCAACCATGCCTTTAAATAGGCTACACTCCAACGTAAACAAACTGACTTAATCAAAACCTACCACTTTGACTCACCCTAAAATCTACTATTCAACAGGAGTTATTTGACTCAACAAACACTTGTCATATGACTTATTCTAGTGACCATTTAACCCATGAAACATAAATACCCATGTGCTTTAATCTTCAAATCCAGCCATGCAACATGCTCGTGAACCTTTGAAGAGAAGCTTATTCCATGTATTTAACTAAGTAAACTCAAAACAATATAAAATGCTAACCAACGAACCGAACCCGTAACCCGATAATTAAACAATTAATTCCAACAATCACCTCCTTAATTGTTTATTCATACCATGACTCATAGTAATGTCGGCTCCTCCTCAATCAAATTCGCTTCTTCATTTTTCAACTTCGGACTATGTTGACCATATTCTCCGCACTTATAACATTTCACGTGACTTTTATCCCGGAACCGCTCGTTACCATCTCGACCTCTCCTAGACCCACGACCTCATCCCCGGTCACCCCCAAACTCATCTCGGCTCGAGCTTCCAACTCCACAATGCTTGCACCCGTGCGGTTTTTCATGACTAGCCACAACAACCAACTTTGCATGTCCTCCGTTTTCTCCGTGGCTTTCAAGCGCTCCTCATACACTTTCAACCTACCAACGGCTTCATCGAAAATAATAGACTCTTAGTCGAAACATTATTCAATAGACGCAACAATTTGGAAAAACGGTTTGGACATTGAATCAAGAAATCGTTTCACCAAGTCGACTTCTTCGAGTTCATAGCTAAGACTTCTTACCTTCGAGGCTAACCCGCTCAGTTTCACCACGAACTCATCAACCGTTTTGCCTTCCTTCATTCGCGAACTCTCAAGCTCCCTTCTTAATGTTGCAAGGCAAGCCGCTCTCACCCGATCTACACGCAAGTACTGTGTCTACTGTCCGTCCCACACTTGCTTGGGATCAGTGTAGCTAGCCATTTGCAAAACCATCTCCTCCGGGATAACTTGAAACAAGAAGGCCAACGCTTGTTTCGATTTTTTCTGATTTGGCTCTTCACCTAAATTCCTTGCTTCGACGGTCTCCCACATACCGTGAGCATCCATTATCGCCTTCACTTTGACCGCCCATACCGGATAGTTTGTTGTTGTCAAAACCGGATATTGGTACATCGAACTACCTTCTTTCACTTGTACTAACACCATTTTCCTTTCTTTGACAGCTTCGACTCCTTTTCCGATCAAACCAGTTCAAGAGCTTTATTCACCCAATCAAGAAAACAAGCAACCGCTTTTACCGTTTTCTGTAACCCGCTAAGCGAACAAAATCCAAAACCAACTATTTTGACGGATCTTTCACTTTCATTTTTCACCCACCTCCGTCGGCTGATGTTCAAGAGTCAAAGCTGATGTCGTGACACTTCAACTTTTGATCAGATTAAAAATCACAGCCTCTTCAAAACGAATGAAGCTTTGATACCAAATGTTGGTTTCAGGCCTACTCTTGCTTTATTCACTCTTCTTTATACAATAATAAAAAAAGAACACGTTTATGTGAGAACTGAGATTTTTCAAAAGAAAGGAAACTGTATATATGCAGGTTACATTTTATTTAACATCAACCATGCCTTTAAATATGCTACACTCCAACGTAAACAAACCGACTTAATCAAAACCTACAACTTTGACTCGCCCTAAAATCTCCTATTCAACAGGAGTTATTTGACTCATCAAACACATGTCATATGACTTATTCTAGTGACCGTTTAACCCATGAAACATAAATGCCCATGTGCTTTAATCTTCAAATCCATCCATGCAACATGCTCGTGAACCTTTAAAGAGAAGCTTATTCCATGCATTCAACTAAGTAAACTCAAAACAATATAAAATGCTAACCAACGAACCGAACCCGTAACCCGATAAATAAACGATAAATTCCAACAATCACTTCCTTAATCGTTTATTAATACCATGACTCATAGTAATGCCGGCTCCTCCTCAATCAAATTCGCTTCTTCATTTTTCAACTTCGGACACTCCTTTAAATATTGACCATATTCTCCGCACTTATAACATTTCACGTGACTTTTATCCCGGAACCACTCGTTACCATCTCGACCTCTCCCAGACCCATGACTTCCCCGGCCACTTCCAAAGTCATCTCGGCTCGAGCTTCCAACGCCACAATGCTTGCACCCATGCGGTTTTTCATTACTAGCCAACAACAACCAACCTTGAATGTCCTCCATTTTCTCCGTGGCTTTCAAGCGCTCCTCATACGCTTTCAACCTACTAACGGCTTCATTGAATAACATAGACTATAAGTCGAAACATTGTTCAATAGACGCAACAATTTAGAAAAACGGTTGGGGATTGAATTAAGTAATCGTTTCACCAAGTCGACTTCTTCGAGTTCATAGCGAAGACTTCTTACCTTCGAGGCTAACCTGCTTAGTTTCACCACGAACTCATCAACCATTTTTCCTTCCTTCATTCGCGAAGTCTCAAGCTCCCTTCTTAATGTTGCAAGGCAAGCCGCTCTCACCCGATCTACACCCAAGTACCGTGTATACAGTCTGTCCCACACTTGCTTGGGATCGGTGTAGCTAGCCATTTTCAAAACCATCTCCTCCTGGATAACTTGAAACAAGAAGGCCAACGCTTGTTTCGATTTTTTCTGATCCGGCTCTTCACCTAAATTCCTTGCTTCGAAGGTCTCCCATAAACTGTGAGCATCCATTATCGTCTTGAATTTGACCGCCCATACTGGATAGTTTGTTACTGTCAAAACCGGATATGGGTACATCAAACTACCTTCTTTCACTCGTACTAACGCCATTTTCCTTTCTTTGACAGCTTCGACTCCTTTTCTGATCAAACCTGTTCAAGAGCTCTATTCACCTAATCAAGAAAACAAGCAACCACTTTTATCGTTTTCTTTAACCAGCTAAATGAACAAAATCCAAAACAAACTGTTTTGACGGATCTTTCAGGTTCGTTTTTCACGCACCTCCGCCGGTTAGACCCTTATCATGATCAGGATGATCAAGAGTGGAAGTTGCTGTCGTGACACGTCAACTTTTGTTCAGATTCAAAATCACAGCCTCTTCAAAACGAACGAAGCTTTGATACCAAATGTTGGTTTCAGGCATGCTCTTGCTTTATTCACTCTTTTTTATACAATAATAAAAAAAGAACACGTTTATGTGAGAACTGTGATTTTTCAAAAGAAAGGAAACTGTATGTATGCAGGTTACATTTTATTCAACATCAACCATGCGTTTAAATAGGCTACACTCCAACGTAAGTAAACCGACTTAGTCAAAACCTACCACTTTGACTCACCCTAAAATCTCCTATTCAATAGGAGTTATTTGACTCAACCAACACATGTCATATGACTTATTCTAGTGACCATTTAACCCATGAAAGATAAATACCCATGTGCTTTAATCTTCAAATCCAGCCATGCAACAAGCTAGTGAACCTTTGAAGAGAATCTTATTACATGCATTCAACTAAGTAAACTCAAAGCAATATAAAATGCTAATTAACAAACCGAACCTGTGACTCGATAAATAAACGATTGGTGTGCGTTAGGTGTGTTATGATTTTATTGATATTTTAAGCCCATTTTACGCATTAGTCAAGTTTTAAATTTATAAAACACGATATTCTACTATCACTAAACACACACTTGGGCAAGTGCACCCATCGTGAGCGTAGTATAGCGTTGGTAAGATACCGAGGTCGTCCAAGGACACAGGAGCTTTTAGTACCGATTTATCGTCAACGTCTAATCAAACTAAAATTTTTGAGAAAAGGTTTAAACATGAAAAATAAAACTAAAAATGTTGAAATAAAAATAAAACAAAAACAGATCGACAAGATGAATCACTTGGCGACTCTCCTTTAATGTATCCTTTGATTTTTTCCGCACTTTTGCAATTTTTAAGAGATTATCTTAGTTATAGTAGTAGGCCCCACTTTTGAAGGTGACGTTACCCACAATCCAGTGGTTTGGGACAGCAAGGATACAATCCCATCGGGTCGGAATATTGGAAGATAATTAATTAAGTTATTAATGTGAAAACTGATAGGCCCCTCTTTTAAAAGGTGACTGTAACGCCCCAAAATTTATTATTACATGTTTTGATATAATATTCATGTATGAAGTCTTAGGATTAAATGGTAACCTTAGACTTTTAATAATAGCATGTTGTTTACCATGTTAGTAAAACTAACTAGGAAGTATAAACAAAGTTTACTATGAGAACAAGAAATATAAATAAAGGATGGGTAATTAGTTGATAAGTAGCTAAACATAAGGGGCTGAATATGAAAGTTGGTAAATGAGAATGTTATAACAAAATTGAGTCAGTTAGTGGGGAGTATGTGTGTGTGTCGATATTGAGGGCAGGAAGAACAACACCCACCTCTTCTCTATCAACTAGAAATTTAGCCAATTGAAGGTGAATGAGGATCAAAATCTTGTGCATGTGATGAGATTCATAACCATCTAAGAATTCTCTACAAAAGGTATGTTGAATTTCATGATTTAATGATCATGTATGAAATGGGTTTTTAAGTATAACTCGAAATTCATGTGAAATTAGTATGAACATGTGTTAGAAATTCCATAGAGAGCTTGAATTATGCTTGAATTCGACCTAATTAATAGTTAAAAGTAAAAACCCACTTAGAATTGGATGGTGATGGTTTGTAACATGAAGTTGTGATGTAGATTAGCATAAATGATGTTATTAACAAGATGATGTTATGTGGAATCGAATTAGGGTAAAGGTTGTATGAGACTTGATTGAATTTGATGATATTGATGTTAGTGTCATGAACTAGTTATGTTATGCATACAATACTTGTACCTTATGTTTATCTAATGGCATGCACACCAAGTGTTTGTCAAAATGCTTGAATGAGTTGATCATGTGATTTTTATTGCTAAATGGCTAGAATAGAGAGTTAGTTAGTTGTTAAATTGAAGCTATTGATAATGGATGAAAAGAAAGACATGAAGCTAAGTATGTAATTATGGATTGTAGGAATTAAGGAGGAAAGCTCAAGCCGTTCCGAGACTCAAACGAAGAACGACAAAGGTAAGTTCTTTGCTTACAAATATTACTAGCATGTGTTGATGTAAAATGATAATGTTCTTTATCTAAAGTCGTGAACTTGTGATAGTTTAATGTAAGTCGAATACGCGATGTGCGGATGTTGAATGATGTTGAATGAGGTAGATAAACGATGTGCCATGTTAAGAAGTTTGTGTCGAATGTTGGTTCTTTTTATCAAAAAGTCTTTCTTGTAGTTCGACTAATGATTTATAGTCGTATGAAATTATTAAATTGAGATGTCTAAATTGTTTGGTTGAATGTAGGTAAAGCGATTTGATGGATGGCGCTACTTGGATCGAACACACTCATGTTGCACGCTTCCGCATAGCTACTAGTTGTGACCTAAACTTTGACTAAACATTTTGTAAATGGGTCTTTTGTATGTAACTAACCCGGTAGCCGTAGATGTTAAATATGTAGTTGAAAACTTGTTAGTAGTTTATGAAACGTTTGGTTATATCGTTTTTGTAATTATCTCTTAGTAGCAAGAAGTTAAAAGTTGGATTTTCTTATAAATTATCCAACCCGTTTGCGAACTTTGTCAAATGAAAGCTTGTAGTTCTTTTCTAAAGTTTGGGTCTTACAAGTTGGTATCAGAGCCTAGGTTTGAGAGATTCGAGCGTGCTCGAACTCAAACCGAAAGCTCGGGTGAAGGTGTGTTCGTTCCAAGGCGCCACGCAAGTAAGTAAACTTTAATTTAAGGATTTCGAGTCATGCATCTAGATAGAAACGGGAATGGGTGATGGTCGAATTGTAAGTATAACCTGGGTTGGGACATTATGAGATGCCATTGGAGGGTTCGGGACTGCCCAGGACCGTCTCGGGCTGGAAGAAAGGACCTGGGAATGAAATTTAGTTGAATCAGCGTTTCAGCATCAGAGAGCCCGTCGGCGACGGCATGAGAGCCCGTCGCCGACGGCACCTATTTTGCTCATTTTGACCGACGCCTTATCTTACTGTCGACGGGTGACAACTCTCCGACGGGGTTATCCCGAGCCCGTCGGCGACGGGCTTATATGCCGTCGGCGACGGGTTCCCCTTTGATCATTTGCTGAAAATTGTTGTTAAGTACAATAAGGTTCCTAATTCCAATTTTAACGTTCGTTAAACTCTAGAAACACTTCAATGAATTGTGAAACTAGGAGTTTCAAGATAACCATCATGTTACATGATGAATGCATGGGAAGATACGTACGCGAACGAATGAAATAAGTAATACGACTAGAATGTTTATAGAGAAAGATTTGATGAAATTATGACTCACGAGAATGAATTATTAAAATGGTGATTGACTAATAAAAGTATGGGAAGGATGAATGTAAAAATGTTTGACACGAATGTTTAATTGTAGATGGCAAGTGGAAGGAACCCGGATACCGCGGAACGAATGACTAGAGATGAGTTAAACAAGGTAGTTTCGGATGAAGTAACGAAGGCGTTTGATGCGAATGTTTCGAAGCTAGCTCAAGAGGTGGAAAGTCAAGTATTAAGCACGGTGGAGACTATGATAACAAGTAAGATAGATGAGTTGAAAGAGATGTTAACTGGGATTCAAGGCAAGAAGGAAGCAAGACGGTGCACCTACAAGGATTTCATGGCATGTAAGCCTACCACTTATAATGGAGAGATTGATCCCATCGAATGTCAAAGATGGATTGCTAACATGGAAGGGGTGTTCATTCGAAGTCATTGTGACAAGGAAGATCAAGTCATGTTTGCTACGGGGCAACTTCTACGAAGGGCCAAGGATTGGTGGGACTCGTATAGTAAGGAGATCGGAGAGAATCGAGTTCAAACTTTGACTTGGCAAGAATTCAAACAACCTTTCATCAAGTACCATTGTCCACAATCAGCTGTGGATCGAATCCAAGAAGATTTTCTCCGACTCCGACAAAGGGATGAATCAGTCAATGAGATCACGAACACTTTCCTCGATCAATTGAAGTTTTGTGAAGAAATAGTTGGAACGGAGAGGAAGAAGATTATCCGTTACCATGGCATGCTTAAGGCTGAAATTCGAGAGTTTATAACTCCTTCCAAATGTGAAACTTTGGACGAGATCATTGATCTAGCAAGGGATAGGGAAATCGAGATAAAGAGGCAAGATGAACGTGGGGAGAAAAGGCAAGCCGAGAAGGGATCAACACAAGGCTCTTCCAAGAAACCTAAGACGCATGATCAAGGGAAGAAAGAAGCCTCCAAGGGAGGGTTTCCACGATGTAAGACGTGTGGAAAACCCCATTCGGGTGAATGTTTATTGGGAAAGAAGGGGTGTTACAATTGCGGACAAGAAGGGCACCCGTACTATAACTGTCCGAATCCCAAGAGGGTGTGCTACAATTGTAACGAATCGGGCCATGTGAAAGCTGATTGTCCAAAGCTCAAACAAGGGGTGAAGAAAGAAGGAAAGAAAGAAGAACCTGCAAGGGCTAAGGGAAGAATGTTCCAAATCTCCACGGAGGAAGCAAGGGCTCACCCGAATGTAGTCTCAGGTATCTATATGATAAACTCTATACCCACATATATATTATTTGATACCGGAGCTAGTAGGTCATTCGTTTCTAGTGAGTTTGCATGTTCCCATTTATTCACGATAGAAAGAATGTGTGCACCTCTCGAAGTAGAAATTGCCGATTGTAAGAGTTACCTTTTGCATGAAATATGTAGAGGTTGTAGAATCACTATAGATGATGAAGATTTTGATATTGATTTGATTCCCATGGTTTTAGGGGAATTTAAGGTAGTGGTAGGTATGGACTGGTTGTCCCGTTATCGTGCGGAAATCTTATGTGAAAGCAAAATTATTCATGTGATATCTCCTAAAGGGAAACGAGTAACCATTCATGGGGAAAGGGAAGTAGGGGCAAAATTTTGTACTATATTAGAAGCGGTTAAGTACCTGAAGAAGGGGAGTAAAGCATTTTTAGCCTATGTTGTCGATACAAAAATAGGTACCTCAAGAATTGAAGATACTAGGATAGTGAATGAATACCCGGATGTGTTTCCAGATGAATTGCCGGGACTTCCTCCCGAGCGGGAAGTCGAATTTCGTATCGAGTTGGAACCAAAAGCCAAACCGGTAGCCAAAGCCCCTTACCGGTTGGCACCCGCGGAGGTACGGGAATTGATGGCTCAATTCCAAGAACTTCTTGACAAGGGTTTCATACGCCCTAGCGTATCCCCGTGGGGAGCGCCTGTTTTGTTCGTTAGAAAGAAGGATGGGTCGATGAGAATGTGCATCGACTATCGTGAGCTCAACAAACTCACGGTAAAGAACCGATATCCCCTCCCGAGAATAGATGATCTTTTTGATCAATTACAAGGGGCGAGTTGGTTCTCAAAAATTGACCTGCGATCCGGTTACCACCAAGTTCGAGTAAGGGATGAAGACGTACCTAAGACCGCGTTCAGAACCCGATACGGACATTATGAATTTTTAGTAATGTCATTTGGGTTAACTAACGCGCCGGCCGCTTTTATGGATCTAATGAATCGAGTATGCCGAGATATGCTAGATCAATTTGTCATAGTATTTATTGATGACATTCTAGTATACTCTCGTAGCGAGTCGGAACATGCGAGTCATCTACGCAAGGTACTCGAGACGCTTAGAAAGGAAAAGTTATATGCAAAATTTTCTAAATGTGCGTTTTGGCTCAGGGAGGTGCAGTTTTTAGGCCATGTAATTAATGAGAAAGGAATTTTGGTGGATCCTTCTAAGGTGGAAGCGGTAATGAAATGGGTACCCCTAAAGAATGTTAACGAAGTAAGAAGTTTCCTCGGGTTAGCCGGCTATTATCGGAGATTCATCCAAGATTTCTCTAAAATAGCCCTCCCTTTAACCAAGTTGACGAAGAAGGAAGAAAAGTTTGAATGGGGTAATGATCAACAGAAGGCCTTTCGAATATTAAAGGAGAAATTGTCAAGCTCTCCCGTTTTAACGCTGCCAGAAGGAACAGAAGACTTAGTGGTTTATGCGGACGCATCACATCAAGGGCTGGGTTGTGTCTTGATGCAACGAGGCAAAGTTATTGCTTACGCTTCAAGACAACTTAAGCAGCATGAAATTAACTATCCAACCCACGATTTAGAATTGGCGGCGGTAGTGTTTGCCTTAAAAATCTGGAGGCATTATTTGTTTGGAACAAAGTGTACTATTTATTCAGACCACAAAAGCCTTAAATACTTCTTTGAACAGAAAGATCTCAATATGAGGCAACGAAGGTGGCTAGAATTGATCAAAGATTACGACTGCGACATTCTTTACCATCCGGGAAAAGCTAATGTTGTGGCGGACGCTCTAAGCCGAAAAGAATACCCACCACCCATTCGAGTGAAATCGATGAGAATGATTGTTACACCAAATCTTCTTGAAACGATAAGGAAGGCGCAAGACGAATCTTTGAATAAAGGTGATCCGAAAGGTGAAAGAACGAAAGGATTTGAAAATGAACTTGAGGCAAATACAAGTGGGCTAAGAACAAGGTTTGGGCGAGTGTGGATACCACGTTATTGTGAAGCAAAGGCCTTGTTATTGGAGGAAGCGCATAAATCCCGTTACTCGGTACATCCGGGAGCCACTAAAATGTATCAAGATTTGAAGGCAAACTATTGGTGGCCGGGAATGAAACGTGACATTGTTAAGTATGTATCTAAATGCTTGACATGTTCCCAAGTAAAGGCCGAACATCAAAAACCCTACGGAAAATTGCAACCTTTAGAAATCCCGGTATGGAAATGGGAAGATATAACCATGGATCTTGTGACTAAACTTCCTAGAACGAGAAAAGGGCATGATGCAATATGGGTCGTTGTTGACCGACTTACCAAAAGCGCCCATTTTCTACCTATACGGGAGACTTATTCCTCAAAAAGGTTGGCGGAAATTTATGTAGATGAAATCATTTCTTGCCATGGTGTGCCTGTCTCTATTGTGTCAGATCGGGACACGCGATTTACCTCCCGCTACTGGCAGAAATTTCACGAAGAAATGGGCACACAATTGCATATAAGTACCGCGTATCATCCACAAACGGATGGACAATCCGAAAGGACCATCCAAACTCTGGTGGATATGCTGAGAGCATGCGTGATGGATTTCGGGGGAAGTTGGGATGAACATATGCCGTTAGTGGAATTCTCGTATAACAACAGCTACCAAAGTAGCATAAAAATGGCGCTGTATGAAATGTTGTATGGGAGAAAGTGTAGAACCCCTGTCTGTTGGGGAGAAGTGGGACAAAGAGAACTCGCTCCTAAGGATGTAGTAGCTATAACTAATGAAAAGATTGACATGGTTCGGGCTCGATTAAAAGCGGCACAAGATCGACAAAAGTATTATGTAGATAAAAAGAAGCGGCATTATGAGTTCCAAGTGGGGGATCGAGTGTTCTTGAAGGTGTCGCCGTGGAAAGGCATAATTAGATTCCGTAAAAGAGGAAAGTTGGGTCCCCGATACATCGGACCATTCAAGATATTAGCTCGGGTGGGAAAAGTAGCTTACCGGTTAGAATTGCCTTCGGCATTAGAAGGGATCCACAACACCTTCCATGTGTCACAATTACGAAGGTGTTTTTCGGATGTTACGGCTCACGTGCCTCTCGAAGACATCGAAGTAGATGAAAGAATGAACTACATAGAAAGACCAATAGCTATAAAGGATACCAAAGTGAAAACTCTTCGCAACAAGGAAATCAAGCAAGTATTAGTTCAATGGCAACATAGAAAGGGATCGGATCTCACTTGGGAACCGGAGGATGAAATGAGGAAGTTCTACCCGTTCTTATTCGGTACGTAAATTAGGTTTCGGGGACGAAGCCTTCTTTAAGGGGGGTGGACTTGTAACGCCCCAAAATTTATTATTACATGTTTTGATATAATATTCATGTATGAAGTCTTAGGATTAAATGGTAACCTTAGACTTTTAATAATAGCATGTTGTTTACCATGTTAGTAAAACTAACTAGGAAGTATAAACAAAGTTTACTATGAGAACAAGAAATATAAATAAAGGATGGGTAATTAGTTGATAAGTAGCTAAACATAAGGGGCTGAATATGAAAGTTGGTAAATGAGAATGTTATAACAAAATTGAGTCAGTTAGTGGGGAGTATGTGTGTGTGTCGATATTGAGGGCAGGAAGAACAACACCCACCTCTTCTCTATCAACTAGAAATTTAGCCAATTGAAGGTGAATGAGGATCAAAATCTTGTGCATGTGATGAGATTCATAACCATCTAAGAATTCTCTACAAAAGGTATGTTGAATTTCATGATTTAATGATCATGTATGAAATGGGTTTTTAAGTATAACTCGAAATTCATGTGAAATTAGTATGAACATGTGTTAGAAATTCCATAGAGAGCTTGAATTATGCTTGAATTCGACCTAATTAATAGTTAAAAGTAAAAACCCACTTAGAATTGGATGGTGATGGTTTGTAACATGAAGTTGTGATGTAGATTAGCATAAATGATGTTATTAACAAGATGATGTTATGTGGAATCGAATTAGGGTAAAGGTTGTATGAGACTTGATTGAATTTGATGATATTGATGTTAGTGTCATGAACTAGTTATGTTATGCATACAATACTTGTACCTTATGTTTATCTAATGGCATGCACACCAAGTGTTTGTCAAAATGCTTGAATGAGTTGATCATGTGATTTTTATTGCTAAATGGCTAGAATAGAGAGTTAGTTAGTTGTTAAATTGAAGCTATTGATAATGGATGAAAAGAAAGACATGAAGCTAAGTATGTAATTATGGATTGTAGGAATTAAGGAGGAAAGCTCAAGCCGTTCCGAGACTCAAACGAAGAACGACAAAGGTAAGTTCTTTGCTTACAAATATTACTAGCATGTGTTGATGTAAAATGATAATGTTCTTTATCTAAAGTCGTGAACTTGTGATAGTTTAATGTAAGTCGAATACGCGATGTGCGGATGTTGAATGATGTTGAATGAGGTAGATAAACGATGTGCCATGTTAAGAAGTTTGTGTCGAATGTTGGTTCTTTTTATCAAAAAGTCTTTCTTGTAGTTCGACTAATGATTTATAGTCGTATGAAATTATTAAATTGAGATGTCTAAATTGTTTGGTTGAATGTAGGTAAAGCGATTTGATGGATGGCGCTACTTGGATCGAACACACTCATGTTGCACGCTTCCGCATAGCTACTAGTTGTGACCTAAACTTTGACTAAACATTTTGTAAATGGGTCTTTTGTATGTAACTAACCCGGTAGCCGTAGATGTTAAATATGTAGTTGAAAACTTGTTAGTAGTTTATGAAACGTTTGGTTATATCGTTTTTGTAATTATCTCTTAGTAGCAAGAAGTTAAAAGTTGGATTTTCTTATAAATTATCCAACCCGTTTGCGAACTTTGTCAAATGAAAGCTTGTAGTTCTTTTCTAAAGTTTGGGTCTTACAGTGACGTTACCCTCGGCTAAGTGGTTTGAGTCAGCAGAGATACAATCCCAAGTAGCTGGTTTAATGTATTAATAGTAGTTTACATATGAGGGGATCAAGCCATTCGCACCCCCGCCATCCAATACTAGTGGGTATTGAAGGAGGTCCTAGTAAGCTTGACCCAGGTCCTTGCAGGATCTATACACTGAACAAGGTAAGAACCTTACTAAACCATTCCCTTAACCCCCGACCAGGTAGCCAATATATCTCTATATAGACCGTAGAGATATGAATGGTGTAAATCTTTTACTTTATATAGATAGTAAAGTAATGGCAAGACACCACTGACAAATGATAAAGAAGTTTCACCATCAATATAAGAAATTAGTTATTAAAGTCATTAATATAAAACCAAATAAAAAGTGCGAAAAGATTAAAAATCAAAAGTAATACATTAAAGACTTGTCTTCACCAAGTGATGTAAGAGACTTAGCCAAACATGGCCTTTGATTGACAAGAACTCTTACTATCAATCTTGGATCCCGATACTACTACATACTCTAAAGGTGGATGATGGATGATGGTGGTGGATGATAGTGGTGGAGTGGTGGTGGAGTGGTGGCAAAGTGAGAGAGTAGTGGTTTGCCAAGGGATGCCTTTGAAGTGAACCAAGCACCCCTATTTATAGCCTGAACAGAAGCCCGGCCACGGCCCCGTGTCCAGTGGACACGCCCCCGTGGCCATCCCTTTTCTCTTCCTTCATTAATTGCATTTGTCAGTATAGGGCTCAACACGGCCTGTGTCCAACGGGCACGGCACCGTGTGCAGAAGCGTCTCTGTACTACCAAGATTTTGCAAGGTTCTGCGAATCTTAGCGTTAACCACGCCCTGTGCTGAGTTGGGCATGCCTCCGTGGTGGGCGTAGAAGCTTCCACAACTTTGTCCTTTCTGCAGCACCTGACCACGCCCCCGTGTCCAGTGGGCATGGGCCGTGGTCAGCCTTCTGTTTCTTGTTTTTGCTCTTGGGGATGCTGTCGAGGGGTCGGGCATGTCACATTTATTATTCTTCTTTGTATTTATGTTGGTTTTTGTTGTATATTTGTTCCTTTTGCTCGTTTAAGCTCATTTGGTCCTGTAAATTCAAAAGGAAGACAAAAGCACGCTTTTTCCAGCATTAGTACTAAAAAAGGGTTAGTTTTATGCCTCATTTGATGTAATTTATATGTTGCATTTTACACACATCAAATACCCCCACACTTGAATCTTTGCTTGTCCTCAAGCAAAACTCTTTATTATGTGGCTTACACACCCAAATGGAATGGGTAGAAGAGAAGTTTTAGGCTTATCTTGAGTGTCGAGAATCCAAGATCTTTATTGGCTTTTATTTTTATTCTATTTACAATTCTATTCGTAATGATTTATTTAGAACGTTTCATAAGAGAAATTACTTATTTGGGCATAACATGCCTCCTTAAAATTCCATTTATATACAAGTTCACATACCTCAAGGGAGATCACTCAACACTCAGCCGAAGATGTATTTTTGTGAAACACTCAAGACCGGCATGGAACTTACTTCTACCACATGCTTGCCAAGCAATCAATCCTCCTCTTTTTTAATGGTAAACCTTCGTAAATATCAAGAGGACTTGGGAAAGGGTTAGGCTTGGGCTAAGGGTAGGTGGTTTTGGTTAGTGGTTAGTAAAAAGGGCTAAAAGAGTAAAAGCGTCGGTTGTCGTAAAACTTTTTGTTTTTGTGACTTTATTCAAACAAAGCATCTTCAAACAAAGTTTCTTTGAGGAACTTTTTTGTTTATTGCTAGAGTATCATTTTTTTAAGAGTAAATTGCCATTTTAGTCCCTGAGTTTTGTCCAAATTTGCCATTTTGATCCAAATAGTTTTTTTTTTTTTTTGCATCTGGGTCCCTGACTTTTCACTTTTATTGCCATTTTGATCCAAACCACTAAAAATGTTTGGATCAAAATGGCAAATTTGGACAAAACTCAGGGACTAAAATGGCAGTAAAGTGAAAAGTCAGGGACCCAGATGCAAAAAAAAACTATTTGGATCAAAATGGCAAATTTGGACAAAACTCAGGGACTAAAATGGCAATTTACTCTTTTTTTAATAACGAAACGTCACAAGAAAACCGCGCTTTTTACTAAAATAGGTTTGAAAAGAAAAAGGTTTTGGTGGGTAAAGGGTGTTTTTTTGTGGGTTTAGAAATGAAAAGGTTTAGGCTCAAAGGGGGATTTTGAAAGGAAAATGGGTTAGTCCTAATGCCTCCATCATTTACTTACTTCGGTTTAAGTTGGTAAGGACTGGGAATGTATCGTCGTGGCAAGTTCTAGAGTCGTAAGAACCAAGCGGCTATTCACACAAGAAACGGAAAATGAGCATTTAGTTTAAAGATGTATGCTTGAATGCTCAATAAAGGCTCAAAACTCACTAATTGTGGGAATGAGTTTATAATGTGATCAATTATATATAATCAAATTTTAATTAGATTTGTCATGCCTTTTCATAATTTTCTTATGTTGGTTCTTTTTATCACGACGCTATCGGTTGTAAATTTGTAAAAATATAACCCTTTTAGAACTTGTTATTCCCAAATTAAACCAAGACAAGTAAAAAAATGAAATTTTTTTAAAAACAATTTGGGGTGATTAGCGGTTCCAATAGAGTTTTGTGTAAGACTTGTTATTAGGACTTGCAAAATTCAAGGTTTTAGCATCCCCCCCTCCCCGACACTTAAATTACACATTGTCCTCAATGTGTCCCAAAAATAAATTTTTAGGGTGATTGAATGTGTAAAAAGATGTTTAAAAATAAGGTTTGGTGTTACTGGGCACCTGCCACAGCCTCGTGCTGGCTGGGCACCGCCTCGTGGTCGGAGTGCCAGTAACAGAAACTTACAGAATGTGGCCATGGGTCGTGCCTGGTGGACAGGACCCCATGGCGAGCAGGGTTCAGACAAACAGCAGGTTTCAGATGGTGGACACGGGGGCGTGCTGGCTGAGCACGGCCCCGTGGTGACAATCTGCAATCAATGAAAACAGGTTTGTGGCTTTTGGTTCGGGTTTCCTGGCTTATCTAGCACTAATACTTAGTGCTTCCTAGGTACCTGTTTTGCTCAAATACCACACCACACAACAAATAACAACCAATCCTAAACTACCAAAGTTAATTATACATCATCACATGCAAAGAAAAATAAAATGCTGAAAGTAAAAGTGTTAAGAAAGTAAATTGTTCAAACTTTGGCATGCAGGCCAGTCAATTGTTCGTGGGATAAAAGGGTTAACCTGTGAGAAGTTGCATCCGATGTCTCACTTCCTCCAACGCCTTCGCATCAATCCATGTCCTCGTCTTCATCGTCTCCTCCTCTATACACCATGTGCTCCCGGATGTGGCTGATGTCTTCTTACATTTCAGAGATGTTCCTCTCCATTGCTCCGACCAGGGTGTAGGTGTTGCTGGCCATGTTGTAGGTGTTGTGGTTGCATAAGAGGTTTTCCTGCAAAAGATCATGCAAACTTTGAAAGTTAGGAAAACTACCCCCTTGAGATGAGGATGAACCCGGCTGGCCATGAAATTGAGGAGGAGGACGGAGTGGGTTGGCGTGAAGAACGAGGGCTTTCTCCGGGTTCCAAACATGCCTTTGAGTGGTTTGGAAGCGAACTGTCCCGTCACCCATATCGTAGATGATTTCCATTAAACAGCAGTTGACGAGACCCACCTTTCCCGACCATGGACCCTTACGGAAAGATTCCGGCATTCTTTGAACAAAGGTCTTATAGAGGCGGTAGATCCATCCCCCAAAGAAGATAGGTGTCGGGGAGGAAGCCAGTTGATTCAGATGCATGTTTCGGAGGAGCAGGTGTGGGACATCAAGAGGGACACGGTTATGGATGCAGTACAAGACCGTCAGATCACGTAGGTTGACAACACCGGTGTTATCACGCCTTTGACTGAGGGAGTTGCTAAGGACCCTATGAATGTAGCGGTAGAGAGGATCCCACAACTGGGAGCTCTTGGTTTGGCTTGGATCGTATGGACCTTCTCCGATTTGAGACCATGTTGTCTGACGCATGTTGGTTGAGATCTCACAGAGACCACCCGTGTTTTCTTCTTCGCCGGCATCCTCTTCAGAAAACAAACCAATTTGCACCCCAAATTGTGCAATAGAGATCGGAATCATCTCCCCCGCACAACAGAATTCAACCCCTTCTCCATCAAACGGCTCTACTTTAACTTTGAACGTGAATGTGCTAAAGAACTCCATGCTATATTCGTGTACCACATGGAGCCTAGTGAAGAGGGCCACCCTTAGTAGACCCGTGACTAGGGTGTTGAAACCGTCTAGCTGACCCACAGCTTCCAGGGTTTCGAGGCATACTTGTCATGGAATTTCCTCGGGCCTTGTCTTGAGAACATCGAAGCGTGCTTGATAGTTCCATTCATTTGGTTTAAACTTTGTGAATTTGCTGGCCATCTGAAAGAAAACACAAAACAATTAGCACGAAACAATAAATTTTCGAATAAAACTGAAAACAGCAAGCTGGACACGGGCCCGTAATCACTGGCCACGCCCCATGTTCATTCAATTTCTGCAGGCCATGCCTCCGTGCTCACTGACCACGACCCCGTGGTCACGGTTCTGTTTCCCAAAAATCCCATTTTTCGACACGGTTTCGAAAACTTGAAAATTTTTGGATGAGTAGGGGCGGTTTTCCCCGAAAATGAAACCCCAAGTGCCGATTTTTTCCGAAATCAAACCGTTTACCCCTTCAATTTCATCTTTTCGGTTCAAAAACAAGGGTTTGAGGTTTTTGTTCGAAATCGGGCAAATCCACAAACAACTTTTAGTGGATTTACTTCCTATAACATGCAACTATACTAATGCTAACAGATCTAAGAAAAAATTTGAGGTTTGGTTCGATTCAAGTTCAAGAACCCTAGATTTTTCCCAAAATTTTTTATGTTAAACTACATGCAAATCGTTAAACTAACTACAAAAGATAATAGAATCATACCTTGTTGACGTAGGATTGAGAAAAGATGTAAAAGTCTGCAGAGATTTGCGGTTGAACCAGAGAGTTTTCATAGGAAACGGGTCGTGGTGAAATTAAAAAAAGGGTTTTATGCCCGACAGTAGCCGACCACGGCCCCGTGTCTAGCGGGCACGGCCCCATGGGCGGGTAAAAACTTATATATATATATATATATATATATATATATATATATATATATATATATAGGGGACCGCTAAAATGAGAACCACCTCTAGTTGTAAAAACCATGAGAACCTCTTGATCCGGGGCGAGTTGGACCAAATTTTTTTTTCATAAACGTAGATGTGTGTATTACAAACACATATGTAAAAAAAATTCAAAAAAAAAATGTCGTGTGTGTAGTTTTTTACACCACAAGTTTGGTGTTTACGAGTACCGTAAATTTACATTACCCGTAAACACCAAACTTGTGGTGTAAAAAACTACACACACGACATTTTTTTTTTTTGAATTTTTTTTACATATGTGTTTGTAATACACACATCTACGTTTATGAAAAAAAAAATTTAGTCCAACTCGCCCCGTACGGTGTAGTTCTCATGGTTTTTACAAGTAGAGGTGGTTCTCATTTTAGCGGTCCCCTATATATATATATATATGTATATATATATATATATATATATATATATATATATATATATATATATATGGAGGGGCTCATGCGAGAACTCCATTTATTGTGAGAACCATGAGAACCAATATGAACACAACCTAAAATAGCTAAAAAAAACCTAACCCCCACCCCCCTCCCCAAAAACCTAACCCCCCCCCCCCCCCCCATGCTAAATGCTAAAAATTAAAACCCCCAAAAATCCTAAAAAAAAACCTAACCCCCCCCCACCCCCCCCCCCCCCAAGCTAAAATGCTAAAAACTAAACCCCCAAAAAACCTAAAAAAATCTAAAAAAAATCTAAAAAAATTAAAAAAATCTAAAATTTTTTTTTTGATTTTTTTAATATTTTTTAGGTTAAAATCGCTACTTTTCGAAGCCAAAAAATTGTTTTTTTTTTTTTTTTAAAAATTTTAAATTTTATTTTATTTTTTTTTTGCTTCGAAAAGTAGCGATTTTAACCTAAAAAATATTAAAAAAATCAAAAAAAAAATTTGTGTGATTTTTAGCTATTTTTAGGCATTTTTGGTTGTGTTCACATTGGTTCTCGCGGTTCTCACAATAAGAGGTGGTTCTCGCATGATCTTCTCCCTATATATATATATGTGTGTGTGTGTGTGTGTGTGTGTGTGTGTGTGTGTGTGTGTGTGCACGTGTGAGTGACCTGTTTCCCGAAACTTGGTTTTAGAAATCTCACCGATTTTAGAAGCTTTCCCGTCGTCCATTACCTACAAGATATGATGTTGGTGCACAAACCTTTGTTCATTCCCCGGCCGCTTGTAGCAAGATCTCTTCCTCTTCATCCTCAATAAATCCCTGATAAATCTTTAGTCGTTGTCCATTGACTTTGAATGGAATTCCATTCTGAGATTTAATTTCAATTGCGCCGAGTGGAAAAATATGGGTGATAGAAAAAGGTCCCGACCACCTAGACTTTAATTTAGCGGGAAATAATCGAAGTCGTGAATTAAACAATAGAACTTGATCTCCTACCCGAAATTCATTAGGTTTAATGTGTTTATCATGCAAACTTTTCATTATTTCCTTATAAATTTCGGAGTTAGAGTACGCGTGATTCCATAATTCGTCTAATTCATTTAATTGACAAAATCGATTTTTACCCGCAGTTTCTATGTCTAAGTTTACATTTTTATTGCCCAGTAGGCTTTGTGTGCTATCTCTACTAGCAAATGACAACTTTTCCATAGACAAGCTTATATGGTGTAGTACCTATGGTTGTTTTATATGCAGTTCGAAAATCCCATAAAGCGTCGTCTAATTTATCGGCACATTCCTTTTTATTTAACCCTAAAGTTTTTTCAAGTATTCTCTTTAAACCTCGATTAGTCACTTCGGCTTGTCCATTTGTTTGAGGGTGATATGTCGTTGAGATCCGGTGATAGACCCCATATCTTGTTTAAAAATTTTCAAGTTGATGGTTACAAAAATGGGTACCCTATCACTTATTAACGCTTTTGGAGTTCTAAAACGAGAAAATAATCGTTTCAGGAATCTTACCACAACTCTTCCATCATTTGATGGAAGGGCTTCGACTTCAACCCATTTTGACAATTAATCTACTTCCACAAGTATATATTTGTTTCCTTTTGATAGTGGGAAAGGTCCCATAAAGTCGAGTCCCCACACATCAAAAATTTCACAAACAAGAATGCCATTTTGTGGAATTTCGTTTTTGGAAGAAATATTACCTGATCTTTGGCATTCATCACATGTCTTGATAAGACTTTGGGCGTCTTTGTAAATGGTTGGCCAATAGAATCCAGAATCAAATACCTTCCGTGCGGTACTAGCGGCACCATGATGTCCTCCGTATGGACCTTGATGACAATCGCAGAGAATTTTTCTTGCTTCACCACCATGTACGCATCATCGGATAAGTTAGTCGGCACACATTTTGAACTTCTTTCTTTGATGATGAAACCATCCTTTTGCGACTATTCCACTAGCTAAGTAGTTGGTGTAGTCGGCGTACCATGGCTCTTCTCGGTATTCCACCATTTCTAAGGACTCCGTTGGGAATTTTTCATTGATGAGCTCGTCCCTAGATGCCTCCAAAGCTGGATCTTCTAAGCGGGATAGATGATCTGCAGCGATGTTTTCTGCTCCTCTTTTGTCTTTTATTTCAATGACAAATTCTTGGAGGAGTAGAATCCATCTGATTAAACGTGGTTTAGCATCCTGTTTCTTAAAGAGATAACAAATGGCTACATGGTCTGTATAAACTATCGTTTTAGAAAGAATTAGATAAGAACGAAATTTATCAAAAGCAAATACTACAGCTAGTAATTCCTTTTAAGTTGTTGTGTAATTTTCTTGTGCATCATTAAGTGTTTTACTAGCGAAATATATTGGGTGAAAAATGCTTATCTTTTCTGTGTCCCAAGACAGCTCCAACTGCAAAGTCACTTGCATCGCACATGATTTCGAAAGATAATTTCCAATCAGGCGCAATCGTGATAGGTGCATTGACTAGAATTTATTTTAGTGTTAGAAATGCTTGGTTGCAGTCCTTGTCAAAGATGAATGGTGCATCTTTTTCAAGTATTTTTGTTAAAGGTCTTGAGATTTTAGAAATGTCTTTGATAAATCGTCTATAAAATCCGGCATGCCCTAAGAAACTTCTGATGGCTCTAACGGAGGATGGAGGTGGCAATCAGGAAATAGTGTCTATTTAAGCCCGATCAACCTCCATTCCTTCGCTTGAGATTTGATGACCGAGTACTATTCCCTCCGTTACCATGAAATGGCATTTTTCCCAAATAAGGGCGAGATTAGTTTCCTCACATCGGGATAGCATTTGTTCAAGGTTATCAAGGCATTGGTCGTATCAATCTCCAAAGATAGAAAAGTCATCCATGAAGACTTCCATAGTCTTTTCTATTGATGTGTGCAAAATGCAACATATAAATTACATTAAATGAGGCATAAAACTAACCCTTTTTTAGTACTAATGTTGGAAAAAGTGTGCTTTTGTCTTCCTTTTGTATTTTCAGGGTTAAAAGAACTTAAATGAACAAAAGAAGCAAAAATGCAGCCAAATTCAGCATAAATACAAGAAAAGGAATGAGCGTGGCGTGCCCGACCCCTCAACAGCATCCTCCAAAGCAAAAACAAGAAAACAGAAGGCTGAACACGCCCCGTGCTCACTGAGCACGGGGGCGTGCCCAAGTGTCTGCAGAAAAGACAAAGCTGTAGAAGCTTCTATCACCCACCACGGGGGCGTGCCCAGTGGACACGGGGCCGTGGTCAATTCTAAGATTCACAAAATCTAGGAAAATCTTGATAGTACAGATACGCTTCTGCACGCGGGGTCGTGCCCAGCGGACACGGGGGCGTGGTCAACTAATGCAGACAAACTGCAATTAATGAAGAAAGCGAATATGGGTGGACACGGGGCCGTGCCCAGTGGACACAAGGCCGTGTCCGGGCTTCTGTGCAGGCTATAAATAGGGGTGCTTGGCTCATTTGCAAACCAACCCTTGGCAAACCACCTCTCTCACACTTCACCCACCCACCACCACCATCACAACCCACATCCACCACCATCATCCATCATCCATCATAGAGTGTGTGAGTAGTCTCAGGATCCAAGATTGATCGTAAGAGTTCCTGACAATCAAAGGCCATGTTTTCCTAAATCTCTTACATCACTTGGTGAAGACAAGTGTTTAGTGTAATACTTTTTATTTTTAATCTTTTCGCACTTTTTATTTGGTTATGTATTAATGACTTTAATAACTAGTTTCTTATGTTGAAGGTGAGTCTTCCTTATCGTTTGTCCGTGGTGTCTTGACATTATTTTATTGTCTATATAAAATAAAAGATTTTCACCATTCATATTTCCACGGTCTATATGGAGGTATGTTGGCTACCTGGTCGGGGGTTAAGGGAGCGGTTTGGTAAGAGTCTTGCCTTGTTCAGTGTATAGATCCTGCAAGGACCTGGGTCAACTTTAGTAGGACCTCCTTCAATACCCACTGGTATTGGATGGCGGGGGTCCGAACTCCTTGATCCCCTCGTATGTAAACTACTATTAATACTTTAACCTGGCTACTTAGGACTGTATCCCTGCTGACTCAGACTACTTAGCCGAGGGTAACGTCACCTCCAGAAGAGGGGCCTACCACAATATGCATTAATAACTTAATTAATTATCTTTCAATAATCCAACCCTTTAGGATTGTATCCTTGCTGACTCAAACTACTGGGTTGAGGGTAACGTCACCTTCAGAAGAGGGGCCTACTACAATAACTAAGATAATCTCTTAAAAAGTGTAAAAGTGCGGAAATAATCAAAGGTTACACTAAATACGAGTTGGATCCAAGTGATTCATCTTGTTTATCTGTTTTTATTTTATTTTATTTTTCAGCATTTTAGTTAGTTTTATTTTTCTTGTTTAAAAACCTTTTTCTAAACTTTTGATTTGATTAGACGTTGAGGATAAACCGGTATTAAAAGCTCTGGTGTCCTTGGACGACCTTGGTATCTTACCAACACTATACTACGCTCACGATGGCTGCACTTGCCCATATGTGTGTTTAGTGTTAGTAAATATCATGTTTTATAAATTTAAAACTTGGCTAAAAAGTGTTAAAGGGCTTAAAATATAAATTAAAAACTATACGACATTTCACACGCATCAAGTTTTTGGCGCTGTTGCAGGGGACACAAGGATTTTAACAAAGTTAGGAATCAACGGCCTAATCGTTTTTTATTATTTTTCTATTTTTAGGATTTTTCTTAGATTTTCAGCTTCTACAGAGCTCAGCACCGGCCGTGCCTGGTCGGACACGGGGCCGTGCTCAGCATTGTTATTGGCAGGTTTTATTTTCCGAGTTACAGTGAGTTGAGCACGGGACCGTGTCGGTGCAGAACGGGGCCGTGTCAAGCTCCCCAGTAACAGGGATTCGGAAAACAAATACTGTATCTCTGACCACGGGCCGTGTTCACCTAAGCACGGGGCCGTGGTGAACCTTCTAACCAACATTCTTTTCTGTTTTTGTTGCAGGACTTGGAACCCAGGCGCCACATATAAACTTTCTATGTAGTGCATGAGCTCCAGTTCTAGTAGAGACATAAAAGAACCTCTAGAAGAACCCGAACGCTTTCTCAGAAAAGGACTTAAAGCTAAAAACCAAGAGAAAGTTTCGGGGAACCCACTTCCAATGGCGGATCAACGTACCCTCATGGATTACCTACGACCCACCGTGGGTAATCTTGGCGCCGCTATCAATGCACCGAATGTCGAGGCCAACAACTTCGAACTTCGAACGCATTTGATACAAATGCTCCAAAACTCCGCAACCTTCCATGGGCTTGCGAACGAAGATCCCCATTTGCATATCACTAACTTCCTAGAAATATGTGATACGTTTCGGATCAATGGAGCATCAAACGACGCCATCCGCCTTCGAAGTTTCCATTTTCACTAAAAGACCGAGCTACGGCTTGGCTTAATACCCTCCCAGTTGGCTCGGTAAACACCTGAGATGAACTGGCCCAAAAGTTTTTATATAAGTATTTCCCTCCAGCTAAAACGGCTAAATTCATGACTGGAATTAATACATATTCACAAGAGGACGGGGAATCCTTATATGAAACTTAAGAAAGGTTCAAGGAGCTACTAAGAAAGTGTCCTCGTCATAGTCTTGCAGTATGGCAACAAGTTTCCACTTTCTACAATGGATTGTTACCACACACAAGACAAACACTTGACTCTAGCTCCGGGGGACTCTAGGGTAATCGTCGCCCAAATGAAATTTATAATCAAATCGAGGAAATTGCTCAAACCAATTTTCAGTGGCACACTCCTCGAGGCAACAAATCTATTGCCCCGGGCGCCCATAAGGTTGATGAGAGCACTTCCTTGCAAGCCCAAATCGAAGCCCTTTCTTCAAAAATTAAAAAGTTAGAAATGGTAAAAATGGCTTCGGTTATGGCTTGCTAGGGGTGTGGTGGGCCACATGAAAATTGGAGTTGTATGAAAGAATTGGAAAATCAAACGGAATCGGTAAACTACATTGATAATAGACCTAGGCCGTCGGGTCCTCCAACGGGTACCTACAACCAAGGATGGCGTAACCACCCTAACCTTGGTTGGAGAAAACCCGGCAATAGTAGTAACCAACTAAATCTAAACCAACGAACAAACTTTCAACAACCAAGAAACGAGTCGCAAAATTTCTCTCAACAACAACAAGGGGGACGAGAGAGGCTTGAAGATACTGTATCTTGCCTCATCTCCGACTCCGAAAAGAAAAACTCGAATCGATTTCAACAATTGGAATCGAATTTTAGAAATCAATAAGCTAGTATTCAAAACATTGAAAAACAAATAAATCAACTAGCTCAAAATATGTCTGAGAGACCACAAGGCGCATTACCCAGCAATACCGAAACCAACCCAAAGGCACAAGTACATCTCATTACATTGAGAAACCGCACCGTGGGTCCCGAGGAGGCTCCGCTACCGCCAGTTGAAAAGATCCGATCTAGTCAAACCGCGGTTCCACCGACGGCCGAACAATAAGCGGCTCCTAAACCAAATCAAGAGCCCCCCCAAGAATCCTCCGGTTCCATACCTCGGTTGGTTAATTCGCCAAAAGATCGATGAGCAATTCACAAAATTCGTAAATTGACTAAAACAATTGCATGTCAATATTCCATTTGTTGAAGTCCTAACCCAAATGCCTAAGTATTCAAAATTTATGAGGGACTTCCTCACTCACAAAAGGAAACTCGAATCATTGCAATTAGTTAATTTAAGTGAAGAATGCTCCGCCTTGCTACTCAACAAACTCCCACAAAAGAAGATTGATCCTGGAAGCTTCACAATCCCTTGTTCGATTGGGGAATCTCCCATTCGGAATGCACTAGCCGACCTCGGGGCTAGCATCAACCTCATGCCCGCATCAATGTTCGACTGACTCGGCCTAGGGAAAACAAGCCCTACGAAAATGAGCATACAACTCGCCGATAGGTCGGTCAAATATCCACAAGGTGTCGCTGAGAATCTATTGGTCAAAGTCGGCGAATTTGTCTTCGTCGACTTTGTCATACTAGATATTGAGGAAGATACCGAAGTACCACTCATCTTAGGTAGGCCATTCCTAGCCACGGCCCACGCAGTGGTAGACATGAATGGTGGGACACTAACATTAAGGGTTGGGGACAAGGAAATGAAGTTTGGAGTTGGCAAAAGAGTAGAAGACGATGACCCGGTCAATTACATGAAAGTCATAGACTCAAGTTTGGATGATGCTCTCCGACGGTGCAACATGGGATGCATGACATCCCACTTGGGTAATATATGACTAGCTTTGGGTCTAGCCAAGGACACTTATAAACGTGATTCACCACGGAGGCATTCCGCGGAACTATCCTTAGTTTAGTTTAGATTAGTTTTTATGTTTTCTAGTTAGTTTTAATTTTTAGGAATAAAACACACTCGGGATGGTGAAGGATACCAAGGGAAACTTGCACCAACACCCCATGCACAAAAACAGGGCCACCCGACAATTTTTCTTCATTACAGTAAGTTCAGCACGGGGTCGTGCTCATCCAACAATCCCCGTGCTCAACCACCTGCAGAAAAATGCCCAGTTCAGGTACCTGGACACGGGGCGTGCTCACTGAACACGCCCCCGTGTCCAGCCTTCTGTTACTCTATTTTATTTTCTGTTACTGGTAATCTGAACACGGGGCCGTGCCCGGACACCACGGGGCCTTGTCCAGACGCCCAGTAACATAAAATTTTGCTTTTTCATCTAGTTACAAATTCAATCAACCTAAAAACTTATTTTTGGGACACATTGAGGACAATGTGTAATTTAAGTGTGGGGGATGCTAAAACCTTGAATTTTGCAAGTCCTAATTACAAGCCTTACACAAAACTCTATTGGAACCGCTAAACACCCCAAAATTTTTTCAAAAATTTTTTTTCATTTTTTTACTTGTCTTGGTTTAAATTGGGAATTATAAGTTCTAAAAAAAGGTTATATTTTTACAAATTTACAACCGATAGTGTCGTGATAAAAAGGTTTATAGTTAAAAAGGAGGAGGATTGATTGCTTGGCAAGCATATGGTAGAAATAAGTTCCATGACGCTCTCGAGTGTTTCACAAAAATACATCTTCGGCCGAGTGTTGAGTGATCCCCCGTGAGGTATGTGAACTTGTATATAAATGGAATTTTAAAGAGGCATGTTATGCCCTAATAAATAATTTCTCTTATGAATAGTGTTAAATAAATCATGACGAATAGGATTGTAAATACATAAAAATAAAACCTAATAAAGAATCTTGGAATCCCGACACTCTATGACAAGCCCAAAAACCTTCTCTTCTACCCATTCCATTTGGGAGTGTAAGCCACATTATAAAGAGTTTTGCTTGAGGACAAGCAAAGATTCAAGTGTGGGGGTATTTGATGTGTGCAAAATGCAACATATAAATTACATCAAATAAGGCATAAAACTAACCCTTTTTTAGTACTAATAATGTTGGAAAAAGTGTGCTTTTGTCTTCCTTTTGTATTTTCAGGGTTAAAAGAACTTAAATGAACAAAAGAAGCAAAAATGCAGCCAAATCCAGCATAAATACAAGAAAAGGAATGAACGTGGCGTGCCCGACCCCTCGAAAGCATCCTCCAAAGCAAAAACAAGAAAACAGAAGGCTGAACACGCCCCTGTGCTGTGCCCAAGTGTTTGCAGAAAAGACAAAGCTGTAGAAGCTTCTATCACCCACCACGGGAGCGTGCCCAGCGGACACGGGGCCGTGGTCAACTCTAAGATTCGCAAAATCTAGGAGAATCTTGATAGTACAGATACACTTCTGCACACGGGGTCGTGGCCAGCGGACACGGGGGCGTGGTCTACTAATGCAGACAAACTGCAATTAATGAAGAAAGAGAAGATGGGGGGACACGGGGCCGTGCCCAGTGGACACGGGGTAATGTCCGGGCTTCTGTGCAGGCTATAAATAGGGGTGCTTGGCTCATTTGCAAACCATCCCTTGGCAAACCACCTCTCTCACACTTCACCCACCCACCACCACCATCACAACCCACATACACCACCATCATCCATCATAGAGTGTGTGAGTAGTCTCGGGATCCAAGATTGATCGTAAGAGTTCTTGACAATCAAAGGCCATGTTTTCCTAAGTCTCGTACATCACTTGGTGAAGACAAGTGTTTAGTGTAATACTTTTTATTTTTAATCTTTTCGCACTTTTTATTTGGTTATGTATTAAAGACTTTAATAACTAGTTTCTTATGTTGAAGGTGAGTCTTCCTTATCGTTTGTCCGTGGTGTCTTGTCATTATTTTACTGTCTATATAAAATAAAATATTTTCACCATTCATATCTCCACGCTCTATATGGAGGTATGTTGGCTACCTGGTCGGGGGTTAAGGGAACGGTTTGGTAAGAGTCTTGCCTTGTTCAGTGTATAGATCCTGCAAGGACCTGGGTCAACTTTAGTAGGACCTCCTTGAATACCCACTGGTATTGGATGGCGGGGGTCCGAATTCCTTGATCTCCTCATATGTAAACTACTATGAATACTTTAACCCGGCTACTTAGGACTGTATCCCTGCTGACTCAGACTACTTAGCCGAGTGTAACGTCACCTCTAGAAGACGGGCCTACCACAATATGCATTAATAACTTAATTAATTATCTTTCAATAATCCAACCCTTTAGGATTGTATCCTTGCTGACTCAAACTACTGGGTTGAGGGTAACGTCACCTTCAGAAGAGGGGGCCTACGACAATAACTAAGATAATCTCTTAAAAAGTGCAAAAGTGCGGAAGTAATCAAAGGTTACACTAAATACGAGTCGGATCCAAGTGATTCATCTTGTCTATCTGTTTTTATTTTATTTTATTTTTCAGCATTTTAGTTAGTTTTATTTTTCTTGTTTAAAAACCTTTTTCTAAACTTTTGATTTGATTAGACGTTGAGGATAAACCAGTATTAAAAGCTCTTGTGTCCTTGGACGACCTCGGTATCTTACCAACACTATACTACACTCACGATGGGTGCACTTGCCCATATGTGTGTTTAGTGTTAGTAAATATCGTGTTTTATAAATTTAAAACTTGGCTAAAAAGTGTTAAAGGGCTTAAAATATACATTAAAAACTATACGACACTTCACACGCATCACTATCATATCATGGAAGATGGCCACCATGCAATGTTGAAAAGTTGCTGGGGCACTACATAGACCAAAAGGCATCCGTTGATAAGCAAAATTTCCGTAGGGACATGTGAATGTTGTCTTTTCTTGGTCTTCGGGAGCTATCGGTATCTGAAAGTAACCTAAAAATCCATCTAAAAAATAATAAAATTTGTGACCGGATAATCTTTCTAACGTTTGATCAATAAAAGGTAAGGGAAAGTGGTATTTCCTTGTTGACTCATTTAATCTACGATAATCTATACACACTCTCCATCTGATGACGGTTCTTGTTGGTATTAATTCATTTTTTTCATTAGTGACCACCGTCATACCTCCTTTCTTAAGAACTACTTGGACGGGACTTACCCAAGGACTATCGAAAATCGGGTAGATAAGTCCGGCGCCAAGTAATTTGATGACTTCATTTTTAACCACTTCTTGAACGTTTGGATTGAATTTACGTTGTGGTTGTATTACTGATTTATTGTCATCATTCATTAAAATTTTGCGCGTGCACATGGAAGGGCTTATTCCTTTAATATTTACAAGCTTCCAAGCGATCGCGTTTTTGTGTTTTTTCAAAAGTGTGATTAATTTTTCTTTTTCTACACTAGTTAAGTTTGACGAGATAATTACAGGTAGCTTACCATCTTTGTCGAGAAAAGCATATTCCAAACCTTTTGGGAGTTCTTTGAGCTCAAGTGGAGGGTCTTTAGGAGACTCCTTATTTGGTTGCTCATTTTGGTCAAGAACCAAAAAGGTTTGTTCAATGGCGACCTCTTCTTCAACAAAGTGGTCGATTTCTTCTTCCGTATCGGGTGGTTCATCTTCATCTTCAATTAGGGGGTCGTCATTGCCGATTGGATATTTCATTGATCGTTCAAGATGGACAATTTTTTTGAAGGCCCCTAACTGAATGGGTAAGTTGTTTTGCTTTCGATTAATCAAAGCTTTGTGGGTTTTCACAAAAGGTTATCCCAACACAAGTGGAGCGTCATCAAGGATGACAAAGTCGGTTGGGACTACCTGTTTAATTTGTTTGGACTAACACATCTTCAACTACTCCCATAGATTTTATTATTTTCAGATTAGAAAGAAAAATGGGTATTTGAAGTGGAGAAAAATCTCCAATGCTTAATTTTTCGAAAATGTAGTTTGGCATTATATTAACACAAGATCTTTATCAATTGTAATATTACTAATAAAGGAATTTTCAAAAAAACATGGAACCAGTGTAATGTTAATTTCAAATGGATCATCTTTTATTAGTGTAGTTTGATAATTTTTTAACTTAATGCTTACCGTTTTGTCAATTTTAGTGTTAGTGTTTAACTCTTATAAAAACTTAGCATGAGTAGGTATCAAACAATGGTTTTCGAAAGATGGTGATAAGAGATTAATTTCTTGAAAATTAGACTCTTTTTGAATTTTAACGTTGTCGGACTTACCTTTTTCGTTGTTTAGTTCATGCGTCGGTTTTTCACTTACTTATTCTTCCATTTTTACCTCTTCTACTATCACCTCTTTAGTACAAATTACCTCGTCTCTCGCGCGGGATTCCTCTTCCTTTGTGCGGGCTTCTTTTATACAGCGCTCGATAGTTTTGAGGTGTTCTATTATTCTTTCTGCTACGGGGAGGATAGTTGGTGGTTCGTCAAAGTGACCGGAATAAGGATCCCCATAGCTTGAGTTCGGAAGTTCGATCCTTGGTTCCTCATAATACTCATATGAGGTAGATGCTTCATACCATTGTTCCTCATTGTAAGTATATGATGGATAAGGGTCGTAACTTGGTTCTCCATAATACCCATATAAGGTGGGTTGTTCACACCATTGTTCCTCATAGTAAGTATATGAAGGAGATGATTCATACCTTGGTTCTTCAAAATATGAGTATGTAGGCTCATACCTTGGTTCTTCAAGATATGAATATGAGGGAGAAGGTTCATACCTTGGCTCTTCAAGGTGTGTATATGAAGTGGTTGGCTCATACTTGGGCTCCTCATGGTATGTGTACGAAGTGGATGGTTCAAAGAGGTCACAATATTGTACCGAGTGAGGATTACCACAAATGTTACAATACTCTTCTTCATAATCATCCTCTTCATAGTGGTAGTTGTAACCTCCTGGGTATTGATCCATAAGAATCACTCAGCAGACCACAAAAGAGTCTCGGGACCAGAAAACAAAAATAAAAACGAAAACAGAGGCTCACTACAACCCCGTATTCAGTGAGCACGGTTCGGGGTCAGATCCTGTATCTGGGCATTTAAAAAAAATGCAACTGGTCTGGTTCAGCACGGGGGCGTGTTCAGTGAACACGACCCCATGTTCAGACTCTGTATCTGTGTTTTTTGTTAATTTTATGCAGCACGGGGGCGTGTTCAGTGAGCACGGCCCCGTGTTCAGACTACTGTAATGCAAAATTTTCCTAAAAAATGTAAAAATGTGCGCGCAGTTTTAAAAAGGTTTTTGAAAAATGATTAGGCCGTCGATTTTAAGCTTTCTTAAAATCCTTGTGTCCCTGGAAACTGCGCCAAAAACTTGGTTTGCGTTAAGTGTGTTATGATTTTATTGATATTTTAAGCCCATTTTACGCATTAGTCAAGTTTTAAATTTATAAAACACGATATTCTACGAACACTAAACACACACTTAGGCAGGTGCACCAATCGTGAGCGTAGTATAGCCTTGGTAAGATACCGAGGTCGTCGAAGGACACAAGAGCTTTTAGTACCGGTTTATCTTCAACGTCTAATCAAACTAAATTTTTTTAGAAAAGGTTTAAACATGAAAAATAAAACTAAAAATGCAGAAATAAAAATAAAACAAAATCAGATAGAGAAGATGAATCACTTGGATCCGACTCGCCTTTAATGTATCCTTTGATGATTTCCGAACTTTTGCACTTCTTAAGAGATTATCTTAGTTATAGTAGTAGGCCCCTCTTTTGAAGGTGACGTTACCCTCAACCCAGTGGTTTGAGTCAGCAAGGATACAATCACAAAGGGTCGGAATATTGGAAGATAATTAATTAAGTTATTAATTCGAAAAGTGGTAGGCCCCTCTTTTGAAGGAGACGTTACCCTCGGCTAAGTGGTTTGAGTCAGCAGGAATACAATCCCAAGTAGCCGGTTTAATGTATTAATAGTAGTTTACATATGAGGGGATAAAGCTATTCGCACCCCCGACATCCAATACCAGTGGGTATTGAAGGAGGTCCTAGTAAGCTTGACCCAGGTCCTTGCAGGATCTATACACTGAATAAGGGAAGAACCTTACTAAACCATTCCCTTAACCCCCGACTAGGTAGCCAACATATCTCTATGTAGACCAAGACACCACGGACAAATGATAAAGAAGTTTCACCTTCAACATAAGAAACTAGTTATTAAAGTCATTAATACAAAACCAAATAAAAAGTGAGAAAGATTAAAAATCAAAAGTAATACATTAAAGACTTGTCTTCACCAAGTGATGTAAGAGACTTAGCCAAACATGGCCTTTGATTGACAAGAACTCTTACTATCAATCTTGGATCCCAAGACTACTACACACTCTAAAGGTGGAAGATCAATGATGGTGGTGGGTGATGGTGGTGGAGTGGTGGGAAAGTGAGAGAGTAGTGGTTTGCCAAGGGATGCCTTTGAAGTGAACCAAGCACCTCTATTTATTGCCTGAAAAGAAGCCGGGCCATGGCCCCGTGTCCAGTGGACACGTCCCCGTGGCCATCCCTTTTCTCTTCCTTCATTAATTGCATTTGTCAGTATAGGGCTCAACATGGCCCGTGTCCAGCGGGCACGGCCCCGTGTGCAGAAGCGTATCTGTACTACCAAGATTTTGCACGATTCTGTGAATCTTATCATTAACCACACCCCGTGCTGAGCTGGGCACGCCCCCCGTGGTGGGCGTAGAAGCTTCCACAGCTTTGTCCTTTCCGCAGATACCAGACCACACCCCCGTGTCCAGTGGTCACGGGCCGTGGTCAGCCTTCTGTTTCTTATTTTTGCTCTTGGGGATGCTGTCGAGGGGTCGGACATGTCACGTTTATTCCTTTTCTTTGAATTTATGTTGGTTTTTCTGTATATGTGACAACTCGAGTTTTCAAGGTCTTTCCTTTATTCAGTACTTGTCCCATTCTACTATGTGATTAATGTGTTAAGGTGTTCATGTGTTTAATGATATAAACTTGTAATCAGTTTGAAAGTTAAAAACCTTAAATCGTTTCACCTTGATTAAGCTTGATGAAAACTGAGTTTTCGTCACAACACGTCCCGACGAAAACCCAAGGGTTTTCACCATTTCCATCACGAAAAAATCCCTGATTTCGCCGGCCCATTTTCTAGTAAAGCCCATTAAGGGCCTAGTTCATTTAAGTGCATATATACTACGTGAACTGTTGCATTAGTGAAACAACTGGACGAATAGAAAACCCTAGAGTTCTCCCTCTGTGCGACGGCAATCTTTTGTTCCCCGTAACCCTCTAGATCGATCAAGTTATTGTCTTGTTCATCGCGGTTAGTGTTAACCTTTATTTGATTGTTTGATTTAAATTGTCTTTTGGCCATCTGTTAGAAATCACTATTAACTATTGCTAGATAATGTTTGGATCATAATCAAAGGATGATTTTGATAATAATAGATCCATATGTTTGACCGTTGTATGCATGAATGATGTTTGTGTAGGTTAGGATTTAATATGTGGATCACCATTATGGATAAACTGTTGAGGATTTCTATGAATGAAAACAATATTGTTTAGGATTGATGATTATTTGGCCTGATGA
Source organism: Helianthus tuberosus (assembly GCA_030545235.1). Taxonomy (NCBI): domain Eukaryota; kingdom Viridiplantae; phylum Streptophyta; class Magnoliopsida; order Asterales; family Asteraceae; genus Helianthus; species Helianthus tuberosus. The sequence goes on along the minus strand of CM060361.1, from coordinate 104,689,005 downwards.
CTGGATATCTTTCGAAGATAATGAACGATTAGGGTTTCTTATTATTATTGATTCAAATAAGTTGTTGATGTGGATGGATCTGTGAAATTGTTTGCATGTAATGACCATCGTATATGCTAGATTGTTTAGGATTAATGCATGATTCTGATATGATTGAATAATGATTTCAAACTGATTGTTTTGCTGGCGGCGACTAGGGTTTCTGTGTGATTAACTGTTGTCACGATGTAACATAGGTGCTTTGACGAAAACCATGTGCCGACAAAAACCCTTTCCCGACGAACTCCCCTTCGAAGAAATCCCATGTCGACGAAATCTCAAGTGTTCATCGTGGTGTTTTCGTCGTAATCCAATGTCAACGAAATCCAACGTTCGTCGCAGCCTTTTTCGTCGTAACCCTATGTCGACGAAAACCCCAAGTGTTTGTCGACAAGCTTACAGGGAACAGTAGGTCAGTATGCTTATGGATACCACGTGTATGTTAGTAATTGTTTATATTATCTACTGTTAATGATGTTCGTTTATAAGTGGATGACTTAATTTGGTTCTTACACGCAGTACACTTAACTAATAGACATGGTTATGGAACATACATGTAAACTTTGAATCTTGTATGGATTGATTTACTATTTATATGTTACTTGATAATAATTGCCCAAGCACACCTTGTGATGTTAGATTGCATTTGAATCATTACGAACATAAACTGATTGTGTATACGTGCATACTATAGGCTTTGATTGAATTGTTTGTGCACAAGTAGTTGAGCATACCGAGCAAACCGAGGTGAGTTCACACACTTTCAAAGGCATGGGATTCCCGGTTGTTGGGAATGGGTTAAAGAATTAAAAACGGAACCTATATATCCTCCTTGGGTAGGATATGTACCGCCATCCTCCATGGGTAGGATGCCAATATTAATCCTGCGTATTCTCCTTGGGTAGAATACGTATGTTCGTCCTCCTTGGGTAGGACAACAACCTTACAACTTACTAGACAAAACTTTATCATGAAGTCCCTCATTTTTATACCGACTTAATCGTCGGGCCAATGGCGAGCGGGTCATTAGTTAATAGCGCTATTAGGGTTGACAAGCCTCACACCGTGCCGATAGGACGGGCATGTACTAATGGATCTGGGCATTCAGTCAATGATGATAGACATTGACTTAGGGCACAACTTACTTTCGTTAGTTGCCGATATGGTAACGGTCTAGTGATTCACATGGGGAAGCCCCCACTGATTATGGATATGGTTTGGGAAAGGAAGAAACTGGTTAACTTATGGTTTACAAACAAACTCATGGTTTTTAGAACAACTTTAAAACTAACGCTCAACTGTGAACTCGCTCAACTTTGTTGTTGATTCGTTGTTACATGCCTTGCAGGCCTTTAGGTGCATATTAATTGGAACTTGCTGTCTAGGAGGCTGGAGTGGTCATGGGTCGAGATACATGGAAACGCGAGATGAACTTAATGGCTTTCACACACTTGGTTTATGAATTTCTTAATTATTGTATTATGCTTCCGCTGAACGTTAAAAAATGTTTTGTAACACTTCTATCAATAATAAATGAAAGTTTTATTTGGAACAATTGTTATGAGTTCAACATGATTGGTGGCTTGGATCCTGGTATGTCACACGCCTAACAGGGACATTCCCTAGGTGGTATTTTGGGGGTGTGACAGATTGGTATCAGAGCCATTGGTTATAGTGAACTCGGTTTTATTTAAAAAGGGGAAAAACGTTGTTGTAAAACCAGACTATAACTGAACAGTTCTGAAGACGTAACTAGGACCATGACACTCAGCTCCAGATTGCAAGGTTCATCTCTCGTATACTCATTGTACTGCATAACTAGTGAGCACCTACATATGATATTGCATGTGATTGCACGTTTAGCACAACAATATGAATTCATGTATACTTGCATGTGTTATGTGACTGATAGGGTGGTATTTCCCTAAACCTTCATGACTTACGCTTCATGATACTCTTTGTTTGCTACTCGAGTTCGAGGAACCATTTGACATGAGTTAAGAGGAGCTGAGATGAGCATGCAAATCACAATATTATTGTGGGTGCACACATAATAATAATGTGGGGTGCATGTGAGTCCTAGTGAGGCTTAACAAGTGGAAAAGGGGTTCTGTTCCGTCATTTGATCGATGTGAAACATAACAAACCTATAGGGGTCATAGAAGTAATTGTCCCCTACTCGAACGTGAACTTTTCATTCATCTTTGGATCCCTTCGAAACTCGATGCTATCGAATGTTACCTGAACACCCATCTGAACTCAGCGAACCATGTAGAATGTTAGGTGCTTATACGAACGTCCATGTGATTAATGTCACAGCGTCGAATGATTGATCGATATCTTTCTCACCTTTCTTCGCTTGCTGGAACTAAACGTATTGACGCCTTAGATCCTGAAGTGCGATCACTTCTGCAACACTCCCGCAACATACTGCATATTACTCAAACCACTTGCAACATCGATGGGTAGGAGGCTGAGCATAGTACTTTACCAAGCCCAGTACTTTGACGACCCTGATTACCGGCAACGAACGTCAGCGGATTGATTACAATCGAGTCCGTAACCCTAGTCAGCGAATTGTGGGAGTCAACACTTACGAAACAATCAAGGCATAAGTGATGATAATTGACCTTAGTGTGGTATGCGTAACTGCCAGCGCAGTGAGTAGCGCTTTAGGACGTGGCTCAGAATGTGAAACGATGGACTATGATAGTGAAGAATCGTAGGGCTTCGTTTCGAGCAACGACATTGGGGGCAGCAGTCACAGCGACAACATGGTATTCGTAACCCTAGCCTACAGTAAGGAAATAAAGGTGCCTACAACATGGATTGGTCGTAGTTAAGTTAAGAGGACAATGATCAAAGGAACAACGACAGTACATGGAATCCTAGTAATGAAAACAACAACACCAGAAATGATGCTTTTGAAAGGGCATTTAGAATTGGCGTGGGCGACGTCAGGACTTTAACGACATGGTAGCTAGTATGAGTAGCAATCCGCTTCGTCTCTGTTCCGTTTGACCCTGATGCTCCTAAGAGTTTGTACCTGTTGTGGAATCGGCTGATGGCTAGACAATGGAAACCTCATATGATCGTTGGGATGCAAACACGGCCTTGTGGGACAAGAGTTCGACATCGACCTTTCTTCTGTTATTCTTGATAGATGTACCCTGTGAGGAGACAATTCTATGCATCCCTCTCCTTCGTGGAGGATTGTTATCTGTTCTAACGCGTCAGAGTGGCGCAATGGTTAGTGTTATTTCAGCAATGAGAGCCAGGAGTGTCTACGGAGGGATTACCCTACTATGTGGCAACTGTTATAGATGTAAGGTTAGGAAAAAGAGGATCGAGGATCCACCAGCTATTCGTGATTACCCTCCATGTGCTGCCCGAGGAACTTCCAGGATCATCTCTACAACTATTAGGTAGGAACTCAGTATGACCTCGCGCCGGAGGCAGTGCTAACTACTCGTACTCTATACCGCTTTACACCAGGAAGGTTACAGGAGCTGTTTAACCAACTACAGGAACTGTCAGACAGGAGTTTTCGCTTTAAGGAGCCCTCGCTATACCCATGAAGAGAAGCCTATTCATATGTGTACTGATTATCAAGAACTCAACAAGGTAACAGTCAAGAACCGTCTGCCTCGACCACGTATTGACAACTCGTCGACCAATTACGAGGAACAAGCTTCCATTCGAGGATTTGCTAGTGAACGAACTATCGTCAGACGGAAGTCCAAGGGGAGAATGCTCTTAGAACAGCATGTCGAATGTAATGCACCCATTTCAACATTATACACCACGATCATTGAGTTGACCAACACCAGCAGCTTCAGGGATCACATGAATCGACCGCATTTGTTGACAACGTTCTGAATCCTGAACAGGAGAATGGAACGCCGTGGGTGGCATTTGTATCTTATTTTAGAACTCCTGAGGGAGGAGCCACTCCACTCAAAGTCTTGTTAAATGTAATTTCTGGGTTCGAGAGGTACCTTTTGGATATATAATCAGCGAAGTGGGAATGCACGTGGATCTCGCTAAGATCCGTCTTGGTTGGAAAATGATCGACACCAAAGAGCCCTTCGTGGATACAACAATTTCTTGGTCTCACTTGATGCTATCGCAGATAAATCACAGGATTTTCGAAGGTCGCGCAGCTTAAATCTCTCTAGCACAGCAGAGTGCTATGTTCGTGAAAGACAGAACAGGAAGACGTCCTTTCAGCCTTCGAATCCCGACTCTGCAATGCACTGAGCATCACTTTTACCCGAGGATGCGGGTGATTCAGTGGTATAACCTTATGGTCCGAATCAGAGTCCCAGCTGCACATCGACACAACATGAGAGAGTGATGACATACGTGATGGAGTTACAAAGAGGAACTGCGCGACACACACGACTGGCGGTGAAAACCATGGCTTTGGGATTTTGGATGGAGGCATCACTTGGACGGTACCAGATGCGTTATTTAGACCGATCACAAGGGCCTCCCATGTACCGATGTTCGAAAGAGCTAAAGCATATAATGACATCGCTGTATGGAACTTTTGGATGAATATGACTGCGAAACCTGAACGTACACGAGCTCTGCAGCTCACTATCGACTCTAACTTACCAGGATCAGGCTCGCTCTGTTTAAACTAGAGAACTGAAGGAAGAGGAATTTTCAAGTTGAACCCATGCGGGGCGTGGAGAAGCAACCTTTGACCGGTTGGACGGTACTCGTTACTTCATGAAACGAATGCGGGTCTCATTACACGGCAACTGTAGGGAACTCGCGTTGAACAAGCACACCTGTTTCGACATTCTAGCCGTCTGGGTTTTGATGAGAGGCATTAGGATTTATAAACCTTGTACTGGAAATCGGACATGAAGGCTCGCCTAGTTAGGTATGTGAATGATGGATCGACTTGTGGAAAGTCAAGGTGTAGTATCAGCAACCAACAACACTCACATGGAAATAAAAACAGACGGCCATGGATTTGGTCGATAGTCTACATACAACTCGAAACGGAAACAATATCACCTGGATGCTCATTGATTGTCTTGCGTAACCAGCACACTTTCTAGCCATCAAAGAAACGGATAAGTTTTCTACACTTGCAGTCATCTACCTGAAGGAAGCGGTTGCTAGGCACGGGGTGCCAATCTACATTACCTCTAATCGCGACCCATGATTTGCATCTAATTTATGGCAAGCGGTGCACAAATCCTTTGGCTCGCATTTAGACATGAGCACAACATATCATCCACAGACGGATGGGGAGACTGAACGCACCATCCAAACACGTGAAATCGACTTTGGCAACGGTCGAGGAAGACACCTCCTTTTAGTGGAGCTTTCATATAACAACAGTTACCACACCAGCATTCAGGCTGCTCCGTTCAAGGCATTGTACGGACGGAAGTGCCAATCATCTCTTTGTTGGGCAGAAGTCGGAAACGGCCAAATCACTGGCCCAGAACTCATCATAGACACAGTAGAGGAGATTGCTCAGATGCGACAACGAATGGCGGCAGTTCGTGACCGCCAGAAAAGCTACGCTGATAAGCGCAAGAAACCACTCGAGTTCCAAGTTGGAGATCGAGTACTACCTAAAGTCTCACCTTGGGAAGGTGTACTTCGTTTTGGTATACGAGACAAAACTCAAACCGCGATATGTTGAACCTTTTGAAATCACGTAGAGAATTGGCAAGGTGGCCTACAGATTGAATCTACCCGAAGAACTCAGTGGAGTTCACAACGTATTCCGTGGGTCGAATTTGAAGAAGTGTCTGTCAGATGAAACCCTCACAGTTCCTTTCAAGGAGCTCACCATCAACGGTCAGTTGCGATTTATCGAAGAATCAGTGGAAATCTTGGAGCGGGAGGTCAAGATTCTCAAACGCACCAGGATACCTATTGTTCGATTTCGTTGGAACTCCCATCATGGCCCAGATATTACCTGGGAACGAGAAAACCAAATGAAACACACATATCCCCATTGCTCAAGAACAATGGAACCACTACTGAGGCTGAAGCTACTGCGGAATTTCGGGACGAAATTCCAAATCAACGGGGGGATGATGTCACACCCCCAAAATCCACCCTGCGGAGTATCACCGCTTGGAGGCGTGACATGACCAGGATCGAGCCACCAATCATATTGAACAACACAATTAAGTAAATAAAACCAAACACAATACGATTGGTGACCAAAAGGAAGTAGACCGACTTTAGGTTAACAAAGTTCAGATTTAAACAGCGGAAGCATAAAACGTGAAACCAAAACATAAGTCCATAGTTCATAAGTTTAAAGTCCAAAACGTACGTTTAATAAGTTCATAAGGATTAAATATTTAGCACGGGACATATTCCACAACAACCTTCTCCTCGTGCAAGCTCCAGAAGCATCTAGCGACCTGTAAGGCATGTAACAACGAGTCAACAACAAAGTTGAGTGAGTTCACGTTTGGTTGTTTAGTTTTAAGTTGTTTCTGAAAAACGTGGTTTGACTTTCATTGGCTTATTTGCCGTGGGGATTACCCCGTAGTTGAAACTATGTTTAACCAATTCCTTTTCATTACCCAAACCATATCCATAATTAGTGGGGGATTCCCCATGTGAACTACTAGACGGTATGATATCGACTACTAACGAAAGTAAGTTGTGCCCTAAGTCAATGTCTATCAGCATTAACCCTTTGCCTTAGTCCATTAACTAATGACCCGCTATTAACTAATGACCCGCTCGCCATCGACCTCGGCGATTAAGTCGATATAAGTTGAGGGACTTATGATAGAGTTTTGTCTAGTAAGTTTTAAGGTTGTTGTCCTACCCAAGGAGGACGAACGTACGTAGTTCTCCCAAAGAGAATACGCAGGATTAATATTGGCATCCTATCCAAGGAGGATGGCCGTACATATCCTACCTAAGTAAGATATGTAGATTCCGTTTTAATTCTTTAACCCATTCCTAAACCACCGGGAATCCCATGCCTTAGAAAGAGTGTGAACTCACCTCGGTTTGCTCGGTTAGATTCTCAAATATAGCTAACAGTCAAGGTCGGTCAATCACGTCCTAATATGATTACCAGTTAGTCATTTAGTGATTTTCAAATAGAGCACAAAGTTCCTACACGTATCTATCACATAACATGCATTACTTTAACGGTTTATGCCCATATAAACTTCCCATCTATTCCCGTTCATAAATAAACATACGATATTGCATATTACACTTTTATTGACACATAACATGTTAGATCATTCATAGATAACATACTCGACATTTAGACACGCAAATTACAACTTATGTCATTTCAGCTTTAATATTCAAAGTCGGGCTGTTTTCTGACATTTTAATAAAATAGTTACCTTGTTCCAAAAATTCCCAAATTTTTACAGAATGTCTTAAACGATCCAAATATTATTGTGTAAAAATATCGGGGTCCAGTTCATTACCAATATTTTGTAAAAAAAATCATTTTCCGGACTGAAATCAGATTTATCTTTTTCTGACTGCAGCCCACGGAATAATTTATTTAAAATTCATCGAGAGTCCGATTTACTAAATTCCAGTGAGAGAATTACAAATACATCGGTGGTCATTTACAGTACAAATTTCATGATCTAACTCTACACAGAATTCAAGTTATGACAGAAAACAGAACGCATATTTTCAGCAGCAAAAATGCAGCTCTAGCTGCTGTTACAAAACAACAATTTAAAAATAGTAAACGAAGTCCAAAAATTATGATTCCGGTGCCATTAGAACCGTATTTCATAATACATAACTCTAGACTTCAGAAAATACATTTTTCGTTAAGTTACTGTCCTGTTACAGCCAACTGAAGTTGGTTGTAATCACCAAACAGCCTACTGTTTCAGCTTTTAACTCTCTAACTTGTGTTCGATTGATTCCGTTAACATGTTTAGTGATCACAACAACATCAAACATCAATATTAACCAGCAAATCATCAGGAAATCAACAAGAATCATAACAACATCATATTAACATCACTTCATCACTAGACTAGTTTATGTTCAAGACTTGTTTAAGGTTCTTTAGAGTTTCTTATCATTTTGATCACTGCCCATCTTTTACCACCTAAACAAGATGTAAGAAGCAAAGATCTAAGTTCTTACCACTAGTTCAAGACTAGGGAAGTTCAAGTGAAGAAAAGTGGTGGATAAAAGAAAATGAGAGCGGTCCTTCAACTTCCGACCACACCGAGCTTCGTTGTTCACCTTCTTACACCTATGGATGCTCTTGGATTGGTTGAAGATGACCAAGTGATGATGGTGGTGTGTGGTGTGGTGGTCGGCTGAACAAGGAAGAGAGGGAGAGAAGAAAATGGTGTTGAGTTGTGAATGATGGAAATGGTGGTGATCTCATGGTTATATACTACAAGTCCTTCAATATTGCAATAACCCTTGGATTCAATGTTCCCTAAGTACCATACAAATATACTAAACAATGAAGGAAATCAAGGGTGGGATACTACACCCTTGAAACCGTAAGAATGGGGGGTGTAGGGTTGGGTTTCAACTATGTAGTTTGTGATTTTACTTAGGTTCTAAGTATGTAGTTAGTGTTATGAGTGGGTTATGCAATATATAGTGTGTTAGGGTGTTCGGGGACCCTAACTAGCTTAGAAAAATAAAAACAATGTGTTTAACAATATTTTTGTGTTTCGGGTAGTGTCCGGTTGTTCGGTTCGATACTGTTCCGTTAAAGTGCTTAATTAATCCGTAAAGTGTCCTATATATATATATATATTGTAACATTTTTAATTCTCAACACTCAGGAAAGCATACTGGACTATTTAGTAACTTTTATGTATACTACTAGCATGTTAACAAGTACATGTAAGTATAACACAGAAATCAGAGAGCAGTTAAGCACTTTAATTATCATTAATAAATTGTACGGATACATGGAATTACGAGGGTTGTCACATTCTCCCCCTGTTAAGAAAATTTCATCCCGAAATTTAGCACGTGGTTACTGAGGAAGCTAGTTAAGTTGCGTTGTTTTCCTGGTTTTCCTGGGGTGTCACATCATTCCCCCATTGATTTGGAATTTCGTCCCGAAATTCTGCAGTAGCTTCAGCCTCAGTAGTGGTTGCACTTTTCTTAAACATCTGAGGATACTTGAGTTTCATTTGGTCTTCCCGTTCCCATGTATACTCTGGGCCACGACGGGAATCCCAACGGACTCGGACAAGAGGTATCCTGGTACGCTTGAGAATCTTAACATCTCGATCAGTAATCTCTACTGGTTCCTCGACGAATCGCAGCTGGTCGTCGATAGTGAGCTCCTTGAGAGGAACTATGAGGGTCTCATCTGACAGACACTTCTTCAGATTTGACACGTGGAATACGTTGTGAACTCCTTTGAGTTTTGTAGGTAGATTCAGCCTGTAAGCGACTTTGCCAATCTTCTCAATGATTTCGAACGGTCCGACATAGCGCGGATTGAGCTTGCCTCGTTTGCCAAAATGAACTACGCCTTTCCAAGGCGAGACTTTGAGTAGCACTCGATCCCCAACCTGTAACTCGAGTGGTTTCCTTCGCTTATTGGCATAGCTTTTCTGACGGTCACGAGCTGCCGCCATTCGTTGTCGTATCTGAGCAATTCTCTCGGTGGTATCTACCACAAGTTCTGGGCCAGTGATTTGGTTGTCACCAACTTCTGCCCAACAGAGAGGTGATCGGCATTTGTGACCGTACAATGCCTCGAACGGAGCGGCTTGGATGCTGGTGTGGTAGCTGTTATTATATGAAAACTCCACTAGCGGGAGGTGTTTTTTTCCGCGCCATTTCCGAAGTCGATTACACATGCCCTAAGCATGTCTTCAAGGGTTTGGATGGTGCGTTCATATTGCCCATCCGTCTGTGGATGATATGTCGTGCTCATGTCTAATCGAGAACCAAAGGACTTGTGCATAGCTTGCCACAATTCAGATGTAAAACGTTAGTCTCGATCAGAGATGATGGAGGATGGCACTCCATTCCTTGATACCACTTCCATTAGGTAGACGTCTGCTAAAGTAGAAAACTTGTCGGTTTCCTTGATAGCCAAGAAGTGTGCAGACTTAGTCAATCGATCTATGATCACCTAAATGGTATCATTTCCGTGTTGAGATCTAGGCAGACCGGTAACGAAATCCATGGAAATCTGCTCCCATTTCCATTTCGGGATCTCCGGTTGTTGGAGTAGGCCTGATGGTTTCTGATATTCGGTTTTGACTCTCACACAAGTCAAACATTTGCTAACGTAGGTTGCTATGTGAGCTTTCATGCCAGGCCACCAATAGGTAGTCTTTAAGTCGTGGTACATCTTATCTGAACCAGGATGTACTGAATAACGAGACTTATGCGCTTCATCCATCACAAGCTCGCGTAAGTTTCCATAAAGTGGAACCCAGATGCGTCCGTTAACATAGTAGGCACCGTCTTTCTTTCATTCTAGCCGCTGCCTCGATCCTCGTAAGGACTCGGCCTTGATGTTCTCTGCTTTCAATGCTTCAACCTGAGCATCACGAATCTGAGCGGGAAGGTTGGATTGGATGGTAAGATGTAAAGCACGTACACGCTTAGGTATAGTATCCTTTCTACTGAGGGCGTCGGCCACAACATTGGCTTTGCCCGGGTGATACTTGATTGAACATTCGTAATCATTCAAGAGTTCGACCCATCGGCGTTGTCGCATGTTTAACTCCTTTTGCTTGAAGATATGCTCGAGACTCCTGTGATCGGTGTAAATGGTGCACTTGGTACCGTACAGGTAATGTCTCCATATCTTAAGTGCGAAAACAACTGCTCCCAATTCCAGGTCGTGCGTAGTGTAGTTTCTTTCGTGAACTTTGATTTGGCGTGATGCGTAGGCAATGACCTTGTCACGTTGCATCAACACGCAACCAAGTCCTTGGATGGAAGCGTCGCAATAAACCACAAAATCATCTGTGCCTTCAGGCAATGAAAGGATAGGTGCGCTACAAAGTCTATCTTTCAAGTGCTGAAATGCGGATTCCTGTGCATCACCCAAACGATAGGTGACACCTTTTTGAGTCAGTGAAGTGAGAGGTTGCGCAATCTTGGAGAAATACTTGATAAACCTTCTGTAATACCCTACCAAACCCAAGAATTGGCGGATTTCTGTTGGTGTACGGGGTGTAGGCCAGTTCTTGATCGAGTCAACCTTAGATGGATCCACATGGATTCCATCCTTGTTTACCACATGGCCTAGAAAGTGGACTTCGCAAAGCCAGAAGTCACATTTCGAAAACTTGGCATACAACTGCTTTTTTTTGAAGAAGTTCCAGAACAAGCTTCAGATGCTGCTCGTATTCCTCCTGACTCTTCGAATAGATCAGGATATCGTCAATGAACACTATGATAAACTTATCCAGGTAAGGCTTGCACACTCGGTTCATGAGATCCATGAAGACCGCTGGTGCATTCGTCAACCCGAAAGGCATAACTAGAAACTCGTAATGGCCGTAACGAGTTCTGAATGCTGTTTTGGAGACGTCCTCCTCTCGGACTCTCAGCTGATGGTATCCCGATCTCAAATCAATCTTAGAGTAATAGCTCGACCCTTGCAACTAGTCGAACAAGTCGTCAATACGTGGAAGGGGATAACGATTCCTCACAGTCACCTTGTTAAGTTCGCGCTAGTCAATATACATTCTGAAAGTACCGTCTTTCTTCTTCACGAATAGTACTGGAGCTCCCCAAGGCAAAGAGTTAGGACGTATGAAACCCGTTTCCAAGAGTTCTTGTAGTTGCGTGGACAGTTCTTCAAGTTCTGATGGAGCTAGTTGATAAGGTGCTCGAGCTATGGGCGCTGCTCCAGGAGCTAGCTCGATTTGAAATTCAACTTGACGATGAGGCGGGAGACCAGGTAATTCCTCAGGGAATACCTCAGGAAAATCGTGCACAATAGGAATGTCTTCAATTCTCTTCTCTTCCGTTGATGTGTCAGTAACGAGCGCCAGAATGGCAGTGTGGCCCTTTTGCAAACACTTATGGGCCTTAAGGAAAGAGATAATGCCTACGACAGCACCACTCTTATTGCCATGAATCACGAGGGGTTCTTCACCAGAACGAGGAATGCGGACGATTTTCTCCTTGCAAATAATCTTCGCTTGATGATGAGATAGCCAATCCATCCCAATAACGACGTCGAAACTACCAGGTGTGATAGGAATAAGATCGATAGAGAAAGTCTGACCAGCTAAGATGAGGTTACAACCTTTAACTATGTGTGTGGCCTCAAGACTTTTACCGTTTGCTAGTTCTACCGTGTGTTTGGTGTTTTAAGGATAATGGGGTACGCTTAAGCACCTGACTAACTCTTAGGAACACGTATCTAACATCTGTACCCGAATTAACTAAAATAGAAACAAGGAAATTGTCTGGTAGGAACTTACCCGCCACAACGTTGGGGTTGTTTCCTTCTTCCTCTTGTCCATTCAGGAACTCATGCTTACCAGTCCTGCGGTTATCCTTATTGTTTCCGTTGCCCTGGTTGCCGCTGTTGTCACGATTCTGTCTCATCTGCAGACAGTTCCTCTTGAAGTGACCCTCAGCACCGCACTGGTAACATCTCTCATTACCCTGCTGGTGTTGCCGTTGGTTCCGGTTTGCAGGATATGGGCTCCTACAGTCTCTAGCCATATGTCCCAACTTCTTGCATTGCTGGCAACATGATTCCGCACATGACCCGCTGTGGTGCCGTTGGCACTTGCGGCATCTCGGTTTATTCCCTAGGTATCTCCCCTGATTTTGATAGTTCAGCCCCCTACTGTACTAGTTTCCTGTGCGGGTCCTGTAGTATAGAGTTAGGACCCTCACCTTGGTGATCACCCCAAATATGCTTGTTGCTATTAAGAGCGTTTGCATTGGAAACGTTACGCTTGGGCAACTTGCCCTCTTCCACCGCCTGATCAGTGAGTTGGTGCGCCAAACGAACGACTTGCTAGATTGTGGGAAGGTTGGCCGCACTCACAGACCCTTGGATTTCCGGGACTAAGCCTCTGAGGTATAGCTTGATTCGCCTAGATATGGGTTGTGACATGTTAGGACATAAGGCAGCCAAGTCGTTAGACCTCTTTGTGTACGCCTCAATCTCTGATCCTTCCATCTTCAAACCATAATACTCTATTTCCAGTTCCAGAATGTCGTCCAGGTGGCAGAACTCTTCCTTAATCCAATCCTTGAAGTCGCTCCAGAGGATGGCATTCGCGTCTGCCAACCCGAGCATCTGAACCTGTACGTTCCACCAAGAATACGCTTTCCCTTGCAACATGCCAGTAGCGTACTCTACTCGTTTGCTGGTAGGGCTTTCACTCTCTTCGAATGTATATTCGATTCTTCGGATCCAGTGTAGAAGGCCGATTGTCCCTTCAGTGTCGTCGAAAGTGGGAGGTTTGCAGTCTAGGAACGCCTTGAAGGTACCCATGCGTGTTTGAGGGTGCATGGGTTGACTCCCTGTTTGGGTTGCTAAGGCTTCAGCAATCTGTTCATTAATCAAGGTCGTCTGCTGACCCTGGGTCATGTCGAGACGTCCACTCATGATCTTCACATCGAAGGGACACACGTAAGATAGGTGTCGCAAGGTGCGTAAGTGTGGAGTGACAGAAAAGAGTAAGCACACAAGGTTCAAATAGCAGTTATCACATTAACTAATGCATACCATGAACAATGTACCATGTAACTAACAAGTAGGTAATATAACATAAACCATATCACCTAGGATGTTGAGTCTTACACATGGAGCGAAGCGTCATTGTGGATCGTTGAGCACTGTACAGGTTATAGTCTGGTTTTATCAAAAAGCCCTTCCCTTTTTAAAACCAAGTTCACTATAACCAATGGCTCTGATACCAATCTGTCACAACCCCAAAATCCACCCTGCGGAGTATCACCGCTTGGAGGCGTGACATGACCAGGATCGAGCCACCAATCATATTGAACAACACAATTAAGTAAATAAAACCAAACACAATACGATTGGTGACCAAAAGGAAGTAGACCGACTTTAGGTTAACAAAGTTCAGATTTAAACAACGGAAGCATAAAACGTGAAACCAAAACATAAGTCCATAGTTCATAAGTTTAAAGTCCAAAACGTAGGTTTAATAAGTTCATAAGGATTAAATATTTAGCACGGGACATATTCCACAACAACCTTCTCCTCGTGCAAGCTCCAGAAGCATCTAGCGACCTGTAAGGCATGTAACAACGAGTCAACAACAAAGTTGAGTGAGTTCAAGTTTGGTTGTTTAGTTTTAAGTTGTTTCTGAAAAACGTGGTTTGACTTTCGTTGGCTTATTTGCCATGGGGATTACCCCGTAGTTGAAAGTATGTTTAACCAGTTCCTTTTCATTACCCAAACCATATCCATAATTAGTGGGGGCTTCCCCATGTGAACTACTAGACGGTATGATATCGACTACTAACGAAAGTAAGTTGTGCCCTAAGTCAATGTCTATCAGCATTGACCCTTTGCCTTAGTCCATTAGTACACGCCCGTTCGAACGACACGGTGTGAGGTTTGTTAAACCTAATAGCGCTATTAACTAATGACCCGCTCACCATCGGCCTCGGCGATTAAGTCGATATAAGATGAGGGACTTATGATAGAGTTTTGTCTAGTAAGTTTTAAGGTTGTTGCCCTACCCAAGGAGGACGAACGTACGTAGTTCTCCCAAAGAGAATACGCAGGATTAATATTGGCATCCTATCCAAGGAGGATGGCCGTACATATCCTACCTAAGTAAGATATGTAGATTCTGTTTTAATTCTTTAACCCATTCCCAAACTGCCGGGAATCCCATGCCTTAGAAAGTGTGTGAACTCACCTCGGTTTTCTCGGTTAGATTCTCAAATATAGCTAACAGTCAAGGTCGGTCAATCACGTCCTAATATGATTACCAGTTAGTCATTTAGTGATTTTCAAATAGAGGACAAAGTTCCTACACGTATCTATCACATAACATGCATTACTTTAACGGTTTATGCCCATATAAACTTCCCATCTATTCCCGTTCATAAATAAACATACGATATTGCACATAACACTTTTATTGACACATAACATGTTAGATCATTCACAGATAACATACTCGACATTTAGACACGCAAATTACAACTTATGTCATTTCAGCTTTAATATTCAAAGCCGGGCTGTTTTCGGACATTTTAATAAAATAGTTACCTTATTCCAAAAATTCCCAAATTTCTACAGAATGTCTTAAGTGATCCAAATATTATTGTGTAAAAATATCGGGGTCCAGTTCATTACCAATATTTTGTAAAAAAATCATTTTCCGGACTGAAATCAGATTTATCTTTTTCTGACTGCAACCCACGGAATAATTTATTTAAAATTCATCGAGAGCCCGATTTACGAAATTCCAGTGAGAGAATTACAAATACATCGGTGGTCATTTACAGTACAAATTTCATGATCTAACTCTACACAGAATTCAAGTTATGACGGAAAATAGAACGCATATTTTCAGCAGCAAAAATGCAGCTCTAGCTGCTGTTACGAAACGACACTTTAAAAATAGTAAACGAAGTCCAAAAATTATGATTCCGGTGCCATTAGAACCGTATTTCATAATACATAACTCTAGACTTCAGAAAATACATTTTTCGTTAAGTTACAGTCCTGTTACAGCCAACTGAAGTTGGCTGTAATCACCAAACAGCCTACTGTTTCAGCTTTTAACTCTCTAACTTGTGTTCGATTGATTCCGTTAACATGTTTAGTGATCACAACAACATCAAACATCAATATTAACCAGAAAATCATTAGGAAATCAACAAGAATCATGACAACATCATATTAACATCACTTCATCACTAGACTAGTTTATGTTCAAGACTTGTTTAAGGTTCTTTAGAGTTTCTTATCATTTTGATCACTACCCATCTTTAACCACCTAAACAAGATGTAAGAAGCAAAGATCTAAGTTCTTACCACTAGTTCAAGACTATGGAAGTTCAAGTGAAGAAAAGTTGTGGATAAAAGAAAATGAGAGCGGTCCTTCAACTTCCGATCACACCGAGCTTCGTTGTTCACCTTCTTACACCTATGGATGCTCTTGGATTGGTTGAAGATGACCAAGTGATGATGGTGGTGTGTGGTGTGGTGGTCGGCCGAACAAGGAAGAGAGGGAGAGAAGAAAATGGTGTTGAGTTGTGAATGATGGAAATGGTGGTGATCTCATGGTTATATACTACAAGTCCTTCAATATTACAATAACCCTTGGATTCAATGTTCCCTAAGTACCATACAAATATAATAAACAATGAAGGAAATCAAGGGTGGGATACTACACCCTTGAAACCGTAAGAAGGGGGGGTGTAGGGTTGGGTTTCAACTATGTAGTTTGTGATTTTAGTTAGGTTCTAAGTATGTAGTTAGTGTTATGAGTGGGTTATGCAATATATAGTGTGTTAGGGTGTTCGGGGACCCTAACTAGCTTAGAAAAATAAAAACAATGTGTTTAACAATATTTTTGTGTTTCGGGTAGTGTCCGGTTGTTCGGTTCGATACTGTTCCGTTAAAGTGCTTAATTAATCCGTAAAGTGTCCTATATATATATTTTGTAACATTTTTAATTCTCAACACTCAGGAAAGCATACTGGACTATTTAGTAACTTTTCTGTATACTACTAGCTTGTTAACAAGTACATGTAAGTATAACACAGAAATCAGAGAGCAGTTAAGCACTTTAATTATCATTAATAAATTGTACGGATACATGGAATTACGAGGGTTGTCACATTCTCCCCCTGTTAAGAAAATTTTGTCCCGAAATTTAGCACGTGGTTACTGAGGAAGCTAGTTAAGTTGCGTTGTTTTCCTGGTTTTCCTGGGGTGTCACAGATGATGTGACACCCTAGGAAAAACCAGGAAACAATGCAACTTAACTATCTTCCTCAGTGACCAATGTGCTAAATTTCGGGACGAAATTTCTTTCAAGTTGGGGATAATGTGACAACTCGAGTTTTCAAGGTCTTTCCTTTATTCAATACTTGTCCCATTCTACTATGTGATTAATGTGTTAAGGTGTTCATGTGTTTAATGATATAAACTTGTAATCAGTTTGAAAGTTAAAAACCTTAAATCGTTTCACCTTGATTAAGCTTGAGTTTTCGTCACAACACGTCCCGACAAAAACCCAAGGGTTTTCGCCATGGCCATCACGACAAAATCCCTGATTTCGCCGGCCCATTTTCTAGTAAAGCCCATTAAGGGCCCAGTTCATTTAAGTGCGTATATACTACGTGAACTGTTGAATTAGTGAAACAACTGGACGAATAGAAAACCCTAGAGTTCTCCCTCTGTGCGACGGCAATCTTGTGTTCCCCGAAACCCTCTAGATCGATCAAGTTATTATCTCGTTCATCGCGGTTAGTGTCAACCCTTATTTGATTGTTTGATTTAAATCGTCTTTTGGCCATCTGTTAGAAATCACTATTAACTATTGCTAGATAATTTTTGGATCATAATCAGAGGATGATTTTGATAATAATAGATCCATATGTTTGACCATTGTATGCATGAATGATGTTTGTGTAGGTTAGGATTTAATATGTGGATCACCATTATGGAGAAACTGTTGAGGATTTGTATGAATGAAAACAATATTGTTTAGGCATGATGATTATTTGGCCTGAAGACTGGATATCTTTCGGAGATAATGTACGATTAGGGTTTCTTATTATTATTGATTCGAATAAGTTGTTGATGTGGATGGATCTGTGAAATTGTTTGCATGTAATGACCATCGTATATGCTAGATTGTTTAGGATTAATGCATGATTCTGTTATGATTGAATAATGATTTCAAACTAATTGTTTTGCTGGCGGCGACTAGGGTTTCTGTGTGATTAACTGTTGTCACGACGTAACATAGGTGCTTTGACAAAAACCATGTGCCGACAAAAACCCTTGCCCGACGAACTCCCCTTCGACGAAATCCCATGTCGACGAAATCTCAAGTGTTCGTCGTGGTGTTTTCGTCGTAATCCCATGTCGACGAAATCCAATGTTCGTCGCAGCCTTTTTTGTCGTAACCTTATGTCGACGAAAACCCCAAGTGTTCGCCGACAAGCTTACAGGGAACAGTAGGTCAGTATGCTTATGGATACCACATGTATGTTAGTAATTGTTGATATTATCTACTGTTAATGATGTTCGTTTATAAGCAGATGACTTAATTTGGTTCTTACACCCAGTACACTTAACTGATAGACATGGTTATGGAACATACATGTAAACTTTGAATCTTGTATGGGTTGATTTACTGTTTATGTGTTACTTGATAATAATTGCCCAAGCACACCTTGTGATGTTAGATTGCATGTGAATCATTACGAACATAAATTGATTGTGTATACGTGCATACTATAGGCTTTGATTGAATTGTTTGTGCACAAGTAGTTGAGCATACCTAGCAAACCGAGGTGAGTTCACACATTTTCTAAGGCATGGGATTCCCGGTGGTTGGGAATGGGTTAAAGAATTAAAAACGGAACCTACATATCCTCCTTGGGTATGATATGTACCGCCATCCTCCATGGGTAGGATGCCAATATTAATCCTGCATATTCTCCTTGGGTAGAATACGTACGTACGTTCGTCCTCCTTAGGTAGGACAACAACCTTAAAACTTACTAGACAAAACTCTATCATGAAGTCCCTCATTTTTATATCGACTTAATCGCCGGGCCAATGGTGAGCGGGTCATTAGTTAATAGCACTATTAGGGTTGACAAGCCTCACACCGTGCCGGTAGGATGGGCGTGTATTAACGGATCTGGGCACTCAGTCAATGATGATAGACATTGACTTAGGGCACAACTTACTTTCGTCAGTTGTCGATATGGTAACGGTCTAGTGGTTCACATGAGGAAGCCCCCACTGATTATGGATATGGTTTGGGAAACGAAGAAACTGGTTAACTTATGGTATACAAACAAACTCATGATTTTTAGAACAACTTTAAAACGAACGCTCAACTGTGAACTCGCTCAAATTTGTTGTTGATTCGTTGTTACATGCCTTGCAGGCCTTTAGGTGCATATTAATTGGAACTTGCTGTCTGGGAGGCTGGAGTGGTCATGGGTCGAGATACATGGAAACACGAGACGAACTTAATGGCTTTCACACACTTGGTTTATGAATTTCTTAATTATTGTATTATGCTTCCGCTGAACGTTAAATAATGTTTTGTAACACTTCTATCAATAATAAATGAAAGTTTTATTTGGAACAATTGTTATGAGTTCAACATGATTGGTGGCTTGGATCCTGGTATGTCACACGCCTAACAGGGACATTCCCTAGGTGGTATTTTGGGGGTGTGACAGTATATTTGTTCCTTTTGCTAGTTTAAGCTCATTTGGTCATGTAACTTCAAAAGGAAGACAAAAGCACGATTTTCCAACATTAGTACTAAAAAAGGGTTAGTATTATGCATCATTTGATGTAATTTATATGTTGCATTTTAAACACATCAACGATTAATTCCAACAACCTTGTGATTCCATGATGGCTTCCATCATTACTACCCTGGAGTTGTAACTAGTTGAAGAGAGCTTTGGGCACTAAAAAGACACACCACTGTGCTCTCAGAATTGGATCACCGCGCCGCCTGCGCTGGTTTGAACAATGTCTCTGCCTGACATGTTCTTTACCCTAAAACACTTATCTGCTTTACTTCAACTGGTTACGACCTGGTGCTCTGATGATACCAATTTGTTGGTATACAATCGATAATCAAAGCATAAACTCACAACACAATGATTTTGTGATCGAACCAGATCACAACTCTTTTCGGGTTTTTTTATTGCTTTCAAAACTAGATGCTATTACAGGGACTACAATGGTCATTTAAATAACCAAAAATAAACTGAAAAGAAAGGAAAGTATTATGACTGGAAATACACAAACGAAACAAACCAAATTCAAAAGTAATAATATATGCAACAACTTGTTACAGCTAAGAGGGAGTGGGTGGTGATCACTCATCACTCACAACATCCAATCAAGTTACGTCATGTCGTCAACCATTATTCCATCACTCACAACATTTATTAGTGGAAATGGTCATCACTCACAACACTCAACATTAAACCCTCCCACCCCCTCACATCCTTCCATTTATCACGCGTGAATTTTGTCACGCCAAACCACTTCCACGCGTGAAACTCATGTACCGGCGGTGGAAAAATTGAAACTTCCACGCGTGAAGAATTCCATCACGGTGAAGAAAGCCTCCCACCCACCTGCCCTAATGCATGGCAGGGACACAGTTTGGGCTGTGAACCGGGTCAAAACAATTACCGGGTCATCAGAGCTTTGGATTCAAGTCTCATACAATAGGATTTAAAAGAAATACGCCTTTCAAAAAATGTACCTTTAATCGTTTGCATTTAATAAGAGAAAAATATTTAACAATAACAAATAAATACCATTTATGATTTTGTCATGTTAGATTTCTATAATTAATTTATGCTATTAAATCTATGAATGAATTATGCACCACACGTTGCAGCTGAAGCTCAAGTATAAAATCAGTCTACATCTTCCACAATTTTCCATCATCTTCTTCTTCTACAATGAAGTATCCAAGTGTTGAAATCATATCAGATTGCTTCATCAAACCAAAATTCTTTTCAGAGGAAGCCAAAAAACCAACTTACTTATCCCCATGGGATCTTGCCATGATGTCTACACATTACATTCAAAAGGGTCTCCTCTACCCCTTGCCAGAAAATAAAGATTTCTCCATAACTACCTTCTTGGACGACCTCAAAGACTCGCTTTCCGCCACACTTACTCATTTCCACCCACTCGCGGCCCGTTTAGCAACCATAAAACTACATAATCCACCTTCTTTTGCCGTCTTTATTAACCCGGACAACAGCCCGGGAGCAAGATTCATACATTCAACGGTTAACTTGACCGTGGCTAATATCCTTACACCAAAGGATGTCCCTTCGATTGTTCATTCATTTTTTGATCATCATAAAGCTATCAGTCACGACGGACACAAACTGCCGTTGTTGTCTGTTCAAGTGACCGAGCTTATCGATGGAATATTTATTGCTTGCTCGGCAAACCATATGGTGGTTGATGGATCTTCGTTTTGGCATTTTTTTAACTCGTGGTCGGAAGTGTTCCGATCCAAAAGGGAACACGATCTTTTGGATCACATCTCACGTCCTCCGGCTCTCCAAAGATGGGTTCCAGAAGGATGTCACAAGATGATCACACTCCCGTTTACTAGTGAAGATCAGTTCATTGACAGACCAAAACGTTCGTTGTTAAGAGAACGAATCTTTCATTTTTCGACGGGTTCGCTCTCAAAACTTAAAGCCAAAGTGAACTATGAGTGCAACACCACCAAGATTTCCACGTTACAGGCACTCTGCGCCATTGTGTGGAGATGTGTGACGCGTGCTCGGCGTTTACCGCGAGAACAAGAAACTGGTTGCCGGATGGCTGCGGACAACAGGAAGAGGCTGTCTCCGCCTTTACCTGAAACTTACTTTGGTAATGATCTTGGCGTTTTGAGTTTGAAAAAATTGGCTTATTTATTTATTTATTTTTTTTTAAATATGATCTTACTTTTTGTATTTTTAATTAAGAAATTATTCTAGCGAACCATAATCTACCATATGACATCCTCTTCTGCACCGGCGCAACTAATTTCAATCATGGCGCATGCTGCGATCCATTCTCATGTGTCTTAATCTCTTGAAGAACACGATTTGACTTGACAATGCAACTTGGTGGTTAGCGCACCACAGTGAAGCAACAAGAATCTGTTGTCTCGATTTCAGAAAGGTGGTGAAGAATTTGGCGCATGGGAATGGATATGTTAATTACATCCGAGAAAATATACGGTGCCAAGGGACATGTGTCAACCACCGGATAATTAGTAAAAAAGAGTAAATTGTATAATACGTTCTTTATATGACTAAGCTTTTTTCGTCGCGTGTTGCAGCGAAATCTAGCAAATAATAATATAAAACAAACGTTATTTAAAAAAAACATGTTGTTTAGAAAGTTAAACAATTAGAACGGTTTATTTTAATATCGTACGGTTATATAATACCAATTAAATACTTTATTTTGAGTACAATTTCGTTTTTAACAAAAATTATAATGGAATATCGAGAAAAAAAAATCAAGCGCAACTACGTACTTTAGTTTTGAGAAAAAAGTTATAAACGTAAATTGTTAAAGAAGTGTCAAATTATATTGATAAATTAATATATGTTCTAAAAATAAAGAAAAAAATAATTAAAAAAGGGCAAAGGACATATTATATCATTTTAAAAAGGAAATAAAAGTTAAAAATATGTTATTAAAAGTAAATATAATAATAAACTATTATAATATATTAAATAAAATAATAATTAAAAGCTATATATTATTATAAAAATAAAGTTACTATTCATCGGTCTTCGTAAACAATAATATGTTATTAATTATTAAAAGTAAATATAATAATAAACTATTATAATATATTATATAAAATAATAATAAAAAACTATACATTATTATAAAAATAAAGTCACTATTTATCGTCCTTGCTAAATTCGTAAACAATAATAATATGTTATTAAAAGTAAATATAAAAATAAGCTATTATAATATATTAAATAAAAAAATAATAAAAAATTATATCTTATTATAAAAGTAAAGTTATTGTTAATTGTACTTAGTAAACAATATATATATATATATATATAATATTGCATGTTTTTTTCTTTAATTTCACTAATTACACTAGATATCCTTTTTTTAACTTTTGCACCCATACTATTCTTTGTATTAACTCTCATCCATATATAGAATTAAGTAAATTATTGAAATTTAGTGTAGTTATTGAAACTAAAGACACAACATGCAATATCATATATTACTAAAAGATATAATCTATAATTTACTTAGTAAAAAAATAAATTAAAGTTCAATGTCATTATGCCACCCTTAAACCATTAAGATGGTCATTATGCCACCCTTAAACCATTAAGATGGTCATTGTGGCGGTTTTCCTTGTATTTAATGTTTGTTATTTTGTTATCATATAAAATTCATCCTCTTGGTGTTTACCAAATTTCAGGTAATTCTCTTCATTCAGTGCGAGCAACAGCAACGGCCGGACAGTTGCAGGATCGCAGTATTGGGTGGGCGGCATGGCGGTTACACCAAGAAGTGGTGAACCATAATGATAAGGTGATCAAAGAATTTATTGATTCGTGGCTAAGAAACCCGTTTGTTTATATTGCATCCCGGTTTTTTGATCCCAATTGCATTCATATTGGAAGCTCCCCAAGATTTGATATGTATGGAAATAAATTCGGATTGGGTGAAGGATTAGCGGTTCTCAGTGGGTATGCTAATAAGTTTGACGGTAAGGTGACATTGTATCCAGGACGGGAGGGTGGTGGAAGCATCGATTTGGAAATCTGCCTAATGCCAAACAACATGCAGGCTCTTGAATCTGATGAAGAGTTCATGAGCATTGTTACTTGTTAATGGAGAACTTGTCATTTGAAACCCTATGAACTCGTGCAATAAAATGTTTATGGAATAAAATGTTTGTGTATCAAGTCATACAATAAAATGTTTTGTATCCAAGTCATGTAATAAAACTTTTCCGTGTAGTGATATTTTGTAATAAAACTACTAACTTATTAGTATTATTATTATTTTGAAAGGTTAATGGTACTTCTCTACTTTACTCCAATAATTGTAAAATATTCCTTTTTATCCAGGTTTAAACCTTAGACCTTCTCTCTAATACAAATATGCCTCTCCTAAATAAGATAGCCCAAATTGATGATTATTTTATTACACATAAAAGATTAAATTCATAATATTTAAATAAGGGTTCTAAATACACCCATCTATTATTGTTTTATAATAAATCTGACTATTTCACTAATTAATCCTTTATATTTGATTTGATTTGAATTGAATTGAATTAGATTAGATTGATATGCTTTTGTTTGTTTATTCAATTAATACTAACTAGTATGATTCCCCCGCACTTTGCCACTACTAGAAAACTAGGCAATTCCGACCAAATTTTGCGACTAACATAAGACGGTCGCAAAATTAGCGACCGATCTATGACTAAAACCAAAACAATCGCAAAATTAACGACCAATCCAGATTCGATCGCAAAACGGTCGCAAATTTTGTGACCGTATTTTTGTGGTCGGAAAACAATCGCAAATACGAGAAAAATAAAAAATAGCAAAAGTTATGACCGTTTAAAGCAATCGCAAATAAAAAAACAAAAAATACAAAAGTTGCGACCGTATAAAACGGTCACAAATACGAGAAATATATAGAAAACAAAAGTTGCGACCGTTTAAAGCGGTTGCAGATACAAGAAAAAAATAGAAAAATAAAAATTAAGCAAGATGTGGGTTAAAACTGCAAATAGCCATAAGTTCTGGGTTAAAACTGAAAAATAGCCATAAGTTTAGAAGCTTCAATCAAAACAGATCTGCAGATATCCAAACGCCTTGTTATTGGAGTTAATCTTTCACCTGTAGTGTTTGTTAATAAGGTCCAAACGCCTCATCTGTAGTGCTTAATAATAACAGTTCTGGGTTAATCTTTCACCTGCGACTAGTCGACTACCCTCATCTGCGTCATTCATCGATCTAGTATGCGTCATTCATCGATCTGACTCTGTTTTTTCTAGTGTATTCGTATCAATTTGTGTTTAGAAAAATGAAATTAGGATTAGGGGTCAAAGGTGTGAAATTGAATAAAATCATCGGTGCTTTCTACTAATATTTGAAGCCTAACCGTTGATACTGATATGGTATCATCTTTACAAGTATTAATATTATGGTTTACATCTTTTCCTTTGATACTGTTTAGTTGATTATAATATGTCAAAATTGACTCTTAATTTGTGCCTAAATTTGACTTGATATGGAATATATGATTAGTTAATTATGCTTGTGTAATCCAAATCAGGTGCAACTTATAGTAAACTAAGGGCTTTTTTTTTTTTTTGTTGATTATGATTAGGTGATTACTTATTTTTTTTAATCTTATATCCAATTCAGGTTATTTTATGTTTTTGTTAGAATTGCAACTAGTTTACTTTTACTTTCATAAAGCAATTGAATTTTCTTTTATTGTTAAGCAAATTATATTTTATTGACTACTAAGCATGTTATTTAGAATTGCAATTAGTTTACTTTTACTTCTTTATAATATGATAGGATTAACTCGAGTAGTAATGGCGTGGTATACTGACCGAGGATGGATGTATGAAAAGACCGATAGTAATGGATTTCTTAATTCTGAATACTGTGACAATGTCGAATTGTTTTTGGACTTCGCATTTTCTAAAGAAGAAGTGGTTGATACGTGTGGGTGAATATGCATGGTGAGACAAAACGTAACATAAAATGTCCTTGTTATAAATGCCAAAATATAAGTTACAGAGACAGAGCCACTGTACAAAAACACTTGTTTAAGGATGGTTTCATGCTTTGTTATGAAATATGGAGTGAACATGGTGAAAAGTCCAACCACGATGTTGGACAATCTTCTACTACAATGGAGATTGATGATGATGATGATGATGATGGTTGCAAACGTATGGTGTTAGATAACTTGTGTTCATGCGATTATACTTCAAGTACATTGGAAGGACGTGTACCGAATGCAGAAGCAAAAAGATTCTATGACATGT
Source organism: Helianthus tuberosus (assembly GCA_030545235.1). Classification (NCBI taxonomy): domain Eukaryota; kingdom Viridiplantae; phylum Streptophyta; class Magnoliopsida; order Asterales; family Asteraceae; genus Helianthus; species Helianthus tuberosus. Next base: position 104,663,209 of record CM060361.1, on the reverse strand, counting down.
TAGAAGCTGCTGATGAACCTTTGTGGGAGGGCGAAAAGGCTACAAGTTTTTCAAAGTTACAAGCTGCTACGATTTTTTTGACATGGAAATCACTTTTCAATGTGTCAACTGCAGCTTACAACTTTAACATTTCCATGATTAATGCAATGTTGCCCGAAAATAATAAACTTCCAAAAAACTTTTATGATACGAAGAAGAGTTTAGAACCATTGAGTCTTCCATACGAGAGAATTGATGTTTGCAAAAACCATTGCATGATATTCTATAAGCAAGACAAGGCATTGACACATTGTAAATATTGTAAGGAATCTCGTTACAAAAGTGTCTTGAATAAGGTACCTAATTTGGTGATGTGGTACATGCCAATTGGTCCTAGACTTAAAAGGTTATATGTCTACAAAAACGGCCAAAGATATGACTTGGCACCATGACCACAAAGCAAAAGAGGGTAGCATGGCACATCCTAGTGACGGCATGGCTTGGAAGCATTTTGACTAGGAGAATCCTGACTTTGCAAAAGAGATTCGCAATGTTCGTCTTGGGTTATGCACTGACGGTTTCAATCCAAATAACTCTAACTTAATTCCTTACTCATTGTGGCCCGTCTTTCTTACAATCTATAACTTACCCCCTTGGATGAGTATGAAAGACTCGTTTGTTGAAGTAAGTTTGATTATTCCGGGTGGAAAGAGTCCAGGTCAAAACATCGATGTGTTTCTAAGACCCTTAATAGATGAGTTGAAAGAGTTGTATGGAGAAGGCATTGAAGTTTATGATGCTTATCGTAAAGAAAATTTCATTATGACAGTTATTCTTTTGTGGACAGTTAGTGATTTTCCTGCCTATGCAATGTTATCTGGCTGGAGTACGCATGGTCGTTTAGCTTGCCCATATTGTATGGGGGACACAGATGCTTTTCGGTTACATGCCGGGGGTAAAACTAGTTGGTTCGACTGTCATCCAAGGTTTCTACCAATGTCACATCCTTTTCGTACTGATATAGATGGATTTCGGAGATCAACATCGTCGTTAGTGGGACCTACACCCGAGTTAACCGGTTGGGAAATCTTAGAACAAGTTTCTAACGTACCAGTTGTTTATGAAGGTGTAACGCACCCAAAGCATAAAGATCCAAAATTTGGTAAAACTCATAATTGGGTAAAGAAAAGCATTTTCTGGGAGCTTGAATATTGGCCCATGTTGTTAATTCGACACAACCTTGATGTAATGCATATCGAGAAAAACGTTTTTGAGAATCTATTTCAAATGGTTATGGATACTTCTAAAACAAAAGATAACGTCAAGGCAAGGAAGGATGTGGAACAGTTTTGCAATCGACCATCGTTGCATGTTTCAAGTGGAAATAATAATAAAATTTTAAAACCAAAATTAAGCAGCATACACCTTAACCAAAAAGGAGGTAAATGAAGTATGTAAATGGTTGAAGCAAGTAAAGTTCCCAGACGGCTATGCTTCAAATATAGGGGGATGTGTGAACCTAAAGGATGATACCTTCTACAACTTTAAAAGTCATGATTGTCACGTGTTCATGCAACGATTGTTGCCTATCGTCTTACGAGGGATGTTACCAAAGCAAATATGGGAATCGATAATAGAGCTTTGCACATTCTTTCGTGTAATATGCTCAAGGGTTCTACACATTGAAGATTTACGAAAATTGAAGAAAAGTATTGTTGTAAAAATTTGTAAGTTAGAAAAAATCTTTCCACCCGCGTTTTGTAAATGCAGTGACACGCAGAAAGCAGTGATGGTTTTTAAGACTTTAAATCAATCTGTACGCGACTCTGTGTCTGTCAGCTCTATTTTTAGTGCGTACATTAAAAATGATAGGATTGAAGATGCTCTGAAAGTTTTTACATTTATGGTTAGTGAGCATGGTGAAGTTGACAAATTTACCCTCACGAGTGTACTTTCCTCCTGCGCTGATGCTGGACTTTTGTATCTCGGTCAACTTATACACACCTATATATTGAAAAGTGGGCATGAGCCTGAAGTTGACTGCGTGCAGTCACGCAGGCTTGATTGATGAAGGATGTAGTTACTTTAGCATTTCTATCTTCTTGTCATCAACATAATAATGTTGAAATGGCAAAATGGGTTTGTAGAAAGTTATATGAACTAGAACCATCTGCAGCTGGACCTTATGTTTTGTTGTCAAAAACCTTTGCATCTGATTGTAGATTGGAAGAGGCTGCTAAGTTGAAGGGTTTGATGAAACAAAAGGGGATTAAAAAGCAATCTGGTCAATCTTGACTGCAAGTTTGTTTAATGGGTCAGGTTAATCGTCAAACGGGTCACTTGACTGCAAGTTTGTTTAATGGGTCAGTTTGTCAAATGTTGCAGTTTGCACATGAGTTAATGCACTCTCCAAATGGGTCTGTTTGTCAAAATTAGTTTTGGCTGTAAGTTTGTCAAATGGGTCAAATGCCACTTATTGGTAATTAACTGCAAGTTCACAATCATCATCTGGTTCAGATTGTTATGGCAGTAGGTTTCGGCAAATGGCTCACTTTGTACATCATTCCATTAACTTCATCAAAAAGTTACATCAGTCCATCACTAAAAGTTAGATACTATGAAGCCACTCCTTTTTATAAAAGTTAGATACTATGAAGCCACTCCTTTTTATCCATTAATTAGTCATCATTAAACTAGTTACCTGGTACGAAAAGTTGAATAGATGATTGTAGTATCAATCAATAATGACACTTAAAAAAATAAAGTTTTTTTACCCTGATATCCTACGTTGATAATGTAATTAAGTTAACAACTATTGACATTAATATTTATTTCACTAGTCATTAGTTAATATAATGAGTTAAACGGGTTTCAACGATTTTTAACTCAATATATTAGTTTCGAGTAAAAAACGAGCCGAAATAGAGTTTTTAATAATTAGTGCTGTAGCCATATCAAATCGGTTAGCAGACAATTGTGAGCCATTAAGAAACATTACACAAATAGAATTACTAGAAAATTTAAATGCGCCACAACGTCCATAAACCGTTCATTTGCTTAATTTACTTAAAATGTAAGGAATCATTTTTACAAAAATTAAAGATCCCTTTTTTTCTTTCAAAAACTTGTTCATTTGCTTAATAAATCAAATTACCAGTTCCTTAAAGAATATTTCTTTCATGTTTTAAATTTTTGTTTAAAGCCTTGATTTCCATTATAAACTTCCGATATGACTAAAAACAATGTGGCATTTTATAAGTTAGACTTTGGTACGGGCCTAATTCCCCCAATCTCTTTAAAATATAAATAATCCCTTTAAAATTTTCATATCCCGCTCCTAATTCCCCCAATCTCTCTCTCTCTCTCTCAAAACCCTAGATAGGCGAATGGGTGATTCCCCAATCGTTCCTCCGCATCACCGAAGATTCACCAGTTGTTCTGCATAAAACCTAGATCGACGACTCCTTAATCGTTCCTTTAACCAATTTCTGTCACACTTTTGCTGGTACATTGAAGTTGTTCTCGATTTCTCGTCGTTTCACGGATCTAAGGTATTTGAAGGTTAATTTGATTCTATTTTTTGTAGTATCATGGCACGTAGTACAGCAGATGCCGGCAGATATCGTGGTTTTGTGGCAGGAGGCGGCAGAGGGCAAGGTGTGGTCTCTTATTCTCCCTAATTTTGCCCTAATTTCTTCCTTGAACCTTAATTTATATATTTTCCCTTCGATTTTGTTCATTACTAGTTGTTTAGATTCATCGTTCGACTTGCGTTGTGTTGACTGAATTTGTGTCAGCTTTGAATACATTATTATTATTATTTTGTTAAGAATAAGAATTATTTTGTTGTGGATTTATTATTTTGTTCAGAATAAGAATTGGTCGTCTTATACATTATTATTATTATTTTGTTAAGAATAAGAATTGGTCGTCTTAACCTTCGTTAGTTAAGTTATGAATTACACTAATGATATAGGAAGAAGAGGATGTTGGTTATATACTAGACGAACTGCAACAACACTTGCATTAGCTTTGAATGCATTTATATATAGGAAGAACATGGTTATATACTAGACTAATGATATTGCTTACTGTATATTGATTCCTTATAGACATCAATTCAAATGTTTTACCCTGTTGTGGCCAATTAAGCTTGGTCCAATTATGATCTTGAGTTGTCCTACTTTTGTCTTTGTATTATGCTAAAATGTATGTCATTGATCAGCAGCATGAACCGTGCTATCATGTATTATGCTATATAATAGCCAATATGATCATCAGCCTTAAACTGTTTTCTTTGTATTTAGCATATTACTAACTAGTACTTTTATGTAATCATTTGTGGCAGGAGGCGGCAGGGGGCAAGGTGTGGTCACTGAAAAGAACATGGCAGCAATAAGAGAACTGGGCAACAACAAGAGAACAAGGCAGCAACAAGATATGTAACCGTGTAATTAGAGTTCTTTTTTAATTGCCTATTAACGTGTAAGTGATTTGTGCTATAATAGTAAGATTTTATCATATGTTAGTTAGTTATGAGCTTTGTTCTTATTAATCGTTAATTGACGGAATGTGTAACCCAATGCGGGAAATGATGAAATTGATAAACTTCACAGATCAATATGGTGGAGGCAGTTTTGCAAAGAAAAAACTATCTGGAGGCAGTGTTACCAAACTTTCTGTTAGTTCTGTTCCAAAGACCGTCACTAAAGAGGATGTAAGTTTTTCATATTTAAGTTCTTTTTTTATTTGTTTTCTGTTAGTAATCATGCAAATTCTTAATTTTTTATTTGTTTTCTGTTAGATCCGGCATGCTTTTGACGAACATGGACAAGTTGAGGTTGCTGTGGTCAAAAATAAGAGAACAGGGCAGCAACAAGGTATGTTGACAAGAAATAACTAATTCTTAAAAATCAAAATCAACAAATCATATTTGCTGAATCTCACACTTGGCTTTTTATTGTAGATATCATGGGACGTACTACGACAAATATCAGCAAGGGTCGTGGCCAAGGTGTTGATCGAAGTAGTGGTGAGCAAGGTCGTAGTCAAGGAAGTGTTCTAGGTAGTAGTGATACCGTTGGGCTAAAGTCAAATCAGCAGCATACTTTGATGTCTTCTCCCATTGAGGAGGGTAGTGATGGTGATGATGTGTCTTCGTGTCATGTTGCTTCTACAAAGCGGGGAGGCTCTTCCCAAGTCCAAGTACCCGAACCAGTGAACCGTGAGTGGATCTATATTATAGATGGAGAGTAAGTACACATACATTAATATCAGAAAAGGAAGTAGGCCGTTTGATAAAGATCTTGATTGTAGCAGTTCGGTAGTTGAGAACGTTGATTTGGAGGACGTTGATTTGGAGGGCGTTGAATTAGAAGGGAATGTACAAGAAAAAAATCGGCATGGGTTGATGATAGGGCACATGAGACTTTGGTAAATTTCTTACTTGATGTAGGGTTTTGTTCATATTTAAATTAGTTGTATACATCAAACATTTGACATCCTTATACTCAGTGTTATAATCACATCATTACATAATTTCACTTATAGTAGTGTTTTATTAATAAAAGCTTTTGATGCCAAACGAATATTCCAACAGTTATAACTACTGTCTAAGGATAAATTAACAGTTGTAAAATTAACTAGAGAACTTTCTGGTGAAAAAATTGGGGTTTTGGCCTAAACTGGTCTGGGTTGAAACCGGGGTGGCTATGGTCAAAGAAAGTGAAACCTGATTTACTGAATGTGATTCGGGTTCCCATTTGTTTTGTAAGGGGAAATAGTCGGGTTTGACCGATTTGAAGCCATGTTTTAACTGGTTCAGGATCGGTTTGAGTGGGTTCAAATTGGTATCGAGGCTCGGGTTGGCTTCACACTAGATTCCCTAAAACTGGCTTCAAAATCGAGTTTGGTTCGGGTTCAAAATCGGGTTTTATTTTTCTCACCGGGACACCTAACAAATGGGCTGGACTAAAATAAACAAATGTGCTGGACTAAAATAAACCAATAGCTCGGGTTTTATTCTTATTCTTATACTTCCATTCTCAAATCCTCAACACATCTTCTGCCCACTTTTAAATTAAGATTATAATTAAGTATTTTGTTATAACTTCAAATAACTGGAGTTTTTTTTATAAATAATAAAAAATTACTTAACAATTTTATTGTATCTATATTATTGGTTCGGTACTGCAAAGTATGTTAAATTAGGTTGTATTTGTAGGTAAAATATGAGGGATATCTTTTGGAGAAGTATGGGGAGGAAAGTAGCCAACACCGAGAACTTGACAAAGAATTGTGATACCGAGCTTCCGGGGGAAAGAAGAGAGGTAAAGTATATGGGTTAAGCAATCTTAAGAATGATTTTAACGTTCAGCATCATGGCAAACAAGACCAAGAGGTATGTTTATTCTTTTAAGTTGTTTTGTTCAAACATGTTTAAACTCAAATATTGACATTATTTTTTCATTCAACCACTTCTCAGTCAATAATATGTTAACTTTTGTATGTATATTATTGAAGATAGGCTATTTGACCGTAGAAGTCAAACTGATTTTCTCTTTATTCTATAATTGTATAAGCAGCTAATAAGTTTCATAAATTGTATAAATTGTGATAATGTTGGCCATTAATATTTCATTTTGCATTGGTTTTATTAGATCGAAAGGTTGAACGTGATTATTGCGGGATTGGTGGTGGAAAAAGAGAAAGATAAGGCGGAGAAAGAGGCTATGAATGAAAGGATGACAAACATTGAATCGATGCTAATAGCTAGGTTTCAAAACGTATAATCATCGACTTAGGTTTCAAAACGTATAAACACTTTGTTTTGAATATGTATTTTGTTATGATAACTTTGGTATTTGATGTTTCAAGTGGGAAGTTTTATATAATTGTGAAAATTTGATAATATGTAAAATTTAAAATTGACATTATATGCAGGTTAAAATAGAAAATGGATAAAAATAATTTTTAAAAAATAAATAGAAATTGCGACCGCAAAAATGGTCGCAATTTTTCAAAAGACAGGCGGTCGGAAAACGGTCGCAGTTTGTAAAAGACAGGCGGTCGGAAAACGATCGCAGTTTGTAAAAGGCATGCGGTCGGAATACGGTCGCGTCAAGACCGTCGCAACCGAAGTCCCACAAAACCAGGAACAGTCGCAATATTTGTGACCATTATTAAAGTCGCAAAACCCGGGTCGCAAAAGATAGCAGCAGTCGCAACTTAGTCGGAATAGAGCAATTGCGACGAGTGTTTTTCCGATTGTAGTTCCGGTCGGAAAACGGTCGCAACAGGGCAATTGCGACCGGTTTGTGACCAAAATTGCGGTCGGAAAAACCTAGTTTTCTAGTAGTGTGCGGCGAGAATTCAGTCGGTATCAGTTCGGTTCGTTACGATATCAGCACTCGCCACAATACTCGGAAAGGAAAACATTACATCCATCAAAAACAATAAAAGCTAATATCGATATCAGTGCCAATGCTGTTAAGTTGATATCAGTCTGATTCTTTTGTATCTTGTGTTTATTTTATTTTATTTTATTTTAACATTGCGATATATATCTTATTTTTTAAATGGATACTGTGTTGGTATCGTATCAGATCAAATTGAAACCGATTGAACAACATCTGTATCAGCATTTATATATTATTTTTGCTTTCGATAAACTGACACTGTATCACTAACATATTGTATCAAACTGAACCGAACAATATCAGTATCGATATGCATTAATTTTCATATTTTCTTTTGATAACGGATACTTTGATCGTGTCATAAAAGTTATATTAGAAAAAATATATGTTTAAATCTATTAAAGAAATAAAACAATAAAATAATAAATACTTAGAAATATTGTAAAAACTCTTAAACTGCTGTTCATCAACACTATATATTAATATGTATAACTAGTTTTTTTATATCGCGTGTTGCGGCAAAACCGAGCAAATGATAATGTAAAACAAACGTGATTTGAAAATAAAGCATGTTGTTTAGAAAGTCAAACCATTAGAACGATTTAGTTTATCATCGTACTGTTCTATGATACCAAATAAATACTTTACTTTGAGTACAACTTCGTTTTTAACAAAACTTATAACGGAATGTCAGGGAAAGAAATCAAGCACAACTACGTACTTAAGTTTTTAGGAAAACGTTATAAACAAAAATTATAAAAGAAGTATCAAATTAATTGATAAATTAATATATGTTAAAAAAGAAAAAAAAACAATTATTAGAAAAAAGGTAAAGGAAATTTATGTTTAAAAAAAAAGAAAAATATGTTATTAAAAGTAAATATAATAACAAAATATTATAATATATAAAATAATAGAATAATAAAAAACTATATATTATTATAAAAATAAAGTTACTATTCATCATCCCTCGTCAACAATATATATACTAGTTGGATTCTCCTGCACTACGCGGCAGGATTTGACCGGTATCAGTTCAAGTCATTGCAGTCTCGACACTCGCTATAGCAACTGATATAGAAAACCCAAAAAATAAATTCATGAGATTCCGAGAACCATATCCATATATGCTTTACATCAATCAAAAACTATAATAATGAATACAGTTCCAGTTACAATATCGAAACTGGTACCAATGTTGTTCGGTAAGAATCGGTTCAGTTCGTCACAGTACCGGCACTCGTATAGCTACGATAACAAAAAGACTCCATTGTGAATAAAAATATTAATCGGATTGTTGAGGGGGAAAAGTAAAAAGACCTACGTATTCATCTATATCAAAAAGTTAACGGATGCAAGTTATAAGAGAAAAATTAAATGGGTTAAAAGCATATATAGAATATCAATGGGTTAAAAGCATATATAGAATATCTTACTGGTTCCAATATTACAGTTACTAATACTGATGTTCAGTCAAAATCGGTTCCAATAATACTGATTCTGGTACTTAAGTCGTTCTGTCGAAATCGGTTTGGTTCATCACAATATCGACACTCATATTGCTTACAATATTAGAAATACCATATCTTAAGTAAAACGATGTTTCCAGTAAAACTTATACGAGAATCCGTTTATTTGTTTTTTATATTCAAGAAGTAATTTTAACAATATGAATATCAAATAAAACGACATCTGAAAGTCTTACGTAAAAATATTTTACATATCTCCTTTAAATAAGATATTTATTTTAAGTTTAATAAATATATTGTTGGATGGAATTTTTTTACCATGTAAATTTTGAGTGAATACTATTGTTTTGTTTTTAATTACATCTTGAGTGAACACTATTCAACGATCAAGAGTTCAAATTAATATGTATAATATATATATATATATATAATAACATTTATTTTTTAGAACATAATTTAACAATAAATGTTATGTTTTTACTTTTTATTCTTTATCTTACTCTCTAAAAATATTTGAATTTGTTTTCCTCGCGTTTATTTAATATTATTATTCATATATTTAGCAAATTGATTTAAACAAATAAAGTTATATATATATATATATATATATAGGGTAAGGTTCATGCGAGAACCACCCTTATTGCAAGAATCGCGAGAACCAATGTGAACACAAAATAAAATCTAAAAAAAATCAAAAAAGCACTCAAAATTTTTTGTTTTTTTAATAATTTTTTAACAAAAATCGCTATATCTAGTTACAAAAAAAAAACTTTTTTTTTTCGAGTAACAGTTATCCATGCACATGTGCATATGTATCATTACTTCAACAAATTCGGTAATACGTTATCAGTAATAGACAATTGCACTTTAATTTACAATACCATCTGTAATACACTACTTTTTACATTACCAATATTCAAAATGCACATGTGTATCATTAGGTATAACCATGATATAACATGTTTTGGTACAAAAAGTTTGTGATTTTGAATGAAGAAGTAGGGCCCATATACATGTTTTTTTGTTAGTTATATCTAGTGGTTGATGGTTTGGCTATAGTTGTTACTTTATGATGTAATATGATGATTGGATGATATATAAAAGGTGTTGATATACATGTAATAAAGTCAAAATATTGGTAATGGTATTGTATTATGGATGGTAAGAGGTAATGATATTGTATTATGGATGGTAGGAGGTAATGGTAGTGTATTATGGATGGTATGATATATGAAAGGGAAAGTGTATTCAAAGTAGTGTACCAAAACACCTTATTTCATGTTGATACATATAGATGCACATGTGCATTTCTAATATTGGTAATGTAGAAAATAGTGTATTGCATATGTTAGGGTAAATGAAAGTGCAATTGTCTAATATTTGTAATGAGTTACGAAATTTGTCAAAGAAATGATACATATGCACTTGTGCATGTTTGTGTATTATGGATGGAATGATAGATGAAAGAGGTGTATTCAAAGTAGTGTACCAAAACACCTTATTTCATGTTGATACATATAGATGCACATGTGCATTTCTAATATTGTTAACGTATAAAGTAGTGTATTACACGTGGTAGTGTAAATGAAAGTGCAATTGACTAATATTTGTAATGAATTACGGAATTTGACAAAGAAATGATACATATGCACATGTGCATGGATAACTGTCACTCGAGAAAAAAAAATTGAAATTTTTCTTTTTTTTAACAAAATATAGCGATTTTTCCAAAAAAAAGTAAAAAAAAAAAAAATTTGGGTGTTTTTTAAATTTTTTTAGGAATTACTGTTTGTGTTCACGCTAGTTCTCACAATAAAGGGTGGTTTATAACGAATCCTTCTCCTATATATATATAGGGTGAGGTTTTAGAGTGAACATTAGTGTATTTGCGAACTGAGTGAACAAATCCTGGCCATTGATCTACACACGTGTATGGCCAGGATCTCATCATCAAATCATAAAATACACTAGTGTATTTCAACATGAAATCCTGGTCATTGATCTACACACGTGTATGGTCAGGATTAGTTCACTCAGTTCGCAAGCTACACTAGTGTTCACTATTAAACTTAATCCTATATATATATGATAAGGATTCCTTAGGAACCACCCTTTATTGTGAGAACCAGTGTGAACACAAACAGTAATACCTAAAAAAATCTAAAAAACACTCAAAAAAAAATTTCTTTTTTTTACTATTTTTTTTTTTGGAAAAATCACTATATTTCGTCAATAGTAAAAAAAATCATTTTTTTTTTCGAGTAACAGTTATCAATGCACATGTATCATTTCTTTGACAAATTCCGTAATTCATTATAAATATTAGACAATTGCACTTTCATTTACACTACCACGTGTAATACACTACTTTTTACGTTAACAATATTAGAAATGCACATGTGCATCTATATTTATCAACATGAAATAAGGTGTTTTGATACACTACTTGGAATACACTTTCTACTTCATCTATCATTCCATCCATAATACACAAACATGCACATATGCATTTTTATCATTTCTTTGAAAGATTCCGTAATTCATTACAAATATTAGACAATTGCACTTTCATTTACACTACCATATGTAATACACTACTTTTTATATTACAAATATTAGAAATGCACATGTGCATCTATATGTATCAACATGAAATAAGGTTTTTTGGTACACTACTTTGAATACACTTTCTCTTTCATCTATTATACAATCCATAATACACTAACATTACCTCTTACCATCCATAATACAATACCATTACCTCCTACCATCCATAATACAATACTATTACCAATATTTTCACTTTATTACATGTATATAAACACCATTTATACCATCCAATCAACATATTACATCATAAATTGACAACTATAACCAAACCATCAACCACTAGATATAACAACCAAAAAACATGTATATGGGGCCTACTTCTCCATTCAAAATCACAAACTTTTTGTACCAAAACACGTTATATTATGGTTATACATAATGATGCACATGTCATTTTGAATATTGGTAATGTAAAAAGTAGTGTATTACGGATGGTATTGTAAATTAAAGTGCAATTGTCTATTATTGATAATGTATTACGGAATTTATCGAAGTAATGATACATATGCACATGTGCATGGATAACTGTTACTTAAAAAAAAGTTTTTTTTTTTTTTTGTAACGAAATATAGCGATTTTTTTAAATATTAAAAAAATTGATTGTTTTTTTTATTTGTTTTAGATTTTATTTTGTGTTCACATTGGTTCTCGCGGTTCTCACAATAAAGGTGGTTCTCAAATGAACCTTACCCTATATAGGTATATATATAGTGAAAGTGTAAAATACAATATCCCTTAGCATACAATACGTACGATATTGTGAAATCGCATGTTATAAAAAAACATGTTGGAAATCGCATGTTAGTATTTTTTATGAAATCGCATGTTGTTTTTTTGTAGCAATTTCGCATGTTGGTAAATATGATGAAATCGCCTATTGGTATATAAAGCAATTTTTCATGTTGGTTTTTCAGCACAAATCGCATGTTTAAAAGTGAATTCGCACCAGATCGGACGGCTGACATGATCGCGTATACATTGTACGATAAGAGCTATTGTACGTTAACCTCACCCTATATATATATAGGGTAGGGTTCCAGCATGAACAACCTCCCAAGAGTGAACTGCGTGAACAGATATGGACCCTTGATTTCCTTTTTAGTTGTTAAGGGTAGGATTGTAATTATATAAAAAATTAGATTTAAATCATTATTTTAATAATTGAGTTAAGTTACATCTTTCCTAATTTAAAATCATTATCCACATTATGTTTATTTATTAATAAGATAATTATCAAAACAAACAACAAATCACCAGATTTCAATTTTAATTTTTTATTTCAGATTTCATCACCAGAATTCAAATTTTGATTTTTAAGACCCACGTAACCTTCATATTTCAACGTTATACACATGTGTACTTGGATATAAATAGAACAGTACACATGTGTACTCAGCATCGTACATATGTGTACAGTAATTCACAGGTGTACATCAACATTCAATACAAAAAAAAACTCCGAGATATCACAAAAACAGACGATATATACATGTGTACATCGCATTAAAACAAATAATTATTTTAATAATTGAATTAAATTACATCTTTACTAATCCTTGATTTGATTTGTGAGAGATTTATGCAATCAATTTAAGAGGATAATTAATTATTTGATTTGTGAGAGATTTATGCAATCAATTTAAGATTGAAATTACACATATACCTTTTTTGTATTTAATTAAATGGAAAAAATTAACCAAATAATTACCATCATGCTACTCACTTTAATCTCAAGATCATAAAAATCAAGGGCCCAGATCAGTTCACGCTTGGGATTTTGTTCACGTTTGAACCTAATCCTATATATATATATATGGTAGGGTTCATTTGAGAACCACTCTTATTGCAAGAACCACGAGAACCAATGTGAACACAACAAAATAAACTCACCCACGACCACGCAAAACCTAAACACCACCCCCACCTCACCATAACCCAAAAACCTAAAAACCTTCCACCGCTATTAAAAATAAATAAATAAATAAAATAAAACTATACCTCACCAAAAGAAACTAAACCCCCTACCTCCCACCCACCAAAAACCTAACCCCCACCCTCACAAAAAAAAAAAAAAAAAAAAAAAAAAAAAAAAAAAAAAAAACATCCTACCCACCCCAGTTAAATGATAAAACTAAACCATAAAACTAAACCCCACAACTAAATGCTAAAAAAGTTTTTTTTTTATATTTTTATTAAAAATCTTTAAATTCGTCACTAAAAAAATTGAACAGTACCGATGCACATGTGCAACAGTACTTTTTGTTCATTTTTTAATACAAAAACGCTTAATTTCGTCACTAAAAAAAGCAACAGTACCGTTGCACATGTGCATTGGTACTGTTGTTCAGTTTTTTTAGTGGCGAAATTTGGTGTTTTTTTATAAAAAAATTATTTTGTGTGTTTTGAATTTTTTTAGATATTGGTTCTATTCACATTGGTTCTCGCAGTAAAGGTGGTTTCTAAAGGATCCTTTTCTATATATATTTGGGATCGGGTAAAATGAAAACCACCAATAGATGAGAGAACCCTAAGAACCATTTTCAACTCTTGATCATTCATGTTTGAGTGGATAAGATTAAACTACATAAAGGAAAGCAATAATTATGCAACAATTAGTTTGTCTTTTGTGAAAATTGTTTTTAATTATGAAAAGGGTTATTTGTTCAATTTACATTAACTTTTTGTCAATTAGGTTTATATGTGTCAAGTCCATAAAAAAAAACAATAAAAACATTAAATAAACAATATATAACATACGAAATTACATTTGTAAAAAAAATAATATTTTGAACAAAACACATATTTACATTAAAACAATTAGTTCGTTGTCCATCAAATTAAAACAATAAATCAACTAGTTCGTTTTCCCCTTGGCCTTTGTCGTCATAAATCCTCGTCTTATTCCAAACTTGTGCCAACCACATATATACATTGACGTAAAAATCACCAAACTTGTGCCAAAAAATAACTCAACTCGTTCTTCATTTGTTGTGTGTTATCCTCGTCTTTAATGATAAAGTCCAACACCCTGCGAAATCAAAAGAAAAAAAAAACATAGCTTTCATATAGTACCAAATTTTTGAACGAAAAAAGGTAACGAAAATCCAAACGGGGATTTGTACAAGAACGGAATCCGATTTACGCATGGGTGTCGATTGTCAATGTTTTTTATACATGTTTTATGTAAGATCACACGTAAATATTTTTTTACGTGCGGTTTATAGCGTCAAAAAATATTTTACACACAGTGTCGAGTGTAAAATGTTTTTTACGTACAACTTTTACACGCTTGTATTCGTGTAAAAGTTGCCTTAAATTTTTTAACGTCCAACTTTTACACGCTTGCATATATTTTTACACATTCGTATTCGTGCAAAAATTGACGTAAAATTTTGAAAATATATTTACGTGTGACGTTAAGGGGATCTCGGGCCGGTGATCAGGGGCGTACAAAACATTTTTTTATTATCGCACGAGTCGATTGTCGAATGTAAATGATTTTTTTTTCTAATTGTCAAATGTAAACTCACACGTAAATGTTTCTTTACGTGCAGTGTCGAATGTCAAACATTTTTTACGCACGGTGTCGAATTTAAATGTTTTTTTAATTATCGAATGTAAACTCACACGTAAAATTGTTTTTTACGTGCGGTGTCGAATGTTAAAAAGATTTTGGTGCATGGTGTCGAATGTAAATGTTTTATTTTAAAATGTCGAAAGTAAACTCACATGTAAAATGTCGCGTTTGTAAATGTTTTTACGTACGCGTTTGGTAAATGTTTTTACGTTCGATGTCGAATCACACTTCTCATGAAAAAAACAAAACCCAAATTTCTTTTTGCAATAATGTAAAAAAAGCATTTTTTTTACATTCGATACCGTGAGGAAAGTTTTTTTTTATTTGACATAAACACACCACAACAACCCTACAAAAATCAGTCTATTTTTTATACACGGACCGTAAAACTTGGAGAACCCCACAAGTCGTGTTATCCAAAGGTTTATGTTTTTTTATTATGCATATACATTTTTACTTGGTCCCCCTTGGTTTTTGAAAGTGATATGATATTTGTTTTGTTAATTTTGGATGTAATTTCAATAAAAATCTTTTCGTATTAACTTAAATACATCTCAACACTAAACAATCTAATTTGCATATCGAAATTTAGATATGCAAAGAACTTACAGCAACAAAAAAGATATTGTGACCAAAATTGAACTAGAGTGAATATGTTCGACAAGAATTGTTTGATCAGATTCATATTACACACAAAAAAATATGCTCTCACTATATCTTCCCCAATCGCTTCTTGAGTTCAAAAATCAAAACTATTTTTTATCGTCGCTTTTTACAGCTCAAGTTCTGTTTTCAAATTATCAAAAAACAGTAAACACAATTGTAAATCTCAAAAAATGGAAATCTGTGTGTAAATCTTTTTTATATCGAAATATTTTATCATCATGTAAATGTTTTTACGAGAATGTTTTTACATCGAATTTTTTTTTACGCTGGCGTGGCAAGTGTGGGCTCCATCAGTCCACACCCAAAAAAGTGGGGTTGTGTGGAAGAGGCGTGGCCAGGCCAACAATTAGGGTGCCATGTGGCATCTAATTTTCTTTTTTTAATTTTTTTATATTAATTATAGAATTTAATAAAGTGATTTGAAAAACACATTTTATTTATATTAAATAAATACTATAAAAATACAGTACATTACCAAAAAAAATCAATCATCTTCATCTTCATTGGAGTCGAATCTAGGAAGTGTTGAAACATGTTCTACCAAATCAGCTCGAAGGTTTGAATTTATTTGTCTTTGACTCGATTAGATATTGGTTTTGCGTTCTCTCTTCGTCACTAATATCTTCGGTATTTGATTCGGGCTCCTCGCCATAATATTCAACGATTGCACGCCCTTCATCCTCTAAAATCATGTAGTGTAGAATGATGCACGCGTACATCACGTTTCTTATTTGATCTTTTTCATACAATCGACAAGGCATGCTCAAAATGCGCCACCTTTTCTGCAAAACACCAAATGCTCACTCGATGTCTTTGCGTGTCGCCATCTGAACTTTGTTAAACTTTATTCTTTTAGAATCTAGGGTTCCGTCTCTTGAAAATGATTCCATCAACAAGATAGTACTCATACTTGTATTCAACCCCATTTACAAAAAAAAAAAAAAAAAAACGTTCCTTTCGGTCCAATACCACTTATTCGATCATTGAAAATGGGCGAGTAGTGTATAATGTTTATATCGTTATGTGAACCGAGCATACCAAAAAAATTAATGCCAAATCCAAAGATCTTATGATGCAACCGCTTCAAACATCATAGTTGGCATTTCATGATATCCACTTGTGTGAGAGCCTTGCCATGTAGTTGGACAAAGTTCCCACTCCCATTTCATGACTACCTATCATCCAGGGGAGACCATGATATTCAGAGTGATGTTCCAAAATTTGTTGCATATCACTAAACGTCGGTTTTCTCAAGTATCTTTTCATATATAGTTCAATGATATACGCACAAAAATTGTGAAGACTTTACCTAGCCACTCGTGCCGACATTTTTAAATAGTCGTCCATTATGTCGGAACTATTGCCGTAAGCTGATTATCTTAGGGCGGTAGTGACCTTTTGCCACGTGGTAAATCCTAAATTACCATGGTCATCGGGTCTTTGTCAGAAAAAAACATAATTATCCTCTAAATCCTTTGATATTCTTAAAAATAAAATTTTACTCATATGAAAACGATGCCTAAACATTCTTTCATCATACGTTGGTTCGGGTGAGAAATAATCACTTACCAACAAATCGTTTGCGCTTTTGTGTTCACGAACAATATACTTCCACGGTTTGGGTTGGAAAGTCCCTTCATTAGCATCGTCAAGAATAGCTTTCACCACCATTGACACTGTTGATAATAATAATAATTCCGCCCCATCGTCCGATGAGGATGACAAAGCAAATTTCTCATACGAATCGCTTAAACTTGAAGAAGCCATATATGTGTATATATATATGTATATTTAAGTTTGATAGTTGTTTTTTAATTTTTGGATGATAAAAATGAGTAAGAAATGAAAGGTTTATATTGGAAAAAATTGAAAGAAATTTTGTTTTTTTTAAATAGTCGTTGGCCAACGGTTATGCCTAACGGCTAGTCAAACGGTCATCAACACCTAGCCATACATTTACAGTCACGTCACCCCAGGCCAATGCCCCACACCAAGCTAGATTGCCACACCAAGCGGGCAATGCTGACCAAAACGCCAACCCGGGGTGGAGCAGCCGACATTAAAGGGCCAAAACGCCAAGCTAGCCACGCCCACACCCACCATTCTTAGGGAGGAAGGGGCACTCAAGGGTAAGTACCCTAGCCCCAACCAACATCTGCCATCTCAGTTTTGATTCCAAGTACCCATTAACTAGTAAACAGTGGTGGCACCTACCCATGCCATAAACTATTTTTTTTTAATTTAAAAAAGTCAAATGTTAGATAAAAAGTAAACTTCATTGAATAAAAATATAAAAACATAATTCAGAGTAAACTAATAAAATAAATTTAAAAAATATAAAAGAAATTGACAAAAATTACTACTCATCGCCTTCCTCCTCGAGGTAAGGTAGATCTTGAGCTGCAAGATGGAAGAGAAGATCATTTCTAAGTCGATAATGCGTATCATTATCCATCAACTCCCCAAGCACTATATCCTCACAAACGGGTTTGACAAATGGATCCCTAATGTGGACCAGTGAGATCGCATGCCCGTCGTCCTTTAAGATCATATTGTGAAGTATCATGAGCGTATACGCCACGCTAATAATCTTGTCCACCGTTATAGCATCCCTAGAATGTGGTGTTTTTCCTCATGGTTTTTGTATAGATTCGCTAGGTCGGTGCTTCTCAGCCTACGATTGTTCTCATCGACCTACAATTGATTAACGATGTTGCAAAAAAATTGTAGGCCCACGATGTTGTCGTGTCTCCCGCTTCGAGTTCCTCTAGCTTCTCTACGAAATAAAGTAAGTTAGTATCGGTTGAAAAATCGTCTTTGTAATCGATGGGTGGTAAATAAATACCTAAGTCTTGGTATGAGTAATTAGCAATTGAGAAAGAGATTACAGTGAAAATTTTTGAGTGAGAAATAGATTGATTAAAGTGTATATGGTTTAAGATTTGAGTGATAATGAAATGGTCGTTTATAAAGCTAAATAAATAAATAGAGTAAATTGTCATTTTATGTGACAACCGTAAAAAATACAGGTATCCGTACAATCAATTAATACTGATTAGTGCTTAATGACTGTGCTGGATTACAATTAATGACTTAAACTGCTTTCTGATTACTGCAACATACTTACATGTGCATCACATACTACATAATGTCACCTCATTATCACATGCAAACTTATTTGACATAAATGATGCACAAAGCACAGTTAGCACAGTTAACGGATAAAACAGGAAGTATGCTAACGAGGTTCAGTACGTAGACAGACAATGTTTTGAGACCCAGTATGAGCCAGAAACCAAGTTCTACACTAGTATGGTGTGTAGGGAAGTAAGGACCATAAAACTGCTTCACTGGGTGATAGTTTAAGTGCAGGAAAGTGCCTAAAACCCACATAAAGTGCAGAATTCTGCATATTTCAGCACAATTCAGCAATTTAACAAGCTAGTAACATGCAAAAATATGACTAAATGGTCCTGAATGCTTTCCTAAGTGTCGGAAATTAAAAGCGTCACAAAAGGGTACTTAAAGATCACTAAACGGAATAGTTTGACACTGTAACGAACCGGTATCTAACCGAACAACCAGACACTACCCGAAACACCAAAATTATACTAGAGACATTGTTTTAATATTTCTGAGCTAGTTATGACCCCCGAATACCTTAACACACTATATAACATATCATACACATAAACACTAATCTATGCACTTGAAATCTAACTTAATTATCTAACTTATGATTTAAACTTACACAAGACCCCCCCCCCTTCACATTTACGGTCACCAAGGGAGTGGCCCCACCCCAAATCTTCTCTTTATCTCCTAGATTTCAAATGATCTTGCTTAGATTTGATAAGATCATGTAGTGTACTTATCCAACATAAAACCCAATGGATAAAAGCTCTAATGTGGTTATAAGAGGAGCATGATGGATCATTATCTTCCACACTTAACACCTTCATCTCTCTCCCTCTCCTCCTCTCCCTCTCGGCCAAGAACTAGCACCACCACCATCATCACTTCCATTTCAAGTTCATTCATTTTCAAGTGTACACAAGGTGTAAGGAGCCATATTAGAAGGCTTGGTGGTCTTGGATCTTGAAGGACCTCCGTCAATTGCTTTTATCCATCACTTTTGTCATCACCATCTCTTGTGTTCTTCCCTAGCCTTGTGGTAGTTGTAAGACCCTCATGATCCTTATTTACTTCATATGTTGTTGGTTAAATGTTGATGAACATTGATAAACTTGATGAACACTAAAAGACATAAACATGAATCATGAACATAAGCTTGATATATGATGAAACTATGTTGTTTAGTGTATGAATGATACTTGGTTGTTATTTACTTGAGATTATGATGTTGATCCTCATAAGGAGCTTGCTAGATTGTGATTAAACACATGATCTAGCAAGAGAGAGGATGATTATGTGATAAAACAAGATGATCATCCTCATGTGTTAAGCATGAACTTGAAAAATAAAGTGATTTCTTGAAAAATAATAAACAAAGTGAGTTGATAATCTAATATATCTAAGATTTATGAATGGTTTTCCAAAAGAACCAAGTTCAAAATGTGATTTCTAGAAGATCATGGTTCTTACTTAAACACACACTATTTTTAGTGATAACACAAGTGTAGAAACACTTGAGAAACAAGAGGATTTCACAAAGAAACGTTTTTGTAAAATATGTTTACAAGTTGTAAACACCCAAACCTTCCAAGAATGAGATTTTTAAAGAAGTATACACACTTTAATGGGTAACTAAACCTACTAAAAACACTACCAAGTTACTACAAGTTTTTGTGAAAGATCAAGTTCATGTTGTTATGTAAATTGTATAGTTCTTGCACTTGGTAAGTGTAAGTTGTTTTGGGATTGATTGTTGATTGTTTGTGATGATTTTTGAAAAGAAAATGATATGCTTTAATAGCATGGACACCTCCATTTTTAGGGGAAACTATGGCAAAATTTTCTAAAAATACAAACACTTAGAAAAAAATATTTTCTAAACAAGTATTTACAAGTGAGTTTTAACCATGGTTTTCAATATAAACTTTGCCATATATTTTGTTACAAAAATACAAGTATCGGAGGTTGGTTTATATAAATAAAAATGGATAAATATGTATTTAGAATATATATTTACATTAAAGACACTTGTGTGAATATTTGTATACTTGGTGAAATGGTTATATTATTTTAGGGTAAAATAATATAACTTAACAAAATACCATGAAATTTACAATCCAAAATAATACCAAGAACATCAAGGAATAAATATATAAGTTACACACATAATATTGTGGAAACGAACGATACAACGTAACTTACAAAATATTCCGGAAAATACCGTTACAAATATATTTTGGTAAATATTATTTTGGATACAAGAAATGAAAATATGATTTTTGTAAATATTACAAAGTTGTATCATATTTTTGACAAAGAGAAAATATATTATTTTTGGAAGTAAAAATATATTTTCTTAGTATATTTAGAAGATATATGATTTTTGGGAAAAATATATATATTCTTGAAATACACTATTTTTGGACAAAATAAGTTAAATATATTTTCTAAAGTGGGACTTGAAAATATATTAATTTGGAACTACAAATACAATAATACGAAAATACATGTATGAAATACCCCCATCCTTGGGAAGGAAATACTTGAGAAGTATTGTTACAAAAATATTGTTTAACAATTATTCCAAAACTTAAATATAATTCAAGTTAAAATAATTATTATTCTAACAAGTAATTATAACTTGGAATAATATTGGGAACACAAGAAACGTAACTCAAAAACGTAAATACTAAGCAAAGGCACGACCCGTTCGTCTAATAGACATAGTACATTGTAGGGAGTCGTGTTTGCTGAAGAGATTTGGGTTACGATTCTGAAGACGCAATACAGTGAGTTCATGTCCCCCTTTTCTTTTAACTGTTTTCAGTTTTATACTTCGGGGGTGAAATACATGTTACAACTATTACGAACGTATTATACATGGTATGATTAGCTTAAGGAGGGTTATTGCTAGATCATGTGAACGGTGGGTATAACACTTAAGGCCATTAATCCTCGTCGTAGGACCGAGGGACATGAGTGATAGATCTATTTGGGTGTAGCGAGCCCACACCCATGGGGACCACGGTGGCCCATAGGGTGACTATGTCTTCCAACCGGAGGCCCGGTACAAATTTGCTAGGTTTGAGTTTTCCTGCACCATTTCACACATATCAATGGCCTTGCAAACCATTGGTGATCTGCTTTCTTTGTTGCTACATAACAGGGACATACATACATACAGACATACTTTAAAGGTTTATTCATACACATACACATGAACTCGCTCAACTTTTGTTGATGTTTTTAAACTACATGTATTTCAGGGAACTAAGTGGATCTGGCAGCTGTTTGCATGTTTTCAAGCTGCGTTTAAATAAAAGATGTCATCCGAGGTCGTAGGGTTTAGGAGATATATCTTACTCCTGGACGAGATATATGGTCCTAAGCTCGGGTTGGTTTAAGTTATGTTGACAAGTCTTCGTGAACTCGCTAAAACATATTATGGTTTGTAACTTAAATTTGGTGTCGATGTTTCAAACAAGTATGATGTGGTATTTTCAAACTTAAATTTATGGATGAATATCTTTTGGTTTTTATCATATAGCATTGTTATGATTGAATGCTATGGTATTAAGAAGTCACACCAATAACCACGCTTCCACAAAAGTCAGGGTGTGACAGCTTGGTATCAGAGCTTCGATCGTAGCGAACTAGGATTCTTTCTCGAGTCTAGACTACGATCATTAGGGCTCTCACGAAAATGTTTTCACAAACATGTTTTCATTGCATAAACCAAATGTCCAGATCCAGGAAACAAATATTTTTACAAATAAAAGACACAAATTACATTTCAAAGAATTTGTTTATAATTCAGTCTGAGAGACTGGGGAGTTAGTCTAAGAGACTAGCCGGGTAGTCAGTCTGAGAGACTGGGGAGTTAGTCTGAGAGACTAGCTGGGTAGTGTAGTCTGAGAGACTGGGTAGTCTGAGAGACTAGTTGGGGGCAGTCTGAGAGACTGGGAGGTTCAGCCTGAGAGGCTGGGTAGTTCAGTTTGAGAAACTGGGAAGTTTAGTCTGAGAGACTAAGTAGTTCAGTCTGAGAGGCTGGGTGGGATAGTCTTGGGAAGGCTAGGATGCATACATGCTTACATTGTTACTGCTTACATGCTTATTTGATGATTGTTGATGTATGTGCATATGTTGTGATTGATTTGTTACAAACACCATATCCTCCTCTAAGAGTGGAGTATCTGACACTGTAGACCCTATGGCCATAGTTTCTGATGATGAGATCATCCCAGAGGATGAGGTTTTTATATCTGACATTACGAGTGACGACGATGATGATTTCCAGCCGTTTGCTTTACCAGACTTTGGCGATGATATACCGCTAGCTGATGGTCTTCCTGGCGAGGATCTACTTCTTGTTCAGATCCCTGCTCCTTTACCTCTTGCTGCATTTCCTCTCGAGGATCTGCCTCTTGATGCCATGTCTGACGACGACATCGATCTTTTTATTGAGGGTCCCCCTGAGGGTGCCCAGGATGATGGAGCTCCAGTCGATGATGCCATTTTCGCTCCACTTGTCGAGATTCCAGTCGATGATGTTATTGCTGTTCCGCTTATTGAGATTCCTGTCGTTGAGATTTCATCCGACCATTCTGGTCCTGATTCATTCGAGTCTGTGTCATCTACTACTCTACACGCACTCGGATTACAGCATTATCCCACAGATTCTGATTCCGACACAGCTATGTCTGCCGCACCTGTTCTTCCGCAGGACTTCGAGTTTGATGATGAGTTCAATCCTGTCTTTCCACACGACTTCGATCCTGAGCATGAGATTGAGTTTGTCCCCGATGATCAGCCTTTTGAGGCACCTGTTGTTCCTGACGATCAGCTCTTTGATATACCCGCTGATCTTGAGCTTGCACCAGCTGACCCTGACCCTTTGATTGCACCCAAGCCTATACCTGCTCATAATCCTCTACCGGAGCATGACCCTGTTGACATTCCAGTTGTTGCACCACTGTTACCTGACCCTCTACCTGCACCCGCAGACCATGCTCCTTTTGCTGACCATGTAGATCCCCGTTATGCATACACCCGCAATGGGTGGATAGAGGACGACGATGACCTGCCTCATTTTGTTAGACCTGTTACTCCCCCACCTGCACCTACACATGCACCAGCTGATATCGCCCCGTTTCACCCACATGTGTCTGACATACACCGCACTGACCTACCAGTCACGTTCCTACAGGATATTCCTCCACCCCGTCCAGGGGAAGGTCCATCGAGTCACCAGCCTAGTCACATACCACCTGTGTCAGCAGCCTTTCCTTTCATACCACCGTTTGCACCTGCTACACATACTGCACCTTTTGCTGCTGCACCATCGGGCGAGCCACTGATTTGGTTTCCGCCCAACAAGATGCCTGTTTCTTATCCATACCATCCCTACCATTACAGTGGATACACGAGAGATGATCTTCTTTTGTCCTTACAGCTCCAACAGGAGATGTTGTGTCGCAGAGTCATGGATCTTGAGAGGATTCCGCGTCCTCCGCCTTGCACTTGTCAGTCACCATTCGCGACTCCGCCCACTCCTCTTTTACCATACCCAGATTTTGATGTTCATTTCCTTACTATGGAGCAGCAGATCAGCTATCTGTTGCGTCATGTTCATGCCCTCAAGGAGGAGCTAGCGCATCTGCGCAGTTTGCTTTTCGTTCCTCCACCTCCTCCTCCTCCTCCACCATCAGCATAGCAGTTTTTGGTTTTATGCAGGTAGCATACTTTTGGTGAGAGTGCAGCTATTGAGCCTAGATTTCACAACCTTTTGACGACCACTTTTTGACCTTTGACTTTTGATTGTTGTAGTTTGATGGATATTTTGGACAAGGGCGATGTGACCCTGTAGTCCTTTTTGTTGTGATATGATACATTTGATGAACTTGTAAAACTGTAATTGTGGTAATTGATATATGAAAGCTCAATCGCAACATTCTCATTATATACATTGTTGGATTACTTGTTTGTGTTATGACATGGGATGTTATGTGTTTACTTGCGTTGATAAATGTTATTACATATGCATACTACATACTTATATGCATAAGACCTGACCTGTATAAACTTCTTATAGAAGATGCCTCCTCGAAGAGACAACACACTGCCTACGACTGAGGCTGAGTTACAAGAACGGATTTCACGACCGATAGCACAACACGAGGCCTTACGCTCCAAGCATAGCGGAGGTACCTCGGGAAGCAACCCACCTCTTGGTAATGTTTGAGTCATTAAAGGAACATTATGTTACATTTGGATATTCCATGTGCGATCGCTAATGCTTTATGTGAATGATGTTACTTGTACAGGTTGTACCTATAAACAGTTTCTAGACTGTAAGCCTCTAAATTTCGATGGCACCGGGGGTGCTGTAGCTTTTGTCAAATGGACGGAGAAGACTGATTCTGTGATAAGAATGAGCAAGTGTGCTCCGCAACACCAAGACACCTATATCTCCGGATTGTTCTTAGATGGAGCGTTATCTTGGTGGAATCTTCAAGTCCAGACCTTGGGAGAAGAGGCTGCTTATGCCATGACATGGGAATGGTAATGGTCGAGGACCAGGTTGTTTTAATTGTGGAGACGTGGGGCATTTCAAGAGAGAGTGCCCAAAGCTCAATCAAGTTCAAGGAATGGTTTTCAACATCGGAGCGAGGGAAGCTCGCCAAGATCCAAATGTGGTCACTGGTTCGTTCCCTATCAACCAACGCTTTGCATCTGTACTATTTGATACCGGTTCCGATTATAGTTTTGTATCGCTAGAATTTAAGAATATACTTGGGTTGGTAGCTAGTAAGCTAGACATTCCGTATTCAATAGAACTAGCAAATGGAAAGCTAGTTGAAACGAACAAAGTCATTAGAGGTTGCGTGATAGAACTGGGAGAGCACGAGATTTGATGAATGGTGCCAAGATTAGCCGAGGTCACGTGGCTCTGAATTTCTGGCACTAAACCCTTAAGGTACAGCTCGATACACTTGATAGGAGGATCCACCATATTAGGACACAAGATGGCCAGCTCGTTTGACCTCTTCGTATATGCCTCAATTTCAGACCCCGTCATTTTCAGATTGAAAAAATCCACCTCTAGCTTGTGGATGTCGTCACGAATACAGTACTCTTCATTGATCAAATCTTTGAAGTCGTTCCAGGGGGTGGCATTAGCAACCGCCAGCCCTAGCAGTTGAACCTGTGCTTTCCACCAGGTCAACGCAGCACCTTCGAGTGTTCCAGTAACATATTTCACCCTACGGTCTTCAGGGCATTCACACATCTCAAAAACAGACTCAATCTTCTCGAACCAGTGAAGAAGAACTACAGCTCCTTCTGTGCCGCTGAAAGTACTAGGTCGGCAATCCATGAATGTTTTGAACGTACATACGGGAGGCTGAGCATGTTGACCTCCTGCAGGGACAGCTGCGAGTGCCTCAGCCACTCGTTCGTTGATTAGAGCCGTCAGCTGGGCTTGAGTTAGGTTCAGTCATCCACTCATGATCTTCATATCAAAGGAAACATGAGTGAGCAAGGTGTCGCGAAAGTGCGATGACAGAAGAGAGTAAGCACACATGTGTTTCAACAATAGTTGCTACATTTATCTAAGCATACCATGAATAATGTACTATGTAACTAATAGGTAGTTAATATAAACATAAACCATATCACCTAGAATGTTGAGTCTTGCACGTGGAGCGAAGCGTCGTTGTGGATCGTTGAGCACTGTACAGGTTATAGTCTGGTTTTGTCAAAAAGCTTTTCCCTTTTTAAAACCAAGTAGAAAATAAAACCAACCACAATACAATTGGTGACCAAAAGAAAGTAACCAACTTTAAGTTAACAGCGGAAGCATAAGACGTAGCACCAAAATGTAAGTTCAATAAGTACATAAAGTTCAAATGTTAAGCACGGAACATAACAGTCCATATCCCACAATGACCTCCTCCTCGTGCAAGCTCCATAAGCATCTAGCGACCTGTAAGGCATGTGACAACGAGTCAACAATAAAGTTGAGCGAGTTCACAGTTGGGTGTTTGTTTTAAGTTGTTTTCGAAACGTGGTTTGTCTTTAGCTGGCTTACTTGCCGTGGGGGTTACCCCATAGTTGAAAATATGATTAACCAATTCCTTCTTTCCCAAACCATGACCCGTGGGGGCTTCCCCATGTGAACCACTAGACCGTTACCATATTGACAACTGACGAACAATAGTTGTGCCCTACGTCAATGTTCTATCATCATTGACAGTTTGCCATAGTCCATTAGTACACGCCCGTCCGAACGGCAGGGTGTGAGGTTTGTTAAACCTAATAGCGCTATTAACTAATGACCCGCTCGCCATTTGGCTCGGCGATTAAGTCGATATAAAATGAGGGACTTAATGATAGAGTTTTGTCTAGTAAGTTTTAAGGTTTTTGTCCTACCCAAGGAGGACGAACGTACGTATTCTACCCAAGGAGAATACGCAGGATTAATATTGGCATCCTACCTATGGAGGATGGCGGTACATATCCTACCCAAGGAGGATGTGTAGGTTCCGTTTTAGTTCTTTAACCCATTCCCAACCACCGGGAATCCCATGCCTTTGAAAGTCTGTGAACACACCTTTGGTTGCTCGGTTTGACTCTCAAAAATAGCTAACAGTCAAGGTCGGTCAATCACGTCCTAGTATGATTACCACTTAGTTTATTAGTGACTTCAAAGAAGCACGAAGTTCCTACACGCATCTACCACATAACATGCACTCACTTTAACGGTTCATGCCCATATAAACTTCCCATCTATTCTCGTTCATAAACAAACATACGACATTGCACATAACACTTTCATTGACATATAACATTTCAGATCATTCATAGATAACCTACCCGACATTTAGGCACGCAAATTACTACTTATGTCGTTTCAGCTTTTACATTCAAAACTGGGCTGTTTTCGGGAATTTTAATAAAATAGTTAATCTATTCCAAAAATTCCCAACTTTTTACAGAAGGTCTTAAACGATCCAAATATTATTGTGTAAAAATCTCGAGATCCAATTCATTACCAATATTTTATAAAAATTCATTTACCGGACTGCAATCAGATTCATCACTTTCTGACTGCAGTCCACGGAATAATTTATTTAAAATTTATCGTAAGTCTGATTTATGAAATTCTAGTGGGATAATTACTACGACATCAGTGTCTATCTACAGTACAAATTTCATGACCTAATTCTACACAGATTTCAAGTTATGACGAAAAACATAACACATATTTTATGCAGTAAAAACACAGCTTTTGCTGCTGTGGGAAACGACCCCTTTAAAAATAGCAAACGAAGTCCAAAAATTATGATTCCAGTGCCATTAGAACCGTATTTCGAAATAACATGATATAGACTTAAGAAAATCAAGTTTTCATTAAGTTATGATCTGGTTACAGCCAACTGAAGTTGGCTGTGAACACCAACCAGCTTCCTGTTTTCAGTTCTTAACTTTCTAACGCATGCTCGATTGATTCCGTTAACATGTTTAGCGAACAACAATGACTCTCATACGCACTTTCAGCAGGTTATAAGTCATTCATATCGTGTAACCCTAATCAGCACATAATCATCATATTACATCTTTATGTAAACCTTATGTAATGCGTTATGTTCATGTTTTTAGTTCTTTGTTCCTTAGTGTTCTTGATATACTTAACATACTACAACTTTTAACTACTAAAAATGAAAGTAAACAAGAGTAAATCAAGAACTTACTACTAGCTTAAAGCTAGGGAAGATCTCTAGTGAAAAAGATGGTGAAAATGGATGATGAAAGCAAGTAATGAAGCTCCTTGATGATCTACAACTTCAAGCTTCTTTAATCCTTCTTCTAGCACTTGAATGCAACTTGAAAATGGAAGAACATGGTAGTGATGGTGGGGGTTATGGTGAGGCCGAGAGGAGGAGAGGGGAGAGTGAGAAGATGGTGTTGATTTTGTGAAGATATGAAAATGATATGAATGATCTCCTTGCCATACTTATAATCCTTTTCCTAATATTTTGTTCATTTCAACAAGCAACAATCTATTAAAATATAAAACTAAATCTTGAAGTATGGTAGGGATTTTTGTGGGTCCTTTGTGACCGTAAGAGGGCATGGGGGGGGGGGGGGTTAGATGTATCATTTTGATGATAGATAGTTAGTTAGTGATTCAATTTCAAGTATATGGTTACATATGTTAGTTAGTAGATATTTTCGTGGGTGTTATGGTGTACGGGGATCATAACTAGCCAAGAAATAATTAAGCAATGTTTCTGGCGAAATTTTGGTGTTCCGGGTAATGTCCGGTTGTTCGGTTAGATACCGGTTTGTTAAAGTGCTAAGTTGTTCCGTATAGTGTCCTATATATATCTTTTTGTAACATTTTTAATTCCTAACACTTAGGAAAATATTCAGGACCATTTAGTCAAGTTTCTGCACAATCATTAAGCACAATATAATATTAATCAATTGTACAAATACATGTAATTATGAGGGTTGTCACATTCTCCCCGTGTTAAGAAAATTCCGTCCCGAAATTTAGTGCGTGGTTACTGAGGAAACTAGTTAAGTTGCGTGGTTTCCTGGTTTTCCTGGGGTGTCACGTCATCCCCCCGTTGGTTTGGAATTTCGTCCCGAAATTCCTCAGTAGCTTCAGCCTCAGTAGTGGTTGCACTTTTCTCAAATAACTGGGGATACTTGTGTTTCATTTGGTCTTCTCGTTCCCAGGTATACTCTGGGCCACGACGGGAGTTCCAACAAACTCGAACAAGAGGTATTCTGGTGCGCTTGAGAATCTTAACATCTCGGTCTGTGATTTCAACTGGTTCCTCGACGAATCGCAACTGGTCGTCGATTGTGAGCTCCTTTAAGGGAACTATGAGCGTCTCATCTGACAGACACTTCTTCAGATTTGACACGTGGAATACGTTGTGAACTCCGCTGAGTTCTTCAGGTAAATTCAACTTGTAAGCGACTTTGCCAATTTTCTCAACGATTTCGAATGGTCCGACATAACGTGGATTGAGTTTGCCTCGTTTGCCAAAACAAACTACACCATTCCAAGGTGAGACTTTGAGTAGCACTCGATCCCCAACCTGGAACTCGAGTGGTTTCCTGCGCTTATCAGCGTAGCTTTTCTGACGGTCACGAGCTACCGCCATTCGTTGTCATATCTGAGCAATCTTCTCAGTCATGTCTACCACAAGTTCTGGGCCAGTGATTTGACTGTCGCCAACCTCTGCCCAAAAAAGAGGTGATCGGCACTTCCGTCCGTACAATGCCTCGAACGGAGCGGCCTGGATACTGGTGTGGTAACTGTTGTTATACGAAAACTCCACTAACGGGAGGTGTTTTTCCCAGCCATTACCAAAGTCGATTACACATGCCCGAAGCATGTCTTCAAGGGTTTGGATGGTGCGTTCAGATTGCCCATCCGTCTGTGGATGATATGTTGTGCTCATGTCTAATCGAGAACCAAAGGACTTGTGCATAGCTTGCCACAATTCAGATGTAAAATGTGAGTCACGATCATAAATGATGGAGGTTGGCACTCCGTGCCTTGATACTACTTCCTTTAAGTAGACGTCTGCTAGAGTAGAAAACTTATCCGTTTCCTTGATATCCAGAAAATGTGCAGACTTAGTCAGTCGATACACGATCACCCAAATGGTATCATTTCCGCATTGAGATCTAGGCAGGCCAGTAACGAAATCCATGGAAATTTGCTCCCATTTCCATGTCGGGATCTCTGGTTGTTGGAATAGGCCTGATGGTTTCTGATATTCGATCTTGACTCTCGCACAAGTCAAACATTTACTGACGTAGGTTGCTATGTTGGCTTTCATACTAGGCCACCAATACGTAGTCTTGAGATCGTGGTACATCTTATCCGAACCAGGATGTACTGAATAACGAGACTTGTGTGCCTCATCCATCACAAGCTTACGTAGATTACCATAGAGTGGAACCCAGATGCGCCCGTTTACATAGTAGGCGCCGTCTTCCTTTTGTTCTAACCGTTTTCTTGATCCTCGTAGGGGCTCCACCCTAATGTTCTCCGCTTTCAATGCTTCAACCTGAGCATCTCGTATCTGAGTAGGAAGACTAGATTGGATGGTAAGTTGTAACGCTCGCACACATTTAGGTATAGTATCCTTTCGACTGAGGGCGTCGGCCACAACATTGGCTTTGCCCGGATGGTACTTGATCGCACATTCATAATCATTCAAGAGCTCGACCCATCGACGTTGTCGCATGTTTAACTCCTTTTGCTTGAAGATATGCTCGAGACTCCTGTGATCGGTGTAAATGGTGCACTTGGTACCGTACAGCTAATGTCTACATATCTTATGTGCGAAAACAACTGCTCCCAATTCCAAGTCGTGCGTAGTGTAGTTCCTTTCGTGAACTTTAAGTTGGCGCGATGCATAGGCAATGACTTTATCTCGTTGCATCAGCACGCAACCAAGTCCTTGGATGGAAGCGTCGCAATAAACCACAAAGTCGTCTGTGCCTTCAGGCAATGAGAGGATAGGCGCGCTACAAAGTCTATCTTTCAAGTGCTGAAAAGCAGATTCCTGTGCATCACCCCAACGGTAGGTGACACCCTTCTGAGTCAGTGAAGTGAGAGGTTGCGCAATCTTTGAGAAATCCTTGATAAACCTTCTGTAATATCCTGCCAGACCCAAGAATTGGCGGATTTCTGTTGGTGTACGGGGTACAGGCCAGTTCTTGATCGAGTCAACCTTGGATGGATCAACATGAATCCCATCCTTGTTTACCACGTAGCCTAGAAAGTGGACTTCGCGAAGCCAGAAGTCACATTTCGAAAATTTAGCATACAGTTTCTCTGCTCGAAGAAGTTTCAGCATAAGTCGTAGATGCTGCTCGTGTTCCTCCTGACTCTTAGAATAGATCAGGATGTCGTCGATGAAAACAATAACGAACTTATCCAGGTAAGGTTTGCATACTCGGTTCATGAGATCCATGAAGACCGTTGGTGCGTTCGTCAATCCGAAAGGCATAACCAGAAACTCGTAATGCCCATAACGAGTTCTAAATGTTGTTTTGGAGACGTCCTCATCTCGGACTCTCAGTTGATGGTAACCTGACCTCAGGTCAATCTTGGAGTAGAAACTTGACCCTTGCAATTGGTCGAATAAGTCATCAATGCGTGGAAGAGGATAACGATTCTTCACGGTCACCTTGTTAAGTTCGCGATAGTCAATATACATTCTGAAAGTACCGTCTTTCTTCTTCACAAACAAGACTGGAGCTCCCCAGGGCGAAGAGCTAGGACGTATGAAACCCTTTTCCAAGAGTTCTTGTAATTGCGTGGATAGTTCTTCAAGTTCTGACGGAGCTATTCGATAAGGTGCACGAGCTATTGGTGCTGCTCCAGGAGCTAGCTCGATTTGAAACTGGACTTGTCGATGAGGCGGAAGACCAGGTAATTCCTCAGGAAATACCTCAGGAAAATCGCGCACAATAGGAATATCTTCAATTCTCTTCTCTTCCATTGATGCGTCAGTAACGAGTGCTAGAATGGCAGTGTGGCCCTTTCGCAAACACTTATGGTCCTTAAGGAAAGAGATAATGCCTACGACAACACCACTCTTGTCGCCATGAATCACGAGGGGTTCTTCACCAGAACGAAGGATGCGGACAATCTTCTCGTTGCAAAGAATTTCCGCTTGCTGATGAGAAAACCAATCCATTCCAATAACAACGTCGAAACTACCCAGAATGATAGGAATAAGATCGATAGAGAAGGTCTGACCAGCTAAGACGAGGTTACAACCCTTAACTATGTGTGTGGCCTCGAGACTTTTACCGTTTGCTAGCTCTACCGTGTGTTTGGTGTTCAAAAGTGTTTGAGTGCGCTTAAGCATTTGACTAACTTTTAAGGACACATAACTAGCATCGGCACCCGAATCGAATAAAACAGTAACAAAGAAATCATCCAGAAGAAACTTACCCATCACCACGTTGGGATCGTTCCTTGCATCACCCTGACCCAGCACGAAAACACGTCCCCTGGCTCCATTGCCATCATTGTTTCCCCCATTATTGTTTCCGTTCCCCTGATTGTTGTTGTTGTTCTGTTTCTGGTTCAACTGGGGACAGTTTCTCTTGAAGTGACCTTCAGCACCACATTGATAGCATCCCTTGTTACCCTGCTGTTACTGCTGCTGATTCTATGGAGCTTGTGGCTGCTGTTGACGATTCTGATTCGCAGGAAGTGAGCTCCTGCAATCTTTTGCTTCATGACCAAACTTGTTACACCTCAGACAACGACCCTTGTTACACTGCCCACTATGATGTTTGTTGCATCGGTTGCACTTGGGGTGGTTTCCCTTGTATCTACCCTGCCCCTGATTTCCCGAAGAATGTTGACCAGGGCTCTTGTAGTCGTCAGTCCTTCGCTGTTGTGACTGAGACTGAGCTGAAGTTGAACCCTTGCTGGAGGCTCCGTCCCACTTAGGCTTGTTATCACTGGGAGCATTAGAAGTAGTAGTAGCGCTAATACGCTTGGGCAGCTTGTTCTGCTCAACTTCCTGGTCAGTGAGTCGATGAGCCAACCGAATGATTTGCTGAATGGTGCCAAGATTAGCCAAGGTCACGTGGCTCTGAATTTCTGGCACTAAACCCTTAAGGTACAGCTCGAAAAATTCCACCTCTAGCTTGTGGATGTCGTTACGACTACAGTACTCTTCATTGATCAAATCTTTGAAGTCGTTCCAGGGGGTGGCATTAGCAACCGCCAGCCCTAGCAGTTGAACCTGTGCTTTCCACCAGGTCAACGCATGTAAGGACCGCTTTTTCGTCTTTATAAAATAACTTACAAGAGTGATTTCAAGCATATCTCTTACGACCCGGTAACATCGGGTTAATAGCTTACAACATAAATCTTTCGTTCTATCCGTATAACGGATTGAACTTCATACATTCTTTATTGCATTCATGACCACCCGTTCTAAACGGATGGTACCATATTCTTACTCGACATGGTTCGACTCGAACCGGTCGACTTGCATAACTTAATGTAATCTTCGTTAACATAACCAAATCCGCAAGGGATTTGTTATCTACTTACTAATCACCATAATC
This sequence comes from Helianthus tuberosus, assembly GCA_030545235.1. Classification (NCBI taxonomy): domain Eukaryota; kingdom Viridiplantae; phylum Streptophyta; class Magnoliopsida; order Asterales; family Asteraceae; genus Helianthus; species Helianthus tuberosus. The sequence goes on along the minus strand of CM060361.1, from coordinate 104,629,226 downwards.
ATTGTAACAAGGGTTGTTTTTCACAATATAAACAAAATTTAAATAAGGCTTTGTATGCAACGGAACATACCTCGATCTTGTACACCTCCCGCTTTGCTAGTGTTCGAGCTTTCTTCCTTCACGCCTACATTACATCATTCGTTTACTTAGTTAAATCAAGTCATTCCATCATTTTCTTCTCATACTACATATATAACCCTCTCTTAAGCATTTTATCAAACACTTGGTGGGCATTGTATTTGCAAGCATAATGTACAAGTATTCATAGCATGGATTTTACTTGATTAACTTTCTAGTTTGACAAGAATTGGTTAAATTCCTATCTTTCCTTCATCTTATGATAATTTGTCTAATTTCTTTATCACATACAAGACCATGCATTTATTCACAATTATAAGCATATTATAGACATCATCATGTTCATCTAAAATCTTACAACAAGTGGGTTTAAACCCTAACCCACTCAAACAATTGAAATCAAATGAAATTCTCAGTCTAATATGAATTCCTAACTTACAATTGCACAAGGTTTCCACCTAATTTCATGTTTGGGTTAAAACCCACTTTCCACTATTCATTAAAAACAGAATTTTCGAATTACCTTTTGATGAACAAGCTTAGATGGTTGAAATTTCGAGTTCATGCACTGATTTGGGCTCTTATTATCTTCCTAATCTTGAGATTTCTGAAAGTTAGGGTTTTCCCCCTTTGGTCTTGCTTCTGGTCGACTACAACACACATCAGTGTGTTTATTTTTGTGATTTCTCTAATTTAGTGAAACTTATATCACATTTAACAAGTTCAGCCCCTATAGTTACAAGTGTTGATATTTCTCACATTAACTTTCATTCTTTTTAAATTAACACCTCATTTTCTTAACTTTTGAAAGAGTGTTTAAATTAGGTTTCCCCCAATAAACTAACTACCATGTTGCCATATTTCATTAACTAAGTTAAATTCTTTATTTATTTGAACTTATCATAATACTAAACATTTTTTTTTTGGGTGTTACAACTTATGCCTAGTTAACGTTTTTGGGGTGTTACAAGTCTACCCCCCTTAAAAGAGGTTTCGTCCCCGAAACCTTTCTCATTGCAACTAGACCAATTCTACTCCTACTTTTTCGTCTTTTCATTCACGATGCTTACTACAACATAGATGCATTCGAGATCTTGGCAAGAGTTTCATTCATGCATAAACGTCTTTGTACACATTGTCCCTCCGTTCTTAAATCAAGTAAATTACTTTCATAATCACCTATAAGTCAGAATCTGATCCAGGGATCTTATTAGTGTCGTTTTCACTTTATAATGCCAGTTCCTAGCATACATCATCACTAGCGATTCGTTCATTGGAATTTATTCCAATGTATACTATTGGTCGTACAAGCTTATGCTTACGGCTTGTTTTTATCTTTCTAAATAAGCGTATCATATTTATACATTTACTAATATATATAAATAAATTGATTTATTTTATTCCGCACACGAATCATGCACGACATAATTCATTATTGTAATTATAAGCAATCCCATCATCCCATTACTAACATTCTTCCAATTACTTTCTTGCTCATATGAGGGCTTATCATAACATTATACATATACTATAGACATTTAATGACTTAGTGGTACTTATACAAAGCTTCCCACTTCCTAATTACTTTTTCATACTTAATACGAGTATAAGGCATCATTCTACGGTTACCACCATCACTTGAACTAATTACAAGTTTGAGTTTATCCTTGAATTTAATCCTTCGCACACTTTATTATTAGCTCCTTGCATGAACTACTTATGATAACAACTAGGTATGTTGTGTACGAGCACCATACTAGCGTTTAACCAATTCAGCTCAAACTTTCATTTAAGGCCTTTAATTCTCCCTCTTAATGACATTCGTACCTTCTCACGCTGACCATTACAGGTCGATCACTGTATAGCATACCATAATTATTCTACCGTTCATTCTGTTCACATTTACAAATAAATCTACGGATTCTTAATCATTAACTAAGAATTAAACATTTTACTAACCTCGCTTTCAATGTATAAGTCGGTCATCTGTGTGCCGGATCGATCCGCTTCTTTATATGTACCTTCCGTACCAGAATTGGTCTCATTCATTCATGAAATATGCTCCCACTCGTGGGCATCCTTCCACTAGCTTCAATATTGTCATTTCACTAAGAATTTCATCATATTTATCTATAAATAAATAGTTATCACATAACCTTTCATAATTGTGTCCAACAGGGTGTTTGTTCGCCTATTGTCTCTTTCAAAATTTTCTTACGTGCATGCTAAACATATCATACATTCCATTTCTTTTTATTGGTTATCTCGCCAACTTTCGCAGTTTGACCTTTCAGTGTCAGATTAACACCCCCTTACCTATTGTGGTCGCATCGAGGTACACGTTCGTACCTTATACTTGCATAATTGCAAGGACTTCATTTATTTCGTTTGACCTTTCGGAAGTGTAATTGTAAATACATTCTCACATATAGGTATCAGTTATCCTATTCTGACACACCATTCTCTAGTCGAGCCCTATGCTCCTATTAAAAATATAATTTTTTTTATACCTACCTGGCGCGGGTCAGAACCCTTGACTCGTTATTCATACTTTGCGACGGTTAATACTTTCCAAACTGTGACAATGCATGCCCATACATTATGCTCACCTATAAGTAATAAACTTGACAAATCGAACATTAAATACCGGGTTCAAATGGCGATCGCCATTTGACCCGTATGACTCATTTGAGTCTCGTTTTTAGTTTCTATTCTTATTCGTTTAATCCGTCTTCATTTACGGATTCGAACTTTTAATTCATTACCTTTCATTCTTACTGGTTTGACCCGTGCTTGCTTGTGGATTCAACCTTTCATTCCTTACATGGTCGAATCCATTTCTCAGATTCAAACATTTTCCTCTGTACCTTCTTTTTTTCTGCCGTATCATTTACCATGTCATTTCTTACGAAACGTTTTCATATTAATCTTCTACATTCAACTTCGAGTGTTGGGTCCTATCACTTAATTCCATGTCCTATTTCATGTGGCGCGTCTCGACGCGACACTTTACATCTTATTTCTAGTGGTATTCCCACCCTTCTTTCTTAAGTTTGTCTTACATTCAATCGTAGGCTTATACTTTTCGTTCTTATCCTTCTTTCTTTCTTATATTGATCCGTTCCTTTAAGAATCGTTAAACCCTTTTTTTGCTAGCTTGACCGGACATAAGTGAGGTGATTCCCATGTTTTTCTCGAGCTTCGGTCAATACATGACCATCCCTTAATATACCATTTCCATTTGTTTGTTCACCGTATTAAGTGTTAATTCACCTACGCTCTCTAACATGCCTTTTACTAATGAGTATCCTACTTTACACGTTGTATTTCTTACGTAATACTTCCAGCATTTGTAAGTAATTATTATTCACTGACTTCTACAATATAACCTTTTAAGGTCGACCACCACCCAGTACTTTTGTATATAAGTATTGTAGTACGGGTTGTTCTTACTTTCAATTCGAACACACTTACAAAACACCTTTAGCTAACATCTGAGCTATTATCCTCTCCATAACTTTCATTAACATTACCAAGTTCTCATTTATTTATACGTTCCACTTAATTTCAATTATTCAAACACACATACATCTTTATGTAAATACATTCGAAGTGATTGCAAATTCACCTTCCCTTAGCGTCCATGTTCATGCTTACTTTATTACTTCCTCTTAACCCTTTTTGCCATCCATACTCAAGTAAATTGACAGGATTCCCATCCTTACATATCAGTACTTTCGTAATATCATTAGTTTATGTGAGCATATATACGACTGTTCACTTTCTTTCTATTCATACGCTAATCGACTTTCGTTAGTAGAATTTCGTATAAGTGAGACGTTCATTAATAGTTATCTCATTTCAAATCCATACAACTAAACTATCATCCATCATAACACGTAATTCATCTAGTACGTAACACATTAACTTTTTACTTAAATAATTGTGTCTAATGGCCATCTCATGATATTCCTATACTGTTGACCTAAAGAAAGTCAACTGTCTCGGTTACACACTTCAAACCTTTGGACATGTATTCATCTAAATATGGTAGGCCATAATAATAATATCCTGCGTATCTCATACTCGTATTGTACGGCATGTACGATTTACGTGATCCTCTAAACAATACACATATACATTCACATACACGTATTTTCACATGCTAATGCTCCATGATTCTACAATTAGCAAATTTCATTCGAAACAACTATATAACATAATTTCAACATATCATTTACTAATTAGCTCGTACAATTCACATTTAGCACATATTCGCCTCTTAATCATACTAAAGCAAATCATTAAATACACATAAGCATCACACCATTCATGTACAAGGTACAAGCCTCTAATGCATAATTCTATCAAAGCATACATTCATCCGAATTCTCATACGAATTCCAACTCCACTTTATACATTAGTCATTCATTTCGTGCCATTCCATACGTTACATTCGACTTTTATAAATTTTACTTTATCGCCGACGATCTACATAACTTTACATAACTTATTATATCTTCTTATAACTTGACAGGAACATAAAACGGGCATTTCTGAGAAGTATGGGAGCTTAAATCATAATTCACAAGCTTCAATACATCCTAGTTCATTAGTCCATAATTACTTCGTTCGCATTCTTATATTTTAAACTTTACTCGCTTTTTCAGCTTTCATCATTCTTTTGTGTCAGTCGACACATTACTTTCAAATTTTCATAATTCCGTCTATCTTATCCACTAATCGTGGTAACATATATCGTACTAGGCCTTATATAGATCTTACACAAACATTCATTAAGCTTTTAAACAATTTAGAAACTCAAAATATGAAAACAAAACAAAACCAAATAAAAGTTTCAGCAGATTTGATTTCCGCTGGCCGTCGGCGACGGCTTTACACCCCGTCGGCGACGGGCTTTGTAAACGTGCGTCGCCCACAAAAGTCCGTAGACAGGAAAATAGGCCGTCGGCAAGAATGGGGAGTCGGCGACGGCATCACAGCCCGTCGGCGACGGCATCACAGCCCGTCGGCGACGGCCCCTCCTTTGTAAAAACGCTGTTGAATTTTTTTTTTTTTTTTTTACTGTTCCAACCATTTTCCAGATCCGTTTTCAGCTACACGGGTCCAGGGACTTCTCATTATACCCGTTTTATCACTTCTTAGCATACTTAATCTCAAAACTTATACCGTATCACACTATGCATACTCATATTAAACAATTATTTAAAAATTTTACCTCATTGGCGATCTCGGAGCGAGCACACTTTTGCACGAGCCATCGGTTTGAGTTCAAGCACTATTACTCTTGCTCGAATCCCTCAAACCTAGGCTCTGATACCAACTTGTAAGGACCGCTTTTTCGTCTTTATAAAATAACTTACAAGAGTGATTTAAAGACTTCAAACTAACAACTTTAATACATAATTTTACAAAAATTTGGGCATGACCCGTTCGTAAAACGAGTATACCCCTGTTTTAACCATAAACAAGACAATACCATTCTACAAGATACTACTAAAACCAAAACATCAAATACTAAAAGGTGTGTCTACCAACAAATTTTACAAAAAAGCATTTTGACCCAAAACATTAACATAAACTAGCGGAAGCGCTTGGTAAGACATATTTTGATCACGTGCTCGCTCCAATTCGCCAAGTCGCCTAAGTCGAGGATTTACCTACATTTAACAACAAACTCTAGAAAGTTAGTCATAATACTTGTTTCACTTACAACACCAACCTTTTTAATTGCATTCCTTTATCTACTTTCATTACTCTTACGCATCCGATTACCCCATTAAATGGGTATGGCATATACTCTCATAATGAGATTCAAGCATATCTCTTACGACCCGGTAACATCGGGTTAATAGCTTACAACATAAATCTTTCGTTCTATCCGTATAACGGATTGAACTTCTTACATTCTTTATTGCATTCATGACCACCCGTTCTAAACGGATGGTACCATATTCTTACTCGACATGGTTCGACTCGAACCGGTCGACTTGCATAACTTAATGTAATCTTCGTTAACATAACCAAATCCGCAAGGGATTTGTTATCTACTTACTAATCACCATAATCATTGTAACAAGGGTTGTTTTTCACAATATAAACAAAATTTAAATAAGGCTTTGTATGCAACGGAACATACCTCGATCTTGTACACCTCCCGCTTTGCTAGTGTTCGAGCTTTCTTCCTTCACGCCTACATTACATCATTCGTTTACTTAGTTAAATCAAGTCATTCCATCATTTTCTTCTCATACTACATATATAACCCTCTCTTAAGCATTTTATCAAACACTTGGTGGGCATTGTATTTGCAAGCATAATGTACAAGTATTCATAGCATGGATTTTACTTGATTAACTTTCTAGTTTGACAAGAATTGGTTAAATTCCTATCTTTCCTTCATCTTATGATAATTTGTCTAATTTCTTTATCACATACAAGACCATGCATTTATTCACAATTATAAGCATATTATAGACATCATCATGTTCATCTAAAATCTTACAACAAGTGGGTTTAAACCCTAACCCACTCAAACAATTGAAATCAAATGAAATTCTCAGTCTAATATGAATTCCTAACTTACAATTGCACAAGGTTTCCACCTAATTTCATGTTTGGGTTAAAACCCACTTTCCACTATTCATTAAAAACAGAATTTTCGAATTGCCTTTTGATGAACAAGCTTAGATGGTTGAAATTTCGAGTTCATGCACTGATTTGGGCTCTTATTATCTTCCTAATCTTGAGATTTCTGAAAGTTAGGGTTTTCCCCCTTTGGTCTTGCTTCTGGTCGACTACAACACACATCAGTGTGTTTATTTTTGTGATTTCTCTAATTTAGTGAAACTTATATCACATTTAACAAGTTCAGCCCCTATAGTTACAAGTGTTGATATTTCTCACATTAACTTTCATTCTTTTTAAATTAACACCTCATTTTCTTAACTTTTGAAAGAGTGTTTAAATTAGGTTTCCCCCAATAAACTAACTACCATGTTGCCATATTTCATTAACTAAGTTAAATTCTTTATTTATTTGAACTTATCATAATACTAAACATTTTTTTTTTTGGGTGTTACAACTTATGCCTAGTTAACGTTTTTGGGGTGTTACAACGCAGCACCATCGAGTGTTCCAGTAGCATATTTCACCCTACGATCTTCAGGGCATTCACACATCTCAAAAACAGACTCATTCTTCTCGAACTAGTGAAGAAGACCTACAGCTCCTTCTGTGCCGCTGAAAGTACTAGGTCGGCAATCCATGAACGTTTTGAACGTACATACGGGAGGCTAAGCATGTTGACCTCCTGCAGGGACAGCTGCGAGTGCCTCAGCCACTCGTTCGTTGATCAGAGCCGCCAGCTGGGCTTGAGTTAGGTTCAGTCATCCAGTCATGATCTTCATATCAAAGGAAACATGAGTGAGCAAGGTGTCGCGAAAGTGCGATGACAGAAGAGAGTAAGCACACATGTGTTTCAACAATAGTTGCTACATTTATCTAAGCATACCATGAACAATGTACTATGTAACTAACAGGTAGGTAATATAATCATAAACCATATCACCTAGAATGTTGAGTCTTGCACGTGGAGCGAAGCGTCATTGTGGATCGTTGAGCACTGTACAGGTTATAGTCTGGTTTTGTCAAAAAGCTTTTCCCTTTTTAAAACCAAGTAGTAAATAAAACCAACCACAATACAATTGGTGACCAAAAGAAAGTAACTAACTTTAAGTTAACAGCGGAAGCATAAGACGTAGAACCAAAACGTAAGTTCAATATGTACATAAAGTTCAAATGTTAAGCACGGAACATAACAGTCCATATCCCACAACGACCTCCTCCTCGTGCAAGCTCCATAAGCATCTAGCGACCTGTAAAGCATGTGACAACGAGTCAACAATAAAGTTGAGCGAGTTCACAGTTGGGTGTTTGTTTTAAGTTGTTTTCGAAACGTGGTTTGTCTTTAGCTGGCTTACTTGCCGTGGGGGTTACCCCATAGTTGAAAATATGATTAACCAATTCCTTCTTTCCCAAACCATGACCCGTGGGGGCTTCCCCATGTGAACCACTAGACCGTTACCATATCGACAACTGACGAACAATAGTTGTGCCCTACGTCAATGTTCTATCATCATTGACAGTTTGCCATAGTCCATTAGTACACGCCCGTCCGAACGGCACGATGTGAGGTTTGTTAAACCTAATAGCGCTATTAACTAATGACCCACTCGCCATTGGCCTCGGCGATTAAGTCGATATAAAATGAGGGACTTAATGATAGAGTTTTGTCTACTAAGTTTTAAGGTTGTTGTCCTACCCAAGGAGGACGAACGTACGTATTCTACCTATGTAGGATGGCGGTACATATCCTACCTAAGGAGGATGTGTAGGTTCCGTTTTAGTTCTTTAACCCATTCCCAACCACCTGGAATCCCATGCCTTTGAAAGTCTGTGAACTCACCTTTGGTTGCTCGGTTTGACTCTCAAAAATAGCTAACAGTCAAGGAATAATTTATTACCAATATTTTATAAAAATTCATTTACCGGACTGCAATCAGATTCATCACTTTCTGACTGCAGTCCACGGAATAATTTATTTAAAATTCATCGTAAGTCCGATTTATGAAATTCCACTTGGAGAATTACTATGACATCAGTGTCCGTCTGCAGTACAAATTTCGTGACCTAATTCTACACAGATTTCAAGTCATGATGAAAAACATAACACATATTTTCTGCAGTAAAAACGCAGCTTTTGCTGCTGTGGGAAACGACCCCTTTAAAAAAGAGCAAACGAAGTCCAAAAATTATGATTCCAGTGCCATTAGAACCATATTTCGAAATAACACGTTAGAGACTCGAGAAAATCAAGTTTTCGTTAAGTTATGATCTGGTTACAGCCAACTGAAGTTGGCTGTAAACACCAACCAGCTTCCTGTTTTCAGTTAACATGTTTAGCGAACAACAACGACTCTCATACGCACTTACAGCAGGTTATAAGTCATTCATATCGTGTAACCCTAATCAGCACATAATCATCATATTACATCTTTATGTAAACCTTATGTAATGCTTTATGTTCATGTTTTTAGTTCTTTGTTCCTTAGTGTTCTTGATATACTTAACATACTACAACTTTTAACTACTAAAAATGGAAGTAAACAAGAGTAAATCAGGAACTTACTACTAGCTTAAAGCTAGGGAAGATCTCTAGTGAAAAAGATAGTGAAAATGGATGATGAAAGCAAGTAATGAAGCTCCTTGATGATCTACAACTTCAAGCTTCTTTAATCCTTCTTCTAGCACTTGAATGCAACTTAAAAATGGAAGAACATGGTGGTGATATGGTGGTGATGGTGGCGGTTATGGTGAGGTCGAGAGGAGGAGAGAGGAGAGTGAGAAGATGGTGTTGATTTTGTGAAGATATGAAATTGATATGAATGATCTCCTTGCCATACTTATAATCCTTTTCCTAATATTTTGTTCATTTCAACAAGCAACAATCTATTAAAATATAAAACTAAATCTTGAAGTATGGTGGGGATTTTTGTGGGTCCTTTGTGACCGTAAGAGGGCATGGGGGGGGGTTAGATGTAACATTTTGATGATAGATAGTTAGTTAGTGATTCAATTTCAAGTATATGGTTACATATGTTAGTTAGTAGATATTTTCGTGGGTGTTATGGTGTACGGGGATCATAACTAGCCAATAAATAATTAAGCAATGTTTCTGGCGAAATTTTGGTGTTCCGGGTAATGTCCGGTTGTTCGGTTAGATACCGGTTCGTTAAAGTGCTAAGTTGTTCCGTATAGTGTCCTATATATATCTTTTTGTAACATTTTTAATTCCTAACACTTAGGAAAATATTCAGGACCATTTAGTCAAGTTTCTGCACAATCATTAAGCACAATATAATATTACTGTGAACTCGCTCAACTTTATTGTTGACTCGTTGTCACATGCCTTACAGGTCGCTAGATGCTTATGGAGCTTGCACGAGGAGGAGGTCGTTGTGGGATATGGACTGTTATGTTCTGTGCTTAACATTTGAACTTTATGTACTTATTGAACTTACGTTTTGGTTCTACGTCTTATGCTTCCACTGTTAACTTAAAGTTGGTTACTTTCTTTTGGTCACCAATTGTATTGTGGTTGGTTTTATTTACTTAATTACATTGTTCAATATGATTGGTGGCTCGATCCTGGTCATGTCATGCCTCCAAGCGGTGATACTCCGCATGGTGGATTTTGGGGGTGTGACAGTATGTCACGAGAAGGTCATTCGCATTCCGATGGCGAATGGAGAGACAATCGTAGTGCATGGAGAAAAGCATGATACGCCTCTAAGGATCATCAGTTGTTTGTAGGCTCGAAAGTGTTTGCAGAAAGGATGTGTCGCCTTCTTGGCACACGTCATGGACAAGGAAGCTGCTGAGCCGAAGTTGGAAGATATCCCACTTGTTAGGGAATATCCTGAAGTCTTCCCCGAAGACTTGCCAGGATTTCCGCCGCAACGATAAGTCGAATTCCATATTGACTTAGTTCTAGGCGTCGCGCCTATAGCTAAGGCACCTTACCGACTAGCGCCCTCAGAGATGCAAGAGCTATCAACACACCTTCAAGAACTTTTAGACAAGGGATTTATCAGACCAAGCTTCTCGCCTTGGGGAGCTCCAGTTTTGTTCGTTAAGAAGAAAGATGGAAGTTTCCGCATGTGTATCGACTACCGGGAGCTAAACAAGTTGACCATTAAGAATCGGTATCCTTTGCCAAGGATTGATGACCTGTTAGATCAACTACAAGGTTCGAGTTTTTACTCCAAGATCGATATTCGATCAGGTTATCACTAGTTGAGAATACAAGAAGAAAGCATACCAAAGACTGCCTTTAGGACTCGATATGGACATTACGAGTTCCTGGTTATGCCATTTGGTTTGACGAACGCGCCAGCAGTATTCATGGATTTGATGAATAGAGTTTGCAAGTCGTACCTCTATAAGTTTGTGATCGTGTTTATTGACAATATTTTAATCTACTCGAAGACGAAGGAAGAATATGAGCAACACCTAAGAGCTATCTTAGAGCTGCTCAAGGAAGAGAAATTGTACGCGAAGTTCTCAAAGTGCGAGTTCTGGTTGCGCGAGGTTCAGTTCCTTGGTCACGTGGTTAACGGAGATGGAATTCATGTGGATCCCACAAATATCGAGGCGATCAAGAATTGGGAAACTCCGAAGATGCCAACCGAGATCCATCAGTTCCTAGGTTTGGCTGGTTATTATCGCAGATTTATTGAGGATTTCTTGAAAATCGCTCAACCTTTGACCTCCCTCACAGAGAAAGACAAGAAGTATGAATGGGGAGACAAGCAAGAAGAAGCATTTCAGTTGTTGAAAAACAAGCTTTGTGATGCACCCATCTTATCCTTACCCGAAGGCACTGACGACTACGTGGTATATTGTGACGCCTCGCGTCAAGGTTTAGGCTGCGTGCTGATGCAGCGACAGAAGGTTATAGCCTATGCTTCGCGCCAGTTGAAGGTTCACGAGAAAAATTACACCACGCATGATTTGGAATTAGGGGCAGTGGTGTTTGCATTAAAAATCTTGCGACATTACTTGTATGGCACGCGATGCACAATCTTTACTGATCACAAGAGCTTACAGCATATATTCGATCAGAAAGAGCTTAACACGAGACAGAGACGATGGGTAGAGTTGTTAAATGATTATGATTGTGAAATCAAGTATCACCCAGGGAAGGCGAATGTGGTCGCCGATGCCCTGAGTCGGAAAGAAAGAATCAAGCCCATAAGGGTTAGGGCTTTGGAAATGATTATCAAACGGACCTCTCGTTGCGCATTCATGCCGTGCAGAAAGAAGCTCTTAAGGAAAAGAATTTTGAGGATGAGTATCTCCGTGGGATGGAGAAACAGTTGGTACCAAACGAGGAAGGAACGTTGTGCTTCATGAAACGAATTTGGGTTCCTCTCTTTGGTGGTCTGAGAGAAGTAATTTTTTATGAAGCTCACAAGTCACGGTACTCGATCCATCCAGGATCGGATAAAATGTACCAAGATTTGAAGGAATTCTATTGGTGGCCGAGATTGAAAGGTGATGTTGCAACGTATGTTGGCAAATGTTTGACTTGCGCCAAAGTAAAGGCCGAATATCAGAAGCCTTCAGGTCTTCTGCAACAACCTGAAATACCCATGTGGAAATGGGAGCAGATTTCAATGGACTTTATAGCGAAGTTACCAAGGACACCCAGAGGTCACGATACAATTTTGGTAATCGTAGACCGTCTGACGAAATCTGCACACTTTTTACCAATCAGAGAGAAAGATAACACTAGCAAGCTTGCTGAGCTATACCTGAGAGAGATTGTTGCACGACATGGAGTGCTTCTCTCGATTATCTCTGATAGAGACGGAAGGATTGTGTCAAGGATTTGGCAATTCTTCCAAGAAGCCTTTGGTTCTCAGTTGAATCTGAGTACTTCATTCCATCCACAGACTGATGGCCAGAGTGAACGAACGATTCAAACGTTGGAAGATATGTTACAAGCTTGCGTGATGGATTTGGGTGGTAGTTGGGACACTCACTTACCCTTGGTAGAATTCTCGTACAACAACAGCTACCATGCGAGTATCCAAGTTGCACCATTTGAAGCTCTCTATGGACGCAAGTGTCGATCACCGTTGTGCTGGGCAGACGCGGGTGATAGACAGCTTGTTGGTCCTGAATTGGTTCAAGAGACTACTGATAAGATTATGCAGATCCGAGAATGCATCAAGGTGGCTCGTGATCGACAAAAGAGTTATGCGGATCGAAGAAGGAAACCGTTGGAGTTTGAGGTAGGAGATATGGTTTTGTTAAAGGTCTCACCCTAGAAGGGTGGAGCATGCTTTGGGAAGCGTGGGAAGTTGAACCCGCGATACATTGGACCATTTAAAATCCGGGAAAGGATTGGTCTTGTAGCTTACAAGTTGGATTTACCCGCAGAACTAAATGGCGTTCATGATACATTTCATGTATCTAATCTGAAAAAGAGTCCAACTCAAGAAACAGTTGTCATTCCTGCCGACGAAGTTCACATTGACGACACACTCCACTTTACTGAAGAACCTGTTGAGATTACTGATTGGAAAGTTAACAAGACACGCAGAAGTAGTGTTAAACTCGTCAAGGTTCGTTAGAGCACGCGACATGGCCCAGAGTTTACTTGGGAGCGTGAGGATCGCATGAAAGCAAAATACCCACATTTGTTCCCCAAGACCCCTGCAGCTAGTAGCAGAACTAAAATTTCAAGATGAAATTTTCTTAACAGGGGGAGAATGTGACAACCGTAAAAAATACAGGTATCCGTACAATCAATTAATACTGATTAGTGCTTAATGACTGTACTGAATTATAATTAATGACTTAAACTGCTTTCTGATTACTGCAACATACTTACCTGTGCATCACATACTACATAATGTCACCTCATTATCACATGCAAACTTATTTGACATACATGATGCACAAAGCACAGTTAACGGATAAAACAGGAAGTATGCTGACGAGGTTCAGTGCGTAGACAGACAATGTTTTGAGACCCAGTATGAGTCAGAAACCAAGTTCTACACTAGTATGGTGTGTAGGGAAGTAAGGACCATAAAACTGCTTCACTATGTGATAGTTTAAGTGCCGGAAAGCATAAAGTGCAGAATTCTGCATATTTCAGCAAAATTCAGCAATTTAACAAGCTAGTAACATGCAAAAATATGACTAAATGGTACTGAATGCTTTCCTATGTGTCGGGAATTAAAAGCATCACAAAAGGGTACTTAAAGATCACTAAACGGAATAGTTTGACACTGTAATGAACCGGTACCTAACCGAACAACCGAACACTACCCGAAACACCAAAATTATACTAGAGACATTGTTTTAATATTTCTGAGCTATTTATGACCCCCGAACACCTTAACACGCTATATAACATATCATACACATAAACACTAATCTATGCACTTGAAATCTAACTTAATTATCTAACTTATGATTTAAACTTACACAAGACCCCCCCCCCCCCCTTCACATTTACGGTCACCAAGGGAGTGTCCCCACCCCAAATCTTCTCTTGATCTCCTAGATTTCAAATGATCTTGCTTAGCTTTGATAAGATCATGTAGTGTACTTATCCAACATAAAACCCAATGGATAAAAGCTCTAATGTAGTTATAAGAGGAACATGATGGATCATTATCTTCCACACTTAACACCTTCATCTCTCTCCCTCTCTTCCTCTCCCTCTCGGCCGAGAACTAGCACCACCACCATCATCACTTCCATTTCAAGTTCATCCATTTTCAAGTGTACACAAGGTGTAAGGAGCCATATTAGAAGGCTTGGTGGTCTTGGATCTTGAAGGACCTCCATCAATTGCTTTTATCCATCACTTTTGTCATCACCATCTCTTGTGTTCTTCCCTAGCCTTGTGCTTGTTGTAAGACTCTCATGATCCTTATTTACTTCATATGTTGTTGGTTAAATGATGATGAACATTGATAAACTTGATGAACACTAAAAGACATAAACATGAATCATGAACATAAGCTTGATATATGATGAAACTATGTTGTTTAGTGTATGAATGATACTTGCTTGTTATTTACTTGAGGTTATGATGTTGATCCTCATAAGGAGCTTGCTAGATTGTGATTAAACACATGATCTAGCAAGAGAGAGGATGATTATGTGATAAAACAAGATGATCATCCTCATGTGTTAAGCATGAACTTGAAAAATAAAGTGATTTCTTGGAAAATAATAAACAAAGTGAGTTGATAATCTAATAGATCTAAGATTTATGAACGGTTTTCCAAAAGAACCAAGTTCAAAATGTGATTTCTAGAAGATCATGGTTCTAACTTAAACACACACTATTTTTAGTGATAACACAAGTGTAGAAACACTTGAGAAACAAGAGGATTTCACAAAGAAACGTTTTTGTAAAATATGTTTACAAGTTGTAAACACCCAAACCTTCAAAAATGAGATTTTTAAAGAAGTATACACACTTTAAAGGGTAACTAAACCTACTAAAAACACTACCAAGTTACTACAAGTTTTTGTGAAATATCAAGTTCATGTTGTTATGTAAATCGTATAGTTCTTGCACTTGGTAAGTGTAAGTTGTTTAGGATTTGATTGTTGATTGTTTGTGATGATTTTTGAAAAGAAAATGATATGCTTTAATAGCATGGACACCTCCATTTTTAGGGGAAACTATGGCAAAATTTTCTAAAAATACAAACACTTAGAAAAAATATTTTCTAAACAAGTATTTACAAGTGAGTTTTAACCATGGTTTTCAATATAAACTTTGCCATAGATTTTGTTACAAAAATACAAGTATCGGAGGTTGGTTTTTATATATAAAAATGGGTAAATATGTATTTAGAATATATATTTACATTAAAGACACTTGTGTGAATATTTGTATACTTGGTGAAATAGTTATATTATTTTAGGGTAAAATAATATAACTTAACAAAATACCATGAAATTTACAATCCAAAATAATACCAAGAACATCAAGGAATAAATATATAAGTTACACACATACTATTGTGGAAACGAACGATAGAACGTAACTTACAAAATATTTCGGAAAATACCGTTACAAATATATTTTGGTAAATATTATTTTGGATACAAGAAATGAAAATATGATTTTTGTAAATATTACAAAGTTGTATCATATTTTTGACAAGGAGAAAATATATTATTTTTGGAAGTAAAAATATATTTTCTTAGTATATTTAGAATATATATGATTTTTGGAAAAAATATATATATTCTTGAAATACACTATTTTTGGACAAAATGAGTTAAATATATTTTCTAAAGTGGGACTTGAAAATATATTAATTTGGAACTACAAATACAATAATACGAAAATACATGTATGAAATACCCCCATCCTTGGGAAGGAAATACTTGAGAAGTATTGTTACAAAAATATTGTTTAACAATTATTCCAAAACTTAAATATAATTCAAGTTAAAATAATTATTATTTTAACAAGTAATTATAACTTGGAATAATATTGGGAACATAAGAAACGTAACTCAAAAACGTAAATACTAAGCAAAGGCACGGCCCGTTCGTCTAATAGACATAGTACATTGTAGGGAGTCGTGTTTGCTGAAGAGATTTGGGTTACGATTCTGAAGACGCAATACAGTGAGTTCATGTCACCCTTTTCTTTTAACTGTTTTCAGTTTTATACTTCGGGGGTGAAATACATGTTACAACTATTACGAACGTTTTATACATGGTATGATTAGCTTAAGGAGGGTTACTTCTTGATCATGTGAACGGTGGGTATAACACATAAGGCCATTAATCCTCATCGTAGGACCGAGGGACATGAGTGATAGATCTATTTGGGTGTAGCGAGCCCACACCCATGGGGACCAGGGTGGCCCATAGGGTGACTATGTCTTCCAGCCAGAGGCCCGGTACAAATTTGCTAGGTTTGAGTTTTCCTGCACCATTTCACACATATCAATGGCCTTGCAAACCATTGGTGATCTGTTTTCCATATTGCTACATACCAGGGACATACATACATAAAGACATACTTTAAAGGTTTATTTATACACATACACATGAACTCGCTCAACTTTTGTTGATGTTTTTAAACTACATGTATTTCAGGGAACTAAGTGGATCTGGCAGGTGTTTGCATGTTTTCAAGCTGCGTTTAAATACAAGATGTCATCCGAGGTCATAGGGTTTAGGAGATGTATCTTACTCCTGGACGAGATACATGGTCCTAAGCTCGGGTTGGTGTAAGTTATGTTGACGAGTCTTCGTGAACTCAATAAAACATATTATGGTTTGTAACTTAAATTTGGTGTTGATGTTTCAAATAAGTATGATGTGGTATTTTCAAACTTAAATTTCTGGATGAATATCTTTTGGTTTTTATCATATAGCATTGTTATGATTGAATGCTATGGTATTAAGAAGTCACACCAATAACCACGCTTCCGCAAAAGTCAGAGTGTGACATTTTAGTCCCTGAGTGTTGGGATTGAACCCTACCAGAGGAACAGATAATGTAAAGCCAAAACCAGGTCACAACAGTGGATTCATAATAAACAGCAGTTTACATTAAGCTTTCCCCTTGAAAGTGATTTATAACAACTGATGGTCTTTATCCGCTGTTCAGATACAACTACTGCTGGTCTTTCAACTGCTGATCAAAACCCTGAAGTATCCAACACTGCTGGTCCTATCTACTGATGATAAAGCACTGCTCAGTCAAAGACTGATCAACCTTGAGTAAAGCACTGACATAAAGGGAGAGCAGCTGTTTAGTGAATTGTTTGTTTTATGTATAGTCAGTGGTTAGGTTAGCAGTGTTTGTGTAAGGACAGTGGATACAGGTTGTTAGACGTCGCTTTCATGGTGACGTCAGCTGAGATACCTCAGTGGTTTGGTTTGCCTATAAATGTAGCAGTACCCTGTACTGTTACATTTGATTGACTGAGCGAGTTTTCCTCCTCATGTCCAATCCTTTCATCTTGTGTGCAACCAACTTTGGGGCATCAGGCTGAGGGGGAGTTTAGTTTGTAAGCATATCTGTAATCTTTTGCTTTGATTTGTAAATCCTTTGACTCTATGAGAAGCAATTGTTTATCAAACTATTTTCTCCTTTGATTGTGTTTACAAAGTTTGTTATTCATTTCCGCTGCACTTAAAACTGTTCATATCTATTTGATTTGTTCAAATCTCACAAACAAACACAATCATGAAAGCCTTCAGATCCTAACAATTGGTATCAGAGCGCGGACAGTCAAATTCGATCTAACAATCAATTTGACATAACAGTTCAGCTCAAAAATTTATTAATACTAAGGTTGGTTGTATTTAGTTGAAATACAGAGTAACGAGTAATTAGTTCAAAACTGTTATTCAAAAACTCTGTAAAACAACCAAGATGTCATAAGACACACAAATTTCTCACAGCAAGTGATGTCATACACAAGTTCACTCATAGTTTTCAGATCTGAAAACATGTCTGGTAACTATGGTATAGTCATTTCTTTTCAAAATTGATTTCGACTGTTGTTATGAAATTTGTGTTGGTTTCATCACAATTGGTGCTAAAGTATGAACCTCAGATTAATGAAAACCTATGTTCATAAAAACATTAGTGTTTTTGCTAACATAAAAAGAGGGAAATCAAAACTTTAGTGATTTGAATCTTATGTATTGAAAAACAGGTTGAGTGTCCTCTAAAAGGACCAAAATCAATTGTGTTAAGAATACAGTAAGAAAATCAGCAGTCAAAATATCCAGATCATGAGTAATGTGAAAGTTGGCATAAGCATGTGCAAAAATGACCAAATCTCTCAAAACATTGCTGAAAATGATTTTGGATTGAGTATTTTTTCTTTGAAAACCTTCCAGTAAAAGTTTCAATACTTTTCTATGGAAAGGGTAAAAAGGGAAAGAAGAAAAATTACAAAAACTCAAAAGTGTGTTTATCTCAAAACTTTTGAAATCAAAAGAAAAGAGTATAAACATAAAACACTTAAGAGTCCAAAATTAGGTGAATAATGGTCATCAAGCAACTATGTGCATTCATTGATTCAGGGAAATTCAGGACAAAATCATTTCCTTCATCTGAGCAGCAGATGTACAAACAGCTGGTAAAGCTCACCCACTGATCCACCAGCAGTTGCTGATAGAAGTCCATCAAAAATGGATAGAAATAACTTGACTGCTACCTCAACAATTGCTTGATCAAAGTAGCCCTTCACCTCTATTTCCAAGTCCACAACCACTGTTGATAAAAATCTACTAACAGTGGATAAAAATCAACACTGGTTATCACCAATTCCTTTTATTCCTCCACTTTCACCTTCAAACAGCTGTTGGATCATTAAAGTCACCAACAGTTGTTAAGCCTCACCTTTTAAACTTCAATCCTTTTTAATCACATCCATTTTACCATACACTTGACAACATCAATTGGAAGGGATTCTTATAAAAAGTTTATCCCAAAACCTTTGTCTTCTTCTTGACTTTCTACCATTCCATCAACAAGTCATGTGCCTTATAGCACTGAAAAACAGAAAGTTGGGTAGCTGTCATTTAAGAGGAGCTTCAGCAGTTCAGTGACAACAAGTTTGAAAACCTTGTGCCATAGCCAAAGGATGAGAATCTATTTGGCGAAAAGTGGGTCCTCAAAGAACATTGCATATGCTAGGAGCATGATTGACAAGTTTTATCAAACTCAAAACAAGTACAAACATCAAGGTGTTATTGACTGTGCACATGCAGCAGATATTTCCAACCACAGATTGAAGAATATTATGATGCTGCTGCTGTTGCTGAAAAGTCCAAATGTTTTTAACTTCAAAATATGTTATTGAATTTTGGTATAGTTGCTCAAAAGACTGTTTTTATGCAGGGCAGTCAAGTAGCTGAAATATATCATCAAAAAGTTCAATATCTCATTAATTCACCATCATTCATTATCATACATCACTTTGTGAGGGATTGCTATAAAAAGGTTTGATTTCATCTTTAACATGTCCATCCTAAAGATCAGGTGGTAGATGTACAAACTTAAAAATTGGATTCATCTACTGTTAAAAACTTTATCCCTATGATTGGAGTGCTAAACATGGATTAAAGCAAGCTTTCTTGTGTTCCATGTGTAAATAGCATAAAAATGTTTTTAGAAAAATAAAAAATAACCTTAAAAATAGTTTAAAATTGAATTTTTCAATAAATCCTCAAAGTCTGTTCAAAGCACTGATGGCATTAAAACTCTGTTAAATAGTAAAATCTATCCACTGCCAAAGTGTATCCTCTGTTTGTGAAAAACACTGATTTACAACAGAGGTTACACGTGGACAGATGTTATTCAACAGTTGTGTGCATCAGATGCCATCATCACTTTTTCAAATAAATGGCCTTACACCTGAAAACATTTACAAGGCTATCAAAAATTTCCAAAACAAAAGCAGAGGTACCTGAGCAGATTTTAGCAGCTACCACTGCTCCTCAGATATCTGTTGCTGAGCCCACTGCTCAAGGTGATCACAACAGTAACACAACTGCTGTGAAACCCACACCTAAATCCACCAAAAGACCAAAACAAAAGAAAATTCAAAAAACCCCCCAAACCTGCAATAAAGGCAACTCTGGAAGATGAGATCCCATAGCAACTGCCAGTGACAACACAAAAGTCACTAGAAACCATTGCTGCTACTTCCTCACAGTAGATGGTAGAAAGGTCTCAACCCATGCCTCAAACTCCTCCTGCTTCTTCTCAAAAAGAACAGGTTGTAAAAACAGGGACACCAAATTATGATGCTCTAGAATCACTTGATTCCATCATTCACAGTCCACTGCCCGGGGCAAATTCACTTTCAACTCCCATCATCACTTCACAAATACCACTTCAATAATGACCTTGTTGCATGCTTTGGATATAACTCAGACATAAATCAGTTCCTCTCAACCACCTATCACTGAGAGTACACTCCAACAAGTGACTGAGTCTGATGCTTATACCTCTGCTATCCCAGCAACAACTGAGGAGGTTACACCCCTTGAGTTACAAGTAACTCTTGGTGGTAGTTCAAGTGAAGCAGCTACTACAAGTGCTGAACCCACTGGTTTGCACTTGGACAGTAGTTTCATCAATAAGACTTCCTTGAAGGCAATTTCTTCACTGGGAACTCTTGTGTATCCAGTCTTCACTGGTTCACTAAAAAGTGTTTCTCAATATGACGAAAGAAGTCCCCAGTACCAAGACAAAGGGGCAACAGTGGATGATTTTTGGGATACACTTCCTCAAATCAACCACTGTTACAACCACTGTTAGTGGGAAATCAGATGACCCCATTAAGTTGGGTGATGATTTAATGTACCAAGAATTGACGGCTAGAATTGATAAACTGGATACATCTGTTGCAGAAATCAAAGACATGTTGCAACAGTTGTTGAAAGCACAAACGGTACCATCCATTGCTGCACCATCTCCAACAGCTACTCCATCATCTGCTCCTACTCCAGATGAGCTGTGGAATTTATTTCAACCCCTACACTATTTTCGAAAGAGTTGATGATGCCAAAAAGGGGGAGAAAAATGACTCTGAGGAAAATCTCTCAGTAACTTCTGCTGAAACAACTGTCAAAGAAAAGGAAAAGGGAGGTGATGAAACCCTGAAAATTCAAGCAGATGATGAAGATACACAAATGAGGATCGTTCAAAGTCAAGTCAATTCAGCTGGTCTCAAAACCACTGCTGATATTAAAAGGGTAAGGGATGAGAGCAGAGCTTTGGTTGAGAAAAAGTTAGTTCTGCAAAAAAGAAAAAGAAGAGGTTGGTACTTCATTAAAGAAGAGTCCTGTTAGAAAAACAAGGCAATCAACCTCCACAGCTTCTAAAACTAAGCCAGTTACTACTTCAACCACAACTTTTGTTCCCACAAAATCACTTACACCTCCACCATTAACAACATCTGTCACTCAAACAACTGCCACCAATACCACATCAACACACACCACAACCACAACCACTGCCATCCCCACTAAATCAACCACCACAAACACCACCTGCTGCCATCCTTCATCAAAGAAGGAAACAAAGCAGATGGATGCAGAAATATCAAAATAAGAACAAGCTTGAGAAGAATATATCAGGAAGATGGTTCTTCAGACACTTAGAGCAGGACTACAAGAAACAGCAAAATCTCAAGACACTGCTCAAAGTTGTCATCACCAGGCCTCAATCTCACCAAATACTTCTGCAAATAAACATCTCCCAAGAAACCCACCAGGCTTAAAAATACAAAAGTGGGAAACTGACAAACAGACCTGCGTATTGACTTTGCTCAGGTCTGGTGGAGAAGTGGAGAAAATATCAAGGGAACAAGCTCTTGGCCTGAGTCTTGAAGATTTGCAGGATCTCCTTGATCTTCCACTTAGCAGGGATGATGAAGATACAGATGCCCTAGACTTTGAATTACAATTTAAAGGCCAGATAAGGGAACTGTTGATGAGGCAATAAAGATTTCCACAATAATGAAGAGTTTTGGCATTATCTGTTCCAGGGGGAGATTGTTGGGATTGAACCCTACCAGAGGAACAGGTAATGTAAAGCCAAAACCAGGTCACAACAGTGGATTCATAATAAACAACAGTTTACATTAAGCTTTCCCCTTGAAAGTGATTTATAACAACTGATGGTCTTTATCTGTTGTTCAGATACAACTACTGCTGGTCTTTCAACTGCTGATCAAAACCCTGAAGTATCCAACACTGCTGGACCTATCTACTGATGATAAAGCACTGCTCAGTCAAGGACTGATCAACCTTGAGTAAAGCACTGACATAAAGGGAGAGCAGCTGTTTAGTGAATTGTTTGTTTTATGTATAGTCAGTGGTTAGGTTAGCAGTGTTTGTGTAAGGACAGTAGATACAGGTTGTTAGACTGTTAGACGTCGCTTTCATGGTGACGTCAGCTGAGATACCTCAGTGGTTTGGTTTGCCTATAAATGTAGCAGTACCCTGTACTGTTACATTTGATTGACTGAGCGAGTTTTCCTCCTCATGTCCAATCCTTTCATCTTGTGTGCAACCAACTTTGGGGCATCAGGCTGAGGGGGAGTTTAGTTTGTAAGCATATCTGTAATCTTTTGCTTTGATTTGTAAATCCTTTGACTCTATGAGAAGCAATTGTTTATCAAACTATTTTCTCCTTTGATTGTGTTTACAAAGTTTGTTATTCATTTCCGCTGCACTTAAAACTGTTCATATCTATTTGATTTGTTCAAATCTCACAAACAAACACAATCATGAAAGCCTTCAGATCCTAACACTGAGGTTTGTCCAAATTTGTCATTTTAGTCCAAATAGTTTTTTTTCTTCTCTGGGTCCTGACTTTTCCCTTTTGTTGCCATTTTGATCACATTGCCTAACTCCATCCAAAAACCCATTTCGAACCAGGAGTATTTTAGGGATTTTCAATTTAAATCTTTCAAATTGTCATTTTGATCCATTCTTTCAAATTGACTTTTCCCTGGGTGACTGCCCGTTAGTAGGTTGGCTGACAGATGCCTTTTGTGTCGGAGGTGGTCCATAACTGTAAGGTCTAAAAATTCTGAATAAAAACATGAATGACTTAATGGCAAAAGAACCAAACGGGTCAAATAATCAACTTGTAAAGTTTGCATTAACATCATCATAACTAGTCGAGATAATTTACATAAAAAGAGTTTACATCCTAAAAGTCCTTAAACAACTACATAGTTTTAAAACAACAAAAGTTTCGACATCGACAACCTTCCAAGTTAAGTTATTTACAAAGACCCAACTTAACGAAAACCTTCTAACAAAAGTTTAGACCCATTAACTAGCATCATTGCGAAAGCGTGCGATTTGGTGTGTCCGTTCCAAAGTAGCGCCAACTATCAAGACAATTTACCTACATTCAACACAAACGATTAGTCATATAAAAATCATCAATTCTTATGGTTCAAACCTCTAATCAAACAACATGGTACACTTCAAACATTCAATCGGACATAAGTTTCCCAAACTTGACATATGATCCATTCTACTCATTCGATCCATACTCTTAGCATAACTTCAACATACGCTAACTTGACACATAAACAAGGTTTCGACTCTAGGATAGTAACATTTCTTATGATTACACACTACTAAGATATGTAAGCATAAGAACTTACCTTTGTCGGTGTTTGCTTGTTATCTGGAACGACTTGAGCTTTCTTCCTTTATTCATACAATTCAAAATCACATACTTTAATCTCGTGTCATTCTTCTCATTCTGTCCTTATTACATTCAATTTAACAACTACAATCTCCCAATTCTAACCATTTAACATTGTAAATTCACATGATCATTTCATTCGAGCATTTTGACAAACACTTGGTGTGCATACCATTAATTAAGCATAGTGTACAAGTATCATCTGCATAACATGGCCAATTCATGTCAATATCATCAAGAACATTAGATTCACTAGAATTTCACATAACTTTTCTTCTAATTCAGTTCTAACTAAAAATTTATCAGCATGAACAATCATCATACATAATTCTCATACAATTTCACACCAAATTCCACATTACAACTCATACTCATTCTACTCTAAGTGGGTTTTTTACTTCTAGTATCAACTTAGTCAAATTCATACATTCGTCATGTTCTAAATGGTGTTCTTAATCCAATATTATACTGATTTCATACAAATTCATGGATTTCCTTGAAACCCATTTTACCCAAGATCATCAAAACATAAAATTCTTCTTACCTTGTGTTATAGTAGGCTTAGATGATTGGAAAATCAGTAACATGCATGGGTAATAGCTACGATTAGGGCTTCAATTTCCTGAAATAGAATGATAACAAGGGTTTTCCCCTTTCCTTCCTCTGGCTCTGGGCGACACACACAGCAGATGTGTGTGTGTTTATTTTTTTTATTTTTTTGTTCCTTTTATTATTCTATCTTTCTTAGTGTGTCACTTTTGGCCCTTCTCAAGTTTAGTGTTTCTACTTTATTACTAATTCCCTTTTCTTTTCGATTAAATCTCACTTACATACTAACTAAGGTCATAACTAAATATTATCATTCCAATAATATATATTCTTATACTTAGTCTTATTTTTAACGTGAACATATTTATGTTATTACGTGTGTTATAACTTACTTGTAATGCATTATATTAACATAAAGATGTACGAAAATAAAATTTGGGGGTTACAATAACCACCGTATCCAGAAGGTTGACTTCCATACCCTGGTTGACCAGAACCCTTAGGTGGATAGCTCTGGTTTGAACCAGGCTGCTGACCGAAACTAGATTGAGGTGCAGAAGTTGGAGGAGCTTGACTAGCATTATCACCCTGAGCCCCATACCCTTTAGTTTGACCATCGGTTTAACCCGCAGTATTATATGCAGATGTGGGATTACCATAACCATGTTGATAATATCCATCCTGGCTGTAACCTTGACCTTGTTAACCATAACCATAAGTTGATGTATCCGTGGAGCCTGATCCACCAGGTGGTTGGATATGTTAACTTTGTTGCTGACCATAGTAATCATAACCACCGCCACCACCCTGAGCAGTCTGCTGAGCTGACGACTGGTCCCATCCGGCAGCATACCCACCTCCATATGGCTGATGGGGATAAACAGCCAGACTAGGGTATGCACCAGGTTGACCGTAGTAGCCATAGCCACCCTGTTGCTGCATTTGTTGGCAAGGGAATGGATCAAAATGGCAATTTGAAATATTTAAATTGAAAGTCTCCAAAATACCCGTGGTTAAAAATATGGTTTTTCGACGGAGTTAAGCAATGTGATCAAAATGGCAACAAAAGGGAAAAGTCAGGGACCCAGAGGAGAAAAAAAAACTATTTGGACTAAAATGGCAAAGTTGGACAAATCTCAGGGACTAAAATGGCAATTTACTCAAAGAAATAAACAATTTTTCTAATTGAATAACGGTTATATGATCGTTGGAATGGTCAACAATTGCATCAAAACAACAACTCTCAAGCAACTTACCCTACTTGCTTCCGGAACCCGCCAGCCATACCTGCAAGGGTGGCGGCGCCGTTCAAGCGTGGGTTCGAAGCCGGAATGGCTAACCCGTGGAGTGCCCCGGCCCACCTTACTTAGAGAGTTGGTCTTTGGAGTTGGGCCCTTTTTTATATAAAACTTGTTCATTTTGTCCTAATACACACATATCATATATAATTTTTTTTAAATATTGGAGGCCCGTATTTTTTTAAGGACCTAGGTCGTTACCTAGCCTGAAAAGTCCATCTGGCCACCCATGGTCATTATAAACCAAATAAAACAAGCCATTATCTTTAAAAAAAAAAGCAGTAGTATAGATGGGTTGCCAGCCATGCTAAGGAAGCCTCGTCATCAGTGGCGGACTTATAGTGTTAATAGGGGTAGCACAGGCTACCCCTCAACCCCGTCTCCGTAGTATAAAAATACCCCTTAACTCCATTTCCATAGTGTAAAAATACCCCTCAACTCCGTTTCTGTTATATAAAGGATACCCCTGATCCTAAAAAAAATTTAGGATACCCCTAACTTTTTAGGCTAGTTCCGCCACTGCTCGTCATGAACCAGCAATCAACTTATTCAATTAAGCTGGTGTGCATACTAAAGGTATAGCTAAGTGAGTTCTAGTTTAATTAAATCTACTATAAACTTCAACAATTAACAACTATTGAACACATATAAGCAATTAAAGCACAACAAAATATCACATAACTGTATACTATATAATATAGTACTTTATTATATACTATAAAACTTTATCATGAACTTTAAGATGCATGCTATACTATACGTAGTTGATGAACCACTAGCAAGCCACAAAGCACTAACCCATTATCCTTTGGGTCATGGTGTTAACTTTAGACACCAACGTTAACTTTAGACGCAATAAGTCTCTTTTACCCTTTATCATACAATATACATACAATGAACACATTTATTCTTTATCACTTTAGCACTAAAAACCATGTAATTACTTTAGCAAAATTAATCATAATCTATCTTGTTTGTAAACATAGTACTTTACTTTGAAAACTTTAACAAGTGTGCACACCACCCCAAAAGAGTAATGTAAGAGGGGTCTAGAAAACTCATTTGTCGATGTGTTTAAGTATACTAGGAACTGTACCGATGACCCTCCTGAACCCCGAAAAGTTAAGTCCAGTCTGATCAAGGTTCACATGTGAAGCGGTTATTAAGTTATGGACGCATACTATCACTATAAGCACACACTTGGCACTGGCACATACTCTAGTTTGGAGCGCATAATTTGTACACTCAAACGTGAACTTGCCCACGGGTGTTTAATCTTTACAATATGCATACAATGAACACATTTATTCTTTATCACTTTAGCACTAAAACCATGTAATTACTTTAGCAAAATTTATCATAATCTATCTTGTTTGTAAACATAGTACTTTACTTTGAAAACTTTAACAAGTGTGCACACCACCCCAAAACAGTAATGTAAGAGGGGTCTAGAAAACTCATTTGTCGGTGTGTCTAAGTATACTAGGAACTGTACCGATGACCCTCCTGAACCCGGAAAAGTTAAGTCCAGTATGATCAAGGTTCACATGTGAAGCGGTTATTAAATTATGGACGCATACTATCACTATAAGCACACACTTGGCACTGGTGCATACTCTAGTTTGGAGCGCATAATTTGTACACTCAAACGTGAACTTGCCCAAGGGCGTTTACTTTGATAAGAGCGTAAACTTAAAATAACAAGCACATACTTTAACTTTCGGTGTAAACTTAGGGAGTATGCGCTCAACCAATTGAGCTCTAACTTATCAATGAAGTGTCTACTTTACACATGAGTGCATACTATGAAACCAAACGCAAACTATAGGTTAAGCGCATACTTACCGGTTGTGTTCTTTGCAACCCTGAAACCAAATGCAAACTATTGGTCAAGCGCATGCTTATCAATTGTGTTCTTTACATCAATTGTAATTCCATATCTGAAAACGAAACAAGATACCAACTTTATATGTCCATAGAGTCGAAAAACAAATCCAAGGTATTCCCATTCACGTAAAACCGTCCTTTATCCATCTTTTATCCACAAAACCAAACTATCCTTATAAACCTTCAAAACAAGATACAACTCGGTTAAATCTTTAACTTTGATATTAAAAGCTTTCAAAATAAGGTATATATTGGTTAATCCTCACCTTTGCTAAGGTTTAAGGTTTTCCCAACCCTTTTATACCCCACGCAAGTTACCTTTATTGCCCTTAGACTGAGTGTAGTGGGGCGACCTCAAAAGAGGGCGTCTTGCGACACGTGGCGTTTGGGGGGCGACTTGGGGCGTCCTCAAAAAAGGGGGAGTGGTGTTTGGGGCGACTTAGGGCGACCTCCAAAGGGGGAATCCTTGAAACTTTGTGCCAAAGGGGGAATCCTTGAGAGGGAGGAGGCGACGTGCAGAGGACGGGCAGGAGGGGGTCGCCGGAGGGGGACGCCATGGGGGGCGGTGTTGAAGGCGACTTGGGGGCGACTTGGGGTGGGAGTCGCCCCACTACACTCAGTCTTACGGGCTTTCCATCCTTAATTCCCTTTTGGGCCTTACTTTATCTTAATTTAATAAGTCAATCTTTATATAAAACACCCATATTCCATTAAATATTTGGGTAAAGTTCTTGTACAAATAATCTTAACATACTAAACATACAAATTGAAGGAAAACTCAAAAAGACAAGGTGGCATTTTTGTAATTATCAATAACTATCAAAGTTACTCTACAAATATACCTAAAAAAACCTAACCACTCCACCCCACCCCCCAAAAACCTAAAAAAAAACCTACCCCCCACCCCCCAAAAACCTAAAAAAACCTAACCCACCCCCCAAAAACCTAAAAAAACCTAACCCCCCCCCCCCCCACCCAAGCTAAAATGCTAAAAACTAAACCCCCCAAAAAACCTAAAAAAATCTAAAAAAAAAAAAAAAACACACACAAATTATTTTATTTTATTTTTTTAACATTTTTTATTAAAAAATCGCTACTTTTAGTAGCAAAAAAAATATATATATATATATATTTTTTTTTTTTTTTGCTAACGAAATGTAGCGATTTTTTAATAAAAAATGTTAAAAAAAAAAATTTGTGTTTTTTTAGGTATTTTTTGTTGTAACTTTGATAGTTTGTGGTAATTACAAAAATGTCACCTTGTCTTTTTGGGTTTTCCTTCAATTTGTATGTTTAGTATGTTAAGATTATTTGTATTTGATCTTTTGCCTAAATATTTTGGGTGTTAGATACGAGTCATATTTATTCTTTCGGGGCTACATTCCTCTAGCCTAATCACATTAGTCCGATCATGTAAACTATACGCGTCGTATAGCCATATACATGCCATAAGTTCTTATGTTCTTTGGTGAGAAGGGTTGTATAGGTGCAATACGAACACTTTTCGAAGAACTATACGGGTGGTATAGTTGATTTTTTATGGGTTCTATGTACAATTTATTTCATGTTAACTATTTAAATTATACGTAGAAATAATTACTAGATGAACTACCTAATTAGGGGGGTTTTTTTTTTTTTTTGTAGTATGGCAAAGAAAAGTAGCTAAAACTATCATATTAAATTAACAATTAGATAAGAAGATATATTAGTGGTCAAGGCGACTTGCAAAATATTAGTTTATTAAAAAAATAGTTTATACTATGTGTAGTACTTAAAATTAAATTAAATGAGGGCATTTTCTAGTGATCATATTGATTAATAGAAAAGGTACAGAAATTAAAATCATTTGGCTTTTGATCTGTGCAACGGAAAAAGAAAGAACAAGAAATGTTTTGAAGTCTTGGTGGTAGACTGGTAAGACGGTTTGCTAATTGGAAGAAAAAAACTTAAAAAAAAAATATTGAGTTAAATGTCATTTTAGTCTATGTGGTTTTTAACCATTGGGTGTCAGCCCAGTGGCCACCGCCTCCTATACAAACTGTGGGGACGCAGGTTCGATCCTCATATCAACCTGTTGTCAACTCGGGTGGGAGACTCACCGCCAGGCGGCGTTGCGGGTCACTAGCCTGGGGAGGGAGAACCCTCCCGCGGTTAATGGTACCGTGCACCTACCATTTTTTTTAGTCTATGTGGTTTGGGTAATTTTATCAGTTTAGTCTAAAAGTTTGAAATGTTGTCATTTTAGTTCAACTAGTTTTTGTCCACTGGATTAACTCCATCCCTTTATTTTGTTAACTAGAAGAACATATCGGTCATTTTAAATGTAATTATGTTAACTAGAAGGGCAATTCGACCATATAAAATGATTGAATTACCCTTCTAGCTAACATAAAAAATGGACGGAGTTAATTCAGTGGACTAAAATGGCAACGCTAGAAACTATTTGGACTAAAATAGCAACGTTTCAAAACTTTGGACTAAACTAACAAAATGAACCAAACCACGGGAACTAAAATGGCATTTAACTCAAAAAGATTAAAAGAAAGTGAAGATGGCCAAAGAATTGAATTAGTAACAAAAGATAACGTGGGCCGGAGTAAAACATGAATTTGGATTGGTTGGGCCAACGAACGTAGAACACAAGGAAAAGGAGAAAACGGATTATTAGGAAGTTTCTCTCAATGTTTTAAAAACCGGTTTAAACCAGCCGGTTAAACCAGATGCCAGAAGCTTGACCGGCACGAATCATACCGGTAAATTGAGAGAACGGCAAAGAAGTTGAACCGCCGGTAAATTGGGTTATACCGGTACCGGGCCAAAGGTTAAAATTTGTACTTTTAATCTTTTATGCGACCAAAAAGATAACGATCAGTAAAACCTAGCATCTAAAAAGGTACCAATAGTGATTTTTTTGGATTATTTTTTTTTTATTATGGATTAACTTTTGAAATATTTTTATTATTGAATGATGTAGTTTTGGATTATTTTTTTAGTTGAAATTGTATTTTATGGATTTATAAGGTTAATTAGTTAATCCGGTTGAACCGCCCGGTATAACCCGGTTCAACCGATTGAACCATTTCTGAGCATAATCTGGTATGATTTAAAAACCGGTTTGTAAAACATTGAGTTTCTCTCTTTTCTTTTCTTGTTGTAATGTGTAGAGATTAATCAATTATTTTGGATGTAACAATGATATGCGAAAAGATCTAGTCTTTCACCTTCATGGCCTATTAATTAATTTGTTTTAATCACTATTGGTGTTGGGTTTGGTTATGAACTTTGCTAGACATGAATGTGTTCTTATTATTTTCACCAATGAATGATTTTGGGTATATTTATGGGTTTAGTGTTTGTGTTTGAAGAAAGATTTATCTTTTATCCATTCAATTTAACAATATGGGAGTTCATTGGTCTTTAAATCATTAACAACCATGATATTAGATTGATTTATTAAGTTTGGTTGACGATCGTTAAGATAGCATCCTAGCATGTGTGTTCGTTTGGTCTAGAATCGTTATAGTCGACACAATCGGATTCCTTAGTCTTATGATTTCCTTCAAACCCTAATTTGAAGAAAGTTATGTCTATGTTGTTAGAAAAAGTGAATTAAGTTAGGCTATACATAGTGCTACCAAATTTGAACATAGATGTGATCGTTTGTTTCTTATATCATATTTTTGTGTCCTTTGTTTGTATTTCTTAATTAATTGCAATTTAGGTTGCTGTTTCATACAGCGACTTTGAAGAAAGTTGCTGTTTCGTCATGCTTTGTTGCTGAAAGTCGCAGAATGATATAACAACCTTGTTTAAGGTCGCTGAATGATAATACAAGCTTGAAGAAAGTTGTTGTTTCGTCATGCTTTGTTGCTTGCAAGTTATGGATTAATTGTTTGAATGTGGTAAGTTATGGATTAATTGCCTTGCAAGTTTATTTATTTGTTCATGGACTTGCTTTGCAAGTTTTGGGTTAAATAGCAAGCTTTGGGTCTTTATTATGTATGCTAATAAGCTTTGGGTCTTTATTATGCTAATAAGCTTTGGGTCTTTATTATGTATGCTAATTTCCGAATTTGCGAAGATTTTTTTATTGTGTCGAATTCTATTCACAACACTAATTTTGTTCTTCATCTATTCATTTTTCGTCTATTAACAACACTAATTCAATTAACTGGGTTGGGCCAACACAAACCACCCAAAACATATAGCCGTCTATTAATTTATATCACTATTAATTTATGGGTGATTTATGTTTATTCATATAGTGCACAGTCAAAGTAAAAGTCTATATCACTTGATAACATTGTAGAATGAATCAGCAACCTTCAATAACATTGTCTTATGAATCAGCAACCTTCATTACATTGTAGAATGAATCAGCAACCTTCAATAACATTGTATTATGAATCAGCAACCTTCTATAAAATTGTTATATCATTCTGCGACTTTCAGCAACAAAGCATGACGAAACAGCAACTTTCTTCAAAATTGCAGTATCATTCAGCGACCTTAAACAAGGTTGTGATATCATTCCGCGACTTTCAGAAGGTCGCTGTATCAAACAGCAACCTTCAAATTGTTTTGCAGCTTTTGCAGTTTGGCCTGATTTTTTGCAGAAAACTAATTCAAAGTCGCTGTATGAAACAGCAACTTACCTAAATATGAAAACAAAAAGTTTGACCACCTAATGGCACTCTTTTCTTGCTCAAAACACCTATTTATGCAAAAAATTCTCCATAAACTACACTAATTAATAATTCTAAATTACATAACCATCAAATCATCAATTGCAGTTATTAAAGTCGATCACCATTTAAATGTCAGAGTCGATCGGAGGGTATAGGCAGAAGTTTAAGGAGAATCGTCACTTGACATCGGAGTCGAAATGGGTATTTATATTTCCACATTAATGTTCAAAACCAATTATATTGTTTGTTTCAAAACCATTCTTTAAGTCATGCATATACAATATTATTTAATTCTTCATATGACTATCACCTTTCTTGTGAACAATTCTTCGGAATATAATAATAGTGATATATTGATGATTAATGCTTTCAAAACAACAAACAAATTCAAATATAAGAATTCCTCAGCTTTAGTCATCATCGATAATCAATTCAATCGTGGCTGAAACATTGTACGACGCCGCTGTTGATGAGACGACGGTCGAAGAGATTGACGCAGCGCGACGAAGCTCTTTTCCCTGTTACTGCTTCTTCGCCGGTGAATTCTTGTTCATCGGAGAGATTGAACAATTAGAAAAGAACTTCTTTTTGCTTTGTGTGTGTTTGTAGAAGGTGGAGAAAGTGGAGATTGAACTGCTTCTTCACCGTTGTGTGTTTGTAGAAGGTAGAGAATGGGGGTGAAGGATTATTGAGTAATTTGACTTTTAGGTGTTCACCAATGAAAAAAAAATTAAAAAATACATAAAGCTTTTAAAATGACCAAAATACTCTCACATGATTTGCATGTGAGGGGTTTTAACCAGAAAAATAAACGACATTTGTGTTAAAGGTTGACTTTCGTATCAAAACATAAACATAAAGGTTGGGTTTGGCCGATTTCATAGTGAAAGGTATAAAGTGCGGTTTAGGTATAACATAAAGTTTGTTTTATGCAATTTTGTCTTTAATTAAACTAGAATTGAGACCCGTCTCAATGCGGTGGGGATTCTTTAGTTATAACTAAGTCGATTTAGGACCCGCACGCTATGTTAAATCTGTCAAACAGGAAAAAATAGACGATGTAAAAACGTTCACCTACACATGCACGTTGTGCGTGTTAACTCGCAAAATTTAGAACGAAACGTAAAAACATTAAACCAAAGACGCACGTTGCGATGTGTTAAGTCACAAAATTTAGAACCAAGCATAAAACAAAAAATTTACGGAAAATAAAAACTTTAAAGGACCAAAGTTGAAAGTAAAAAAGTTGCAAGAATAGATTGCAAAAGATAAAAAGTTTTGGGTTAAAAGTAAAAAAAAAACAAATAGTTTTGGGTTAAAAGTAATTTATGAAATACTTTTTGGTGAAAAGTAAAAAAAATCATTTTTTTTTGGAAAACCCCCCAAAGCCAAAGTCACGACAACCATATGCATAACCATTTTTCTTTAGAAAACCCTCAAAGCACACCCCACGTTGCGGTGGGGCGTAAAACGGTGTCAAATAGTACTAATGTTACATAACCGTCATCGACCACCAACACTGACTCGACCTAGGATCTGTGTGTTGCGACGAACCTGTCAAACATGAAAAAATAGAGGTAAAAATGTTGAACCACACATGCACGTTGCGCCGTGTTAACTTGCAAAATTTGAAACAAAACATAAAAAAGTTCAACCACACTCGTACGTTGCGTTGTATTAAGTCGAAAAATTTAAAACTACACGTAAAACGAAAATCTGCCAAAGATGAAAAGTATAAGTGACAAAAGTTGTGAAGTTAAATTGCAAATAATGAAAAGTTTTGGGTTAAGTTAAAAAAAACAAATTATGTAAGGTTAAAATTGCAAAAGCTAAAACCTTTGGGTTAAAAGTAAAAAAAAATCAAGTTTAGTTTTGGGTTAAAGTTAAAAAAAAATTACGTAGAGTTAAAATTACAAAAGCTAAAAACCTTTGGGTTAAAAGTAAAAAATCAAGTTTTTTTTTTTTTTTTGAAAAAACTCTCAAAGCATAAGGTACAAGTGATTATGCACAAAAAACTTGTTTATTTATATATGGAATAATGAACGAACATGAACACACCTTGTGTTCGTTCATTTATGTTCGTGAACTTTCGTTTAAGTTCGTCCATCTATGTTCATGAACGTTCGTTTATGCTCGTTTATTTAAGTTCGTTTAAATTTTAGTAAATACATAAATAGTTATATTTACATAAATATTTGGTTTTATAACTATTTATATAAATATAACTAATTAGTAGTTGAGTTTTTTAGTGTAACACCCCTAAAATATAAACCTTTTATTATAAATTTGATGTCGATAATAAATAAAATGAACTAACTAGGAATAAAACTAGTTAGATAAAAGTCTTGTAATGACATGTGAGTGGGTTAAAACACTTAAAATAAAAACCTGATAATAGTTGAGGGGCCAAAGGTGTTAAAATTGAAACTAATTATATTAAAAACAAAATTTTAAACACCAAACACACACTGGTGTGTGTGTCTGGTCGATCAAACACAAGGGGCGACCAAGAGCTCACCTCCAAACCCTAGTTCTTGAAAAATTTGCCAAATTGAAGGATCAAATTAGTTCCAAAACGAAATCAGAGCATAGATTAGTGATCTCCTCAGTGAAGTGATCATAAGGTATGTGAAATTTCATTGAATGATTCCATCTAAAATTCTGAATGAATACTTGAAATTTCAAAATTAGTGTTGCATGATTGTTGTATGGATGAATTTGGAATGAAATAGTGTCTAGGAATAAACCCTAGTCATTAGATTATTGAAATTATGCTCATTACTTATGAATTCCATGATCACCAATGTTGTTGGTCAATGGGTTTTGTAAAAGCATGATAAACACTAGGATTATAGTTACCATTCTAGTGTGTTTTGAACTTTATGAAGCAATTTCAGGATTGTTGATGTTAGAATTCATGTGAATTTGCCTAATTGATGTTAATCTGGGCTAAATGACAAGTTATACTTGATTTTAAATTGTGTTAAATTATGCCCTTAAGGTGTGTGTAAAAATGCCTAAAAGAAGGCTTAAAAACTGGAAATTTGAACTAAAACACATATTTGTAAATTATGGCGAACTATGCGTTATATGTTAAGAAAAGAGTTCTAAACGGTTTGCGGTTGAACTCGATAGGAAAGGAAACCAGAACGTCAAGTGGACAAGCCGGTGGTGACGTGCGTTTGAAGGGTGTGCTTTGAAGGTATGTAACTTGTCTCGTTACATTACGTAAGTTTGATATTGTAGTAAATCAAAGTCGTGTTTTAGAATATGAAATTGTATTAGTTGAAGTGACGATGATCATTACTTAATTGAATAAATCAAAATTAGATTAGAAACGTTTTGGTAGTCATTAAAAATGGAGGATTCCATAAATGAGCCAAACGGGTCGATTAGATGTTTAATTGAAAGTGATAATGTGTTTTGAATAGCATTTGGAGATAATGGATCACAAGAGCGTGAAACCATAGATTTGGTAATGAAACGCCGGTGATTGTAACCCCCGGATGTTGGGTAAATACGTCTTGAGGTTATAATAATAGTAGTAGTATAAATAGTGCAAAAACTTGTGGGTCGAATAAATAGAAAGGGATTTATAGACTTTCAGTCCGTAAATTTAATTTTTGATATAATACGTTGGTAATTTAATTACGGACACGTAGGAAAAAGAATCGCCTAAAACGGACACTTAGATAGAAAGTTATGCAAGTTTGAAGTTAGAATTATGAAAAACGGAGCTGGGCAGGAAATGCAGGATTCAAACCTGCATCTGCTGGAAAAGTGCCTCCCCCGCGGCACGCGACAGGAACCAGCAAGGCTGGCGCGACACGCGAGCATGCTCGTGGCACACGAAAGATTGAAGGAGGTCTGTCGCGTGGCGCGACAGACTCAAATATGAAATTTTATTTTCTTTTCGATTGTATGATTTCAGAACTTGTTTATATATGATTTAACATTGTCAAAACTAACTTTTAGCATGGTTTTGACATTAGGTGGCGTAGGCCTCACTCCGGATGGCGATCAAGCATGCTTTCAAGAACCGAACATCACATTTTGAAGCTTCCGCGTTTAACTAACTTTGTGATAGACAATGTTTATGATGTAAACACTTAATTTATGGTTTTTGAATGTTAAACTAGTTAGTAGTTAACTTGAATACTGTTATTATGCAATTTCCGTTTTGTCTAACTTAATGAAATGAAGCATTTCCTTTATTAAATGCGTATTTTATATTAAAATTTTAAGAAAAATGAGACGGGTGTTACATTTAGTAATAAAAAATGAAATTTAAAACTTTTTTGTAGATCGTAACTGATCATTTACTTAATATTTATATAAAAAAACTACTTAATTTTAGTATCTATGAACCCTAATTAGATGTGTTTTCGGATGAACTATAATATATTAGACTTGTTTGTTTGTGTTCACTAATGTTAATTTGTGTTTGTTTATATTTGTTCAATTATGTTCATTTGTGTTCGCTTATGTTTGTTCAATCATTTTAATTTATGTTTGTATATGTTTTTTCAAATATGTTCAGTTATATCTTTTTGTTTGTTTATGTTCGTTTGTGTTCATTTATATTTGTGAACTGTTCGTTTAAGCTTTAAACGAACGAACATGAACATGCCCGATTTCTTAATAAACGAACATGAACAAAAAACGTGTTCGATTATATGTTCGTGTTCGTGTTCGGTTAAAGTTAAAGTTAAATGAACAAACACGAACATGCCTATGTTCATGTTCGTTTGGTTCGTTTACATGCCTAGATATTAATTAGATGAGTATTTGAAAGTATTGAGCAAAATGGGCGAGTGAAAAAGGTTGGGGAACGCTAGTACTTATATGCAAGACACGACAAACAAGAAAAAGCAATCTTACACATCATAGGTTGATCCCACGGTCGATGTATTTACCGTGGATCGTCCAAATTTAACTTTTAGTTTGTTTTGAATCTTGAACATTAGTAACGACTATAATCTGCCCTCTAACACCTTTTTCATACGAATACCTCTAAATTTTGACTTTTCAAAGCAACCTTTT
This sequence comes from Helianthus tuberosus, assembly GCA_030545235.1. Classification (NCBI taxonomy): domain Eukaryota; kingdom Viridiplantae; phylum Streptophyta; class Magnoliopsida; order Asterales; family Asteraceae; genus Helianthus; species Helianthus tuberosus. The sequence continues at coordinate 104,591,840 of CM060361.1, read as the reverse complement.
GAAATCTATCGAACATAGATGTGTACCTTTCAAAGCATGATGATGGTTTGGTGAAGCATGTTGCTTTTTTTCATTTATGAAAACTGTCTCCCAACATCATTACATCCTATAGATGGAAAGAAAACAACTACATACTTCCATTTCAAATTCAAAGTCTCACCAACTGATTATCAACTTGTTTAGTTTAACTAGGACTTTTACTATTAAGTATTTAAAAAAAACTATCTTTTAATTGAGGTTTAATTGATTTTCTCTCCAATACCCAATCAATTCTTTGATTTATCAAGCTTTGATCTTTGTAGATGAAGTTTCATTCTTGATCTTTGCAGTCCTTAAGTCTTCATCACATGTTGCTTTGGTCTTTCACCTTTGCATATGAAATTATGTTGCACTTAGTGATTTATTGCACTTGATGATTAGTGAAATTCATTTCCCAAGTCTTGATTCACCATTTGATTCATTTTGAACTTTGCACTTAACACTGTATACTTTGAATATTTTAGTTCCTAAATTGCCTATCCAGAAGGTTAACATACATTAACTGCTTAACTTGTGAAGTGTACGCAAGTAAATTATGCATGTTCATTTGGTTTAAAAAAAAAACAAAATCACGCGTGGACAAAAACACTAATTACTCGTGTTGTAACGCAATCACGCACGTTATACTACTACTGCTCACATACGTTTCACACATTAACGACTTTTGTATTTTAGATATTTTCTATTATTTAGTTTATTACTAGTATTGTACAAAATAAAACTATATTATTATAAATACTTATTTGAAAGAAATTATTTAAATAGAGTAAGATTTTTAGATTACAAATTCTATGATTGTTGAGTGTAACTCAACCCAAAATACTAGTCTGGTGGGTAAGAGAGTCTATTTGGTACATAAACTCCACATTGGTTGCCCGTACAACCAATGCGGAACAAATCTCATACCTTGCAATGGTTTCGGTCCATAACAAAACCTTAAGCTTGTAGAAGAGCATAAATAAATGGAAGAATGGCATAAGTTGTGCCTTTGGTTCATAGAAAGAATCCAAAAAATAACATAAATAGTTTAACAGATAAACAGACAGGATATTATCTGCCAATAATTTTGCCAAAAACACCACCTTACTTGCAGCCAAAGAAATCATAAGATCTTCGGGTCGTGTCGGCTCATGTAGATGGATCATGTAGAAACAAATCCCGTCGACTTACAAATGGGGCACAAGTTCTTGTGTTGCAGCCATTGTTTTATGCAACCATGGTGGAAATCATGCCCACACTCTAGTGTTCCAAGATCATCTCCATCCTTGTATTCCTCCTTATTAACACAAAAAATAATAATAAATTAATAATTCAAAAGGTAAAAGAAAACTGTAGTTTCAAATTTTGGATGATCAATTTTCTTTTCAATCAAATTAAGGCTGTTTATGGTCCGGTTTGGATGCTTTCGTCGAAAACTCTGGGCTCAACCGCTAAGTACGTTTTCAAAATATGACGAACCAAACCGGTTGGGTTGTAGGTCAGCCAACCTGGCCAGTGTTAGCGGTTTGACACCGGTTTAAAACTGAAAATGTGTTAAAAAATCTTAGAATGTTAGAAGATCTTAAGAATACTACAGAAGGTGCATGAATATAATTTATAAAAATAGCCAAATTATAGGCCGAACATTATACCGCCAAATCAGCTAAAACGGTATAAGTCTCAAACTAGCAGAACCAGCCAGCTTGCTAGCAGTTTGGCAGTTTTACAATTGGGGTTTAAACCATTGTTTTCAAAATCGTTACTTTGTATTGAAAACTGTAAAATGTTTAAAGACAGTCAAAACCAAACTAGCCGACTTGCTTTAGTTGGCCGGTTTCAACCGTGTTATGAACACCCTTAAAGTAAATAGCAAAAAAAATTAATCTACCCTTTTTTTCACTTTAAGTAAAAAATGAATTTCTGCTCGTTTTACCTACTAATTATTTATTTAAAATAGAAGAATTAGTCAAACACTCAAACATTTGATTATCTAATTATTACCTGACATACGGAGCAAGGTTCTACGTCGGGCTGGCCCCTTTCAACCACATACGATTTCTGCTTGAGATGCTTTGCAATTGTTTCTTCGGTCAATCCAGTGTTTACATTTCCTATGCGTTCTTCTAATGCAAGTAGCTCCTGCAAACCCCGAGTTAATGTTATGTTTGAAAATAATTAAAGCAATAATTATTATTAATGTAACGAGTTAAATGCCATTTTAGTCCCTGTGGTTTGGGCCATTTTGCCAGTTTAGTCCAAATGTTTCATTTTTCGCCTGTGGGTCCAAAAAGGTTTCGCCGTTGCCATTTTAGTCCACTGGATTAAATTCATCCATTTTTTATGTTAAAGAGAGGGCATTTCGGTCATTTTAAATGTAATTATGTTAACTAGAAGGGCAATTCGGCTATATAAAATGACCGAATTACCCTTCTCGTTAACAAAAAAAATGGATGAAGTTAACCCAGTGGACTAAAATGGCAACGGTGAAACCTTTTTGGACCCACAGGCGAAAAATGAAACCTTTGGACTAAACTAGAAAAATGGCCCAAGCCACATGGACTAAAATGGCATTTAACTCTAATGTAACAAAATAAATTATATGATTATACCTCGTATGACATATTGTCTATATCAAGTCGCATATCTCTATGCCTGTCGTGAATATCCGTGATCCCGTAAAAGACCGATTGATCTAATATCATAACATCCTGCAACAAACAAAAAAAATTGAAAAACAAAACTTAATTCACTAAATAAACAAAAAAAATAATTATTTATAAAAGTAGCTAACCTCAAATCGCAAGGCTTCACCTCTGCGCATAAGATCCAGTACATTACGAATCTGCACAAAAATAAAAATAAATAAATAAAACCAAATGCAAAACAAAATTATCATATAACATGCTACTTAAAGAACAAACCTCAGACACAAGCCTGCCTCTTCCTTCACCGCCAGGTGTCACGGTTCGTGAAAGATACGCACCCTCAAGCTGTCTACCAAGCAATAAAGAAGACCTCGAGTACGCTTGATGATGATGATGACCTGGCAGAGTCCCAACATCTTGGGAGGAAGATGACGAACTATTCAAAGCTGGAGGGATTATCGGGAAAATATTACCATTCTGCCCTCCACCGTCCTCCGAACCAGCAGCCGACAACAAAGATCGCCGAAGAAACGCTGATAGTCTTCTAGGATTATAATTTGACGAGGGCCCGGAACTTGGTCTGGCTCGAGAACTACCGACATTTCCACCATCGTTTACATTCACACCGTCACCAGTTGAGCTCCAATTGAGTTCTGTTTGGGCGGCGGTTCTTATGCTACTTGGTGGTGGAAATATGGGATGATCAGAAATCGAATCGAGTTCACTCCGATCACCGGAAATAACAAGATTCGATGATCGGGTTGCTCTCGAGCTAGAACTCCGACTCCATCTAGAAGTTGATTGAAAATTTCGTCTTAACGCAGGAACCCGCAAAACGGGCTGACCCTGATGACTTGATAAATCATCAGATGGCTGGTTAAGTCGCAAACCCGAAACATCAGACTCCCGAGAGTCAACCTGTTGACGGGACACAAGCGGGTTCTCGCCAATACTCAACCCAAGTCTCGGGATAGTCGGGTCTGGAAGTGGGTTTTCATCGATTGTGTGCCACGAGCTCGACCCACTGCCGGATCTTTGAAACATGCTTGAACTTCCGGCCCCTGAGGAAGACTGGCCCATGATTAATTCAACCGCTTTTCTTTTACGAGACAGGCGGTGATCATCTGTGTCAAACGGGTCAGAAAACGATGAACTAGATGCACCATGATCACCCAATGAAAGCACACTTGATGGTGGTTCAGGACAAGGTTTCATTAACGAAGGCCACCCATGGTCTGGTCGTGATTCTATATGACCCGGGTTCACTTGGTTCGGACCCGAACTTGAACTGGGTTCGCCTACATCCCACACACTTACATTCTGACCTCCTTGATTTGTTGGGTTCAAAGAGATGTAATCGGGTAACCGATTTGATGGAGAGTTAACGACATCACTCGATGTTGAACCGTGTTCAAACGCTAATGTTTCTGGAAATGAACCGACAGCACCCCTCTGTCCTTGCATTGGAACCCTAAAAATCTATGAGATTAATTTTGCATCTGTATGAAAAGTTTGATGGCTACATTAAACTCCATGAAAAACATTTGAACCTAAAACATATATTAGTAACAAAACCTATAAAATCTGCCCCAACTTTGAACTCAAAAAAGTAACAAACTTGAATCTGTAAAAACAAGATAGAGAGCAACTGTAGCTTAAAAATATCAAAATGTGACCTAACTAATGAACAACAAACCTTTTACAACCAAACACCACCCACCCACTAACCCTAGAGTCCAATTCACACTAAATTTTAGCACACATTACAAGCAATGGATCTTGAGCTAATCAACAATCAACCAATACATACACAAACATATATATATACATCAATCATCATTCAAACACAACATCATGGGACAAACAAATTGAGGAACTTTATCATAAATCTCCAACATATCAAACTGTTAAAACAGTCAAAACACATAAATCAAACACACATAACAAAATAAACAAAAATCATAAAACTTTTAGTCAAAACAGAGCATCTTGATTATATTACATCAGAAATGAACAAACTTTCTTCATAAAAATGCAAACCCAGATGAGAAATTACAGAAACAAGAAACATAAAACTGAAAGTAAACATAATCAAGAACATACCAGATTGTACAAGATGGATCTAAGATTGTTAAAAATCAAAGATTTCAAAAGGGGTTTCCAAGAACACAAAGATTATGGTCAAAATCATGAAAAAAAATCTCATCTTTACAACACCCTCTATACAAACAAACAAACAATCAATCAATGAATTGGGTTTCTGATTCTTGAACCAAATTGATGACCTTTTTCAAAAGGGTTTTGAGGGGAGATGAAGGTTGAATGATAGGTGGAGAGAATCAAAGATGAAACTGTGTGTTTGTGGGTGTAAAATGACATGAGAGATGTTGAATGAACCCACATTTAGAGAGAGAGAGAGAGAGAAAAGGTCGAAAGTTAAACCAAGTGGCGTTTGTATGTCCCAATGCACGCCGAGCCGATCAACATCTTTTGAAGTCGTGTCTCTCTTTCACGCCAAGCACCCCCCTTGATGTCTTTTCTCTTGTGCTTTTATGGGTAAAAAGATATTTGCCAACATATTTGAATTGCAAACTTGACACCATTAAATTAGTAGAGTTAATTGTCATTTTCGCCTCTGAGGTTTGGGCACATTTGTCATTTTCGTCTAAAATGACAATTTGGTACCATTTTGCCTCTCACGTTTGGCCATTTTTGCCATTTTCATCCAAATCTCTAACCTAGTTAAAAAGTTCTGTTAAATGAGAATTTTTTTAATTTAATTTTTTATATTTACTCTATAAAATATAATAAACAATTATGTTCTTTTTAAATAAATAAATAAAATATATGTATATATATAAAAATACACACAGATCACCATCTCCATCTCTCTCTCTTATCTGTCTTCTCTCTCATCTCCTATCACCGCCACCACCGTTCCCCACCACCTCCACCACCATTCCCCACCGTTACCCACTTCATCTTCAACATTACCCCCACCACCACCACCATCAAATCGCATACGGAGACCACCACCACCACCACCATCAAATCGCTGGTCAAACAATACGGAGACCACCACCACCACGATCACCCCACCACCACCATCAAATCGCATACGGAGACCACCACCACCACCATCAGATCTGAATCTCAGGTAATGTGATTCTTCAACAAACAACAATCTTTAAACAAAAAACAACCAAATATCAATGACGGTCTCTAGATCTGTATCTCTTTCTCTCTAATCTGGGTAGCGGTGTTGGTTGGGGTGATAGTAGAGGTGGGGTGATGGTGGTGCCAATGGTTGTTGTGCAGCAGTTGTTGTTGTTTGGGTAATGGCGGAGGCGATGGTGGAGGTGGGGTGATGGTGGTGCCGATAGTTGTTGTGGCAGCGGTGGTGGCTGTTGGGGTGAAGTTAGAGATGGTGGTTATTGGGGTGATGGTGGAAGTGGCGGAGCTGATGTAAAGGGATTTGGGTTTTATTGGATTTTGATTGAATTTGATTAGTTGGAGATGATGTTGAAAAGTTATCGACGGAATCATCGCCGGAGAGAGGTGATTTAGGTGGGAATCGAGGGTTTTGGGAGCTTCGAGGGATGCAGTGGCTGACGGATTTGGGGGTGTTGCCCTGTTCTTCGTCTGCTGATGATGTTCTTCGTATGCTGATGATGTTGCCCTGTTCTTTTAGTTTCTGATTCGTCTACTGATAATGTGTTTGTATAATGAGAGATGAGAGATTAGAGAGTGCAGTATGTATGTATGTGTTGTGTGTATGTGTGTGTTGTGATATATTACAAGTTACCCCCTTATTATTAACAAATTTCAAAAATACCCCAATTTGACGTTATAAAGTAACTAGGTTAGGCATTTGGATGAAAATGGCAAAAAGTGACAAACGTGGGGGGCTAAATAATACCAAACTGTCATTTTGGACGAAAATGGCAAATGTGCCCAAACCTCAGGGGCGAAAATGGCAATTAACTCAAATTAGTATGAGTAAACTGCCATTTTGTTCCTGATGGTTTTGGCACTTTTGTCATTTTAGTTCAAATCTCAAACTTTTTAAATCTGGGTCCCTGTGGTTTTACTTTTATTGTCATTTTAGTCCAAAATTCAAAAACTCCTTTTTTTTTACTGTCGCAACCCTCTTATTTTGTCTTTTTGTGCAGGGGTATTTTTGTCCAATAATTTTTATTTAAATCACTTTTATTATTGTTATTAGTATATATAACATATATACACACAGATCTAGCACCACCTAATAAGCTCCCCCTCTTTCACTGCCATAAGCCAACATCAGCCACCACCTAATCACCTCCACCAACCACCACTAGCACCACCTGCTACCACCACATCCCCCAGATTCCTCTCCACCACCATCATCCCCCTTCCCGTCTTCCCCCTTCTTCCCCAACGAATGGTCGGCGGTAACAACTCCGGCGACCAGCCTGAAACATCACCACCACCCCATCTTCAATCACCGTTAACCTCCCATCAACCTCAACCACACCACTCAACGGCATCTCCTCCGTGCCACCGTCGTACCACCACCGTCACCATTTCATACTCCCTCAACTCAAATGCACCAAATCTAACCATTTCTTTCAAGTCACAAAAGAGGGTTTCCATTTTCCAACAAACACTAACACCTTTAAGCGAGCCTTCATCAGTCAACATCTTCATCACACTCTCCATAGTCTTCGCATGTCCAATTCGTATATCCAAGTATCCAACTGCACCTTGTTGACGTCATCCGTAGTTCTATAAATCTTCTTCCCGCCGTTGAAAACCGTCGTTAGTGAAATAGTCTCTCACAACCTCCATATCGCCGCCTCCAACCTCCTCCGCCTGTAACTGCCGGCGTTTCTCCGGATCTGAAAGTGAAATTGCGGCGGTTAATTAGTGACCAAACCCAGATGCTGGTGTTCTTATCCGTGGTTGAAATTGAGTGCTAACGAGATAGCCAAAGCAGCTAACCCATGTGAAAACCATCTTGGGTTGGTGGAAATTGCTGAAAAAGATTGAAAGAATGAATCTTTTTTTTTTAGATTACAGCAAAGGGGTTTGGGGTTTGGGAGAGTGAGGGTGTTCGATGATCGGGTGGGATTTTGTTGTTGTTGGATGTGGATTTAAGATTGAAAAGAGAAGATAAAGATCTTGGATCTAAAATGGTTTCCACTTGCAGCAGGGAGAAAGGGGGAGGAGGTGGCGGTGGTGTGAGAGAGAGAAGGGAGAGACAGAGGGGTGTTTTAGAGAGAGAAAGTGAAGAGTTTTGAGGGGTGTTTTAGAGAGAGAAAGGAATTAAATGTATTTAATTTAGTTTTTTTAATTAAGAATATGTTAAATGAAAATTATTGGACAAAAATACCCCTGCACAAAAAGACAAAATAGGAGGGTTGCAACAATCAAAAAAGGGAGTTTTTTAATTTTGGACTAAAATGGCAATAAAAATGAAACCACAGGGACCCAAATTTAAAAAGTTTGAGATTTGGACTAAAATGACAAAAGTGCCCAAACCACAGGAACCAAAATGGCAGTTTACTCTTTTGTTTATTGTTGCAGTTTCTTTTTAGTTTATGTGTATCTATACTTCTTTAAGTGAAAAAAAGTAAATTGTCAAAATCGTCCCTGAGGTTTGGTTATGTTTGTCAGTTTTATCCAAAACAATTTTTTGTACTAAATAGTACTTCACTTTTGATATTTCTTGCAATTTTCATCCAAAAGTCTACTTTGATTTATTTTTTCTGTCAAATATTTGGATGAAAATGGAAAAAATTCTCAAATCTCAGGGACGATTATGATAAAAAATGTTAGACGTTTGGATGAAAATGGCAAAAAAATCCCAAAAATAAATTGAAATATGGTACAAAAAAGTTGTTTTGGTTGAAATTAGCAAACATGCCCAAACCTCGGGGAAGATTTTGGCAATTTACTCTATAAAGGATGATAAGACTTAGAAGTTGTGTTTGTTGATGTAATCGTTTTGATGACTTGTTTGAGCGGACTGTTTTTGCGATTGGTTATCTTTCTTTGTTGTTTGCACACACGATAACCGTTAGATTTGTCATGAGTAAGCAGCTAACCTGTACTAGACTCTAACGTAAAAATCAGTAAGTGTCAAGAGTGAGAGTATAGTAAATATTGATAACCAATGTGTGTGTCTTATCCCAAAGGGAGAATAGTTATAGCATTGGTTAATCTGGACTATTTCATAATCAATTGTCATACTGAACCAGGAGTATGCATACGTTGGATACGATGCTTTTAGACATACTTGTTAGTCCTGAGTATTATGTAATGAATGTTGTATAGTAGTCAATATTGGTATGCAATGTATGTGTGTCCTAGCCCAATGAGGTTACTCTAGACTATTTCTATCATCAATGAAAACCACGAATGTGCATAACGTTGCATACTCAAATATGCTCACTAGTCCTGAGTATTACCTATCATTCCATGTTATTATACATGATTAGATCTGTTGGGTTGGTGCACTCATATTTGCGAGTGCATAACCTCTCAAGTGTTATGTCGGAGTATTCAATGTTCATACTCATGATGTCTATTTCTAGAACCTCATAACAATATGTTCCAATCAGACCAGGTGTATGCATGTTCATACATTAACAAGTCCAGATATTTTAATGATACGCGCCTTAGATGGTTTGGACATCACCCCGTACTGATGTTTGATGGTCTAGACATGGATATGTATGGTTCAAGTATTTTTTTTCTTTCATTTGCATGTATAAACATTAACTTGACGTACTTATGGAAAGGTTTATACGTAAATATGTTTAGACAGAGAGTTAACCTTTCATGTCCCTTTTAGTCCAATAAGATGCACAAGTTACTGGACTCAAAATTTCAAGGTATTAATAGCTTGTATCTCACATATTTAGGGAAAGCTATCATGTGGGTGACTATGATATGTCACATGATGTTTCTTTAATCTTCATTATTGGGTGGTGTAACGATGTGTCTCTTGGATACATAAAGACGTGTGTCAGGAGTTAGCACCATGTATCACAATTTTGTAGGTAGATGTTTAAATGCCAAAGTTTGGATGATCTTTGTCACATGACATTGTTTCCCTGTACATAGTTTCATTATATCCATTAGTACTTACTAGAACAGATTTTCCATCCGTTTTTAGTGAAAGGAACTTCTTTATTGACGAATGACGATTGTGTTGTTACTGTCATACTAGACTTCTTTCTTCGTAGGGATATTTCTCATTCGAAATTCAACAATTCCTCCATCACTTATTTGATGTGCAAAAGTGTCACCGGCTCTTTCATGGAGTTATACAACACGGATTGGTCTCTCAATCGTGTCCTTTGTTTTTTGGTGGAAAGGTGAATTATATGCCTTCCAAAATCATTTATATTTTGTTTTTCCAATCATAATCTTTGTATTTCTAAATTTATTTTGCATATTTTCTAAGATCTTATGTTGAATAAAAACAAAACTGTTGGTGGAATCAAAACCTCAAATGTATTCTTAAGGCTACCACCACCTACCAAAAAGAAGCACCACCAAAGGCCAACTCCATTGTTTAATAAATAAGCAAGGACTTGAGGCTTATTAAATATAAAGGTTCCAACAAGGAACAAAAAACCTAATTTGTTAGTTTTAAAGCTTACATTTCCTTTGACATCATTTTCTTCCCTCAACAATGTGCGATGGTGAGCCTGTTTGAATTAGACCATTTAGAGTTGAATTGGTCATATGACGTTGATCGAAACGTGACCTGGTTGTTAAATGTGTGCAAAGAAACACATTAGTTATGTTTGGAGTTAACTTTTTGGGTGGTTGACCTTCTTGGGACAAAGGTTAGAAATTGGAGAGCTCGCATGCCCAAGGTGAGTACATATATAAAGTATAGTGTATACTACATTGCCCATTTAAAGGATAAGCACAATTTTATTTGCTCAAATCTTTTTTATATGTTCAACACATAAGTTTAATTGTTTGACTTTGTGTTTCAAGTCAATGGTGTTGAAATTGATTTCTAACATGTTTAGCCTGATTGGAAGTTATTGAATGGCATTCTCATCATCCAACATAGAAACCTATTTTTATGTTATAAAGGTATAATTAGCATGCAATAAAGTGAATAACCATTTATAAAGACATGCTTGTGATGTATTATAGTATGGACACTTATTATCTAAAGCGATAGAAAGAAGGAACGAATAAGCATGTGTTTTTAAGGTGTTACAGAAGTAGGAACGAATAAGCATGTGTATTTAATGTGTTAGATATCATAATAAGTTTAGACCAACGCTAGGAAATATATGCTTGCAAATTACAACTAAAGTGAAAGAATATAACACCCTAGTGTGGAAATTGCTTTCTAAAGTGATGAAATCATGTAATACCAAGCATGTGTTTTTAAGGTGTTACAGAAGTAGGAACGAATAAGCATGTATATTTAATGTGTTAGATATAATAATAAGTTTAGACCAATGCTAGGAAATATATGCTTGCATATTACAACTAAAGTGAAAGAATATAACACCCTAGTGTGGAAATTGCTTTCTAAAGTGATGAAATCATGTAATACCATAATGTAAGAAGTTACTTTCTAAAATGATGAAAACATGTAATACCTTAGTGTGAGGAAATAGATCGAAAAATGTAGGAAACTGCCAACACATTATTTACTCATCTAGCATTGCTAATAAGTATATGTGTTATATTTTCATATAAACAAAATCTAGCTACGAAGAATTAAAGGTGGAGCCGCTGTCAAGAACAAGATATCAAGAACACAAAGCTTTATAAAATGCCAGTCGGCGCAGTTTATTCCAGACGAGTACAAAAAGATTCTGGCAAAGGCACCGGCTAAATCTCACAAACAGACAACTCAGATCAAAGGAACGATCTGTTATAAACAGAGATCAAAACGAGATCTCTAAACTCTCGAACAGATAAATGGAAAGAACCCAACAGATGGTTTTAGAGAGAGAGAGACAGACACTGCAATGAATAGATGTTGTTGTTGTGTGTCGAAGCCAAGACCAGCACCCCCTTTTATTAGACAAGGGCTTCAGCCCATGCGACCAGAGCCCACGAGACAACAGCAGCCCAAAAGGCCCAAAGAGCAGCAACGGAAACATGAGAAATTAAAAAAAGGAAAGGATTAAAATAAGGCACAAATATATAGAAGATATTGAATTGAAAGGAAAGGAAATATTATACAAATATATATTTCAACACCCCTTCCCCCCAATTCAATATGCAAAACAATTAAAAAGACCAAGTTTGGCACAAACCTTGTCATGAGCTTGAACATGCAATCCTTTTGTAAAACCATCTGCAGTTTAATCTTCAGACACCAACAGTCGTAATAACACCTTTTTGAAAATTTCTCTCTTAAAAAAGAGATCAATTTCAAAATGTTTTGTACGATCGTGAAAAACAGGATTAACAACTATTGAAATAGCTGCTTTATTGTCATAGAAAAGGTAAACCAGTAGTTTCACATCAATTTTAAGTTCATTTAAAATGTTAAGAAGCCAAATGATTTCACATGTTGCAGCACACATAGCACAATATTCTGCCTCAGCAGAAGATCTAGAAATGGTAGATTTCTTTTTTGCTTTTCCATGAAATAAGTGAGTTTCCTAAGAAGACACGGAAACTAGTGATAGATTTCCTAGAGTTTACACATTTGCCCCAATCAGAATCAGCAAAGGCTTTAAGCATTAAGGAATCCCCTTTTTTTAAATAATATACATTTCCTAGGAGAACCCTCAAGATGTCTTAAAAGTCTTAAAGCGATTTTAAAATGAGCATTAGTGGGACTGTGCATATATTGACTTAGATATTGAACCGAATAGGCGATATCCGGTCTAGTATGACAAAAATATATTAGTTTTCCCACTAATTTTCGATAAACAGATATATCAGGTAAAGTTTTATTATCTTTTTCACATAAATGGGTTAAAATATGATTAGGTTTAATGGAACTGTTAACTGCTTTATACCCAGTCAAACCAAATTCAGCAAGTAAGTCAAGACAATATTTCCTTTGTGATAAACATAAGCCATCTTTGGTTTTTAAAGCCTCAATCCCAAGGAAATATTTTAACATTCCCAAATCCGTAATAAAAAACTTAGATTTAATAAGGGATTTAATTTTAGAAATCTCAATAGGACAACTACCAGTTATGACTATATCATCCACATAAACAAGTAACAAAATAAACACGGATTTACTTGTTTTGACAAACATGGAATGGTCACACTTACTTTGTTCAAAACCAAGTTCAAGCAAAACATCAACAAGCTTCTCATTCCAAATCCGAGGAGCTTGTTTAAGACCATAAAGAGACTTTTAAGCTTACAAACTTTATTAACATGGTTGGGATTATAACCATCAGGAAGGTTCATAAAAACTTCTTCATTTAAATTACATATAAAAAGGCGTTATTTACATCAAGTTGATGTACATCCCAACCATTGTTAATAGCAATAGTTAGAACACATCTAACAGTTACCATTTTCACAACATGTGAAAAGGTTTCAAAGAAGTCTATACCCCCCTTTTGACTAAAACCCTTGGCAACAATCTAGCCTTGTACCTTTCTATTTCGCCTGAGGCTTTATAGTTGATTTTGTAAATCCGTTTACAGCCTATAGCTTTCCTATTGGGAGGCAAATCGACTATTTCCCAAGTATCATTCCTGTGTAAGGCTTCTAACTCATCATTCATGGCAATAACCCAATTGTTATCTGATTTAGCTTCAAAATAGTTTTTAGGTTCATAACTCTTATTAGGCATAGAAGCAAAACAAATACTTTCATAATCAAGATTAGCATAATTCAACACTTTTTCAAGACCATATTTAACTTTACCATCAATAACAAAGTCATCAAGTTTAGATGGAAATTTTACATTCCTAGAAGATTTCCTTAAAACACTGCTAGGTTGCCCTATATTATCTCCCTCAGAATTGCTAATGTTTTCCTCAATGTCTAAATCAGGCTCAACCCTACTAGTTTCTAACTCAACATTGCTTGGTTGTTGTATATCAGCCTTCCTAAAGCATTGTGAGAGTCATTAACAGGTTGCTGAGAATGATTAAGGACTGCAGGATTCATGCTTGTGTAATCATCATAGGGAGTAGAGTCAGATTTAGAGTTTTGGGTGTCATTTTGATCAAATAAGTAAAAAAATCAAGGTATTAACTTTAGAATCTGGATCAAGAGAGGTTTTCTTTTCTTTAAACGGAAAAAACCGATTCATAAAATCTGACATCCCTAGAATAAAACATAACTCTTTGATTTAGACTCCATAGTTTATACCCTTTTTTTCTTATTAGAATATCCAACTAGAACACATTTTTAGCATGACTATTAAACTTATCAGAATTGTTTAAAATAGTGCTAAAACAAAGACACCCAACAATCATCAGCTGACTCAACACAGGAGCAAAACCAAACCAAACACAAGTTCATAAGGAGACCTACCATTTAAGACAGAATACGGATTCCTATTAATCAAATAGGTAGCAGTTAGGATACACTCAGACCAGAATTTAAGAGGAAAACCAGGTTGGAACAATAAGGCTCTAGCAACATTTAAAAGGTGCCTATGTTTCCTTTCAACTATCCCATTTTGTTGTGGAGTATGAACACACGCGGTTTGATGAATACTACCATTATTGTAACAAAAATCTTTCATTTGCTTGTTTATAAACTCAGTACCATTATTACTCCTGAACATTTTAATGTTTTTACTGAATTGGGTTTTAAGCATGTTGAAGAACCCTTTTATACTGTAAAACACTTCATCTTTATTTTTCATAAGATAGACCCAAACAGCTCGTGTGTAATCATAAACCACTGTGAGGAAATATCTAAAGCCATCCCTACTTTGAACCCTATAGGGACCCCATACATCAAGATGTACAAGATCTCCTAAAGACTTAGTCTTATGATCACTTAAAGGAAACGGTTCCCTGTGCTGTTTTGCCCTATGACATGTTTCACAAGGTTCAGGTTTAACATCCTTTTTAATATCTAGTTTGTCTTTTAAAACATGTAACACGGGTTCAGCAGGGTGTCCTAATCTAGCATGCCAAAGATTAACATCAAGATTAGCATTACACACCTTGTCAGACATAGTAGAACTACCACTGAAATATAGACCATCAAGTTGACTACCAGTCACCAGGACTTTCTTTGTTTGAGAGTCCTGAATATAACAATTATGTTCATCAAAAGAAACTGTCAAATTGCAATCTTTGGCAAGTTTATGAACAGAAACAAGGCTGACACAATAATCAGGAATAACAAACACATTATATAAGATGGCCTTATCACTTAGTTTAACATCACCAATCTTAGTTACAAAAGCACTTGTCCCGTTGGGATGTTTAACTTTGATGTTATATTCTGTAACATCCATTTGATTTATAAGATTAGTGTCATCCATAATCATGTGTTGATTTGCCCCTGAATCAATTATCCACCCAGCCTTTTTCTCATTATTTCCAAAGTTGGAAAAACAATAAGCAGGTTTAAAGTCACATGTAGGTTTAAAATCATGAGCACAACTGTTAAAACAAACATAATTAGACCTACCAGCAAAGTTACTGCCTTGAGTTTCACTTCTGGACTTATCATTTAACAGGCTAAGTAACTAAGCAATCTGTTCATTAGTTAAACCATTCACAGTAGGCGATGAAGCAGTTTCAGAAGCATCAACAACCACATTATTACTAACCCTGCCTCCTTTATTACCACTGGTTTTAGATTTCATCCAAGAAGGGTAACCAACCAGTTCATAACATCTCTCAACAGTATGTCCAATCTTGTTACATGTGAGCATTTAAGATTTGGGTTAGGGGGTCTAACATTTTTCTTTTTTGAATTAAAAGATTGATTGGTTTTAACAGCAAAGCCGACAGGATTACTAGATATTTTTTCAGAAAAATTGTTTGAATTTCTGTGAGATTATTTTCTGGAAACAACTGAAAAGGCTTCCTTCACAGAAGGAAGAACTTCCTTAGTTAACAAAGAAGTTCTAACAGATTGGTAAACACTGTCAAGACCCATTAAGAACTGCATCAATTTAATCAAGTGATTGAAATCATTAAATTGTTTGGATGCATCACAAGTACACGTAGGAAGAGATAGAATTTGATCTAATTGTTTCCGCATGCAATTATGTTTATGATAATACTCAGAGACAGGCATGCCATTTTGAGAAAAGGAATTAATCTTTTGATACAAATTAAAGACCACCGATGTCACACCCGATATTTCCACGTAGGTGGGGAGTATCGTGACGTAGTTGATATCATCATAGTCAAACAACACAATTTTAAATGCACAGTGGAAGCAAAAGATAGATTTATTTCAACCGAATAAATTGTAATATCAAGTATCACAAAATAGTTGAAAAATATCCACAGGCGGATCAAATAAAAAGGAAACATAGTTCATCAGATTTAAAATGCATCCAAGCTTGCGAGACTCTTATTGATGCTAAGGAGAGGCCAGCCTATTTCGAGTAGTACCTGCACTTAGCCTTTTTGGGAAAAATACGTCAGTTTACACTGGTAAATACAATCAACTGACTCATTTTGAAAAGGTTTAGAAAATTGATTTGAATGCACAAGGCACATAATATTTTATAACTTGGGATAATTATTTATATATAAACTTGTAAAAGAATTACTTGTTCGTTATACGTTCAGTAGCCCGGGTTGAATACCGGGTTAAAGATTAATAGACACACCACATGATATAGTCCCGCGGCCAGTTATTCCCAAAACCGGCGGTTATACCTTATTATTTATATGTGCAATGTCGGGTGTACGCCTACACCCCGTGCTTAGGTCGTGGCCATTTCTTAAAATGATGCCAAGGATATCCGGGACATGGTCATTAACCCCCAAAGGCTTTAAGCAAACAAAACAATTTAAACGGGACATTTCAATAAATTAACCTTCATACAATTAAAAATTCAATGCCCGACCAAGCGGTATTTTATATACCATACCCCAAGCCCATATAAGGGAAAATAAGTTAAAAGTATTTACCTTTGCAAGTAATAATCACAAATAGCAAGTGCACGTAGCTTTTACCGGGTCTCCTATTCTGGAATGAAGGTTTATAATAACCTATTAGATTCCTAACCGGTCTTTAATTAAGCTTAAACTTAGACCGGTTAGTTTTAAAGGAAGATACGGTTCAAACGCGTGAATAAGCGAAGATCAGAATAGAATGTGACTTAGACCCGACAAGTTTGAAGACTTGTATAATATGGGTAAACAAAACACATTTTGGATTATGAGACAAAAATGATAAGGTTTGACCCGTTTCGGTCAATTTATATAAACTAGTTACAAAAACCGAACTGTAACACCTCGAAAATTCACGTCCTATAATGTGTTGACACGTGTCATGTGTTTAAATGTGTGAAAGAATATTATAGAAGGACTAAAGTTGACAAACATGAAAAGTATGTGAATATACGAGTTCTAAATGTCAACAGTGAATAAATATATTGTACATTAACCCTACATGATGATTATAGCATCAAACGAATAAATCATGGATCATGCGAAGCTAAAAGTGAGGAATTACAAACTACAGGGGCTAAATGTGTCAACATGTTTAAGTTATACCTCTGAGTGACCTTTTGACAAACCCGAAGCTTTGTAACCGTTAATTATGCTCACTAGAATACACGTTTTAAATTTCATAAAGTTTCGTTACCGTATGAGAAAGTTATGATCAAATTTGTGTGCAAAGGGTTAAAGCGTCAACGTTGAAAGTTAGGACTTTTCGGGTAACAATAAAGTTAACCGGGGACTTAAAAAAGTGGGTATATGTTTTAAAGCCCTTATAAATCAATTTGGAGGGTTTAAGATGCAAGAAACAAATGTCTAAACGAAGTTTGAAGAGCCAAGGATCAAAACGCAAAAATCTAAAAGTTCTGATTTGCTGCAGGAGGGCCTCGCGCCACGCGAAGCCCAAGGGGGGGTCCTTCGCGTCACGCGAGGGTAGGTCTGATGCGATTTTCTTGGGTTTTTGCCTGCCATAGCCTTTATGCTCGACCTTTAACCGAAGTTCCTCATCTTTCTTGGCCCCTAGGCACCCCCTAAACACTTAGGGACATGTGTTGATGATTTATGGTCAGTGGTAGAACCATGTGTCAACAATCTATGGTGAAAAATTCACTATAAAAGGGCCATGAAGTTGCAAACATTCTTCACACCTTCCTTCAAGCTTTCTGATCATTTCTGGAGCTCAATTCTTCTACCAAGTGATCACTAATCAAGCTTAGGACTTCAGTAAGTTTGCTAATCCTTTCTTAATTAAGTTTTAGCTTAGTTTAAGCTTAAAAGTCAAACCGTCGTAATTAACGGTTGACTTAACGATTAATCATTGTTAGTCCAGTGATTAGTCGAAGTGAAAGTAGTTATAAGTTGGTAATTATGTGGGTAATAAACCCTCAAAAGGGTTCCCCCTGATTCCCACTCTAACTAGGTCAAATGTCGGGTCAAACTTGCTAAGAAAAATCAACAGGATACTTAAATTCTAATTTATGCATAATTAGCAATGTAGAACATATACAACCTGTTTGATCATTAATATAACTTGGTAATTAGTGTAAGAACATGTCTAAACATGTTCAACCCGACAATTTCCTGTTTAGACCCGGTTCGGAACCGAAAGTCGCATAGTTTGACTTATACTTTGACTTTCAGTTCTGACCCGTTTAGGCATGATTTAGAAATGCCTTAGAGCTTGATTTGGACCAGGTAACATGCTAGTATAACCCTCTGTGATTATACACCATGGTTCATTAGTTAACCAATTAATTCGCATGATTCCGTTAATTGCTCATATGTTGACCATTATGCCCTTATCACCTTAAAACGTGATTTTTGAAAATGTAAAAGAGTAGAAACCTTTGTTACTAATATTTATACTTGTACCCAAAATTTGAGATCAATTGGTGGTGTAGATTGAGAGTTATGCTCATTAGCGCAAAATGAAAGCTTTATGTTAATTAAATGGCGTAATTAACGTATAGCCTAGTTAAGCCTACTTTTTGATATCAAAATTATTTCCCACTGATGTAATATATTATTTTGAGATTTTTAATTAATTTTAGGCTGAGCATAACTCATAGTCGTAGGCATAATCCGGTAATTGTCGGTTTTGCCCTTACGGGACATAAAATGAGTTTTACATATCTAAACGACTCCAAACCTTTTGCTACTGATTCTAAATGATAAATAAATTATTTTAAACCTCCTGGAATAATAAAAATATCATATTTCTATATAGAACCCGGAAACGGCTTTTAATCGCCTAATTAGGCGTTTTTAACGCCTAGTATGTACTAGAACTATTTTAAACATACTAAGGGTGATACCTACTGATATTTGAGGTAAATTATAATATTTTAACAGTAAGAAAAAGTTGTTAAACTCAGACTTCGGTTTTGAGCTTTTCGGCTTATGTGAAATTACCAAAAAGCCCCTACGGTGCATAGTTTTGTTAAAATTGGTAAATTTCACATATATACTTTAACCTACTGATATAACTTAGCAAATTGAGTATATTTGCTGATTACATCAGGCCTGTAACTCAGGTTAACACTTCAACTCTTTTACAACCTTTAAAATGACCAAACTACCCCTACGGGGCATAGTTTGTGTTTAAATTCATTTCGGGCATAATAAATGATATCTTACTGATGTCACAACATATATGGAGCATATTAACTTAGGAAACCTGTAAATGGCTCTCATTATTACCCGTTACGCTTATTACGCGTTTGGTTCGGTTTATGTAACAAGTTTACATAAATTAGCCGACACGGGTCAAACCTTAACGGTTTTATCTCAAAATCCAGAGTGTGCATAAAATACCCATATTAAACAAGTCTCTGAACTTGTCAGGTCTAAATCACATTCTATCCGGTCTTCGCTTAATAGTGCGTACGAACCGTATCATTGAAACTAACCGGTCTAAGTTTAAGCTTAATTAAAGACCCGTTAGATTCTAATAGGTTATTATAAACCTTCGTTCCAGATTAGGAGAACCAGTAAAAGCTACTTGCAATTTGCTTATTGTGATTTATACATTGCTCAGGTAAATACTTACAGGCTTGGGTTACGGTATATAGAATACCGCTTGATCGGGCATCAAATCTTCCATCGTTGGGTGGTTAATTGAATAATTTGATCGGCTCGTTTAAACAGTCTTGTTACTTAAAGCCTTTGGGGGGTTAATGACCATGTCCCGGATATCCTTGGCATCATTTTACGAAATGGCCACGACTTAAGCGCGGGGTGTAGGCGTACACCCGTCAGTGCACAAAAGAATATTGTGGTGTGTCTATTGATCTTTAACCCGGACAAGATCCGGGCTACTGAACGCACAAGGAACATGAAATTCGTTCACAAGATTATAATATTAAATAATTCTCCCAAGTTAAATAAAATGTTTTATGCCACGTGCATCTAAATCAATTTTCAATCATTTTCCAAAATGAGTCAGTTGATTGTATTTACCAGTGTAAACTGACGTATTTTCCCAAAAAGATTAAATGTAGGTACTAAGCGTAATTGGCTGGGATTTCTCCTTAGCATCAATAGAAGTCTCGCAAGCTTAAGATGCCTGAAGTCTGTTGAACTATTGTTTCCATTTTGTTTCCGATCCGTCTGTGGATAAACTTCCGAATATTGTGACATTTGATATTACAATATTAAATTCGGTTGTATTATATCTTTTAAATTGCTTCCGCTGTGCATATTAAATATTGTGTTGTTTGACTATTATGTTGCCAACCACGTCACGATACTCCCCCACCGGGCCCACCGGTGACACGTGGAAATCGGGGTGTGACAGGTTGGTATCAGAGCCAACACTGAGTGAATTAAACACTAGCCTTTTGTGTTTAATCTCAGTTACACAATTGCACATATCTAAACTTTCGAGTCTAGACAAATAACATAGGACAAATTCTACCTTGTTTGGTTTTTGTTTTGTCCTTTAATTTATATATATTCTTGTCGTTATCTCATGTTGTATTGACAGGATTAACAAAATGCCGCCAAGATTCTTCAGGAGAAGAGGACGCGGAAAGGGGCCAATCACCGCCCCCAATGACAACGAGGCAGGACCTTCGAATGTGCAAGCTCCTTCGACCACTGAGAGTGACGATCCCCGGCAAAACCGGAGGAACCTCTTTGAACCGGCTAGACGGTCGGTCTCACACAGTTCAACACCTCTTGTCCATAACCCTTATGGGCCACAGCCGAAGTATGAGCCCAACAACCCGCAACCTTCCTACATACCGTTGCAGCGATCCTTATCGCATAATTCTTTTGGTGACCCTACACCAGTTTTTCGGGGCCGGTTTAACCCGACAAACTACATAGCAGAACCAGTGGGTTTTAACCCATTGGGGCCGGAGGATCATTTCTCGGGAGATCACGCGGACGATATGGACGAGGATACGGACCCCGTCGAACCTGCCAGTGGTACACCAAACCACCCGATAGAGATCTCTGACGGATCTTCTTTCCACGGATCACCCTATGTTGGTCCAGATAGCTTTCAAGCTATGTTTACCAGGCACGAATGGTACTATACACCTCCTCGCCATTCACCGCCTCAGCAGCAGCAGCAGCAGGATCCCTCTGTGGATTCAAGATTTGTGGCAGTCACGCCACCGCCTCCACCGCCACCAGTTCAACCGGCACCTCCACAACCACCAAGGCGTAGGAGAACCGGAGTGCGTATGTCTTCGCGAGCAGGAGACTTTCATTTCAGCTCTCCTCGGCAGTCAAGTGGCAGCCACTATCCGCCACAACAGGAGGACCCACAAATGGGTGGACCTTCTAACCCAGCTGTACCACAACCACCACCGATGGGTTTTGACAACCCGATTCCAGCATACACGGGTTCGATGGCGTACAACCTGTTTGAACCGCCGACTCACCACAACTATGGTTACGCTGAGGCCGACCCCTACATGGTAGCGGCGAATTACAACACCCAGGGACCCTATGGAGACCCATGGGGAGTTGGGTACCCAACACATGGGTACCAAATACCTCCAAGACCTATTATCAGGCAACAATCGCAACCGCCAAGGTTCTCCCCACCAGAGCGCGAAGAAATTCTGCAAAGGTTGGACCATGTAGAGCGAGAGGTTCACAGGGAACGAAGGGAGCGACAAACTTTCTTCCAAGGATTAACGAGCCTAATTAAAGGGAAGAGCAAGAAGGACCACTAAATCCTTCCATTTGTTGTTGAGCCCCTGCGTGGGCCAGTCTATGCTTGTTTGTTTTGACCCCTGTGAGGGTCTATCTTTCTGTAAACCCCTACGAGGGTATGTTATTTGTGTAAGTCCCTGCGTGGACTATTATGTTATTAAGCCCCTGCGTGAGTATGTATGTTATTAAGCCCCTGCGTGGGTATGTGTGTTATTAAGCCCCTGCGTGGGTAAGTACTTGTTTAAACCCCTGCGTGGGTAAGTTGTTTGTTGAAAAGTCCCGTATAGGGCAACATGTAATCTTTTGATAATTAATGGAATGTTATGTTTATAAATTTCATCTTGCTATTATATGCATAAATATTATATATGAAATAAATAAATCAAAATCATTCCTTTTAATAATAATCTGCCTATTTAAATATTGAATAAGAATCTTAAGAGTGAAACCTAGCCTGAGTGTCATTATAAAGACCTGGCCATGATGGTAAGACCTGTTTAAAAGATTCAAATCCCAGTTAACATCTGAGAACATGTTAACACTCCTGGCAGACGTGATTCATTAAAATCACACACGTCATTATTATATAAGGATCTTTTCAAAGATTCCAAACCCAACTAAATGATCTCCGAATCATGGGTTAAATCATCAATTAAGATGATCACATTTTGACCATACGTGGTAATATAGCGCCTACGGGCCCTGCTCATTTCCATATGAGCCAAAAGACAGTGGTAGCGATGACTCCCTCTCAGATAAAGGTAGTGAACTAGGTTCAAACCTTCATGCTTTGATTCTCTGAAATCATAGCTTATAATTTATAAATGTCCTTGTGACTAGGCCTATTGTGCCAGTATACCTTCATGTTTTGATTTTCTGAAATCATAGCTTATAAATTAAAATGTCCATGTGACTAGGCCTTTTGTGCCACAAATAAAACTGTTATTGTTTTATAATTAGGATAAATCATGATAGAAATCCTAAATAAATATGATTAATAAATTAACCAAATATGGTCTCTGTTTACCATGGTTAATGAATTACCCTAAGGGGCAATTCCATAATAAACTCCCAAATAAACTATTGTCCTTGTTTTCTGTAACAGTTCAATTAAAATGGCTAACTCAGACGAAATTAATAGCCATCCAGTGGAGAACATTGATAACGCCCGGATTAATCTAACGGGTGCTGAATTAAAAGCGTTGGTCGACGACGCAGTTACAAAGGCATTGGAACGGCAGTACGAAGAGTATAGTGGGACTCGTAGTAGGACCCTATCTACACAGCCTTCAAAGCCACCGTCCAAGAAGGACGAACCGAAGAAAGATGATGATCGACACTCCTCGAACCACAACAGTGCTCCATCTCAACAGGTTATACTAAACCAAGGACCCCGTGACAAGGGTTGCTCTTATAAATATTTTGTTTCCTGCAAACCCCGGGATTTCACCGGGGAGAAAGGAGCCATCGACTGTATGACATGGCTGGATGAGATGGACACAGTTGTTGACATCAGCGGATGCGCTGAGAGGGATGTAGTCAAGTTTGTGTCGCAATCTTTTAAGGGCGAAGCTTTAGCCTGGTGGAGATCACTGATTCAAGCCACCGGGAAAATCCCATTATACAACATGTCTTGGGAACAATTCGATGCCCTCATCAGGGAAAATTACTGCCCTCAGCATGAGGTGGAGAAGATAGAATCTGATTTTCTATCATTGGTGATGACAAACCTTGACTGTCAAGCTTACTTAACGAGCTTCAACACAATGTCCCGGTTGGTTCCTTATCTGGTGACCCCGGAACCAAAAAGAATAGCTCGTTTTATCGGTGGTTTAGCCCCGGAAATCAAGGCAAGCGTGAAGGCTTCTCGGCCAGCTACTTTTAGATCTGTAGCTGACATATCCTTGTCCCTCACTTTGGATGCGGTCAGGCAGAGATCACTGAGGAATAAGGAGGCTGAGAAGAGGAAACATGAAGATGATAGTTCACGGAGATCAAACAAGAAGCACCGTGGGAGCGGTGACAACAAGAAAGGATCGGAGTCAAGGAAAGATGGGCATCATTCTGGTGAGAAGCCCAAATGCAAAATTTGCAAGCAACAGCACTATGGAAAGTGCAGACTCGAGTCGAACTCGCAGACTCAGTCAAAAACATTTGCATGTGGAATATGCAAGTCCACGGATCACAAAACCTTGGATTGCAAGAAGATGAAAGACGCAACGTGCTACCGTTGCAATGAAAAGGGGCACATTAAAACCAACTGCCCTAAATACACCAAGAAGCCTGAAGAGGCCAAGAAGACTAATGCTAGAGTCTTCAGAATGGACGCAAAGGAAGCGGTTCTAGACGACAATGTGATTACAGGTTCTTTCCTTGTAAATGATGTCTATGCAAGAGTACTATTTGATTCAGGCGCTGATAAGTCATTTGTAGATCATAAGTTTTGCAAATTGCTGAATTTACCTGTCAAAACCTTAAGTGTGAATTATGAGGTGGAGTTAGCAGATGGCACCCTAGAAACCGTCTCTACTGTGTTAGATGGATGTGTTATATCCATTAAGAACCACTCTTTTCCTCTATCCCTACTTCCCTTTAAATTGGCCGGTTTTGACATAGTCTTGGGCATGGACTGGTTATCTCATAACCAGGCCCAAATTGTCTGCAACAGAAAGCAAGTGGTGATAAAGACTCCGTCTGGTGAATCACTTACCATTCGGGGAGATACCCAATATGGACTGCCTGAGCAAGTGACTATGCACAGGTGATTTTTTATGAGCCTAAACCAAAGATCGAAGACATCCCCGTCATTTCTGAAAACCCTAAAGTGTTTCCTGAAGATCTACCTAGTTTGCCACCAGATAGGAAAGTGGAATTCAGGATTGATATCATCCCTGGGGCAGCACCGGTTGCTAGAGCACCTTACAGGTTAGCACCCACAGAAATGAAGGAATTAAGGACGCAACTGGATGAATTGCTGGCCAAAGGTTTCATCAAACCTAGTTCGTCTCCATGTGGAGCTCCAGTCTTGTTTGTCAAGAAGAAGGATGGATCGATGCGTCTGTGCATCGATTATTGTGAGCTTAATAAAGTCACGATAAAGAATAGGTATCCTTTGCCCAGAATCGACGATTTGTTCAATCAATAGCAAGGGGCAAGTTATTTTTCGAAGATTGATTTAAGGTCAGGCTACCATCAACTGAAGGTTAGAGATGAAGACGTACACAAAACAGCATTTAGGACTCGTTATGGTCATTACGAGTTCCTAGTGATGCCTTTTGGGCTCACTAATGCACCTGCTGCGTTCATGGATCTCATGAATCGCGTTTGCAAGCCATACTTAGATAAATTCGTCATCGTTTTCATCGAAGACAATCTTATCTATTCGAAGAACCAAGCTGACCATGAGAAACACCTTCGATGTATTCTCAAACTTCTACATCAGGAGAAACTCTATGCCAAATTCTCTAAGTGTGAATTTTGGCTACGAGAAGTCCAATTTCTTGGACATGTGGTCAGTGAGCGTGGTATCCAGGTGGATCCCGCTAAGGTCGAAGCAGTTATGAACTGGCAAGAGCTAAAGACGCCTACAGAGATTCGTAGCTTCCTGGGATTGGCAGGATATTACAGGCGTTTCATTGAAAAATTTTCAAGGATTGCTGCACCCCTAACTTCCTTGACTAAGAAGAAGGTAAAGTTCGTTTGGGGCCCTAAGCAGCAAGAGTCCTTTGATATTCTGAAGCAAAAGTTGAGCAACGCCCCAGTACTGACATTGCCAGATGGAATAGAAGAATTCGTGGTTTACTGCGATGCATCGCACACTGGCATGGGGTGTGTGCTTATGCAGAAAGGCAAGGTTATTGCCTATGCTTCAAGACAGTTAAAGGTGCATGAAAAGAATTACACCACCCACGACTTGGAGTTGGCTGCCATTGTATTCGCACTAAAACTGTGGAGGCATTATTTGTATGGTATCAAATGTGTGATCTATTCTGATCACAAGAGCCTTCAACACCTGTTTAACCAGAAGGATTTAAACATGAGGCAGCGCCGTTGGATGGAGACTTTAAATGATTATGATTGTGAAATCAGATACTATCCCGGCAAGGCGAATGTAGTCACCGATGCCTTGAGTCGAAAGGAGAGGGTGAAACCCATCCGAATCAATGCCAAGCGCATGGAGATAAAGAACAGTTTGACTGAAAGGTTGTTAGCTACATAGAAGGAAGCTGTGTTGGAAGCTAACTATCCTAATGAAAAGCTAGGAGTAACTGAGGAGCAGTTAACTCTTAGCAAGGACGGAATTCTAAGATTAAATGGACGAATATGGGTTCCAATTTATGGAGGACTTTGAGATGTCATCCTCCAGGAAGCCCATAGTTCCAAATACTCCGTTCATCCTGGAGCTGATAAGATGTACCAGGATCTAAGGGCAAATTATTGGTGGACAGGCTTGAAAAAGTCTGTAGCTGCCTATGTAGCTAAGTGCTTGACTTGTGCGCAAGTCAAAGCAGAACATCAAAAGCCGTCAGGCTTGCTACAACAGCATGAACTCCCTACGTGGAAGTGGGAAATGGTAACCATGGATTTTATCACCAAGTTACCTAAGACCAGGAAAGGAAATGATACAATATGGGTTATAGTTGATAGACTTACTAAGTCAGCACATTTCTTACCCATCAAGGAGACTTATAGCTCCGACATGTTAGCCCAGTTATACGTGGATAAGATTGTAGCCTTACATGGCATACCCGTGTCTATTATCTCTGACAGAGATACTAGATACACGTCACATTTTTGGAAGAGTTTCCAACAATCTTTGGGCACGCGTTTGAATTTCAGTACAACTTACCATCCTCAGACAGACGGTCAGAGTGAGCGTACTATTCAAACGTTGGAAGACATGCTACGTGCATGTGTGATCGATTTGGGTGGTAGTTGGGATAAGCACCTACCACTAATTGAGTTCTCCTACAACAATAGCTACCATACCAGTATTAAGGCTGCGCCTTTTGAGGCATTATACGGTAGAAAGTGTAGAACGCCAGTTTGTTGGGCGGAAGTTGGAGATGTCCAATTATCAGGACCAGAGATAGTGTTCGAAATGACGGACAAGATTGTCCAGATTCGCGACCGTCTCAAAGCTGCCCGAGATAGGCAGAAGAGTTATGCAGATCCAAAGCGTAAAGCTTTTCACTTCGAAGTAGGTGACAAAGTGTTACTTAAAGTGTCACCCTGGAAGGGGGTGATGCGATTTGGTAAGAAAGGCAAGCTAAGCCCGAGATACATAGGACCTTTCGAGGTTATCGAACGTGTCGGGTCAGTTGCCTATAAATTAAACTTACCAGAAGAGCTCAGTGGAATTCACAACGTGTTCCACATCTGCAATCTGAAAAAGTGTTTCGCTGACGAATCACTGGTAATACCGCATACAAATGTGCACATAGATGAGAGCTTGAAATTTGTGGAAAAACCATTGTCGATTGAAGATCGACAGGTTAAGAAGCTTCAAAGGAAGCATGTGCCTATTGTAAAGGTCAAATGCGATGCCCGTAGAGGTCCCGAATTCACGTGGGAGGTTGAGTCCACGATGAAAGAAAATTACCCTTATTTATTTCAGTAAATCTCGGGTCGAGATTTATTTTAAGGGGGTGAGGATGTAACACCTCGAAAATTCACGTCCTATAATGTGTTGACACGTGTCATGTGTTTAAACGTGTGAAAGAATATTATAGAAGGACTAAAGTTGACAAACATGGAAAGTATGTGAATATACGAGTTCTAAATGTCAACAGTGAATAAATATATTGTACATTAACCCTACATGACGATTATAGAATCAAACGAATAAATAATGGATCATGCGAAGCTAAAAGTGAGGAATTACAAACTACAGGGGCTAAATGTGTCAACATGTTTAAGTTATACCTCTGAGTGACCTTTTGACAAACCCGAAGCTTTGTAACGGTTAATTATGCTCACTAGAGTACACGTTTTAAATTTCGTAAAGTTTTGTTACCGTATGAGAAAGTTATGATCAAATTCGTGTGCAAAGGGTTAAAGCGTCAACGTTGAAAGTTAGGACTTTTCGGGTAACAATAAAGTTAACCGGGGACTTAACAAAGTGGGTATATGTTTTAAAGCCCTTATAAATCAATTTGGAGGGTTCAAGATGCAAGAAACAAATGTCTAAACGAAGTTTGAAGAGCCAAGGATCAAAACGCAAAAATCTAAAAGTTCCGATTTGCTGCAGGAGGGCCTCGCGCCACGCGAAGCCCAAGGGGGGGTCCTTCGCGTCACGCGAGGGTAGGTCTGATGCGATTTTCTTGGGTTTTTGCCTGCCATAGCCTTTATGCTCGACCTTTAACTGAATTTCCTCATCTTTCTTGGCCCCTAGGCACCCCCTAAACACTTAGGGACATGTGTTGATGATTTATGGTCAGTGGTAGAACCATGTGTCAACAATCTATGGTGAAAAATTCACTATAAAAGGGCCATGAAGTTGCAAACATTCTTCACACCTTCCTTCAAGCTTTCTGATCATTTCTGGAGCTCAAGTCTTCTTCCAAGTGATCACTAATCCAGCTTAGGACTTCAGTAAGTTTGCTAATCCTTTCTTAGTTAAGTTTTAGCTTAGTTTAAGCTTAAAAGTCAAACCGTCGTAATTAACGGTTGACTTAACAATTAATCATTGTTAGTCCAGTGATTAGTCGAAGTGAAAGTAGTTATAAGTTGGTAATTATGTGGGTAATAAACCCTCAAAAGGGTTCCCCCTGATTCCCACTCTAACTAGGTCAAATGTCGGGTCAAACTTGCTAAGAAAAAGTCAACAGGATACTTAAATTCTAATTTATGCATAATTAGCAATGTAGAAGATATACAACCTGTTTGATCATTAATATAACTTGGTAATTAGTGTAAGAACATGTCTAAACATGTTCAACCCGACAATTTCCTGTTTAGACCCGGTTCGGAACCGAAAGTCGCATAGTTTGACTTATACTTTGACTTTCAGTTCTGACCCGTTTAGGCATGATTTAGAAATTCCTTAGAGCTTGATTTGGACCAGGTAACATGCTAGTATAACCCTCTGTGATTATACACCATGGTTCATTAGTTAACCAATTAATTTGCATGATTCTGTTAATTGCTCATATGTTGACCATTATGCCCTTATCACCTTAAGACGTGATTTTTGAAAATGTAAAAGAGTAGAAACCTTTGTTACTGATATTTATACTTGTACCCAAAATTTGAGATCAATTGGTGGTGTAGATTGAGAGTTATGCTCATTAGCGCAAAATGAAAGCTTTATGTTAATTAAATGGCGTAATTAGCGTATAGCCTAGTTAAGCCTACTTTTTG